>LR990983.1:1304813-2609626 GCA_905163465.1 Craniophora ligustri | reverse complement strand
TACAATTGAAACCTTTAATCTAGGGCTTTGCGTTAATAAGTCTACCCTCCGTGGTTAGAAACCGTAATTCGAACCTGGGATGAATAACGGTAAAGGCAATTGTTTGTGTGATGATCGTGGACATTGGACATGGTAGTGTCTATGTGTAATATGTGTGTAACTGTATGTACAGTCTAAAAACCTAATTGGTATACATACAACAATCTACCGACTCCACGTGTGGATGTAAACCAATTAGGTTGTTAGAGTGTACCAAAAAAAGAAGTCTGTTGGTTACGTATCAACCATCTAGTATCTACAGATACTAGATGCACACAAGTAGCATTGTGTAACTTGGCAGAAAATTATTCAACATAATAATACTGTTAAATGAATATAATTATTTTTCTCTTATAAATACTTAAAAGTTCCTTTGAGAGATATATTTTTTTTTATAAAAACGTTGCCCTACACTAGGACCTCCTGTGTCGTGGGTGCGTTTACACCCACGACACAGGAGGTCATACTACTACATACTAAGAAAACCCTACGATTAATGGATCATCAGGAAGAAAAACCTAGTCGCCTTGCTAATCCAAAATTGCTTCAACTTCAGGATTTGTTACATAACCATTTTTATCAGACTTTTTGAAATAAATTGTAAAACTCTCAACTGTAAACTTATTATTTTGTTTCTTTTGTTCAATTGTTCTTTCGGATTCATGAAATGAAGCAAAATATGTGGTAAAACTAAACGTTTTATTAGAAGTTAAGTAATAAACGGCTACAATATTATTTTTAAGGTGCGTTTGGCATAGGCCAAGAAAGACCAAAAGACACTCGCTTTTTAAAATATAGCTTTAAGTCCAGCTCAAGACATCATAAATCACTTTAAATGTACCCTCACCACAAAAATATATTTGTATCTGTATTCAATGAAATAGATATATGTAGAACTCCATTATTTGATGACATACCATGGGTACATTTACAGTAGACCAATTTCTTTTCAGGTATTAAAGCGAAGAAGTTCAAGGGGACAGAGTCTTCTTCCATGAGGAGGCGAAGGAACCTCCAAATTCTATTCAACAACACTTCTATTATACCGTTTAAATGGCGCGGGAAGTATCTATGTTTCTATTGCAGCAAAGATATTTCCGAATACACGGAGTTAAGGAAACACACCAAATCTCATGGTGATTGCTCCATAAAAGACCATTCCCTAAAAGTCTTGAAAGGCGGACAGAATATGGAAATTAAAATCGATATATCTAATGTATCTTGCGAAATCTGTTCAGAACCTTTTCCGTCTTTCGATGAAGTCATAACGCATCTGTTCGTGAAACATAAATTGGAGTACGATAGAGGTGTAGAAATGGCAATAGAAGAATATAAGCTCGAAGATCTTAGTTGTATAACTTGTGATGAAAAATTCACTTACTTCGGCTATCTTGTCTCCCACGTAAACAATAATCACCCCAAAAACTGTCTCATATGTGATAAATGCAATCAGAAATTTAATAAAAAGCGAGACCTATTCTCACATATGAAAAATTATCACAGAGAAGGAGGGTACCAATGCGAGATGTGTCCACAAACCTTTAGTTCTTTAAATATTCTAAGGAAACATCGGAATAATAGACATTTGACTCGATGTAATATCTGTCATTTAAAACTACCCTCAGCAGCTTTGAAGCAGAAACACATAGATATGGAGCATCCTGACGACGGCTCCCTACAGTGCGATACTTGTTTCAAAGAGTTTCATACAAAACAAGGTCTAAAAATGCATAACAGGAAATGTAAAGGAGAGGACATTTTCGAAATCGCTATCAAGAAAGAAGAATATGCGGCGATGGACATCGATCCGAATTACGACGACCAAATCAAAAAGCCGAGTGTAAAACAAATAAGAGAAAATATAGTCATAGTTATCAATATGTCTACCGCAATACCGTTTAATTTTTATAAGAATAAGTTCAACTGTTTTTACTGCTCCAAAGATTTTCCCGATTCCGATTTGATGAGGGAGCATACAGTTATGGAGCATCCTGTATGTGATGTTAAGCAGAAATGTATTAGAAAATGTAGGGAGTCAGTTGCTTGTGTGAAAATAGACGTCTCATCCCTCGCTTGTAAGATTTGCTTTGAAACCATGACTGATTTAGACCATCTACTTGACCATTTAATCGAAAAACACGACGCGAATTACGACAAAACTATAACAACTTGCTTACAGCCCTATCGATTAATAAAAGACCATATGGCTTGTCCAAATTGCCCCGGTGAAGTATTCCGTTTTTTCGGAACCTTGCTCAAACATATGAACAACAAACACACTAATAATAATATCATTTGTGTATACTGCGGTCAGACTTTTCGGAGGGATCAGAATTTGCGCGTTCATATATGGAGACATCACCGAGATGGCAGATTTAGGTGTACCATTTGTGGGGCTGATTGCAATATACCATCTCGTCTGTACATGCACATGGCTCGAGCTCACGGTGTTAAGGCAGCTAAATGCCCTAAATGCTCCGAAACATTCGCTACCCAATACCTTAGACAGAAACACTTAATAGAAGTTCACGATTCTGGCCACAAATGCACTTATTGCGGCAAATTGTTTACACGTAACTCCTTTATGAGAGACCATGTACGACGGACGCATTTGAAAGAGAAGAATGTTGAATGTTCTATATGCAATATGAAGTTCTTCAACAATATTCTTTTGAGAAGGCATATGGTAAAGCATAGCGGCGAGAAGAATTTCCACTGTGATGTTTGTGGGGAAAGGTTCTTTTGGAGGAAAAGTCTCAGAACTCATATGGCGAGGCATGATAAGCATCTTAATCCTGTATAAAAATCAATCTACCCAAGTAAACTGGTTATAGTATTTCTAATGTTAAGTGCCATAATAGATATAAGGACAAAAATCAAGTAACGTACATGTAAACCACGTAATTATTGATTAGTACCATTTTATTCAAATCACTTAAACGGTTTCACTTGTTGACCTGGCGCATTCAGTTTCCACCATAAACTTGTATATGTACCAAATTGAATATTATGTTTGGGACAACACCATTTGAAAATTAAATAAATAGAACCATTGACAGGAGTCAAGAAGAATATAAAACTAACGATAGAGCGAGCTACAAACCTGCTAGAAAAATGCCTTTTAAAGAATTCTTATCCACCTATATACTCCGTGCCCCTAACATTGCACTATCTCGAAAAATACAAAAGAGTAATTTCTTTTCAGATTCGGATACAGAGCTCAAGCACAGTGCTTGCTCTCTCAGGCGAAGGAACCTGCAAATTTTGTTCAACAATACAACATTAATACCTTTTAAATGGAGAGGCAAATATTTGTGTTTTTATTGCGGAGACGATTCAAATACATACGAACATCTCCGAAAGCACACGAAAGGTCACGGCATCTGTTCCGACAGAGATAGGGCTATAAGACTAGTTAAGGCCGCTGATAGCGAAATTAAAATTGATGTATCCGAAATCTCTTGCGAAATTTGTTCAGAATCGTTTTCATCCATGAATGATATTATAGAGCATTTGATTTCTAAACATGAACTGCCTTATAACAAAGACGTAGACCTTATGATGACAGCATATAGGCTGGTAGATCTTCAGTGTTTGCTTTGCGATAAAAACTTCGATTACTTACGTAAATTAATCAGTCATGTCAATAATGATCACCCGAATAACTGTTTTCTGTGTCCTCAATGTAGCCAAAAGTTTAATAAAAAGAGAGACTTGGATTCCCATATGAGAGTATATCACAAATCGAATTATGCTTGTCTTAAATGTGATGAGACGTTTCCATCCAATAAGGATCTCCAATGTCATAAATCTAACGCTCATTCTTCTTCGTGTAATATTTGCTTTCAAACTTTCTCTTCAGACAACAAGAGGTTATTTCATATGAAAACAGATCATGATGCTGATGAGAATAAATGTGGGATCTGTAGCAAAATCTTGACTACGAAACAGGCTTTTCTAAGACATGCAGCCAAATGCAATGTTGTTAATCATAATGCTAAAGAAGAAACAGTAATAGTTGATGACGATGATAAAAAGCAATCGGTTAAACAAATAAGGAATAGATTAGCTTGTATCTTTAACATGTCAACAGCACTCCCCTTTAAGTTCTTTATGAACAGATTCCGTTGCTTCTATTGCTCAAAAGATTTCACAGACTGCCAACAATTAAAAGACCATACAGTATTCACACACCCCCACTGCGATATAACATTCAAATCAATGAAATTGAAAAACAGATACGATGGAGTCCAAATTAAAGTTGATACTTCAACTCTATCTTGCAAATTGTGTTGCATATCGTTAGAAAACATAGACAGTTTGATAGATCATTTAGCTACAGAGCACAAAGCCAAATGTGATATATCAGTTGAGAATAATCTGCAGTCTTTCAAATTAATCAAAGACAACTTCCCGTGTCCAATTTGTGGTGAAATCTACCGGTATTTCGGGTTGTTGCTCAAGCATGTTAGCACAAGTCACTCTGATAATAAACACATCTGCATGTATTGCGGCAAATCATTCAGGACTGATCCTAATCTTAGAGCTCACGTATCTAGGCGTCATAAGAACACAGGGAATCATAAATGCAGTAACTGCGAAATAGTTTTTCCCACCAACAATGCTTTGAAGAATCACCTTGGTGCAGTTCATGGTGACAAAATCGTGCAATGTTCAGAGTGTTCCGAGAAATTCATTTCGCAATATTGGATGCAACGGCATATGATCAAGTCTCATGGCACGGGTCACAAGTGTAGTTATTGCGAGAAGCTATTCATAAAAAACTCATTTATGGTCAATCATATAAGACGGTGTCATTTGAAAGAGAAGAATGTAGAATGTTCAATTTGTTTTGAGAAGTTCTTCGATGGGCAGAGGCTTAAAATGCATATGGTTAAACATGTAGGGGAGAGGAACTTCCATTGTGATATATGCGGTAAAAAGTTTTTGTGGAAGAGGAATCTCAGAGGTCATATGGCGTCTCACATCCGAAATGCCAATGCCCAAAATATTACCTAACATTTTCTGTTGCATTTTATATACAATTTGTACTCATGACATCTTGTCATTGTTACTTTTGATATGACTACATCTTCAACTATATATCGCGATAATTTTTGCTAGCTATGTCGTTAAAAAAAATTATATGCTTTAGAAAATATAAATAGGACTATAGTGTATATTGTTGAAAGAAATACAGACAATGCAATCAAATCAGAATTGCTATAAATGTATTACTTCTTACGTCTCTTGCATTCAATATGTCCTATAGCGCTGAAGCTAATTATCTGGTTACTGAAATTCTTGATCCTTTATATACATAGGTATCGGGTAACGAGTTACTTGACCTTTTAATGAAGAAACGAGATGAAAATTTTATTAAAAGTGGAGTTACAGCTATTAAACTATACAAAACGCATACCACTAACCAAATAACCATCTGTCCTGCTGAAAGTTTGAAATAACAGCACATTTAAAGAGAAGAACCATTTCTTTTCAGATGGTCTGCCAGGACCGTACGAGGGCTGTACCTCTGAGCGGAGACGGAAAAACTTGCAAATACTGTTCAACCACACCTCGATAATGCCATTCAAATGGCGAGGCAAATACCTCTGTTTCTACTGCGGCAAAAATTACACAGAATACAGTGAATTCAGAAAACATACCAAATCACATGGCCTGTGCACCACCAAAGATTACTCATTAAAACTAATCAAAGGGAATAATATAGAAATAAAAATTGATGTCTCGGAAGTCTGTTGCGATATTTGCAGTGAACCCTTTAACAGATTCGAGGAAATAATCGATCATTTGATCGGAAAGCACAATTTGGAATACAACAAAGATATCGATATACCGTTTCAAGAATATCGATTAGTCGATTTTCGATGCTTGCATTGCGAAGAACAGTTCTCCTACTTTGGTTATTTGGTGAAACATGTCAATAACGTACACCCACAAAATTGCTTTATTTGCGACGATTGTGGTGTCACGTTCAACAAAAAGAGAGATTTGGCAATACATCTAAGAAACTATCACAAACAAGGAGGGTATCCCTGTAACATGTGCTTAAAACATTTTGACACTAACTTCACTTTGCGAAGACATCAAAATAGCATGCATTTTAGGCAATGCACAACTTGTGGGCTGCGATTTGCGTCTCTGTCCCTACTCCAAAAACACTTACTAGCAGATCATCCGCAAAATGACAGTAATATGAAATGTAGTTACTGTTCTAAGGAGTTCCACACGTCTTTAGGTGTTCGACAGCATATTAGCAAGTGTAAAGTTAAAATGATATCCCAAGTAGAACCTAATGCTTCTCCTTTCTTAGATGATAAGGCTATAGAGCCTAAGAAAAAACAAAATGTCCAACAAATACGGCAAAACATACAATGTGTATTGAATATGTCGACAGCTGTGCCTTTTAAATTCTTTTCCAAATACTCCTGTTTTTATTGCTCGAAAAAGTTTGTCGAATTTGATGAATTACGGCAGCACACTAGTTTAGAACATCCGGTATGTGACTTGAAGTCGAAATCGATGAAGAAATGCAAAGGAGAAAGGATAGCTGTGAAGATAGATATCTCAGCTTTAGCGTGCAAATTATGCTGCCTCCCTATGCCTAATCTAGAAGATTTAATAAAGCACTTGGTAACAGAACATAAAGCGAACTATGATACGTCGATCACGGGCTGTCTAGAACCTTTCCGGGTTATTAAAGACAATATGCCCTGCCCGATATGCCCAGATACGGTTTTCCGGTACTTCGGAATTTTGTTAAGACATATGAACACCGAACACAGTAATAACAACAGAATTTGCGACTTTTGTGGACGCAGCTATCGAAATACCGCGAATTTAAACGTCCATATAACTTATGCTCATACGGGATCTTGTGAATGTGATATATGTGGGGTCAAATATAAGAACCAATTTTGCTTGGCGAGACACAGAGCAAAGACTCACAACGCAAAAGACCACAAATGCCCTAAATGTCCTGAGCAGTTCCAATCTCAATACCACAAACAAAAACACTTGATAAAAATCCACAATATCGGCCATAAATGCTCCTATTGCGGAAAAATGTTTACCAGAAACTCCTTCATGAAAGATCACGTAAGGAGGACGCATTTGAAGGAAAAGAATATTCCATGCTCAATTTGTAATGAGAAGTTTTTCGATAATTACCTCCTTAAAATGCATATGGTGAAGCATGAAGGTGATAGGAAGTTTAGTTGTAGTGTGTGTGGTAAGACATTCTTGAGGCGAAGCAATTTAAGCTCGCATATGGAAATGCACAAGAAGTATGGACACGTCCCTCTGCAGATATAAGAGGGTTTATATTAAGAAAGAAAAATAATTTATTCGGCTCAATTCTTACTATAATTTATGCACATAATTTGTGTGCCCCATGTTTGCGCAAAAACGGCGCTGGTTCTGCGTATGGCAGACGGAAAGCCTGGCGCTAGTTTTCAATCCTATCCGTGTGGCCCACGGCTGGTAAGCAAGTAAAAATTTGAATATTTCAATAATTAAAAAAAAAAAAAACATAGTACCTATAATAAAACCTCAATTGGAATCGCGGTATATTGACTTTAATACGCACCCTTTGGATCCTTTGCAACATGCATTACCACGGGCAGACTATTTGATTAAAACAATATAAGTATGTCTAGATAATATTCGATGATTAATTAAAGGATAATACGATTATTGCTTTTCCTCTATATCTATTGCATTTCGTGTTCCTAGATTTGAGACTCCTAAAATATATAATATTAAAAAGGCATAGCTAAAAAGCGATCTCGAATAATTTTGTACTTTTTAGGGCACCTCCTAATTTAAACATAAACATTTTTATTCCTAATAATTATAAAACACAATTAAATAAGTTGTGTGGATGTGAGAAACTGTATAATTTGTATGAAACTTGCAAAACTTATAATGAAATAAGCTATTAATTTTAATATTTAGTTTGTAATCAAATTTAAAATGTATATAATTATCCGCCTATTTTACCTTTTTTAAGTATCGACATTTATTTATTAGCAATAATAATAATAATAATTTATTTTTAAGTGAAAGACAATATAATTTGTGGCCGTGAGATTTTTAATATGAGTTAGTGGAAGGTTTATAGTAATATCCATTATAAATTTGGGACTGTATTATAGAATATAAAATGCCTACTAATTTTTAGTAAAGGTTTTACAGTCAACAGTCAGATTGTTGTTAACCACATTGAGATTAAAATAATGAATGCAGCTAGTATCTTAACATTTTATGTGCTTGAAAAAGTTGATTAGACATAAAACCAGTTCGATTTTGATTTTTAATGACGAAAAATAAATTTAAAGTACGTATGTTTTAATTTGATTGACTTACATTCTCTACCCAATATTTTGGCAGTTACAATTTTATTAATTATTATTATTTATAATCTCGTGCTCAATAGACAATGTCCTAGTGCTGTTATGATGACAGAAATATGTTAAATTTTCTTTGCTGAGTGTACTTTGTAAGACTTGTGAATTTTGTGATATAATATGTATCTGTATGATAAGTTATCATTATTGTGAAATGAAAATATACTCATAATTATTTTATTTGACGTTTTTCTCTTTAATATCTTGGTTATATCTTTCTATCATCAGCCAATTAAAAAAACCATTTTTCTTCCATCTGTATGGGAAGAAAAATGGAAAATAAATACTTCCTTCTTCTTCCAATTTACCCTCCCTTTGCTGGGGGCTGGTCCCTCATTATTTGAAAAAGATTAGGCTATAATTCACCACGCCAATCATATGCGGTTGGCGGACTTTACTCGCCATCGAGAAAATCTCACATGTATACTTGTTTCTTCATGATGTTTTCCGTGGTCGGAAAACATCATGAAGAAACATGAACATGAAGAAAGTCGGTGGTGCCTTGTGAACGAACTCGATAATTTTGCCTCAGTCGTCTGATTACACCACAATACTATCACTTTTGCACTATTACACTGGTAATGAATGTATGGTATAGTTTGACCGAAACCACTGTACCGCGCCTTGGGTATGTGCGCGGCGAGGCGGGGGAGGGCGCTATTGATAAAACGTCAATCTATCTGTCAGTAGTTAACGTTTTATGAATGGCACACTATTTCGTCTCACCGCTGACATACCTAAAGCGCGGTACAGCGATTATTGTCAAACTATAGGTATGCTTACGACCAACCATTATAGAATTATTACTTCTCCATTGTAACACAAAAAATAGGTACCGGTTTGATTAATACCGACTTCTAACAAAGTTTTTTACACATTTGCGAATATTAGATATTGAAATAAAACTATTTTTGTCAAAATTTTATTGTGGTATATTGATATTATTCAATCCCAGATTAAAAAAGTAATGAACATATTATATGAAATTATTAATTATGGAATTAAACGAGTTCAAACTTCCAGTTAGCATACGTATTACATTATTAATAAACCAAGTTAACTATAAACTTAAATAGTCAAACTCACACCAACTATTGATGTCAATGTTTATTTATTTACTTAAATATTTCTAACAAATGATATACAAAAAAAAAATTTGGTAATAAGTCGCATACACGCAGCTTGTGTACTTCTTCAATTATGAGAGACCACAGCATGAAAAAATAATACCAACAATTAAGACCGATATTATGTTACTGGCTTATAGATTATATGAATACTTAATGAATGACCTATGATCTCGGACCCTTCTACCCCAGAAGAACCCATGGAAAAACCATGCAACCTACAGAATACAGAAACCTTGAAAAGTAAAAGCTGAATTTCTTTTCAGGTTCAAAGTTTAACACTGTGGAGGACAAATATAAGAAAATGGAGGTCGCCCGAAAGCTATTGATAAAACGGCGCAATGTTGAATACGTATTGCAGTACAGCAATGTTACACCTTTCATGTGGCATAAAGGGAAATACAAATGCTTTTACTGCAACGAAACAACAAAAGACCCAGGCATACTACGAGAACACACGGCGAATGTCCACCAATTTGCGAATCTAGAACTCGTGGTTTTCGATAGAACGAAAAATAATAGAAACAAAGACGCCGCTGTCAAAATTGACGTTACTGGAATATCGTGCAAGCTCTGTCCTCAGGCTGTGACGAATTTAGAGGAGCTTATACATCATTTGATCATAGCACATGACGCTGAATATGACGTCGGGGTCCCAAATTGTCTTCTCCCCTTCAAATTAGATAAAGATCAGCCAACGTGTCCCACTTGCAATATGAAATTTGTTTTCTTCGAATACTTGCTCCGTCACGCCAATAAACACCATCTTTCTCACCATTATATTTGCGATGTCTGCGGTACCAGCTTTCAAGGGGAGAATCATTTGAAAATGCATTATAGGTACTACCATCGAGAAGGAGGATATACTTGCGAATACTGTGGTATCAGCCTTGCAACTCTATCCAAAAAGATTCTTCACGAGAAAAATGTTCATTTAGTTAACCTCTCCACATGTCCTCACTGCCCGGAAACATTCAAAAGTCCCTACTTAAAGAAGCTACATTTGGCAAATGTCCATGGAGTCGAGGAACTGAAGATAAAGTGCCCATATTGTCCAAAAATCTACCCTCAAGAATCAATAATGTCCCGTCACATGAGGAGGGTGCATTTAAGAGAGAAAAACGTTGAATGCGAAGTATGTGGTGACAAATTCTTCGGACCATATGACGTCAAACTTCATATGGTCAAACATAACGGTGATAAGAAATTCGTCTGCTCAGTGTGTGGAAAGAAATTCTCAAAGAGGAGCAACTTAAACTCCCATTCAGTTCTTCATACCAGGGAAAAGGATTATATTTGCGTGATTTGCAATAAAGCTTTCGCTCATCAGACCAATTTGAGGATGCATCTCCGTAACAGACATCCCCAGCTAGATCAGACTCCGCTGCAAGTGAATGATATTGATGAAAGCGAAATGGTGCAAATGGAGATTATACAGGAGGAATTAGAAGGGGAAGTTCCTGGACAATATATTCCATGAAACTGTTAGTTCGGTGTGTTCACTCCCATTATTCTTGAAGAATTTCTCGTGCTATATGAGAATATATGAACCGACCAAAATCTTATAAGGGAAAATACACGAAGGGTCTAATATAGAGCTCTATAAGTTCTACCTGCATTCATACGACTGAAGACAGTTAAACTGTTTATCAGCTTACACGTGAGGGTCATATCTAACTTGGATCTTTAGATCCTAACAGCAAGCAAAATTATGTCTTATGTTATCGTGATTAGTACTCATTTATCAAAGATTACTAGGCAAATGAGACGTAACTACCGATGTTTCAGAGTAAAAATACTCGAGGAATATCCCTTGTGTCGTTATGTATGATTTACATCGACTAAACTACGCCAAGAACTGCGCATTTAAGAATGTGTTATGGGAAATCGAAGCGTTTCTGAAGTAGAATTGTTCAGGTTGGGTTCTAATTCCAGTAGCGGCAAATGTTTGTGTATTGAGTGACTTCACATTTGCCTTAGTCATGGATATTTCTATGTATATTATGTACGTATACGTACAGCTTTCGCTCATCAGACAAATTTGAGGATGCATCTCCGTAATAGACATCCCCAGCTAGATCAGACTCCGCTGCAAGTTAATGATATTGATGAAAGCGAAATGGTGCAAATGGAGATTATTCAGGAGGAATTAGAAGGGGAAGCTCCTACGTATTAAAAAATCTTTGTTGTGTATCAACAATCTTAGTATTCGTACCACACGCCTCGTTGCTTAGCTTGGAACTAAATAGAGCTGTGTGTATAAATTTGCCAACCTTTGTCAACAAAAAGCCTTCGGTAGCCTGTTATAAAATTTGCCAACCTTTGCAACTCAGAATTGATTTCTTCGATTCTTGCATTTTAGCCTGTATAAGTGGTACAATTAATCAAGATTAGACAAGTTGTGATGACTTTGTTTAAAAACAGTCTCTTCCTGTCTATACTCTTTCTAGCTAACAACATTAGAAAGGATAATAATATTAAGAGCTATCAAATTACTACAATTCCATTGTCGATTGCAGAAATATAGTCGTCACATATTTCGTCAGCAATGAAATTTACACTTGAAAACAAAAATGTTCTTTGACAGGACTAAATATCTTCTGTCTCTATCTAATGTTCTTAGTTAGAAAGATATACATTAATACCAAATTACTTTAGTTGGCAAACAACACAACTAGCATTTTAGATACTAAACAAAATGTAAATGATAAAAGTTTTAGCATATTTTGTAAATATACTTTTTTTTAACAATAACCTTTGTGTATATATTATTGAATTTTCCATTTCGGTTACTTTATTTACCAACATTGACTTTTCGGAAGCTATGTGCGTACTTATCACAAGCTGAAACGGTAAAGGAAAAGATCGCGAAGAAACCTGCATGCTTGAGAGATTTTCTTGATGACTTTTGGTCTGCCAACCCGCAGTATGCAAGCGTGGTGGACTATAGCCTAATCCTTCTCAAATAGAGGAGACAACCAGATATTATAATACTTACTTTTATTTATACTTTTACATACACAGTTAATACAAAAGGTGAACTAAATAATATATCAATAACAATGTCGAAAGGCACTACTATACAATAAGCCTGAGAGAGATGTTTATCATACATATCTTTAACAAATATACCTAGGCTTTCTTTGAGTTTCTTCATAAACATTGCCCGTTCCAAAGTTATCAAACGAAATTTGCATTATTTCAAAGTTCAAAAAGGAAGCGTAAAAGTTGCCTTTCTTTTCAGGCCATTCTACACAAGATAATTGCATCGAACGCCTCTCTAAAAAGCGAAGAAACATTCTCCATATTCTCCATTACGGCAACGTGGTCCCTTTTAACTGGCATACCAAAGGATTCCGATGCTTCTACTGCTCAAAACCTATGAGAGACTGCGAGACATTAAAAGAACATACCCAAAAGCATTCTATTGATCTGGAAGCCTTCATTTCAAAGCATATTATATCAAAAGACATTCCGATCAAAATTGATGTCACAAAACTAGCCTGCAGGATTTGTCCAGAACATCCCCTTAAAGATTTAGAAGACCTGATATCTCATATTATGATAGTACATGATGAGAAGTATGATACTACATTAGGTGTTTGTATTTTCCCTTTTGTGTTGAGCAAAGATGTGATGAAGTGTGTTCTCTGCGAGAATCAGTATGACAATTTCACCTGTATGATAGGACACATGCACAAAGACCACGTCAATCATTCCTCTGTCTGCCAAATCTGTGGCTTAAGCTTCATGACCCAGGTTCGCTTAAAAAGACATATACGAACCAATCACACAGGATACAGATGTACGATTTGCAAGAAAATGTTTGACGCCCTACACAAGATGGAAAAACACAAGCAAAGAATGCATGGTCATGCTAAATCTCATGAATGTAACCTGTGCAGTGCAACCTTCGAGAGCCAGTATCAGTATAAGGTGCATTTAGGTAAAATGCACAATGTGGAAAAATATAGGATTCAATGCAAAGATTGCCCGAAAATTTGCACGACCAAAGGAGCAATGTTACTCCATATGAAATCTCAGCATACGGATTTGAAGTTTGATTGCAAATTGTGCAAATATAGGACGGGGATCAAATGGTTGATGACTTTGCATATGAAGAAACACTATGGGGAAAGAGAATATGAGTGTTCTATTTGCGAGAGAATGTTCCGCAGATCTAGCAATTTGAGGGCCCATATGAAGGTCCATTCTGGGGTGTCTGGTCGCGTCTGCAGAACCTGTCGAAAAGGATTCACGGATTCGGAGATTCTCAAGAGACATGAGAGCGATGTGCATTATTTTGAGTAGTCTTGAACTACACAGACAATAGTTCGAACGACAATGTGGCTGTACGTGCCGAGCGTGTGGCGCCGAAACACGCCGAGCGCGTGTTTCGCACTGGCGTGGCGTAGGCACACACGCCAGGCATGTGGGCGGCGCATTAGTGTAACGTCAATAAAAACACAGCAGCGGACGTGTTAAATAGTAGAATGCTTTATACGCACGCTTTAAGTCTACCGCTCTCGTACTTAATCCAGATATTGGCTTGGTCCTAAACTAATGGAAATTCTTACTATCAAAATGTTTTTTTTAACTTAAAAATATCGTGTTGTTCGATTTAAAATGAATAAATAAAAATGTGGTTCGCTACCCGAATCGCAACCTATTAATAACTATGGTACAGCCTTATATCTGAGTCTGTTGATGTTGAAGTGGTGCTGAGGCTTATAGTAAGATTGGGACCACGACGAGTTATAGGCAATACTCACTACAATATACTTCATACCTTATTGATTGCTTTACCTATAAATATATTTTCTTGTTTCTTGTTCTTTAATCTGTATCCCTACCAAACATACCATCATAGTTTGCATCCCTGGACTTATAAAACATTCATGTTTTATGCCTTAAAGCAGTCTTTAAAACGCTGATATGGAATTAAATTTATTAATAATACACCTTGATTAAATTTTTTCATCCAAGTGTATATCAATAATCAAAAATTATCTAATATATAAAATTCTCGTGTCACAGTTTTCGTTGCCATACTCCTCCGAAACGGCTTGACCGATTTTGATGAAATTTTTTGTGCTTATCCGGTATCTATGAGAATCGGCCAACATCTATTTTTCATCCCCCTAAAAGTTAGGGATAGTCCACCAACCCCTATAATGCGGCAAACCAACGTTAGCGGGGTCAGCTAATTCTTTATAATAAATGCATGTCGTGTTCTGGCTACCTCTAAAATTCAGTGTTTTCCTTGCAGGAGAACAGAGAGGTGGCCAGAAACCGACACAAAACCAGGTCCCTGCCGTTTCTGACGAGGACTACGATGTATCTATCAGCGCGTCCACTAGCAAACAAGACCACACGCCTAAAGAGAAACGCAATATCATGAGGACTAATGTGGTCCACGTCTTAACCAAATCAAATGTTATGCCATTTCGTTGGCTTAAAAGCTCCTACAGATGCTTTTATTGCTACGACATTTTCCAAGACGCTTCGGAATTGAAAAGTCATCAGCATTCTCACACTGGGGACGCGATAAAAGAACAGGCAATGAAAAATTACTGGGAGCCTGTTGTCTATGTAGATGTATCTAATTTATCCTGTAATCTTTGCCCGGAGAAGATTGCGGATTTGTACGACTTGATCGACCATTTGATTGCTGTACATAACGTGAATTATAACAAAGACGTCGGTATCTGTATGGTAGCGTTTAGACTCGATAATTTTAATGTTAGCTGTCTAGCTTGTGGTGCAAGTTTTTACACATTTGGACCCTTGCTTCATCATACAAATAAGGACCATAAAGGCACTTCAGTAATACTCTGTGATGTCTGCGGGCAGCATTTCAAAGACTCTAACCTACTGCGTCTACACGTGAAAACTGTCCACGAAAACGCGGTACTGCTATGCACGGAATGTGGGGAGAAATTCGACTCGAAATCGAAGTTAAAAACACATCTCAAAAATGACCATAACATAGATAAAAAATACAAATGTTCTCAATGCTCGGAAACTTTCCAAAGCCACTATAAAAGGTCGAGGCATATGGCTACAGAACATAAGAATCGTCCAGAAATCAAATGCCCCCATTGCCCAAAAACGTTCGTCTTCAGAAGCATGATGATGACACATTTAAGAGATTGCCATTTGAAAGTCAGGAACTATGTTTGTAGCGTTTGTGGCTGGAAAGCTTTTAACAGCAATCGTCTGAAAAATCATATGTACAAGCATAGCGGAGAGAAGAACTTTAAATGCGACGTCTGTGATAAGGCTTTCACCACTAAAAAGATCATGAAAGCGCATTTGACGAGGGTGCATAAAACTCCTCACCTTTCTGTAATGCCGTTTGATAATTCTTATATTGGACAGCAGGTTTAGTTATTAGACCCATATTTCTTCTTACGGTGTCGACGGAAAGAAACGAAGATAGTCAACAGGGAAAGATTTATAGGCAGCAAAAGGGAGACAGCAATTTCGGGTCATTTATCATATCAGTCCAAAACTATTCTACTTCTCCTTTCACCTATATTGTCACTGTATCTTATATATTCATTTTATTCGAAACATATTTTAAAACAAATAGGTATTTAGTAAATAGTTGCATCTGCAGTACGATCTCAAGATTCTGATGCGTTGGTTTGAGTATTGCTCCTTATCCGATCTCTCTGATAGAGTTTCTATTAATGAAGTTAGCATTATAAATTGTATAAAACATTATTATATAGAGGATCGTGTTAAAATATTGATTTTTATTCAATCACGAGATCAAGCAAGGAGGCTTGTGTTACGGATTGGAAATAGTTGATATGTATAATATATTGATACATTTTTTTTTGTAAGTACTATACCTACATACAAACATCCATGACTCAGGTACATACCATACTAATCACACAAGTATTTGCCACAACCGGGTTTCGGGGGAACTTTGCCATAAAAGACAGCCTTCATTCTGCTGCGCCTATCAGATCATTACATATTATCGTCATTATTTATCATCGTATTTATTTATCCATGTAACATTATTGTTTTTGAATAACGAATGCATATTCAAATAAAGTAGGAGTTAAGGCATAGCGAGATTTCTCGCTTAAATTTAGCTGCCCGACTGGGGAAGTACCTCCACCTTACAGAAGACCGCAGTGAATCAACAATAGTTGTCTTTCTGCGAGTGAGTAAGGTCACCAGAGCTCATTGGGGGAATGACTATTCTGACAACATGGGAATTTCGTTTGCTGTCAGTTCAGTAACTCCCTATTTTAAGAAACCTGAACGGTTTCTAAGGGCTAACAACGCATTTGCAAGCCTCTTGTGTTGCAAATGTCCATGCGCGGCGGTCATCACTTACAATCAGGTGAGCCGCCTGCTCGTTTGCCCCCTTATCACCATAAAAAAGGGCTAATTGCTAAACGTTGTATGGGAGTATAAGTACACGCTGCATCTCAACACAGCCCTAGTAACTATGAATGAACTTTTATTTTTACACCACAGAGGTGGCGGACAAACTCACGGCCCGCCTGATAATAAGCAGTGGCCTACAGACGTCGGCAACACCAGAGGTGTATGCTCGCACGTTGCTGACCTTTTTAAAACCTTTTCACCTCTTTTTTGCTGTGTTATGGAAATATAGGCAGTTAGCTCATTCCATAGCCTGATTGTGCATGGTATGTAAGTCTCTCTAGAACCGTACCTACAGTATATGTTGATATTGGTTCTAAGGTGTGAGAGTGAATTCGCTTCCGATAGCGAGTGGGTTGTTGCACTGTTTTGTAATTAAAATTGCTTGGTGAATAAAGTTGGTAAAATTAATTTCGTAACTATGTAAGTCTTTATTTATTTAATAAAGTAGTAATCAAATGCTGCCGACCCTTTATATAGCTGCGATACGGTTTTTATAACTAAATATAAATAGTTATTAACGCACACAACATTATTGTAATATATTGTTCGAGTAAAAACACTATTATATTCTAAGAAAAAGCCTTACAAAATATACATATATATATTAATTATATCAATCGCTTTTACGCTACACTTGGATATAATTTGAAACTTAAGCAGAGACTACATTAGACTTCGATTCGGAAGCGAAACTTAGCGAACAAAACAAATAAATGTTTAATTCACAGTTATCATTGTCAACCCAATTATTGTCCTACTGCTGGGCACGGGTCTCGACTCATTTAAGACAAAATATAGTCTACCACGTTAGCCCAGGTTGGCAGGTTTCACATGTCATCGAGAAAATCTTTTGATCTTCCCTTCACCGTTTGAGTATAGATAGATAGAGATTTATTGTACTTGTATTGTACACCAATAATGGTATGAAGTCGGTGCCAAGCCAAACGTAATAGTAAGTACACTCTCCGCGAGTGACCTTGAGCGGGGTGGTTACAACCACCACATCATCGGCACCGACTTCATACCTTTAAAACTAAACTAAAAAAAAGGTAAAACTGTATGAAGTTATTTTTTGCTTTTTAGTTTTTGAAGTTGGTTTTTCTTTTTTCTTTTTAGTGTTGTATATGTATATATATAATTAACTTTTCATATCAGGTCAATCTAATAGCCTGAAAGAATACAACTATCGATCCATATATACTAATAATTATGAAAGATTTTTCTTTCAACTCCTAACCGTTGAGGAGTTGTACCTTCCATCATCAGATCATTACATGAGATGGTGATTTTAAGATGTAAATACTTGAACAGCTTTGGAGAATACATGTAAATGTAATAAATGCCTATAACTGAAAGAATTTTCTTTTAACTCTTAACTGTTGAGGAGTTCTACCTTCCATCATCAGCTCATCAACATCAAATGATGATTATCAGACGCAAATACTGGAACAATTATAGTAAATATATTGAAAATGTGATAATTGCCTATAAAATTTGAGGGTTGCCCTCGATTTCCCTGGGATCCCATCATCAGATTCTGATGTGGTTACAATGGGACCATCTGTGAAGTATACCCTTTTAAACAAAAAAATGTATTTTGCAAATCGGTCCAGGCGTTTTTAAGTAATTCGTGAACATACATAAATAAAAAATAAACAGATTCCGACGAATTGAGAACCTCCTGCTTTTTGAAGTCGGTTAAAAATACAACAATATGATATATACAGAAAGTATGAAGTACAATAAAGACAGAGTATGTGATAAATACAAACGTAACTACTTAAAATGTCAGTGGTGTTTTCAGAATTATAGCTATGCGATAAGTCAAATGTATTACGCATTTCTTTGGTTTCGCTTTCCCAGTTGTATTGCTACAAATTGCGGCCTAATGTAGCCTCGGCTTTAGAATGTATACTGCTTATTCAGTGGCAAATATTTATACGGATTCGGACCTTTTAACTGTTTTTTATTTCATCACTATTTACGGTAATATTATGAAAGCTGCATCTTTACGATCATCATCATCATCAACCTTGTGGGACCATGATTGACTCCCCCAAGTATTGCCACGATGATCAGTTATGCGCCCCCCCCCCATCCAGCGGTTTCCAGCAACCTTTACCAGGTCGTCGGTTCGTATTGCCAGGGGTCTACGCACACTGCATCACTACTATATTTAATTCTTTATTTGTAGACACATAAAACAGCACATAAATTAAACAATCCTTCGTGAACCTTAAAACCCCGACCGACGGTCATCTGTTCTTCGAACTATGTGCCTATAGATAGATCAATTATTATGCATCTACAGCGTAAATACTTAATTCTTATGAAGTGTTTAGGATTTCATTATTCCTACTGCCATTACTTACGTACAGAAGAATAAAATTATACATTGCTACAATTGTATTTTATACTATAGACTTCAGACGCCAGGGTGTTAATGCTTGCAATCCATGGTCGAGAGAAAGAGCGAGAATGGGGAAATAGGAAGCCGAAAAATAAGTTTGTTAAATATGTAGAAGACGACGGAAAGAGAGAGATGCAACTAAAACAAAAAATGAATTCTACCCAGAATGAAACAACTTCATAATGAGCAAATAAACACAGAGGACATCTAACGGGATTATTCTTTCATTTCAGAACGATCGATAGAAGAGAAAGTAATCGAAGAGAGACGCAAAGAACAACTAGCCACTTTACTCACAGTCATCATTCAATATTCGACCATCGTGCCTTTCAGATGGCACAAGAGCAAATACATGTGCTTCTACTGCCGCTCCCTATTCGTGGAAAGTGCCCAATTGAGGCGCCACACCGATTTACTCCACAGAGAAATTGAAATCAGGGATATTATCATCAGAACTTTGTATAGGGGCAGTAGAACCAAGCTGGACGTTTCTGAACTTTGGTGCACGCGCTGTGAAACCGAATTCGAAACATTCGAAGCTTATATGGAGCATCTACCAATACACGGTCTTGACATCGGCGGAGAAGCTTCACAGTCCTTCGATTGCTTCCATCTAGCTGATAACGGGATGAATTGCCTCGAATGCGGACAGAATTTCCGATTTTTTGGGCCACTACTGCTTCACACTTATAAGTATCATATAGAGCAATTCCTATGCGAGATTTGTGGACAGGGATACGTAGGAAAACACAACATACATACCCACGTGAAACAGGTACACGGAGTTAAATCCTGCAAGAATTGCAACGAGGTCTTCACGACACAGTACGCTCTTGCGAATCACGTCGAAAATGTGCATCGGACTGACAAACTCCAATGTCCGATGTGCCCGAAGATTTTGAAGAACAGGTACTTGAAGAAGCGTCACATGGCTTTGGTCCACGACTGCAAGAGCGTTCAGTTCGTCTGCGAATACTGCTCCAAGATCTTCACCCGCAACAATAAGTATGTGCAACATAAACTTAGGGTGCATTTCAAGGAGAAGAATTTCACGTGTGATGTTTGTGGACATAAAGCTTTTAACATGGATTCATTGAAGAAACATATGGTGTGTCATGATGATGCCCGACCCTTTAAGTGCGATATTTGTGATAAGACCTTCAGAAGAAAGAAAACTCTGACTATTCATTTAAGGACCCATAGAATTGAGGATAATGCTGTTACTGAAATGAGTACCTTGATATTTAGAGCTTACGAATAAAATTAAATGGTAGTTCTTTGTTAATATGGTGTTTGTATTGTTTAGAACTCCCAAAAGTCAAATCATTTATTTCAATTAGACCAGTACAGGTGCTTTTGAATCGTCGAATGTAATTGAATTTAATTGCACGGTTGCAAAAGGTAGGTCTTATGGAGAAGAACCGGCAAGAAACTCCATAGATACTCTTTTAAACAATATACAAATTACAAAATTGTTGGCTTTGTGATAAATGATATGAAATTATATTTTTATTTCTGTAAATAGATCTTTTAAAGACACCTTTACAAGTCATGTATCAGATATATTTTAGGAACTAGATGGCGTGAACTGAGAAGAAATGCCGAATCGAACTCAGAGAATCATGGAAGACGATGTGAAACGTACATCAATCTTCCCAAATCCCAAATCTTCTCATCCATTTTGAACAGACCAGTCCTTAATAAATAAATATACAATGTACACCACGCCTGTCATCCCCGAAGGGTTAGGCAGAGGTGTACTAATTTACACCTACATTTTGCCGGTATGGTTTTTAGGTCCCATGTAATAGGAGGCCAACCTATTGCCACCAATCCAATCCGAGGACGAATCCAAACTCCGAGCGGCTACTTATAATCGATTGGTCGACCTAGGAATCAAACCTGAGACCTTTTGCTCACCAGTCTCACTAACTCTCAGTTTAGTAACTCGTATTATTTTAAGAAATCTAAACGGTTTCTAGAGGGTCGGCAACGCGCGAGCGACACCTTTGGTGTTGCAAACGTCTATAGGCTACGGTAACCGCTTACTTTCAGGCGGGATGTAAGGTTATTTGTCACCATTGTGGTATGAAAAAAAAATGGACACAATACATTATTGGAGCTGAATCCACACTCACTAACCACGCTACATAAATAAATAAATATTCTGCGACATTTCACACAGCACCATCTAGTCCCAAACTAAGCAGAGCTTGTATTATGGGTACTAGATTATCTAGTACCCATAATACAAGCTCATATATATAGCTCTAGGATATAATACTTATTTATATATTTTTTGTAAATACATACTTATAATACATAAGAAACACCCAGACGAACATAAACACTTATATTCATCGCGTAAATATTTGTGTCCTGTTGGAATGGAATAGAACCCGATCGATCAGCAGTCCGGTACTAAAACCACTACACACACCACAGAGGTCCCCAAAACATTTTTTCAATACCAAAGTAAATTAACGCGTACTAATAAATATACAATACGCGTCTGTATCCCTGAACATATAATAATAATATATGAACTATATGGACATTAAGACAGCGCTATCTAGATACTATAGATGGCCGATACAGTAAATAGTATATATTTCGTGAAATTGTACATAATCATCATCAACCCATTAACGTCCCTCTGCTTGGCACGGGTCTCCTCTCATTTGATAGGGATTAGGCTATAGTCCACCACGCTAGCCTACTGCGGGTTGGCAGACTTCACATGCCATCGAGACATCTCTCCAGCATGCTGGTTTACTCACGATGTTTTCCTTCACTGTTAGAGCTTGTGATAAATATGCACATAACTGCCGAAATGTCAGTGGTGCGTGCCTTGGGTTCGAACTCGAGACCTTTGACACCTCAGTCCACTGGTCACACCGCTAGGCTACGACACCAAAATTTTACATAGAACAAAACTGTAAATTTGTAAAATTTACTGCCTTGTTAGTCTAGTGGTCGTACAGTGCGACTGCCGAGCAAGAGGTTTTTGGTTCGGTTCCCAGGTCGAACAGTGTTATTGGGTTTTTCTGTGAAATTCTCAGTAGCAGTTCGGTTCGGATTTGTGCCCGGTTAGTGTCAATAGGCTCGCCCCCTATTACATGGGACCTAAAACATTCCGGCGAAACATGGGTGTACATTAGTACACCTCTGCCTTACCCTACGGGGACGACAGGCGTGATGGTATGTATTATACATAGAAACATCCAGGACTCACGACAAATGTCTAGGCTCAAACATTTGGCCCTCTCGAAATTCGCACCCAAGACCATTTATACAGCAGGCAGCCTACAATACCGCGGCGTTTATCACCATCTTCAAATGATTTGAGAAGGACTAGGTATAGTGACTAGGTTAGCGTAGTGGACGCTACCAATGAACCACAGATAATACGAAACCATAGATAGAAAAACTAAATGAAACTATTCATTCGCTCAGCAGTGCAGTGGCGTTTGTGACAACCAGACCAATATGGCATTTAATTAACTGATCCAGTTAAATTAGTAAACAAAGAGAAATAAAATTCTGATTGCAAAATTTTTCTCTTTTCAGAAAACACCACCAGGGTTTCTGTGAAGGCCGCGAGGGACGAGATAAGAAGATTAGTCTCTATTCTCATAGAAAACTCCACAGTAATGCCATTCAAATGGTTCCTCAACCGCTTCCGCTGTTTCTATTGCGATCACACATTCGTAGACGCATTAAAATTAAAACAACACACCAAACAACACGAAGACATAAAAATTCAGAAGGTTTTGAAACAAATCGGGACGTTCAGTAGAATTAAATGGGATGTCTCAGAAATATCTTGCAAGTTATGTCCGAAAACCGTTAAAAATTTTGACCAGTATTTGTCTCATATTACTTACGCGCATGACATAGAATTTGATAGAGATTTCTTCGATAAACATTGTTATTTATTCAGTCTATCAGATGATGGGATGAAGTGCTTTGATTGCCACGAGTGCTTTCAATTCTTCAATCCATATCTACGTCACGTCAACAAATATCATAACAAATCTAAGCAGTACATTTGTGATGAATGCGGCCTAGCGTTTGCCTTAAAAGGCACAATCAAACATCACATAAAAAACATTCACTCATCGCAAACTGTTTGCTCAATTTGCGGCGAAAAGTTTAAAACAAAACTAGCTTTATCGAACCATTGCCGAAAATCGCACAAAACAGGAAAATTTAAATGCAGTATCTGCCCACAAACCTTCGAAAGCAGATACGTTATTAAGAACCATATTGCTTTGGTTCATAACGTTAAAAGTTTACAGTTTCCCTGTGAGAAATGCCCCAAAATTTTCACTAGGAAAAGTTCTCTAGTGAAACATGTTTCCTGTGTCCATTTGAAGGAGAAATTCGTGACTTGCCACCTCTGTGGGTATAAGGGATATGATATACAGGCTTTGAAGCGACATTTGGCTACTCATGATGCCTCCAAAGAATTTATATGTGAACTTTGTAACAAGAAATGCAAGACGAGCAAGAGCCTAGCCGTTCATACGGCCAAGCATAATAAAATGAAGAATAGACTTTTTTTTCCGTGGGTGAAATGCAGTGAATAATAATGCAATAAAAGGCTCTTAAGCACGCCAAATTAGGAAATATAATGTTGGCATATAGCGCTAATAATTAATTATTATTATTGTCAATCATTTGTCAATTTAAAAATATTTATATCTAGAAAACATATAAATAAATAGAAAAAGAAAAACATTAATATTATAAATGCAGTAAAACTGAATTCGTGTCCTGTTTTTATTTTTAGATAGGTTTTGTTTAAAAATAGGAAAACAAAAACATTAAATTAATTATATTTTTTTACTATGTTAACACAGCAGCACTTAAGTGAATTGTCCCGAACTTTCGGGACAATTCCCCGAAAAATAAAAAAATTATGTTGTTATTCGAAGGCTCCGATTTTTCTCTGTGAATTTTGAAGTCTAGGTAAATTAGCGCACCTAATTCCAATCACTGGTCATTGCATATTAACTTGATATGTCTACTTTAACTGTATTCGTTTTTCTTTTATTTATGTGATGACGTGATTTTCTTTTCTACAGTGTTTTCAAGACGTTATTTTGTTGATATCGACGTGATTGATATTATGTACCTCGTGCTAAATTAAATAACGAAGCTAAGCTACTGACTGACTGACTGACTAATACGGACATAGCAGGCTTAAAAATAGTTAAATTATAGGAAAATTTAAACTGTTGAAACAATAGAAACAATATGAATAGGAAAACGCAGCGTGGGTAGGCCCCGGTCGACGACCCGGTCGCTGGAATCCGCTGGATGCAGGCGGCGCATGACCGGTCCTCGTGGCGATCCTTGGGGGAGACCTATGTCCAGCTGTGGACATATAACGGTTGATGTGACGTTAATGATATGAACAGGAGCAATAAACAAATTTATGCAATATTCTATTTGATTGTAAGAAAACTATGGTTCTTCTGTTACTCTAACTCGGCGAAAGAGACTCGACTCCACAACATAAGGTACCCTAAGTGGGGTTTACTGTCATTATAACCATAGCAATACTGTATTTTCCTGATATCAAACAATGTTAATATTATTATAAACTGAATAAGGACGTCATACTAACTTCAAACGCATTTTTATCACATTCAGCGTTACGATTGGTGCTTTGAAATTTTCCGACCAATCAGAGCGCCGAACGCTGTAAACGTTATCTTATGTTGCGCACTGATTGGGTCAAATTAGAAGCAACGAATTGATTTCAACTACCTAGTTGGGCCAATTTGTGCAGGCGACAAAAACCTTCTATAGATATTGGCGTTTGTAGTAACATCAAAATAAATTATTGAATTCTTAATCGTACTCGAATATTACATGACATTGAAATACAAATACTTTCTTTTCTAAATCCGATTTACACAGAATAAGACCGCTGTGCCCTGGTCATGCAATTTTAAATTTAGATTTCTTAAATATAAATATTTTTATTAGAGCAGTGCGCTCATTCTGTGCGAATCGGATTGTGCATATTTAACACAATTTACTTATGCTGTTAGTAATTATAACTCTAAAGACACTCAATACCTGAGTTCCTGAGTCTATCCGTGATGCTGTAAATAATCCGAATTTCGATTAAATAAGTCAAAGTCAAAATATAATTGATTCAAAATAGGCCAAATTTAATTGGCTCTTTTTGAACGTTGACAATAAAGACAGCCCCCAAAACGGTGAAGGGCGGCCGCTTCCTAGCGTTTTTGCTGGGAAGAAGCGGCGGAACAAACTCCCCAGTAACACATTTCTGTCTGTTTATTTAATAATATCAATATACTGCGATTTCAAGTATTATGAAGGTCTAGATAGCCAAACAATATCACGAACTTTCATCTGACTCTCATCTTTCTTTCAAAGAAACATGGTCTCGCATATGTAGTTAGAATTATTTTTTCTATTCTGTCCATTGTAAATATGCCGTAGATAAATTTAAAGTTGCTATTGCTCAGTCTAATATGTATTATAGACCAATTACTGTTATATTTCAAATAAATTACTTGTATGTATATATAAAAGTGTCGTTTTATTTAATATACCTTTCATTTGAATATATTAAAACTAATGAACTCATCCATAAACGCCAAGCGTACGCAGTACTTGTAACCGGCGCGCATGCATGACATCGTGTCATGCATGCGCGCCGGTTACAAGTACTGCGTACGCTGCGTGAATGTAGTCGAAGCAAAAGTGGTATGCAGGGATCGTAGATTTGTAGGATACGTCTAGTTATTCATGCACGCCAGTAACAAGTACGGCACACGTGACCTTTTTTAAGGAGCTCACCAATTAGAACGATGGGTGTCCCAACCTTGATGTTTGTACTGACATCCGCCTCATAAATTTCTTTCATTAATCGCCTATTATTCTCTGAATACGCCCAAACTATTTTAATACATTCTTCTAAATTTTTGTCACTACATCTTCTAAACCACAGCGATTTCTTATCCCCTCATTCTTCAGTCTATTATTCAAACACAAATCTCTGTTTTTTATTTACATAAGAATATTTTTTTAATCCCAAAAAATATTGTTTCAGACTATGGAGCTATAAAGGACGACAAACTCGCAGAAAGACAACGGAAAGATGAATTGTCGCAACTGATCACAATAATTCTAGAAAATTCTACCATCCTACCGTTCAGGTGGGCCAATAACAAATACATGTGTTTCTACTGCTGTTGCTCATTTGTGGATAGCGTGAAGTTAAAAGAACACATCATTGAAGAACACAAGGGGGCGAAACTTAGAAATGTATTAAGAACTCTCATTGGCAGTAGCCGCATTAAGTTAGATACCTCTGAAATAATTTGCAGACAGTGTACAAAACAGTTTAATGTATTCGATGATTTCCTCAATCATATTATGAATGTACACGAGTTTAAGTTTAACAGAGAATTGGCCAACTGTCTTTCTACATTTAAACTCTCCGACGAAGGAATGACCTGTTGTGATTGCGGCCAACAATTCAGATTCTTCGGGCCGTTACTGAAACATACTCACAAATATCATAACAAATATAAGACATTTCTCTGCGAAATCTGTGGCCAAGGGTTTGTCGCCAGAGCGAATGTCGACAGTCACATCAAAAACGTTCACAGCTTCACCAACGGCCAATGCCAAAAATGCGATAAAGTCTTCAAAAACGCCTACGCCTTACAGATGCACTGCGAAAAAGTCCACAAGAGCGGAAATTTAAAGTGTCCCAAATGTCCAGAAATTTTGGCGTCAAAGTATTTGAAGAAACGCCACCTGGCGGTAGTCCATGACGTGAAAAAACTACAATTCAGTTGTGACGAATGCGATCAAATATACACAATGAAAAGTAGACTAGTTCAGCATAAACTGAGGACACATTTGAAGCAGAAAACGGTAGCCTGCGAGATTTGTGGCTTCAAAGTGTTCAACAACGATCTTTTAAAACGTCACATGGTACGACACGATGATTCTCGACCCTACCAATGCGAGTATTGTAAAAAGTCGTTTCAGAGGAAGAAAACTTTGGAAATCCATACAAGAATACATACAAATGATAAGAGGTATGTGTGCAAGGAATGTGGGAGGGCTTTCGTTCAAGTTACCAGCTGGAAATTGCATATGAAGGTTCATCATACAGGGAATGAGGGTACGTCTTGGCGTCTATCTTTCTGAAAGACGTCAAAAAGTTAGTGTAGATGGAGTCACTTCAGTCTGTTGATCTCAGGGTCTCTTGTTAAGATGGGTGTTCCCCAGGGTTACATTTTAGGTTCTTTTATTTTTCTATAGTTCCCTACAACTACGTGATGTCAGAGTTACTAAAATAAAAAAAAATCATTTGTAAGGTATTGTGTACGCTTTTATGTCAAATAATCTACCGAAATCTGTCACCGAAAAGAAATTTAAAAATCATGTAAATTCTGCTCGTGAAGAAAGCCTATTAAAATGGCTAAATTAAGGACTATGTTGACGATAAGAATGTGTGGAGTTACATACTGATAAGCATATGGCCTCCTTGGTACCCTGAGGTTTTTTGCATTAACAAAAACAATGTTAGCCCAAACGGTGTCTTTAAGTACTTAGATATGATTTGACATTGCATGAAACCATTTTGTAATTTTTATTTAAATTTAATAAGAGTACCTATAATAAGAGTAACTTTTAGAACCGTGCAACTAGTTTTTGAAATAAATCACAAGAATTTGAGTTCATATAACATATTAATACGGCATACCAACTGTACGCCCCAGATAGGTATAATTTAATTGTAAATATAAGTTACTCAACACTCAATTCTTTATTGCAGTTCAGTGCTCAGTTCAGTGCAGTAGTTAATTTTTAAAGAATTATTAATCTATTTAAGAATTGTAAATATAATATTGTTGCATAGTTATTTTGGTGTTTTATTGAGTATAAGAAGTACTATTACATATCCCTGAAAGAATGCGCTTTTTTGCTTTAGGTACCATTAAGAGACTGGTGGAGTTTGGATCCCATATAAGTAGCTTTTGCGCGAGCTTTTTTACATTATTACACCGCGCCATCTAGTTCCGAGCTAAGCAACGAGGATTATGTTACGGATACTAGACGGTTGATATACTGTATATACACTTTTTTTTTGTAAACACATACATATTATACATAGATACATCCATGTCTCGGATACAAATGTTTATGCTCATCACACAAACATTTGTCAAACACAACAAGAATTTGAAATGAAACCAGAATTCATGTACTTATTTTTTTTAAATATAATCAACAATTAAATAATCAATCTGTAAGTACTATTGCTATTTTACATTAAACAATATATTATAATATTTATATAATACCTTTTAAGGACGAACAAAATAACACTTATCAGTTACATACATACAACCACAGACTAATTATTGCCACTTAAGATTGTAAATTATTATTTTTCCCTTTATTATGTTCATTAAGAGATCGAGAGCGGGAAATTTTAATAACTGACTTCTTATAACGTTGAAATAAAAATTCACAACATACATTTCTGTATTCAAATATTCGCTGCTTAAATAAATGTATATAATGTTAATTTCCATTCTGACAAAGCCAATGGCATCATATTTTAATTATAAATAATAATAATTTAATGCTTAAGCACCTAGATGTACGTTCAATTTGATTGATACTTTTAAGATTGCTATAGAAATCTTTGTTTTAGCTTGAAATACACTACATTTGTGACCTATTTGAAGTAAATGTGTAAAATTTACTATTTGTGACTGAATTTATGACTTTTAGAAGTTATTTGTGCGGATTTATCACAGGCTCAAGCGGTGAAGGAAAACTTCGTGAGGAAACCTGCATGCTTGAGAGATTTTCTCGATGGCGTGTGAAGTCTGCCAACGCGCCTTAGGCTAGCGTGGTAGACTATAGCATTATTCTTCTCAAATATGAGAAGAACTAGTTGTGTTTACTATAATAATGACGTCATGAATGAATAGTCATGGTGGCAATCGTTTTAGTTGTTTGAAGGACAAATGTTGCAAAAAAATACAACATAAATCAGTTTTTTATTGCTAAAAATACTATATTATATATATAATTATGCTCAAGGACAACAAACGTCAGTTTTTTTATTCTCATACTCCGCTAACGTTATACCGTGGTTAGATAGCATATGACTTTTTAAGCTACATTTCTGTATGAACGCTAAAGTGCAAACACCGCATTTGAACCTCCTATCATTATTGTGTATTCTCATATGTTCCCTTAAAGTTTTTTTTCTTGCATATGCTTTATTACAAACCGTACATTTAAAGACTCTTTCCCCATTATGTTTAATCATATGCTCGTCCAAAGATTGTTTTATGAAAAAACCTTGACCACACTCGGCACAAATGTGGTTTCTCTCCATCAAATGCACCTTTTTGATGTGTGACGTCAATTTGGACTTTAAAATGAAGGATTTGTCGCATATGTTGCATTTGTAGGTCGCTGCAACGGTGTTATGTGCAACGGCCATATGCCGATTTCTTCTGTAATAACTTGTGAAAGATTCGTCGCAATGAGGACAGTTTGTTGTGTACCTAGAGGCGGAATTGTGTGTATATTTCTCATGACAAAGTTTCCTAACGCGCGTACTGAAAACTTTATCACAGAATGAACAGTTAAAATTGCCAATTTCGTGCGTGCGTTGGTGATTTCTCAATTTATGTTTGTTTATGAAGCCCAAATCGCATATTTCGCATACATAATTCCTGTAATGGCCGTTCATATGTTGTAATAACATTTTGAAGGTCTCAAACGTTGAATTACATAGAGCGCAGTTGAGAATTTCGCCGTCAGTCAATTTGAATTCTAAGATATAATCATTTACATCGGGGTAGAATTTAATATCATGTTCTTTGATCAAATGTGTTTTTAGATTTGTTATGGTGTCTAAAGTTGTGTTACAAAGAGTACAGCGGAGGTCGGTGATGTCTAATTTGATGGACAGATTGTTCTTGTCCATCCTTTTGCAGTCTATCAGGCTATCAGCCTTGTGTTCTTCGTGGATGTGGGTCCGGAGATGGGTCAGATCGCGGTACGTCGTCTTGCAGTAAGCGCAGAGTACTCCTAAAAAATTTTGAAATAAATTTGAATAATTGTATGAAATACCTATAATTAGGCAGATTTATACCTTGCCTATCCAGTAGCTAGGTAGTAGTAGTAGGGTATATAGGTGTACATAGGGTATACGGAGAAATAAAGTTGATAGGGTTTCTATGAGTACGTGGGGTATACGAGGAACTAAAGTTGACAGGGTGTATATGGGTACATAGGGTATATGAGGAACTAAAGATGACAGGGTGTATATGGGTACATAAGGTATATGAGGAACTAAATATGATAGGGTGTATATGGGTACATAGGGTATATGAGCAACTAAAGTTGATAGGGTGTATATGGGTACATGGGGTATACGAGGAACTAGTTGATAGGGTGTATATGGGTACATAGGGTACATGAGGAACTAAAGATGACAGGGTGTATATGGGTACATAAGGTATATGAGGAACTAACTATGATAGGGGGTATATGGGTACATAGGGTATATGAGGAACTAAAGTTGACAGGGTGTATATGGGTACATAGGGTATATGAGCAACTAAAGTAGACAGGGTGTATATGGGTACATAGGGTATACGGAGAAATAAAGTTGATAGGGTTTCTATGGGTACATAGGGTATACGGAGAAATAAAGTTGATAAGGTTTCTATGGGTACATAGGGTATACAACAAACTAAAGTTGTTCATACGGTTTGTAGGGATATAGGATAGTAGGGCAGGAGCATAAAAGGTGTTAGGTATATAGGGGATGCGAGATAATATATTAAGGTACGTAGGGTATATGGGGAAAGAAAGAATGATAAGGGAAAGCCATTAATTCCTAAGCCCATACCTGCTAGTGTCTTGTTCAAGAATGGCGTGCAGTTGGAGTGAGCCAGTAGGGTGTCCACGTTGCACTTGTGTTTGGTGGTGTCGCTCACAAGCCGCATAGAGGGCGCCACCTTCACGGGCTTGAGGAGTTTCTTCATCATCACCTTCTGCTGACTGAGGGCACGGAGTGATAGCTTCATTGAACGGCTCTTGGATTTTAGTTCTGGAAATAGGTATTTTTTCTAATTTTATTGCAGTTCTAGAGCCTAGTGGTGTGACCAGTGGACTGAGATGTCAAATGTCTCGAGCTCGAACCCAAGGCACGCACCACTGACTTTTCGGAAGTTATGTGCGTATTTATCACATGATCAAACGGTGAAGGAAAACATCGTGAGGAAACCTGCATGCTTGAGAGATTTTCTCGATGGCATGTGAAGTCTATCAACCCGCAGTAGGCTAGCGTGGTGGTCTACAGCCGAATCCTTTTCAAATGAGAGGAGACCCGTCCCAGCAGTGAGACGTTAATGGGTTGATGATGAGGGTACCCCTCCGCAACGCCCCATAAAGAACTTCGTTCCAAAAAGAAACGGTACACCAGCAATGAAAAATAAATATATAAATATTTCCGGACATTATTACACAGCGCCATCTAGTTCCGTGGTAAGCAACGAGGCTTGTGTTACGGATACTAGATGGTTGATATACTACATATATACTTTTTTTTTAAATACATACATATACATATTATACATAGATACATCCATGACTCGGATACAAATGTTAATGCTCATGACACAAACATTTGCCCCTACCGGGATTCGAACCCGGGACCACAGCAGGCAGCGTCAACTACCGCTGAGCTAAACAGGTCGTAAAAAAATCTATTAACATATGACTTACCACTGGTAGTTTTGTCAAGCAGCAACCGTTTCTTGGTCCTCCGTTTGTCGGAGCGCTTCTTGATGGTGACATCATTAAATCCCAGCATCTCCGCTAACTTCTTATTATCATCCTCATCTTCAAAACCGCCATAATGGTCTGCCATGTTTTCTTCTTTCAATTCTGTTGGATAAAGTCAAAGTAGAAACCATTTATTTCAAGTAGACCGATATTACTGGTGCTTTTGAATTGTCAAACTAGTTGCATGGTTCCAAAAAGTAGGTCTTATGGAGAAGAGCCGGCAAGAAACTCCATAGACACGCTTTTAAATAAATGCAAATTATTATAAAAGAAATCAATTCCTTTACATAAAGAACATAAATTTTTGACCAAAAATAAAAATACAATAAAAATTTGGAGTGGGTCGCCCTGATTATCTAGGGGTATAAAAAAATGCCTAAGACCTATTCTCAGACCTACCAAATATACAAAAAAAAATATTTAAAAATAAGTCAAACCGTTTTGGAAGAGTTCGGAAGATTTTATAGCGAGGATTTCTATTTTTTTAAATTTTGGATTGGCAGGGCAGCTCAAATTTAGCTGCCCGACTGGGCAAGTGTCTATGAATCTGCCTGTGGCATCATATGTCATTAATGAACATTTGCTTAGGTGTTTCAATTGGCATTTTTTTTAGCATTGGTATAGTTTGTCAATGGTTACTTCATCATATCAACCGTTCGACGTCCACTGCTGGACATAGGTCCCCCCGAGGATCGCCACGACGACCGGTTCTGCCTCCCGCATCCAGCGGATTCCAGCGAACTTAACCAGATCGTCGGTCCACCTTGCCGGGGGTCTACCCACGCTGCGTCTTCCAGTACGTGGTCGCCACTCAAGAACCTTCAAGCCCCATCGGCCATTCATTTTTCGAGCGATGTGCCCTGCCCACTGTCACTTGAGTCTTAAGGGTCACTTAAGATTTTTTAATAAAAGCTGGTATTGTCACAAGTTCAATTGAGCTTACCCAAAAAATATATTCCATTTTCTTCATTCAATTCTATAATTTCCTGTTTTACCTGTGGACCTGATTCATCTGAAACATAATAAGTATAATTTATAAACAATAAGTTAATATATCCAGGCATTAAGACACAACGCCATCTAGTTACGGGCTACGCAACAAGGCTTGTGTTACAGATACTAGATGGTTAATTCGCTACCGCCGTTTTCTTTTTCGTAGATATATTCGCAAATTTTCTTTTATAGAAAACCTTCTATTGACAATAACAAACACAAAAAAAAGAATGATCCAATTTAGTACAGTCATTCAAAAGTTATGTACATACAATACATTTCGGCATAACATTTTTTTTTAAATAGATTTTTTCATCATATCCTTTTTACCTTTAACGCTATAGGGTGTCAGTTTGGAATTCAAGTCTTTTTGACATTGTTGTACTTGAAGTTTGAAGTCGCTCGCATCCCTCAGCCTGGTGATGCAGACTTCACAAATACCACTCTCTGTGTCATTTGGGTCTAGAGTTATCTGTAACATATAGAGAAGAATTAAATATGTGAAGAAAATTTGGTGAAGAATCTGATCTCTCTAGCGCAAGACTATAATAATTATTATTATTAATTATTTGTATAATAACTGCCTCATTAGTCTAGTAGTTGTAAGTGCTACTACTGAGCAAGAAGACTTAGATTTGTTTCCCAGGTCAAGCATAGTGTTATTGGGTTTAACTATGAAATTCTCAGAAGCGGTTTGGAATTTGGATTTGTGTCTTGTGTTATTAGTATATTTAGTGTTATAAATTTTAGTGTTATAGTATAGTTAGTTATTATCCTGCTATTTTTTAGACATACCATCTAATACAATATTAGTATTAAAGGAATAACTCTAATACACTATCTCATACATAATGGAGTTAATTATATTAAAAGATAATTTATGGCGGGGAATGTATGTACTAAGTAGGTTTTATTTAGACTAAAGAAATATTAGGTCAAATTGTGATCTTCTACTTCTTTGTCCAGTTTCCGCCTAAATTATCAAACCAGATAATTGAAATATCTGGCCATTAGTATGTATAGCTAGTAAAATATCATAAACTACCAATATTTACATGAATTTCAAAGCAATCCTTCAACATATCACTATAAACTTCAGACTTTCCCAATATAGAATATTGAGTCTTTAAATCTTTATCAGGCGGTCGTATTAGACAGCAGCGGCAAGAAGTTCCGTAGGACATCGCTATAACTACACTTCTCTCTATTTTTATTTAAATTTTAGTGTATTTCTAAATTATATTAAATTCCAAAGCTATTAAACTAATGACAATAAAGTCCCAAGACATTTTTTAGGGATATTTAGCATAACTTTATATGTCATCTTACTTTTTCTTGCGATAGAAGTACGCTTTCTATCTCTTTTTAATGCTTCTTTTTTATCATACGAAGAACTCACTGTCAAAAATGTTGTATTTTGACGGTAATCAAATTGTCCATGTTTTTTAAATTTTTACAGGCAGCAGATATTGCTTAAATTGCAAATGGTTTCAAATTTTCTTGTAATTTATATTAAATACGAAATTAAAACAGGTAAAACAGTATTATTCTACTTCATAATAGTCATTCTTTGTTATACAGTCTTTTATACCAACTTGGCTGTTTGTGTACATTTTCCTTTGCCTATACCTCAATTCTAAGCAAAATGTCTAAGTAGAAAAAGTCACAGAAAATGGCGGAGCTTCGGAATTGTAGCGTCCTATAATTTTTCTGCAAATAATTTAAGGTTTTTATGTGTAAATGTTGTTAAATTAACTATAAACACAATGGAGACTTCAGTGAATAATGGTATGTGTCGGTGTTGTGCGTCGGAAGGTGCGTTTAAAGACGTTAAAAGCACATATCACTGGATGGGCGAAGAAGAAATTTACGCCGACATGTTGCGAGACTGTTTCGACATAAACGTGAGTAAATTGATTTTGTAAGCGTTGAATAATTAGATACCATTATATAAATTCAATTATTAAAGTTAAGTTTGAAAAAATGTTCCCAAAAAAGGCATAAATCTGCCATTTCTTGTTTGTCCTTTAAGTATAAAGGTCTCCGCCCACTGCATACACTAGCCGTAATTAGTAGAGCTTGTCAAAAAAAGCAATACTCTATATTTACTTTTCATAACTCCTCTAATTAGTCTGAATTAATATCCAAGTAACAGTACTTTAAATAAAAGTATATTTAATTAATAAGTATGATAGAAATTTATACATAGTTTAGTCATTGTTGTCTTTAGACGACTAAGCTGTTTTTTTCTTTGATAAGATTGATCTGAATTCTATAATATTATTCTTCCACCCTTTACAGTTTAGTCCTTTAGGAAGCCAATCCTTCCAGGCTTCCTAAAGGACTAAACTGTAAAGGGTGGAAGAATAATAGGGAGACCTTTGCCCTTAAAATGGCCAATAAAAGTGGATAAAAAAAGTTTGTTATACCAACTGTTTTTCAGACCTATTTGTTGGAATCATGGGACAAGTTTTGACTATCAAAAGTACCTGTCTTCTATTAGTCGAATTAAATTAGGTATAACATTTAGGTATAACTTTCCATAAACATAGGTAGTTGCTTTGAGTTTTTACTGCATTATGTGCATTGTTTATCTATATTTATTCCCATATTTTTGTTTCAAAATTATAAGTTTAATTAATCATAACACTTCATTCAAATTAAAATTATTTATTTGCTAGAATATGGTACAAAATGGTGTGAAATAAAATACAATGATATGAGCGCATATTCTGCCATATAGGTATTGCATGCAAAACTAAAAGAACACAAATTATATATGATAAAAAATTACATTAATTATTATACTATATATAACTATCATATAACCCTATATGAAGTGTTATGATTAGAGTTGCATAGTTCTGAGATCTTTAATGACAAACTTTACAGTATAATGGATAAGCTTCCTAATAGGTATAGGTGTAAATTCAATTACTCTAACTGGTTACTAACTCTTGAATGTATTGCAGACTTGCAGTCATGTCATATCTTATATTGTATATATGTATTGTAAGTTTGTAAGTCAAAGTTTGGATTTGCAAGTCACATCAGGGCCCATCACAATGACGAACTGATCATTTAAGAGTTGCTTTCACCGGATATGGTGTGGAGGACACACACACATATTGTTTATTTTAAGTTCTTAACACATGGATGGACACTCAGCTGCAGGGCACTGCCCAGGGCAGTTAACGCTACTTTTTGTGCTATGGGTCCCTGGTTTGAATCCCAGTGGGACTAATATTTCTGTGATGAGCATAAACATTTGTATCTGAGTCACAGATGTGTCTATGTAGTATATAAACTATCTAGTATCCACGCACAAGCCTCGTTGCTTACCATGGAACTAGATGGTGTTGTGTCATAATGTCTAAACAAAATTCAAAAATAAAATATATGTGCCTAAAAATGACTTGTAGTCGCTCACTGTATCACAGTAATCCTGTAAGAACTGTAGGTAGAAGTGTATTATTCTATTGCACAGTATTCTGCTTGCAAGAATAGCAAAATCCACTTGGGTGTGAATAGTAATATTACCGCATACCCACTGGGTTTACTCTGCTGCAGACGGTAGCAAATACCGCTTAGGTCTGTATAGATTTTAGTCATCAGATTTCGTTTAATGATTCATATTCTACTATATTACTATCGTATATTAGAATCTATTTACTTGCGATGATGTTGACTAAAAAAAATATTGTTTTACTATACAACATTAAAGAAATGTACACATATGATAGCAAATGTATTGTAATTATGCTAAATGTTGTTTCGTATTAGTTCTATAAAAAGTTAAAACGATTTTGAAACATTATATTACACGGGAATAAATGCGATTTTACCTTTAAAATTCTGTTGTTGTGTCTGCTTGTGACCACAATCAGTGCAACCTGGTCGAAACGTGAAGCATTTTAAAGGTAAAATAGCGTTAATTCCCGTGTAATATAATGTAACGCGAAAGTTTAAAAGTTGTTATTAACACAATTTTATTAAAAAAATGGGTTATTATTATTTTTTAAATTAATTTCGTTTTATCAACAAGAACATAATAAAAGCTTGGTTTTTATTCTCAAAAACCTCAACTATCTAGTATCCGTAACACAAGCAACACAAGCCTCGTTGCTTAGCTCGGAACTAGATGGCGCTGTCATTATTTCCAGAAATATTTATTTATACCTATATTACCTATATATACCTAATTCAATAACTTTTTTATCCAGTTGGATGTGTCGGAGCAATGTGAGGATGGAGGCATATGTGAGGTATGCATCACGCAACTGCGCAACGCCATCAACTTCAAGAAGCAAGTCCTACACACTGAGGACCAGTTCAAGAAACATTTGCACAACAAAGCATTGTTTAGACGTAAGTGTACTTTTTTGCTTTACGCCATCCATTTACTAATAAGTAAGAAGGTAGACTATAGCCTAATCCCTCTCCAATGAGAGGAGACCCGTGCCCAGCAGTGGTACAATGATGATGATGATAATGAAGATTTAAGTAATCTTTTCTTTTTTTTTTGGGAATTTTTATTTAAATAAATAAATAAATATAAATATAATTTTGTGAGCTTACGTAAGAACTTTCAAGACTCGCTACCACCCTATTGTAAGGAATGATAAGATATCGGCCGACCTTCTCTGATTGTCTTACAAAATAAATGAATGGCTCCTTCTTAGGTCATTGAAAAATTATGCGCAGACCACATTGTTACTATTTGTATACCTCTGTGTTACCATCTATTATTACAAAGACTTGACTAGTCGATTGCCGCTGTGGCTGAGCGATCGGCTTGTGCGTCATGGGTTGCGAGTTCGACCCTCGCACGGATCAAATATTCATACGATATCTGCGTTGTTCCCGGACTGGACGTTTGTGTATGTGAAAATTGGTGGTGTTTGTGAACGCACCTACAACACAGGAGAAAATCCTAGCGTGGGGCAACGTTTACAAAAAGAGTTGTGGTTGCCTAGTGTGGTGGACTTTTCCAAGTTATGTGAAGGAAAACATCGTGAGGAAACCTGCATGACTAATAGATTTTCTCAATGGTGAATTCTACTAACCCGCACTGGGCTATCTTGGTACCCTCTCTAATGAAAAGAGAGCCGTATTCTGCAGTAGGACATTGGGTTGATAATAATGACTATAACTAATAACTTATATTTTTTACTCCTCTTAAATTAATTTCATGATTAATTTCTATGCGGGTTCCAAGATAGTTAACATCATTCCCCTGGGACACACCGGGCTTCATTGTGTCGATGATTTTGTGGATGGTTACTACTGGTGATCCTGCCTTACAGGAGTTGCAGTAGTAGGGATTTATGGTGGCGGACACGTCCCAAAAAAATAACTAGACATAAACATATTTTTTATTGAATTAAGAAAAAAAATTTGGTCACGTATATGTAGGGGTGCCATCCGTCCGGAATTCCCCGGATACGTCCTAGTTTGAAGGGCGTTTAGGGCCGTCCCGCACACAACGTTTTGTTGGCAAGAAAAAATATTATTAAAAAAATATGACGATTTTATTTTAGCTGCAAAAGAAATGTTCAGTGTAGTCCGGGGAAAAAAGCTATATTTCGCCTAAACGGCCGGGATTTTTGCCGTTTTTATCCGGCGTTGGCAATTTAGGTGATGGCAGCCCTACGTATAAAGTGATAATTGCGTTCAGAGGGTTATGGCCCATAACCCATTGATTGAAATTGACCCATAACTTATAGGTCAAACTCAATCAATCACATGTGCTCAAAATTTGTGATCAATGTTCATAAAACTAGGCTTTTCAAGGCGCAATTACAAGTGGTCGCTAGCCCGTATTCGGGTACACGAAACACATCACTCGAATTATGGGCACCCCATGCATTAATTACATTCCTTTACTCGAGTTCGGTTACTGGAACACGGGCAAACGACTTTGCACCAGTCAGTCTTCGGGTTGGGGGCGTGTTTGCGACGTCATGTGGACGTCATGTCATCAAAGGATAGGAAAAACTGGCCGAACACGGCTCCTCGACTCCGTTCATTTACACTTAGTCGTTTGCTCGAATTCCATAGGCAATCAGATAGGGTCTGACGACTAAGTGCAATAGCGCCATTGTTCGCAAATAATTTATGACATAAATAAAGACCGGATAATAACCAAAATTTTCTATTTCTGTAGCCAATATAGTGAAGGTGGAGGTGCAGAATGAGGACTCTGATGATGATGATCACAACGCTTCTGGTGATGACGCATTCTCCGGTGGTGAGTTACCATTTTGTTTATGTACAATCGCCAAATTTGAATCATGACCCACTTTGACGATAAGTCGTTTGAAACCGTCAAAATAACAAACTACCCTCATTCTTAAAAGTGCATGCTGCACTTGGGAGGCGTATGTAATTAAATGACAGATAACAAGGTCGTTACCATGGAAATGTATGTTTACGCGAATGTCGACCTCATTGTGTATGAATATCTGTAAAAATATAAGCGTCTTGATTGATTTACTGCGGTCTTCTGTATACTGAGATAATTTCTAACTCGGGCAGCTCAATTTGAGCGGGAAATTTCGCTAATCAGAAAATTTGGAATTCATAATAAGTAATATTTTTTGGCACACAATAATCGTTCGCTGTTTAAAATGCAGTGTGCTACTAGAGACAGCGATAACCGCTTACCATCAGACGGGCCGTGAACTTTTTTGCCACTCTTGTGGTAAAAAAATCTTACGTGTGGTATACCGACTATTATCGTCAGCTATTATTTAATTTGAATTAACCACATCTAAATTTTTATTAAGAAAGCAAAATTCAACCTCAGGCGGGACTCGAACCCGCGTCTTCTGGATAAGTACTCCAGACGCTGTGCCAACTGAGCCACCGACATATCCGCCTCATGTGGGTTGGACAGAATTGTCCAATCGATGTTGCTATGTCACCGTAATACATAAGTAACATAAAGAAGGCAAAATTCAACACATCAGGCGGATACCTCGGTGGCTCAGTTGGCAGAGCGTCTGGAGTACTTATCCAGAAGACGTGGGTTCGAGTCCCGCCTGAGGTTGAATTTTTCTTTCTTAATAAAAATTTAAAATCATAGCTTGAAATATGCTAAAAAATACAAAAAGATCACATCTAAATTGCTGTCTTTTCGCTACGCCAAAAAATCGTGATTTACACGATTTACGCTACGCAATCGTGTCGCCCCGCCCGATCGATAGTTTATTATTTTCAAATCTGTTCCCAGATTACGAGGTTCCGATTAAATCGGAGGTCTCCGACGAGCCCAAGCCTAAGAAACGTGCAGCTAAGGCTGCAATGACCACACGCTCCAAGAAAGCGAAGGTCGATAGCGGCGAGACATCAGCTAAACGTAAGTTCTTAATTATAATTATTTACGTGACCATGGCTGTGTGTGTATACACCTTTAGGTAGTTTTAAGAACTTTTTACGGACTTTTTTCTATGCGTGTTTGATGCTCGTTTTTTAATCTCGTGTTACCATTGATATTTTATCACTTAAAAATATGTAGCAAATACAAAGAAATGTAGTGATATTTTCGCTCTTTCTTCTGTAATTACTCTTATAGTTATTTCGGTTTCGGTATGTATAAAGGGATCTTAGATTCTTCTAGAGATTCTCCCGAATCTCTTGGTAATGAGCATTTATTAAGCTGAGTGTCAGAATGTGACTGAAAACTTTAATCCCAATGGATCAACGCAATTAGGACATTAGATATACACTAATGAGGAATCGTCTCTGGAAGATCCCGTACAATAGCTGGAGAACTGATTCTGACTGTCAAAAGTGTCTTTGACACCAGAGTACCAGAAAATGCAGCGTAAAGCAGCCTCCAAGAACATAGATGGATTAACTGATAAAGGTGGCTAGAGGACGTTGGATGTGGGCGTCTTAAAATCAATCCTTTTGAAAAAATATGGTGGAGTCCTTTGGCTGATGTAATGAGGATTTAATGCAAATCTATAGATAATAAAAATCTAAAGTATGTTAATTCGGACGTATGGATGCCTGTAGGAGTCTTGACAAAACCTTCGCTTACGAATAGCATTTTCCATATAAATAAGGCTTTAAATGAACTAGAGAATCAACAGAACCTCTTGCTCAAAAACGAGAAAAAGACAGAAGAAGAAACAAGAGAAAAAGAAAAAATATCGGCCTTATTTAAAGAGCTGCTAGACTTCAAACCAACAGAATCCTCAATAGCATTTCAATTCGTTTCTTTGAAAACAGAACCTCAATATGGAAGCTGATAAGATCAAAGGGATTTTGCTGGTCATATCAGTCGAATATATAACAGATGGAGAAAGATATTCAGTTATCAGATGTCAGCGGCGAAGGATAAACTATCTGGTATAATGGATTGATAATTTGACAATAATATGGATGACAAAATGGTATTAAAATTGGACTTACCACAAATCTTTCAACACTCCAAAACAGGCATTCATAAAGCTTGATTGTGGACAGTTACTGCAGGCTAAAGACCTAGAAAGTTGGTAGTATATATTTGGAATAAAAGACGCTTATTTTGGTATTGTGCAAAATGGTCCTGTAAACGATTTGGCTATTAAGTTCGGACCTTCAAAAGTTCGCAATGTTATGTGTTTGCTAACGAAATTTGATGCCAGAATTGCAGTTTATATAGACCATTAACATACACCGAAACTTCATGAAGTAAATTGATATTATAATAAAGCCTTTATAACTACTGTCAAGATTGCATTTTTTAAAGAATTATGGTGTACCTTAAACAATCACTCCTGGCGTTGTTCGATAAGGATTTGTCACTCAAAATCTAAGATATTGGAAGGCCATATTAAATAACAAAGAAAGGAAGTAAAACAGTATATATTTCGTCGTGGAAAAGAGGAAATAAAAATAATAATAATAGGACAAAATAATGCGTCGGATCTTTTCAAGAGCAATACAGAAAACTATCTCGGTTAGATGTCACAAATGGTCGTGGCATGGATACTACATGAGGAAGAACACAAAGCATTGACACGTAAAATAAACGAATCTTTGAAGTGGGTTGTAAATCGTGTCTAAATTTAGGCTCAATAGGTGCAAAACTTTTTCAGTTTTTGCAGCGTGCAAAAATCAATTTACCATTTATATTTGTGAATTTTTGAATAGAAAATTTGAATTTACTGTGGTATATTATTTCAAGGTTTTACTTAAAATATTGATAATATTCTTAATTTATTATAAATTGTTTCGTATACCTCGCAGAAATAATTGGTATATTAAATTAATTATTTAATTACAAACAATATTGATACTTTGAAGTTCGTAGGGGCAATAAGTGGAACATGTTGAATACTAATTTCTTATACTCATAGAAATATTATACATTCCCCACAAACTTCCCATGTAAGACTTGTGGCTAGGGTTGCCAGGTCATCAAACCTTATAACCGGACAGACCACATTTGGGTAAAAAGGCCGGACATTACATTATTGAAGCACAAAAATAATTGTAAAATCAAGCTTTTATTTGTTCGTTAAATTCTATTGAAACATAAATAAAATCTAGCGACCAACAGTACACTCGCCTGCGCTCGACCACGCTTGTTTGCGACACGTAAAAAGCCTAACAAAAACCGGACCGGACACCGTTTATTTTGGCCGGACACGCAATCAAAAAGCCTAACTACGTCCGGCTTTATCCGGACCCCTGGCAACGCTACCCGTAGCAGGGTGTCTCTCGCATCGGCTTACTTAGCCACCAAAAACGTTCCTAAAAACATTGCCGATAATTTGATCTTCCAAAAAAAACCATGTCAACATCGGTTTATCAGCGACTATGCCAGACATACACGCAGATAAACAGAAACACACGTTAAACTTATAACAATCACCTTTCTCGTCAGGTGGACTAAAGAGGTAATAAACGCGTAGTTCCAATGTCAATAATCCCTTAAAAAAAAATTCTAAGTCAAATTCTTCTTTTACGAATTTCGAAGTATCAAATTCAATGTGCGAGTGTTTTAAATAGGATGTCTTCACACACAGCCATAGATTCACTACGAAATGTGATAAAAAAGCTGCTTCATCTATTATATTAAAGGACATATTTTTACCTTGTTTTACCTGATAACTATCCTACTAATATTAATAACGCGAAAGTTTGTAAGTAAGTATGGATGGATGGACGTTTGTTACTCTTTCACGCAAAACAGCTAAACAGATTTGCAGGAAATTTAGTATACATACAGTTTATTACCTGGATTAACACATAGGGTATTTTTTATCCATATACCGGACAAAGCCGCTGAAGACAGCTAGTGAGAAATATGTGTCGTGTAACTGCCTTGTTGGTACAATGGTTGGAAGTGTAACTGCTGAGGCAGAGGCCTTGGGATTAATTCCCAGGTCGAGCAAGTTTTATTGGGGTTTTTCTACGAAATTCTCAGTAGGCAATAGGCGCGGTTGATAGCAATTGGTACCTACCTATTGGGACCTAAAACATACCGGTCAAATGTGGGTGTGCTTTAGTACACCTCTGCCTAACCCTTCGGGGATGACAGGCGTGTTGGTATGGTGGTGTAACTTTGAATGATAGATTGAGTAATGATGTGATAAGAAAACGTGCTTTAAAAGACGATGTAGTGACAAAAATTTAGATAAATGTGAGATGGTTTGGGCATGTTGAGAGGATGAATGATAGGCGATTATCGAAAGGAATTTATTAGGTGGATGTCGGGAGGGACCGCCCTTAAAGGCATACACCGAACTATTTCGTGAACTCCTTCAAAAAGGTCAGGTGCGCAGTACGCATAACTGTCGCTTGTGTATGACAAGATGTATGAATGGACGAAGCAAAAGTGGTATGCAGGGATCGTAGCGCGTTCTGTACAAAGAACGTGATACCTACAAGACAAAAATTCTATGTAGTGAATCAACCATCTAGTATCCGTAACGTTGCTTAGCTCAGAACTGGATGGCGCTGTCATAATGTCCGGGTGTATTTATATTATTAAAATATAATGAATATATTGCAGCTATTTTATCACATTTCTTCTATAATGTATTATTTTGTCTAGTTTATAAGTTTTCATGGTATTGCAAAGTTAAAAAACGCCTTATATCGCATCTAAAGAGAAGTTACCTATTATTTGTTTCAACTTTTTTGCAGCTTTAATAACTATGTACTACTATTTGATGTAATCAAGCAGCAGTAGACATGATTTAGAGATCAATAACTTATTAGTTAAGGAGACAGACTGTTAATTGTAGGAGGTAGGGCATAGCGAGATTTCTCGCTCAAATCTCGCTGCCCGACTGGGGAAGTACCTCCGCCTTACAGAAGACCGCAGCATTTGATGCATCTGATGTTGCAAATGTCTATGGGCGGCGGTCATCACTTACCATCAGGTGAGCCGCCTGCTCGTTTGCCCCCTTGTCATCTTAAAAAAAAACTTATGGTTGGCAACGCGCTAATGACACCTCTGGTGTTGCAAACGCCCATAGGCTACGGTAACCGCTTACCATCAGGTGGGCCTTAATTAATTTGCAAGTTTCCTTCACCGTTTGAGCATGTGATAAATATGAACGTAACTTTGAAAAATCAGTGCTAGGGGCTTCTGGATAGAACTCGAGACCTTAGACATCAGTCAGCGGTGGTCACACCACAGCACTGGAAACTGTTTAGTTATTGGGCGGTAATGCCATATTCAAATCACGAGTGAATAGGTATCTTCTAGGTAAGCGTGCTTCATCTTAGACCACATCGTCACTTACCATCAGTTGAGGTTGTTTAGGCCTTGTAGGGACTTTAATAAAAGTGTGGACTGTATAAATAATAGGTATAATATAAGTATAATTACAACCGCGGACGGAACAAGTAATGTGCGCAGTCTAACGCGTCGATCAGCTGAGTGCGGAGCCGTTGGCCGGGAGCCGCGGCGCGGCGTCCGCGTAGTCCGGTTTGAGGTCCCGCTCCCTGCGCCCTGCGCCTTCCCCTGTGTCGTCTGTGTAATCAGACTGTTGCGCCGACAGAGGTAGTGGTCAGACGCTGACCTATAAACGATAAAAAAAAAATATATCGCACCCTTAGAATGAAAGTGACCTAAATCAAAATTCCAGCAATTTCTGATTTTGCCATAATATGATGTTACCAATCTCTTTATAAAAGATCAATCTATAAACCCGCAAAAAAAATATCATTTCTTATGAAAAACCGAAGAGACTAATTACCGTCCAATAGCACTTCTACCTACCTTCTCAAAGATATTTGAGACCGCTATAGCCACACGGTTAAACTCTTATTGTGAAAGTTTTAATATATTCCATGAAAGTCAAAATGGGTTTAGGAGAAATAGATCGACCACAAAAGCAGTATACAGATACATCCAGCAAGCTTTAGATATAATAAATGAAAAAAAATATGCAATAGGTATTTTGCTCGACATGAGTAAGGCATATGATAGGGTTCAATACAACATACTCTTAAATAAACTGGAAGGCATTGGCATACGAGGAGTTGCACACAAATGGTTCAGTTCTTATTTAAGTAACCGTAAACAATATGTAGACATTGAGCACCATAATTACGAAACTGGACATATCACAAATATAAGATCAAAACCATTAAATATAACAACTCAATCCCACAAGGCAGTGTACTTGGATGCATTTTATTTTTGATATACATCAACGATCTGCCCAAGATAATAAAAGAGGTTAGTGTTCTATTTGCAGATGACATCTCAATAGTCTTCCCCTGTGCCAATAACAATACCGAAAACCTATGTAACCAAATCTACCAAATATTAACAATCATATCAACTTGGTTAAACGAACACAACCTAGAATTAAATTTCCAAAAAACAAAAATAATGCAATATAAACCACACCAAAAACTATCCATAGCAGAAAATGTCTCATTTAATAATACCAAACTAGACTGGGTTGATAACTTCAAACTTTTAGGTTTAAACATAGACACACACCTCAATTGGAAATCCCACATACAAACTATTGCCGGTAAACTATCGAAATTCACGTACGCACTATACGAATTAAAAAAAACTACAGACGTCAAATCCGCTAAAGCAGCTTATTATGCATATGGCTGGCTACGTTACGGCATCATGCTATGGGGAAATAGTGTAGACGCGGATATATTATTTAAATTGCAAAAAAAATGCATACGCATCCTTGTTAACATCGATGGCATGGAAAGTTGTAGACCACATTTTGTGGAGCAGCAGATCCTGACACTAACATCCCTCTATATCCTAGAATTGGGCCTCTTTGTTCGGAACAATAAGTCCCTCTTGAAACAAAATAAAGACCATTACACATAATCACGCAACCTGAGACATCAAAACCGTTTAGCCCTTCCAACATCAATCTTATCGCTATATCATGCTGGTCCTTATGTCATGGCCATTAAAATATATAATAAATTACCCCAAGATTTAAAAGATACACTAAACGATAATGTGTTTAAAAGTAGACTAAAAAAATACCTATTACAAAAATGTTACTACACACTTAATGAATATTTTGATGTTAAAAATAATTAATTAATTTGTCATCAATTTAAACATACCTAAGTAAAGTAAAATATAATAAGCATGTGCAATAATTATTTGTTTTATATTAGTTATTATAATTTATGTTAATCTTTTTATTTTATTCCATAAATATTTGTGATTTGTGATTCGTAGATATAGTATTTCTATGCTGTGCCCTAACAGGGTTTCATGTTGTTACCTACCTAATTTAAAGACCTATGTATTATTTACACATGAAGCAATAAAGAACTTTGACTTTGAGATACAATTAAAATATATTTGATTCTATACTTTTTTTTAATATTTCTTACTCATTTTCCACAAATTGCATTTTTTGAGTTCGGTCACTTTCATTCTAAGGGTGCGATATATGCAGTTTAGGTCATAATAGTAGAATTAAACTGCGGACAAATATAGGCGGGTGATTATGTAGGTCAGGTCATAATAAAATTTCACTTGCTAATATTAATATTACAAATACGGAAGTGTGTCAGTCTGCAACCTCTTCACGCTTAAACCAATAAAGCGATTTAAATGAAGTTTTGTATATAAATAGTTTGAATCCCGGGAAAGGACATAGGATAGTTCTTGTCCCGGAAATCGTCCCTTAAAAGGGTGAAAAGGGGGGTGGAATTTTGTATGCGGAATCGATATTTTTTTAATGGTGGGTAGAAATAAATAAGCATACTGGAAAAAATAGAAATTCTACGCAGACGAAGTCGCGGGCAGAAGCTAGTTGCTAATATTTATAAATGCGAGTGTGTCCATCTGTCTGTTATACTTTACGGCTGATGAAATTTGGTATAAAGATAGTTTGAACTGTCCCGGAAATCAACCCTTAAAAGGGCGAAAAAGGGGGTGAAAGTTTGTATGCGGAATTGATAATTTCTTAGAAGAGGGTAGAAATAAGCAGATTGACGAAAAAGGAGATAGGGTAAAATTACTAATTCTAGCAGATAAAGACGCGGTAAAAGGCTAGTTGTATATGAATTAGGATTTATAATAAAAAGAAGGTAAGTGTGTTTATCTATTTGAATTAACAACTCTTTGCTGTGATGACGATTTTTCAAATATTTTATCTATTTCATATTTCTAAGCGTTTTTATCTCTGCAATACCATAACTGTGTGCATGTTTAACTGTAAGTTAATTTGTTTAATCATATTAATCTGAATTATATTATCAATGTAACATTGATATTTATTTGAAACTGTAACATAAATACTCCTTTTAAAAAAATATGATATTATAACCTCTTTACTAATTAATGTTGTCTGTGCTGATTGATTATACACTGGTGCTGATACTGCAGTTTTAAAGTCCTTGAAGGGTTAGGCATAGGTGTACTAATGTACACCCACATTTTGCCAGTATGTTTTTAGTCCCATGTAATAGGGGGCAAGCCTATTGCCATCAACCGGGCACGAATCCAAACTCCGGAACTGCTCTCATTCGATAGGGATTATTCTAGATGGATAGAATAGAATATCATTTATTTTTAAGAATAAGGCCGTGAATAATATATAATGATTAAAAATACCTATACGGCGATAGTAAATATACCTATAGTATCAGTATCTTTGTGTATTTATACACAGCCTATGACGTTTATTAATAAAGAGGAATCAATTACTTACTCTTAAAATCTAACGTAAGATTCTTTTTTTACTGAAAAATTACCTACAGCGGTTTGTGATGGTTCAGCGTTTAGTGCTATAATGACGACATTACAGTAGACATACGTTTGAAACCTTCGTATTACATTTATATTTAATGTTATTCACATCTATATGAAATCTCCGAAAATTATGTCACGATGACTTTTTATTCGCTCTGTAAAACTTAAAACCAATTATCGAATTTGTGATCGACTACATAACGAGATACGTCATTTGAAAAAAATAACTACCAAGCAACACATTGCAGTAATTTATTTTATGTCTTCGAAACCCTTTTTGGGGAAAAGCTTCGACAATGTTAAAAGGCCATAATCTCGTATCTCTTGGGGTCGACATATTTGTTAATAGTTCGGGGAAATAGAAGTAAACTAGAGTCAATGATATAGATGAACCAAGTCGATTCTCCGATATTTTCACTACGTTGACGTTTATAAGTCATGTCGTACATACTCTGTGTTAATGATTACAACTCATCTAAAAATTGTATACTTATTGACTTATACCATTTTAGTATTCGCTTTTACTCTGTTTTGTACCCTTTCAATCAAACATTTTGAAGAGAAAATGCGTATTTTATATATTACTTAGCTTAAATTATAATGTTAAAAATATTGTCAGGCGCTTCGTTTTAAAGTCACGAGTCTAATAAATTAAATGTAATTCTATAATACATATAGGCTGTGTTCTTTGCATTTAACCCTTACGTACATATTATTACACTTGATAATATTTGCATAAGTAATTTTTATATGACGTCATCTATCTGTGTATCTGTTATCAATGCTTAGAGAAATCTGTAAAAGTGCTTTCGAAATTGTAATGGTCTTCACATTCAGTAATCAACGAACACCTCCAAAGGAGAAATCCTTCACTTTCCAAGAATAATATCTTAAAAATCTGACGGAAACTTTCGTTCAATAACCAAAATGCACGCCCGAACGGTCCAGAAGATTACCCTAATGTATGAAGACATAGAATGGCCGAAGATAATGAGATATGCTCGTTTGTTGTAGGAATGGACAACGACGGGCCCAAACGCAGGAAAAGGAAAAAGAAATCGGACGAAAGCGCCACCCCAGAACGCGTAGAGCACAGAGTCAACCTAACTGCCATACTGCAGTACTCCAACGCGAGCCCCTTCAGGGACAAAACCATCCGAGGCTTCTCCTGCCTCTACTGCGCTAAAGCCTTCCCCGACATACAGGCCCTCCGCGAACACACCGCCCAAAAATCCGAAAAAGACAAAATCAACACAATCATAGACTACAAATTAAGCTATAACCCCATCAAAGTAGACATAACTAACCTACATTGCACCGTTTGCAACCTAGGAATGAAAGACCTCACCGATCTCAAAGATCATTTAGTGGCTGTACATAATAAGACTATTCACAAGCACATAAAAGACATTATACTACCTTTCCGTTTGGAGGATGGTCACAATTTCACTTGCGTCGTTTGCTCCGTCGTACACATATCCTTTAAGAACCTCTATCACCATATGAGTAGCCACTACAGGAACTACTGCTGTAAAAAATGCGGCGCTGGATACATTACCATCGCTGCCCTGAGGAAACATGGGAAGACTCACGCTCAAGGAATATTCCCTTGCGATTTCTGCGACAAATCCTACACTTCGTTGACGAAGAAAAGGAATCACGAAAAGGGGGTACACACAGGCGGCTGGCTAAGGAACAAATGCCCCCATTGTCCGGAGATTTTCGTCAGTTATTACGATAGAAGCGAGCATCTAGTTAAGGTTCATAATCAGACACCGGTGATATATCCCTGCAACGCTTGCAACAAAACCTACAAAAAGAAATTCGAACTAAACAGGCATATCAAACATCACCACTTGCAGCAGAGAAGTTTTCTCTGCGATAAATGCAACGCGAAATTCTTCTCCAAACGCGGCTTGGCAGATCATCTCTCCAGGCATTCTGGTGGAGAAGTTTGCTCGTGCGATGTCTGCGGCAAAGCCTTCGCAAGAGCGAGGACTTTGAAGGAGCATATGAAAGTGCACGAAGATGACAAGAGGTTCCAATGCGAGATTTGCCAAAAAACCTTCCAACAGAAGTGCAGCTTGAAGAGTCACGTCCGTCTACATCAGGATGATCTGGACATCTTTAAGGAGTTCGATGATGTAAAGCATCTAATAGACAATAGGGAGTTGACGCTGAAACAAATAGCAGCTGAAAACAAAAGGGCCCAAGAGCGAGCGAAAGAGCAATTTGTGTAGTATATAGTTTTCTATGAACTTTTTAGGACATTCCCCGTCGTAAGGACCCTTAATTTTTTGCGTATCCTTGGTGTCGAATTCTCTGTGAATAAAACGAGATAAAATTAGCGTCTTCAATATAATGTCTGTATTATTGGGACCATTAGTTCCAATAATTTTAGTTATAATAGAACTTTCTACATCGAATCAGTTTTTAGTTTGGTCTCTATTACTGACTTCGAGGCCCTCACTACCTTGGGAGAGCTCATTCAAAGGTCTGCAGAGACTTACATCCCATAAAGACCATAATAATCAATATTTTGAGGTATTATTTGGACTTACTTAGACCCATACAGACTTTTTGAATGAATTTTCGATCTAATCTCTCCTGACTTATAAAGCCATCGGTCCAAGATTTATACATACTCAGTATGTATAAATCTAAATAAATTTTGAGGCATTAAATATTGTTGCGGTATTTTCGATAATTTACTCGCAAAACGATGTATATTGTGCTGAGAAGTTCGAGATACGGAGAGTAATACGAAATAAGGACGTCAATAATCAGTACTGCTATTCTTCTTTAGACAATATGAAAACTTTTATAAGGCCTCTACCCGCTGTGGGTAAGAGACGGGAGATAGGTCTTGAATAGCCAATCAGGTATCGTTATTTCCACGTCTCCTCTACGGTACATCTGATTGGTTATTCAAAACTCATCTCCGCAAATCTCCTTTCCTCTCCGCTTTGTAAGAAACCGGGCCTTAATAAGACATCATAAAGAAAAATTTAATTCGTATTTTTTCTGTATTTTTTTTAAAGTATTGGGTCTAGATTTATCTTTTTAAAAAGACAACAGTTCTAATTGCGTAAGGCTGCGGGCAGTCGCTTCGTGTATAATGTCGATATCAACCGCATCTGGGTAGACAGGACACTGATATAGGTGGAAAAATGCTAAGACGTATGTTGATGTTTTGAAAATCTCGCCACAAGGTCTTTGTGCATTGATTTCATAAATAATGACATCTGGAAATTATGACAGCTCCATATAGTTCCGTGGTAAGCAACGAGGTGTAACGGATGCTAGAAGGTTGACATATATACTTTTTTTTTTATTCAAATGTCGATACACAAACATTTGACCCTACCGGCAATATGCGAGCAATATACCTCTGGTGTTGACGTCTATAGACGTTAACCGCTTACCCTCAGGCGCGCCGTGAGCTTGTTACCCAAGTAGGTAGGTATACAAAGAAACTTAATATTCCTTCTCTTACATACCATTATGATGAATAATATCATCATCATCAGCCTATATTCGTCTACTGCTGGACGTAGGCCTCCCCTAGAACGCCACAGAGCTCGATTTTAGGCTATTTACCTCCAGTTGTTGCCAGCTACAATAAATGCGATGTGATTAGGGCTGCCATCACCTTAATCGCCGAAGCCTGCAAATTATGCTTTTACTACGGACACTTCTAAAAAAAAATTCTTGCAACGAAAATAAAAACATTACATGTTATATTCTTTCCCTGAGAACAAAAGTGGTTTTTGAAAATCCCTACCGGACGGCCCCCAGACGACCTTCAATCTATGAGAAATCCGGGAAAACCCGGACAGATGGCAGCCCTAGATGTGATGAATTATACATATTTTTTTTATTTTCAAGTTCCTCTTAAATCTCACCCCCGGACACAATAGGGACAGTAAGGCATTAAGATATTAACAAGATGACGCATTCGCCGCTGCATACGCTTGTGTGTGTACGTGAAGAATTGTACTACATTGAATTATAGTGTTAAATAAATGTACATATGATTTATTTTCCAATAGTTGTCAAAAATTATGGATTATTATTGCCAATATATTTTTATTCTAACAATATAAATGTTGTGTTTTAATTTTCTTTGCTGACGATCAATATTTGATATTCGGTTTTTCCACTTCATGTTTCTAAATACAACGGTTCTAACTACTGGTTGGAATTGAAAAAACCTTTTTGTGTTGGATAGTCTATTTATCGAAGGAGGTTATAGGCTATAGAACCTCACGTTACGACCAATAGGAGCTGCGCATAGATGAAGTTGGGAGTTGAGAGCTGTGGTAGCCTAGTGGTGTGACCAGTGGACTTACATGTCAAAGGTCTCGAGGCACGCACCACTGACTTTTCGGAAGTTATGTGCGTATTTATCACAAGCTCAAACGGTGAAGGAAAACATCGTTAGGAAACCTGCATGCTTGAGATATTTGTTTCGATGCTATGGGAAGTCTGCTAACCCTAATAAATAAATGTCCACCCGTGCGAAACCGGGACAGGCCGGTAGTAATTTATAAGTAGTGGGAAATGTGAGTTATTGTAGTATAAAGTAGTTTATTAAATAAATAAATATTCCTGGACATTATGACACAGCGCCATCTAGTTCCGAGCTAAGCAACGAGGCTTGTGTTACGGATACTAGTCGGTTGATATACTACATAAATACTTTTTTTTTGTAAATACATACATATTATACATAGATACATCCATGACTCTGATACAAATGTTTATGCTCATCAGACAAACATTTGTCCCTACCGGGATTCGAACCCGGGACCCATAGCACACAAGGCAGTGTTAACTACCTCTGGACTAATTGAGTCGTCAAAAATTATATTTAAAATTATATTATTAAAAATATACCACACCTGTTGTCCCCGAAGGGTTAGGCAGAGGTGTACTAGTGTACGTCCACATTTCGCCAGTATGTTTTAATAAATAGGTCCCATGTAATAAGGGGTGAGCTTATTGCCATCAACCGGACATGAATCCAAACTCCGAGCTGATACAGAGAATTTCATAGCAAAACCCAATAACACTGCTCGTACTGGGCATCGAACCCAAGACCAACGAGGCAGTTCAAGGTGTTCCGCATAAACATGTACTTAACTGTTATGACTGATACGCTAGAAAACAATATATTTGCTGGCCCTCGCAGTGTGATTAATTCTCACAAATAATTGTTGCAATTGTGAACAATGGTACCAGTCATGGTAAGCCGTAATATAGCTGTGAATACCTCGTAAAATAAGGTGAATAGCATTCAACTCGATCTTTATAAATCTGTGACGTTTTAGGTGGTTCTACTTTGGATATAAGTTATTATTAATAACTGAATTAAAATAACCGCCGACGGCGGCCGTCTTGGACCGACTTCCATCAAACATTGCTAACAACACTCCCGACGAATTCACCTTTCAAACGACATCAAAATCGGTTCATCTGTTCAGGAGCTACGATGCCTCAGACAGACACGTCAAACTTATAACACCCCGTCGTTTTTGCGTCGGGGGTTAAAAATGGTAATTATTAAGGGTGTAACTATATTCTTTACTTCATAATGGTTACGCTTACAACTCAATCGCATATAGAGTGCTTGCCCAAACAGTGGCATTTCGAACTATTAGACCAATGAGGTAATTCGGGGTCGAATTGCTAGCCTATTATCGCGGCACGCGCTACCACGTAGGTACCACATTTGATGGCAATGTTGCTTCAGACCTCAGTTGGTTAAAATCTGATTTAACCAGTAATTCTAACTACCTACTACTACTACTAACCTATTCATTCACTTAATTACAACTGTCCTTTTTAAAATTTTTTGGATGGAATACAACTTGTTATACCTAAAATATGGCATATACTCGATCCTCTACAAATGTCTCGACGGATAGCTGCTAGATTTAATACTAAGAAGAACTGAACGCGTGTGAAAGAATTGTTTTTCTTTTATAGGCGATACCGGAGCAACAAAAAAACACCGCAAACGCGCTGTTAAGGAGGAAAACGCTGATGAGACATTAGATCGGTTAATGTATCAGGAAAAACATCTTCCTGAAATGAAGAAACAGTGGCACAATCTAACTACCATACTCCAATACTCTAACGCTACCCCTTTCAAAGATAGGAACGATGCAGGATACATCTGCGCCTATTGCTTTAAAACATACCCCAACCCTGATATTCTGAGGACACACACACACAACGATCACGCAAAAGAAAAGCCTTCTTACAAAGCAGGTTCAGGCATGGCGAGCTTTGTAGCCTTCTTAGATGTCGTCAATTTAAAATGCACGCTTTGCGAACTACAAATGGATACATTACAAAGTCTAACTGCACATTTAGTCTCAGTACACGATAAAAAATACTACCACGGCATCACCGACTATTTCCAACCCTTCAAATTGTCAAACGAACAACAGATTAATTGCTGTCTTTGCTCCGAAGTTTTCCACAACATGAAACTTCTGATGCAACATATGAATATCCATTATAGAAACTTCATTTGCACCACTTGCGGCGCTGGCTTTGTGAACTCCTTTAGATTGAATCGACACGAAACCACTCACGTCAAAAAGAAATCCAGCTATCCATGTCGACATTGTGGCCAAGTGTTTGCAGCTGAGTCGAAGAAAAAGGCCCACGTAAATACGGAACACAAAGGCATAGCTGGTGACAGTGTCTGCCAAATTTGCAAGGCTCGTTTTAAGAACTATTACCAAAAAACTAGGCATATGATGCAGGTGCATAACGCCGAAGGCATCAAATGCGATTTATGTGAGAAGAAGTTCAATTTGAAGTCAAATTTGATGCTCCATATGAGGAGTGTGCATCTTAAAGAACGACCTTACGAATGCTCTGTATGCAGTATGGGGTTCTTCATCAAAAGACATATGCTGGGGCATTATATGGCGACGCACACGAATGAGAGGAAATTCAAATGTGAGGTCTGTGGGAAGGCGTATGCTACACAGAATAGCAAGAGGAAGCATATGAAGAAGAACCATGGGATCTCTAAGAATATGATGGTGGCGAATATAGTTAAATAGTGGAACCTTTTCGTATAAGTTAATGAGGTATTGTGCTCTTTTTGGAAAGATTGATTCTACTTGGTAAAGTCTCATTTATTATATCGACATGTGCCCCGAAAAATTGTATTCAATTTGATAACCGCGCGGGCGGCGTCTTTCTTTGGCTTACTCTAAGAAACAAACGTCGAATCTCTTTGTTTTAAAGATAACGTTATGAAGAAAACAACGTAATATTTGAAGAGCAGATTAAAATTATAGAATGAATGTAAATAGAAATATTATTGGGATTTTTATTGGTTTCTTTTACTCAGCCAAATAGAAAAAATCTTATTGATAGAAGAAAGGTTAACTAGACACGCACGGGCACGTAACGTGCGTTTCAAATGCCATAATCGGATGTTTGCGAGCAGTTAGAGCGTGTATTTCTCGTGTAAATAATAACTTTCTTTCCGGGAGACGAATAGCGCGGTCCACAAGCACGACAGTGCGTATATATAATATTTTCGCGCGTGCGTAAAATTTATCGCATTCATAGCCATTCGAGGCACGTAGCGTGCATAGTCAGAAGTATAGTAGCGTGTGCAGATGTGGACCTACAATTTCATTGTATTTATATATTTGTATTTATACAGGATGATAAGAAAAATAGGTCTATTCCTTAAAAGCAAAGATCATTGCCAGTAAATGGCATAAAAACATGAAAGTAGGGATCACTTACAACAAATTAAATCCCATTAGTCAGAATTATATTTTTTATTAATTTTAATTTGACGACCCGTTTAGCTCAGCGGTAGTTAACGCTACCTGCTGTGCTATGGGTCCCGGGTTTGAATCCCGGTAGGGACAAATGTTTGTGTGATGAGCATTAATATTTGTTTCCGAGTCATGGATGTATCTATGTATAATATGTATGTACTTACAAAAAAAAAGTATATATGTAGTATATCAACCATCTAGTATTCGTAACACAAGCCTCGTTGCTTAGCTCGGAACTAGATGGCGCTGTGTCATAATGTCCTGAAAAAAATATAAATTTAATTATTAATTGCATTTTGGGTGACAACGCTAAAAAAACAAAAATATTACATTCGATTGTTACTCTTTAACTGCTTATTTTGGAATTCTAGATGAAGATATTTAATTTGTTGGAATTGACATACTATTATCGCTTTCAAGGAATAGCTTGTATATTTTCATGATCACCCTGTACACAGCATTTAACATAAGCATAATAATGTATGTACATGTGATTTTCTTACTTAGTTTTTATTTAGAAAATTATTATTATTATACATATTTATGATGATTGAATTTTTGGTATTTTATTTGTCATACCCCAATCAAGACACGACGATATGTCCACATTTTGAAATAGCGCGATATGGTGTGTGGTGCAGTGTGTACCAAAATTGAGTTTTTTACACCACAAAAACCATAAGCTTGTTTGCCAATGAAGCTTACGCCTGGTGGTAAGCGGTTACCATAGCCTCAGTAGCGTAGGGGGGGGAGGGGCAAAGGAGGCCATGGCCCCGGGCGGCATATGAAAGGGGGCGGCATAAAGTGCCACGTCGTTTTTATACTACTAGAAAAGGGGGCGGCAAACAACAACAGTGGTGTGCCTCACGCATGATCGACCCTGTATAAACCGCTTTTGGTTTCTTAAAATAGGTAGTAACTAAACTGAAAACAAACGATATTCATCTGCTGTCACTCGCATAGTCAGAATGGTCATTCCCCTTACGAGCTCTGGTAACCTTCCTCATTGGCAGAAACACAACTATTTTTATTTTACTGAAATCTTCTGCAAGACGGAGTTACAGCTGAAATTGAGCGAGAAATCTCGCTACGTCTCTGAAAAAAAGAAACTTAACAAAGTTTCACTTGTCTCACCTACGTACCTACATAACACTTATATTTTCCCCTCTTATTGCCTGCAATTATTGAGTATGCAAGCATAATAAATCTACCTCGTACTTTAGTCAGTCTGAAACATTGTTGAAAGTGCGTATGTTTGACGTGTTTGGCAGCAGCTGAAATATTATATGCTATAGATGTCACGGGTGTGTGTTCAGATTCTTTTTTATATGTCTGAATCTATAATATTTCTCAAAAATACTGAGATCGTAGTTAATCTACCAAGAATTTTAATACGAAACTTTTCTTTGTAGGTCGCGGCTGCAATACAGAAATTAATTTAATGCCAGATGTAAGTAAAATACTGAAACAAGTTAATAAATCCACATCTATCAACGTTGATGAAGACAATGACGACTGGGGGGTGACTATCTTGAAAAATAATACTAAAGACACAGTGAAAGGCAAACGGAGGAGAATCGTGCATGCGGTGAAGCGGGAGATAGATAAACATTATGAGAATATTCAAAACATTCTGCTTCACTCTAATGCGACGCCTATTAGGAGTAACACTGGGATCGGTTACTCCTGTGGTTTCTGTACGAACCATTTCCCCGCACCCAAAGACTTAAAAACCCACACCCTCGAGACCCATGATGACACTGAGAAAAGCAATTTCATGTTAGGTTGCTCTCTCAGCAAATACCTTGTAAAACTCGACATAACAGATTTGGAATGCAATATTTGTGGGGAAAGTTTAGAAGGGTTAGAAACCCTGATGGATCATCTCCAATCCGCACATGACAAAGTTATGCATACAGACATAAATAATCATATTCTGCCATTCAAATTTGAAGGGGACGCTTTGGACTGTGTCATATGCTCTAAAAGCTACGAGCGGTTCAAGATACTCCAAGAGCATATGAGCACACACTACAGGAATTATGTATGTGACATTTGCGACGCACCCTTCGTGAATAACAAAAAGTTAAGCGGTCATGTAGCTAGGCACAAGCAAGGCGAATTCCCCTGCAATTTCTGCCAGAAAATCTTCGACACACACGCCAGAAAGTTGCATCATGAGAAATTTGTGCATATGCGCGAAGATAAACGAAATAAATGTCCGTATTGTGACGAAAAGTTCGCAGCGTACTCGCAGAGAATCGAGCATATGTTTAAAGAGCACGGCGCTCAACCAAAGATCCTAAAATGTAACGCCTGTGACAAGACATTCATTAGAAAAGACCGTTTGAGCCAACACATCAAGCGAGATCACCTACTCGAAAGAAAATTCGGTTGCGAACTCTGTGACATGAAGTTTTATGAGAAGAAAGAAGTCAATTCGCACATGCAGACACATACGGGGATTAAGAAATACACGTGCGATATCTGCATGAAGTCATATGGAAGGAATCATACGTTGAAGGAGCACATGCGAATACATGCTGAGGATAGGCGATATAAATGCGACCAATGCGGCCATGCATTCATTCAGAAATTCAGTTGGAAGAGTCACATGAAGTCCAAACACGGAATTAGTTTTTAAATTAAGGCAGAAGTTTGTTTTTGACAATAGGGTGCAAATTTGCAGATTTTGATGGTGTCGTCGTAACATACTACCCCTACTTTAAATGGTTAATGCTATCTGAACGATAAGTTATAGATATTAGTCGTTATTTATAAACAGACCTCCGCAGAGATACCAATTGAAGGGCTCAATGGCCAAAGATGTAATCTGAAAAAGTTGTCAGGTAACAACTGACAAAATTTAAAAATACTTTTTTGCCTGAAAATAGATTTTAAGTGACGATAAATCGAATCATGAGTTCAAAATACGCTAATTCTATTTAATCTAATGTTACGAAATATTTCGTAACATTAGATTAGATTAGATTAGCGCTCAAAACTCACTCATTCTAGTTTTGAGCGCTTGAGTAGATTTATCATCAATTAAAACCAGCAAAAACTTGTTCAGATTACAGCTTTGTGCACTTAGCCCTTCAATTGCTTATTGTCTGTGTGTAGCTACCAAAAAACTTAGTTTATTGATGCTTAGACATTTAGACAGTCTAAGTAAAGCATAAATGCGCTAACTTAACGAAGCTCAAAACATGCCACAGAACCGAGTTGTCGCATCTCTCAATTTGCAGCAGCTTACGGTTCAACCTTATTCCTATTAAGATAGAAATCATATTTACTTAACGACCAGAATTGACATAAGTGTCGCGGTGTTAGTTGTCATTCCTTACAACATTGCGGCCCTTTTAAATAAAGGATTGTGAGTCCTAAAATCATTAGATTAAGGTTGACTTTTACAGCGCGATGTTTTCCAAAGCGCAAGGAGTGCTCTCAAAAGTCAGTAGTTTTTCTTTGAAGAATTAAATAGTTTTAGTTAGATTTTAGTATTTTTCAGGGCTAAGAAACCGCTTAAATATCTTTATAAAGGCTTTTTCGGGTTATTCTGGTTTGAAATAATAAGATTTGTTTAATTTCTACGCACGTTGATCAAAAGTCGTTTACAATACGTGACATAAGGAAAAAACAGTAGTTTTTAAAACGTCAATGTTTAAAAAAAAACCGAACCAAAACCGGAATATACCGGTTTTAACTGATATTTTTAAGCCGATTTCGAACCCTGGTTTTAATTTTTAAGTAGTTGTAATTCTTATGATTATGTACAATTTATTATAATAAATGTCTTTAAGGGTGAAAAATTAGTTTTAATCGAATGACTTAAGGTCTCAGGGCCTGCTCCTCATGTCGAAACGGCTTGGTACGGGATTCTTTAGCTGTAGTAGCCCATTGGTGAGACCAGTAGACTGAGATGTCAAAGGTCTCGGGTTCAAACCCGGGCACGCACCACTGACTTTTCGGAAGTTATGTGCGTTTTTATCACAAGCTCAAACGGTGAAGGAAAACATCGTGATGAAGCCTACATGCTTGAGAGATTTTCTCGATGGCGTGTGAAGTCTGCCAACTCGCAGTAGGGTAGCGTGGAGGATGAAACCGCTATGCATATTAGCGATGGCATCTTGCGCCGCAGAGAACGATTTTTATTTGATGCATATGTTGCATCATGCTCAGTGAAAGGGTTATATCACAGTATTACCGGTATATAGGTAAAAATTTAACCATTTACCGGTTATTCTTTAGGCAGTATTCATTTTTACACGTTGCGCCAGTCTAACATTTCTGCTGCTTTCATTAGTTGGTTTATATACACAAACGCTTGTCGGAAGTAACCTTTTACATATTATACATTCTTAGAATTTATTTATTTACTGCAAACATAAATCATATATATAATTACTAGCTACCAACCGCAGCTCTGCCCGAATGGTATATAGATAAAAAGTAGCCTATGTGTTAATCCAGATACTAACCTATCTTGTCTGCAAAATTCGTCCAAATACTTTAAGCCGTTTTTGCGTGAAAGAGTACCAAACATCCATACAAACTGTCGCGTTTCTAATATTAGTAGGATTTAGGTATACTTGTGTGATGTTATTAAGCCGTACCTACATTATAATATCGTAATACGTTCCGCGATTTCATCGTAATAAATTGAAGGTATTCAAATTTGTAAGTATCATCTACGTAACGATAAAGCAAATGAAACTAACAAATATCTCACGCAGTTCTCAAATAAAAAACAATTTCTGCAATGAACAACTTAAAGAAAAAGCCACCGAAATATTCAATAACTATTTACTTTTCTTTGTAGGTGTTCAACGTATCGTGAACGCGAAGGTTGAACCGGGCCGTGGCAAAAAAGTAAGCAAACATGTCACGAAAAACGAGAAAGCAGAAGTCAGCGAGTTACAAAAGCAAAGAAGTAATATAAGGCTCATTTTGCAATGCACTAACGCCACTCCTATTAGATGTTGGGGGGGCATCGGCTATGCCTGCTGCTTTTGCGCAGACGAGTTCCCTGATCCAGCTGACCTTAAAAAACACACCATTCAAGGTCACGACGATAAGGCCAAGCTCAAATTCATGGATGGCAAAATGATGTTCTCTTATTTAGTCAAGCTAGATGTCACTAATCTTACATGTAAGATCTGTGAGGACAAAATCGACACTCTAGAAAATTTAACCAATCATTTGATAAAAATACACGACAAAAAACTGTATACAGATATCAAATGCCACATAATGCCTTTCAAATTCGATAATGACGTTCTAAAATGCATGTTTTGTGAGAACATTTTCAACAAATTTCGAAATTTACAACAGCACATGAACGTTCATTGCAGAAATTATATTTGCGATGTTTGCGACGCAGGATTTATAAACAGACACACTCTAGCTTGCCACACCGAAGCCCATAAACTCGGCACATTCAAATGCGATCTATGTCCCAAAGTCTTCGATACACATAGAAAGAAAAAGAGTCACGAAAAAGCGGTTCATGTACATGGAAATATGCTCAGCAAATGCGGTTATTGTAATCAGAAATTCTCCAATTATATTAAGAAAGAAGATCATCTGACGAAAGTGCATGGGGTTCATATAAAAGCGGTTAAATGTCATGCTTGTGACAAGACGTTTGACAACAAAAGTGCGTTGACTATACACACCAAGCGAGACCATCTGATGGAGAGGCGACACAAATGCCTCATCTGCGAAATGAAATTCTACGCGGGGAATGAATTGAAATTGCACATGGTGAAACACACAGGGTTAAGGGAATTCAAGTGCGATGTGTGTCTGAAGTCTTACGGGAGAAAGAAGACTTTGACGGAGCATATGAAAATCCATAATGATATCAGACGGTTCAAATGCGAGCATTGTGGTCAAGCGTTTGTGCAGAAGTGCAGCTGGAAAGGGCATATGAGGAATAGGCATGGGGAAATGGTTTGAGGTTACCATCACTGTCGTCTCCAAAGGGTTATGAAGGTGTACTTATTGTATACTCACATTTCGCTGGGAGTGTTTTAGGTCCGATGTAATATTGCGATCAATCGAACAGGAATCCATACTCTGAGCTGCTACCGAGAATTTCGTAGATAACCCCAATAACACTGCATGGCCTGGAAATCGAAGATCTTTTGCTGAGCAGTCGCACTCACGACCAACGAGCGAGCGTATATATGTATTACTGCAATAACATAAAAAAATAATAGAATTATTATCTGTCAAAAAGAAATACAGATCTAGAATAAAAAAAAATGGTTGTCATACAGGTTTTGAAATTGTTCGCAGAACAAAGATAGTATTCTGAACGTTGACGTCATAGTTATATAATATCATACTGACTTCGATATCATGAAGTACGATTAAAATTTTGTTGCATAAAGACTCCTACCAGTAGGTCATATTAGTGACATTGCGATATATTGATACACCTGTCTAGAAAAGTATTATAATTCATTGTAAATATATTCAATTGCTTTTTTTGGAATTATTTTTTTCCTAGAATTGAATTTTTTAAATTATCCTTCTGCAAGATTTACTAAATATCGTTTGATTGGTTAGCCTTTCAACCGTCGATATTATTTATAATAATAATAAATAATTTATTTCTCATGGTAGAAAAACTATTGCCTAAACACTCCACACCGGGCTATGCATTTACTGTAGAGCGTTTTATTTTATAAGAAGATGCATATAAGAAGTGACGCACTTCTACACTAAAAATACATATTTACTTTAACTTAAAATAATAAAAAGAGGTCCAGTACAAAATCACAATGAGAAAACATCAAGTGCAATACTATGGGTCACTTAATGATTTTTAAAAAGGTTTTTTTAGATTGGTTTTAGCAGGTCTGCTAAATCGAATGGTATTCTGGTAAATCAAAGTTGAAGTTTCTCAAATTCGGATGCATATTTGCATATTATATTTCTATAAAAGTTCCTGTATACTCTATATAATTATATCATAATATTTTTGTTCCCCTAGTAGATTTTTATAATAATTTCTTGTTCTTTATAAAGTTGGTTGTTATAAAAGCTCTATTGGTAATATATTTTTTTATGTTAAATTTTTATCGATAATTGTGTTACATTTGTATTAAGTTCATAATAACAAAAGTTAATTGTAAATAGTTAATTACTTACAAAAATATCAAACTATTGGTTTAATTTGAACTGTTGTTTCACTCATGTTTTTATTTTCTGTTATTGTTAGCACTAAGGACTGATTGGCGAATAAACAACACTAGGCATAAAAATATATTCAGACATAATTACACAGAGCCATCTAGTTTCGAGTTAAGCAACGCAGCTTGTGTTTTTGATTACGTTGACTAGATACACTACATAAATATTGTTCTCAAATAATTACATATTACTCAGAAACATCTATGACTCCATACAAATGCCCGTGCTCATCTCACAAACAGGGACCGTCCGGATACTCCTTCAAAGGGTTTTTGAAGGGTTTTTTTTAAGCGCTTCAAAAATAACCCCCTGGATACATGTTACACCGTCGAACGGGTTTAATTTAAGCGCTTCCGAACAGGTAACCCTTTCAAAACCCTGTAACACTGTAACAGGGTAACCCATTCCAACCGACAACATTGTAATATGCACCCTTTGGGAATCGACATTAGTTTGAAAATTGCATAACTTCAACCGCAAATCTTACCTCCCGGCCGGCGGCGGCCCCTTTGATGCGAATATCGAGCGGTTGGTAAACATGGACGAATATTATAGGTATTAAAGTCTTATACTTACGAAAAGATTAGAAATCGAAATTATAATAATTGTCTAAATTATTTTACAGTTCAATATTACTTGTCGCACATGTTACATACATTACGTGTTTAATATGAATTATTAGATTTGAATATGAATTTAATTAATAGTTCTGATTCAGTAAAATAAAAAATATTTTTTAATAATAGTGCAATGGTACATATTATATTATTTCATTTATACATTAAGTTGCAACCTAACCTAATTACTATAATTATAGAATAAATATAATTACTCACGTAATTATATTTATTGGGGGGGGGGGGGAGGGCTACTATACCATCTACGGGTCCAAATATAAAGATACAGGTTTTTCGGTATGTCAGTACCGTTCGGTAACTACTGATAGGTGCTGGTTAAACCACATTATAGAAACAGGTAAATCTGTTCTTAATTACCAGCGTCTGCCCTGTAATTTATGTCTTTTGTCCCACAATTCCCACAAAGGTGCTTAAGCAAATACCAATGCTATCAATACTTCGCAATCCATATCCATTTTCACGAGGATAGAAGACTCATTACACTGGCAAATGCTTAAACCCCTATAGATCGTTGCAAGTTTCAACCTGTTTAATATGTAATATATTGCATCAAACTAAGATAGAAAATAATGAAGAAACAATAATAAAGCGTAATAGAAAAGAAAATCCAATGCTTACAGTTTTTTATTCGAACGAGAGTCCGGACCAGCGCGAAAATACATAGTAGATAAACAATAGGCAATCGAAATCTGCCCACGTTTATATTTCCACCTAACTCTTAAACTTTAATGATATTTACATCAGGTCAATCTAATACCCTGAAAGAATACGACTATTGGTCAATATGCTATGTATAATTTCGAAATAATTTTCCTTCAACTCTTATCCGTTGAGGAGTTGTACCTTCCATCATCAGATCATTCATATGAGATGGTTTTTTTTCAGACGCAAATACTTGAAAAGCTTTGGAGAATACATGTAAAACAAAATAAGTGCCTTTAAAATTTGAGGGTTGTCCTCGATTTCCCTGGGATTCTGTCATGAGATCCTGATGTGGTCACAATGGGTGTATCTGTACAGGTTAATCTTTTAAACAACGATAAACAAAGATATAATTTTGCAAATCGGTACCTATCTATATAAAAAAAAATATTCCGATGAATTGAGAACCTCCTCCTTTTTAAAGTCGGTTAAAAATAGTAAGGCGTCAAGGCAATGACGCACCGCTCGAGTGCCAGTACCCCTACCTACTAACATGCAGCTCAGGCCCGTTAGGTTACCCCGGGTAACACGAATAAAAGCTTTTCGTGAAGGTAACCCCTTGATAGGCTTAAGTCGTTGAAGGGGTTACCCCTTCAAGTGGTTACCACAATGAAGGTGTTAACCCTTGCGCTGGGTTTTAGGGAGGTAACCCGATCAAAAGGTAACCCTGCGATATGGGTTACCCTATGTACGGGTTACCCTGTCAATAGGCTTAACACTTAAGCGGTGTTGTACGGTCCCTGCTCACAAACATCTGCTCTTGCCGGGACTCAAACCTAGGAAGGTAGCCTTAATACTGCTGTGCTGATAGGTTCATCAAATAATGCTACAAATGGTCTACTAGCAGATGTACAAGTTACCTAAAATTTATTCGTGCACGGATATAAATATATATATTAAATACGTGAAACAAATATTTGCACCCCTTTTTACTATAATTGCGCGCAGGGGGGGTATGAAGTTACCACACTTATAGAGATGGAGTGCAGAATACTAATCATCATCATCATCAGCCTATATTCGTCCACTGCTGGACGAATATAGGAATGCTAATACTTTTATTTAATTATGCATAAAAAACTTATAATTTAAATTAATTATCGTCGAATTTCGATCACTGGGCGACCACTTGTAAACAGAATTAACACATAGTTTTCTTTATAGGTGCTCAGGAAACTATAGAAGATACTAAAACAGTTAAAAATGCACTCAAAAGGAAGACTGTTAAAGAAGAAATTAACAAAACCGATAAAGCTATAACTAATCATAAAACAAATAAAAAAAATGCACCAAAAAGAAAAAGGGTTAAAGGTGTACTTACTAAAATAGGCGAAGCAAGGAAAGAAACGCTTGAAGTAATGAAAAAACACCAATCAAATCTAAAAGAAATTCTAATGTGCACCAACTGTACACCTTTTCTAGGAAAAAGGTATATGGGATATGCTTGCTCGTATTGCGATTCGCAATACCCAAATCCAATAGATTTAAAAAAACATACTCTAGAGATCCACAAAGATCAATACGATCCTGTTACCTCAGCCGTTCATAAAAGAATAAACGAATTCTGTGTCAAATTAGATATCACAGATTTACGCTGCAAAATATGCGATTGTGATTTAGAATCACTAGAAAATACACTTAAACATTTAAAGGATGAACACAGCAAAACTATATTTACAGATATCAATCATCAACTCTTACCTTTTAAGTTTAATAATAGTGATAGTATTAAATGTTGTATCTGCCCAAGTGTCTTCGAGAAATTCAAAAGTTTACAAGAACATATGCACACACATTTCCGTAATTATATTTGCGAAGAATGTGACATGGGTTTTGTCACCCACGGATGTTTACGACGGCATACGGCTAAACACAAAATCGGAGATTTCAAATGCGCTATATGCTCTAAAAACTACGACACATATCGCAAAATGAAATCTCACGAAAAGTTAGTGCATAAACTCAAATATATGGCGTATAAATGTGGGTATTGCAGCGAAAAATTTAATACACATCAAAAGAGAGAAATGCACGTCGCTGAAACACATGGTGGAGAATTCACTAAGTTCAAATGTCGTGCTTGTGATAGAACGTTTTCTTGCAAACGAGCTTTGACTATCCACACTAGGAGGGATCATCTGATGGAACGACCCCACAAGTGCAGTCAATGTGACAAGAAATTCTATACAGCCACCCTGCTAAAACTGCATGAGGTCTCGCATACAGGAGCTAAGGAGTTCCAATGCGATGTCTGCTTGAAGAGTTACGGGAGACAGAAGACTCTGGTTGAGCATATGAAGATACACAACGATGACAGAAGATTCAAATGTAACCATTGTGGACAGAAATTTATACAGAATTGTAGTTTAAAAGCTCATGTGAGGCATCGGCATGGGGATTTATTTAATATTAAAACTGAAACTACTGCTTAATCAATAAACGATGTACTTGAATGAAGTAAATTTTAATACGTATCTGTAAGAATAAATATCAAATACAATTTCATCATCATCGGATGATATGATGTACCTAACCGTTAAAATAACTTTAGTTTTTAGCTATCGTTTTACACCTAACAAAATAAAGTTTATCATAATGATGTGTTGGTTTTTAATTTATAACAAACTAACTTATGTCCGCGACTTCGACAGCAGTCGCATTTACGACCACTTGATCAACAAGGTAGTTACTGGAATATAAAACAGAATTATTCAATTAATTATTACAATTAACAATAAATACAATTTAACAAATAGGTTTAAAAAGGAAATATGGAAAATAACATTGTAATTTTCTTTGTAGGTAACAACAAAACTAAGAACAATAATGAACCAGAAAATAGTCTCACAACACAAAACGAAAGTATTAAAAAATCTCATCGTACTAGAGAAGAGGCTAGAGAAGAATTACTTAAGCATCAGAATAATATTCAAGAAATATTAACTTGGACCAATGCAACACCCATACGTCGAGAGAAAGATGTTGCGTACGCCTGTTGCTATTGCGAAAACCAATTTCATAATCCTGCAGAACTTAAAAGGCATTGCTTAGAACTACACGAAGATCAAAAGAACCCAATAATGGTCCAAAGAAAAAATAGAAGAAGTGAGTTCTGCATCAAATTGGACATCACAGGCTTGCAATGCAAGCTTTGCAACAGCAATATAGCTTCGTTGGAAAAGTTGCTAGAACACCTCCAGAAAGAACATAAGAGAACTATTTACACTGATATTAAAAATCAAATTCTACCGTTCAAGTTTGAAGGCGAAGATTTGTTCTGCTGCATTTGTCTCAACGTCTTCGAGAAATTTCGCAAACTGCAAGAACATATGCACATACACTACAGGAATTTTATCTGCGAGGAATGCGATCTTGGTTTTGTCACCAAAGGCTGTCTTATCAGCCACTCAGCGAAACACAAACTAGGCACCTTCAAATGTGATAACTGCCCAAAGGTTTTTGATACTTTACGAAAGAAGAAATCACACGAGAAAGCTGTACATAGATACGTTAATTTAATTAGCAAATGCGGGTATTGTGACAAAAGATTCATGAGCAATCATCAGAAGGATACACATCTAGTGAACGTACATGGGATTCAGTTGCAGACAATGAAATGCCGATCTTGTAATAAGACTTTTGACAACAAACGAGCTTTAACAACACATACAAGGAGAGACCATTTAATGGAAAGAAAACACGCATGTACGGAATGTGATAAGAAGTTCTTCTCGGCTAGTTTATTAAAAAAGCATCTAGTGAAGCACTCGGGGCTGAAAGAGTTCAAGTGTGACGTTTGCTTGAAGGCTTACGGTAGGAGAAATACGTTGGTGGAGCATATGAGAATCCATTTGGATGATAGGAGGTTCAAGTGTGAGCGTTGTGGCCAAGCGTTTGTCCAGAAGTGTAGTTGGAAAGCACATATGAAAAATAGACACGGCGATTATGTTTAAAGGTGTAAAGTGCAGAGGTGTACTAATGGTGTTCATCAGTACGACTCTGCCTAACCCCACATTTTGCTGGTATGTTTAAGGTCCCAGGTAATAGGGGGCAAGCCTATTGCAATCAGCCGGGCATGAATCCAAAAGCCGAGTAGCTACTGAAAATGTCAATAACGAAAACGAAAAATGAATAAACCGAATAACGCTACCGGTACCCGGGAATTCCAACCCACTTTGACCAAATAGATAATTAGAAAAATACGGACATTTTGAGATGTTGGATGTCTTGATATTATAATTGATTATTGAAGTATTTCAATAATAACTCTTCTCTTAAAGTTGTATATGAGAACGTGGGCGTTATATTGTAACATACACGCTGTCAGAATCACTATAAACCGTGTGATTCTCCCCATACTATTTGCTTTGTCCACGTTCATATATCTTGAGTTCCATGATGGCTGATTGCGAATAGGTACTGCGAGTAGACCTGGCCTTTTCGATACATTTTATCAAGAGACGAAACAAAAAACGGTGGAGGTTTTCAAGTAGACGCGTATTTTTTTTTATGCATAACCAATGACTTTTTACAGAGTAGATCGATTTTGATAATTATTTTTATTGGAAAGATTAAACTCTGAAGTTTGTCCCATATAAATTTGGAAAAAATAGATCAACCCTAAAGGTAGGAAAATAGGGGATGTTTGATTTGATTGTTCACTCATAGATTTTGATGCTGAATTGTATATTGTAAGGTAGGTAGGTAGCTATTATAAAAGTAATCAAAAACAAGCAAATTAAGTACGTAATTACGTTATAATGTGCATCGCTAGAGATTTAATTAAAATTTAAGGTTATTTAGTGATCTTTGTTTATTACTTACATTCGTTTCAGAAGGTTTAAGGTTAAAACGGTTTATTATTTTTTGCTTTTCTGTTATTCGGTGGTTTAATTTTTTTGTTAAAATGTTTTTGTTTCGGTACTTTATTGTTATTTTTTAACGATGTTATGTATTCAAATAAATAAATATATTAAATAAATTCTTTTGAAAGATAGTTTTGAATTGATCGTTTCTGTGTTTATTTATTGTAAGTTTCCTACAATCATTTATATACCTACTCGCTACTGTCATCGTTCTAACCTTTTCTCAACTACATTCGGGTTATTTACTCTGTTACGACTAAATTATAAGTACCTAACTAACATGACTTTTTAACATGTACATAAGAACACTAACTTACATGACTTTTCATCCGATTGCTGCGGATTCGGTTCTACAAAGCGCCATGCTCTACGATTCTCGCTTTTCACTTTTGCTTTGTCTACATTCATAATTTTGTCATGCATACGCGCCAGTTACGAGTTCTGCACACCTGACCATTTTGAAGAAGTTTGTCAATAACACCGATGCCTATTCATCGTTCGCTTCTACATTACTATTGATTCGATCAGTATTGCGTTATAAAGATCGAACTGTGTATTTTATTGATCGTTTCTTGGGAGACCCATGAAGTATACTAATTTGACGTAAATTATCAGAACTTTTAACAATACCTAACGTAAAATTTTCTTTATAGGTGGACATGTGAAAAGTGAAAGCAAAAGTGTTGAGACAGCAGTTTTAGTAATTGTAGAGCCAGAAAACATGAATGTGACAGCTAAGGTAAAGATTCAGTCAAGAAGGGAACTGCAAGAAGAATTAGACAAGCACAAACATAACCTCCAAATAATCTTAGACTGTACAAACGCCACACCAATCCTACGCCGTGGTGGAATAGGATACATGTGCAGTTATTGTTTCAAAGAATACCTGGAAGCTGCTGATCTAAAAGAACATACATTATCAGATCATTCTTCTAAAAAAGACCCTACAGTTGGCTACAGGAAAAGTGCTCCAATGTTAGATTACTGCGTCAGACTGGACATCACAAACCTCAATTGTACCCTTTGCTCCACTGAAATAGACTCTTTAGAAGACCTCTATGCACATCTACAAGTAGAACATGATAAAACTCTACATACTGATATCAAAAGCCATATAATACCTTTTAAGTTTGATACAGACGAATTGACTTGTTGTCTTTGCTTCAACACTTATGATAAATTCAAACAGTTACAGGAGCATATGCATAAGCATTATCAAAACTATATTTGTGATGTCTGCAGCTCCGGTTTTGTCAACCAAGGTTGCTTGACCCGTCATGCTAGACGACATTTAAAAGGCACCTTCCCCTGCAAGTTTTGCGATAAAGTCTTCGATACTTATGTGAAGAAAGTCTCTCATGAAAGATGCAATCACACCCATACACATGTCTTGAATAGATGTGGTTACTGCAATGAAGGATTCAGAGACCACTATTACAAAGAATTGCATATGATTGAAGTGCATGGATTAAATAGAAAAGTTTTCGAATGTAATGCGTGCGATAAAAGCTATTCTACGCGCAAGAAATTGGGTATCCATGTTAAGAGAGACCATTTGCTTGAGAGACGCCACAAATGTGACCAATGTGATATGAGATTCTTCTCTTCCCATGATGCCAAAAAACATATGATCACACACACTGGTGAGAAGGAGTTTCAATGCGTGGTCTGTCTTAAAGCTTTTGGCAGAAGATCTACTTTAAATAACCATATGAGGATTCATAATAATGATAGAAGATTCAAATGTGAATACTGTGGGATGTCGTTCGTGCAGAAATGTAGCTGGAAAGGTCATTTGAAGGCAAAACATGACAAAACTGTCTAAATTTCACTGTTAATATATCTGTTGCATATTTTTTCTAGTAATAAACGTAATCGTTCATACGGTGTTGTCCTTTATTTCGTATTACAGTGACTTTAAACTAACCTCAAGTCATCATCATCTTTCATCACAATTTTCACTGATTAAACGTGGCGTAACTTGTACGCGCCACCACTATCGCACTCAATGTGTGTCTTACTTAAAATTTGCCTACGTATGGTAGCGGCCTAGCATGCGCTATTTATATATCCTACATTTAAATACATACAATAATGTCTTGTCATCATCATCATCATTGTCCCATTGCTGGCAGCGGTCTTCTCTTATTTAAGAGGGATTAGGCTATAGTCCACCACGCTAGCCTACTGCGGATTGGCAGACTTCACATGCCATCGAGAAAATCTCTCAAGCATGCAGGTTTCTTCACGATGTTTTCCTTCACCGTTTGAAAATGTGATAAATACGCACATAACTTCCGAAAAGTCAGTGCGTGCCTTGGGTTAGAAATCGAGACCTTTGACATCTCAATCCACTGGCCTCACCACTACGCTATCATAGCTGTATCGGATTAACACATACACACATCTTTTACAAAAAAAAACCGGCCTGTAAGAGGTCTGTGGCAGTATTCTATGATCCAATAAATTCGATAATCCGACACTAGGATTATTCCAAGACACTAGAATTATCATTAGGATTAATTCTTCAATTAGATATTATCATTTAAATATTCATGGATATTATAATATACTTTTTCTTGTAGCAATTTACATATTTTCTTTCTAAACTGTCTTAAGGTGGAAGCTCCACGCTAGCCCGCAAAATTCCAATTTTCGTACGTGATGATGATAATCATTTAAATCACCTACCTTACAAATTACCTACCTTAATAATTCACTGTTCTCCCCTGTCTGTATTAGTTTTTACTTAAGTTTATTTTCATTTCTTTTAAATTTTGTTTTTCAGTTATCAAGATTGCATGCTCTTGTAGTTATGATTTTATTGCATAAGGAAACATGTAAGCAACATCACCATGAAAGAGGGCACTGACTCCCGTAACACAGGTACATAACCTAGCACGGGAGTCAGGGACTTCAGACTCATATGTACCCAAAAACTTTATGCCAATAAAAAATATTATTATAATCAATAAAACAGCCCTCAAAGTGCATATAACTGTATTGATTGTCTATTTCATGAAAAAGTCATTCAATCTAATTGTATGCACTGTGAGGGTTGTATTGATAATATTAATTATTATAATTCTGTAACTAAATACTTATTACAAGCGCGAATCATATTTTGTTCAATGTACAGCAAAAAACGTACGAAAATTTGAAATTCGCGGGCTACCGTGAGAGCTCCCCCTTCATTATACTAAGATGGTGCAGTATTATTTACCATGTTGGTATAAAACACAAAAAATGCTAATGATAAGCCCATATAAGTCAAGGCACGCTAAGCCATGTCACGTAAAAAGTAATTTTATTTAAATATTAATCTACTTCTCATTACACGTGAGAGAATGCATATCTTCAAGTTCTAACAGTGTTCTGAACATATTAAATGCTATCTGCTGTGTTAAGAATCTTGATCAAATGTTTCAGTGTTGAATACGGACATTTGTACCTGAGTTATTGATTTCTGCGTGAAATATCTAACCATTTACCAATCTAACAATGTATATAGTAGCTGTAATACAAGCGTCGTTGCTTACCTCGGAATTAGATCGCGCTGTGCCATATATTACATATATTTATTGTATCAAAACTTATAAATACGAGTAATTTAAAATAGATGATTTGTCTTTCTGCTCCTGCCAGTACGCAGTCGATTTAATGTATTGCCTTTGTAAGTCTAATTAATATATGTCAATAATATTAATATCGGTATGACTCGAAAAGCCTAGACCAAAATCCTAAACGTGAACCTATAGAAGTGATTGTTTAATTTTTAAATGATTTAAAATATAATGGGTAAGGTTACTTCTAATTTAACAAGAGAAACATCATTAGTGTACTAAGCAAGTTAAACTTAAAAATAACTTAATAATTTTCTTTATAGATGAAGAAGAAAAAGAAGCAATGACAACGGAAATCAAAATAGAGCCACTATCGGAACCGGAGGCTATTGAACACGAAAAGAAATTCGTTGACAAAATTGTAAAAATAAACTTACGGGCAAAGATTAAACGAAAAAGTAAACTGGAGAAACATTTACACAATCTGAAAATAATTCTAGAAAATACTAATGCTACTACTATACTTCGGCGTGGAGACAAAGGATTCTTATGTTGCTATTGTACAGAGGAATTTCCTGATCCAAAGAATTTGAAACTACATACTCTAACTATCCATGTAAACAAAGAAAACCACGTCGGAAACATTTGCACAACCGGATTATCAACATTCTTAGTTAAACTCGACATAACAAATCTCAAATGCACGATTTGTAATACCAGCATAAACTCTCTAGAAGAAATACTGACCCATCTCAATGTAACACACGAGAAAAATGTTTACTCTGATTTAGAAAATCATATATTTCCATTTAAATTTGATACGGAACAGCTGACTTGTTGTGTTTGTACCAACAATGTGGTGTTTGACACATTTAGAGCATTGCATGAGCATATGCATAAACATTATAGGAATTATATATGTCAGGAATGTGACACTGGTTTCATATACCAATTAGGTCTAACAAGACATACAATAATTCACAAAAAAGGTACATTTGCTTGCAGTTACTGTCCCAGGGTATTAGAAAACGTATTCCAGAAAAGAAACCACGAAAGACGCAGTCACACTCATCGTGACAAAATGAGCAAATGCCAGTACTGCAGTGAAGGTTTTAAAGATTACGCTTTGAAGGAAATTCATTTGTCGAAAGTACACGGCGTTAATCCTCGTACATTTAAATGTACGGCCTGTGATAAAGTCTACCCGACGCAGAGGCTGCTGAAAGTCCACGTGAGAGCCTTCCACTTAATGGAGAAGAGAAACAAATGTTCGGAGTGTGATAAGGCATTCTTCAGAGCTGGTGATCTCAAGAAACATATGCTGGTGCACACTGGAGTGAAAGACTTCAAATGCGAAGTTTGTTTGAAGTGTTACGCGAAGAGGTCAACTCTGAATCAGCATATGAGGATTCACAATAATGATCGGCGTTTCAAATGTGAAATTTGTGCTCAAGCCTTTGTCCAACGGTCGAGTTATACTTGGCATATGAGGGCCAAACACGCTAATGCCAATTTGGCAAATAAGTAAAAGAATTGGTACATAGCCTTAATTTATGTTTTATGCTACAACTGGAAGAGAAAGTCAGAAACAACTCTGTATCAAAAAGTCAAAAAGAAAACAGAGAATAGAGAAAAATGATCAAATTGACTAAGACGCAGAAATTTATTATAACGGACACTAGTATTCTGTGTATGCGATGTGTCTGCAGTTAGTTGGCAACGTGCCGCCAGTGCGTATGCGCTCTTACTAGAGTCGTTATGGTTCACTTTCCAAAAAGGTTAAAATATATGTATGTACCTATAAATTTAACACACTATTATTATTTGTTTTTATTAAATAACATAGATGTGAACATCTGAACGTGTAGTGGTCACGGTATAAAAATGAAGAGGAGGGAAAAATTGGTTTTATTTTTAATTATATATCTTTTTTTAAATAGCTTATTTATCCCCAGCATAAAATGCTTTTGGCAAGCACAGATTGTTTTTGCTTTTGTTTTTGCGGCTTTTGTTTTTGGCTGGCACAGCTTGTCTTCAAGTAAATACGTACGTACCGTAAATGCGTTTGCATTGGTCATTATGAGATTTCTAGCCAATCAGATCACCGAATGCAGCAATCGCGTTAAGTTTTGATCGTGTAAAGAAACATATTAATCAATTGATTAGTTAATAAATAAAGAGTTCTGCAGAGTATTCTGAAGATTTTAATTGTTGTAATAGGACCTAGCCTATGACATCACTTACAATCTACAGAATACAGTACAATTTCACCTTTATTGTTAACTTTAGATATAATAGATATGGCTAGAGCAAGACAGAATAACATTTTCCATTACCCAGCGTGCACGGGTTTTTCTAGCATATGAGATGAGATTTTTTGTATTTTTAAATGCCACGGTAAAATTTAAAATTCTGAAAAAATGCAGAACTCCAAATGATTTAATGAAGTTATTTAAAATTTTATAACTAATCAATTTATCATTTGAATGACTTATACTTTTCTTTGTAGGTGACGGAAAAAGTGAAAGTGACGTCAAAAAAGAAAAAGATAGCAATACAGATGTTGATATTGAAAAGGGATACAAAATGACTCCGAGGACCGAACTTGTTAAACATCGGAGAAATGTAAAAGAAGTTTTAATTAACTCCAATGCGACACCCATTAGACGGTATGGCAGCATTGGGTACACTTGTTGTTTCTGCGAAGACCAGTTCGAAAGACCTGCAGACTTAAAAAAACATACACTCGACACCCACCACGATGTTTCTGAAGCAAACTTCATGAAATACATGAATATGTCTGAATACGTTGTCAAATTAGACATTACTGGACTCAAATGCAAACTATGCAACAATGATATGGCGTCTTTAAATACTTTCATCGATCATCTGCATAATGTTCACGAGATAATAATTGAAGTAGATTATATAAACCATATCTTCCCATTCAAATTCAACACTGACGTACTCAGATGCGCTATCTGCGCAAACTCTTACAGTAAATTCAGGATTCTTGTCAGACATATGCATATACATTACAGGAATTTCATATGCAAAATTTGCGATTCAGGCTTTGTAAACAGGAACGCATTTACACAGCATTCTGAGAACCACAAAACTGGAGAATTTACGTGTGAGTTCTGTCCTAATATCTACACGACCCTTGTAAAAAAACGTTTGCACGAACGTTCAGCTCACACTCATGTTGATGAAATGAATAAATGTGGATACTGTAAGGAAACGTTTAAAGATTATAGAAAGAAAGAAGCTCATTTAACTGAAGCACATGGTGTTGTATCACTTAAACCTGCTTGTCAAGCCTGTGATAAAGTTTTCAGCAGCCGAAAAATGTTAAGCATCCACATCAAACGGGACCATTTAATGGAAAGACCTCACAGATGTACAGTTTGTGAAATGAGGTTTTATTCAACCACGGGGTTGAAAAATCATATGGTGAAGCATACTGGTTCTAAGGATTATCAGTGTTCGGTCTGCCTGAAGGCGTATGGGAGAAAAAAGACCCTCAATGCTCACATGCGAATACACGACGAGGAGAAGAGATTTAAATGTGAATATTGTAAACAGGAGTTTGTTCAGAAGTGTACTTGGAAGGGTCATATGCGGTCCAAACATGGAGAAATTGTAACATAGTGTTTCTTGGAGAACATTTTAATTATAATAAACTTTTGAAAATGTTGGATTAATTTTATTTATTGTTCTGTATAAATGATGCAACTACATGCGATATTCGTTAGCGCGTTGACTTTAAAATACTCTTTAATAATTTGTTGCAATGGTTCAAAGTAACCAATATTATTATAATTATTTTATATTTTTACTAGGTAGTCGTTTTCCTATACCGCTCGTCGTTCCCAAAGGGTTAGACAGAGATGTTGAAATGTACACCCACATTTCACCGGTATGTTTTGAGTACCATGTAATAGGGGGCGAGCCAATTGCCATCAACCGGCCACGAATCCACGCTGCTACTGAGAATTTAACAGGAAACCCAATAATACTTTGCTCGACCTGGGATTCGAACCCAAGGTCTCTTGCTCAGCAGTCGCACTTACGAACCCTAGACCAACGAGACAGTTTATCTTCATTTAAATCATTTTCAATTAACTTGTAGCTAATTCAGTGGCCTTAATAGTGGCTGCGTATAGACTGAGCGTAAAGAGATCCCAAGTTAGTTTTGGCGTCACTTTTTAGAGATTCAAATATAAAAATCCGCTCCATACTTAGTCTATAAGGGAATACTTATTGTTTCATTGAAAAAACTATTTACATTAATATAAAAATTAATGATAATCCAGAAACATACTTATTACCAACAACTATCTATAAGTCTTTGTGATTTGACTCAATTATAATATTTAATCTTTTGAAAAAGTGATCTTAATTAGCGGTTTTTATACACCTAGAATTCACCGATGAACTTATTATAAATTGAGACCCAAAGTATACATACATTATTAGCTTTAATGAAGCAAATACATACATAATATATTTAAACTCTAAACGGCTTGCAAAATAATAAATACACTCATTCTCCAACCGACTGAACACCCGAAATAAGTCTAAAAAAGCAAGATTTTGCCGAGAGGAGTTTACCGGATCTTTCTCCATAAGATTATCTTTTTATAACTGTGCAACTAAAGCAATTGAACGTTTAATCAACGCGTGTGAGCTTCTTGGAAATTAAATCATGCTTTTCTTTATAGGTGACCTTCGAGCGGTTACAGTCAAATGTAAAAATGAAGAAAACCAACCAGGTGACGCTGCATTCGTAAAAATCGTTCCAATGACATTAATCGCGCCCCTTAGCAAACCGGAGAAAATAATAAATCCGGTAACTAAACTGTCTCGGCTGGACCTAAAAGTTACGAGAGTTAAAACAATAGTTAACAACAAAAAAAAACAAGCAAAATTTGTATCTAAATCTAGCGAAATTAACAAACACAAATATAATATTCAAGAAATAATGCTTTGGTCCAATGCTACTCCAATAAAACGATGCAGGGATACTGGGTACATGTGCTGTTTTTGCAACGATCATTACCCAGACCCTGCAGATCTTAAAAAACACACATTAGAAGTCCATAAAGATACTAAACAAGCATCCTTTATGAAAAAAATGAGTATGTATGAGTATATGGTAAAGGTAGACATAACTGGACTTCATTGCAATATATGTAAAAGAAATATAGAGACAATAGAAGAATTAATGCATCATTTGGTAATTGAGCACAATAAAACGGTTTATACTGACATCAAAAACCATGTCATTCCATTCAAATTCACCACAGACGTGCTTGAATGTTTCATTTGCAAGAATGTCTTCAATAAATTCAAATTGCTTATAGCACACATGAATATACATTACAGGAATTTTATTTGTGTCATCTGTGACGCCGGATTTATTAATTCTGCAGGATTTAAGTATCATTGTAATACTCACCAGACTGGTTCGTTCAATTGTGAGCTCTGTTCACAGACATTTAATACAATTGTTAAAAAGAAACTTCATGTGAGACAAAGACACACACATAAAGATGATTTGTATAAATGCGGGTATTGTGAAGAATCGTTTGCTGATTATAGAAAGAAAGAAGCTCACTTGGTCACTGCACACGATGTCCAAATGGAATCGTCTAAATGTCAAGCATGTGATAAAGTTTACAAAAACAGGAAATATTTGGCGATTCACGTAAAACGGAACCACTTGATGGAACGGAATCATAAATGCGGCGATTGTGATATGGCGTTTTTCGGCGCGGGTGAATTAAAAAAGCATATGCTCAAGCATACTGGGCTTAAAGACTACCAGTGTGCTATATGTTTGAAGTCTTATAGCAGGCGTACGACTTTAATGGAACATATGAGGATCCACAAAGATGATAGACGATTTAAGTGCGATATTTGTGGACACGCATTCGTCCAAAAATGTAGTTGGAGAAGTCATATGAAGTCGAAGCATAGTACAATTGTTTGATTTCAATTTGTGTGTTTATTAATTAAAATGGTTAAATGTTGATTATTTTATTTTATTATAATGTTTTGATGTAAAATAAACTTGAAACCCAACTTAAAAATTGGTTTATTGTATTCCAATGTACAAAGGCCTATTATTACGCCTATATTACTGAAAAGATAATTAATGGAGCACTTGTATTTCACCGTTTAATTTATTGCCATTAATCGGACCAGAAAACTCCAATAACACAGCTCAACCTGGGCATTGAGTCCAGGACCTACTACTGGGCAGTTAGACTTGGAACCATTGAAGCAGTTACGTTTTTGTTAACATTTTTTAAATTGTTTCTTAGCATTTGCCTGGTTTGTGAAGGCAAAAGTAATCTTAAAATGAGCAACTACTGAGTATATAAAACTCGGATCCGCAACGTTAAGTAGCGCTTGCCGCGGTCTGTCTATTGACGGGTGATCAATTTTGACATTCGTTATTGATTTTTTGAATAGATGGATGCTTGTTTGGAAGAAAATTCTTTTAGCGATAAGACCGCCAATTGTATTTTTACTTTTTCCGAAAAAAACCGTGATTTATCTTGTAGTTTATATTTATTCTATACCTGTTCAAACCCAGGACGGACCACTAGTATTTTATAAAAGTTAATTAATCTGTATATTAGGGTGTCCCTTATATGGCAAAAAAAAAATTTTTTTTTAATTTCAAAACGCATACCCTCTACTTTTTTATAAATGCTAAAATGTACTTAAATATGAAATTTCATATTTGTAGCATGATTGCAAGCCGTGCCGACCGAGCTCTAAAGCTTAATAAAAAATGGTGTTTTTGCCTGACATTTTGGTTTGATCCAAAACTAATTAAAATGCAACAAATAAGGTAAATATGAGTAAAAATAAAATAAGATCAACAAACTTTTATTTTAATACAAATTATAATAATAATTAATCAGGGTAAATTCTCTTTAGTGTAGTTTTTTTACAGTCTGGATACAGATTTCTATGTTCCTGAACACAACGCAACAAAATCATTTTTTGCTCTTCTTCAGCCGTGATAAGTCCATTAAAATCTTGCATTAATTTAATAGCTCTTTCAGCAGTGTAATTTACGACCTTCAAACGACTTCCAAAAAGTAGGATTGTCACCCCATCTTCCCGAAGAAAACTGTCGTCGAGCTGTAGTCGAGATAGAAATTGTTTGCTTCTTTGAGTCACAAAATCATTCAGCGTGAAAGATAGAAAAAACAGTTTAAATAAGCAAAAACTAAGCCACGAAATTTTGAAAAAAGAATCAAGAAAATATTAAGCTTACTAAACAAATATTGCGTAATTTCTTCCTTCGATGGGACATAGCGTTTAGCGGAATCTGAACTTTCGTCTCTGTTTCAATTATTAATCATTTTTGTCTCGGTTTTGGAATCAACTTCTTCATCAAAGAGTGATAACATGACTGTTTCTTCACACAAATACCATAAATGATGAACAAACTTGCTTATGGATACCTTGGAACTTGTCGCGTTACTTTTTCATATTCTTTTAGAGCTTTCAAAAAGCACAAGTCTTGGCTAGGTGCTTTAATTGCCACTGTGCATTCGAGCCAAGGTTTAGTATACAAGGTGACGATAAATAAGCAAACATCTTGTAGAGCATTTTTGTCCTTTGCAGTAATTTTAAGTTGCGATTGAAGCAAACATGTTTTTATAGAATAGATCGCTCTCGCCATCCATCGCGCCTGATGCAATGCTCCGGGGGGCAGAGTTTTAGTTTATTCTCTGTATCTCCTCCTAAGAACACAACCCATAGTTCAACCAATTCGCGGTAATCGTCTCTAATAAAATGGTTTTCCAGTTCAGTCTTATAAAAAGTTAACAAAGATGTAATGTTTGTCTCAGCAATATGTGGATTAACGAAATTCAGAGGTGGCTCAATGTTATTGGTGTTAATTTTTTTCCAATTATCTCTTAACTTTTTGAAAATTGGAATATCTGGGCTACTTTTAATTTGCTTTTTTTTTCACGGTTCTTGAACGTCACCTGAGTTTTCTTACAGTTTTTTGCAGCTCCCTCCAAACATGATATAAATCAACTAGTTTCTTCACGCAGTTAGGAAATGCCTTCGTAGGAATTCTGGCTTTTCCCCAAAATATAATGCACTCTCTTATAACAAGATTCGCACTTCCACTAACAGTCAGCTTGACTTCACGAATATTGTAAAATAAAACGGTGAGAACTTGTCGATTAGATGGTAATTTTGCACCATTTATCTGGTGGCTTGGCAGTCCGATAAGGTAAATATTTTGTTTATCACTTCGTAATTCCACAGACATCTTCACACAATAAACAAAAACGCACTAATAATCTTAGAAATCACGTATGAAATGACAATTGAAACTCGCAGTAACAGATCGCAGCGCTGCACCCGCGCACCTTGTATGGACAAGTTAAAAAGTCAAGTCGGCACGGGTTATCGTTTATAAATCGGGCTAATATTTATTTCTAGACTATATTAGGTCAATACGAAAGTTTTAAGAAGGTATGCGTAAAAATATATTGAAGTTGAAATTTAAGGGACACCCTACTGTATATGTATATACACGTTCTCGAACAATCTACAAATTAATACGAAATGAATTTTATTTTAACCGAGTTCAAAAAGGAGGTGATTATCTGTTCCACTGTATATATGTTTTATGTTAATACGCTTTCAACGTTCATACACTAAACCGCTGTCAACACATATACGTATAGGCCTATGATAACATAAGATTAAATGTTTAAACTTGACACAGTTCACAAACTTAAAAGGACTAATTATATAGTGATTTAAATCTTTGATTGTATAAATTAATTTGTGCAAATAATTGTTATGTTGAAGCACGGCACAAGTATTGAGCATAAACCACACAAGATTTGTAATAAGCTAATTAGTATATAAAAGAATAATATAAAATTTCTCTTTGTAGGTCCCGGTCGGGGAACTAGGATTATCAAAATAGAGAAACCAACAAAACCAACAGTTGAATTGAACTTCGTCTCGAAACTAACAACGAGGGACGCAAATAAAGTTTTGAACACAGCATTAACGGAGTCCATGAAAAATAGACAAAATCTCAAAAATATATTGCTCAATTCTAACGCCAACCCGATTAGGTGCAAAGATGGCAATGGATATGGCTGTTCCTTCTGTCCCAAACAGTTTCAAGATCCCACAGCACTTAAAAAACACTTTCTAGAAGAACACAACAGTGATAAATTAATAAAATATATGTCAGCGAAAGTTTTCGAACATGTTATCAAATTGGACATCACATATCTTAACTGCGCTCTTTGTGACAAAGATATCACTCAATTAGAAGATCTAGTGGTCCATTTGAAAAAAGAACACAACAAACCAATGCATTTGGACGCCAAAAGCCAGATAGTACCATTCAGATTCGACTCGAAGGAATTAAAATGCGTAATTTGCTCCACAAACTTCGTCACCTTCAAACTATTGCAAGAACATATGAATTCCCATTTCGGGAATTATATATGTGCGATTTGTGGGGCGGGCTTCGTCACTGATAGATTACGTCTCTGTCACGAGAAAAGGCACGAGAGTGGGGAATTCAAATGCGATCAGTGCGACAAGACATTCCAGAACGCACAGAAATTGCGTGATCACAAAAAACGAATTCATTTAGGCCTAAGCAAGAGAAACAAATGCAATTTCTGCACTGAACGATTTGTAGATTATTGGAAGAAAATGGACCATATGGTAAAAGAGCACGGCATGCCTCCGGTCCTCCTGAAATGTTCTGCTTGCGAACGAACGTTTAGCAACCAACGATCACTATCACGACATACGAAAAAAGATCACCTTTTGGAACGGAGACATAAATGTAATGAATGCGATATGAGGTTCTTCGGTAAAAGCAGCTTACAGAAACATATGGCGAAGCATACGGGGTTGAGGCAGTTTCGCTGCGATGTCTGCATGAAAGCGTATGGAAGGAAGAATACCTTGAGGGAGCACATGAGGATACATGCAAATGACAGGAGATTCGCTTGCACCCATTGTGGGCAGGCATTTGTGCAGAAATGCAGTTGGAGGAGTCACATGCGTTCTAAGCACGGAGAAGAAGTCTAGCTTAAGTTTGTTGATTTTTGGATAGTAGTTTTCATTTTAGGTATCGATTTCATACACTTACGCAAATCTTAGGCTTGTAAACGCATCCACGATACAGGGGAAAATTCTAGTACAGGGCGAAATTTAAAAACAAGATTGGGTAATTTGAGACATTTTCATAGGTTTTAAATTGAATAAATAAACTTGCCGACTTTAAGCGTCTGATATGCCACAGTATAAATTATAATATAATTAATAACCACATTATTATTATTATTATTATTAATACATAATATTATTAAATAAAAAACACCTGACTGCAACTGTGAACAACATGAGAAAAATGAACTTAGAATCTTGTATTCTACAAACATATTTTATAACTTTTAGGCATTGGTTTTTCTTTGTATGATATAGGTACCGAGATGTAAAACTGAAGTTTATTTCCTTGTAACTATGCAGTCGGAGTTTTCGGTTAATACATTTTTATTTCATTCTATCATAAATATATAATGTATTTGATTGCTTACAAGTGACTTTTCAACCTACATCCGCAAAACTATATTACTTCATATTTAAACCATTTAAACCATTTATTTGCCACACACAATAAAAATATATTAATAAACGAAAAAGGAAAAGTTACAAAAACATCATAAAAATTATGTGTAGCAGGAGACTCAGCTCAGTATTTGCTGTACATAATGCACAGCACTGATTTTCAGCTGGCTCCTGACATTTGAGCAACATATTATAATTTCACGCGCACACGAAAAGGGTACATTTGACATAAGACATCATAAAAAGGAATAACAAAACAAAACAATAAAAAAAAAATGAGTGAGTACATATGACGAAGAAATGAAGCGATAGTTTAATTATGAATAAGGAATTTATAGTATTTATTTGTTTATAGGTAAACAAGAGAACGCACGATTAAATGAAGATAGTTTTACCAAAGAGAGAACTGAACTAAGAGGGATATCACGGCAAACACTTCAAAAAGAAACCGTGAGACGTGCGAACAATCTAAAAATGATTCTTCTATATTCTAATGCGAGCTTAATAAGAAATAAAATTATAGATGGATATGTCTGCAATTTCTGTCCAGAGAAATTCGAAGACCCGAAACATTTAAAGGCACATTCCATTAAAGAACATTCTAATATACACGCACTCCAAATGCCTAATTCGTGTCAATACTTGATCAAAGTAGACATAACGGACCTCCAATGCAAAATTTGTAAGAAAAGACTCGCAAAACTCACCGATTTTACTGAACATCTAAAAACGTTACACAATAAAACAGTCACAGATATTAGTCAAATAATACCATTCAAATTCGATACGGAAGAACTGCAATGCGCTATATGCGAAACCAAGTATTATTCATTCAAAGTATTACAAGAACATATGCATAATCATTTTCGGAATTATATATGTGAGGTTTGCGGCACTGGCTTCATAACCAAACGGTTACGGGATAACCATAAACGCAGGCACGATGATGGCGAATTTAAGTGCGACCATTGCGACAAAACCTTCGCTTGTGAACAAAAGAAAAGAAACCACGAACAAAGGATGCATTTAGGCCTCAAAAAGAGAAACAAGTGCAAGTTCTGCGAAGAAAGATTCGAGGATTACTGGACGAAAATGCGACATATGATTAATGAACATGGAGCGCCTCCAATAACCTTCAAATGCACAGCGTGTGATCGCACATTTGCCAATCAGCGTTCTTTATCCAGACACGTGAAAAAGGACCATTTATTAGAGCGAAAACATTTCTGTGACGTATGTGGTATGGAGTTTTACTTAAAACACAACCTTGTTGAACACATGAGAGTTCACGCTGGTGTTAAAAACTTCCAGTGCCATATTTGTGAAAAGCACTATGCTTCTAATAAGTCGCTTCGGCAGCATTTGCGGTCCCACGCAGATGATCGTAGGTTTGCGTGTGTTACGTGCGGGATAGGTTTCGTTCAGAAATGTACGTTGAAAAGTCACTTACGAGCAAAGCATGGTCAATAAAGATTGGCCAGTTTTATTAGACCTGTGATAGCATCTTTATTTCTATCGCAATAATGGTTTATTTGCTAAAAATCAGGGGTCAAGTAATTGAAAACCAGATTTCGATGTTCTGATAAATAGTTAATGTTATTTTGTTAGATAATAAACGTTTATTTATTACTCGTTTTTTTTTATTTGACGCCTTTATTAAATTCTAGTGGCCCTCTTCGGCTCAGGTAGATATAAGTAGGTATTTAATAAATATTTAAAAAACAAACTTCGAGAAACATCACAAAAAGGGCTTCTTTTCGGTAAATTCTCAGCTTGAGTTACATTATTGAAGTTTTCATACGGATTCCTAATTGTTTTTTGTGTAAAGTAATATAAGTGTTGTGTCATAATATCTGGATATAATATTATTATATTAACTATATGTATTTTATTTATGATACTTAGTTTTATGTTAAAGAACGTAGTATTCATGGTCGTGCCAAGGGTAGGTTATTTACCCCCCCGCCGGGGTTGTGGTGCATGCTTTTGCGAATGTCATGGCCCCGGCAATCAGGTTGATGGCGGTCACAGGTGCGATTTTTTAGTCGGTAAACGCTCACATTGGGCGGAGTCCGACACATCCCGTTGCCTCTCCAGGCAGCGGGATGGTCCGTAAAGGATTTTTCCGCACTTAAAAAAAAAGGTTATTGACCCCATCCGGCTCAGTGGCCCGAAATGTAAGAGTTTGTAGGGATAATTTTCATTTAGGTAGGTACTAAGAATAAAAATTCCTTTAACAGGGATTCTGGGATATTTATACCCCCTAATCTCCTGTTAAACGACATGAGACTCGTGCCTGTCAGTGGGACGATAAATAAGTTGATGATGAGGAATTCCTGCTATGGTATCCCATAGTCCAAATATGGTATCCGTATAGTGTTCATATAGCGAGCTAACAAAGTAATGAAGGCTGAAAATTGTTTCTGTATAACTGCTTACTTCAAGTACGTATTGAATTTAAAACTACTTCATATATATATTTCATCATTCATCATCATATCAGCTAGATGACGTCCACTGCTGGACATAAGTCTCTCTCAAAGATTTCCACATCGACCGGTCCTGGGTCACCTGCATCCAGCGGATTCCAGTGACCTTCACCAGATCGTTGGTCCACCTTGCTGGAAGTCTATTTCATCATTGCTTGATTTAATTGTATAATTAACTAGTTTATTCAACTTTAATCACGTTTAAATCTACCGCTTTTGTTCCTACGTGTTTATGAGAGCAACAGATCCTGAAATGGTATCTGGGTACTTAAATTGCATGCTACATTTTAGGCAACATCAACGAAAACGTCTTTAAAATAAAATCATGTACTCCTTATTTGCAGATCTGCGTTCACGGATAATCCGCGATTCATCGCCGATTCTCTGCGAAGACCAAGAGAAAACTATAATATTGGACAGGAAATTGAATTTCTCGTCTTTCGTATCGATCCGACCGGTTGGGAAGACGGCCATACCTTGGGTGAGGGAGCAGCAGAAGAAATACGCCCAGGAAAGACGCTTAACAGAGCTTGATTGGCAGTTTGAAAACATTAAGACCATTTTAAAATGCTCCAACGCTTCTCCAATCCGCTGTCGAGTTGGTTCTAGATTCGCGTGCAGTTATTGCCTGGATCAATTCCAAAACCTAACAGATTTGAGGAACCATTCTATAGAAGACCACGTGAATGATAAGCCAGAGTTTTATAATGCCAGGTCGTTATCCAGACACATAGTTTACCTCGATATTACTGGATTGACATGCAATATTTGCAAACAGGAGATATCAGGGTTAGACCAATTGATGGACCATTTGAAATCTGTTCATGATGAGTTGATTTACAAACAGATTAAGAACCAAATAGTTCCTTTCAAATATGATGGCCGAAAGATCTTGTGTGGAGTCTGCTCTATCGATATCGGAGAGTACAATGATTTTCAAGATCATATGTCGGAACATTACAAGAATTATGTTTGTGGTTTTTGCGATTCTGGGTTTGTAATTCGCAGTAAAATGCTGGAGCATAAGAAAACTGTTCATTTAGTCTGATTCCGCGATGCTTAGGATATTCTTTAAGGTGTTTTTTTAATATTGCGTTCATTATTATATTAGCAGCTAAGTTAACAATAACTAATAGTATCCATAGTAATTAACTAGATTAAGTTATATAATAAATGAAACTTTTTACTCTATCTATCAAATAAACCCGTAGAAATAACAAATTGCCGAACCTGGCAATACCATCATCACGCCTGTCGTCCCCGAAGAGTTAGGCAGAGGTGTACTAATATGTACACCCACATTTCGTCGATATGTTTTAGGTCCCATGTAATAGGGGGCGAGCCTATTGCCATCAACCGGGCACGAATCCTAACTCCGAGCTGATACTGAGAATTTCAAAGAAAAACCCAATAACTACTCGATCTGGGAATCGAACCCAGGACCTCTTGCTCGGCAGTCTCACTGTACGAACACTCGACCAACGTGGCAGGAATCTAGGTTATATACTTAGACTCAGTTTAAACACTAGGTAATTTAGATTAGAAGTTAGGTACTAAGCTTTTATTTTATATTATTATATCTCGCAATAATAATCCTAATTTCTCCTGTGTTGTAGGTGCACTTACACGCCAATAGTCAGAATGCAAAATTACCTAGACCCGGAATAATTACAAGTACCTTTAGGCCATAAATATGATTGTTTCGTGCAGGGACCGCACTCGCGACACGCGGCACAGAATATTATAAAACTAAGCTTTATTTATTAAGCTGTCATTACATACATTTTATTTTACATAATTCAAAGTATTATTACGAAACCAAGGTAGATATGGAGGTTTAATGAAATTCAATACAGTTTGATGTATAAGATTTGATTACTCTTGATCTAATATGACGAATAAATATAGTTTACAATAGCTTTGCATTTTTTCTTTAATCACCTACTTTTAATTGTCAATAATGCTGATATTTCTTTGCACCGTTAATTTTCATTAACGCTAAGCGTACATAAATAACAAAAGTAAACCTGTATGCTAAACGTCACCGTATCATTCACTAAACGAGTTTATAGATTGAGAATTTTATTGCCAAAAAACAAAAACAATTTCAGCTTATCTGATCTAGTCGAACTTAATCCTCAATCAACTGGCAAGCTTGTGACTAGAAGATTAATCGGAATTTGATTTAATAATAAATTATAAACAAACTGTAAAAGTTTTTATAACAAATACTTTTAATCTTTAAACCGAATTTTAGTCAGTGAGGAGCTAAACTACTTTTCATCCGATTTCAAAAAAGGAAGAGGTTGTCGATTCGTTTTTTTTTTGTTTCCTCTGAAGTTTCGACTGGGTTAACGGATTTTTGTGATTCTTCTTTTATAAATATTCTTTTCATATCCCAACGTTCAGAACCTTAGCAGCAGTTAAGAGTATTCTTAATGAAAGACTATTTAGAGCTTCTGAAATTTTGGGAGGTAAATAAAAAAAAAACAAAAAACTAGTTATATCTCAATCAAAATGACTTAAATGTAAGTGACACAAGTACCTATTTTAGTTAGTAGTATTAGTCTTAAGTCTTTAACATTACTTTATCATCTAACTACATCATATTACAGTAATCTTTCTTTTGTCATCACGGGAAAACCTTCTAATGGCTTCTTTCTGGAACTTACCTCCCTAAAACGACCTCATTAGTCACTACCAGCACATGAAAGAATTTATATTTCCCACATATTAATTTCATATTATCTTGCCTACAACGCGACAATAATATATTTCCTCTAAACAAAATCCTACAAACATTTGTGCAAATACCAGAAGTTTAATAATCAATTTGTTTGTAGGTTCACCGGAACCGTTACTGATTGAAATTGAAGTGGACACGTCGTTGTTCATCATAGACGAGGCAGACGTCAAAATAACAGAAGTCGATAAACACAGGGAGAATGTACGAACAATACTTATGGCTACTAACGCCACGCCAATCGGCCGATACGGGAGCCTAGGGTACAACTGTTGCTATTGCTCAGAAGTGTATACAGCCCCAAAAGACTTGAAAAAGCACACCATAGAACGACACGACGAAGAAAACATATCCAACTTCATGAATAACTACACAATGCTGAATTATATTGTCAAATTGGACATCACGGGTCTTCGGTGCGAAATGTGCATGAAGCCTTTCAATAATCTTCAAGATATTATTGGACATTTGACGGTAGGACACGAGAAATTCTTTCACGAAGACATACCAAGCCATATAGTCCCATTTCGATTCGATTCTGACATGCTACACTGTGTCGAATGCTCATTCGAGTACAAGAACTTCAAAATCTTGCTTGAACATATGAACTCTCATTACAGCAACCACATTTGCGAGGTATGTGAATCTGGTTTTGTTAACAAACGGATGCTACAAGCACATATGTATCGCCATAAAATCGGTGTATTTCAGTGTGGTTTCTGTGGCAAAGTTTTTGATACACGAATCAAGATGAAAGTCCATGAGAGGATGGTACATGTTTATCTTAAAAAGAAGCCTAAATGCAGTGTGTGTGGAAGCAAGTTTAAGGACTTTGAGAAGATGATGAAGCATGAAGCTGATTCCCATGGGTTACATCGTGAATTTAAATGTGAAGTGTGTAATAGGATGTTTACCAATGAAAAGTCTTTTAAAGTTCATAAGAAATATCACTGTATTGGTGAAGATATTAGGTAGAATCTATCCTAATATTATAAAACTAAAGAGTTTGGTTGAACGCGCTAAACTCAAGAACTACTGGTTCGAATTGGAAAAATCTTTTAGGGTCAGATAGCTCATTTATCAAGGAAGGTTATAGACAATATAACATCACGCTAGGACCAATAGGAGCCGAGCATGAATGAAAAATGTTGGAAAAATTTGCCCCGCTCTCTGTAACCGCCTCTCTTATGACAAACGAAGTTACGCGGGTCAGCAGAAGTAGCTGTAGAATATAAATCACTATTAATAATTAGAGCATGAATTCTACAAATTTTTTGGATGTTTGTCACTCGATCGGACAAAAACGGCTGAATGGATTTGATTGAAATTTGGTATACTGGTAGTTTATTGCTTGAATTTGCACGTAGAATATTATTTATGATAATACTACGTGGACGAATCACAGTATATTTCTCGTTTAGTTTACTAACAACGGACCGCCCTAACTTATAGGCCTTTTTTAACAACTTTCTATTTTTACTTAATTATATAATCTAGGTTTATCTGAAAGGCACGTGTACTTATAAATATATGAATGTTTTTTTTTTTCAAAAATGTGCAGTGTTTCTGGAGATTACTCTCCATAAGTTTCGTTACACAAACTGACAAAATTAGCACAACATATACCTTTATAATAACAGAATAAGTTTCTGCTAATAAATAAATAAGTTAAGTTTTAAGGTTACAGTATTTTACAGCGATTTTAGTCAGCCGCGCCGATTTAAAGTTAAACAAAACTAATCACAAATATTTTAGGCAGACATAAAAGGGTGTCGATTTAAGTAGCAGAATAACAGTAGGTGATAAAATGTATTAAAGAACATTAAAAAACCGGCCAAGGTGGAGTGGGACTCGCGCACGAAGGGCTACGTGCCTGTTATTAATACAAGCGGCAAAAATCACGTTTGCTGTATAGGAGCCCCCGTTAAATATGTATTATGTTGTATTTGTTGTTTTAGCGGCAACAGAAATACATCATCTGTGAAAATTCGACCGTCGAGCGGTTCATGAGATATAGCTGGTTATCACCCGGCTTTATTTCAAGACAGACAAACAGACGGACGGAGCGGAGGCTTATTAATAGGGTCCCGTTGGCACCCTTTGGTTACGGAACCCTAAAAAACAGAAAAGTGGTCGTTGCGTATATATATTCCAGTTGTTGTTATTCATGTTTTATTTATTGTATTTGTTAAAAGGTGGATCTCATATTTTGATGTTAAAATTATTTTTTTGACAGATCTCGTTTTAATAAAATCGTTTCTAAATTAAAAAGTACAATATATATTAAAGTTATATAGTAAGTATTATATAGATATGCATATTATTAAGTCTATTTCTCATATACTTAGGTAGACATCAAAGTTTGTTGAAAGCGAACCATTTAATTTTGCGTAAAAATCTCTCAAGTTTCCTCACGAACTCGCGATGTTTTCCTTCACCGTTTGAGCATGTGATAAATACGCACATAACTTCCGAAAAATCAGCGGGGCATATAATAAAAAAAAACCCCTTAAAATATATAAGAAACTTAGAAATCACTATAGTATTGTAAATCTAGTTGTATCTACCAATATTGTTATTGTTTTCTAGCGTACAAAATATAGTGTATAATATACATATTATATACCTAAATAAGTTTGTTAGAAATAAATAATGCCGTCTACATAAATTTTTATTCTTTAATTAGTGTTGCCCCCGTTTTATAATTAACTCGACTATCTTCAAAAACTGCGATTAAATTACTGATAATTTAAATAATATAATGTCTCTTTATAAATGATAAACCCTTTTTACCCGACTGCGTCAGAACGAGGGTTATGTCTTTCGAGTTTATGTATATGTATGTGTATGTCTGTTTCTTTGGCACGCTCTACAGCCCAAACGGCTTATGGGATGTCGATAGATTTATTTTGACTGCGGGAGTGACATAGGCTATAAAAATATGGAAAAATCAAAATGGCCGATTTTGGACGCGATGTGAAAAAGAAAAAAAAAGAAAATCGACGAACTATGTCAAGGGGTATCATTGAATATGTACTTATTTGAAATTCCTTTTAAGTTTAATGTTAAACCCTAACTAAAAAGAGTCAAATAAAATAAATTGATATAGAAATGAAAAAACTAGATTGCGTAAAAAGTAAAAAACGAGTACCTAAAAGATTTTAACAGTCGTCGGGACCCATCAAAAATCCGGCTACCTAATAATGGGTACCGACTGTTAAATAGTTAACTTGTTTTTTACTTTTTACGCAGTCGGGTTTTCTTTAAGGAGAGCCTTTATAGATGAGTATATTTATTCGTTAATGTTAAATATAATGGTGTATTATAAACATACATACATTCACGCCTTTTTCCCCTTAGCCGGCAGAAACTACAGAACGCCAGGCGCTGCTATCCACACCATTTTTGCTGCATTCATATTCATACATTTTGTCATGCATGAGCGCCGGTTACGAGTACCACGCGCCAGTAATTTATCAATTAGATCGGTGCATGTCCTTGTAAGCCACTCCCTCGCGGCATTTCCGCCTAATCCGCACTATAAATTTATTTCTTTTCAATCGCTTATCACTCATTCTTTCAATATGCCTAAGTCAATGTGTATATTCGTTATTCGTGATCGTGTTTTTTTTTATTAACTGGTATCCGTCTTTCGCTCATCACATTTAATTCAAACACAGTTTAATAATACATACATCTTTTATTTTATAGAAACCACACAAACAATGGAGGCGATCGTCGTAAAGATTGAACCTATGACGTCGCCGCGGAAAGCCAGGAAGCATTACATCGAGATATCGCCACACAAAACGACACAGGTCAACCTGAAAAGAAAGACTGAAGTGGAAAAACATAAAGACAATATCAGAACTATTTTACATCACTCCAACGCTACGCCAATAGGAAAATACGCAGGAATAGGATATTCTTGCGCCTTCTGTCCACAGCAATACCCTACAACTGCAGAATTAAAAACGCATACAATAAACGAACATGAAGAATCAAAACCTTTATACATGAAAGAAAAAGGAATGCACAATTACCTCGTCAAGTTAGACATTACAAATCTCGAATGTGACATATGTCAAACGAGTATCGATACATTAGAAGAATTAATCGATCATCTAAAATCGATGCACAATATTTTCTTCCATGAAGGATTAAAAAATTACATTTTACCGTTCAAATTCAACAGCGATAGTAATTTGATGAAATGTGTGTATTGTATTAATACTTATAGCAGTTTTAAAGTGCTGTTAGAGCATATGAACACACATTCGGGGAATTTCATTTGCGAAATCTGCGATAGTCGATTTGTTAACAAAAAAATTATGATGACACACACGTATAGACATAAGACTGGAGTTTTCAACTGCTCATACTGCCAAAAAGTTTTCAATACTCATATCAAACGGAGAGAGCACGAAAAAGCGGTTCATATCTGTTTTAATAGGAGGAATAAATGCGGTTACTGTGGTGAGAAATTCACAGATTATACAATAAAAAATAATCACGAAGTAAAAGTACACGGTGCCAAACCTGTCATTTTGAAATGTCAAGCTTGTGACAAGGTGTTTGCCAACCAACGCTCGTTGACAGTTCATACAAAAACGTTCCATTTAATGGAGAAACATATTGGAAAATAAACAGTATTTTTTCTATATATTACTTACCTGTGTTTACATTCTTTCCTCTAAGCCTGTGATAGCCTAGTTGTGTAAGCAATGGATTGTGAAATCAAAGGTCCCATGGCGTATTTATCACATGCCCAAACGGTGAAGGAATACATCGTGATTCGTGAGGAATCTCACTTGTGAATGTCCATGTCCAGGAATCCTGCAAGCCTGAGAAATTTTCTAACCCGCAGTTGACAAGTGTAGTGTACTATAATAACTCTTAAATGAGGAGACCTGCGCCCAGCAGTGGGATAGTAGGTAGATAGCTTGTTGACGTCTTTCCTTAAGCTTAAGCAACTTGAAGACCAGGATAAATAATATCTCTCATACCTCACTAACCCATTCAGTGGCCTGGATTCTGAGTCGATATTATAGCAAATATTTAAGGTATATAAGTACTTATGAAGACTTTTTGACATAAATGAAAAGAATGTAAAAAAGTCGTCACGTATAATAAAGTAATTAAATTCAATGCCCAGAGCCTCAATATAATATCAACCTAGGAGCTGTGTACTGGGCAGTGAAAGGGTGAGAGTATTGACATAATTATAGTATAGTGCGTTGGGGTAAAATCGGCGCTAAGGTAAGAAATTTATGAATCAAATTTCCAACTTATTCGGCAATATTTTTTAATACGAACCAAATTAACGGGGAACCAAAATAACGGGGATTTTGGTTCTTACCCCGAGTGGCGATCTTACCCCAACGCACCTTATATTATTGTAATTTCTTTGGTAGGTACTGTACGACTTTAAATGTCGTCGAGAAGAAATTTTACGATGTTTTCCTTTACCATTTTATTTGAATAATAATGAATTGGAATACGTGATTTCGAAGTTTTCGTTCTTATGGACTTCGCAGTCCATATTATCCAGTCCAGCTGTCACCGTACGCCAATGTAATGATTAGAGTTCTCGGTATACTGCATTGAAAAATTCTTTTATATAAATACCTTAAATAACATACCAATAGTTTCGGATAATTAACAATTGCAAAGATTGCGTATACCATGTAAACATCTATCTTACACTTGTTCTCGAAAATTAGTGCATATAAACGTAAAAATTAAATAAACAAAATGCAAAAAGAATATCCTGCTATGGGGATCTAACTTGCGAGTGTTGGCAAAAGTCACGGTATAGCACCTCTCGACTATCCGTCTCATACAAACTGTGGCGAATATAATGACCGTAAGCTCGAACCGGCAAAGTTTATTATTTCGGGACTCGATATCCTGGATTAATGTCGGGGTAGGAGGGCGTTTCCACAAGCTGAGAACAATAACAAATGAGTCAGCTGTGGGGGAGAATGCCCGATTACGTCCGAAGCGTCCCGTCAGAAAAATGCACACACCCCGTTTCTTCCACAACTAGCACTCAAATATTAATACGCTCACATGAGATTAACACGTATTAACTTTTATTAGAAGTGTAATAATGGCTCAATTTCCAAGCTCATAAAATTATCTCAAGAGCGAGCAGCAACACGACCGTCACCTTGCTTTTTTTTCTTGCTCCGCTTTATTTTTCCGCCACCGTCACAGTACGTGTCCACCGTCCGGTCAGTATTATCTTGTTATATTTAGTTATCACAACAAATGTCATTAAAAAACAAATACAAAATTTTGACAGTTTTTCTAATTTTTATCTTGGAATCACCCTTTCCAAGAGCGAAACTTCGACTGCGTAGAAATTGCTACGTCGCGGGTAGAAGTAGTAATTATAAAACCAAACGAACAATTTATTACTTTATAAAATTTCCAAAACATCTTAACAACAAAGATAGAATGAATATCTATTATGAATAAAACTTTAATTTTATTACAATACTCTTAACAGATACATGGAAAAAAAATCTCAATTTAAACAATTCTGTCTCTCGCTTGACAAACCAATAATTTCATGTTTCGAATTTTCGTAAAGCAAACAATAATGTTAGATGTTGTTTTAAATATTGTTTTTCCCGACCAAAGTCCCAAAATCCTAAAGAAATGTTTTCTTTTCTCCCGATAATAAGGCCATTCGATCTTATCACAACTCTTGGTGTCCCTTGTGTCTGAAAACCTGCACAAACGACGATCTCTATCTTAGGCCACGCTTAAAGCCACTGAGGGGGCCTAATATCACATTCTAGTGGGTTCTTGGGCTCCCAGGGCGGGCAGTGTTGTATTCGGTTATTCTATGACATTCTAAATATCAGTACGGAGTTTGGATTCGTGCCCCGTTGATTTAAAATCTCGCTCCCTATTACATGGGACCCAAAACATACTTTGCCTAACACTTCAGGGACGAAAGATTAAATGATTGATTAAACAAACTCCGGGTGACGTTTAGTAATATGATATGTCAAGCTCGCACGCTGCACAAAGGCGTCTTTACAAACAGGACAAACATGCCTCCGATCATCGTTATGCATCATCATATGAGCTTGCAAATTATTCTTCCATTTAAAAGCCTTCTTACAAATCTCGCACTTATGCATCCTAACCGAGGAATGCTTGATCATATGACGGCGTAATTTCGTCGGCTCTTTGAATTTCAAGCCGCAGATGTTACAACACGCGTCCCGCTCACCCATATGAAAATATCTCTGGTGTGCCAACAATTTGGATGGCCAGTAAAACTTTTTGCCGCAAATATTACAGGTTGGTGCTGGAATGTCGTGTTTCTCTTCAAGGTGGAACGCTTTTAGATGGAGGGGGCAGCGATAATCGCAGTAATCACATGAGCTTAGATATGGCTGTTTGAGGTGGATAATCCGGTAGTGTTTTATAACGCCATACGAGGATTTGTAGGCCTTTTCGCATGAAGTACATTTGAACATCGTTGAGTCATCTCCTTGTGTCTCTATCGTGTAGTATGAACTGGTCTTCTGTGACTTACCTACAAAACAAATGGTGAGATTATTTCCGTGAAATAGAACTGCTTTTTACGGATTTTATTGCGGTATATTAACATGGTCATGCTACCACTCGTGACCATGAATGCTGTAAAGGATCCCGAAAGGTCGGGAATAAATATAACAATATACCGCGATAAAATCCGTAAAAATCAGTTTTATTTCAATGTTTAGTAATCTCGTAAGTGTAAGAAATCAGTAGATTATTTCTATTTAATTTCGGATATAAAACGAAGCTAATACGGTGAAGGAAAACATCGTGAGGAAACTTGCTTGCCGGATTTTGGACTTTAAGTCCTTCTCAGACGAGAGAAGACTTTTGCCCAGCAGTGAGACAGTAATGGGTTGATGACAGAAACAGTTATGAAGATCAATGGAAGACAAAAACGACAATTGTTTTTTTTTTAACAAAACGTTGCCCATCACTAGGATTTTCTCCTGTGTCGTGGGTGCGTTTACAAACACAAATTTTCACATACACAACCGCCCAGACCCGGAACAACTACCTGTAGAATGTACAAATATTTGCTCCGTGCGGGGATCGAACCCGCAACCCGTGACGCACAAGCCGATCGCTCAGCCACTGCGCCACCGAGTCGTCATCTAAGTAGATCAGGATAATATCAGAAATAACGATAATTATATACGAAATGGCAAAGATAACGGCGGAATTCCTCGAAAAAGGCGTTAACGGCAGCCTTTCTCAAAGGGCGTTATCGCCCATAACGCCCTCTCGCGGACACTGGAGACTGGAGGTGGTAAAAAGCACAGAGAAAGGATATGAAGGAATTAAGTGCACGATGTAATTAAATCAAAATGTTTTACGTAAAAATTGAAATTGCGATTATTTTAATGTATGCTATAAAATAATAGATTTTTGTAGTGGACTGTTAGACGCATTAAGTTTTTGAGATTGTTCAGTATTAATTCACAACATGTAGATGCAAAAAATGTCAATAAAAAGAAAATCAAGTAATAAAAGATATTCACATGATATATACGGCTGTTTTAGGTGCACAAGCCGGTAGTGTTTTACAGTGGTATACGGTGATTTGTAGATCTTGTCACATGCAGTACATTTAAACATCGTTGAGCCGTCTCCTTGGATCTCGCTTCTGAAGTATAAGCTTGTGTTTTCTGACTTACCTAGAACACAAATAAATAAATTGTGTATATATGGAAATTTACATAAAATATATTGCTTAAAAATCACTTTTTCTCCTCTCTTACTATACTTTTGCTGTGCCCAACAGGGTCCATAATTGTATCTAGCACAGTAGCACTAAGCCTTACCAGTGGCGTAGCGTGGGTATTTGCCGCCCGGGGCCGTCTGGAAATTTGCCGCCCCCTTTTCTAGTAGTATAAAAACGACGTGGCACTTGATGCCGCCCCCTCTCATATGCCGCCCGGGGCCATGGACCGCTTTACCCCCCCCCCCGACGCTACGCTACTGAGCCTTACCACCTGTATTTGTAATAACATTATGGAATGCACGATGAAAGAGAAGTAGAGCTTGAATTATGACACAGCGCCATCTAGTTCCGAATGTGAATGAGTCTTGTGTTACGGATACTAGAAGGCTGATATTTACTTTTTTTTGTAAATACATACATATGTACATATTATTTATAGATACATCCATGACTCGGATACAAATGTTGATGCTCATCACACAAACATTTGTTCCTACCAGAATTCGAACCTTGAACACGTAGGTAATTAACATAACGTAAAGCTGGGCTAATCAGTTATTTAATTTAATTTTGGAAAAAAGCCGTCTTTATCACATGCTCAAACGGTGAAGGAAAACATCATGAGGAAACCTGCATGCTTGAGAGATATTCTCGATGGCACGTGAAGTCTAGCAACTAGCAGTATGCTAGCGTGGTGGACTATAGTATAATCCCTCTCAAATGAGTTGAGACCCGTGCCCAGCAGTACGTTGATGCTGATGATGATGATGATATTAATATTGGCTCTGTGGCGTTTACTAGGGGAGGCCTACGTCCAGCAGTACACGAATATATTTTGATGATTATTATGTATTATTAGGTAGGGATCATAGCGCGTAGCGTTCCGTAGTTTCTGCCTACCTCCATGGGAAAAATCCGTGAGTGAATGTGAATGCATTTTTTATCTACCCTATGTTTCCGTTCCTTTAGACTTTAGAGGATGTCTAATTATTCGCGTAAGTGTATAATTCAATTTCTTGAAATGAATATCAGAGTTGTTTGTTTACTTAGAACTGACGTCACTACCTAAGCAATATGGCCGGTTGACGTTTCAGGTATTCAAAGATGGATTTTTAAATTAACGAAGGACATAAATTTGGAATTTATCTTCTACAAGCTATTGCCTGCGAGTTTGTTTGCGTATAATAAGTAATAGATTATCCAATCTGCATATTTTTTTTTTAATTATCGATTTCGCCCCTTTTCGCCCTTTTAAGGGATGATTTCCGGGACCAAAACTCTATCGATACCAAATTTCATCTAAATCAGTTCACCAGATAAAGGTGAAGAGGTAACAGATAGGCAGACATACTTCCGCATAGAATGTTTTTTTTGCTGTTTATACTAACAGTATTTATTTCATTCTTTTGTATCACAAAATTTCTTTCTCTTCTTTCTTTGACATAAAAAATAAAACCACAAAATTAAAATAAAACAGTTTATTAAACAAACTCTGGGTGTCTTTTCGTGATGTGATACTTCAAACTGGTCTGCTGAACGAAGGCATCTTGACAGACAGGACATACATGCCTCCTCTCATCATTATGCATCATGATATGGGTCCTCAAATTCTTCTTCCACTTAAAAGCCTTCTCACAAATCTCACACTTATGCACCCTGATCGAGGAATGCTTGATCAAATGCTGAGTTAAATTAGCCCGAGAAGTAAACTGCATACTACAATCTGTACAGCTGAACTTTTTCTCGCCCATATGGTCGTTTTTCTGGTGTCTTAGCACCTGGAATGGGTAGGCGAATTTCTTTCCACAGGCGTTGCAGGTAGGGGCGGGAATGCCGTGCTCCTTCTCAAGGTGGAACGCTCTAACATGGCCGGGTACGCGAACTTCGCAGAAATAGCACGACCGTAGTTTCGGTCTTAAATTGAGGTGCACGTGGCGGTAATGTTGGACGACGCTCGCGAAAGTCTTATATGCTCTCATACAAGAGGTACATGTGTAGTTTTTTGTGCCATCCTCTTGATTTTCTAACGTGTAATACGAGTCCGTCTCTTTGGGGTAATCTAAAACAGAAATTTTGTAGGTCAGTTCTGAAGTCAGTCGTGTTACGTTGACCTAAAGATACGTATTTGCTTGGATTCTTATTTTAATCATAATTACTGTATATTTTTTACATTTAATGCATTCGAAATACAAGAAAAATGAACTATCAGTTGTCTTCTGTCACTGAGATTAAAAACAGTATATTGACTGTTTTTAATTCTCAGTTATTTCAAAAAATTTAAGTGTTTTATTGTTTAAGTATGTTATTAAATATAAATTACATCAAAGTATAAAAGCGTACCGTGACTGCCACACAACGCAAAACTAAATCGGTGAACGTAGATCACTAAACAAGCCAGTTTTTTATACTAGGAGAGTGAAAAACAAGAGACTGCCTGATGGTAAGCGGTTGCCGTAACCTATAGAAGTTTGCAACATTGGAGGTGTCATTGCCAACCCTGTAAAAACCGTTATTTCGGTTTCTTAAAATAAGGGAATTACTAAACTAATACCTCCCATGCTGCTTGACAGCATGTAAACATCAAAATCATTGGAAAATGGAAAATCAGGGGAAGCGTACATCCAGGATTGGACGAATATAGGTTGGTACATACCTAGTATACTTGGGCTAGTTTAAAGGATTCCTTTAAGACACTACATGGATCCCCATTTAAACTATTTCAACTATTAAGTTTCAATATCTAAGCCTACAGGCATATTGTAATTCAACTACATAAGTAAGATGGCTTTTCTACACGTGCCACTGTGTGCATGAATAAATGTAAGGTTCTGATACATCGGGACGAAGAGAGTAGCCAATCTGTACGGAAACAGTTATTTTGCAAAAGACAGTTATAAAGCATTAGCTTTCGGCCGCGGCTTCGCCTGCGTATGCGTCTGCTACTTAGTAGTTTAGGTGTTTTAATTATACTGTTTTTGTTTATTTTACACGAAAAAATTAAGTTATAAAAGATTTATAGTCTTTTTTTTCGTCTTCTTAAGAGATGTTTTATGGGGTACCTAAATCGGTCGCATTTCCGTTACGTGGACTCAAACTTTCTCCATAGCAAATCTATATAACTCAAAGGTGACTGACTGACTGACAGCGATCTATTAACGCACAGCCCAAACCACTGCACGGATCGGGCTGAAAGTTGGCAAGCAGGTAGATATTATGACGTAGGCATCCGCTAAGAAAGGATTTTTGAAAATTCACTCCCTAAGGGGGTAAAACAGGGGTGCAAAGTTAATATGAAACTTTTTTTTAAAATTAACTAGCACGCGGACGAAGTCGCGGGAATCAGCTACTCTCATATAAATCGGTTCAACTATTTAAACGTAAAGAAATAACAGACATAGGTTACTTTCGAATTTATAATATTAGTATGGCTTTGTTTCTCAATTATCATGAAACGTCTACTCCTGGGTGGTTTCTCGCCGCATGCTGCTTCAAAGTAGACTTCTGCACAAAAGCCTTCTCACAGACAGGACACACAAATCTTTTATCACCAGTATGTATCCTTACGTGGTCTTTCAAATTATTCTCCCACCGAAACTTCCGACCACATGTGGAGCATTTAAACCTCTTTTCATCATCGTGTGTTGACAAGTGCAACCTCAAACTGAGCTTATTAAAAAAACTCTTTTGACAGATGTCACAAATAACCGTTTTCTCGCCCATGTGAACTTTTTTTTGGTGCTGTATAACATTGCAAGGGAACCGGAACTTTTTGCCGCAAACACCGCAAGTTGGTGGGGCGATGCCGTGTTCTTTTTCCAAATGAGACGCTCTTAGGTACGCGGGTATGCGTTCGTCACACTTCGGACATTTCCGGTCTTTGGGGCGCCTCTTGAGGTGGACGAAGCGGTAGTGTTGTGACACTAGCGGCTGCGACGCGTATATATTGCCACAAAGGTTGCATTCGTATCGGTTTTGCGTGATCGTGTAGTACGCCTCTCCTAGAATAGAAGGAAAAATCGACGTCAGTAAAGCGGCACTCTTCTCTCTTCCTGCTTGCATCATTACTTCTCCAAAAAAGCTTTAGAAGTTCCGATGTTACGAAGGCACCGAGGCTAGTTACAATCCGAAGTAAATTTACTCTTAAGATTGCTATTTTTGTATAACTTTAAAGGTCTGTAATAGCAAACGATCGTATCCGATCGCGGCAAGCCAACCCAAGACATCGGATGACAGAAACGCCCGGACTTCGTACGTTCGTTTTTTTTGCTCTCGACTCGTGCAAGTCAGTAGCGTAGCGTGAGGGGGGGGGGGGGCAAAGAGGGCCATGACCCCGGGTGGCATATGAAAGGGGGCGGCATCAAGTGCCACGTCGTTTTCATACTACTAGAAAAGGGGGCGGCAAATTTCCAGACGGCCCCGGGCGGCAAATACCCACGCTACGCCACTGGTGCAAGGTTAGTGAATACCTACTATAAAACGAGCCTTTTTTTTTAATAGAGACGTGCCCGCCACCGTAAGTTCCTACTACTCCAGTAAGCTAGAATCAACAATAATAACCATCCAGAAAATCGTCGAGGCAATGAAGCCCAAGGGGATTGATTTTAACTGACTTGGAACCCGCAGCGAATTTATTCATGAAATTAAATAGGAGGATTAAGAATAAATAAATTAACGAGCTTGTTACCGGAGACCATTTCCTATTTATTGAATAGTATTTTTATATATTACTAGGGGACTGTCCCAGATTCACACAGGTGGACATTTATGCAACATTTTTCAACATTTATGCGACGTTTTTACAACATTTATACTCAGCTCCTATCGGTCGTAGTGTGATGTTTAGCATATAACCTTTCTCGATAAATGGACTACCCAACACAAACAGATTTTTTCAATTCCAACCATTAATAAAATCCACCATTTAATTAATAAATTATAGGTTAATAAAAGAAAACACTGAATTCTATTTAGATATAACGGTATAATTATAATTTTAAATAAACGTAATGCATTTAAAACTAAATCTATGATGCACTATGAAAATACCAACTTAACAAAATCCTAGTGTATTCCCGTTCGTCCCCTAGACTTCGTCCCCCGAGGGGGACGAACGGGAATTTACAAAAATAATATTTAATTTGTTCCCGATCGTCCCAATCCTAATTCAAGAGAGGACGAATGGGAATATGTTCTTCGATTAGTGCCATTCGTCCCACTAAAAAGATTTGTGCAGAAGCCTACAGCTTATCAAATAAATGACTGTACTACGTATTTAATACTTTAACTGTAAATCCCCTTTTTTCAATCAAAATATTCGAAATTACAACCAAAAATACTGAATTGCACACTAAATTTGAACCGAATCGGTCCAATTCATAATTATTGGTTTAGGTTAGGTTAGAACTGTGACCACAACGCACGAGCCGAGCGAGCGAAGCGAGCGTGCCGCGGCAGCGGCCGGCGAAGTGCCAGAACCGAATCAGTCCTATTCATAATTATTTGTTTAGGTTAGAACTGTGAAAAAGAATTAATAAATTATTCCCATTCGTCCCCCCAAAAAATTTTGAGGGACCATCGGGAAAATAAATAACGAATTCCCGTTCGTCCCCCTCGGGGGACGAAGTCTAGGGGACGAACGGGAATACACGAAAATCCTTAGTCAAATTAAATATACATAATTTCTTTTAGGCGGTAATTTAAAAATGTACTTGTGTCTTGTGTTAATGTCTTACAATGAAACCTGGATATGTGGCATGGGCGTAACTAGAGGGCCCCTCTCTAGATACCATTTCGCGGGTGGGCCGTGCTCACTCCAGAAATGGGCAGTGCCCACCCTACAATGTGGGCTACCGATTAGAAATTCTCATACATGAGGTGGGCAGTCTTAAAAGGCCTAGGAGAGGCCAAGCCCCCCCTGAAAAGTCTAGATCCATCATATCAACCGTTAGACATCCACTGCTGGACATAGGTCTCCCCCAAGGATCGCCACGACGACCGGTCCTGCGCCACCCGCATTCAGCCGATTCCAGCGACCTTCACCAGGTCGTCAGTCCACCTTGCCGGGGGCCTGCCCACGCTGCGTCTTCCAGTACGTGGTCGCCACTCGAGAACCTTCAAGCCCCATCGGCCATCCGTTCTTCGAGCGATGTGCCCTGCCCACTGCCACTTGAGTTTGGCTACGTCAGCGACCCGGGTTCTTCTACGAATCTCCTCATTTCTGATTCGATCACGTAGTGAAACTCCTAACATAGCCCTCTCCATCGCTCTCTGAGTGACAGTGAGCTTCCTAATAAGGCCCATAGTTAGCGGCCTAGAAAAAGTCTAGATACGGCCATGATAAGTGGGCCCCGGATAAGTGAGAAAGACCTCTATTATTGTGAACTAGTTTTTTCCTGCGAATTCACCTGCGTTTTATTCAACGCAGTAGTAAGTAATTTTCTTCAAAGTGATTATTTATCATACCGTCTTTAAAGAAAATATCGATTACTAATAACATTCGATACAAACTTCCACCTCCATTTTCGTCCAGACATGATTGCCTGGACAAAAACTACCTTATGTCCTTCCTCGGGAGTCAAAATATCTCCCAAACTAAATTGTATTTAAATTGGTTCAGCTCTTAAAGCGTGAAGACGTGACAGACAGACAGACATGTTACCTCACGATATTTTCTTTCACCGTTTGAGCATGTAATAAATAAGCACATAACTTCCGAAAAGTCAGTTGCGTGCCTGGGGTTTGAACTCAAGACCTTTGCCATTCACAGTTCACTGGTCACACTACAAGGCTATCACAGACTATTCGATAGCCTATCCTTCCCAAATAAGAGGAGACCCGTGCCCAGCAGTGGGACAATAATTTGGTTGATGATTATAGTGGGACCCTCAGTAAATAAGACAACTGTCATGTAAACCTGCCTATTTTGGGAAATTGGGTAAATGAAAAGCCCCCAATAATAAGTGATATAAAATACCAACCGAATTGAGAACCTCCTCCTTTTAGAAGTCGGTTAAAAATACAGATCTCTTCAGATACCACTAATCTAGGTTTCACTGTATATTACTACATTAATAGACAATAGAAAAGCGGTTTTATTGCTTATAACCATTTTATAGATGTAATAATGACAAACATTCCATCTCTTTTTCTCATAAGAAATATCTCTATCTCTGTCTCTCTCGTATTTTTCTTTCATTTAATTTCATTTATTTATTTATTAACAAATTACAATCTAATATATAAAATTCTCGTGTCACAGTTTTCGTTGCCATACTCCTCCGAAACGGCTTGACCGATTTTGATGAAATTTTTTGTGCTTATCCGGTATCTATGAGAATCGGCCAACATCTATTTTTCATCCCCCTAAAAGTTAGGGGTAGTCCACCAACCTCTATAATGTGGCAAAACAACGTTTGCTGGGTCAGCTAGTCTTATATATAAAATTCTCGTGTCACAATGTTCGTTCCCGTACTCCTCCGAAACGGCTTGACCGATTCTCATGAAATTTTGTGAGCATATTGAGTAGGTCTGAGAATCGGCCAACATCTATTTTTTATACCCCTTAGTGATAAGGGTTGCCCACCAACCCCTATAATGTGGCAAAACAACGTTTGCTGGGTCAGCTAGTATACATATAAACTAGCTGACCCAGCAAACGTTGTTTCGTAACATTGTGTAGAGTACGGGGACGAACATTGTGACATGAGTTTTATATACACCGTGAAATTGTAGTCGTTTTGGAACCGAAAGGTGGGAAACTTATGATAATTAATAGAACTAAAAAAAGTCTTAGATTAACTCTACTGTTTATAATAAAAAAGTTGGCAAGTGAAAAGAATATTTTCACTTGATCGAGTTTGCTAGTAGTAGTGTACCAATATTTCATTCAAAATCGGCCGCAGTCGCCAACTCGCTACTTATCAATGACGCGCGGCGGCGGGGCAATGACCCGAACGCCAGTCAGCTGGTACGGCTGTCCGAGCGAATAAGTACTAATAAGTACTTACGCGTTATTTAAAAGCTAGCAGGTCAGTACTTTATTGATCTCATTTTATTATTGAAATAAATTGTAGGTATTTAGCAATACGATGCATATGGCGACGAAATTGATGGTAAGTATCTACTTACACCTATCTACGTAACTTACCTATCTTGGTATAAATTGAAATATGACAGGTTTGGCGCTTAGCGAATCAGCAGATACGAGATACGAACGTAAAACCTACATTCCAATTCAATAAAAGGGATTAAACATTAAGTAGGTATTACAATAGCTTTAAAAAAACTTTAATTATTTTTTAAACTTTGCCTCAAGCAACAAGTTAACACACACAGAACAATTACCTGCAGATCATAAAAAAAAACCGAGCGAGGATCGAACTCGTGACGCCTTGCGCAGCAGTCGCTTGTACAGCCGCTGCGCTTGTACAATCATTGCGGCAACATTTTCACGGAATAACGTAAATTGTACACCAAATTCTCCTTCATACATTCCACGGGTTTAGAACTGCCAGAAATACTTTACTTGAACATACTTTTCAATAAATAACATTAGGTATTTACTGTATCAATATTAAAAGCAGATAGCTGAAGCAGTCAAGAGACTGGGTAGGTATTTCAGGCGTATTTAAAAAATGGAGCTATTTACAAAATAATGAACTTTACATACAAGTTACCTGCAAAAAGTTTATTTACACTTCCCTGTACCGAAGCAACTGCTCGAAATGGAGTCCGCCGCGTTCAATAGACAAACGTGGCCGTTTTATACTATTGTCTTTTAGCTTTCTTAACGTGTCTCTGTCACTTTTCACTCTAACAAAGGTGTCCACTATCGCACTGCGTAACTAGTCACGATTTTCATGTTTACGGGTCTTTGTAATGTAAGCAAGTCTTTTGATTTCCGACAACAAGAAAAAGTCCAAAGGCGTTAAGTCCGGGCTCCTAGACGGCCTAGCCATGGGACCGCCGCGGCTTATCCAGCTATCACCGAACTGAGTGTTTAGGTAGGCACGCACTACACTTGAATAATGAGCGGGGCAGCCATCATGCTGATAGTAAATCCCAGCTAAGTACGCTACAGGGATATCATCTAACAGCCAGCTCCGATATTATCGTTTATAACATGTCTAAAAACGAGCTGTTAGGTCGCGTTCAATGAAAATAGTCACTATTAATTGGCCGTTATAATAACTGCCTACACATTAGCACTAAACTGAACTTGGTGATGGTCTTCCCGTATTAAGTATGGATTCACGAGAGTCCATTGATGTGCACAGTACAGCTGAACAATTGCTAAGTACTTCGCGTTCGTATATTCGTACTGACGACACATTTTCGCGTGACAACGTAAATCTTACCGCGCGCGAGTTGCAGTAGAACTAGCGCCCGGCCCGCACGCCGCCGGCGGCGACACTGCGGCGGGCGCGACACTGCGGCGCCGCCGCCGCACAGCGTGGTAGGTAATAATAGGTAGTGCGTCCGAGTGGATTGTCGGCAAACGTGTAGGTAAGTTAGCGGCAGCGCGCGGGCGGCTTTTATGTCTTTGTCGGCATGCTTTACTGCTTAGTTGTGAACCGATGTGTGAGTAACATGAATGATATCGATCGTAGTAATCGTAGTACGTTAAATTTAGTGGCGTTACCATGTATCCTGGTTTCGTTCTAGTTTTTTGTATGTCTGTCACATTTTTTATAAAAAAAAATATCTTTATTTTATTTAAATTTCACATAAATGGATTCCATTATTGATATAGAGTCCAAAATTTTCGTTCCATAAATCTATATAATTTCACGGTGTATAAGGTAAGATCAATGATTTAAAAAACTGAGTACATAATTTATACATTGCAACATGAGTTAGATCTTGAAATATGTATATATATATGTATATCATAAAAACTCTGTAACTCAAGAGATAAGTAATAATAACAAGTTCAATATTAAAAAATTATAGACTGTTATGAGTATTATAAATTCATTCACTAAACTGAGACAACACTATTGTTATGTGACGTCATATGCTTGTAACGTCATACTGACATCTGTCAGTTCAATGACATTACGGGACAAGGATAGAAAATACCCCTCCCAAAACTTTCAAGTCGTTATTTTTTTATAAATTACTTCATATTTCTAATGATTATACGTAGTGTTGTGTGTTTTAATTGAAATCAAATACCCTTTATTGTTGAATATAGCTTATAAAACCGTATATCACACACATTCGATTTTGAGCATAACACTTAGCTAGAAAGAGACAGAGATAGTCCGGACTAAAAAACTCATACTTCAAATATTTTTTTAGAATTTGCCGTCTCTCACTCAATTTAAACAACAGTATTTAGGCCGGTTCGGTTAAAAGTTAACCTCAGGATGGTATTTCGTCATGTGGTAATTTAAACTGGCTTTCTGCACGAACGCCTGGCCGCATACATTGCAGACCTTCCTCCGATCCCCAGTATGAATCCTCTCATGCAAATCCAATGTCGTTTTCCTTACAAAGCTCTTCCTACAATATTTGCAATGATAATCTTTCTCAGTCTTATGTTTATACTTATGTTTGTACATACCCTCGAAGCTGAACGACTCGTAATCACAAAACTGACACTTATACCGCTCTCCCAGCATGTGGAAGTTGTTGATGTGTTTCCGCAACTGCACTTTCGTGTTGAAGATGCCTTTGCAGGCTTTACATTTGAATCTGTCGTCGACGTTATGGGCTTCGAGTTTGTGAACGGTTAGCGGCGCTGGCGTCATGAACTCCTTCAAACATATGTTACAAGTATACCGCGGTATCTTATAGTGTTTAGTTTTCACGTGGAATCTTAGCGAGAGTATTTTATCGTATTTCTTTTCGCATCGCGCGCACTGGTATGTGTCGCCATCTTTTTTATAATCCTCGTCGTTGAGGCGAAATTTCGGTGTCGTCGTTTGCCCTGGAGACAGAAAATACACTTTAGTCTTCGGTTAGGGCTCTTCGGGCTTCGGTCTTCACTGTTCTGTCAATATCATCACAACTCTTGGGACACAAAGACGTATAGCAACAAAATGAACGCGTTTTTACGGTATTGAAATTAAGGAATAAGTTGACGGTAGTTTTGACAAGTATTGGTTTGAAAAAAATTGTTACACATTTGATAAATCAAATGGCAGCGAATTGCTTTTAGTGTTAAACATTTGTTCAATACAAAATACATATATTGTTTTATATATAAAGTTAAATGACAAACACTTGTGCCACTTAAACAAAAACGCTGTTTATTACCGGATAATGTAGAGTTTTCACACTGGTTGGCAGATTTTAGAGATGGCAATCCTAAAAATTGGTAGTTATTGCTTTTCATGTGAAGTGCGGGTAACGATAAATTGATGTTTGTTAACATAAAGTTGTAAATTTTGACGACCCAATTAGTCCAACGGTAGTTAATTAACACTGCCTGCTGTGCTATGGGTCCCGGGTTCGAATCCCGGTAGGGACAAATGTTAGTGTGATGAGCATAAACATTTGTATCCGAGTCATGGATGTATCTATGTATAATATGTATGTATTTACAAAAAAAAAGTATATATGTAGTATATCAACCGACTAGTATCCGTAACACAAGCCTCGTTGCTTAGCTTGGAACTAGATGGCGCTGTGTCATAATGTCCAGGAATATTTATTTATTTAATATATTTTATCTTAAGTACATTTCTTACGTAGTTATTAAAAGAAAGCAATTATAAAGCTATGTAGTCGTATTTTGGTGGTAAACATTTAGCTTCCTATAGCAGGGGTGGACAAGGTCCTTGAAAGTCATTTTCCAAATTTTGAAATTTTTCGAAAGCCGCACTTAATAACATATTCAAAAGGTATTGCATACCATAACTATTAAAAATTCGTTTTGTTATATGTTTTTCCGTCAGTCTGTTACTTCTTCACGTTAAAACTGCTGAACCGATGTAGATGAAATTTTATATGGAGATGGTTTGAGTCCCTGGGAAGGCATAGTTTGTCCCGGAAACCATCCCTTAAAAGGGCGAAAATGGGGTTCAAGTTTGTATGCGGAGTCGATAATTTCTTAACGGGGGGTAGAAATAAATAAGCAAAATGGTTACAATTACTAATTCTACGCAGACGGAGTCGCGGGCAAAAGCTATTAAAATATATAGCTTACTTCAGAACCGTAATGTTATCGATTCGTGTTTTTGAGATTCGAAATAAGTTCCTTTTGTGAGTGTGGCAACATTTTAACATGTAAATCGGCACTATGTGTTTAACAGTTAGTTGTGATCAGAGACATGATATAAGTATCATGTCTCTGGTTGTGATAATATATTCTCTTTTTTAAATGATTTATTCATCTATGGTTGGGAAGAAAAAGATTAAAAAATGTCAACTGACTGTCAGAAAATAAAAGGGAAGGGTTGATATTTTAGTATTTTGGTTGATTAATTAATATTATATAATATATTCTCCATTACTGAACTTTTGGCTGCTTTATTTAGTTAACAGTAATATCACATTTTCATGGAGCTATCGCTTAAGCAATAGTATTGCACGACAATTTTTGTCTTTTAATGTGCGCTTTAATTTTACTGTTTAATCTTATATTCTTCTGTGTGCCATTGAAACTGTGAATACTGTATCTTCTACTTTAATCTACGCTAATGTTGTGCATGTCTGTAATTGACGTAAACACTAGTTTATATCCTTTTCTTTAAAATATCAATGTTTGTGTTTATGTTGTTGATGTGCCTTAAATAAATAAATAAATAAATAAAAAATAAATAAATGAAGCTCGTAATTTGTCGTCTGTCCTATTGATTGCGTTCCGTTCATCAGATATTTTATTGTATTTGTTTGTAAGTGGTAGTGGCTTTGTAGGAGGTAGATCTCGCATAGCGAGATTTCTCGCTCAAACTGAGCTGCCCGACTGGGGAAGTACCTCCGCCTTACAGAAGACCACAGTGAATCAACAATAGTTGTCTTTCTGCGAGTGATTACTCACAATTACTCACAAAATCTTAACAGCATGGGAATTCCGTTTGCTGTCAGTTCAGTAACTCCCTATTTTAAGAAACCTGAACGGTTTCTAAGGGGTTTGGCAACGCATTTGCAAGCCTCTGGTGTTGCAAATGTCTATGGGTGGCGGTCATCACTTACCATCAGGTGAGCTGCCTGCTCGCAAGTGCATTGCCGGCCTTTCAGGAAAGAATATGCTCTCTAACTGAACTATCATACATAACTGTAGATACTAATATATACATACACTCACGCCTTTTTCCCATGGGGGTAGGCAGAAAGTATGGAATGCCACGCGCTACGGTCCCTGCATACCACTTTTGCCTCGTCCACATTCATACATCTCGTCATACACGCGCGCCGGTTATGAGCACTGGGCACCTTTTTGAAGGAGTTCACCAATTAGGTCGGTGTAAGTCTTTCTAGGGCGCCCCCTCCCGGCGTTTCCACTGACATCCGCCTTATAAACTAATTATACATAATAATTATTGACTTACGTGCAGTTGTTCTTCTGCTTGCTTTCGCATTTTGAGCCTTATTAACATCAGCATCAGGTATAATATCCGACGCTATTTTATCCTCAGCCGTTATGTCTGATGAAGCATTCAAATCTGTCGTTGTGAGCTCAATATTATCTGGTAGATTTTCGTGTGAGGAAGATCTGTAATACAAATTAAATAAATAAGCACACAGCGCCATCTAGTTCCGAGCTAAGGATTCTAAGATTTCGTCTTTGCCAATACCAAAACTGATCTAAATCGGTTCAGTCGTTCACGCGTCATGCCGCGACCAAGGGAAAAACGGATTCATTTATACAATATATAGATAAAAGGAGAAGCTGACTGTCTGAACGCAGGGCCTCAACTATAAGGGTTAGAAACTTGCAATTTTGCACAGGGGTTCCTTTTATAACGTAGGGGAGCAATAAGAAAGGATTTTAAAAATTCACCCCCTAAGAGGGTAAAACGGGGGTGCAAAGTGACTATGAAACTTTTTTTTTGTTAAATTTGCGGACGATGTCGCAGGAATCAGCTAGTGGAAAAGAGCAGACCCGTACCCAGCAGTAGGACACTAAATAAGTTAATGATGATGTAAAAAACAGTAGATACATACCTAGAAGTAGGTCTTTTTCTAACAATCCTTTTTTTTCTAGGAGCGGATGGCCACATGCGTCGCTTGCTAGATCGCCGGTTGTCTGAAAATGTTATTTGTTTATTCTTCTGGATCAGAGAAGACAATCTTAGCGGAGGAAGAGGAGTCGGAAGTCAGCGTAGACCTTCAGCTCGATGGTGGAGGTAGGAGGTGGAGTAAATTATTATTATTGGGTGAGTATTTTTACAAGATCGATAATAATATACAAACGATCACGCCTGTTGTCCCTAATGGGTTAGGCAGAGGTGTATAAAATCAAAATATAATTTGTTCAAAGTAGGCAAAATGAGCTGTGGTAGCCTAGTGGCGTGACCAGTGGACTGAGATGTCAAAGGTCTCAAGTTCGAACACAAGGCGCGCACCACTGACTTTTCGGAAGTTATGTGCGTATTTATCATAACCTCAATCGGTGAAGGAAAACATCGTGAGGAAACCTGCGTGCTTGAGAGATTTGTCTCGATGGCGTGTTAAGTCTGCCAACCCGCAGTAGGCTAGCGTGGTGGACTATAGCCTCATCCCTCTCAAATGAGAGGAGACCCGTGCCCAGCAGTGGGATGTTAATGGGTTGATGATGAGGCCAAATTTAATTGGCTCTTTTTGAACGTCGACAATAAAGCGGCGCAACAAACTCCCCAGCAACACATTTCTGTCTGTTTATTTAATGAATGATTCTTAATAATACAATAATCAGTCCATACTTATGTACACACATTTCATCGGTATGATTTAGGTCCCATGCAATAGGGGGCGAACCTATTGCCATTAGGTCATGAATACTAACTCCGATTTGCTATTGAGAATTTGAAAACGCTTTGGTCAATGACGACCCGTTTAGCTCGGCGGTAGTTAACGCTGCCTGCTGTGCTACGGGTCCCGGGTTCGAATCCCGGTAGGGACAAATATGTGTGTGATGAGCATCAATATTTGTTTCCGAGTCATGGATGTATCTATGTATAATTTGTATATATATATAAAACCAACCTTTCTTCTGTCCGTCGTTCTCCACTAAGTCTTCTGTCTCCTCTTTCACCGGCGGCACTGTCTCGCTATATGCCTTACTCGTTTTTTTGGATTTTAACTTTTTCTTCTTTGTATTGCTTTCTTCTTTTACCGGTTCTGGGAAAATGAAAATGGAAATTATTGTTTTAGTATTATCATAAAACTCTCTTCACTATTATCCATACCACGGCAATCGGTTACTGCGCAGTTTTTCGGTTATCGCACAACTATTCGGTAACCGAACATATTTTCGCTTATGACTCAACTTTTTGGTTAGGTACTAAACAGCTTTTCGGTTATTCCACAACAATTATGTTCTCACCGAGATTTCGGTTATTGAACAACTTTTCGGTTACTGGTCAACTGACTGCTACTGGTATCGCTTTCTAACTAGTTTGGACACCGTTACCGGATCAAATACATTAACACTTATAAAGCAACTAGCTGCCTCCCGCGGCTTTGCCCGCATGGTGTATAAATAAAAAGTAGCCTATGATTTAATCCAGTTAATAAACTGTATGTATGCTAAACTTCATGCAAATCTGTTGAGCGATTTTTGCGTCAAAGGGTTTTCAAACTTTCACGTTTATAATATTAGTAGGACAAACTTACTACGTTTACGAAATGACAATATCATCGATTAAACATACCTTGTTCATCAATTGTGAAGTTAAATGACTCGATGTAACCATCATCATCGTCATCCTGGGACCACTCCTCTTTGAAGACATCTGTGAAATATTAATAATAAATATTCCCGGACATTATGACACAGCGCCATCTAGTTCCGATCTAAGCAACGAGGCTTGTGTTACGGATACTAGTTGGTTGATATACTACATATGTAGTATATTATACATAGATACATCCATGACTCGGATACAAATTTTTATGCTCATCACACAAACATTTGCTCGAAATTTGTTGGTTCGAATCCCGATAGGGATATCGGGATTCGAACCCGGGACCCATAGCACAGAAGGCAGTGTCAACTACCGCTGGACTAATTGGGTCGTCATATTATAAGACTATTTTATTTTTATTTATCATCACGTAACTAAATTAAAAGTGGATGGTATTTTTCTTTACGGTGATAAGGGGGCAAACTAGCAGGCGGTTCACCTGATGGTAAGTGATGACCGCCGCCCATGGACATTTGCAATACCAGAAGGCTTGCATATGCGTTGCCAACCCCTGCAGAAACCGTTCAGGTTTCTTTAAATAGGGATTTACTAAACTGACAGTGGATGGAATGCCCATGCTGTCAGAATAGTCACTCCCTCAACGAGCTCTGGTAAGCTTACTCACTCACAGTAATACAGCTATTGCTGATTCACTGCCAACTTCTGTAAGGCGGAGGTACTTCCACAATCGGGCAGCTCAATTTGAGCGAGGAATCTCGCTATGCCCTACCTCTCGAATATATTTCTTCTCATTCTCATTTTATTACAACATACATATTATTTAGTAACCATTGGAATAGTATTTAGAGTAATAGTTTGTAATAAACACACTTAATGAAGAGCTGTGGTAGCCTTTTTTTTTAAGTGCGGATAAATCCTTTACGGACCGTCCCGCCGCTTGGGGAGGCGACGGGGTGTGTCGGACTCCGCCTAATGTGAGCGTTTACCGACTAAAAAACCGCACCCGTCAACGCCACCAACCCGATTGCCGGGGCCATGGGATTCGCAAAAGCATGCACCACAACCCCGGCGGGAGCTGTGGTAGCCTAGTGGCGTGATCAGTGGACACTTGGACAGAGATGTCAAAGGTCTCGAGTTCGAACCCAAGGCACCACAGACTTTTCGGAAGTTATGTGCGTATTTATCACATGCTCAAATGGTGAAGGAAAATCGTGAAGAAACCTGCATGCTTGAGAGATTTGTCTCGATGGCATGTTAAGTCTGCCAACCCGCAGTAGGCTAGCGTGGTGGACTATAGCCTCATCCCTCTCCAATGAGAGGAGACCCGTGCCCAGCAGTGGGACGTTAATACGTTGATGATGATGATGAAACACACTTACCATCTCCGCATGTGTCGGGTGATTCCTGTTTCACTTCTATACATGATTCTGCCACTGCAAAAAATAAATTTTATCTGTCATTGAACCGAAAAACATGAACCAAATATACATTTATTTAAATACTAGCTGACCCAGCAAACTTTGTTTTGCGACATTATAGGGGTTGGTGGACAATCCTTATCACTAAGGGGTATGAAAAATAGATGTTGGCCGATTCTCAGACCTACTCAATATGCTCAGAAAATTTCATGAGAATCGGTCAAGCCGTTTCGGATGAGTACGGGAACGAACATTGTGACACGAGAATTTTATTATATAAGATACATAGCTTTTTTCTTTCTTGTGTCGTACAGATCGACTGCAGAGCAGAGAAGTCTTGGGTTAGATTCCCAGCTCGAACAGTGTTATTCGGTTTTTCTATGAAATTTTCAGTAACAGCTCGGAGTTTGGCTTCTTGCCCGGTTAATGGCAATAGGCTCGCCCCCTATTACATGGGACCTAAAGCATTATAGTGAAACGTGGGTGTACACAAGTACACCTCTGCCTAACGTTTGGGGGCGACAGGACAGTGATGGCATGTATGTATGAATAAGATTTTACCTCAGTCAGTTTTTCTCATATTTCATAGATTCATTTACATACACAATAACGTGAAACAACCACACCCAGAATGATAACATGTAGACTATACAAATATAACTCATCATCAACCTATTTATTGTTGCACTGCTTGGCACGGACATCCTCGCAATTGGGAGAGATTGGACTATATTCTACCACATGCCATCGAGAAAATCTCTCAGCCATACAAATTACTACACAGTTTTAACGTGTCAAATTCTCAGCATAAAGAGACTGACAAGACGGAATAGAACAGTTAGTTCCTTTATAAGTGTAATTTGTAATATTCAGAAGTAAGTGATTTCATACAAGATAACAATTATTTGTATTGAGGTTGAGGAGCTGTGGTAGCCTAGCGGTGATCAGTGGACTGAGGTGTTAGAGGTCTCGAGTTCAAATCCAAGGCGCGCACCACTGACTTTTCGGAAGTTATGTGCGTATTTACCATATGCTCAAACGGTGAAGGAAAACATCGTGAGGAAACCTGCATGCTTGAGAGATTTTTCGATGGCATGTGAAGTCTGCCAACCTGCAGTAGGCTAGCGTGGTGGACTATAGCCTAATCCCTCTCAAATGAGAGGAGACCCGTGCCCAGGAGTGGGACGATAATGGGTTGATGATGATGATGATGATGATGAGGAGTAAAGCATAAGTTTATCATTATCTGTTACCTTTAAAAACATTTCTACTAAACAAATCCTTGAATCGCTCTTCACAACTTTGGACTTGACTCTTAAACTCTGCAGCATCCCGTAACCTTAAGATACAACCCTCACATATAGTATATGTTGCTGCACATAACATTCCAGGCACCGGAACCATCTAAAACATTAAAAGATAATTTGGTAAGTTTATATTTCTTGAATTTCTTTTCTCATTTAATAAAAAAAAACATTTACATACAATTTAATATAAATGTTGTTTAATATTATTGTTTATTTGATTTTTTTTTACAGTATATTGATATTGCATATATAACTATGATCATAGATGCTGTAGAGGATCCGAAATACACACACATACACGTACACTCACACCTTTTTCTCATGGGGGTATGCAGAAACTACAGAATGCCACGATGCCTACGGTCCCTGCATACCACTTTTGCCTCGTCCACATTCATACATAAATATAAAAATATTTATTTTGATCCTAAATATCGGGATTAAATAATAAAAATATACAGAAATTTTAAGTCAATTTTATTAATTGAAAACTAATTTTATGAAGCTCTTCCTATGCTAACAGTCATTCAATTCATACTTATTCTGACCCTGACTTCTAAGCTTATAGGAATTAGCTTATAGAATTAGAATAAGGAATATTTTACCGGACTGGCTTGTCCGGTAAAATATTCCTTATCTAATAAACAATACACTTCTTATTTACTCACAAACCATATAGGTTTATTACAAAACATAAGACACATATTTTTTAATGTAGAATAATTGTATTTACTTTTAAATCTACATATGGCCAGTTACAAGTGTAATTGATAAATTACTAGTGGCTTACGGTGATGTGATTCAATAAATATTTCTGGACATTATGACGCAGCGCCTTCTAGTTCCATGGTAAGCAATGAGGTTTGTGTTACGGATACTAGTCGGTTTACTACACTACATAATAATATACTCTTTTTTGTAAATACATACATATTATACATAGATACATCTGTGACTCAGATACAAATGTTTATGCTCATCACACAAACATTTGTCCCTACCGGGATTCGAACCTGGGATCCATAACACAGAAGGCAGTGTTAACTAGGTACCGCTGGACTAATTGGGTCGTCAAGCAATTAAAGGATACTCAAACATCCCAAAGGATATTCAGAAAATTTAACTTTATAAGAACTTTTTACAAGATACTTACTAGAATGTAGTATTCATGCAAGTATAAAAACATGTTTACATAACAAACTGTATGTTTATTTAACAATAACACCAAATTGGCACTTATAAACAATTATTTTTATTTTACTATAATATCAGTGCTTATTTAGATAACCTTTAGACCCCTATTATTGCACCTAGTACTTTAGACCCCTACACGACTACAAAATACTGAAGAGATCATATTATAATAACAAAACTATGCATTTTGTACGCCTAAGCATGAAAGTATACTCCACAACAATGTAGTCTGTAAACGTCTTATATTGTGATATGTGTGAAACACTAACCTCGATTTCGAAGCAGCCTTTCAACATATCCGAATAAATCTCTGCAGTTTCCAAATATATACAAGGTTCAGCCAAATTTTTAAAATTTCCCTCACTGTGACAACAACGGCACAAATCCTTCTTCAATTCCCATGTTTCCGTCGACATTTTAAATGTTCTATGACATAAAACTATAACTTAAGCTAGAATTTGATGTACTTGTCAATATATACAACTATTTAATAGTGATTGTATGCTTAATTTAAAAATAAATTGGGTGGAAATAAATATAAACGACTCAGACAGGTCGCGCCAGCGCCATGTTGTATGATTGACGTTTACAAACTGTCAAAATAATATTTTACCTTTTACGGATAGGGCTAGGGAATCTAGTCCATGCAGTCAATTCTCTCGCATGTTTAAATTTGTTGTGATGATTAATGTTAATCATTGATGAGTTATTGATAAATGAAGAATGATAAATAAAACTCACGCAGACTTGATAAGAGAATTTTAAAAATCATCTAACTACCTACACTGTTATGTTATAAACACCCATGCTGCCCGTGCACGTTCATCAACGCTTAACAGTAAATTGATGTGATCCAAGGAAATTGAAGACGACATTACGTTCGAGGCAACAACTGATACAGGCATCATCCACGTCCGGTGTTCACGACGGTATGTTCCAAGTCCTTCAAGGTGACAACATATTTCTATGATTTATTAACCACGGCCCAGCTATCTAAAAACGTCTTAAGATGTGTGCATGCCGTCATCAGGGACAGGTCAACTAAAAGCTGCAGTTGAGCTTTTTTCATGGTAGTGGTATGGACCCTGCCTGACCACACACTTAGGTTCACATATTGTGAACTAAAATGTTTTCCAAAACCTTAAAACTATTTGTTTGTTTCGCATTTGTTTATATAGGTCGTCAGTGAGGAAATATCGACGCCATCGGTTCTAATAAATCGCTTACTTGACTCGAATCAAAAGATGTATATTTACAGAAACAGGCACCAAGTTTCCTCACGATCTATTCCTTCACAGTTTGAGCGTGTGATTAAATGAAAATAACTTTGAAAAGTCAGTGATGTACGGCTTGGAATCAAACTCGAGATCTTTAACTTCAAAGTCCACTGGTCACATACTAGACTATTACGGCTATAAAATGGTCACAGCAAGAAAGTGAAATAAAACTTTAAATATAATAAATAACAATTTTTATTTCGTCTCAGGTTTTTTGTCAACAATTAGCTCATCCAAATTCATGTCCACATGATGTACTCTAATATGATTTTTCAGGCTACATTTCTGCACGAAAGCCTGCGAGCAAGCTCCACACGACCACCGCCTATCGTTCATGTGAATTTTTAAATGTTCTGTCAAAGTTTTGGCGCGAGCGTATTTTTTATGACAGATTTGACATTCGTAATTTTTTTCACCGGAGTGGACTATGTTGTGGCAAGATAGTGCATGACGGGATTTGAACATCATTCCACAGACGGTACAACCGTGTTTAGGCTCTTTAGGCAAGTTTACATGGTCAGATCTGACGTGTGAATTTAAACTGTTAGGTGTGCTAAACGTTTTTGAACAAATCTTACAAGTTAAATTTAACGGTGCTCGGTTGTGTACTTCTTCCAAATGCCGCATTCTTGTTCTACAACTGGCGAATGTTTCATCGCAAATAGAACACATGAAAGAAAGTTTTTTATGAGTATATCTTATGTGGCTTTTTAGTAATATATTTGAGCTGCAAACTTTACCACAGAATTCGCATTTTACTGACGACCCGACAGTATGGACTTGAGCGTGTGCTCTTAAACGTTCAGGTAATAAAAAACACCGACCACAGACATCACAGACATGATCAGTGCTGTGCTCATTCATATGCTTCGATAAAGTTTTAAAAAATAAAAATTCTTCTTTGCACTGGTAACACCTATACTTGCCATCGCTCAAATTGTAAGGCAATATGCTATCTGTGGGCTTCATTAAATCGTTAGAATTAAATTTAACACTATGTTCTTCGGTTAAATGTTTTATTAATAAATCTAGGTCGTCTATTTTGTTTTTACAAATCCTGCAAATAATATCGCTCACGTCTGCCCTTATTCTGTCATGTGGTCGATGAATACTTTTCAAAATTGACTTAAAACTGATATTCTCGTGTGATTTATTGACATGCGACTTCAATTCGTCGAAACCAACAAACTGTTTGTTGCAATAAAGGCAATTGAAGTAACCTTTATTAGATTTGAACGGTAATATTGTGGAATGTTCTAGAATGAGACAGACATTTTGCCTCGGTTTGATGTAATTAACCTTTCTTCTGTCGATTTTTTCACGTTTCTTTGGGGCGTGTAGTTTTTTTCTTTTACCTGTGAATTTATTGATTTTTTTTATTATGAGTTGCACTGCAAATAGACTCACCTTGCTTTAAAATCTTTCGATATTGAATAAGGAAGAAATTTAATATGGGCCGCAGGCTGCTGCTGTAAAAACTCGCTATTAGAGCGCCATCTAGTTCCGAACTAAGCAACGACTAGATGAATGTAATAAACATAGAAACCTCCAAGACGCAGGCACAAATGTCGATGCTCATCACAATCATAAGAAGGAAGTCCAACTAAACAGGTCATCAAATTATTTTCTTGAAATAGGTTTTAATATAAGGCGAAATGTTTAGCGCTCTATAGCTATATTGATCGAATCTATACATATTAGTCTTGACTGAAAAACTAATTCATCAAAAAATTGGCAACTCAAGAAAACGCACTTTAAAGGTCGCAACTTACCGTTTCTGTCTGTGACCTTCCGTTTCACTGTTTTTCTGTCAACTGGTTCTGTAAAGAAGCAAATATAAATGACATTTTTTATTTTAAAATCAATTGAAATACCTACAAATATTATGTATTTGAATATAATATTTTATTGATACACTGCAACATTATAAACCAAATTGTCAATAATTAAATTCAAATATTTTTGTGGAATAGCCGGTGTTTGACCTTCTTACCTTTTATAGCGTCATTTTCAAAAGCGTCATAATCTTCTGCACCTTCTGACTTTATTAATGGAGTATCTGAAATATAAATATATATTATATCAATAAAAATCGATTACCAATTCTATGAAAGTACTTCAGAATGTGCAGCCATTCTGAAGTAACTCTTTTAATTCGTTTATAACACGTTGAATGTTGCCTGTGACCGAATGTCGCTGTAACTATGCGAGCAACCAGCTGCACTGTACGTTCCAAACTAACCCCACACCAAATTTCATTTAAATTGGTTCAGCGGTTTAAGCAGGAAGAGGTAACAGATATTTGACGACCCAATTAGTCCAGCGGTAGTTAATACTGCCTTCTGTGCTATGGGTCCCGGTAGGGACAAATGTTTGTGTGATGAGCATGACCATTTGTATCCGAGTCATGGATGTATCTATGTATAATATGTATGTATTTACAAGGAAATAAATATAAATGTAGTATATCAACCAACTAGTATCCGTAACACAAGGCTCGTTGCTTAGCTCGGAACTAGATGGCGCTGTGTCATAATGTCCAGAAATATTTATTTATTATTTTATAAACACACTTTCGCATTTATAATATTAATATGGATATGGATAGTATGTAAGTAGTTCTATATTCTTACCATCATCGGTTATGTCATCATAGACATCAGCATCATCTACCACAACCTCAGTCTGTTTATTACATTCCATGGGGACCTTATTTAAAATATAAAAAGCATACATGTTTCATATGTACTACCAACACCCTTACGCTAACTATAGCCTAGTGATATGATGAGAGTTCACAACGGACTGAAAACTATCTATAGGTCCTTCCAGTGGCGTAGCGTGGGTATTTGCCGCCCGGGGCCGTCTCGAAATTTGCCGCCCCCTTTTCTAGTAGTATAAAAACGACGTGGCACTTGATGCCGCCCCCTTTCATATGCCGCCCGGGGCCCTGGCCCCCTTTGCCCCCCCACGCTAGGCTACTGGGTCCTTCTAATGGTGTGTTCACCTCTGTCTAACCTTTCGAGGACGACAGGCGTGATAGTATGTATGTATAAAATATCTTACCTGAGTCCAGCCTTCTAAATTTAGTTCCAATTTCCAATTGTTCCTCTTTCAGTGGTCTTGTTATGTCTAAGAAAAACATAGAAATATGTACATAAGATCGTCTGTTACCATCTACAAAAACATTGTGGAATGCAAATAAATTGTATGAATATGAATACATTGTAGTTATTGGAACCAATGCGTGCAACTAAATTCAATTTAATTCGACTATTCAAAAGTACCTGTATTGGTCTAATTGAAATAAATGATTTGATTTGATTTGATGAGAGTGATGGATGCCCCCGGCTAGCTAGACCAACAACCTGGTAAAGTTCGCTGCAATCCGATCGATGCAGGGGGCGCAAGACAGACAGTGTCTCTAACTACCGTTTAATATACATATGTGTAGGACTATGTGTATTACCTAAAACTTGCGACCTTAATATCTCTTGACTTTGGATCACTTTTTGCTTGAAATGCACAGCATGTCGGACCTGTGTAATGCAAACTTCACATATCTGGTCTTTTGTCTTGTCCTCTTGTGGCCACTGAAAGGAGAATGAGACTGGATTATTAATAAATGTATTCGATTTCAGTTGACAAACATACAAAATTAACTTATAACTAATCAAATTTACCAACCCAGTTGGCACAGATTTTATATGGACAAATATCTACAGAAATTTCTTCTTTTTCTATCATTGCCCAGAACTATGACTTTCTCTTTGATTTTTCTATATTGCAGGTGTGTTTTCAAACACAAATTCTCACATACACAAATGCCCAAACAAGAAACAACTACATCATGTAAAACATGCAAAAATGACATACAAAATGTCATAATGATATATTGCAATTGTTGAGAAACTCACAGGTAAATTGAAGCACTCTTTCAACATATTTCCGTACACCTCAGTCCTACCCGTCCAGTTGTACTCTGTCCATAAACTTTTAAGACACACCAGTTCCAGACAACAGCAGCATAATTGGTACATATCCTTCGGAGACTGAACTGTCTCCTCCCTGTAAATACATTGCTTGAAGAAACTTGTGTGCTTATGATTCTACAATATATAAAACTATCTATGGCTCTCCCACCTGGTGGTATTATACTAAGCACTGTTAAGCTTCCGAACATAGCTCAAAAGGGAACGAAGGAATGAACACAAATATTGTTTACTACTGACTATTTATTAATTACATTCTAAATAAACTCTTACTTAATAGTTAATTAAAAAATAATGCGGTTTCTAGGGCTACAATAATTCTGCCCCTAAGGCGACACTCACCAAATAAAGTGATATTTTGAAGAAGTTTTGTCGGAAGGAGGAAGAATGTGAGTACATTTATTGGTGTCAATAATTATGTACTAACAATTGTATCTAATTAGGACAAACTTACCAGAAGAGCCGCTAATTATACAGATATTTAACCTATAAGGCAGATTTTTGTCCAGCAGACAAGCAGGGTAAGGAGAAAATAATAAAATACCGAACAAATTATGTAAACATGAATTACACATACGTTGTTTGTAAAGTCCTTTTACAGGCAATATTTCTTGTAGCGGTGGCTTTACCCATATCCTTAAATTTGTTGCTAATAGCAATCTAGTCGACTTTAAAATATTACTTTACTTGATCTGAATTAAATAAAAACAAAACAGGATAAACAAAATCCTTTAGAGCCTAGCAAAGTATCAACACAACCATAATTGACGTTTGATTTTGACATTGACAGATTGTTTGCACGGATTAGATATGGATCATAACTGTGATAGCTTACCTAGTGGTGTGACCAACGAACTATGAAATCAAAGAGAGATCTTAATTCAATCCCAATTCAAGTACCACTAACTTTTCGACATTACATGCTTGCCGATTGAACAAAATGTCGTGAGTAGACTAGATACTTGAAAGATTTTCTCGATAATTATTGGTGTACAATAAAGTATATTCTATCTATTTTCTGGTCGATTAACCCAACCAGCGGGCGTCATGAGCCTGTTATGTATGTCCAATAGTTGTTATTGGTTGCTAAGGACACGTACCTACTATTACGGCTCAATTCAGTAGATACTATTTCATAACATGTCATTGAACAAATTCCTTACTTTTGTTGATAAATAACTATTTTTATTATTATCTTCTTATCTCTCATACACAGCAATGGTGTAGCAAAAAATATTTATAAATACTTAAGACATTTATTTTTTGACACACAGTTTTATTCTTACAAAAAACCAGTACGTTTAACATTCATAATTAATTATATTTTGGTACAGGTATACCATAAAATACAATTACATAATAAATAATATTACATTGTTATTAAAGGAATTTTCAAAAATATGTCTTATTCCAATATACATTACATTAATTTTGAAAATCAGTCCACAATTGACATAGAATTGAATAGTAGAAGATAGAACCACCACTTTTTTTAATATGGATAGAAAAAATAAAGTAATGTAAAAAACTTGATCTGGTAACACTTATTTCGAGTGCTATGCTGCATCGCAAATTAGTGAGACTAGAATGTTGAGAATAGTCATACCTATAACTAGTCTTAAGTCTACTAAAATACAGAATTTGTCTTTTGTTTTTTGTAAACGTTGCCCCCACTAGGGGATTTTCTCCTCGGTCGTGGTTGCGTTTACAAATACAAATGACCGGACCAATCCGGACCCGGAAAGACTACCGATTGTACAAATATTTGCTCCGTGCCGTGAACCCACATCACCGTGACGCATAAGCCGATCGCTTAGCCACTGTGCCCGTGAAGTCTTGAAGTTATATACACACATATTATATTTATTTTTTAAGTCGGACGTATCTCAAAGTAGTTTAAAACCCCACACAACTTAAAAGAGTCGTGGTATTGTATTTTTACTTTGCTGTAGATTATATACCTACACCTATAACTAGACTCATTGTAGAACCCTCCTATATAGAATCCTGGCTACGCCCTTGCTCCGAGCTGCTACTGAGAATTAAATAGAAAAACCCAATAACACTTTACAAGTCCTGAGAATTGAACCCAAGTTCTAAGAGCTCAGCAGTCGCTCTTACAAACACCAGACTAACGAATAATATAATGCTAGCCTAGTGGTGTGACTACTGCATATATGAAGTTACGTGCATATTTATCACATGCTAAAACGGTGAAGAAAAACATCATCAGAAAAACCTGCATTCCTTATAGTTTTTTTTCGATGTCGTGTTAACATGCACTCAGTTGAGACTCAATTGAGCAACACCCAACATTAACACGTTGGCTGCGGCCTAACATAGCGCGCGCTAACCTACGGTGCGGCTGTTTACGCGCCTGGCGTGAGCGCCCGCACGGCCGTAACACATTTTGTATTCCGACCAACAGTGCGGCCAAAACACACCTGGTGTGTTTTGGGTGGGGGAGCGCATATAGTAATAATAATAATAATAATAATAATAGTAGTAATAGTAACCATTCATTGTCTTTTATTTTTGTGTGCATAAAACAATTGGGTACTTAGAATTATTTTACGATATATTTTGTGCAAAACAATCACCTACTAAGTTCTTTATTCAAAATTAAAACCCAGATGTGTATTTGTTAATACCGCAGAATCCTTTGTAGAATATTTTACTTTGTTTTCTTCGAATTTTATGAAGGCGTTTGTTATTAAATTTGTTAACACTACGACATTATGTCGATTTATTTTTCGTAAAAGCTGATTAGAATTAAATACCTACGAAAGGAAGATAAAAAATATATGCAGAACAATATATAATATTGTAATAAAGATATAAAAATACGGTCGAATTGATAACTTCCTTCTTTTTTGAAGTCGGTTTAAAACACGCCTCGCGCGTAATCCGTACTGGCGTACCGATGTTAAAAACACGCAGGGCGTGTTTTGCCGCCCAGTCGTAGCACAAAATATGAAAACACGCCAGGCGTGTTGGCGCCGCACTCGCGTTATGTGAGTCAAAACACAGCGTGTGTGTTTTCAGCAGCCAACGTGTGTACAGATAATGACAATATTTTTTTGTGTCAACGATCCTAATAACTATAATCCATTTTAGTGAATCGAGATCTTTGATAACATTTCTAATAAAGCTTTCTTTAAAAAAACGTGTTACATCCCTGTACATTTGGGCATTCAAAATCATCGTACTTTTTTATTTCAAACACTCGCGTAAGCGTTTGCAATGTACCGCGATTTTGAATATTAGACTTTAAAAATCCGTCCTCTAAATGTCCGTGGCCATAAAAAACCTGAAAAAGATCCGTAAAAAGTAGTTTAGCAGGTAGGTACTTCTACAATTTTTATAATAAATAGTACCTACGAGTAATTTGTAATTTTATGACCACCAAATGCTTGAAATCATATTATCAAATCATTTTAAACTATTGATTTAAAACCATTTTGGACCTTGCCCATTCTAATTAAAATTAAAAAACAAAATGCCTCTTTCTATTTTTCTTAAATTGATGTACGCGCGTTTCTTTGAGACAAAGGCGTTTTTTGTTGGTCAGTTTCACAACCATTCAATTTTGTTTAAAGTTTTCATTTCAATTTAAGTTTAGTAAATATGTCAAACCACTTTATAAATTAATCTATTATCTAAAACAATAGGTACAGTATTTTCCTTTACTGGCTGACCTTTAAAACATCAATTCGTATTTGACATGATGAATTCTCAAACAATGTTTCAGAACTTTCAGAAATTAAATGAAATGAATATTTATTTGCTTGAAGTATGCGTTTCATTTCATTACATTTCAAATTTAAAATAGTGTACATAGAATTTATAAAATTAATACGATCAACTACCTGCACACTGCCACGCTTTACCGTGGTTCATTGTGATATAAAAAAGGTTGTATATCGTGAATATCGTTCCAAATCGTTGGGTTGTGTACGGTTTTTGAAGCGTACACAACCCAACTTCACATAATAATATAGATTACCAACATCGTGTATCAGTAGGTTTTTTATAGAACTATTACGTTATATTACATTAAGACGTAATAGTTCAATCCATTTGTGAAATTAGCCCTCGGTAGAGTCGCCATAGGTTGACAGTCAGCTGTTGTGCTGGAACAAATGACAGGTATTGTAAGTATTTGAAAAAAGGTAACATATAAAGTATAAATGTAAATAATAACCTAGGCGAATCGCATCGTAATTTGATCGCATTGTATTAAAAAATCGTCGTTTTCCTACAAACTTGTTTTTAATTACAAATTAACAGCTTTTCACGAAATGATATAGGATATATCTAAATGATATATATATAGGCGAATCTTTGAAAACTGGATTGATTTTCACGGGACTTCCACTCGCAGATAACTAATATTATAAGAAGTAACTTAGGCTTAAGCGAAGTGAATTAAAGTTAATTTATGAAAAGGAAACGAATTAGTGTTTCGCGGGACTAAAACCGCGTGACTTAGAAACGCAGGAGCGGGCGAATTGGACGAATATCTTTTTTTTTGTTTAAATTGCACGCGTACGAAGTCGCAGGAATGAACTAGTATTAGGACATAAATATAGACCAGGTACCTTATATATTGTCCTTCGCTTGTCATGAGCGGTTGTGGCTGAGTTTCCACGCGGACGAGGCTCGGCTGTCTTAAAATTGTGCTAGTATTCATCGCGGGGTCCATTCTGTAATATTTGAGTTGTGTTACTGTGAGTTACAAGCCTTTATTATTAATTTAAGGTCGGGTTTTGTAGTGTATATTAAGCTTATCGTCAAGGGATTAAATAACAAAGTGTAGAGTCCAGTGGCGTAGCGTGGGAGGTTCTGCTGCACATTTTTGGGGCGGCAAATTTGGGGGGAGGTATTTTTCTTGCAGAAATAAGCTAAAATAGGGGGCGGCAAATTTTGGGTCGGCCCCGGGCGGCAAAAACCCACGCCACGCCACTGGTAGAGTCACTTGGGACTAAGCTTGTCAGTTTAGTAACACCCCTAGTTTAGGATACCTAAATGGTTTCTCTGCGGGGTCGTCAACGCGCGAAGTGGCGGATTTACAAGCAGGTTGTGTAGGCTGAATCCTGAGGCATAACAAGATATTGTGTGTGTTGTCATCTTGTTATACATTCGCGCCGGTTACGAGTACTGCGCACCTGACTTTTTTCTTGATGTGATTACGTCTTATAAATCGATGAACGCCGGCTGCAAGCACGAATAATTGTCACGTTCCGCCTGAGTCGTGCGTGCAAGCGAGAGCGCGGAACAAGCGATAGAGAGCCACGATCGGCCTACGCGTTCGGCTTGTTATCACGTAAAATAATTGTCTGTAAGCCGACATGACAGATAACCAATTTTTGTTTTTCAATACCTACCCACAACGTCTTATAAATTGATGAACGCCGACTGCACACACGGAGGCACGATTGGCGGAAGCGTTCTGCTTATTATCACGTAAAATTATCGTCCGTAAGCCGACATTACAGACAAACCATATTTTTTTCAATACCTACCCACAATATATTTGTTTAGTCAATACAAGAGGCTGTGTGCTGGCTTGAGTGCTTGTTGGCTGAGTCAACATTGCGTTGTTGGGCTCCAAACTGAAACAACCATAGAGCAATTATTGAGCTTGTGCCGCACATGCTGTGTACGTCTGAGTCATCTTTATAAAAGACCGCAGTGGAACAACAATAGTTGTGTTTCTGCGAGTGAGTAAGGTTACCAGTGATTGTTGGGGGAGTGACTATTCTGACAGCTAATTCCGTCTGCTGTCAATTTAGTAACTCCCTTATTTTAAGAAACCTAGATGGTTTCTACAGGGTCGGCAACGCACAAGCGACACTTCTGTTGTTGCAAACGTCTATAGGCTACGGTAACCCCTTACCATCAGACGAGCCGTAACCTTGTTTGCCACCATTGTGGTACATACATCATCATCTTATTAAATATTTCTTGCATTTACGCGGATTGAAATAAAACTACTTTCAGTCTTTCAGAGTCCGCCCTATGATCCTGGATGCTGTAAAGGATCCGAAACGCCAGGATAAAGTAGTACAAATAGGTCTATCGAGATAAAATCCGTAAAAGTAATTTTAATTTAAATTTCTAAACATAACAATAAACACTGTCAGTTATATAAAAGCTTGTAATAATAAAAATAAATTACTTGCCTACAGTATTGCGGGTCTGTCGGCACTAGTGTGCCGTTCAGTTGACTCATTAAAGGGTTCATTGACTCCAAACTGCAACAATGAAAATTACCTAATCTATATTTATGCTAATAAGAAAATTTTGTTTGTATGGACAGTGCTGCAGTCGGTGCAGTCAAGAACTGGTATCTGGCTGGTATGGGCTATATTTATTAATAGAAAGTTTATTCCAAAAATAAATTTCCAAAATCTAATGATGATGATATCCTGGCCACAGCGACTGTTATCATAGGATTTGTTCTACCCTTTGATTTGTGGGGAAAGGTTTGAGAAAGAGAGAAAGAAAGAAAACATATTTATTTGTCAGTGCAATGGGGGCACGTCAGCGCCCCACGGCCCCACCGACGTCATTGAAAGTGTAAGGCCAAAAGAATATGTACTAATAATGTAATCATTGGCGAATCTAGGCAATTTTTTCAGTGCTAAGTGATCGAGGTCTTCCTGCTTAATTTACCTCATACATTCAAAGTCAAAATATCATTTATTCAAAGTAGGCCAAATTTAACTGGCTCTTTTTGAATGTCGACAATAAAGACAGCCCCCAAGCCCCCAATAACGCCCGCCTTTCACCGCTTCCCAATGTTTTTGCTGGGAAGAAGCGGCGCAATAAGCTCCCCAGCAACACATTTCTGTCATTGCAGTGAAATTCAGCCAAATTTCAATTTTAAAAGTGGGTTTACCTTTTTTGTGAAACCCAGCGCCTTGGGTCACTAGGAAGCACCCCTATCTATATACCTATAAAGATAGGGGTGCGTCTACGCATATGAGAATTTGTCATTGGTAGCCAAACATCAAAGGGTGGGCACACTAGATCATTCCTAGAGACTAGATACCCACTGCATCATACATACCTATAAAACTGTCGCTCGTTGCCAAGCGGCTGTGTAGTAGATTGGTTGATTGTCTCCAAACTGTAACAACCACAAGGCTTTGTATGTGTCCTAATACTTAAATTATATTTAACAATGTCGCCAGTCGACAAAATTCTACCAAGACTTTGTCGAAATATTTTATTGCTATTAAATTAGTAATTCATAAAACTTTAATGTAACTGATTAAACTTTATGCAATCATCGGCGTATAGCTAGGCCTGTCTAGTCTAGTCCACCCCAGTATATTGGGCTTAGATTGGGATTAGAAAATTCTTATAAGTAAGTGGACCGTCCCCACCCCTTGGATTAGTTAAAAAATGTTCCATATCGATCAGAATCAGTGGCGCAAGTGATCAAGAAGGTCATCCCATCACGAGAAAAACAAAATGGCATCCCGTTGAAATTTGCCGAAAATTTCCCCGTTGTTTGGGTTGTGTAGTCGGCTCCGAAGTGCGTGTATAGGTTCAGAGGATTCTTGAATAACGTAGTCGAGACTATTTACATTTGAAATTCGGTTTATTGCGGATAATATGATTGCAATTATTAAAGATTGAAAAAAGGTGCGCGTGCCATGGTAGCGAGTATGATTCACTAAAATTGACGTGGAAGTGCAGCTCGTCGCTGATTGATCGCCGTCTCCGTGATCGACCAATCACAGTAATTGCAGGTGGCAGCACCGCTCCTTAAGGCGAAGCAGGTTCATTAAGGCGAAGTTTCAACATGCCCCCGGCCTTGGAGGTATCGACGTCCAACACCTTCTCATCCTCTCTATCGTCGAACAGGGGACAGATTCGAGGAAATGCGCGTCTGATGATTCCTGACTTTGTTTGGATGTCAGCTACCCGGGAAATTCCATCCTTTCCTGGCATTGTGGAGATGATCCGCCCCAGACTCCATTTCAGTGGCGGAGTGTTGTCCTCTTTGATGACGACCAGTGTATTTGGCTGAAGATTTCATCCGTTTTGTCTCCATTTTGTCCTTGTTTGCATCTCCGAGATATATTCCTTGGACCATCGAATCCAGAAATGCTGTCTGAGTTGCTCGAGCCTTTGGTATCGTGTCAGCCGGTGAACAGGAACTTCAGTCAGTTGTTCAGTCACAGGCGCTGTTAGAATACGACCAACCAGGAAGTGAGATGGACACAAAGGAAGGAAGTCGTTAGGATCTGCGGATAAAGGGCTAATGGGACGGGAGTTAAGGACAGCTTCAATTTGTGACAATACAGTGCTATATTCCTCAAATGTTAGGTGTGCGTTACCAACTACTCGTAACAAGTGGTGCTTGCACGACTTAACTCCAGCCTCCCACAATCCACCAAAATGAGGCGCATAAGGCGGGATAAAAGAAAATTTTATTTCCTGACTAGTTGCGTATTCAATTAAATCGTCAGAGCATTTTGATAGAAATTTAGAAAAATCATTTGCGAGACCTACAAAATTCCTACCATTATCTGAAATTATTTCATCAGGTTTGCCACGTCGAGAAATAAATCTCTTTAACGCAAGTAGGTAAGCATCAGAAGAAAGGTCACTGACTAGCTCTAAATGTATTGCGCGTGTCACCAAACAAATAAATAGGCAGATATAACCTTTCATCAATTTAGAGCCCCTACCCTTGCGATTCAGTACGAGCACTGGCCCGGCGTAGTCCACACCACTACGTAAAAACGGAAAGCTTGGAGTGATTCTCTCTTCCGGTAAGTTGCCCATAATAGGAGATAAACATTTACCTCTCAACCGTGTACACGTAACGCACTCATGAACAGTGCGCTTTGCAAGGTTTCTACCCCCCAACGGCCAGTGTGATTCGCGTATGTTGTACAGCAACGCCTGAGACGCGGCGTGCTGCAGCCGTTTGTGCTCGTGCCGAAACAATAGCACTGAAAACCAGTGTTTAGATGAAATTAAAAAAGGATGTTTTTTATCAAAATTAAAATCTGATGACAATTTTATTCGTCCACCGACTCGTAAAATGCCATTACTATCTGCAAAGATATTTAATTTACTCAAATTATGGTTATTTTTAAGAAATTTTTTGCTAGATAATATTTCACATTCCTTCGGAAAAGATTCCCGTTGGGACAACTTTACTAAAGTTATGCGTGCATTCCTCAACTCGTCAACAGTGAGAGGCCCGCGGCGAATATTATTCTTATTGCGAGTATTAAAAACAAAACGTAATACGTACGCACATGCACGTTGCATGCGATTAAATTGAGAAAACCTCTTAAATGGAAAACGTGGAGTTTCTGTTGTAGTAACAAATGCGTGAATTTTTACTGACTTTAATTCAGGTAAATCAGACTGTGCTACAAAGGCCCTATTTGTAATAGCTTGGCTACACTCAAATTCAGGCTGACGTAAAAATGCTGGGCCCTCCCACCATAGCATAGAAGATTGAAGGTCTTCTAGCTTGACTCCACGGGACACCAAGTCGGCTGGGTTATCTTTACCACTCACGTGACACCATGGAAGTTCCTTGGTGATTTCGTGAATCTCAGCTGCTCGGTTTTGCACGAAAGTTTTTAGTAAATTGGGTGCCATGCGCAGCCAACCAAGTACGATGGTGGAGTCGCACCAGAATATTATATTGTGGAATTGACAGCAAAGTGATTCACGTACTTTATTAAATAGCCTAGCGCCAAGTAACGCCCCACATAGTTCTAGCCTAGGGATGCTTACAGGATTTAATGGTGCGACCTTGCTCTTCGAACAACACAACCTGACAGATACCGATGAGTCACGATTTATTGTGCGAATATAAATACATGTCCCGTACGCGGATTCTGACGCATCTGTAAAAATGTGCAGCTCGATAGACGCAGGGTCGTTGCCTATGATGTGTCGCGGCACACTTATGTTGTTGAGAATAAGCAGAGAACTGACGAAACTATCCCAAGTCCGTCTGACGTCACTAGGAACTTCATCATCCCAGCCCATCTTCAACAGCCATAAATTTTGTAATAGGATTTTAGCTATAATGATCATTGGGCTTAATAATCCTAAAGGATCGAAAATCTGTGAAATTGTTGACATAATATAACGCTTTGTAATTAAATTTTTATTATTAATTTTAAATGGCGTGTTAAAATTACATATATCATTTATATGATGCCAACCAAGCCCTAAAGTTTTGGAATTGACAGTTTCGCCCAATGATAATTCTTTAACCAACTCAGACTGATTGTTTTCAATGTTATTAATATTAAAATTAAACATCCACTTGCGAAGGGGAAAACAACCTGACTTTAAGACGTTTGATACATTTTTGCAAACATCTAATAGTTGTTGTTTATTATCTGTTAACAACTACCAGATAGACATTCAGCGGGCGTGACGTATAATGGCATGATTATTAAATTGTTATGTTTCCGGATGTTGTTCATGCTTAGATAAACCATAATTATTAATCAATATTATATTACATCAATTATTAACATTTAAATGTGTTTAATAAATATTTTACATTTGATTTGATAACTACGAAATATTATAAATAGGGTAGGACAACCATTATTGAATGTATTGTAACTGAGTGTTTGAACTAAGCTGTAACTCTGCTCAAATATAAACTAGTGTGTGGATAATTAGTGTTTTAATCTCCATAGTGCTTTACATCTCAGAAGTGGGATACTTTTTTTTTTTCTTCTTCTATAATGTCCGGACCATACCTGAACGGATTGGGTGTACGCAAACGAAAATTTTGTGTTTCGAGTTCTGAACACGAGAATAGCGATTCCGTTACCGATGTCGACCCTCGGAAGAGCAGAAACAGTAAAAACAGGCACTTTGCTCCCAGTGACGCCGAGGTGATACCAAAGTTCCGACCTGACGATAATAATAACAACGTTGTCGGGTGGCTCCACAAATTAGATCAGTTGGGCGATGTCTACGGCTGGCATGATACTGATCGAACCTTTGTTATGCAATTGCGTCTACGAGACTCTGCTAGAAAGTGAAAATTTTCAACGAGTGGAGACGTATACTACGCGTGAATCTACTTGGAGACGAGGTGCTGCAAGCAATGTGCAAGATTCTACACCGATCTACCCGCTCCAGCTGAAGATATGCTACGTGTGTCGGCGGCCGGGTCACGAGGCGCGTGACTGCAGACAACAACAGCGCTGCGAAAACTGTCAGCGCAGCGGGCACACCACAGCGGCATGCTGGTTCACAGCTGGGACATCCCGCCAGCAACCACAAAAGGTTAGTCAAGTACTGCATAATATAACCTATGATGTATATGCCGATATGTATAAGAAAACTGTAATAGTGAATGGAAAGCGTCTCGTAGCTTACATAGACACTGGCAGCAATTAAATCTACTTTGTAAATCACAAGCCATAAACTTAGAGGTTAAAATCGAGCCTAGTACTACTGTCATGAGAGGGTTTGGCGGAGCATGTGTTAATTCACTCGGTTTATGTTGCTTACGTATTTTAATAGATAGTGTGATATTGGATGGAATATTCGAATCGACTAATTACATTACATCAGATGTCGATTTATTACGTGGACAAAGTATGATTAATAGTGAAGACGTTAGTCTAGTCACTTCAGCTTCTTCTATACGTTTCGTCAAAAGTAAAGTTGTACAGGATTTATTTTTGGACATGGATTTACACGCATCAGACTTTATTGAAACATTTTCAGTACGCTTAAAGCATAAGGTTAGAATACCAAAGCAAACTCAATTGTATGTTAAAGTATTTATTGACTGTTTTGAAAGTCATAGGGACTGTACATTCTTAACTCGTACAGTATGGATGCAGTTAGGAAAATTAACTTATTTAATACCTGCCGCTGTTATTAATTCGTGTCGTACCTATTTGAAGGTTATTAATTTAGGCTATACTGATGTAGTGTGGGAGGACTATAGACTAATAGCTAGGGCGGAATTAGTGTCAATACCAATAAGTGATGGGAATGAATCTAAAATACTAGCTATAGATAGCTCAGATACTAATTGTTCGCGAATTATTTTTTTAAATATCGATAAAGGTTTCCTTAGTCGTACGGAGAACGAACAAGTACTATGTCTCTTAAATAAGTATGCTCACTCGTTTGCCACAAGTACCAAGGACTGCTGAAGGTTGCACTGACCTCATAAAGATGCACATTTGCACTATAGATAACCGGCCAGTGCATTATAAGCCTTACAGATTGTCACATAAGGAAAATGAGATCGTGAAGGGTAAAGTCAAGGACTTGTTAGAGACAGGTATCATAAGGGAGTCTATGTCAGATTACGCGAGTCCTGTAGTACTAGTCAAGAAGAAGGGTGGGGACTATAGGCTATGTGTTGATTATAGGGCATTGAATGCTAATACCATCAAAGATCGATACCCATTACCGCATACTGAAGACCAAGTCAATAAGCTATCAGGCAAATTCTTCTTTACTACACTTGACCTCGCCCAAGGTTATTATTAGGTGAGTCTAGATGAGGAGTCTATACCAAAGACTGCATTCGTTACGCAATCAGGGTTTGGCAAATGCACCGGCTGTATTTTCTCGCTTAATACAAATGACAGGGAAAATCGATCAAGATATTGCACTATATCTTGATGACGTAATGTTACCTACAATATCAGTACAGGAAGGCCTATTACTCTTGGAAAAGGTTTTACAATTACTAGCATGGGCAAATTTAAAATTAAATTTGAGTAAATGTTCTTTTCTTAAAGCATAGTGCCACATACTTAGGCCATGAAATTTTAGCTGGCACCATACAACCAGGCCAAGCTAAAATAAATTGCGTTGCAAAATATAATAGGCCGCGTAATGTAGGTACACGAAATTAGGCAATTTATTGGATTGACGTCTTATTTTAGGAAATTTGTTAAAAGATTTGCAGAAAGAGGCGTTTAATACCCTTAAACAACGTTTAATTGAAAAACCTGTTAGCCATTTACAACTGCGATGCTAAAACTGAATTGCACACAGACGCTAGCAAATTAGGTTTAGGCGGAATTTTTATGCAATATCAAACTGATGGAGTTTTAAAACCAATCGCTTATTTTAGTAGGGTAACCAGCAAAGAAGAGAAACATTATCATAGCTATGAGCTTGAGACCCTCGCTATCGTTGAATCCCTTAAACAGTTTAGAATTTATTTGACAGGGATCAAAGTTAAGGTTAGACTGTGCCGCCATAAGGACGACTCTTGTAAAACTCGATTTAATTCCTCGAATCGTTCGTTGGTGGCTAACCATACAAGAGTTTGATTTGGAAATAGAATATAGGCCAGGCGAGCGTATGAAACACGTAGATGCTTTAAGTAGAAACCCTACTACAAATACAATACTCATAAGTGATTATTCGAATTGGCTAATCACTCTGCAATTAAAAGATGATAATTTACAAAATATTATTTCTAGACTTCATGATAAATCTGATTCAAATTTACCAGTCAACTACATTGTTGGCTGATAGTATATAGATATAGAACAAGATAATATACTCTTCCGAAAAACTGTTGCTGGTGAGCGCTTTGTCATCCCTAAATTAGCTAAATACGGCTTACTCCAAAAATCGATCAAATAGGTCACCCCGGTTTCGAAAAATGTGAAGGTGCTATTAAAGCTCAGTTTTGGTTTGAAGACATGACACGATTCATAAGGAAATTTATATAAAATCGTGTTTACAATGTGCGTATAACAAAGGCAATTATGGTAGGTTGGAAGGTGAATTATATCCAATTAACAAACTAGCCATACCTATGCATACCTTATACGTCGACCATCTTGGTCCTTTTGCTAAACACGTAAAGGAAATACATTCTTGTAGTAATTGATGTTTTCACAAAGTTTGTATTTGCTCGACCGGCTAAGAACTGTAGTTCTGTAGAAACTATTAGGTTACTTAAAGAAATTATTATACAGTTTGGTTATCCAGTAAGAATCATAACTGACAGAGCCAAAGCATTTACGAGTAGATATTTCGAACAGTTTTCTCAAGAAAACCAATTTAAACATATTTTGAACGCAATAGCCAGCCCTCGTTCTAATGGCCAAGTCGAACGCATAAACCGTACTTTATTAAATGGTCTTAATACTATGTCGGAAAGTGAATGCACATGGGACAATAAGTTAGATGATATAGTCTGGGGTATCAATAATACACCAAACGCAACTACCGGTTTTTCGCCGGTTAACCTCATGTTTGGTCACAAAAACTCTAGATATCTCTTTCTCTTCTGATGCACCCTCAACGTCTGAGACTCAACAAAATGAACTCCAGGCAACTAGGGAAACTGCTAAGCTCCGTATAGATAGAAACATGACTACCATGAAAGCGCGATTTGCCAGGAACCGTAAGATATGTACTAAGTATAAAATAGGCCAATTAGTTCTTTGGAATGGGGGTATAGCTAGAGACTCTGGTACTGGCGTTACTAGGAAGATGAATGGATTATACAAGGGTCCATACAAAATATCTAAGGCCGAACACTCGTTAGATCGATATACTATTTCAAGTATAAAGGGTATGAAAGGCTATAGGAAGTTCAGTGCTGTAGTTCGGGGTGAAACTCTACGTCCGTACAAAACAATGATATCTGAGGATGATAGCGCAGGCAGTGATCGAGAAGTAGATAGGGATGATTTGATTGATCTTCTTCAAAGCTAATAGATCTTTAAATACCAGTATTAGATCATACCATGTATAAAATAATACTAATTATATGACTACTGAATACTTTGTGATAAACTCTTAATAATCATTTAAGGACGGCTATGTGATCAAGTCCATATAACTACAGGTTGCTGTGTGATAAACTTAAAAATAGGACGGCTATGTGATCAAGTCCATATAACTACAGGTTGCTGTGTGGTAAACTTAAAAATAGGACGGCTATGTGATTAAGTCCATATAACTACAGGTTGCTGTGTGGTAAACTTAAAAATAGGACGGCTATGTGATCAAGTCCATATAACTACAGGTTGCTGTGTGATAAACTTAAAAATAGGACGGCTATGTGATCATGTCCATATAACTACAGGTTGCTGTGTGATAGACTTAAAAATAGGACGGCTATGTGATCATGTCCATATAACTACAGGTTGCTGTGTGATAAACTTAAAAATAGGACGGCTATGTGATCATGTCCATATAACTACAGGTTGCTGTGTGATAAACTTAAAAGTAGGACGGCCATGTGATCATGTCCATATAACTATAGGTTGCTGTGTGATAGACTTAAAAGTAGGATGGCTATGTGATCATGGCCATACAACTGCAGGTCGCTGTGTGATAGACCTAAAAGTAGGATGACTATGTGATCAACTCCATATAAGTATAAGTAGCTGCGTGAACAAGTCTTAAAAACAGGACGGCTATGTGATTAAGTCCATTATATGTTTCGGTATCTTATTAATCTGTAAATAAATCTGTGTGTCATTAATAAGTAGCCGCTCCCCGTGTGAAAAGTATAAACAATGACACAACCATAAAATGTTTGTAGGTATAATAGTATACAAAGTACTGCTCTGCTTCCTTTTCTGTTTCAGAACCTCGGGTTCGCAACGGGAGGAGACAACGGTGGTCGTGGGACACTCCCAGTACAGGATGGCCGAGTGTTAACAACTACCAGATAGACATTCAGCGGGCGTGACGTATAATGGCATGATTATTAAATTGTTATGTTTCCGGATGTTGTTCATGCTTAGATAAACCATAATTATTAATCAATATTATATTACATCAATTATTAACATTTAAATGTGTTTAATAAATATTTTACATTTGATTTGATAACTACGAAATATTATAAATAGGGTAGGACAACCATTATTGAATGTATTGTAACTGAGTGTTTGAACTAAGCTGTAACTCTGCTCAAATATAAACTAGTGTGTGGATAATTAGTGTTTTAATCTCCATAGTGCTTTACATATCACAACCTGTGATCATATCGTCAACGTAAAAGTCTTCGTTAATGATTCTTGTGACGTCAGAATCCGTACAGTCAGCTGCCAGCTGTTTTATGCATCTGCAACTTAAAAACGGCGCGGATGCGGTACCGTACGTGACCGTATTTAGCTGGTAAACATCTAACGGCTGTGACGGATTATCCCGCCACAATATCAATTGAAGGTCACGCTGATCTTCATGAATCAAACACTGCCGATACATTTTTTCAACGTCTGCACAAGCCGTGTATTTATGTTGCCTAAATCGTAGTAAAATAGACAACAGATCGCCTTGTATCGGTGGGCCTACCATTTGTATTTCGTTGAGCGAGATATCATTGCTAGCTGCGGCACTGGCATCAAACACCACACGCAGCTTGGTGGTGGTGCTGTGCTCACGAAATACACCATGATGCGGTAGGAAGTAGTTAGGCGTCCCGACACGATCAACACGACTCATGTGACCCAAACGAATGTACTCGTGAATAAAATCGGCATAAAGTTTTTTATAATCAGGGTTGCGTAATAAACGTTTTTCTAGGGCATAAAACCTACGTTCTGCGTGTGAATAAGTTTCGCCTAAGGTATCGGGTGATTTTTTAAAAGGAATGCGAACCTTGAACCTTCCGTCACTATTGCGTGTAGTAGTATTAACGAAATGCTGTTCACAAGTACGCTCCTCATCTGTGCGCGTATCCCGATACGCAGACATGTCCTCCAACTCCCAGAATTTACGTAACTGGGAATCGATGGACTGAGAAAAGTTACACTGAATGTCCCTATCATAACCCGTAATAGAACAAATTGGTCCGGAAATAACCCATCCCAATTTTGTATCTAATAGGAAAGGTCCACTAGGTAATCTTATTTTATTAGAATTTATCAAATCCCAAAATTGATCTGCACCGATTAAAATATCTATATTTTGAGATTCATAAAAATGCGGGTCTGCCAAAACAATATGTGCGGGAATGTTGAGCTGCCCGCTTTGTTTTGACAATGCAGGCAACGCCGACGTAATGTTAGGCAGAACAAAACATTGTAAACGCGTAGTGTACGGGTGGATGCGTGACTTTAACTCGATATCACATATTTGCGTAGATTTTGTGACCGAGTTACCCACACCTCGTATTTCCTGAGTGGACTGTATAACTGGCGCTTGTATTAAATTGCATAAAGATTGAGTAATGAAACAGCGTTCACTACCGCTGTCAAGGAGTGCGCGTGCTAGGTGATAATTCTTACGATTATCAACTATCTCCACTAATGCAGTCGATAGTAAAACCGATTTCATTACAGCTGATTGAGAGGCCGTGTTTATGTGCGCTTTATTCGCATGGATCGTAGTAAATTCCACTGCGGAGGACGAGCCCGGTGCGGTGGGCGCGGTAAGGGACGGAGGAAGCGCTCCTGCGGCAGCATTCACAATAGCCGGTGTCTCAGTAGCGTGCGACACATGACGTGCTACAGATTGATTAGTATGGTTATCGGGATGCAGTAACGAATTGTGTTTTTTGTTGCATAATCGACACGGCCCTAACTTACAGTCATCTAACGCGTGATCTGCAATTAATACACAGTTTCTTTTCGTGGATGAATTTAAGCTTGGAATCTAAATTAAATTCGAGAAACCTTTGACACGCGTAAAGTGGGTGACTTGCATTGCATAGTGAACAAAGCTTCTTATTCTTAGTGTATTTGCGTGACTGTCGACCCTGTGGCTCATTGGTGGAAACATTGCAGTGAATTTTAGACTGGTTATTAATTGTATGTTGTTTTTTGTTATCGTGTTTGCTATGTGATACTTGCAATGTTTCCAGCATGTCAGCCCGGTCTTTGAGAAACTTTATTAAATCATTTAGTTTAAGGTTTATCTTAGAGTCGCCATTTCTAGAAAATAATGTGCCCTTGTATTCTTCCCACTCCCGTTCGGTGATTGAATCTAATTTGAAGACAACTAAATAGATAACCAGTGTATCCCATGAGTCAGTTGGCTCGCCGAGGATTTTTAATGCGCGTAAATTCTTTAACACGGTATCTATTAACTTTCTAATTAAAATTGGCGACTCTTTGTTTACATTCTGCATAGTGAACAACGCCCTGACGTGATTATGCACTAATAATCTACTGTTATTGTACCGATTGAGAAGTAAATCCCATGCAACCGGGTAATTAGCACTAGAGAATTCTACAGAATTAATAACTAGCTCCGCACTTCCCTTTAGTGATGATTTTAGATAGTGAAACTTTTCTATACTGCTAAGATCGTCAGAATTGTGCACTAAAGATAGAAAAGTGTCCCTAAACTCCAACCATTGCTCATATGAACCGTCAAAGGTGGGCATAGAAATTGTAGGCAATTTAACGGTCGATTTATGAGTACATTTGTTGGAACTGTCAGTAACCTCATTCTGATTTAACAAATATTCAGCTTGAGATAATATAGTGTAGTAGGTATTTTCAAACACTTCCCTTTGCGTCAATTGCTCATCTACATCAGCGACTGATTCCTCGATTTGACTTTGAATGTCATTGAATTCGTTAAACAATCTAGTGGCTCCCTGAATCCGTAATTTCAGATCTATGCGTTTTTGACTAGACAAAGTTTCAGCTGAAAGAATAGATAAGAAATTGGAGAATTTTGTTAATCTACCTTTTACTATGCCGCGTTTTTTAATAAGATCTCTAACAACTGGAGAATCGTCACTTGGATTGAGCTTATAAGGAGATTTATCGCGAGATTTGTTAGCTACTGAGATCTCTGACGTATTTGGCTGGCTCATCTTGGTGGAAAGTAGTAAGAAAGGAGTACTCACGCTTGAGTGTGATGGCGGTTACGATGAGATTTCCTTTGAATAGTTGGCAGCGCACACAATTTCAACCAGTATTCACTGAAATATGTAAATAGCACGGTATCACACAACTGAAATGGAGATGAATAGGGCTGGGCAGGATGGCTGGCCGTACCTGTTATGCGCGTTTCCAGGATGTCCAGCTCAAGTCCAAGATCCGGCTCGAAGGACCAATGTTTGGGTTGTGTAGTCGGCTCCAAAGTGCGTGTATAGGTTCAGAGGATTCTTGAATAACGTAGTCGAGACTATTTACATTTGAAATTCGGTTTATTGCGGATAATATGATTGCAATTATTAAAGATTGAAAAAAGGTGCGCGTGCCATGGTAGCGAGTATGATTCACTAAAATTGACGTGGAAGTGCAGCTCGTCGCTGATTGATCGCCGTCTCCGTGATCGACCAATCACAGTAATTGCAGGTGGCAGCACCGCTCCTTAAGGCGAAGCAGGTTCATTAAGGCGAAGTTTCAACACCCGTAAATAGAGTTTTTTTTTTGCCCAGCACCTTTCATCACTTAGCACTAGGGCCAAGGCACCCCCTGAAAAATAAACCTAGATACGCCAATGACTGCAATAGACTAGTGGGAAGTGGATACTGTTAGCGGCAAAAAGATCCATTGGCAGTCCATTAGCCAGATGTGTTGACTAGTGGACTGTAAAATCAAAGTTCTTGAGTGTATCTCAAGTCACGCACCACAGACTGTTCGGAAGTTATGTGCGTATTTATCACATGCTCAAACGGTGAAGGAAAACATCGTGAGGAAACTGCCGCTGCTAGACGTAAGCCTCCCCTAGTGTACGCCGCAGAGCTCGATCTTCGGGTCATCTCCTCCACTCGCTGCTAGCTGCCTCCCGCACCTATGCCGAGATTCCCTCGATGGCGTGTCAAGTCTGCCAATCCTTGGTAGTGTGGTGGACCATAGACTGATCCGTTTCAAATGAGAGGAGATCCATGCCCAGCTATGCACCGATTTAGATGAAATTTCTTGCATGTGATAAATACGAACATAACTTCCGAAAAGTCAGTGGTGCGTGCCCGGGGTCGAACTCGAGACCTGTAACATGTCAGTCCACTGGTCACATCACTAGGCTACCGCTGCCTGTATAATAATAATATACGTACCTACAATACTGAGGTTCTGTTGTATAAAGAGGCTGAGTTTCAATATGAGTGCCAGGTGACTGATTTATCATCGGGTTGACTGTCTCCAAGCTGCAATTACGAAAAGTGCAAGATAAATTATATTATTAAAGTTACAAAATGAATTTTAATTAGTTGGTGTTGAGTGTTTCGTTGAGGTCTCGAGTTCGAACCCAAGCCACGCACCACTGACTTTTCAGAAGTTATGTGCGTATTTATCACATGCTCAAACGGTGAAGGAAAACATCGCGAGGAAACCTGCATAAGAGAATTCTCGATGGCATGTGAAGTCTGCCAACCCGCAGTAGGCTAGCGTGGCAAACTATAGCCTAATCCCTCTCAATTAAGAGGAGATCCATGCCCAGCAGTGGGACATTAATGGTTTGAAAAATAATATCATAGAATATAATCTTCTTATATGTATAAGAAGATTATGTTGTCACAGTGTTTGTCGCTGAACTCCTCCGAAACGGCTAGACGGATTATCATGTAATTTTGTATGTACATTTGGTAGGTCTGAGAATCGGTCGTAGGCTGTTTTTTACACCCCTAGGTCATAAGGATGTCCCTCACCAGACTTTTTTATTTTTGTGGCAATACATCTTTTGTATTTTTTTTTTATGATATGGCATTAAAAAATACTTATAGCTCTAAATTTTCAACCCTTATAATGTCGTAAAACAACGTCAGCTAGTTATCCTATATAACAATGACACACTACACTTTTTTTTTTTAAACCCATACTGTAAACTTTTAACATACCTACAATATTGTGGTTCAGATGATACTAATGTCCCATTTAATTGATTCATCATCGGATTGATCGACTCCAAGCTGCAAATAATACAGAAATTTAAGGTCCTAAAAATAAATAAATAGGTAAGTAAATAGACCAGGATGGCGTAGCCAGGATTTCTATATAATTATGTAAAAAGGGGCAGATAAAGAAAAAAAAAGGCCGTCTCACCTTAAAAAAATACCAAAACATAAAAAAAGTACAGGAAAATTGAAAGAATAAATGAAAATTGTATTTATTGGCACTAAAGATACAAAAATAATTCGGGAAACAAAATAAAAAAATAAATAAGAAAAATATGCCTCTGCCAAAGGACCATCAGCTCAGCATTATGTCAAATGGTAGCCTGAGTGCTGCCACCTGACGGTGGTTTTCAGCTGCAAGCCCGCGACTGATACACGCTCGATAGGCAACCAAACTAAAAATTATGATGTTAGGATGATCTTTTTGATTCAAGCCAAGCTCATTCATTGGGAGGAGCTGTAGTAGCCTAGCGGTGTGACCAGTGGACTGAGATGTCAGATCTCGAGTTTAAACCCAAGGCACGCACGCACCCCTGACTTTTCGGGAGTTATGTGCGTATTTATCACATGCTCAAACGGTGAAGGAAAACATCGTGAGGGAACCTGCATGCTTGAGAGATTTTCTCGATGGCATTTAATGTCTGCCAACCTGCAGTAGGCTAGCGTGGTGGACTATAGCCTCATCCCTCTCAAATGAGAGAAGACCCGTGCCCAGCAGTGGGACAATAATGGGTTGTTTATAAATAAATAAATATTCCTGGACATCATGACACAGCGCCATCTAGTTCCGAGCTAAGCAACGAGGCTTGTGTTACGGATACTAGTTGGTTGATATACTACATTTATAAACTTTTTTTTTTTACAAATACATACATATTATACATAGATACTTTCCATGACTCGGAAACAAATGTTGATGCTAATCACACAAACATTTGTCCCTACCGGGATTCGAACCCGGGACCCATAGCACTGCAGGCAGCGCTGAGCTCAACGGGTCGTCGTTTATGATGATGAAGCACATTCAAGTCCGGGAAAAATGGCTCGGGCTATGAACGAGTTTGGCCACCCCTGTCATAGAATAACCCAATACGTTTTTATTATAAAACATACATACATACACTCACACGCCTTTTTCCCATGGGGGTAGGCAGAAACTACAGAATGCCACGCGCTACGGTCCCTGCATACCACTTTTGCCTCGTCCACATTCATACATCTCGTCACGCACGCGCGCCGGTTATGAGTACTGCGTACCGACCTTAAAAACAAAATAAAACATACCTATAATATTGAGGCTCGGTTGTCACAAGCGGTTGTGTTTCCATTTCTGTTTCTGTAGATTGAGTTGAAGTTTTTTCAGCCGTCTCTGCGCTGCGAAAATCAAAAGCAAGAAATATTAAAATTAAAACTATTAAAAACCCCAGATACATTTTCTGGCGGCTATTTTGTACCGATTTTCATCAAACATAGACAAGAGCACTACCGACTATTTCACCTTTCAAACAATAGATCAAAATCAAAATTGGTTAAGGTGGAAGCTTCAATATAATAATTAAATACCTATTACAGGCGCGAATCATATTTTGTTTAATGTTCAGTCTGACAATGACCGGCAAATTGCAAAAAACGTACGAAAATTTCAATTTCGCGGGCTACCGTGGAGCTTCCTTAACCGTTTAAATGCCTCTTTGGTCTAGTGGTCGTACAGTGCGACTGCCGAGCAAGAGATCCTGGGTTCGGTTCCCAAGTCGAGCAAAGTGTTATTGGGGTTTTCTGTGAAATTCTCAGTAGCAGCTCGGGGTTTGGATTCGTGCCCGGTTGATGGCAATAGGCTCGCCCCCTATTACATGGGACCTGTAATAATACTGGGATATATTCTCCTGAGAGAATTACTGAGGTTTGGTTTGGTTATTATTTAAAACTAGCTAGTGTCCGCTACTTCGTCTGCGTAAAATTTGTAATTATATCCACACATACAAACTCCCAACCCCTTTTTCTCCCTTTCAAAATATGATTTCCGGGATGAAAACTATCCTATATTCTTCCCCGGGACTGCAACTATCTCTATACCAAATTTCAACTAAATCGGTTCAGCGGTTATAGCGTGAAGAGGTAACAGATAGAGAGACAGACACACACTTTCGCATAATTATAATAGTACTGATGTACCACAAATTCTTACCTACAATAATGTAGTTCCGTGGTGACGATGGGTTGAGGTTTTTCACTTGAACTATTCAGTGCTGGATCAATCCTGAAATGAAAATAATAATGTATACTCCCACTGCTGGGCATGGGTCTCGTCTCATATGAGAGGGATTAGGTTATATAATAATCCTCTACGCTAGCCTGGTGCGGGTTGGCAGACTTTCCAAACCAGACACCAGCCAAGCATGCAGGTTTCCTCACGATGTTTTCCTTCACCGTTTGAGCACGTGATATATACGCACGTAACTTCTGAAAAGTCAGTGGGGGAGATTGGAAACGTGGTGTTAAAATAATATCAATATACAGCGATAAAATCGGTATATTATTATAATGTATTGACTTCTTACACTTACGCGAATATACACCTTTCTTACACCTCTTTCTTAAACAATGTACTTGTATTACATAGGGTAAAACACCCATTTATTGGCACTTTAAGGAGTTGCTTGTATAAAACATTAAAATTAGGTATGTCTTTTTAATTTTAACAAGGTAATGAGTATCCATATTGGTTAAATACACATAGAAGATTGATTATATGTACTTTTTATTTCAATTTAAAGTAGATTATTCCATAGTTTTTATGTTATAAAGAAATGTGTTAAAAAAACCAAATGTTGGCATAGGTAACCCTTTTATTGGCAGTTAAAATTAACTATTATTGGCCCCTCACTCATTTTGTGGGTATACACTTAAATGAGTAGAAGACAATATTACAGCTATTCTAAATTCTAGGGCTTTAATTAATATAATATATAGATATAGGTATATTTGAGTAGGAACATTAATTAGTTCAAAAATATTACAAACAAAGTCAGAGATAGGCATTTATTTGAAAGAGTTATTCTTCTTAAATAATTAGTACTAAAAAATCAGTCATAAATCATGTAACTAGGTAATTTTAAGTCATTCATCTTCGATTATTCTTCCATTTCAGATAAAAGTTTTTCAACACAAGTATATCATTAAGGATTTACACTTAAAGCATATTTTCCTCTGTATACACCTTACGCCTCACCTTTACTGATTTTACTTTTACATAATTTCTCGTCCTTGGTTTCATGTTAGTTAACTGAAACGAATATCAATGTTACCAATCATGAACACAACAGAATTGCCAATTATTGATACATGCCAATAAATAGATCTAACATAATTGGCAGGGGCCAATAAAAGGTTAATGGCATATTTTTGATACCAAATGTTAGCACGGTAAAAAAATGTGAAAATCGCCATTAATACAATAATTTATTTACGGCTAAAATAAGATTAAGTACTCTTAAATCACATGAAATAACATTTGTAGTCAAAATTCAAAAGATTAACTAATATACACAAGAATAAAATTAGTCATACCTTAGCAAAAAATCAAAATTTTATTTATTTTTTCCACAAACGTTCAGACACGTCCCTTAATTTCTTATTGAGGCACCATATTGAAAATACATCTGTTTCTATGCTGGCAGGGCAATAGAGTATAAAACTACCGATGTTATCCTATTTGAAAAAATATGTTTTGCGTTCTGATAATCGTAATATAGTTAAAATTGTGTAAGGTGCCAATAAATTGGTAGGGTGCCAACATTAGGGTAGTTTACCCTACCTACATGGTATGTAATACAAGTGTGTATCCTGTGTTGAAGGTCCGTAATAAATAAGAATATTGTTAGTTATACTGTAAGATATTATTAGTTTTATATTGTTATTGAATACACCTTTTAAGATAAGTTTATTTTTACATAGTTATTTTCTATAATATTTATATAAGTACATTAGTAGTTCTCTTCAGTAGGTAAATGATGAGAATTTATAATAATAATTTTGTTATGTTTTGTGCAATATCTATTACCTAAGTTTTGTAATATCTAATAATAAAGCTGCACTATCGTATTGGGTCCAGTGTAAAGATAGATGAAATGAGTATTTAAATAAATAAATGAATAAATAAAAGTAAATATTAGACATTGGAATAAAACTAGTTTTTACGGAGTTTTAGCTTCAGTCATTCCAGTTTGCCCATGACCATGGATGTTGTAAAGGATCCGAAACGTTGGATTAAAATAATATTAATATTATATTCCACGATAAAATCCGTAAAAAGTAGTTTTTAACCGACTAGGAAAAGGAGGAGGTTATCGATTCGACTGTATTTTTTTTTTGTTTTATGTTTGTTACCTCATAACTTTCGACTGGGTGAACCGATTTTGATGATTCTTTTTTTATTTGAAAGCTGGTGCTTCCCGTGTGGTCCCATTTGGTCCAGTTCTGACATTAGAAGTCGTTTTTTTTTGCATTTTAAGGGCTAATTTTTATTTCAGTATAAAAACTTTTATTTCAAAGTCCAATATTCTCGTTCCTTACAAAAAATGCTTGAAAATTCCCACTTACTCGTGAAATTCAAATTCAACATCTTCTGTATCCAATGCAACAACGTTTTCGTCTGTCTCCAAAGTGGTTTTGTGAGTTCTGTGAACAAGAAATGTAATGTACTGTACAATGACACGCTTTGTTGTTGTACATCATCATCATCATCATCATCATCATCAACCCATTATTAGCGATAACAGAAATACATAATCTGTGAAAAATTCAACTGTCTAGCTATCGCGGCTCTTGTGATACAGCCTGGTAACAGACAGACGGACAGACAGCGTAGTCTTAGTAATAGGGTCCCATTTTTACCCTTTGGCTACGGAACCCTAAAAAGTACTGTAACACTTCTATTGGTTGTAATTGGTCTATGTGTACCGTTTTAACTGACGTTAATTAAATAAATAATGTAACTTTCCAAAAAAAAAGGCTACCCAAATTACAAATTTTACGCGGTTGAAGACGCGGGCAAAACCTAGTTAGTTACACATTTATCTTATATATAAAATTCTCGTGTCACAATGTTCGTTCCCGTACTCCTCCGAAACGGCTTGACCGATTCTCATGAAATTTTGTGAGCATATTGAGTAGGTCTGAGAACCGGCCAACATCTATTTTTCATACCCTTAGTGATAAGGGTTGTCCACCCTTAACATATTTCTTTAATTTTTAGATTTTTTTTAAATTTCTTTATTTTTTTATTATGTCGCATTGAAAAATACTTCTAACCCTAAATTTTCACTTTTCTACCACCAACCCCTATAATGTGGCAAAACAACGTTTGCTGGGTCAGCTAGTATTATATCTAAATATATATAACTCAAAGGTGACTGACTGACTGACTGACATAGTGATCTATCTACGCACAGCCCAAACCACTGGACGGATCGGGCTGAAATTTGGCATGCAGGTAGATGTTATGATTTAGGCATCCGCTAAGAAAGGATTTTTCGAAATTCATCCCCTATGGGGGGTAAAATGGGGGTGCAAAGTTAATATGAAACCTTTATTTTTTTAGTCAAATAAGCGGACTAAGTCGCGGGAACCAGCTAGTATTACATATCTATATATATGTATATATTATCGCTGAAATCCGCTGGATGCGGGCGGCGCATGACCGGTCGTCGTGGCGATCCTTGGGGGAGACCTATGTCCAGCAGTGGACGTCTAACGGTTGATGTGATGATGATGATATGTTATACTTACTTGTAATATTCTTCTTGGGTTATAACCACGTTTAATACCAATGGTACAGCTTCATCCTCTTTTCTGTAAGAAATAAAACATTTTTACTTCATATTTATACTTAAAAAAGTCAGTAAAGTGAGTAAACATTTGAGATAGCCTTCGAGAGGTAGGATATAGCGAGATTTCTCGCTCAAATTGAGCTGCCCGACTGGAGAAGTACCTCCGCCTTACAGAAGACTGCAGTGAATCAACAATAGTTGTGTTTCTGTGAGTGAGTAAGGTTACCAGAGGTCATTGGGGGAGTGACTATTCTGACAGCATGGGAATTCCATTTGCTGTCAGTTTAGTAATTCCCTATTTTAAGAAACCTAAACGGTTTCTGCATTTCGGTCGTGTAACATCGATGTTAAAAAGCTCTTGTTATAGAATTTGACGACCCGTTTAGCTCAGCAGTAGTTAACGCTGCCTGCTGTGCTATGGGTCCCGTGTTAGAATCCCGGTAGCGACAAATGTTTGTGTCATGAGCATCAACATTTGTATCCGATTGGATGTATATATAATAATAATAATAATAATCTTTATTTATCCAAAAACATACAGATTTTGAAAAACATGTATAACATGTATGTATTAACAAAAAAATCGATATCAACCATCTAGTTACCGTAACACAAGCCTCGTTGCTTACCACGGAACTAGATGGCGCTGTGTAATAATGTCCGGTTATATTTATTTATTTATTATGATATATAATATATAGACATATAATTACCTCTTTTTACACATACATTGTTTAGTCATTGACATGATAAGAAGAATGCTATGTATGTTTGTGTTAACTTCAAACTAATAATTAAAATGACTACAAAAATTCTTACCGACTGAATTGGGCGTCATTTCTTTCAAGCTGTTGTTTTTGAGTTTTTGTTTTAATAGATTTATTATTCGAGACATTTGGTTCCAAACTGAAACCGAATAATTTATCTATACTAACATTATAAAGTTGAAGAGTTGGTTTTCATGTTTATTTGAACGCGCTAATCTGAGGAACTACTTAATGGAATTGAAAAATCTTTTTGTGTCACGCTACGGGCAATTGGAACGGAGAAATACATGAAAGACGAGACGAGAAGTATGAATGTGGACGAGGCAAAAGTGGTATACAGGGACCGTAGCGCGTAGCATTCTGTAGTTTCTGCTTACCCCCTGGGAAAAAGGCGTAGTGTATGTATGTATGTAAATACATGAACAATATTGAAAAAAAAATCTAGAAAAATTAATTACTCCAAAAACTACTAAACCACTCTCTCTCTCTTAAGTGACGCAAACGAACTTGCTCAAGAAGATCTTTTTATTATAAATAAAAATCTCCTGTCACAGTGCTTGTCGCTGAACTCCTCCGAAACGGCTAAACGGATTATTATTAAATTCTGTATGTATATTTGGTAGATCTTTGAATCGGTCGTAGGCTATTATTTTTTTACACTCCTAAATGTTAGGGATGACTCTCACCAGACTTTTTTTGTTTTAAATGTTTTGTCAATTTTTGTTTTTTTTTGGTATGATGTGGCATAAAAAAAATCTTATAACCCTAAATTTTCACTCTTCTACCACCAACCCCTATAATGTGACCAAAATAATAATGCTGGGTCAGCTAGTAATTAATATAATATAATTTCCTGTGTACTCACCTACAATTTTGTGTTTCTGTCGCAGTTTCTGGTGCAGCTTCAATGCTTGCGCTATCATTTGTGACTGCAACCTCTGAAGTTGTCCTGCAAAAATATTCAAAGAATTATTTAGTACTCTTCTACGTACACAAAACCAACTTATTTATCACTTTTGGGATAAAGGCTTTCACAAATGTTATGGGATTTCTTTAAGTTTTTTTTATGGTGATAAGGCGGCAATCGAGCAGGCGGCTCACCTGATGGTAAGTGATGGCCGCCGCCCATAGACATTTGAGATTTTACCAAACCCCTTAGAAACCGTTCAGGTTTCTTAAAATAGGGAGTTACTAAACTGACAGCAAACGGAATTCCCATGCTGGCAGAATAGTCGCTCCCCCAACGAGCTCTGGTAACCTTACTCACTCGCAGAAAGACAACAATTGTTGATTCACTGCGGTGTTCTGTAATGCGGAGGTACTTCCCCAGTCGGGCAGCTCAATTTGAGCGAGAAATCGCTATGCCCTACCTCCTACATTATTATTAAAGTATTAAGTATTCAAAAATGAGACAATGTCTAAACGGGAACGGAAACATACTAACTCGTTTTGTAATTCACTATCTTCTGTCTCCATTCTGTCAGTTTGCAATTCTTCAACGGTTACTCTGCAAAAGAAATAATTGAAGATATATATTAGCTGTGGTAGCTAAGTGGTTTGACCAGTGGATTGAGGTGTCAAAGTTTTCGAGTTCCAACCCAAGTCACGCACCACTGACTTTTCGGAAGTTATGTGCGTATTTATCACATGCTCAAACGGTGAAGGAAAACATCGTGAGGAAACCTGCATGCTTGAGAATTTCTCGATGGCATGTGAAGTCCGCCAACTCGCAGTAGGCTAGCGTGGAGGATTATAACCTAATCCTTGCCCAGCAGTGGGACTTTAATGGGTTGCTGATGATGATGATGACCGTCAGTATTGTTGCAATAATCAGTTATCGAGTAAAACAGGCATCGGGAGCGCAGTAAAAGTGTTTTTACGATATTCTAAGTCAAAATATCATTTAATCAAGGTAAATCAAATTTGATTGGCTCTTTTTGAATGTTGACAATAAAAACAGCCCCCAAAAACTTTCATGTTCAATTTTGGAGTTTATTTTCCTAATTTGACGACCCGTTTAGCTCAGCGGTAGTTAACGCTGCTGCTGTGCTATGGGTCCCGGGTTCGAATCCCGGTAGGGACAAATGTTTGTGTGATGAGGATTCACATTTGTATCCGAGTCATGGATGTATCTATGTAAGTATAATATTTATGTATTTCCAAAAAAAAGTATACATACATATATGTAGTATATCAACCATCTAGTATCCGTAACACAAGCCTCGTTGCTTATCACGGAACTAGATGGCGCTGTGTAATAATGTCCGGAAATATTTATTTATTTAATTTTGTTGGTTCTTAACGCTACACTTACATTTTATTTTCATTAACATCAGTATTATTTTCTGCCATCGTTTTTTCAGTATTGCTTTCAGCTTGCGTTCTGAAAATAAAATAAAAAAATACTACCGTACAATATTGACGACTTGAATTGACCGGTATTTAACGCTGCCTTCTGTGCTATGGGTCCCGGGTTCGAATCCCGGTAGGGATAAATGTTTGTGTCATGAGCATAAACATTTGTATCCGAGTCATGGATGTATCTATGTATAATATGTATGTATTTGCAAAAAAAAAGTATATGTGTAGTATATCAACCAAGTAGTATCTGTAACACAAGCCTCGTTGCTTAGCACGGAACTAGATGGCGCTGTGTCATAATTTGCAGAATTTTTTATTTAATATTATATTTTCTTTTTAATAAAAATTACTAAACCCACACAATTTTGCAGCCCCTGACTTTAAAGTTGGATCCTCCTTAATGAAATTTCTTTTTCATGACTAAATTTTATGACAGCTAGTTCAATGGGCTACATTTTTACACGCTTAGGTATTTTTTTTAGGTTTTTTTTTATACCACGTGTGGGTGACAATCTTTCGGCTAGCCTGATAGCAAGCGGTTACCGTAGCCCAGGGGTTCCCAAAGTGTTCGCCGCAGCGCCTTGGTGAGCCGTAGAAAGTAAAAAGGGGCGCCGCCGTGACGTGAGTCGATTACTTATTTAATAAAGACACCTGTCACTATCCAAAACCACAAATATTCGCGGGTATCATTATATTCGCCTATTTCTTTCAACTGAATCTTTATCAAATAGCTAACCAGAGTAGGGCGCCGTGGCAAAATACTAAATTGGTGAATGCGCCGCGAGCTGAAAAAGATTGGGAACCCCTGCCGTAACCAATGGACGTTTTTAAGGCTAGTCTTAGAGCCGTGATAGCCTAGTGGTGTGACCAGTGGACTGAGATGTCAAAGGTCTCGAGTTCGAACCCAAGGCACCACTGACTTTTCGGAAGTTATGTGCGTATTTATCACATGCTCAAACGGTGAAGGAAAAAATCGTGAGTAAACCTGCATGCCTGAGAGATTTGTCTCGATGGCATGTGAAGTCTGCCAACCCGCAGTAGGCTAGCGTGGTAGACTATAGCCTAATCCCTCTCAAATGAGAGGAGACCCGTGCCCAGCAGTGGGTCAATGATGATGATGGGTTGATGATGATAGTGGTGTCTCTTCCGCGTTTCCCTCCCATTGGCGTATCTTTTGAGAGACTTTTCCCCGAGGAGGTCCCGGCCTAAGTAATCGAGGCGTAGGAGAGCTAATATAAAAAAGCCCAACTCTAGATACGTCAATATTCCCATCCCAAGTGATGAGACGTGCGCCACTCACTTTATGACATTACCTGTCTCGGTCTTTTGACTTTTCAAACTCATTCTCACAATCGCTGTCACAATTCTTTTTACATTTGTTGTTACTCTCATCCGAATCTTCCACAATCTCTTCAGGTGAGCTAAAATAATAAAAATATTTAAAAATAATAAGCGTGAAGAGGAAACAGACAAACATTCGCATTCCAATAATATTATAAACGCAAACGTTTGTAGGGATGTTCGTAACTTTTTCATACAAAAAGGTGTTAACAGATTTGGATGAAATTTGGTATACAGATGGTTTATTACCTGGATTAATACATACCTACTACTTTATCTATATACCATGTGGGCAAACCCACGCGTGGGCGTTAGTTTTTACGGATGTATGGATTTATATCTTACCCAGTCCTTAAGCCCATCTTCCGTTTCTTCCTTTTTTTCTTTTCGTTCCATTCATTTTCTTCCTTCAAAATCCTTCTGATGGTGTCCAGACAAACGCCGGTGGCTTCCGAAGTCCGTTTCCGAAGTTTCGCGAAGGGAGAATAGTCTATGCTATTGCCATAACGACTCTTTATGTCTTTGAATTCAACTTCAAAGAAGTAGTAAACGTGGGCTATGATTGCTTTAGCTCGACCCTAGAAGTTAAATAATTATATCAGGACATTATGATGGTCACTTGCGCAAGATAGCTGGCAGTGACTGGAGGAAAAGAGCCGAAGATCGAGCTCTGTGGCGTTCACTAGGGGAGGCCTACGTCCAGCAGTGGACGAATATAGGCTGATGATGATGATGATTATGATGGTCCATCTTGAAGATAAGAACAAAGCTTGAGACTGATATATGGATGAAGATGCGATCTTGAAGATGAGATCAAACCTTGAGACCATAATACGCTATCAGTAGGCCACAATGGTATATGCATGAAAGAGATATCGTACGGTGTTCCACAGGGTTCGGTTCTGGGGCCAGTGTTACATACAAACATGCGCTTCCTATTCCAATATTTATAAGACGCTCCTTCACTTACCCCTAAATACAAATCACTGTCGCGACGCTTGAATTCCTGGTTGCATTTCCTGCACACATCCTTGGGTATCAGGATATGCTGGCATGTTTTGTCAGGAGTCGTCTGAAATGGACAGGTGGAACTGTTATATTTTAATAAGACAATTTAATAGGAGCTGTGGTAGCCTTATGGTGTGACCAGTGAACTGAGATGTCAAAGGTGTCGTGTTCAAACTCAAGGAACGCACCACTGTCTTATTTTTATCGTTTATAGGTCAGCGTTTGACCACTATCTCACCTGATGGTAAGTGACGATGTGGATCTGTGGTAACTTTTCGGAAGTTATTGTGTATTTATCACATGCTCAAACGGAAAAGAAAAACATCGTGAGGAAACCTGCTTGCGCGTGCTGCTGCATCAGGGGCGTAGCCAGGATTCAATATAGGGGGTCGAGGGCTATATGTAATCCTCGCTACGCCCCTGGAGCCTCCTACCCGTTTACCCCCTTAATAACATAAACAATTCGATAGGCGATGACACAAGTACCTCTGCCGGTGAATCCGCGGTGTTGCCCAGTTTCAATGTTGGTAGAGCCCACACAAACAGTTTGCGGGTTTTCTTGAATCTCTGGAAACACTTCTCCTCAAAATGCTGAGAGCATATTGTGTTGGCTACTGGCGCTGGCTTCCAGTCTGGTCCCTGGCCGGTAGCGTCGATCCATTGCTGACGTAACTCTGGATTGCGAGGGAATCTAAAATAATAGGTAATCTATAGATATAAATAAAAATGAATGTTGCTAAGCGCATAACTCAAGAACGGGTTGACCAATTTGGCTATTTTTTAATGGTTAACGGGGGTAGGCCCCCGATAAGGTGGACCGACGACCTGGTTAAAGTCGTTGGAATCTGCTGGATGCAGGTAGCCCTAGATCGGTCGTTGTGAAAATCTTTAGGGGAGGCTTATGTCCAGCAGTGGACGTCATCCAGCTGATATGATGATGATGATGATGACGTTGCAAAGCAAAACGTTGCCCCACACTAGGATTTTCTCCTGTGCGTTTACATACACAAACGTGTGTTTCCTAGAAAATCCTAGTGTGGGGCAACTTTTTCCTTAAATGAAAAAACGTTGGCATTAAAATAAAAATATAAACAATAAACAAATGCTCGCTTTACCTACATGAGCTATGTGTAGATTTGTAGAATAAGGACGTCACAAATAATATTTATACGCTCTTCTCAAGTGGAGAATAAATACATAAATAATAATAGCTCCGATAAACTCATTCAGTGCTCTGTTTTTCTACCGCTGTCATTTCCCCCTCTATTGATTATAATTATTATGACGTCCCGACTGAACGCCCCAACGTGTACACACTCCTTTATGAGTTAGCTTTCGATCAATACCTAGTAAAGCTTTATTAAGCTTAGGTTTTTACACATAACATTCTGTATTAAGAAACCAACCGACTCAGACTTCTAAAAACAAGTAAAAATTAAGCAAATATTTAGCAACCAAATTGTCATTAAAAGTTTTTTTTTTAAGACGTATTTTTTTAAATGTGGTGTTTTAATAAGTTTGGTAAAATATAATAAATTTTCTCTAACTAATAAAATTCGCACACATAATAAATAGCACTATAAAATAAAGTTTACAACAAAACGAATATTCATTTTTTCATTCATTCATTTGTGTTGAAATTCGCAATCGCGCATTTAGGATATAACGCTATGCGATTAAGATAATGATTTATTTACTTACACGTGATAACTGATGTTTCCGTTTTTGGAGTCATTCTTCCCGCCTTTATTACTGCAAGATAATACACTACACTGAGGCATTTTACATAAAATAATATAATTAAACGAATCGATTTGTTTACAACCGGTATCAAGATTTGAGTAGGTCAATAGTGCCCTCAATAATATAGTAAAACGATGAAACGTCAAACCATAGATTATACAAAACAAACCGTGCTAATAAATAATGGTTTCATAAAACAGCTTGTTTTCATGCTGTCTCTGTCGCACAGTAAACACTACAGCTCTGTGAGAGAAAGAGATGAGACACGATCGATAGTTTTTTTATACAACCATTTTAATTGGAACGGAGCGGAGCGGAGTCTTACCCCTCACCTCTTTTTATGCGAGAGTCACATGCTCGGAAAATTTACCCAAAGGGGCTGTTCATTAATCACGTGATGTTTTTTTAACATTTTTTATTTTTAATTGGTTTAAGAAGAGCTGTGGTAGCCTAGCGGTATGACCAGTGGACTGAGATGTCAGAGGTCTCGAGTTCAAACCCAAGGCACGCACCACTGACTTTTCGGAAGTTATGTGCGTATTTATCACATGCTCAAACGGTGAAGGAAAACATCGTGAGGAAACCTGCATGCTTGAGAGATTTGTCTCGATGGCATGTGAAGTCTGCCAACCCGCAGTAGGCTAGCGTGGTGGACTATAGCCTAATCCCTCTCAATTGAGAGGAGACCCGTGCCCAGCAGTGGGACGTTAATGGGTTGATGATGATTGGTTTAAGACTACCCGCCCACCCCCCACCAAAAATCACGTGTATTTTTTTAGTAGGTACCTACAAAGAATCTTAAAATGTTTGTAATACTATTTTTAGGTTTAGAAATCACGCGTTTGACGAAAAAATAATTACACGTGATATCTTACTATACCCCCCCTCCCCCATGTGATATTTAGTGATTTTTGCTGAACCCCTCCCCTCCCTTTTGAATCTCACTTCATTAATGGACAGCCTCAAACTAGAGCTTTCGTTTAGTTTTATCAGATGGAAAATATCTATTGATATTATTCAATATTTATGTATGATGTTAAAGTATATATCATAAACCTAACGTGGGCCCAGTAACTGGTTTACCAGGTGGCTGAATAGGCCACCTAGGACTACAGATTTTAGGAGGCAACAAATTTAGGCAATAATATTTTTTTAGAGTTTTACATTTATTTATTTTTGTAAGCTCGATAGAATTAGGGCTAAAATTTACGAGTGAATTGGGAAAGACGTAACTAAATTTGTAATTTGATTGTCATATTTTTTATAAACTACTAGGTTATTGAATTGCAAAATTTGATTAGTTTTTTTTGGAAGTCGTGGTAAATCTGTTAGGCACCGGTCCGCCGCCACCCCCTGGTGAATGAAGGGTGCGCAGATTCCGTCTACAGTCGGTAAACGCCATCTACCGACTAAAAGATATACCTATGTCAACGCTGCCAGCCCTATCGCCGAGGCCATGGGATTTGCGAAAGCATTCACTACGGCCAATGAAAAATTTTGTAGCCTATTGGTGCCAAATGTTTAGATATGCCTCTGGCAATCCTTAGCCTATAAACTACTTAAGCAATTAATAATAGTAGATTAAATCAGATGACCAAGTGTAACGTAGACAGAAGCTAACAAAAAAAAAAGGTAAATCCACCTTTTTGTCTTCTTGGTGATTTATGTAACCCCACCGCTCAAGATTCCTTGGGGCATTCAGTTGCCTTAATCCGGCACTGGTCACTGACCTCAAATATAGTTTAAATTTAAAACACGTTACTAACGCTCTTAACAAATGAGCGACGCCATAGTTATTGAAGTCCGGCTCTCCTCTTCATTTCTATAATTTCATTGGTTGTTGGTAATTGTATTAGGTATACATACATACTTACATAATGCTTCCTTTTTAAACAATTACATCGCCAACGTCCATACCACGTTGAATACACCGGTTCTCGTCCGATCACCGAAGTTAAGCAACATCGGGCGCGGTCAGTACTTGGATGGGTGACCGCCTGGGAACACCGCGTGTCGTTGGCCTTTTGCTGTTTTTACATTTGAAAGAAATAGTTTTTTATGATTCTCCTTTTCTGTATAAAGTACAAATTAACTAATAATATACTACCTAATGTCAATATCCTGAGTGCCTTTTGCTTATGTTTTTTCTCTAGTAAACAAGCTTATGTTTTTTCATACATTTATTTGAACGCGCCTAACCAAACGTTATCTCACGCCCCACGTTGGGCGCCAGTTATAACTTGGTGAGTTATAATAACCACGGTATCTAATTAGTGAAAATAAATTACATACTGAAAACACAATTAATACCTTTTAATACTGTTTTTAGAAATTACAGATTATTACGATTCTCATATTATTACTACTTAGGCTCAGGTTTAGGCTCAGACAAGGCCCGACCGGTAGAGGGCGGCACTTAACTTGCGGAGCTGGAGCGTTGGTGATGAAGGCCGGTTCTGCAGCCCTTTTAATAAGAACTCGTTTGTCCTATTTTACCTACGTACCTTTTCTTTTCCCCTTGATTCAAGGGTTTTTTGCATGGTAAAAGATTGTTTAATGTATCAAATTATATTTGAAGACAAAGATGACATGTATGATTTTATGAAAAATGACACAGCAGCAAGAACTGAATATGCAGTTCCATAATAAAAAAATATAGCAAGTGGTTTACTGTTTAACACATCGATTAATTCCCCTCCATTACATAAATGTTATATTATTAGATTTTTATGGAGAAAATGTTTTGAAAAGTGCCTAATTTAAGCATATTTCACTAGGAGTCGGTAGAAAATATCATGTCATAGCGCGTAACAACTATAATGGACACAAGTATAGGACTTTTATCTTTCCTGACTTCCATTGTTTTTATTTATTATATTAGGTATGTATGTATCTATGTATTTATTTTTGTATTTTGGTTAAATTAATATGATTCTTTATTTTCCCTTTCTTAGTTGCACCTACCGTTTTGTCTCTGCACCACTCTAAGGTTGACTGGTAGAAAATGCCTAAGGCATTAAGTCCGCCTTTGTACGTTTATTTGTGCATAAAGTTTTATTAAATAAAAAATAAATAAACTTTTCCGTAGAGTAGAGATCCAGGTTTTAAGTCAAGGGGGGGGGGGGGCATTGGCGTATCTAGGAAGATCAGGGGGCCTAAAAAAGATCATCCCACTTATCTAATCTAAACTTTAATCTAATCTAACTTTAATCATGGTGTCATAAAAAAATACCTGACAAGTATCAATTTAAAAGTGGGATGAGCTTTTGTTTGAATTTAGTAGTGGACCTAAAAAACCGGCCAAGTACGAGTCGGACCCGCGCACGAAGGGTTCCGTACAAAATTAGGCAAAAAGTTGCGTTTTTTTTGTGGGAACCCTCTTAAATATTTATTTTATTTTGTTTTTAGTATTTGTTGTTATAGCGGCAACAGAAATACATAATTTGTGAAAATTTCAACTGTCTAGCTATCGTGATTCTTGAGATACAGCCTGGTGACCGACGGACGGACAGACAGCGAAGTCTTAGTAGGAGTTTTTACCCTTTGGGCACGGAACCCTAAAAACATACAGGCGAAATATACTCCAACAGACGTTATATTAGTAGGTAGTATAGTAGTTTTCAGTAGGGCATAGCGAGATTCCTCGCTCAAATTGAGCTGCCCGACTGGGGAACTTGGAAGTACCTCCGCCTTACAGAAGACCGCAGTAAATCAACAATAGTTGTATTTCTGCGAGTGAGTAAGGTTACCAGAGCTCGTTGGGGGAGTGACTATTCTATCAACATGCCTAAGCGGTTTCTGCAGGGGTTGGTAACGCATCAAGCGTTCTGGTGTTGCAAATATCCATGGGCGGTGGTGATCACTTACCATAAAGTGAGCCGCCTGCTCGTTTGCCACTATCATCATAAAAATAAACACCGCTGCATAACCCGGAAACAATATAAAAAAAATATAAAAAATAAAATTGCTAATTAAAAGTGATGGTAGGTATATTATGTAATATCTGCAGTTGTGTAGAATAAACCTACCTACCTAATTAGTAATATAATACCGTACAAAGATAAAAAGCCGTGTTGCATATACATATAAAACAAGGAAAAAACATATGCATATGAATAAGGCCCGGTTTGCACTGAAGTGGAGAGGAACGGAGACGTGCGGAGATGCGTGTTGAATAACCAATCAGATTTCGTTAATTCCACATCTCTCTGCAACGATTGGTTATTCGTAACTCATCTCCGCACATCTCTTCTCCTCTCTGCGTCAGTAGAAACCGGGCCTTAGTTGTTCTTTTTACTTTTCGAAGTTTCAAGTGCCATTCTTTTTGTTTGTCCGTTTGTTTGAAGGCGCTAATCACAGGAACTACGGATGGAAATTGAATAATTATTTTTGTGCGGGATAGTCCATTAATCGAGGAAGGTTATAGGCTATAACCAGGGACCGTACAACACCACTTAAGTGTTAAGCCTATTGACAGGGTAACCCGTACATAGGGTAACCCATATCGCAGGGTTACCTTTTGATCGGGTTACCTCCCTAAAACCCAGCGAAAGGGTTAACACCTTCATTGTGGTAACCACTTGAAGGGGTAACCCCTTCAACGACTTAAGCCTATCAAGGGGTTACCTTCACGAAAAGCTTTTATTCGTGTTACCCGGGGTTACCTAACGGGCCTGAGCTGCATGTAAGTAGGTAGGGGTACTTGCACTCGAGCGGTGCGTCATTGCCTTGACGCCTTACTATTTTTAACCGACTTTAAAAAGGAGGAGGTTCTCAATTCATCGGAATATTTTTTTTTATATAGATAGGTACCGATTTGCAAAATTATATCTTTGTTTATCGTTGTTTAAAAGATTAACCTGTACAGATACACCCATCAGGATCTCATGATGGAATCCCAGGGAAATCGAGGACAACCCTCAAATTTTAAAGGCACTTATTTTGTTTTACATGTATTCTCCAAAGATTTTCAAGTATTTACGTCTGAAAAAAAAAACCATCTCATATGAATGATCTGATGATGGAAGGTACAACTCCTCAACGGATAAGAGTTGAAGGAAAATTATTTCGAAATTATACATAGCATATTAACCAATAGTCGTATTCTTTCAGGGTATTAGATTGACCTGATGTAAATATCATTGAAGTTTAAGAGTTAGGTGGAAATATAAACGTGGGCAGATTTCGATTGCCTATTGTTTATCTACTATGTATTTTCGCGCTGGTCCGGACTCCCGTTCGAATAAAAAACTGTAAGCATTGGATTTTCTTTTCTATTACGCTTTATTATTGTTTCCTCTTTATTTTCTATCTTAGTTTGATGCAATATATTACATATTAAACAGGTTGAAACTTGCAACGATCTATAGGGGTCTAAGCATTTTGCACCCGTAGATGGTATAGTAGCCCTCCCCCCCCCCCCCAATAAATATAATTACGTGAGTAATTATATTTATTCTATAATTATAGTAATTAGGTTAGGTTAGGTTAGTCCCTGGCTATAACATCACGCTACGACTAATAGGAGCGGAGCATTAATGAAAAAGTTGCTTAAATGTCCACCCGTGCGAAGCTGGGACGGGCCGCTTATCATATCTTCTTCTTCTTAGTCGGTACACTCTTGCCGGAGTGGTCGTGGTCTCCATTGTGAATCATGTGATGATGATGTTATTAATAAACTTATCACATACACAACTATTAAGTCAAAGTCAAAAGTCATAATATCATTTATTCAAAGTAGGCCAAATTTAATTTTCTCCTTTTGAACGTCGACAATAAAGACAGTCCCTAAATCGCCCGCCCAACGGAACCGCCCTAAGGAAAACATTGTGAGGAAACCTACATTCCAACGAGATTTTCTTGATGGCGTGTGAAGTCTGTGAAGTCAATCCGCACTAAGCTGGTCTAATGCCTATTAAATGAGAAGAGACTCGTGCCCAGCAGTGGGACAGCAATGGTGTTGATGATGACCTCGTTGGTCAACTGCTGCAGACAGACAAACAGACACACTTTCGCATTTATAATACTAGTAACGATAATAAAATAATAATAATCTTATATACTTATAAAAATCTCGTGTCTCGCGTGTTTGTCGCTGAGCTCCGCCGAAACGGCTGGACGGATTATTATGAAATTTTGTATGTATATTTGGTAGGTATGAGAATCGGTCGTTGGCTATTTTTTATACTCCTAGGTGATAAGGATGTTCCACCAGGTTTTTTTCTTTTTTTTTTTATTAGATAATATTTTTTTGTATTTCTTTATGATCTGTCATAAAAAAATACTTATAATTCTATATGTTCACCCTTCTACCACCAACCAACCCCTATTATATGGCAAAACAACGTTTGTTGGGTCAGCTAGTAATAATATAATAACTTGACGTACAATAATTTTGTCTAATGGCGGATTCATCTACGTGTAGTGATATCGTGTGTCATGTGTGTTTTGTCTAAAGTGTCCGCACTCGAAAACACATGTAACCGTCAACGGCGACGGCGGCCGACTGACGCTCTTGTCAGGTAAACCCCGTCCCGCGCGCTCGTGCCGCCACCCCCGCTGCCTTACGTCCCCCGTCGCCCGCGGACCATGGGATTGTCACGTACGAATTTCCCAAGCTATAGTAATAATAGTTCTGCTTTAACTTATTTGGTTTGATTCCACAGTCAAACTGTTCGTACAGTTGTGTGGAACATTATGTTACTTTATAAGAATACCATGTAACTTTATAAACTTATTAAATAAATGAATAAAATAAAATATAATAATAAAATAATATGAATAAATATAGTAAGGATATATCCGCTTCTGTAGAATACACTCGTATCTACCCAATTAGTAATAAAATACAAAGAGATAAAAACGTGTTACTTATATAAAATAAAGACAAAACATAATTGCTTATATGCATATAAATAAGATGTTCAAAATTGATAGCATACAGTTGCATTGTTGATTTTACCAAGCGTTCTAATAATGTATTTTACCCAAGTTATTTTGTTCGCCTTATTGGCGGTAATCCTTATCGAGTCGACTAGGGGTAAGAATTGAGCATTTTATTTTTAATATTTTCGATGATAAACGATATTGATATTGATTTATTTGATACTGGCTTTTGCCCGCGACTTCGTCTGCGTAAAATTGCCACGAATTAACAAATCAAATTTATTAATTATTGCACACGTCACGCGTCCCGTCCTAAAACTGAATTCAAATTCCCGCGCAAATAGTGAAGTGACGAAGGACAGCGCTCCATTCATCCTTCTCACGCCTAAAAAGTTTTTATTACGTCACTGACGTCACGTGGTGTCTACCTCTAATCTAACAAATTCTCTCTACAGGTCAGTACGAGGAATGTGCGGACGATCCCAATGCCTACATAGGGTGTGCCGGCCGCTGTCACCGCACATGTTCGGACCACAAATTGTCTGATAGGCCCTATTTATGCCCTCGTATTTGCATTCCTGCGTGTGATTGTAAACCGGGCTATGTTTACGATGCAAATATAAAAAGATGTGTTATGCCCGCAGACTGCAGTAAGTATAGTTCTGAATAAGGAGTGTATATGTCACCGGAAAATAACAAGATCCGTAAGTTTATCAATCTACTAGGAAGTTTATAAACTTTCGTAGGATTCTAAACGGGAGATAAATTGTAATATTTTACGTCCACATTTTCGTAAATTGATAAACTTACTGAACTCACTCGTAAAATAATAAGTAAGCAATAACTAAACGCTACGCGCGATCTGATTGGTTGACTGTCACGTGTCACTTCTCCTTCCTCGCGGCCGCCATTGTTCGCCACTATGAACATTGACCAATCAGAGAGCGTGTTATTTTACGTATTTCAAAGATGCGTATATTTAAAAAAGAGTTTCTGTGATTGGTCGAGCCATATAAAATCTTACGAATAGATATCCGTTAGTTTATAAATTTACCGTGTGACGTCGGAAATTGATAAATTTACGAAAATGTGGACGTAAAATATTACAATTTATCTCCCGTTTAGAATCAAACGAAAGTTTATAAACTTCCTAGTAGATTGCTAAACTTACGGATCTTGTTATTTTCCGGTGACATATATAAAAAAAACATCTATACAGAGTCGGCAACGCGCAAGTGACTCCTCTGGCGTTGCAAGCGTCCATAGGCCGTTTGAAAATTCTTCCAAGCATCAAAGATGTGTGTAAGCGATGGAAATCCTGCGTCAGTTGTTGAACGACTCTGTGTAAAACGATATTATTCAGGGTACAAGAGGCTGTTTACTTTAAAATGTGCAAGTGCCTTATTGCTTTGTATACCAGTTTATAAAAAAGTTACTAATAGATAGACCACTAATTCATTTTATCAAATGAACTACTAGTTTATCTTTTGTTTAATTTTGTATACTACAAGGTTCAAGGTTGGCACACAAAATTACGGCCCGCCCGCCTGAAGGTAAGCGGTTGTTGCTGATCCTGTAAAAACCATTAAGGTTTCTGGTTCAATGCAGTCTTCTAATAATAATAATAATAACTACGTACTTCCACGGTCGGACAGCCCAATTTAAGCGAGAAATCTCGCTATGCCTTACAAATCAAATCAAATCAAATCAAATCATTTATTTCAATTAGACCAATACAGGTGCTTTTGAATTGTCATATTTATTTGAATTTAGTTGCACGGTTCCAAAAGGTAGGTCTTATGGAGAAGAACCGGCAAGAAACTCCATAGATACTCTTTTAAATTAAATACAAAATTGTTGGTTTTGTTTTACAAAGATTTATGTGTGTAATGTAATATCAATATGAGACTGGTGCAGTTCGATGTGAAACGTATGATTTATGCAGACAGGAAATAACTAAAACCAATTTAGGTTGCCATAACATGTATGAGCCGACCAGTCCCAACTGATAGCACCCGTTCACGAGCATGACGTGTGTATCGGCGTCTGTCTACTCAACCATGTTGTAGGGAATAAAAAGACCCGACACACAACGCCACCACCAGCAGGACATTTGAGTGAGCATGACAAGCCCAGACTGCCCGGCAACCATTTCCAATTTTATAAAAAAAAAAAAAAAACAACGTCAAAGCCAACATCAGTCTCATATTTTACAAGCTATTTTGCTAACTCAGTAACTATTGCGTTAATAAATAATAAATTAAATTAATAAATAATTAGCATGTCAATTTGTAAAAGTGTATAACTAAACATGTCAAATTGTATAAGTGTATAACTGAGCATGTCAAATTGTAAAAATGTATAAATATATCTTTATGTAAAACAAAAGAAGTCAGACCAATAAATACAAATAATAATAATAATCATGAGGCTAGTAAACCTGTGGAGCTGGACTAGCATTCTGCCAAACTTTTTTATCTACAAGATAATCTTCTAATTTGTAATATGCTTTCTTGCATAGAGTAGACTTAACGATAGATTTAAATTTATTTTCTGGGAGGTTCAAAATTATATCCGGAATTTTATTATAAAACCTAACATGTTACTCTCGGAGACTCGAAGAAAGGTCAGCTAAACAGACAGAGTAACAATAGTAAAGTAACCTGACAGACATTTACAAGTCTTTGGCACATCAATATAAGAACTGAAACATCAGAAAAAAGAAATCATATCTTTTTAGAACACTTTTACAAGTTAATGTCTCAATTACTAGTTGGCGCGTGGGTTTCCTAACTGTCAAACTGAGAAGAAGCACCGATACAAATTCAGAGAATCATTGATTAGAAAAATTCAAATGTCTATTTTCTTTGTTGCAGGTCCTAATCAGCCGTCATCGACGTTATAACGGAACTGTATTAATTTAAAATCATTTGAAATGTTATAATCTTTTTAAGTGAAGACAAATAATCCTATGTATAAATGTATAACATAATATAAATAAATAAAATAAACGAATATCCGTATATTATTGCACAGCGCCATCTAGTTCCAGATACTAGTTATTTGATACATTTTTTTTATTTTGATGAATGTTTTTTTTTATATTAAACATCCATGACTCAGTTGTCAACTGTAAAAACAGTAGAGTTGGCAGCAGTGCACCGCAGTGAAATACCAATAGATGTATTTCTGCGAATGAGTAATATTATCAGAGATCTATTGATTTCGTACACTTACGCGAATATTAGACATTGAAATAAAACTACTTTTTACGGATTTTATCGCGGTATATTTGATATTATTTTAACCCGACGTTTCGGATCCTTTACAGCATCCATGGTCACGGGCAGACTGAGGTGTTGGTCGTCTTGAAGTCATAATTACTAACAGCTACCCTACATTTTTAATTATTATTGACAATCCGATTTACATAGAACGAGCTCACCGTGTCCTTCGTTCCATGGATGCTGTAAAGGATCCGAAACGTCGGGTTAAAATAATATCAAATATACCGCGATAAAATCCGTAAAAAGTAGTTTTATTTCAATTATCAGAGATCGTTAGGGGTAGGGACTATTCTGAAAGCAGTTTGTTGTCACAAAGAAACAACAAATTCAGTAGTATCAGCCATATTAATGATACGGGGCCCCGGGCTACAGATGTATGAGCAGAAATGAGTAAAATATTATCCATAATGTCATACGTGCCTAATCTATAGAGCAGGGATGGCCAAACTTAATGTAGTCCAAGCCATTTTAGCTTCGGCGCCCTTTTTAATGTCTCATTTTAGCCAGCTTTTCAGTGTCTGTAATAGGTCTCGTTGGTCTTGTGTTCGTACAGTGCGACTGCCGAGCAAGAGGTCCTGGGCTCGATTCCCAGGTCGAGCAAAGAGTTATTCGGTTTTTCTGTGAAATTCTCAGTAGCAGCTCGGATTCATGCCCGGTTAATGGCAATAGGCTCGCCCCCTATTACATGGGACCTAAAACATACCGGTGAAACGTGGGTGTACATTAGTACACCTCTGCCTAACCTTTCGGGGATGACAGGCGTGATGGTATGTAAGAGGTTGAACAATAAACGCGTCATCTACGTAGAAAATTTGAGGGTTTCTCTCGATTTCCTAAGGATCCACTCATCAGATCCTCACCATTTATTATGGGACCACACGGAAAGCATCAACATTCATATAAAAAAGAATTTTCAAAATCGGTTCAGCAAGTCGAAAGCTATGAGGTAACAAATATTAAAAAAAATACAATCGAATTGATAACTTCCTCCTTTTTGAAGTCGGTTATAAAAAGGTCATGCCGAATTCCCTGTACTTTTTTTATGATTTGGTTAATAAGAGCTGTGGCAGCCCTAGTGGTGTGACCAGTGGACTGAGATGTCAGAAGTTTCGAATTCGAACCCAAGGCACGCACCACTGACTTTTCGAAAGTTATGTGCGTATTTATCATAATATGCTCAAACGGTGAAGGTAAACACCGTGAGGAAACCTGAAGCTTGAGAGATATTCTCGATGGCGTGTGAAGTCTGCCAACCCGCAGTAGGCTAGCGTGGTGGACTATAGCCTAATCCCTCTCAAATGATAGGAGACCCGCGCCAAGCAGTGGGACAATAATGGGTTGATGATGATGATATTTTTTTATTAATATTTATTAAGTTGGATAAACTTTTTTTTCTTTATCTGTCCCTTTAAATAAATAAATATTTCTGGACATTATTACACAGCGCCATCTAGTTCCGTGGTAAGCAACGAGGCTTGTGTTACGGATACTAGATGGTTGATATACTACATATATACTTTTTTTTTGTAAATACATACATATTATAGATAGATACATCCATGACTCGGGTACAAATGTTTATGCTCATCACACAATCATTTGTCCCTACCGGGATTCGAACCCGGGACCCATAGCACAGCAGGCAGCGTTAACTACCGCTGAGCTAAACGGGTCATCTTTCTATATAGAAATCCAATATGGAGCCTCGCCCCTCTGCTATAGAGGTTACACTTAAAAAATTACTTGAGTTTTGGTCCCCCCAACTTCGTCGTCGTGTAGGTACGTAGTTTTTGTCCGATTGGTTATGGCAATAAGATAACGAGACAAGGTGTTATAACGTCCGATTTATTTTGGGTACAATATGGCTTATATACTTTGATACTGCGTGCCTATTAGTCCTATTACAATCTGAACAGTGTGCTTAAGGTGGAAGATCCACGCTAGCCCGCGAAATTCAAATTTTTGGTACGTATTTTGCAATTTGCCGGTCATTGTCAGGCTGTACATTGAACAAAATATGATTCGCGCCTATAATAGGTATTTAGTTACAGAATTATAATCATTAATATCATCAATACATCCCTCACATTGCATACAATTGGATTGAATGACTTTTTCATGAAATAGACCATTAATACAGTTATATGCACTTTGAGGGCTGTTTTATTGATTTAAATGATTATAATTCTGTTTCTATAACAGGCACGAATCATGTTTTGTTCAATGTACAGCCTGACAATGACTGGCAAATTGTAAAAAACGTACGAAAATTTGAATTTCGCGGGCTAGCGTTGAGCTTCCACCTTAATCTATCTACGTGAAAATATAAAGTCGATACGTGCAGGTAGTTGCTACATAGTTCTTATGTAGCAAGATAGATGTCGCTACAAGGGATTAGTCTGGTAGTCCACCACCCTAGCTTTGTGCGAATTTGCAGAATTTACAAGCCATCGAGTGAATCTCTCAGGCATCCAGGTTTCCTCACGATACTATGCTTCACATTTGAGTCACGAGGTCTTGGGTTCGATTCCCAGGTCGAGCAAAGTGTTGCTGGGTTTTTCTATGAAATTCTGATAGAAAAACCCAGCAACACTTAAACACTTAAACTCGGCAATAGGCTCAGCCCCAATGGACCTAAAAATACATACCGGCGAAATATGTCAATTAAATTATTTGGGAACTTGGCGACCTGATTGGCGCAGAGGCTGAGCGACCGGCTTGTGCGTCACGGGTTGCGGGTTCAATCCCCGCACGGAGAAAATATCTGTACGTTCTACAGGTAGTTCCAGGTCTGGATGTTTGTGTATGTGAAAATTTGTGTTTATAAACGCACCCACGACACAGGAGAAAATCCTAGTGTGGGGCAACGTTTTTTTAATACAAAAAAAGACAAAACTACAGGCGTCTTTATTTATTTATTTGTAGGAAGATTGCTATTATGCTCAACAAAGTATGAAAAACACAATGGCTAATTGAAAGTGATGGTACCTTTATTATGTAACATTCGCTGTTCTAAAGAATGCATTTACCTACCTAATTAGTAATATAATACCTTACAAAGAGATAAAAAAACATGTTACTCGTATAAAATAAGGACAAAACATAATTACTGATCTATACATAATATAATTCTTATGTGCGTGTGTATGTCACTGAATCCTCTTAAACGGCTGGACCGATTTTGTTGTGATTTTTCGTGTGTGTTCAAGTGGATTAGAGAATTATTTAGATTTGCAATTGGACTCGGTAGATGGCGCTGATTTTTATTTTTCGCATATCAGAACATAACCCCAAAATTTTAAACAGTAAATTTTCTTCGTTCAAAAGAAGACAGCTTTTTTGTGTGCCTTCAGGTGGATTGGAACCGACGAAACAATAATCGGAGGAGGTTCTCAAGTCGACGCAGTTCGCAAGTTGATATTGCAAATAAAAATTGTAAAGGTGACTTCCTATATTGTAATTTGTATTTATTTAAAAGAGTATCTATGGAGTGTCTTGCCGGTTCTTCTCTATAGACCTACTTTTTGGAACTGTGCAACTAGTCTGACAATTCAAAAGCACCTGTTGTACTGGTATTTGGTATTTTGAATTTGAATTTGACGCGTATATATTTTTTTATATATAACCACGCATAACGTTTTACATAGTAGTTCGATTTTTATAATACCTTTTTATTGAAAAGAGTATAGGCACCTACTCCAGTAGCACAGCGTGGGTATTTGCCGCCAGGGGCCGTCTGGAAACTTGCCGCCCCTTTTCTTGTAGTATAAAAACGACGTGGCACTTGATGCCGGCCCCTTTCATATGCCGCCCGGGGCCATGGCCCCCTTTGCAGACGCTACACGAGAATTTTATATATAAGACTAGCTGACCCAGCAAACGTTGTTTTGCCACATTATAGGGGTTGGTAACCCTTATCACTGAGGGGTATGAAAAATAGATTTTGTCCGATTCTCAGACCTACTCAATATGCTCACAAAATTTCTTGAGAATCGGTCAAGCCGTTTCGGAGGAGTACGGGAACGAACATTGTGACACGAGAATTTTATATATAAGACTAGCTGACCTAGCAAACGTTGTTATGCCACATTTTAGGGGTTGGTGGTAGAAGGGTGAAAATTTAGGGTTGTATGTATTTTTTAATGCCAAATCTAAAAAAAATACAAAAAAATATTTTGTCTAAAAAATAAAATAAAAAAATTAGGGGTGGACTACCCCTAACATTTAGGGGGATGAAAAATAGATGTTGGCCGATTCTCATAGATACCGGATGAGCACAAAAAATTTCATCAAAATCGGTCAAGCCGTTTCGGAGGAGTTCGATTACGCACCCCGTGACAGAAGAATTTTATATATTAGATAAGTATAAAGGTTTATTGTTTTTTGCTTTTCAGTATTTCGGCGGTTTAACTTTTATATTTTCGAATTAAAGGCGCGACGTGCAAGACAACGTCTGGCCGCTAGTATGTATATAAAAAAGTTGTTCAAAATTGGTGGGATTCAGTTGCATTTCAAATTTTGTCACGAGTGAATGTACTTATGATGTATTCTGCCAGACTTATTTTGTTTGCCGTATTGGCAGTTATTCTTATAGAGTCGACTTTGGGTAAGAATTGAACATTTAATTTTTATACTTTTCGATGATAAATGATATAGAAATCATTGGAGCGCTTTCGTTTTAGGCGAGCGCTTTATAATTAGGTATAGAAAACTCGGTACTTAATATTTACATATATGGCTAGTGTTTCGGACGGTCGGCTTCTAAAGCGCTGCGTCCCGGGATGTCTCCCCTACTTGTGCCGACGTACTAATGTTTTGTAGCCTGTTCACTATTCCGAGGGCTTAATGAAACACACTTTTTCTGTTGCAACTTCGTCGCGAGAACACACTACTTCGGAAATTTCGGGAACTACTGGAACTGAATACCACGGTACAAATTCACGATTACTATTGTACTATTGATCTTTACCGGCACGAGGCCCTCTAAAAATGGTCTTTATTTTGCCCCAATTCACTACATATTTTCATCTCAGTTCTCGCGACTTTGACTTATTTATTCATGTTTCTATTTATTAATACATACATAAGTACTCTCAAAATATTACATAATGTTGTTTCTTTCTTATTTTACACAGGTACAAGGTTATTTTCAAGGGATTACAAATATAACAACAGTTTTGTCGGCGTCGGCCGCATTTCGCGTACAATTTTACAGTTTAACTTTAATTATTTCGTAATCTGAGAGGTTATCTATCCTACTTGTAATTATTTTTATTCACAAACAACATATATTAACAAAATAAACAACAATCAAACTTATTCTACTAATAATTATTTAAAAATCAACAGAAATCAAACATTGTGTAAAAAATATCATAGTAATCCGAGGTCTGGGGTGTCGCCGACAGCTAGATTAACGACATAATTATGTTTTTATTTATCTTATATCTATGAAGACTCGGTGACGCAGTAGCTGAGCGATCGGTTTGTGCGTCACGGGTTGCGGGTTCGATCCCCGCACGGAGCAAATATTTGTAAGTTCTACGGGTAGTTGTTCCTGGTCTGGGCGTTGGTGTATGTGAAAATTTGTGTTTCTAAACGCATCACGATACAGGAGAAAATCCTAGTGTGATGCAACGATTTTTAAAAAACACGGAAAGAAAAAAAAGTGAGTTATGTAGGTATTTTTATTCATATTTTTTTTAATATCATAAGCGTGGCAAACTGTCATATACGGCCCGCCTGATGGTTAGTGGGTACCGTATTATTATTTGGTAGACCGTATAAAACTCGAGTTTTCACAGCCCCTTTAGGCATCGTTGTCCAAAAGAAATTTCCATATAAAGAACACTAATAATAACAAATTTAATGCTCGCGCGTGACTTATAAGTACATGTCGTGATACAATTAACAACCACAGATTGCAAAAACGTGCAATATTTTTGCCACCAAAATTATAAAATTCTTATTACCTGTAACAGGCTATTTATTATATTGCTTTATTGTAATGTAAACCAAAAATGTATTAGTTTTTTTTATTATGATAAGGGGGCAAACGAGCAGTCGGCTCACGTGATGGTAAGTGATGACCGCCGCCCATGGACATTTGCAACAACAGAAATTTGCAAATGCGTTGCCAAACCCCTTAGAAACCGTTCAGGTTTCTTAAAATAGGGAGTTACTGAACTAACAGCAAACGGAATTCCCATGCCGTCAGAATAGTCACTCTCCCAATGAGCTCTGGTAACCTTACTCACGCGCAGAAAGACAACTATTGTTGATTCACTGCGGTCTTCTATAAGGCGGAGGTACTTCCCCAGTCTCGAAAATCTCGAAATCTCGCTATGCCCTATCTCCTACAAAGTACTACCTCTCCTACAAACCTACATGGAGTAGTTGTTACTCCTAATATACGTAAATAAGAATACAACATAACATACCATCATGCCTGTAGTCCCCGAAACCGGGGCGTACCCAAATTCCGAGCTGTTACTGAGAATTTCGAAACACTCAATAACACTATGCCCGACCTGGGAATCGAACCATAATCTTCCTCACTGTACGACTACTAGAGCACTAGACCAACATAATGCCCGGCTATTTGTATTTTTTATTTATTCTTAATTTATTAAAAAGAGCGCACAAAAAAATGCAAAAAGATATTACAAATACTTGCCACGAATTAAAAAAACTAAATTAATAATTACATAATTCACTCGTCACGCGTCAAAATATGTTCGGATTTCCGCGCCAATAGTCGAATGACGAAGGACAGCACGCCATTCATCCTTCTTACTCATAAAAAGTTTTTTTAAAAGGTGCGGCTGGGCCGTGCACCTCAGAATGGCCCAGTGCCCACGCTAAGATTTTGAGCTACCGATTAGAAATCTCATACGGTGGACTGTGCCCACCCAGGTGCTCACCCCAGAAGTCACTGACGTCGCGCTCACGTGGAGTCTTCCTGTAAGCTAACAAATTCCCTAAGATTATTTAATCTTCTTTGCAGGTCAGTACGAGGAATGTGCGGGCGATCCCAATGCCTACATAGGGTGTGCCGGCCGCTGTCACCGCACGTGTTCGGACTACCAGCTCGCTGATAAGCCCTACTTATGCCCTCATGCTTGCTTTCCTGCGTGTGACTGTAAAACGGGCTTTGTTTACGATGCAAATACACAAATGTGTGTTACACCCACAGATTGCAGTAAGTATAGTTCTGAATGAGGAGTGTAAAAAGTGTATAAACATATATGGTACATACATCAGTCTCATATTGATATTACATACATACATAAATCATTGCTAAACATAAACAACAATTCTGTAAATTTGTATTTAATTTAAAAAGAGTATCCATGGAGTTTCTAGCCGGTTCTTCTCCATAAGACCTACCTTTTGGAACCGTGCACCACCAACAACCGTGGAACGTGCAAAATTAAGTTAAATTCGACAATTCAAAAGCACCCCTATTGGTCTAATTGAAATAATTTTGATTTGATTTGATACAGTCGGCAACGCCTCTGGTGTTGCAAACGCCAATAGACTACGGTACCTTACCATCAGGCGGGCCGTGCCTACTTTTGTGCTAACCTTATGGTATAAAAAAATAAACAAAAGGTTTCACGGAACAGAAAACTATTACTAACTTATTTATAAACTTTTAAAAGCAGGCACTTGTGCATTTTAAAGTAAACAGCCTCTTTCGCCCTGAATAACAAAGTTTTAAACAGAGTTGTGCAACAACTGACGCAGGATTTACATCGCTTACACACTTCTTTGACGCTTGCGAGAGTTTCCAAACGGCTATTGGTATATTCTGTAATGTTTCGAAGCCGTTTCATTATGTCCATAATTAAATACCACTACCTTGTAGTTGTAATTATCATACACATTTTCTTTGTTTCAGGTCCTAATCAGCCATCATCGACGTCATAAAAAAACTGAACTAAAATCATTTGAAAAGTGATACAAAAAATCAAATGTATAAATGTATATCATAATATAAATAAATAAAATAAATTAATATCCGGATATTATAGCACAGCGCCATCTAGTTCCAAATACTAGTTAAATGAATAATATAAATAAATATTAATTTCTGGACATTATGACAGCGCCATCTAGTTCCGTGGTAAGCAACGATGCTTGTGTTACGGATACTAGTTGGTTGATATACTACATGATATACTTTTTTGTAAATACAGAGGTACATAATTATTATAATTGGATTGAATGACACTTATGCACTTTGAGGGCTGTTTTATTGATTTAAATGATTATAATTCTGTAACTAAATACCGATTACAGGCGCGAATCATATTTTGTTTAATGCTCAGTCTGACAATGACCGGCAAATTGCAAAAAACGTACGAAAATTTGAATTTTGCGGGCTAGCGTGGAGCTTCCACCTTAAGGCTAATTTATAAACAGTAAAGATTTGGAATGAAACAAAACATCGGAACATATAACCGCCTACTTATTAAACACAGGGAAATCAATGTGAAAACAGCAAATCTACTGTTAAAACAGTAAGGTTGGCAGCACTGCACCGCAGTGAAATACCAAAAGTTGTATTTGTGCAAATGAGTTGCGCCAATGTTGCCTGAGTCTGTATTTCCCGATGAGTACAATTTAGGGGTCTTCAAGTCACGTGTGAATAGGTATCTTCTAGGTAAGCGTGCTACATCTTAGACCACATCGTCACTTACCATCAGGTGAGATTGTGGTCAAACGCTGACCTATAAACGATGAAAAAAACAGGGTGAATAAAACAAAATTAAAATAAAACAATATAATATGTATTTTAATATGGTGTTCTTATATTTACGTAATATCAGTTTAAACCGTAAATAAATTGTCATAAATAAATCATTAATTTTATACAATAATAAAGTACAGGACGATATAATTTTTATTGCACATTATTGCTAACAAATGTCAAAGCCGTTTATATTCTCGAATTCATACTATCACGCCTGTCGTCCCGGAAGGGTTAGGCAGGGGTGTACTAATGTACACCTACAATTTTTATTATACGCTGTGCGTTTGGCCAACCTGCCGTAGTAAGAGCAAAAACCGCGCAGCCAACATGTTAAATGGCATTCAAATGTATCCAAACATTATGACACAGCGCCATCTATTTCCGAACTAAGCAACGAGGCTTTGAACTTTTTTTTATATGCGAATAAATCCTTTACGGACCGTCCCGCCGCTTGGGGAGGCGGCGGGGTGTGTCGGACTGCGCCCAATGAGAGCGTTTACCGACTAAAAAACCGCACCCGTCAACGCCACCGACCCGATTGCCGGAGCCATGGGATTCGCAAAAGCATGCACCACAACCCCGGCGGGAGGCTTTGGAACTACCAAAACAGCTCTGAACTATCCAATAATAATACAGTACAACCACATTTTAGGAAGCTCAACGACTAAATCGCGTAAATTTATTTTATTTATTACGCTGACGTTATTTTCTACTGTTACGATTGGAAGCCAATTAAAACACAGTTGGGAATATTATTTATTTAGAAAGAGATAAGTTCTGAAGACATTGATGAAAATAAGCGGCGCGTAAGTTCCGCTTGAACCTAGTAACAGGATACCCATATGTGGAATAAAATCTATAATTAATTTAGGTTTTAGAATATAACATTGTCAGGTTATACCAGTATTGTGATGAAACATAGCCCTCGATGTCAAAACGCAAGGTGTCTCAGTACCAGTCACCACAAACTCCCCATGTCAGACCTGTGGCAGGCTGTGTCACTCTCGTATCGATTTATTTTGCCACGAAAAACGTTGTCTAACAGAGAATACACCATGAAGATGCCATATAAATTCTAGTTCTTATAAAACTGTAGTTTAGTGATCAATTTGATAGCAGAACGCCGCTCAAGTTTCGTTTAGAAGTAGAAAATGCGCCGCGGTAGAATTCCGACTACGCCAGCGTGACGCGAATTTTACGCGAGCGTATATCACAAGAGTTTCATCGAAACTTCACTAATTTAATTACGTTAATTAACCTACATGACAATAAAACATTTGCGTAGTCATATAGTATTTATCTACTGTAGTTAGGCAGTTAACTGTTGCGTTTTTAGGTCCCATGTAATTAGGGATGAACGTATTGCTAAAAACTTATCACAAATCTATACTCCTTGCTACTTAATACTGGGAATTTCATAGAAAATCCCAATAACTTTACCCCAAAACAGGGAATACAACCACAAGAGGAATGAGGCAGTTAAATTTATATAGAATGCAAGGGCTGTGGGATTTGCTCGTCATCTATATCTGGTTTTCTCTCATGAACTTTCAAATGGCCTTTAAGGGTGCATTTTTGGGTGAAAGCCCTTCCACATACGGGGCAAACGAATCTTTTATCATTGTTATGTATCCTCAAGTGCTCTCTAAGGGTCTTTTTCCTCTGATACGACTTATTACAAACCGGACACGTGTGTATTCGTTCTCCATCGTGTTTTATCATATGCATTTTCAGAGCATTCTTTGTGTAGAACGCCAGATCGCATTTATCGCATTTGTGGTTCCTCTCATTCAAATGATCACGTCTAACGTGACTGGACAAGTGTCCAGGAGTTATGTAGCTTTGTGGGCATGCTTTGCATTTATATCTCTTCAACTCTTCGTTGTGAACTTCGGCCAAATGCTTCTGCCGAGCGTAAAACGACGTTAGAGAGATATTGCACCTCTTGCAAGCGTATCTGATCCCCGATTTATGTTCTTTAGACACGTGGTTTTCTCTCTTCGTGACCCTATCGAAAGTTGCACTGCAATAACGGCAAGGGAACGTCCCTACTTCGTGTGTCCTCATATGTCCTCTTAACCGAGCTTTCGAGGCAAAAGCTTTGCCACAATTCTCGCAAATATAATTAGGATAATGGACGTTCATATGTGTGTTTAAACTGACGTAATTAAGGAATGTTTTTTTGCAAACTGGACAGTCTAACTGATCCTTTTCAAGTTTAAAAGGCAAATTATTCCATTTCCTGTTAGAGAACTTTAATCTAGTGCAGTTTTCCACGTGCTGTTTTAGTTCTTCGTAGGCAGAAACGTCAGTGGTACATATTTTGCATCGTAACTTGATACCGGACTTGTAAAACCGGTGGGAGTTTGAGAAAATCATCTTTTTGAACGCCAAATGTAAGTTAGTTTTGTTGTGGTCGATTATGTGTGTTTTTATATCGTCTAAATTTATTGATTTCTCCGGACATATTGAGCATGAGAACGTTCGATTTTTACGTATTTTGAAAGGAAATAACCCCGTCTGTAGCATGGACTCAGTTTCAGAAAAATCGTGTAACTTTTTGACGTGACATTTGGTAATTTTTTTCACAGTTCTGCTTCTTGTCTTTCTTGTTATATCTTCCGGTTCCGTTTTGATTTCTGGTTTTGTTTCTGGAAATAAATTATTTTACATTTATGATAAATAATTTATGATCCTCTAAAAACACTTTTACAATCCAAAGTTTTAGATTTTTAGTTAACATACCACCCCGCATATCGTCTCCCTAACGTTCACTTTTTTTTCGCTGGTATGTTTTAGGTCCCATGTAATACGGGACGTCGAAGTCTATTGCCGACAACCAGGCATGAACACAAACCAAGCTTGTACTGACCAAGCTTGTACTGTCAAATTTATAAAAAAACCCAATGATACTTTGCTTGTCCTGGGAATTGAACTGTTTACAGAATAGTATAGAATCATTTATAGAATGGATTAATTCCAGCAGTTGGTGCTAAAAAATAGATAAGAAGTCGGAAATCGAAGTCATGCTCACCTGAGACATCATCATCATCATCATCATCGCGGTAATCATCGTCGAAGTTTACATTCAAAGTGATCTCTCGCTTGATGGGGTCATTCAACTCTTCTTCTGAAATTTGAATAAAAAATCATAATAGAAAAAATAAACAACTTTTTAATTAAGCAATTACAATTATTTAACAAATTTAGATATTTGTACTCCTGTAGGATTTTTTTTTAGAATAAAGCTCATTAATTCCATAACATCATCATCATCATCATCACACATTATACGTCCACTGCTGGAGATAGGTCCGTAATGAGTTACGAAAACCCAACTATAGATGCTATCATCAAAATAATCTACGAAATCTAGTTTCAGCTTAAAAGTTCCTAGTGTCAGAGTTATTTCAATGCAAAAGTTTTGGGATCTCATTGTAATTATCAATTATAAACGTTTCTCACAAATCCAGGTCTCTTATTCAGATTATACAGTATTTTTAGCTTATCGAAGCTGTCCAAATATCTTTTCAACTTACTCTGCAGCTTATATGTGGTCTCCAATGTATTGAGAGAAGCTTGCACTTGTTCCTTGAAGAGAATAGCGTCCCGTAGTCTAGCGATACATATCTCACACACTAGTCGCTTTGAGTCTCCGAGCTGAAGAAGAGAAACCTGAAGCAATACAATTTATTGTCAAATATTCATTTTTTTGTTTAATACAAGAGTATTAAACAAGCTTACGGCCTGCCTGATGGTAACCATAGCCTATAGACTCTATAGGCTATGGTAACAATGGTTAATGTCTATGGTATAGACAATTGCAACACTAGAAGTATCGCTTGCATGTTGCAGACCTAATAGAACCTGTTTACGTTTCTTAAAATAAGGGAGTTACTAAACTCAAATGAATTAGACCCTTGCCCAGCAGTGGGACAGTTAATGGGTTGTTTATGATATGAAATGAAAGAATAAACAAACAAGCAACTTTTACTCCGTAATCTTAGATAGCTTCTACGTTTTTACCAGGAGATTTCCTCTGGCAAACACCAACTTAATTGATGAACTTCTTCAAAAGGTCAGTAAAAGATGTATGAATGTGTATGAAGCAAAAGTGACAGTTAGCTTGAGTTATTAAATGACTTCATTATTTTTATTATATTTCATTCTACAAGGGAAACAAACCGATACAATATTTGTTATAGAAATATTATAACTAAACTTTCCAGAAATAGTTAAATAGAATATGCTTTGTTGCTAGTTACCTTAGATTGCAAAACAAATTGAGAATGGACCAAAAAAAAGTAATTAAATTTTGATGTCAAGATTAATCTAATACAATTTTCAATTTTTATTCCTACATAATATACATAAGGGGTAGGCAGAGGACAGATGTCTTGTTGATGCATGTCTAAAACTCACTGGTATGCCTTCATTCCTAAAGCTTCCTAAATTCATAACAGCACAACTCAACAATGCTTGGTTTCACCTGGGAGTTGAAAAACAAACTTCACACTTAGCAGCTATTGTTAGAAATACTTTGATGGTCTATCAAAGTTATTTTATTGCAAGGTTAAATTAATAGAAGAGTAGAGAAGCCTTTTCCTACTGGTGAGATAATACTGGCTCAATAAAAGTAACCATTTAAGACATTGTGTGACTATATTTGCTTCTGAACATATAACAATTTCTCAGGGTAAAATAGTACTCCTTTACTTAAATACATAATAACAAATTGACTAATAAGACTCAAATAGCCGCGGTAAAATTTCATCCATGTTTAAAAAAGTTTATTTACTTTTTTTTTCAGAGACCAAAGTCAACAACCGGTTGGAGCTTCTCATGTATACTCCTCCGATTGTACTTACATCTATGGAAAAGCATTTCATCAGCATATCAGCGTACAATTCCGATGTTCCATTATACTTATGCCCAACAAGCATACTTTTTACGGCGCCTTCACTTAAACACAAATTGCACATCCCGAGCAGGGGCAACGCCTCCACCATTATTTCTGTATCCATTTTTGATCCGTAGTTCTACTTATTACGTTAAACTAACTAGTTCATTATTCTATTTAGATTAGATATATTCATAATTATTTGACGGTCGTCGTAAAATCGCGTTATTCCAATTTGACAGATGATGCGATTGACATTATCATTGATGACAAATTAGCAATGTCAATTGACAATAGTTATCATTACGTTCCTTATTACCGGAGGAGTTATTAAAATATATATTTTCTTGCATGTTTCTCTGTATCTAGTATGAAGAATATTTATATTATACTGTCTTTTTAAATGCTTTTGTCAACAACTCATATTATTATCACAAAAGTTCATAGAAGTCATTAGATTTACAATAAATTTACAACTTGACAACGCTGTCTTAGTGTCCAGTAGGCTTACTATGTACTAAGAAACTAGTTCCCGACACTGACAAGTACAGAACTATTCCTTTTCCTTAATAATGCATCATTCATGTAGTACTTCGTCGTTCGTTTGCAATATAATAGTTCTTAGTCTCTGGTTCTGAACGAATAGTCGCGCGCTACATAGTACCTTAGGATGTAGGTACTAAAAAGACACGAAACGTGACTGAACGTGCGGGACTGATATAAAATCCGTACACGAAAGAGTGGGATGCATCAGATGCACGAAAATATTCAACTGTCAACTTGGTCCTTATTATCTAGTCTTTCAATGTACTACGGTACTACTGTACTAATAAATAAATAAATAAATAAATATTCCTGGACATTATGACACAGTGCCATCTAGTTCCATAGTAACGATGCTCGTGTTTCGGATACTAGATGGTTATACTACATATAATAATAATGGCAATATATAATTTATATTGGTAATGACTAGGGATTAACAATCTGATTACATTACACAGAACGAACCCACCGTATCCTTGGTAGTCCAGTTTTATGCTTGAATTTAGATTTAATATAATCTACGATTATTCTGAGCAGGTGATATTAACAAGCCATCTTCTCTAGTAAAATTTGGTTGCTTCATCTACAATCATCTTCTCATGAATATCGCATCACGAATCATCCTTGATAGGAATCGGTTTTCTTTTGCAAAATTTTGCGGCTATACAAATTTTATGTAAATATCTATTTTTTCATTAGGACGACCTGGTAAGGATCACTGGAATCCTGTGGATGCGGGTGGCGCATAACTGGTCGGACGGCCAACAGTTTTTTTTTTGACTTATTTTTTCTGCTGCGGAGCGATGTTAACGTGTCTACCAGAAACGCTAACGAAGATCAGCGAAATCTATTCGATGGGCCTGTCCGTATGCAACATTAATTTAAACGCGCTGACTACGACAACCATACGTTAATCGGGCTGCAGAATCATTCAACAGCTAGCCACTGACAACTCATGGAGACGCAATGGCCTTAATTAAAAACCTTTGACATCTACACAAAAAAAAAACTTTCTTCTTTCAGCCAAGAAACCGATCTTTTTCTTTCTAACATATGTGACTCATTGTCATCATTAATGTTTTGATAAATACAATATATTTTATGTGTTTTTGATAACTTCAGCGAATATTTCGCAGTTTGGTACAGATTTTAACATTTGTAAAACATTTAATCATGGATAACACGCGATATGGCGACAGCTATCCTGCTTGCACCCATATAAAAAAAGCTAAACTTGATATTGCTGTTACCAAAGGTATGAATATATTTAACGCAACTGCACGAGCGTGTGGAACGATGTGAGCGTTTCCACCAGAGATATGCTAGGCCGCTGAGCGGTGCGCACTAACGCTGTGAAACGATGCGTAGATGAGCGGTGCGAGGATGTATAGCGGGCACGTTTCAGATGCGAGCGTACGTTTTTTTTGTACTGAAACATGTTTTCTGTACACAAACACCATTAATTTATTTTCTGCTACTTTTTTGCTCGCTTCACTCCCTAGCACACATCCCTTGCACAGATCGTAACATTGTTTTATAAGTACAAAAACCTCGTTCCGCTGAACAGTTTCTACTAGAGCTAAGCCGAGTGAGGCTAGTTCGCACATCTCTGGTAAAACGCGACCTTAGGGTAGGCCTAGCACCAGCTATGTTGCTTCCGTGTGATAGAAAAGACACCATCAACTTGCCTTTCCTATAGGACTCCAAAGCTCCTTCATATAGGACGCCTAAAAGCTAACGCATAATTATATGGTTGAGGACTGGGCATTTCATCGGTTCGTGTTACGACGGCTGCATAATGCTATGCTATGGTTTCTATACTTAAAATAAATAATTGCTTATGTTGAAAACAATTATTTGTAATACAATAAATAATCCACTGTCTAGTTGGTCTAGTCATCGTAACTGCGACTGAAGCAAGAGGTCTTAGTTCGACTCCTGGGTCGAGCAGGTAATTTTTCAGGTTCTACAGGTAATTTTTCCGGGTCTGGGCATTTTTGTATGTGAAAATATGTGTTTGTAAACGCACCCACGACACAGGAGAAAGTCCTAGTGTGGGGCAAAGTTTTAAAATATAACAATAAAACAATACATATCATCTGTAATAATTATTTTTCAGAGATATTAGCGGATATAAGCGGCAATATTCGGGTACTACCGTTGTTTGAGCATCGCCTCAGTCAACTTAAAAATATAAAAAATAGTTCTCTACGCACAAATGAAGTGCTCAAATGTCGCTGGAGCGAATTCGTGAAGAAAATGGCGGGAAAGAAACGGTCACCTTTCATATTTCCATCTATTGAGTACGTATCACAGAATAATTATCTTTATAAGTATGTTTATCGCATGCTCAAACTGTGAAGGAAAACATCGCGAGGAAACCTGCATGCTTGAGAGACTTTCTCGATGGTGTGAGAAGTCTGCCAACCGCAGTAGGCTAGCGTGGTGGAATATAGCCTAACCGCTCTCGTATGAGAGGAGACCCGTGCCCAGTAGTCCGGAAATGGGTTTTAATGTGCAACTGCTGAGCAAGATCTGAGGTTCGATTCCCAGGTCGAGCAAAGGGTTTTTCGATAAATTTCTAAGTTGCAGCTTGAATTTTGGATTCGAGGAGGGTTGATATGGCAATAGGCTCACTCCCTATGATTTGAGACCTAAAACATACCGACGAAATGTGGGTACCTCTATTTAAGCCAGGCACGACAGGCGTGATGGTATAGTTTTAAGTATATTATTATTTTATTCCAGCGATTTTCACTTCAGCAAGTACTTAGTGAAATATGACCCATCTATAACTATAGGTAATCGATTAAATAATCGATTCAAGTTGAAAAATGGCCCCGGGGTCGATGACTATGGACAGATGCCTATTCCGGACGATATGCATCTTCGGAAATCGTTCGACAGTAGTGTGCAACCAAACGTCAAAGTTGTCAATAGTAATAAAAAAAATACCACTCAAGGCAAATGAAAATCGTATAGAAATCCACTTACATATACACTGCTAAATAAGGACACAAATACTATATTTTTACACGTCGTTCGTTGTATGTTTCTACATTTATTGTTACTTTATTAGTTTTTTAGTCAATATATTAAATTTGTATTAATGAAATATAAATTTTTGGTGCATCTATTATTTTGTAATATAATATATACGTGGAGTGTGTGATTATCATAAATGTATTAAAAGATAATAATGATATTTTATTTAAGAAGAGACAACAAATAAGATTGCTCATCATTGAAGTTTTTTTTAAGTTCTCAGTAACAGACCGTAGTTTGGATTTCTGCTCTAATGAAGACGATAGCATAGAGTTGTGATAACCTATTGCTATGACTAGTGGACTCAAAGGTTTTGAGTTTGAATCCCAAGTCTCTGACATTTGATTAAAATTAAATGATTAAATAATATTTATTTCTGTAAATAGATCTTTTAAAGACACTTTCACAAGTCATGTATAAGATATATTTTAGGAACTAGATGGCATCGGCATTTAGGAAATGCCGATGCCATCTAGTGCCATGCCATCGGCATTTCTTCTCAGAGGTGGTAACCTCTGAGAAGAAATGCCGAAACAAACTCGGAGAATCATGGTCTCTTTTGAAGTCCAAGCATTTGGATGTTGTGGTTGTCATGGTTGATTGTGATGGATTTGGAAGTTGTGTGCATATTTATCACATGAAAACGGTGAAGGATAATATCGTAAGGTATCCTGCATGCCGGAGTAATTTTCTCTACGGCGTTTTCTAGGTGTACCAACCCCGTGCTAATCTTGCGTGGTGGACTGTAGTATCCAAATTATTCTTAAATGCTATGAGACCCATGCCCAGCACTGGTGCAGTAAATGGGCTGATAATGCAGGATGAACATTAGTACAACTCTGCCTTACTCTTAGGAAGAGACAGGCGTGATGGTATGTATAATTATTATGTACTTAATAATATTATAATACATGGGCTCGAGGACGTCATTAGGCTGCAAACTACAGTTAAATTGTAATTGTAATTCGGAAAAAACTCTTTAGTCAACAACTAACGATTTAAACTGACTGTAGACGTCATTCGCAATTTGGTTTAAATACGGGTGTTCAGTGGGGGGCAATCACGGGGCAATACATTCTAACTGGAGTCCTCGTACAGTAGGGACCTCTCTGCGACGTCCATGAGCTGCCCGTTGAATACACGAAGCTTTTCATGGTAGACATACCACCGTAAATTATATTTAATTTTACAATCAATTAACCGGTGCATCCTTCTGCAGAACCCTGTTACTTTATGATTTAAAAAAGGTGCTGTACTTTTTTGTAATAATGTAAAACCTTTTTGATTGATTCAAACATTTACACGTTAATCAAAACGTGTGTTTGACATTTAAATGACATATTATTTCGAAAGCTTTATTTTATAATTAAACCTACATTTTTACTTTGTATATTTTATTTACTTTTGATATAGATTTATATAGACATAACATGGGATATAAAACCTTCAGACCACTTGAATACCCCGAATGCAATCACATTCGCAAACAATATCTTTTACCTATAACTGATGGTAGGTAGGTACCTCAAGTTAGGCTTCGTCAAGGGTTTTTTTTACACCTTGTTTCCGTTTATGGCCCGCCTAAGTATGGAGTTACGTACTGTAGCCTATAGACGTTTCTGTCTTTTTAGGGTTCCGTACCCAAAGGGTGAAAACGGGACCCTATTGCTAATACTTCGTGTTGACTGTCTGTCCGTCTGTCTGTCAATCAGTGTGTCTATCACCACGCTCTATCTCAAAATACGCGATAGCTAGACAGTTGGAATTTTCACAAATTATGTATTTCTGTTGCTGCTATAACAACAAATACTAATAACAAAATAAAATAAATATTTAAGGGAATACAAAAAACGCATTTCTTTTGCTCTTTTTGTACGGAAACCTTCTAGCGCGAGTCCAACTCGCACTTGGCCGGTTTTGAAAGATGAGAGATGTCAGGGTTGTGGCAAACGTGTTCTCTGGTTCTATGAGCCCTCGGTGACAGAATTCCAGCGGATTCCAGCGACCTTCACCAGGTCGTCAGTCCACCTTGCCGGGGGCCTGCCATGGCGCCCTTTGCCCCCCCCCCCACGCTACGCTACTGATGAGTTCGATCCCAAGGCACACACCGCTGACTTTTCGAAGTTGCATGCATGTGTCAGTGACGTAGCGTAGGTGGTGCGAGGGCCACGGCCCCGGGCGGCAGATTTTTGGGGGCGGCAAGTTTGGGAAAATGTTTTTCCTTGCAGTAATCAACTAAAATAGGGGGCAAATTACTGGTCGGCCCCGGGTAGCAAAAACCCACGAATCGCCACTGTCGTGCGTACGTACAGACGCCAGCAGGTCAACCTGTCCAAAACTGTAAAATTTTCCCAACTGAACATGAATCTTATTAGTTTGTCATAAAGTTGAAAATCTATCAAAGAAATTTGACAGATTGTTGTAGCTTGATGTGCTGGCCACCGTACGTTCAATTTGTTTTAAAAACTTTTTAGAAATAGCCCCACAGCTATTGGACGCCAACGATACAGTTCTGCCGCTCTTTGAAAAGAGACAGTATGATTATACGCGTATGAAGAACAGTTCTTTAAAGACCAATGAACTGTTGAAGTGTCGGTGGAACGCATACCTTCAGAATATTGAGGCGAAGAAAGTTAGGACGCCCTTTCAGTTCCCTGATATATCGTATGTACCTGTTGCTACTCTTTTGCTTGAGCAAGTATTTGGGACATTGAGATAACAATATAGTGTGTCTGTTTTGTTATAAAGTTATTATAAGAAAACAGTTTCAATGTTTCAGGCCCGTTGTCATCGGAGGGTAACGCAGAGGTGTACTAATGTACACCCACGTTTCAACGGTATGTTTTAGCTCCCATGTAATAGGGGGCAAGTATTGGCATTAACCGGGCACGAATCCAAACTCCGAGCTCCGATAGATATAATGTTTAGTACCTACACATCCTACTAATGTACTACACATTATAAACGCGAAAGTTTGTAAGGATTTATGTATGGATGGATGTTTGTTACTCTTACACGCAAAAACCGCTCAACAGGTTTGAATTAAATTTAGCATGCACATAGTTTATTACCTGGATTAACACGTAGGCTATATTTTATCTATATACCTTGTGGGCAAAGCCGGGGAGGCAGCTAGTTATAAATAAAAATGTTTTTTATTCGTCTGTGTCAATTAATTCGTCTGATTATCCGAAAAAAACATGTTTTTTTAAGACCTATGTCTCACAATTAGTTCTGATCATCGATGCCCTGCTGAAAATTCTAATTAGCTTAAACTTGTTACAGTAATTACCATTATTCCAACTATCTTCTGATATACAACCCCAGCAAGACTACGAATAAGCGAGAAAACATCTGCAAAAGTATGCGAATTGGACCCGGTGTCGACATATATGGCCAGCTACCTATACCCGAAGATCTGCGTGTTCGAAAAACATCGCGAGGATTTAACAAAACGTACATATGAAAATAATAACAAAACGTAATATGATATTACAGAATCAATATGCAAGAAAAATATTGATTTCTTGACTATGTGAATATTAGACATTAAAATAATACTAATTTCTAATGTCATTCTGCCCATGATGCCGAAAAAATATTAATATACTGCGATAAACTCAGTAAAAAATAGTTTTGTTTTAATGCAGGAATAATATTAACGATTTATTAGTATTAAATGAAGTCATGAACATCATCATCAACCCATTATTGTCCCACTACTGGGCACGGGTCTCCTCTCATTTAAAAGGGATTAGGCTATAGTCCACCACGCTAACCTACTGCGGGTTGGCAGACTTTACATGCAATCGAGAAAATCTCCCAAGCATCCAGTTTCCACACGAATGTTTTCCTTCACCGTTTGAGTATATGATAAATACGCACATAGCTTCCGAAAAAGTCAGTGGTGCAAGCCAGTGAGTTTGAACTCGAGACCTTTGACATCTCAATCCACTAGTCACAGCACTAGGCTACCTCAGCTCTTTAAAATAAAATTGGGATTTAGTTATCTGATCTAAAAACCGGTCATATATCTCGAAGAACCGATAACCGTTGAAACAAACGAGTTCTTGAGTGGAGACCGCATCTCGGCAAACGTAGTGTAGGACGACCGGACCGGCCACACCGGCCAGGTGGAGCGACGACTTGCGGAAGGCAGCTGGCAGGGACTGGAGGAGAAGAGCGAAAATCGAGCTCTGCTGGCGTTCACTAGGGCAGGCCTACGTCCAGCAGTGGACGAATATAGTTTGATGATGATGTTTTACATTCATTTTGAATTTTCGACGCGTTGTCAATTACGACCAACCTCAAAATGGCGGCTTCCGTTTTCGCGCCAAATTTCAAAACCGTAATTTTTCAATAAGTATACTTTATGGCCATTTATTTAACTTTGAATTTCGAAACAAGAACGTTTTTATAACAGCGACAATTTGGTTGAACGGAATCAAATAAAACACAAAAAAGATTCCAAGTTCTTTTATTTCATTGAATATTACGGGGTTTTCTATACATTTAAAAATACTTATTACAATTAAACAAAGCAGCTTGTTCACTAATTTGATGCCTTCGTCCTGCAATGGGACAAACATATACCTACACTGCTGAAAAACACACATGCTTCATTTTATAGAAGGTAGGGTATAGCGAGATTGCTAGCTCAAATTGAGCTGCCCGACTGGGGCAGTACCTCCGCCTTACAGAAGACCGCAGTGAATCAACAATAGTTGTATTTCTGCGAGTGAGTAAGGTTACCAGAGATCATTGGGAGAATGACTATTCTGACAGCATGGGCATTCCGTTTGCTATTAGTTTAGTAATTCCCTATTTTAAGAAACCTAAAAGATTTCTCCAGGGGTTGGCAACGCACATGCAAGCCTCTGGTATTGCAAGTGTCAACGTGTTATTTGTAAGATACCTATAGTCAAATGTATTGCACTTTTATTTAATATACTCTTAGACATCAGAAGTGAAATTGGTTTAGAAAAATAACGAACTAGATAACAAACCAGAACTATAATCTCAAACACTTAAACAAGTACCGCCTATAATACGAGTGACCTAATCCAACATCTATACTATCCAACGAGTTCCGACGAGTGCCCCCGACAAAGTCCGCGACCGGACTGGTGCGATGTCCAAGCAAGACACCGTCCCCTCTCCTTCACACGTTCGTTCGTTCATGGCGTGATTTTTGTGACCCACGCCACAGATTATTGTTAACAATACATTTATTTTATTATTATATTAATTCATTCGAAAGTCGACTTTTAAGGAAAGAATTGTTTGCCTTTACAGGATTATGCCAATGAATGAGTTATTATATTTTAGTTATTTTTATGTCTCACAAAGGACGTGCCCATGTTGTCTCTTCAAATGGCGTTTACAAGAGTCTTTGGACTTATACTTCGCTTCGCAGTAACTACAGGAGAACGACCGTATGTCCTCGTGCGTTCTCTCATGCCGTTTTTTGTCACATTTCGTAAAAAATCTCATTCCACACTTAGAACAAGGATGATTCCTCTCCTTGACATGCACAGACCGACAGTGAATTTTCAAATTCGTCGCCGAAATAAACGTTTTCCCGCATTCTGCACAACAGGCAATTTGCCTTTCAAACCCATGCTCTTTAATCTTATGTTCTTCCAACAAATACGTGTAACGGAACGGTTTGTCGCACAAATTGCAGTATCGTTTCCAATTTTGAAAGTTATGAAATTGACGTAAATGTTTTATTTTTAATGCGTTCGTCAGAAATACGGCGGGGCAGTGCGAGCATTTTTTCTCCCGATGCATCGCGTGAACGTGCGCCCGTAAACCTAATCGATTAATAAACGATTGCCCACATATTTCGCACACGTTATTAGCGTAGTGGGAATTCATGTGAATCGATAATCGCAAGTAACTATTAAACTTAGAATCGCATAAAACGCATTGGAAGCCATTTTGTAATTTGTACGGCACTAAATAATGCTCTGTTCCACGGAACGAAATTTCGTGTTCATTCATTAAATGATTTATAAGTTCACTAAAATCCGTGCAATTTTGATGGCATATATTGCATTTAAGGTCTGTTATTTCCGCGTTTCGGCACGATAAGCCGCGTAAATAGTTGAGTTTTCTTATTACAGAATTTGGATTCATATGTGTGAATGAATGGTTTCTTAATTGAATGATGTCAGAGAACTTCGCACTGCAGTACAAGCATCCGAATTTGTTTTGCAAGGAACGGAAGAGGCAAAGATTCGAGTTTTGGACAAGTTTCAATGTATTCTCGCGTTTAGTGTGAGATATATCTTGCGGTTTCGTTTTTTTTACTCTGTCGTTTCCTTTACTCTGTTTAGCTGAAAATAATAATTACACCTATAAATATAAATGCCTCAATGGGATAGGCAGATCTCCAGTGGCGTAGCGTGAGTATTTGCCACCCATGGCCGTCTGGAAATTTGCCGCACCCTATTCTAGTAGTATAAAAAAACGTGGCACTTTATGCCGCCCCCTTTCATATGCCGCCCGAGGCCATGGCCCCCTCGGCCCCCACTTCGCTACGCTACTGCAGATCCTTCTTAATTATAATACCCGTATTGGGTATTATAAGGGACTGAGATTTTAGAGAGGTACGGCGCAACGAGAATTCTCGCTCATATTGAGCTGCCCGACTGGGGAATTACCTCCGCCTAACAGGAGACCGCAGTGAAACAACAATAGTTGTGTTTCTGCGAGTGAGTAGGGTTATCAGAGCTAGTTGGGGGAGTGACTATTCTGACACCATGGGCATTTTGCTTGCTGTCAGTGTAGTCACTTCCCTATTTTAAGAAACCTATAATGGTGTAGGACGACCGCCAGGTGGAGCGACGACTTGCGTAAGGCAGCTGGCAGTGACTGGAGGAAAAGAGCCGAAGATCGAGCTCTGTGGCGTTCACTAGAGGAGGCCTACGTCCAGCAGTGGACGAATATAGGATGATGATAATGGTTTTTATAGGGTCGGCAACGCGCGAGCGACACCTCTGGTGTTGCAAACGTCTATGCTACGGTAACCGCTTACCATCAGGCGGACAGTACACTTGTTTGCCACCCTAGTGTTGTTAAATTACAAGAGGGTTGCAACTATAAAATATAATAATAAATATTTCCGGATATTATTACACAGCGCCATCTAGTTCCGTGGTAAGCAACGAGGCTTGTGTAACGTATACTAGATGGTTAATATACTGCATATATTTTGTATTTTTTTTGATTTGGCATCAAATAATACTTACTTATAATTCTAAATTTCTACCACCGACCCCTATAATGTGGCAAAATAACGTTTGCTGGGTCAGCTAGTGTTAGTATAAATATATTTACCTGGAATACTTGTGTTCTTCAGCAATTTCGATTGAGTTTTTAACTTTTTCCTTTTATTTTCGGTACTGCCCATATTAGAACAATATTCAGAATTATTTTCAATAATATCAATATTATTTGATTTTTTTGTACATTTCCTTGTTAGACAACTCCGTGCAGTATTTTCTTCATCATGAGTATTAACACCTCCTTTATTATCATAAGTATTTTTTAATCTGGCAGCACTGTTTGTTGCGATATTAACGCCATCTAGTTCAGTGGAAATTGAATTAACGGCTTTATTTTCCTGAAGTGTGGTATTCTTTGAATCAGATATGAAGTGTTTTGTTATTTTTTCTGGCTTTTCGTCTCTTGATTCTAATGTTATTACCAAAGTTTGTGCTGGAAAGATTAACATTTATTTATTTTGAATGTTGTTGTATGTGGTTTCAACACTTTCAACTGTAGTTTAAGAGTTCAAGAGGTCATTATTGCTACAGTATTGCCCAGTTATGCATAAAAATATTGTTACTATTATTTTCTTCAATTTAAATAATTATTAATTGTTATATTACCTTTTTGGTGCGTGTTTGTTGAAGAATCCTCCCATACAAAATCACTGTCTTTGAATTTATCACTGAGGGTATCATAGAAATCGTCAAAATAATTATACCCATCTTGTGTTTCCATATCAGGATTTATAAGGCTATCTGAAAAATGGTTATGTAAAAAAAAGGTTAAGATGTGTACCACACATACACATGCAGACGCACAGTCACACACACACATACACACACGTGCACGCACTCAAAAACATGTACACGTGCGCAGTCACACAAATACACGTACACACGCACACACGCGAACTCGAGCGCTCACATATGAATACAGGAAATTATTATTTTTTAACCCGTTTAGAATCCTTTACTGTCACAGACAGACTCTTCAGGTTTAGTCTACTCATGACAGTGGAAGCTGTAAAGGATGCAAAACATCAGTTAAAATAAAAGAATATCAATATACTGAGATAAAGTACGTAAAAAAGGATTTTATTTCAATATCAACAAACCTATTTGTGTACTATCGTCCCAACATAGATTTTGCTGTAAAACCTGTTGAGTTTTTAAGACTTGTGCCTTAAAAGATGCAGCATCTCGAAGCTTGGAGACACAATTCTCACATATGAGGCATCTCTGAGTTTCCTTGTTTGATATCTGAAAGTAAATAAAAATATGCTTTTACTGACCGACTGACAACCTGGTAAAGGTTGGTGTATCTGCTAGATGCGGGCAGCGCATGACCGGTTGTCGTGTCGATCTTTGGGGGAGACCTATTTCCAGCAGTGGATGTCTAATGGTTGATATGATGATGATGATGATGCTTATACTAGCAGTTACATGCGACTATGTCTGTATAGAATTAGTAAATTTGTCCCATCTGGTAAGTTATTTCTTACCCTTTTTTCCCTTATAAAAAATTATTGCAAGTATGGAGGGAAGGAGGTGTGAATCCCTCCATTTGAAAAGGAGGATCTTCCGACCAGGTGAGGTGTTGTGCCTGGCGGGCTACTGCCCAACGGTTGATGTTGGGTGCTTGTATATACCGGGTGACTTCTTTTACCGTCTCGATAATTATAGGGTAGGTTATATGTATAGAATGGAATCTGCGGACGAGACTATTTCTGTAATAGCACTTTGATTATGGAAGTTCTGAAAATCCAAGAAAATCCAGAAAAAGAGCACATCCTACACGGCGCGTACGTAATAGTAAAATAGATGCCTACACTGCGTGTACCGTGATTTCCAATGAATGAAAAGTGCGAGCGAAATAGCGTAATTACATATCTGAATACCTAGGCATTTTGCCGTTGCGATTTTATAAACTCCGAATTGTTTTGTAGAGATATCAATCTTCCCTTAACATTTTAAAGAGCTTATGATCTGTTAGCATGGTATAGTTGTGTGTTACATGTAAAACTTTTTCATTTGTCATTATTTCTTTGAAAAAATAGAGTAGTAATTAGGTACGAGTATGCGTAAACTAGAAATTACTACATACCGTGCGTATTTAAAATATTAAAACCAACTTATTACAAATTACAGTGATTTTAATTACAAAATAATAAAAAAGTACCTTTCTGCGATATCGCAGTAATCGGTGGACATAGTGTCCACCGTTTCTCTCTCTCTGGAAGTAGGTAATTTCCTCGCAAATAATTCAAAGCAACGTCCTCTAACATTATATCGATGATGGAATGTTATGGATGGGACGAGTTGTTTGTGGATTCGGAGTAGGGGTACCTACTCCGAATCGACAGTCCGAATGTCGAAGAAGAGATTGCAGATGGCTTGGTCCTGTATACATTCGCCGTACACCATTTAAACTTGCAAGGGACATGATATAACACTGCACCATTACTAAATAAGTTCTCTACATTGTTATATTCGTACATGTTTATTGTTTACGTTAATCACTTTTATCACAGTGAGCGACCGACGGAGACATGCGCGGTAACGTAAACATTGCGAATAGATCACGCGACGTCACTGAGTGCCTAATCGTATGTGACTAAAAAATATTTAAAATAATAACAATAGGACTGTAGGGCAGTGGGGGTCCAGCGCGGGATGGCGGGAGCGGGGATCCTGTGTCAGCATAGAAAAATCACAGGCGGCTACACGTGTGCGTTTGTTTGAAGATCTAGTTTTACCTATTTGAAACGATATCATTCATAATATGCCGCCTGTTTATTAGGGTGACTATGTTTAAGAATTTGAATTATTTGAATTATTTTTTTAAAATTTCTCTGAAAATTAAAAAATTATGTTTTAATATGAAAAATTGGTTGTAAATTACTTGCGTATATTAGTATACAAATTTTAAATGATGAGTGTAAAACAAAAAAAAAAGTAAAATAACTATGCCATAGGCTTCTACTCCATTTACCCATCACCCCCTATTTTTATCAAGACGGCAAAAAAAGTCACCCGGTATACAATCTCGCGTGCAAATGTCACTTGCGCGATGTAGGATTATTTGCGTCATCGCGCTGAGTCCGTAGTTCTAATGTGGCGAGATAGATGTCGCCACACAAGGACATAAGCTATCTATACAGTTTCAAACTTTTAATCCATATCATGGTCCCGGCAATAGTTTTTTTAGTATATATTTTTCAAACATTTTTAAAATACCACACAGGTGGCAAACAGGCTTGCGGCCCACCTGATGGTAAACGGTTACCATAGCTACTGCATTTGCAACACCAGAAGTATCAATTCTGTGGTGCTGACCCTGTAGAAACTATCGAGTTATGAAATTGACAGTAAACAGTCACTCCAACCGATCTCTATTATTTATTATTGGAGTTTTGGAGCATCCCAAATTGTTTTTAGAATAAATTAAAGCTTTGTTCATCACAGATAATGTCCCATTCTAAAGGTTTTTTCAAACAGGCAGAAATGTGTTTCTGGGAAGTTTCTTGCGCCGCTGCTTTTTCCCATCAAAACAACTAGAAAGCAGACCCGTAATTTTATAACTGTTTTTGTTGTCGATGTTCAAAAAGAGATTAAATTTAGCCTACTTTGAAGAAATTATATTTGAATTTGTTTGTGCAGATCAAGAACTATTATTCCCCTACAAAATGTATTGGTTACATTAAAAAGGCACTCTTGCTTATTACAGAGACTGCCCATCTCTTTATAATCGACGAGTAAATTATAATTCAGTAAATAAAAACTTACTTTAATGTTAAAAATGTTTAACAACATATCGAAGTAATTTTCTCTTTTGTTTTCTATATAATATATATTAGCCATATCTTTATAGCATTCTTCAGTTAAACAACACCTACAAAAATGTTTTTCTTTCATGGTTTTAAATTAATTATGATTTTTTAGTTCAACAACAATCAACAACAAAACAATAACATACGACGTTTGACAACTTGTCATTAGGCCTTGGTATAGGGATGGACATTTAAAATATATCGGATCGGTTGCATCGATGTTAATACGATGTATTGAGAAATACATCGATGTTTCTAAAACATCGATTGTTTTAGCAATGACATGTTTTGGCCTTATAGAAAATTATGTAAGTACAAGGAAAAATGTATAATATACTAAATAATATATAATAACGCAATAGACATTTACACAGCAGAAACTTGGTAGGCCATATTATTGTTTTGGTTTTAATTTTGTTCTGCACCAAAGGAAACCTAACCAATTCATCCAAACCAATAAGGCGATCCAAACACTGCTCCGCGCTACAATGCATGGTGCGGAGCAGTGTGTGGATCGCTTAAATTATAGATGTGTTATATAGGCAGCACTGATTATAACGTTTCGTTTCACGAAACGTCGTGAAGTCACTGCAGTCGTCAGTCAGTGTTGACTGTTCGAGTGTTCGATGCATCGAATGCAAAAACATCGATATATATTTGATTCTGAAGTATTAACGATACATCGGTTCAATACGATGCATCGTTACTATACATCGCGTGTTTAAAATACATCGATGTATATCGTCCATCCCTACCTTGGTAAAAAGAATCGATATTTTGTCTTGAAATATTATATCTTTTCATTTATTAATTAACATCAAGAATTACAACCAATCTTTTCATATAGTTAAACCAGTATATTTTTTGGTAAAGTATAAGTAATCCCGTTCTGGGCTTAATTGAAAAGTGGTTTAGTGACCAAGGCTAAATATTTAAAACTGAGACTGGAAGCTGTCAATGTCATTTTGTCGTCGTCCTTTTAGTGAAACTGGGTGCCGATTCTCTAATTTTCGTTATTCTTCTTTACACAACACTTTCCTATCGACATGATTGAAAGTAAAAAATAGTTAATTTTGTGTAGGGTAGGCTATTTAAGGTATAATTGCGATCAAAAAGGCTTAATTTAGAATACATACATTGATTTCACGAGAATACGGAAATTCACATTTCAGAATGTTATTTTGACAAATATAGCGATATTTATCTATAACGATAGAAAGTCGCATCGCAAGAATCGAACCCCTGAAACGTCTAATTCTAAACTCATATTATTTTAGAAGAGTAATGCCACTGTTGATTTAATTAATTAATAAGTTAAAATTAACATCTTAGTGCGAATAGTGCGCGAATATAAATAGTACCTAAGCCGCCGCAGCGCGGGCTGCCTTCAAAATGACTACTAAAAAGGGCAAAGGACCTTTATTTGATGCGGGTTTGTGCCGATGTTGTGGGAATGTAAAAAAGTGTCGTGTTTTAAACTTAGAATACGAGAGTTTAGGACAAAAAGAGATATATTCGGATATGATTATGGATTGCTTTGGTTTATTGGTAAGTTTATACGAAAGTATAATCAGAGTGTTGTCTTAGGAGCGCGTATTAATTAAATAAATATATCAGAAAAAAAAAGCAATTTAAAATTATTTTATCTCTTCTAAATTATATAAGGTAAATAGAACCTGGTATTCAAGTCTGTACTATTCTGGATGTATAATTCTAGTATCCTTACCTTTCACCTGGTTGTTAGAATAAAGAAAAAATATTAAAAAATAAATAGGAATAAAAAAACTATTGTCTAATGATATTTATCCTGAAAAAAATGGTTTGGTGAAGAAAAAAGTACTTACTGCTTGTGTGTGATGTCCAGTATTTAATTTCCAGATTGAACTGTATCGGTATAATTCAATTTTACTATGAAATTCCCTGTAATACCTTTTATTTTGGGTTTGAATCCTGGTTAACGATTAAAAGCTATAATTAATTAATTATTCCTATTATATAGGACTTAGAAACATTTAAATATTTTAATTTTGGTCACACAAACCATTAGTAATAAACACAAACCAATAATTCTTTGTTTAATTCATTGGCTATAAAATACAGCATACATAATAATCTAATAGTCGCCTTATAGTATCTGAGTGATTTGGTTGCCAGAGCTCATAAGGGGAGTAACTAATTTGGGTTTGACGCAAAAAATATATATTATATTTTTATTATTTCTTAGTGACATTTAATTTATTAAAAAAAAAAAAAAATGTTATAGTGATTATGTAGAGAGAACACCAGTCCCGAAGTTTATCATATGAGAAGTGCACCAGTTGCTAAGTTCACCATTTGTGCATGGTGTACAAGTTCAGATGTGCATCAAATGCATCAAACCCACTAATTTGACAGTAGTTTGATGGCAGTAGTCACTCCCCCAGTGGCATAGCGTGGGTTTTCGCCACCCGAGGCTTTCTGGAAATTTGCCGCCCCCAAAATGTGGCATTTAATGCCGCCCCTTTCACATGCCGCCCGGGGCCATGGCCCCCTTCCCCCCCCCCCACTGCCACTGCACTCCCCTACTTTAAGAAACTTTAAACAAATAGAACTGGCTATCTATCGCGTTGGTCTATTAGTTGTACAGTGCAACTGCCGAGCAAAATGTCTTGGGTTCAATTCCTAGGTCAAGCAAAGTGTTATTGGGTTTTTCTATGAAATTACATACACCTCTGCCTAACATTACGGAGATGACAGGTGTGATGGTATGTTTTGCTTAACCGGTTTTTAAGGGGTCGGTAAGCGACACTTCTTGTGATGCAAACATCCAGTAGCGTAGCGTGGGGGGGGGGGATTTCACATTTGAAAGGGGGCGGCGTCAAGTGCCACGTCGTTTTTATGCTACTAGAAAAGGAGCGGGAAATTTCCAGACGGACCCGGGCGGCAACTATCCACGCTACGCCACTGCAAACATCCATAGGCTACGATAACCGCTTACCATCTGGCAGGATGTACGCTTGTTCACTTGTTCGCCACACTAGTGGTAAAAAAATAAAACTTGCTACTCTCTATCTCCAGCTATCACACTTGGATGGAGTCCCATCGGAGCGCCTGATATGTGCGACGTGTGTAGCACGGATACGAGATGCGCTGAGCTTCCGCCGGCAAGTCCTCGGCTGTGAAGAGGCATTCCTGCAGATGAAGATATACGATGCTAAGAGTGATGGTATGTATGTAATTTGAAATATCTACTTACAAATCGGTCACTTAAACTTTTTGAACATTACTTCGAAGCCTACCACCCACCACCGCCTCTCAAGCATGCACGCACCACTGACTTTTCGGAAGTTATGTGCATATTTATCACATGCTCAAACGGTGAAGGAAAACATCGTGAGGAAACCTGCATGCTTGAGAGATTTTCTCGATGCCATGTGAAGTCTGCCAACCCGCAGTAGGTTAGCGTGGTGGACTATAGCCTAATCCCTCTCAAATGAGAGGAGACCTGTGCCCACCAGTGGGACAATAATAGGTTGATGATGATGGAGATTTTAATGAATCTATTTAATATTAAGTGTTATTAAATTACTATGACTATATTTCCATTTCAGATTCCAAAATCCAAAGTCAATGGCATTCCAAGGTTAAAGTAGATATGGTGGTGAAGTCAGAGCCGTCAGCAGCAGAACCACACAGCGATGACGATCATAGTTCAGACGCGCTGGCTGATTCTCCAGGTACGTCATCATCATCAGCCCATATTCGTCCACTGCTGGACGTAGGCCTCCCCTAGTGAACGCCACAGAGCGATCTTCGGCTCTTCTCATCCAGTTGCTGCCAGCTGCCTTCCGCAAGTGATCGCTCCACCTGGCCGGCGGTCGTCCTACGTCCTACGTCCTCCAGGTACGTGCCAGGGTCAAATACTCAGGTCAGGGTCAAACACCAATTACTGAGCTGGTTTCCTTGCCACACATATTATACTATTTTTTAAGTTTTTTTTTTGTTTTTAAATGTAGTGTTGTGTGTGGCAAAATAATAATGAATAAATATCCGAAACGGACAGTCAATCGGGATTCTTGTTTTCAAATCGGGACATCGACAATGTCAGCCAAAATATCGGTAACCATCAATGGTGGATCGAGGAGGAAGGAGGTGAAATTTAAGTTCAATCAGTGTAGAAGTTTTTGAGTTTTTGAAGACCACCTTAACACCAATTTGTAGGCACAAATTTCCCATCCAAACTAATATTTAATTGCGAAAGTATATGTCTGTATGTCACCTGTTAACTCTGACCAATTTTGATGACTCCTGGTATAGATTCACCCCTTAAAAGGGCAAAAGGGGGGTTGTAAGTTTGTATGTGGATTCGATAATTTCTTAAAAGAAATAAATAAACAGATTGATGAAAAAGCAGATTGGACAAAATTACTATCATTACGCAGAGGAAGTCGCTCGCAAATCTTTTTCTTATATCACCCAACTTCTAGTAGCGTAGCGTGCGGGAAGCAAAGGGGCCATGGCCCCAGGCGGCATATGAAAAGGGGCGGCATCAAGTGCCACGTTGTTTTTATACTACTAGAAAAGGGGGCGGCAAATTTCCAGACGGCCCCGAGCGGCAAATACCCACGCTACGCCACTGCCGACTTCCTAATGTCACAACAATTGTCAATACAATCTATTTCAGATGACGAACTAAAACCGGATAAAATGGACGAGGACCCGGATGACCTACCTCTTAAGCATCACGTAACACAAGCAAACACAGAAGAGAAGCCTAGTATATGTGTAGAAGTACCTGAGGCTATGAAACAGGAGCTGCGGAGTCCAAGGGCTGTGAAGGTGCCACCTCCACCCATCCCCATGGTACCGGGAAGACCCAGTAAGTAATTAATAATCCAGGTATATTAAAACTAGCTGACCCAGCAAACGTTGTTTTGCCACATTATAGGGATTGTTGGTAGAAGAGTGAAAATTTAGGGTCACAAGTATTTTTTAATGCCAAATCATTAAAAAAATACAAAAAAATGTTCTGTCAAAAATTAAAACAAAAATCTGAGGAGGGACATCCTTCACATCTAGGTTTAAAAAATAGCCTACAACCGATTCTTAGACCTATCAAAATATACATAAATTTGTCGCTGAACTCCTCCGAAACGGCTAGACGGATTATTATGAAATTTTGTATGTATATTTGGTAGGTCTGAGAATCGGTCGTATGGGAATTGGTCCCTCACCAAAGATTTTCTTTCACCAAAAGTGTCAGAAACTAACTTTTACGAATTATTTTAATTACAGAACTGCCAATGTCGAAAGTACAACAGCTGATGCGAGAAAGAGACACAACATACATGATAGAGACAAACATACTGACAATAGTTGAATATTCTTTCGTATGTCCCTTTAAATGCAGACATAACCACTTACTCTGCTATTATTGTGGCGAATTGTACTCCGACCCAGAGCTTCTAAGACAGCACACAATCAATTCCCACAACCCGAAAAAATTCAAAGTGACCGAGCACAAGAAAATGGTGAAAATTGACCTCACAAGAATAGATTGCCGTTTATGTGGTACCAAAATTGATGATTTGGAAGAATTCAAGAGGCACATAAGCAGTGAACATAAGAAGAAATATTATTTTAATTATAAAGATTCTGTGTTACCGTTCCGGTTGACGGTTAATGAGTTAAAATGTGCTGTGTGTGAAGTTTTGTTCCCATATTTTCATGCATTGAATAAGCATATGAATGAACACTTTAGTAATTATGTGTGCGAGACTTGTGGATTGGGTGAGTTTGTATTAGTCACTTTTTATAATTACCATCTTGCTTGTCCTTTCCGAAGGGTTAGGCAGAGCTGTGTAAATGTATAATCACATTCATACATCGGGAAGTAGGCGCCATAGCGAGATTCTTCGATCAAGTTGAGCTGCCGGCTACAGGAGACCGCAGTGACTGGTGTCAGTTAAGTAACTCACTAACCTACACGGTTCCTACTAAGTCGCCAGCTTTCGAGTGCTACTTCTGGTATTACAAACGTCTATGGCGATGTGAAGTCCGCCTCTTGGTTGCCAAACTCTATTTACTGATCTAATTAAGGATAGTAATAGTCTATTATTACCAGCTGTTATGTTTCCTCCCAATTTCCCAGGGTTCGTGGACAAAGGTCGGTTCGTGATGCACCAGCAGAGGCACGAGCAAGGTGACTTCCCGTGTCCTGACTGCGGGAAGGTGTTCAAAGCCCAGTACAACAAGGATCTGCACGTAGACCGGGTGCACCGGAAGAAGGGGCGGGTCTACTGCCCCAAGTGCGACGTCAAGCTCATGTCTTATCATCAGAAGCTGAAGCATCTAGTCGAGGTTAGTGGGGAGAAGGAGATGAAGGGTGAAAGAGAAGGGTACAGCGGAGAAAGAGGTATGGGGTGAAAGAGAGATGATGTAGCGGGGGTACAGTGGAGAAAGAGATAAGGGGTGAAAGGGAGAGAGATGATGTAGAGGGGGTACAGCGGAAAGAGATATGATGGTTGTAAGAGAGAGATGTAGAGGGGACAGCTGAGAGAGAGATAAGTAGTCAAAGAGAGATATGATATAGAGAGGTACAGCGGAGAGAGAGATCATGTAGAGGGAGTATAGCGGGATAAGGGCTGAAAAAGAGAGATGAAGTAGAGGGAGTACAGCGGACGGAGAGATAAGGGGTGAAATAGAGAGATGATGGGTGAAAGGGAGAGATGATGTAGACTACGGGAAGGTGTTCAAGGCACAGTACAATAAGGACTTGCACGTAGACCGGGTGCACCGGAAGAGTGTGACGTCAAGCTCATGTCTTATCATCAGAAGCTGAAGTACTTGGTCGAGGTTAGTGGGGGAGGGATAGAGAGAGAGATCTTCTTCTTATCGTGTCAATGGCCTAAACAACGTCTGAATAATAAGAGGCCACTTCAATAGCGTTAGGTGTGGCCAGACAGAGATCGTCCCTCGTGCAGGTTTTTGGGCACAAGGGACACACCAGAAGGTGTGACATAGTTTGCTCAGGATCGCCGCAGTCACATTGAGCAACATTAGGTTCTCCGAGAGAGAGATAATAAGGAGGTATTGAAGCTAAAAAGACTGCGAGTGCGTTAGATGTATTGTCAAATATGGTGGAAAAAACGTATCAGGGTTGGAGATAAAAATATTGCGATGCTTGCCGATCGTGCGGTGCCGCAGTGGCTGAGCGATAGGTTTGTCTTCACGGGTTGCGGGTTCGATCCCCGCAAGGAGCAAATATTTATACGTTTGGGCGTTTGTGTATGTGAAAATTTGTGTTTGTAAACGCACCCACGGCACAGGAGAAAATCTTAGTGTGAGAGCAACGCACGAAAGTCGTCAAAAAATAGATTTTATAATAGTAGATCTTTTTAAAGACACTTTTACAAGTCATGTAAGATTTTTTTAGTATCTAGTTGGCATCGGCATTTCCTAACTGACGACCTCTGAGAACCTTTCCTTTGATTTTAAGTATGATATTTTGTCTTTATGTGTGTAAATGTTATATGTGAATGTTGTTCACAGGTACACGGCGAAGAGCCTCTCAGTTTCCCCTGCACCATGTGCGAACGGATCTTCGAGTCGAGAAGAACGCTCACCATACATAGGCGGAAAGACCATCTTAAAGACTTCAGGTAATCCTCGATGTATTTGTCTTTACAGCCTATAAAAAGAAAGAAATAAAGAAAGAAGCATTTATTTTTCCTCAGAAACCCACAATAAAATAAAATAATAATATAAAAAAAATATGGTGGGGTCTAAAGCTTCTCAAATGAAATGAGACCAGTGCCAAGCAGCGGGACAGTATATATTTTATATCTTTTTTACGGTTCCGTACCTAAAGGGTAAAAACGGAACCCTATTACTAAGACTTCGCTGTCTGTCCGTCCGTCTGTCTATCACCAGGCTGTATCTCAAGACCCACAATAGCTAGACAGTTGAAATTTTCACAAAATATGTATTTCTGTAGCCCAGTCCTGGATTTGTCAATAGGCCGTATAGAGCGCGGCCTAGGGGCGGCAGCGTCCTAGTGGCGACAGATTTCAGAGGAATTTAACTTCAGTGTTTAGTGCATGGGGCGGCGGATATCAAGTGGCCTACACTCATAAAAATTATAAATCCGGCACTGCTGTAGCCGCTATAACAACAAATACTAAAAAACAAAATAAAATATACATTTAAGGCACCTATACAAAAAACATTTTTTTTTGCCTAATTCTGTACGGAACCCTTCGTGCGCGAATACGACTCGCACTTGGCCGGTTTTTAAACTACCTCGTTGTTCTAGCGGCCGTAAAGTGTGACTGCTGAGCAAGAGCTCTTGGGTTCGATACCCAGGGCGAGCAAAGTGTTGTCGGGTTTTTTTATGAAATTCTCAGTAGCAACTCGGAGTTTGGATTCGTGCCCGGTTGATGGCAATAGGCTCGCCCCCTATTACATGGGAACTAAAACATACTGGCGAAATGTGGGTGTACATTAGTATGCTCGATGTTTTCCTTCACCGTTTGAGCATGTGATAAATATGCACATAACTTCCGAAAAGTCAGTGGTGCGTGCCTTGTGGTTGAACTCGAGACCTCTGACATCTCAGTCCACTGGTCACACTACTAGGCTACCGCAGCTCTCGTCTGCGTCCTTGTAGAATCGAAAATAAATACTTTTTTTTATACTACAATGGTCGAAAACCAGCTTACGACCGGCCTGATGGTAAGCGGTTACCGTAGCCTATAGACGTTTGCAACACCAGAAGTGTCGCTCGTGCGTTGCCGACCCTGTAGAAACCATCTAGGTTTCTTAAAATAGGGGTGTTACTAAACTGACAACAAACGGAATTCCCATGGTGTCAGAATAGTCGCTCCCCCAACGAGCTCTGGTAACCTTACTCACTCGCAGAAACATAACTATTGCTGTTTCACTGCGGTCTTCTGTAAGGCGGAGGTACTTCCCCGGTCGGGCAGCTCAATTTGAGCGCGAAGACTCGAATGTACTTCTAGAAACAATACTTTTTCTTTCTTTTCTAAAAGCCCATTTTCATTACAGATACGAGTGCCAATGTTGCGGCCAAAAGTTTTTCACGCGATTCGCTCTAAACAACCACATGCCAACACACACAGGCGAGAGAAACTTCAAATGCAAAGTCTGCGAGAAGTGTTACCCCCGGCTGAAGACTTTAAAAGACCATATGCGGATCCACACCAACGATAGACGGTACAGATGCCATGTGTGCGGGCAGGCGTTCATACAAAACTGCAGTTTGAAAGGGCATATGAAGAGTCAGCATCCTGAATATGATCTTAGAATGTAAGTTGTGAAAAAAAAGCTTGAAGAATGAACATTGATTGGATCAATGTACCTATTGTGGGGCCCGGCTCCGGACCCGGCTCTCTGACCCGAAGCTAAGATTTTTAGGTGTAAATTAAAAAGAAAATTTTACCTCCGACAAAATTGTGGCGGTACAATATCTGCCCTTGTAAACAGGCGGTAGAACACATACAGGGAGGCGATATTTCTCCTGAGGCTTAGCCTTAATCTGACTGACCTGTAAACATAGGGTCGTCGACAATAATCACAGCACGTCTTTGGACCGAGTCAAGACCGAGCCAAAGTCTCTGAAGCACGCAGAGTTGTCTCGTGTAGATGTGTTAAGGATGATTTATAGACTAATCTCGGGTGTGGCCGAATATTCGGCCCTTTCGGTAAATAGGTAGGCCGGATATTCGGTGCTTCGGCCGATAGTGAGACCGAGTATTCGGCGCTTCGGTAAATAACGAGGGGCCGAATATTCGGTGCGTCCACTGATAGCGTAGCCGACTATACGGTGGTTCGGCCATTAGCTTGACCGAATATTCGATGCATGAGGCGATACTGTGCGGGATATTCTTTGGGTCGGTCAATACTGAGGTCGAATATTCGGTGCTTCGGCTTATAGCGTGGCCGAATATTCAGCCCTTCGGCCAATAGCATGGCCTGATATTAGATACTCAGCTAAATCACTGTTCGTGGCATCTCTAGTTATTATGACTGAAAGTTGTATATAATGTACATAATAATATTATGTTATTGAATTATTATTAAATTAATTAATTTAACTTTGTGTTTTAATTACAATAATAATTTATATACCTATAACCGAGCTTTTCACAGAACAGAATCTCCCAAAAGTACTCGTTGAGCTGGGAATCGAACCCTCCCATCATCGATGTACCAATAAATACGTAATATGCACAGCTCCTTGCAAATGTTCGACTATAAAGTATTTTTTAACCGACTTCATCATTTTTTTTTTCCAATCAATTTGTTGAACAAAATCCAAATATCACAAGTTCCGGTGTAACTAAAAACAAATTAAGACCTTTACACTTGTGAAAAAATAAAAATCTTAATCTAGGATTTAAATATAATTTATTGCTTTAAGTACTTACAACTATACAATATTACATTATATACATGGGTATAAATTAAATTAAACATTTTGTTGACATAAAAGTACTTTTTACGGATTGCATCGCGGGATATTGATATTATTTTAATTCCGACTTAGGTGTTGGTCGTCTTGAAGTTATAATTATTAGCTACCCTACATTTTTATTTATTACTAGCTGACCCAGCAAACGTTGTTTTGCCACATTATAGGGGTTGGTGGACTACCCCTAACTTTTAGGGGGATGAAAAATAGATGTTGGCCGATTCTCATAGATACCGGATAAGCACAAAAAATTTCATCAAAATCGGTCAAGCCGTTTCGGAGGAGTATGGCAACGAAAACTGTGACACGAGAATTTTATATATTAGATTGACAATATATAATATTTGTCCATTTTTATTATCGGCGACAAAATCCGTAAAAAGTAGTTTTATTTCAATGTCTGATATTCGCGTAAGTGTAAGAAATCAATAAATAGCCTTTTATCTATTTGTAGTCTAAAAAATCTGTACATTTTTGTTTGGTTACCATCATGCCTGTCGGCCTAGTAGGGTTAGGCAGAGGTGTGCTAGTACACCCACATTTTTCGCCGGTATGTTTTAGATCCCATGTAATAATGGGCGAGTTTCAAATCTAAATTAGGTAGGTATACAAAATAAGGGTGCGGGACACATAAGTAACGGAGAGAAATAAAGGTCTGGCCGAAAACCATAGCTGAATTTAGTAACCTTTTTCCAGGAGGTAGGGCATGGCGAGATTTCTCGCTCAAATTGAGCTGCCCGACTGGGGAAGTACCCCCGCCTTACAGAATACCGCAGTGAATCAACAATAGTTGTCTTTCTGCGAGTGAGTAAGGTTACCAGAGCTCATTGGCGGAGTGACTATTCTGACAGCATGGGAATTTCCTTTGCTGTCAGTTCAGTAACTCCCTATCTTAAGAAACCTGAACGGTTTCTAAGGGGTTTGGCAACGCACTTGCAAGCCTCTGGTGTTGCAAATGTCCATGGGCGGCGGTCATCACTTACCATCAGGTGAGCCGTCTGCTCGTTTGCCCTCTTATCACCATAAAAAATAAAAAAACCTTTAACGCGTTATGGAAATTTGCATATAAATAATAGGTTCGACTATTTACCTACTACCTACACGCAGCTTATATTCTTTCGTTCCGGGGTTTAATAAATAAATACTGACACACAGATAAATAAAAAATACATTTATAATTAAAAAAAATATAAATTGCCTAACTTTTTACTATATTTACAAATAATATGTTATTGCAGATCCTTGTATCGATATTGGTAGTCGATATTTAAGTTGTTTTAAAATGCACAGCACTATTATTGGCAACACCATTGAAATCTGGGTTGATATATCAAAAAAGTCACAATAAATATTCTATTTATGTCCTTGATCAGTGGGGATCCGTTCGTGATGCGGAAATAAAACATAAAATATGTAGGCATAGCACTGAAATTGCTACAAAAGGTACATAATTTAGTTACATACATGTATTTAGATTTTTTAAATAAATAATTTCTTACAAGAGCAGGGTAAGAAATAGATACGCAGATTGGATTAAAATTAAAAATTCTACGCAGTTTAAGTCACGGGCAAAAGCTACTGTTCTATGGATCAAATGTTTTGTCAAGCGAGACAGTGACAACCCTAGAAACGGTGAGCGATGGTGACCCTACCGTGTGACGTCATCGAACGGAGCGGTTCAATGTAATATATTCTGTCTGTAATACCTATACGTGGACTACAAATTCGCTTGCATTAAATGAAATTTTCAATTGTAGGTCATTCGAGACTTTATTTCTAATATTATATCCAATACTGGCTCTACTGTGTGACGTCATCGACCGGAGCGGTTCAATCTAATATGGTACTTCTGTAATGCAAATAAAATACAAATTCGCTTGCATTACATGAGATTTTACTATTGACCTATTGATTTTACTATGTCCGGCTGTGGCCGAATATAGGCCGTTCCTATTCGGGGTACTCGTCCTCCATATCCAAACTCTGATGCTGGCGTTTCATGTGATTTTTCAAATTAACGTTTTGCGTGAACGACGCATTGCACATAACACACCTGAACTTTTTCTCGTTGCTGTGCGATTGCATATGCACCTTAAGCCCCCTTAACCTAGGGTAGCTTTTCCCACAAAACTCGCACCGGAAATTCCTCTCGCCCGTGTGTGTTGCCATATGTTCCTTCAAACGGGAGGGCAAATAGAACCTCTTATCGCACAAATCGCATTGGTGTTTGAATATTTTTAAATGGTAACGTCTGTTATGTTCTCGGAGGGATTTTCTGCTGTCATATGCCCTTTCACAATGTTCGCACGGAAACATTCTCTGTTCGCCGTGCACATCGATCATGTGGCGATACCTTAGCGAATAGGAAAATAACACTTCATCACACTTATAGCATTGGTACGCCGGTTCTTTCTTGTGTAATTTTGCTTCGTGTAAATACCGACTATGTTTCGATTTGAACACTTTCCCACAGTCTTTGCACGGAAAAGATTCTTCAACTTTCTGGTGGGTTTTTTGATGTAAAATAAGCATGCGTTCTTCGAAATAATGCGCGCCACAAATATCACAGATACAAGTGCCGAAATGTTCGGCCATATGTTTCTTTAAAGCGTGGAAAAAACTAAACGCACTATTACACTCCGTACATGTCAAATTGTTGACTGTCAAACGAAACTTCAAAAATTCGTTTGACATATCGTATAGTGTCTTCCCGTGCGTGTTAGTGAGGTGACTTTTGAAGGAATCGATGTCATCGATTCTTATCGGACATAATCTACAATCGATTCGGAAAATATCGACTAAGAGTAGTTTTTTATTTGCGATGCAGTCTTTGAATGTTGTCGGGTCATGGGTCAGTGTGTGTTCTCTTAGCCTGTTAGGGTCTGTGAACACTTCGCGGCAGTAAATGCAATAGTAATCGCTAAAGGATGTATCGAATGGACATACAAATGAGTTCTCGACTACAGTAATAGTGTTGGCAAACGATTTTTGATCAGTATCGATTTGTTTCTTCGGTGCTTGTTGTGGCGGGAAATTGAATTCTGAAAACAAGACATATAAGTATATAATAATACACGATTTAAGATGAAATTTGACGCCAGTGGTCAATCATCCCGAAAGGGGGATAAAAATTTGTATAGGGAATAAATAAACCCTTAAAAAAAGATTATAAATCTTTCATAACTTAACTTTTCGTAAAACATAAAGAAGCAGATTGGATAAAAAATAAGCTACTCAAATTCGACTAACATGACAAACGACGAACTGATTGGCGGCTTCTGCATCACGGATTGCGGGTTCAAACCCCGCACGGAGCAAATATTTGTACGTTCTACAGATAGTGGTTTCGGGTCTGGGGGTTTGTGTGTGTGAAAATTTGTGTTTGTAAATGCACCCACGACACAGGAGAAAATCCTAGTGTGCGGCGAAGTTTAAAGAAAAAATGAAATCACAAATATCCATTTCTAAGTGGATAAAGTCGCAGGCAAATTTTAGTTTACAATATTTAAACGTTATCATACCATTAATCCCAACATCCGATACTTCTTGGCTTCTGATCCTCTTGCCAGTCTTCTCAGGGCATTCACTGTTGGCGGTCTTCTTGCGTTTAGTAGTTTTCGATTTTAATTTTACTTTCTTTTTCTTTGACGATTTCTTAATAGGTTTTGTCATTGGCTCGCTTTTTATGCTATCGACATCTAGAATAGAAACAGATTTCAAAAGTAACATAATATCGTAACGTAAAAAGGTAACGTAAAATTGTATCATGTATGTATTTTTAGCTGGATTTGCTTTAACTGGGATAATTGACGACCCGTTTAGCTCAGCGGTAGTTAACGCTGCCTGCTGTGCTATGGGTCCTGGGTTCGAATCCCGGCAGCGACAAATGTTTGTGTGATGAGCATTAACATTTGTATCCGAGTCATGGATGTATCGATGTATAATATGTATGTATTTACAAAAAAAATTGTATATATGTAGTATATCAACCATCTAGTATCCGTAACACAAGCCTCGTTGCTTACCACGGAAGTAGATGGCGCTGTGTAATAATGTCCGGAAATATTTATTTAATTATGTGGAATTTTTTACAAATATTTTAATGAGGTATGTTTTATAATTACTAATTGAATGCGTTTTTAATAATTAATAGTATTGTTTTTTAATTATTGTTTTTAATATAATGAAGTTATGAAGCTGTAACTATCGAATTGGGATTTCCTGTAACGGTGGTTATATGTAAGAAATAAATAAATATCACTCCTGTTGTTCAATATTAAGGTGGAAGCTCCACGGAGCCCGCGAAATTCAAATTTTCGTACGTTTTTTGCAATTTGAAAATTTGAATTTCGCGGGCTAGCGTGGAGCTTCCACCTTAAGGCTATTTATTTGGCGTATATAATTATGGCCCCAGGTAGGCCCATAGTTATAGGCTAAGCATAAATGAAGAACGTTGCAAAAAATATTAGAAAAAAACATTATTTAAACCTCTCTCTCTTAGGTGACGAAGATGAAGCTGCGCAGGTCAGCTAGTCTATTTTATATCTTAATTTATTGTGTGCGTCAATGCGTTTGTGAGGAATGATGATGAATAGAAGTGAAACTCACCGTCGTCCACATGGTCTACTCCATCATCCACAGTCTCCAGATGGTCAGGAACCGCAACATGCTGTAAGTCCTGTGCGTCTGCTACTGGTTCTTCTTGTTCAACTTTCACTTCCATTTCATTCTTCATAACATCTGTTTGGCCATCTGTGAATTATTGTTGGGTTTTTTTATTATAGGATACAGTATAAGCATATTGCGAGTTCTTCAGTAATTTTTTATTTTGATACCATAAGCTTGTTTGCTTTTTGCGGATACAAATGTTGATGCTCATCACACAAACATTTGTCCCTACTGGAATTCACCCGCCCACAGTACAGAAGGCAGTGTTAACTACTGCTGGAGTAATAGGCTGATGAATTAACCCATTGAGTGTCCCACTATACCTTCGTGAACTAGTATGTTGGCGTGTAGCAGTTTCTCCTCGCACTGCAGGACTTGTAGTCGGAACGCGCGCGCGTCCCTCAGCCGCACCACGCACGTCGCGCAGATCAGGCGCTCCGACTCCTCGCCCTCCAAGTGAGACAACTGGAATAATTTAAAACAACAACCTGGTTTAAGATGCATTTTCATTAGTTGTTATGCTGTTGGCATATATTGGGACCTATCAAAAGCATTTGCACTATTAGTGTTGGTTGCATGTATAAGAGAGTTTATGTCTGCAATCCGCTGCCAACACTTAACACTTCAAAGGAAGACCTGAGTACTACAATGTCTTTTTATTAAATTGTGGGTCAGAGAGTCGCCTTAGAGAGTTCAAATATTGTTATTTTACTAAATAAAGCCGAAAGATCTTACTATAGAAAACAGCGGGCTAACTATCTAAATTGGTTACCCAACTCTATATAAGTAAATAGACAAGACTTCACATTTATTTTACATGAGAATTAGTTAATAATTAACATAAAAACTCACGAGTAAACCAAAGCAATCGACGAACATTTCTGAATAAACTTCTCTTTGTCCAAGCCACTCGTATTCTATATTTAACAAGCGACATTTCTTTATAGCGCCGCAGCATCTGCACAGGCCAGGATCCACAATGGGACCCTTACGGCTATTCGTGCCCATTTCTAGCTAGAGGTAATAAAAATATTTACTATTTCAATAAGTCAACATATACAGTGACAAATAGGTTCGTTTTTGACAGCCCAGTTGATATCGATTTCTTTGACAGCTAGCTGACAGCAAAGTACTAGTGATGCTATGACCAAACTTTATCGTTAACGTTTCTTTCGGGGTAAATAACTATTACTCAGTAACAGATGGCACCGTTTGTCGCAGACGCTACATCATGTAAAAAATATCCTTAGATTTTTGTTTCGTGAACCTAATAAATGAACGTTCATTAATATTTGTGCCGGTGGTAGCTAAAGTTCTGTTTAAACTTGTCCTATTCCGTCTTATTTCTGGTGCTACAACAATGCTTACGACGGCATCAATGCTTTAGCGCAGCGGAATTGAAGGCAGCTTTTTCGGTAAGGTTCCTGGGTTCTAGACCTGAGTCATGGATATCGATATCGTCTTCAATGTTATCAATGTATGTCATCATCATTATCATTTCAACCGTTAGACGTCCACTGCTGGACATAGGCCAATAGGTCAATGTATGTAAATCTAATAAATTTCATGAAATTTGGAGTTCCAAGTATACTATAAAATAAATGATAACGATATATACCATGGACGTACCCACTGTAGGGCGCTTGCCCCATCTTAGTATTTTACGTCAACAAGTCAACAATGACAGCAAACAGTCTCGTCCTATTTCCTAAGCATATAAAATAATGGTATTCACAAAATTTTGATAACGACATTAAAGCAAGATTAAGGAACCCACGTAGGTTATTAATGAAATATGGTGTAATGCAATAAATAAACCGCATGTTAGTAAATAAATCATGTATTATTACTTAGTTTGTTTACTTTAGCACCATGCCTCAAAAAATGCTGGTACTACGCCCATGATGCCCAGAATGCGTCATTGTAACCATAAAATGATATATATACTAGCGCACCTACAAACACCCTTCAAACGCACACACACACACCACACACACACACACACACACCACACACACGCACACACACACACACACATATCTATAATTTGCATTTTGTTAACTCTCGAATATTTTATTAATTATCGTCTCTAGTAACTGTATCTTAATTATTTATTTAGTCTTCTTGTAACGTTAAGAGCAGAGCCTGGTGATCCGTAATACAGGTCTCTGACCTAGTACAGACACCAGCTCTCATAATGGTTAAGACTATTTGTATGGATCTCAAGTTACTAACTTTGTAATTCCTTATGAGAGAAATAAAGAAATTATTATTATTATTATTATTATGATATAATTAGTTAATAAACTAGCGAAGTCTCGTGGATCTTGTACTTTTATTACTAATGACTAGTTTAAAATCAGGGGCAAAACCAAGGTGTTCAAACTCATTCTATAAAATATTTAGATAGTCAATATCATAAATATTTGTGACAGTTAATCCTAATTATTTTAGTTTTATTACGTAATCTAATTTATTTTATATGACAGGGTCTCAACCATTTCGTGTAGTACCTTAGGATCACTTTCTAGGATAATGAGATCATTTGCAAATCTTAGACGGTTTAGTCGGTTGCCATTGATGTTAAGGTCGTAATCGTCCCAATTTAGTATTCTAAAGATATTTTCAAGCACAGTAGTGAATAGTTTTTGGAAGGGGGTCCCCTTGCCTGGCGCCTCTCTTTATGGGGAATTGATTTCCGACGATTTCTAGTTTTACACTACTTTTGCTTATTTTATAAATGTTTTTTATTTATGTAGTACCAGTCCACTCTGTGATGTCTTAAAGTTTGCCATATATTATACTCATGATTGAGTCTGTTAAATGCCTACGTAATATATAAAAGCTACTGGCTCTTGGTATTCATTACACTTTTCTAGAACTTGCTTTATAGTGTGGATATGATCGATTGTATTTTTATTTATGTAGTTCCTTCTGAAACCTGCTTGTTCTATACGTTGGTTTTCTTCGAGAGTTGTCTTGACTCTTCCTAGAATTACTTTTGCGAATACCTTACTTATTATGTTTGAAACAAGCTGTTATTGCCTATATTAACTTTGGAGGCTTTTTTGTGCAGTAGAATAATGTAAAATTCGCTCCAATGGTCCAGAATTATCCATGTATTAAGTTTATCGTTTAATAGTTTCGTTAGGATTGGAGTTAACTCTTCTAGTGTAACTCTTATCAGTTCATTTGGGATGTTGTCCGGTCCTGAAGCTTTATCCAGTTTTTGGGAGATTATGGCTTTTCGTACTTCCACAGGCAGTATGGGGGTTGTATTCTGTTGGTTATTGTTTGGCATCATTGTTTCCTCTGGTTCCTAATCTATGTCTGAGTAGAGAGTTCTGTAATATTTTGTTGTAGGTTCCGATTTAGTATTTTTAAGTCTCTGTATCCATTCCTTCCCTTGGTCTCTTAACTCCTTGAAAGCCTACTTAGTTCCACCTTCTTAGTTAGTCTTCTTAGTTACTTGGCTCTGAAAATTGGACTCCTTGTCCTCAATAGGCAGATGCATACTTACTTGCATATGCAGATGGATGCTTTCGTATGCTTTCTCTTATAAGTTTGCTGAGAGTTTAAATTCTCTTTCGGATTTCTTTGTTTTTGTTGGTCTGCGAAATTAATAGTTTTCTTTCTTCTAGAAGCTCTAATATCTTTTCAATCAGTTTGTTGCTGCTCTTCTTCGTGATTATTTCCGTCACCAATAGTAGTAGTAGTACCAGTAATATCGATGTAAAAAACTAATAAATTAAGAAGAAAACCTTGAGGAAATAATCTATCTATCTTCCTCGGTTATTACACAAAAAATCGATAAGTAAAGTGAAACAAAAGCGATTGCGCGCGCACACCCAACACTAGCGCACCATCACTGAACTGAACGCCCGATGGCGTCGCTTTGCGTTAGTTTCAAGAAAATAAATAGTTTAAATAAGAATTTGCCTATTAATTTAAGTTAGTGGATAATTAATATTATGATAAATATATTTCCTGTAAAAATAAGTTAATAAAACGTGATAATGGATGCAAAACGTACGGATTGGCGAGCCGGCCCAAATGTTTGTCGTTGTTGCCTCACTGAGGGATGTTACAAGGACATATCTACTGAGTATTTTTGGATGGGAAAGCGTGAAGTTTACGCTGAAATGCTTACGGATACCCTAAATGTTACAGTAAGTATCCTACATTATATTATCGATCAACCTTTGTGAAGACGCCACGGCATCCATTTTCTTGGTGTGAAAAACAAGTTTTGTCTATAACCCGACCAAGTCGTAGAGTTGTCGCATATTGTTGTGATGACTCCTTGGTAGGACCTATTTTATTTTGGTCGGGTATTGAAATCGATTTTGCTTCGCGAGACGATGCAAAATAAACTATTGTATATATGGTTATTATGATGGGTTGTATAATATGTTAATTAAAACCTAGCTTAAATCTTAAATATTAATCTCAAAGGACTCGTTTTGTATAAGGTTGTTAGCCTAAGGCTTGAGATACCATGCAATGCAATGCAATCAAACATCTTTTTTAATCTTAATCATACATTGCATGTACATACAAAAAAAAACATGATTACTTGAATGAGTGATGCATCAATGTTATCAGGACATTATTTTTAAAGAGTTTAATATTGTTTTCCTTTTGTATAATCAAGCTTATTTCTTGTGAGTAATTTTGAGATTATAAATATAATAGAATCTAAGTAGTGGTTTTGTTTACAAACAAATTGATATGTATGAAAAAAAAATTAAACAAATGTTTGTAATGGAGAAAACACATGATATATAAATACAAAGAACATAGTTAATTTAAACACCCAGTCATATCTTTATCTTCACACTTATGTATATAAGTAAATAATTGATCAATTAGCTGAATAAATCTTTTTTTTTTCACTAGATTGCCTATTCACAATCGGGAGGCCCAAACAGCAATAGCAGATTGATCTGCGAGCTTTGTATTTCCCGGCTGCGAGATGCTTCAGACTTCAAAAGACAGGTGCTGGAGTGTGAGAAGACGTTTATGCAGCATTTGGACCCGACTACATCAACAACTACGGAAACTGAAAGTAATTTTTTAATTATTTTGTCATTTTATATGACTTGGCTAAGTGTGAAAGTGGAGTAATGACTTCTGAAGATTCCTTGTTGACTTGATTGATGCAGTGGCTGAGCAATCGACTTGTGCATCATGTGTTGTTGACAGCATTGTGTTTGTGACTTACCAAGTTGCAAAAAAATAGATTTTACAATGACAGTCATAGTCAGTTAGTTAGGTTAATATATTGATTTTAACGACTTAGATTGACCTGGTGAAGGTTGCTGGAATCCGCAGGATGCGGGTGGTGCATGACCGGTTGTTGGTTGATGTGTTGATGACAACAGATGTGATGATGATTAATGACTAAGCTGATGACAGGCTAATGTTTCATTATTATATGATGGCTCAATTAGTGATAGGTAACCTGCCTTCTGTGCTATGGGTCCCCATTTCGACTCCCAGTAGGGACAAACTTTTGTGGGATCAGTATAAACATTTGTATCAGTCTCATGGATGTATCTATCTATATCAAATAACTAGTATTGGTAACAATACAAGCCTCTTATTTAGTCCGGAACTAGATGGCGCTGTGTCATTATGTCCAAAAAAAATATTTATTTATTATATTTCCGCCTCAACTGTCTTCTGTCAACTCAACTTTCATCACCTTGTCATTCCCTAAGCTTATGTGTTAATGCCTATGTTCGTTTTCTCAGTACTGGTGGAACCAGTAGACTCTAGCGTCAAGTTGGAACATGTGAAACAAGAGAAACGAGTCAGTGATGACGACTTTGATGACCGCTGCGGATTTGATGATGACGACGATGATGATGACCGTGAGTATTTAATCAAAGTGTTTAATGTTCTCGAGAGGCGAGTCATAGCAAGACTCCTCGCTCAAATTGAGCTGTCCCTCTGAGAATCAAGGGACTTCCGCCTTACAGAAGACCACAGTGAAAGAACAATACAAATTGTGTTTCTGTGAGTGAAGAAAGGTAATCGGTGCTTGTTGGGGGATTGACTATTCTGATAGAATGGTTATGCCGTTCGCTGTTGCCAAACCAATACCTCTTGGTCAGCAGTCGCGCACTCACAGCCACTAGAAATTTACACCAAAATGAGTCTCAAAAAAAAATTGAAAGCAATGACTTAAAGGCTTTCTTATTAAGTCTTTCTTTCCTTCATAGATTACTTCTATCTCCATTTCAGTTGATGACCAGCCTTTAACGAAATTAGCAAGTAAGATACCCAAGAAAGAGACGGTAGACCTACTGGATCTTCTTGACAATACCAAGGCAGCTGAGAAACGAAAATCTACATCTAAAACTAAGGTTGTTCCCGCTAAAAAGACTAAGACTGTCAAGAAGGAACCAGTCAAAGCCACAGCCAGGAAAGTGGCCGCTAGCAAAACGGAGAAAAAGAAAAAAGGTAGGCATCTGATTTGAGTTTTTAAATTGTTGGATAGTTGAGTTGCTATAGATTGTTGTGTAGAATTGATTAGATTTAATATACCATTAGAAAGACCATCCATACTTACTAATATTATTTTTATTAATGTTACGTCTTCATGGTATAACCGCTCATACATTCAATCACATCATCACAAACATTTGTCCCTATTGTGTTTTAAGCCCTGTGCCTATAGCATAGATAGAGGCGGCATTAACTACCACTGGCATAAGATTGGGTTGTCATAAATAAATTTTTTCATTTCTATTTTATAATGAATTTCTGTTAAATATCGACATTAATAACTTTAATACCTCCCAACTCTATTTTTTCATGCATACATACATAAACTTCCGCTTTTTTCCCATGGGGGTAGGCAGTTTAGTTAGTTGTAAGTATCTCCAGTTTTTTTAGTTCCTTCAAACTAGTTTGAATACAAGTATAGATGTTACCTGAAGTGTTGCCATTTAAAAAAATATTTATCATTTCATTTGAATCAATCTACAGCAACTCTGCTCGCCAACTTTTACAATTGATAGGTTTTGTACTGGAAATAATATATTTCTAAATTTATGTATTTTTTTCACTTTCTTCAAAGCAATCTATGCATTTGGTTCTGAAGTAATGTTGAATAAATAGGATTTAAATCACTACATAATTAATAGAATTGATTTTCATCATCATCAACCCGTCTGCTGTCCCACTGCTGGGCACAAGTCTTCTCTTATTTGGGAGGGAGTCGGTTATATTCCACCACTCTAACTTAGTGCAGGTTGGCAGACTTCACATGCTATCGAGAAAATCTCTCAAGCATGCAGGTTTCCTCTCAATGTTTTCCTTCAAAGTTTGAGCATGTGATAAATACGCACACAAATTACGAAAAGTCAGTGGTGCATGCCTTAAGATTGAACTCGAAACCCTGAGACCTGAAAAAAAAAACAAATATGTAATAATAAAACCAATAAATATTTCCAACACCTTTGTATGACATTAAGTATTAATTACTCCCATTTAAATTATGACATGTATTTTAAAATGTCAAAATACTCCAGTACGAAAACCTATCAATAAATATGAAACGTATAATATGTGCATGATTAGTTTGTAAGATAAACATATGGATATGTCTTGTTGAGCTATTTGTTTTGCAAATTAAAGATGCAATATCGATTAATATGGCGTCACTTATTTACTTATAAAACATATTTTGGTGATAGAAGAGGCTTGAAACTTGATACACTCTAGAGCAGTGCTGCCATAGTTAAATACATTTTATCGATAAGACCTGAAAAATAAGTAATCCATACTACATTATTAGAATGCTATGTTATCTGTGATAGACATTTTTATTAAAAAAAACAATATTTTTTTTATACCACACGTGTGGCAATCTAGCTTACGGCCTACTTAAGCTTACTTTAACTATGAATTAAATACCTATAGATACTCGGGTGAAGCCGGGGCGGGCCGCTAGTCATCCACTAATACAAAAATCTATATTCCTTTTAACTATTGAATTGTTCGACGACACTTGCTCATGAGATATCAAAAAGTTTTGTGTCCTCATATCTCATAAATTCGATAACTATCTAACAACGCCATCTATTAGAACATCTTGGAACTACCGAGACGCCATATTGAACGAACTGTCATCTGTCATTGTAAAGCGAATTGAACAGAGCTGTCGTTTGATATTGATACTTATGTCGTACTATATAGTGTTGTGTTTGCTTTTTCTTTCTTTACAGACGTTTAGGTGCAGAAAGTTTTTGATCAAGTGGTTTTAAATACGTAATGTCTTTTAATTATTTCTTCAATAGCAACTTCCTTTTTATCTTCATGATATTAAATGATAGACGTCCACTGCTGGACATAGGTCTCCCCTAAGGAAATAAAAAAATACCCCTTTTAAATACAGTAGATTTATTCTCAGTAAGTCCTTAGGCTAGGTTGCGGTTGTAAAATATTTTTACAAACAATAAAGTTGCAAGTTTGGTTCATAAGAGTTGAATTCCTGGGTTCGATTCCCTGGTCGAGTATTATTGTTGGTTATTTCTATTAATATCACTAGCTATTAATTGTTAATTTCTTCTCATTTATTGGTAGTAGAGTCATTCCCTTTTAAATAAGACCTGAAACATGTCACTGCCTATCTTTATAAATATACAGCCGTGATAGTATTCAATGTACCAAATATGAAAAAAAAAACAAATATAGCGAAATCATCAAACCCACTTGATATACAATGCAGCGTGGTTCCAACGAGTGTACTCAGCGTGATGAGTCTGGGTTCGATTCCCAGGTGGTAGTAATATTGTTGTCATCTCTGCACTTCGAGACTGCAGGTAAGTTTTTTATATGTGATATACCTATCCATAAACGTTGAAATATTTTTTGTTAAGTATTCACCATCAACTTAATAATAGATATTTGACGGGTCTTTTCAGCGCCATCTCTTTAAGGTGGAAGCTCCACGCTAGCCCGCGAAATTCAAATTTTATTACGTTTTTTGTAAAATGCCGGTATTTGTCAGGCTGTACTGATTGAACAAAATATGATTCGCACCTGTAATAGGTATTTAGTTACAGAATTATAATCATTAATATCATCAATACAACCCTCACATTGCATACAATTGGACTGAATGACTTTTTCATGAAATAGACAATCAATACAGTTATATGCACTTTCGCTGTCTGTCTGCCCGTCTGTCTGTCACCAGTCTGTATCTCAAGAACCGCGATAGCTGGACAGTTGAAATTTTCACAAAATAATTACTAATAAATTATAATAACGCAATTTTTTGCCAAATTTAGTACTGAACCGTTCTTCGTGAGTCCGACTCGCACTTGACCGGTTTCCCAGCCTCATCGCCCTTGATCACTTAGCACTGAACCTGTGACCACCCAGACAACTGACCCTAAATACGCCAATGAACCTGAAGCCAATAATTATTAATTAAAAATTATATAAATTAAACATTTTCAACGTTTATGAGTGGTAGTTTTAATTTGTATTAATTGCTCTGATATTTGTTGTTATTATACAAAAAAATATATAATATATTTTTTACAAATTTTGTCAATTTATTGAGATATATCCATATGTAGGCGTTTCTTGCCTATACTTATTTTGAAATAGCGTGAATGAATATATATAATGTTAAAATAATTGAAAATTAATAAAAAATCTGCGTTTTTATTTATTTTGTTTCGTATTTCATATTACAACGAGATTTACTGTAATATGGAGTACAAAAATCAAACAAATTCATTGACGCTATTTACCAATGTTTGAATTATTCAAAAAACAACTGTAATTCAGCTACATATACGGTTTATTTTTATATAACAAAATATATTTAACAAGCTTGATTGCAATTGATTTTTGAGTCAGCCATTTTTGCACGTAATAAATAAGGTTATGAACGGTTCTATGTTGGGATCGTTAATTAATATGTGATTGACTTTAACTCTGCGCGGGTTCTAATCCCGTCCACGTAATTAAAGATAGAGGTCGGCAGGAATCTTGATCTTAGAAAGAAAGAAAGAAAGATATAGAAGTTACACTGTGTTCACACTTTTATAGAAATCGGTTATCGTGTACAGTAAATCAAATCAAATCATTTATTTCAATTAGACCAGTACAGGTACTTTTGAATTGTCGAATTAAATTGAATTTAGTTACACTGTTCCAAAAGGTAGGTAAAAATGTAACATACCACGTTTGTCTTCCCCGAAGGGTTAGGCAGAGATGTAGTAATGTACACCTGAGTTTGTATTACCCGACAAGTACAATTTGGGGGTCTTCAAGTCACGAGTGAATAGGTATCTTCTAGGTAAGCGTGCTTCATCTTAGACCACATCGTCACTTACCTTCAGGTGAGATTGTGGTCAAACGCTGACCTATCTCCTAAAAAGAATATTGCCGGTATGTTTTTTTACGTCCCATGTGATAGAGGGCCTATTGCCATGGACCGGGTACGAATCCAAAATCTAAGCTGCTACTGAGAGCCACGGTAGACTAGTTGTGTTCCTAGACTTCACAGGCCATCGAGAAAAGTTCTCACATATGCAAGTTATCTCATCATGTTTCCCTTCACCGTTTGAGCGTGTGATAAATACGAAAGTAACTTCGGGAAAGTCAATGGTATTGCCAATGTTACAAGTCAAATGTTTTTATTTCAATTAGACCAATATTACAGGTACTTTTGAAATTAAGAAACTAGTTGCACGGTTCCAAAAGGTAGGTCTTGTAGAGAAGAACCGGCAAGAAACCATAGATACTCCATAGATACTCTTTTCATACTCGAAACCTCATGCAAACTCAACGAAAATCTATTCAATAAACCGTAGCGTGTGAACGCAATGTTATTCTATTTGTCTCTTTCACTCCAAGCTCAAGTTTCCAGCCGCTTACCATAAAACCGGAATCACATTACGAAACCAGTGGCATGAAAGTACTCTCAAGACCACATAAAGATACGACTCATGTAAACGTCAAGTTTTACATCGTTTAAGTCGTATCTTTATGTGTATTTGAGTGTACTTTCATGCCACTAGCTTGGTAATGTGATTTCAGCTTAAGAGCTTTTACATGGGCAGCAAGTTGCCAACAGCTGCCGTCGACGTGTCGGCCGCTGCCGTCGACGAAAGCAATATCAGTTTAAATGTCGACTACTGCCGTCAACACGTCCACGGCTACAGCCGACGCGTTTCAACGGCCGCAATTGGCAACGAGCCGCCCGTATGTGCGAGCTGTAAGTTCAGACTTTGTCTGTATTTTCTCTCTATAAGCGAATATATTTTTACGTATAAGTACATTAAACCATTTGAAACCTTTCATTGATCTTGCAATCGATTATTAGCATTCCAATATTTGTAATCAATTGAACGCCGTTGTCACATACACACGAATCTGTGCCATGTATGTCATCGACACAAATACGTGACTAAAGTCCAGTGCAAGATAATACAAAATAATAATTTGGACAAAGCTTTGGAATCGTAGGTTTAGAAAACCATGCATACAAGCATACATTACCAAATGGCGTTGGTTACATGGCGTTCAAAACGTTAAGGCAAGTTAAAAATACTCCAACACTTTTTGATGTATAAAAATCACTCATTGGAGCCGTCAGTACCCACTTAAAACTACCTATAAAGTACACAATAATATATGTTTTAGTGAATTAAATTATATGCACTCTTTTGTCATGCAATAATTCGTATGCAGTCGAAGGAAGTAAGGGAACACGTCAAACACAAAGGTTTTTGTCAATACGGTAGTGTAAAAATTAACTCGCGTAATCCCTAATGTATCTAAATCTACCACAAAAGAACGTATGAGGTTATGTCTAACTATTAGTTAAGTCATAATAGCTATCGGTCAAATGAAAACACGGGTCAAATCTAAAGATTTTCGTCTTTTTTTGTCCTTACGAAGTCGGGTAGAATTGTCTAATTGTGAGTAGGTTCAGTTCTTCAACTTTAACTTCTGGTTTTAGCAACCGGTTCCAAATATTTATTTCTATTGAAACTGTCAAATTTCATATAACAAACACCAATTTATATTTTATAAGGAACTATAATTGTCGGCACGAGTCGTGAGCACAGATTTAAGTAGTAAAAGCCATTTTACGCATGTGCGCTTTCAGCCAAATTTGTTCAGTGTCGGTTTACCGGTCAGAAACTATCATATGCAGCCTCGGCACCCCTCGCCATCGTCATTCCGCCAAAGAGACTTAAAATTTATGGAATGCGCAAGTGAAGTTTGTGCTCACGACTCGTGCCGGTACCTATACCTCTAGGCAACACCGGCGATCCTGTTTGGACTGCTTGATATAGGAAGTCATGGATTTATGTTAGTTATTTATTATATTATTGATGTGAAACATCTATAGCCGCACGTAAAACCGATTTTTGGCGTGGCGACGAATGCCGTGGCGACGCGTCGCCTCGCTATACGATAGTATATATATGCAGTAGTGTGTACGGTGTGACGATACCACCTTATTTGCGAGTAACGCGGACCTCATGCAGGAATTACTTCACAACATGGAGCGCGTATGCCTAACGTTTGGACTTAAGATTAACCGATCTAAGACCAAGATTATGATCGTGGATCGCGTCAATGACAACTCGCCAGAAGTTACACAGATTGCGAACTGCGACGTGGTTCAAGCCTACATATATCTTGGGGCCTTAATCTCAAATAATGGTGGTTGCGTAGATGAAGTAAAGCGTCGTATGGCTGTAACTAGGACCGCGGTGGAGAAATTAAAGAAAGTGTGGAGGAATCGCAACATCACCAAAGCCACTAAAGTCAGACTCATGCGAACGCTGGTATTCCCAATCTTTCTTTACGCGGCTGAGACATGGACAGTGCGTGAGTTGGAAAAGGGGAAGATAGATGCTCTAGAGATGTGGTGCTGGAGGAAAATGCTCGGCATATCGTGGACAGAGTTCCGCACCAACGTGTCAATACTCCAGGAACTCGGCATCACAAAGCGTCTATCAGCCATAGTACAGACGCGCATACTACAGTACTTTGGCCATGTCTCTAGACGTGATAACAATTCAATAGAACGGCTGGTCGTGCAAGGAAAAGTAGAGGGAACCAGATCACGTGGCAGATCACCTATGCGCTGGACTGATCAAGTGAAATCCGCAGTGGGAAACCGTGTGTCAGACTGCACCAGACAGTCTGCAAACAGAGAGAGATGGCAAGAGATTGTGAAGAGAGCTGTGTCCGCCTCTAACACTAAAGTGGACGCCTCAACGTGACCACGACCGCTCTGCCAAGAGCGAAAAGACTGAGAAGAGTGTAGGGTGTGGCGACGCGTCGCCATGCGCAATCGCCTGTGCGATTCTCCCACTCGATCTAGCGTTAAGCCATCTTTCTCGCTACACTGAGCTCGAATACCTATAGTGTATATTCCATAGTGTTCACAGTGTTGTTTACTACTGTACAGTAAATATAACCTGTGTTTTACTTGAAAACAAATTATTTTTCTGATAATAAAATGTCTGACCGTGATAATTTTGAGAGTGAAAGTGATCAGCCGCCTGCAAAGAAGGAAAAATCACACTATGACACACCATCAAGTCATCAGTAAGTTAATTATATTTTTATAATTAAAGTATGCATTTATCTGTGCACGCGTATATTTGGTGTGTTTTGAGCGCCAGTAAATGTAAAATCTACTATCTTGGTAGATTAAAATTCACATAAAGGAGAATGCCCAAACATGGGTCCCTTTTGATGTATCATGTGCCTGATTCAAATATATACCTAAAAATCGGATCTTTTTTTTTTATGCGCCTGACTTTTATGACAAAATTTATTTCACCCTGGGTATAAAGTTATAATTAATTAGATATTTGCCAAAATTAATTGTAACTTCCGCTTTGTTGTTTGAATTTGACGTTTAAAGATACGTCAGTCAATTGCTATGGTGTTGCCAGGTATTGAATAACTTAATTTAATAATCGATACTTAATAATATCAAATGATATGAAAAAAAAAATCGTATCATTCGCCAAAAGAAGTAAATTCAGATATAATGAGTAATATAATGGCATTATTTCGAGATACATATTCGAAACAATTCTTGAAACGACGCAACACATGCGCTCGGATTTATAGTCATATAAATGTAAGAATTTAATTTGTTTCTCATCGCGTGGCATCGCATCGACATCACTTGGTCTAAGGTCTTTTTTATTTAAAATAGATATAATATGTATTTATTACAATATTTAAGTATCTATATCGTTAAAGATATTTCATAAATAAACATAAGACAACTCAGAAGCTATGAAGTAAAAAAAAATGCGCCAAAAAGCTGTTGTACTGCAGATTTTAGATATAGCAATTGTATATTTGTAAAGGGTTTTGGTCAGGTTATATTTTAGTTGTAATTAATTAACATAGCATGCCGGTGATTGTGCATTATTTCTTTATAAAGACAAATATAAATCGGTTTAAAAAAAAACGATTAACAACACATTAACTGGCAACATTGTCTATGAATCAAATCTGACAGACAAACTGTACAATACTTCGTTCGTTGATTTGTTGATACGTCGAATTCCGTTTGTAATGAATTAATGTGATAAGTACGTGATTTGTGATTTTCATAGGCTGATGATGATTAGTATAATTTCAAGCGGTAGTGATTCTGTCAGTGTTCTAAAGGTCCAGGTTTCGAAACCTGATAATAGTTTGTGTGATTAGTGTATACCTATGTTCCCGGTCCAAAACGTACAAATATTTTATTTATTGTATCCGTGGGTGACCATATTACAAGCTCAGCTTAGTTCGGGGCGTAAGTAATTAGTGTACCTAAGTTGTGTAAAATTATTCTTGATGGTTCTATTTATTAAACTTGTTTATAAAAAGTAAGTGATCAATATGGTATACAAAGGTTTGAGAACATACAAATACCTCGAAATTATATGATAATGCTGCCTGATAACAGCAACATTGAAAAAATATATATACAGTATATCTACCTTCTAGTATCCGTAATGCAAGCCTCTTTGCTTGCCACGGAACTAGATGGCGTGACTGTGTCATACTATCCAAATATATTTATTATTATTATTTATTGCTGTGTTGCTTTTATACATAATAATAAGCGAGATTACATAAATATACCGATGTAAATGAGATTTTATAGTCAATTATAGTGTTATTGTCAGTATATTATAACCTCAATTCCACGAAAGTAAATTGAAAATATCTCGTGATCCAGGGTGAATTAATTAAAAATTTCTTTTAATTGTGAATAAAGCATGTTTTTTCTACAAAATCCAACAAAAATCATTAGGGCACAACGATTTTTCAAAGTCCCCATACCAAATGGGCATTCTCCTTTCATTGCATATAATGTTTTTAAATTAATAATTCATTTTAATTTCATTCTTATTGAAATTAATGCATTAAAACAATTGCTCAGAGAATAAATTTATTAAGACTGACAGAATTGTATTTCAAAATCAGCTGATGGCGTACAGCGCACGAAAGTTTTTTCTTATTTGTTATAAATATGAACATTAAAAAATTAATTAATTTTTCTAATCATAGTGGCATTTATAGTGAAACATTCATTATTGATATTTATAGTTTACGATCTTTAGTAATATATTGAAGTAACTAGCTAAGATTCTTGAGTTTACTAATATATTGAAGCCAATTTAAATTTTTCTGTACATTTTAATAACATATTTTTTATAAATATTTCAGAACCCAACAATCATCTCAGGGGTCACAAAATATTATTATTGAAACATCACCAAGATCAGTTAAACACAAGACATACTATTAATATTATGTAAGATTTTGTAAATCTAATAGTACCAGAATATACTCATTTTTATTTACGCTTCTTTTAACACTTAAATATTTTTTTAGAGTAAATAATAATAAAAAAGAATGTCAAAAACGATACAGGGAGCAGAACAGAGACAAATTAAAGCAGCGTGAAGCGGAAAGAAGAGAACGCATACGATATTCACAAAGTATTGCCGGACCTTCTACCTCTTCAAAGACGAATAGAATAGAACTGAATAATGAAGAATTAATTACTGCTCAAAGTTCATCTGGTTCGGAAAATATACAACCATCATCCATTCAAAGAAATGATCAAGGTAATGAACTAAATGCTCTCCAAAAAAAAAGAGAACGTCAACAAAGATACAGGGAGCAGAACAGAGATAAATTGAAACAACGTGAAGCGGAAAGAAGGAGGCGTCTACAAAATGCAGATGTGATTACAGAATTATCTACTTCTCCAAACATCGAATTTACAGAAATAATTAACAAGTAGTCACGATTTGAAATAAATTCGTAAATTTTTGTATTTAATGAAAATAAATGTTTATTCAATAAAGTCATCGTTATCTGGAAAAATATCGTAATATTTTATTTTATCATTATGACATATTTAGTTCCTATCACAATATGTTCTTTTCTGCATATTACTTTTACAAAATAATGTCGATGTTTCACATCTGCCAGGCGTCCCGTGACGGCTCACTTTTTTTTATTTAGGTATTTATATTTATGTTGTTAAGTGTCGGAAAAATATTACAATTATATTAACTACTTACATATACATCACATTAAACACAACACTTTCCAAAAATACATTACATTGTCGTGTGTGCTCGACATTCTTATGTAATAAGGATCCAGTAGAATGTCAGCGTCAGGATATTACATCCTGGCACATGCTGAGACTGGACTCCTGTTTGGTGCGATTGGGCACACACACTTAACTATGTATAATTCATCTATTTATTTCTAATCTTGTATCTGTGTGTGTATCTCTTTTGCGTCAAATAAATGTTTTTTCTTTCTTCTTCTATACCTTTTGTCCATGACTTCGTGAACGTAGAGTTAGTAGGTAGTTTAATCCAATGCTTGTTTATTTCTACCCTCTTTTGAGTAATTATCGATTCCGCATCCTTCCACTCACCTTTTCGCCCTTTTAAGGGATATTTTCCGGGACTGAAACTATCTTTTGTCATTTCCCGGGACTCCCAAAGTATATCTATTCCAAATTTCATCTAAATCTATTATCTAGTAGATTTAATGACTATAATGATTATTATTGAGAGATTAAACTAAAAATTAAAATGATTTAACCCTTTCAAATGAGAAGAGATCGGTGCCCAGCAGTGGGACGGGTTGATGATGATGAATGATTATTATGCTACCGCTGTTCAAACATTTTCTTAAGTCTAATTTAGTTCGGTTAAAACCTTACCTATTACCCCTCTCGTACCTATGTATTATCATTGCTGTTAAAAAATAAGGACCTTAAACAAATCTAAATACACCATTTGACAATATTTTCGCTTCAGTTTTTTCAATTGGTCTCATCGAAAAACAGTAGTACCCGTATTCCTTTAATTCAAGAACCCAGGATATTGTTTTACCGACTCTCTCAAGATTATACCAAGATATAGAAGATAATGGATTATAACAAGTCTACAGAAAGCTTTTTCTTTTTTAGCCGAAAGTTACGATGCCACGCGCGCAAACGCCGAGACAATAATCAGTAGCACAACCGCCTACCCGTTCAGGGTGAACGATAAGTCCATACTCTGCGTCTACTGCCAAGAGTTATACGAAGACCCAGACGAGTTCAGGAGACATATGGACACTGAACACGATTACTTCAGCTTGAAGGTCGCGTTCCATCATTTGCCGAAAAACGAGTTTATCAAAGCCGACCTCACAAACTTGAGATGCCGTATCTGTAACCAGCAATTTCCCTCACTGGAATCGGTTTTGGAACATCTTTATACGGCACACGGCAAGAAAACCGATCCGGACGGCAAGTTTGGCGTAATGCCGTATCTGCTACAAAAGGACGTGTACAACTGTGCCGTTTGTGAGAAGAATTTCCCGTCGCTGTTTCATCTCAACCGACACACGATCACGCACTTCCTAAGCTATGTATGTCACGTTTGTGGAAGCAGCTACGTCGCCACAACAGGGCTATTGAGGCACGTACGCTCCAAACACCAGAAATACGAGGTATCCTGCAAGAGATGCAAGAAAGTATTCCCCACAATGGAAGCCAAAGAAAGGCACACGAGAACACAGAAGTCTTGCATGCCGTACTGCTGTCCTAAATGTCAGGAGAGATTCCTCGATTGGAAGACCAGGAAACGACACATGGAGGTCGCACACGGCCAGTCCAAAAGAACGTATCGCTGTGTAGACTGCAGTATAGATTTTAATAACGAAAACACGTATTACGAGCATTTCAAGCTCCACCATTCAGAAGACTGTGCAGTATGTAAGCACTGTGGTCTAAAGTTCTTGTCGGTGTATCGCTTGAAGCGGCACATAGCGAAACATAACGTTTGAATGAGGACTGAAGCGAATTTATTGTCACATAAAACTTATTACAAACGTTCTAGCTTATCGATTAACATTTGTAATGAGAAAGAAAGGAAATATATTTATGGGCACAGGCAGCAATACATAATATGAAGTAATAATAATAATAAAACGCCAGAACTTTATGCCAAAGGGCCGGTTAGCTCAGCATTATGCCAAGCTTTCTAGGAGGCAGGGCATAGCGAGATTTCTCGAGCAATTGAGCTGCCCGACTGGGGAAGTACCTCGCCTTACAGAATACCGCAGTGAATCAACAATAGTTGTCTTTCTGCGAGTGAGTAAGGTTACCAGGGATCGTTGGGGAGTGACTGGCATGGGCATTCCATTTGCTGTCAGTTTATTAATTCCCTATTATAAGGAACCAAAACGGTTTCTGCATGGGTGTGCAACGCATTTGCAAGCCTTCAGGTGTTGCAAATGTCCATGGGCGGCGGTGATCACTTACCATCAGGTGAGCCGCCTGCTCGTTTGCCCCTTATCGCAATAGAAAAAAAGAAGCGAACTCCTTACTCCTTCAAAAAGGTAAGGTGAGCCACAGTACTGGCGCGCTTGCATGACAAGATGTATGAATGTCGACGCGGCAAAAATGGTTATGCAGGGATCTTAGCGCGTGGCATTCTGTAGTTTCTGTCTACCCTCATGGGAAAAAGGCGTGAATGTATGTATTTATTATACCGCGATGAAATCCCTAAAAAGTAGTATTGTTTCATTGTATATAATATAGGGTTTTCTTTAGAAAAGTAATTTCGTCGATGTACTTTTATATTTATTATTCATTTAGCGTATTTTCATCAATGTAATCTTTAAGTCCTAACAGTTAATGTTTTTGCAATAGAATATCGATTTTTATACCCATTTGTTGGTATTTTCGTAATACAACGGTAGGTTGTAAATAAAATTATTGAATGCACATTATTATGTAATTAATCGTATATACTCAATACATTAAACTGAACTATACTGATTATTTTTTGTATTATTTTTAACCTCAATAGCATTTGTAGATTGTGAAATTTTAGCAATCCTACACGATCTGTTGCATTTTAGTCGTCTGAAAACCACGAATTCTGCTCATTATCCTATTAGTTAAACGAGGTGCACTCTAAGACAATTTGCGAATATGGCATTATGCCTTTAACCCCGATATACCTTCCCGTGTTTAAGCAATTTATAAGTGTCGTATTATGAATATGAAGTCCATAATAAGACATCTCCATAGCAGTTAGGCCTCAGTGGGTCCTGAGTAGCCTTAAAGGCGTCAAGATCTTATTTTGTGCTTGTAATATTGCTTAATTATTGTTGAGCTGCTATCTGTTTGGTAATTGTACTTTATTGTGTGCACATATTTGTTGCGTTACAATCCAGATCACATTGTACTTTTAATTTAAGTTTTTCTATGATTGTAATGTGTTTTGTGCATTTAAATAAATTAAATTAAAAATAAGCCGTATTATCATATAATAAAATGCCTGTATTCTCTGGAGGTTTATTCAGAGATCATACCCCCACATTTCACATTCACCTGTATGTCTTTATATCTTATATAAAACCAGGGCGATCCTATTGCGATTATCCACGCACAGGTCTAAACCGGGAACTGCTACTGAGGATTTCATGGAAAGTCTGACACTTCTAACCTCATGCTCAGTTTTCGCACTTTTGATACGCATTAACGCGATACGACCATACCTAACAGGAAATATCTCGCGAATCCATTTTACAATCAACCAGCTTAGCAAAGCGCGTCCTACCAAAATAAATGTGAAAAAGGACCATTTCTTTTTGTTCTAGAGTTCGATCCCATGGTCGAAGCAAGACAAAACGCTAAACTAGTGTTGAGATACTCTACGGCGTATCCGTTCAGGATCCCCACCAATGACATGGTGTGTGTTTACTGCTGTGAGCCGTTCGAAGACCCCAAGAAGTACAGGGAACACATGAGTCGCGAACACGCACTCTTCAACGTGAATACAGCATTCGCCCACACCATGAGCGCTGAGGAATATCTGAAAGTTGATTGCACGGAATTAGAATGCAGGATATGCTCCAAAAAACTCGATACACTCGCTTCTGTAACGGAACATTTAATTTACGAACACGACAAGAAAGTCAACTTAAAAGCTGAAATTGGACTGCAAGTATTTGTACTTGGGCAAGAAAGATGGCTTTGCGCTATCTGCTCCCTGAAATTTCCATCCCTCAGAGCACTAAGCCGCCACAACAGCTGTCATTACCACAAATACACTTGCGAGACATGTGGCAAGTCTTATATAAGTCGAGAGAATCTGAATAAGCACATCCTCTACGGACATTCTCAGGAGAAAATTTGCGTTAAGTGTAAAAAGTCCTTTCCCGACAGCGAAGATCGTCGGCAACACGTGTTGGCCAACCGGCGCTGTTGGCCTTTCTGTTGTAACCTTTGCGGGGAGAGATTCGTCTCCAGGAAGCTCAAATCCACACACATGGCTGAAATACATAGAATAGGCGGCACCAAAAAATTGCACACTTGTCCTGAATGCGAACGGTCGTTTAGCGAGTGGAGACTGTATAGATCCCATTACGTCATCAACCACACAGATGTCAACTACGTATGTCCATTTTGCGAACTTAAATTCGATAATAAAGGCAGTCTTGAAGACCATAAATTGATTCATACGAAAGAAAGGCTTTTTCACTGCAATGTCTGCTCTAAATCGTTTGTTCGAAAGAAGAATCTTGCACAACACATGTGGATCCATAACGAGCATAAAAGGTTTAAATGTGGCTTGTGCAATAAGCAGTTTAATCAGAGGGTCAGTTGGAAAACACATATGAGGTCCTATCACCCGGAGTTGGTTGATTTTTAAATCGTTATTGTGGTTATTATTCCATTTAATTTTAAACTAGAGCGATTGTACTGATTTCTTAAACTTACGCGAATTAACTAACTTTTTTTTATTCTGACATTTTTGAACTTCCTCAAAGTCAACGTGCAAAAAGTGGTTCAAATTGTACTGTATCAGTTTTTTTTTTTTGCAAATCAATTCAAAATGTTTTTTGTTTCCAATAAATATTTTTAAGAATTTATGAAGCTGTAAGATTCTGCTTGCACGGTTCCAATAAGCGTTAATTTGTGCTCTATTGTTATTCCATAAATCGTTATCATAGACACGCAAATTTTACATTTATATACCGCAATTACCGTCTAAAACAATTTTAGAAGGGCTTAACGACGCCTGGATGTATCCACTCACGCTTACCATATTTGTCAAATCGCATAGAATTTCTACTTTTTCTACCATGTTCAGCAGTGGACGGCAATAGGCTACTATACAATGTGGAGATGACAATATGACTTTAAATGAAAACACTGGCAATACTGGTTTATAGAAACATTTGTAAACTATCAAATAAATCCGAACATGGAAATTAAAAAAAAAAAAATTTTCTTACAAACTAAATAGCTTAAAACTGCAAACAAAATAAAACACCATTTATAAAAATGGTACACTGACCTGCGATAAGAATGGCAACGCAGCTTGGTTTCATTCATGTTAAAGCTGTGGCCGACGCAGCGACGTAATGTTTGGCGCCATTATTCTTATTGTTATTAATGCTCAATTACACAAATCAAATCACAGAATATTAACCAAATAGTCGGGCATCATTCACCCGCGAGTTATTCACTGATCAATTTATTATTCACAATCACTTTTCGATCACATAATTATGTCGCCAGTCATTAAATTTTTTTATTTTCAATATGTCCGCCGTGTTCTTGAATACACAAACTACACCGACGTATAATGTTATTTCTCACTCTTGATAATAGGTCTCACGGTATGTCCGTACAGCTAAAGCGGCATTACCGTGACACTCCCCATAAATTAAAATCATATCAGTGTACTCCGAAGCGGTATAATTGTAACGAGGCATGATTATTTAATAATAAAACCTTGAAACACCAAGTATTAAGCGTCTAATTTCGCAAAGTTCACTTAGCTATTTAACTAAGTACCTATAATACGTTTATGTGTCCTGTCACTATTAAAACAAAGCGTCAAATTTCGCACAACACAACACAACACAACAACAAAGATACGATAACACTCGCGCGGCGACTTCAAACGGGCGCGGGCGCATCCGAAATTCCAGAGAAAATAAAATGCGTCACAGGCAGTAAGGACGTCCGGTGACACACTGACCGCGTAACCTAGACACGTCGACAAGTAAGCAAAGAGGAAACAAGCAAACTTACCTATCTCTTTCGCACATACATATTTTCTTATCTAGCTGTGATGACACGCTTTATGACTCTTATGGCTCGGGCATAAAGTATAATTTGCATTGAGAAAATAAATTTGATAGAAAAGGCGTAGGTTTTTAAAGTGGCGAGCTGGCAACGTAAGTCGTTAACCTGTCGCGTGCTCTCCTGTTTACAAAACATCATGTCGAAAATACTTAAAATGAAAAATAATGTCCTGTGGCTAAACTACTGGATATATTCATTTGATTTTTTGTGTGACGGTTGGGAATGTCATGACTTATACGAAGTTTCATTTATGATCATATTGTCCTCCCCACATTGTATATGTGATAATCGTTACAAACGTTAACACAAGTAGACGAATGGCTTGACAAAAAAAAAGTATTTTTGTAGCATTTTTTATAATAATTGTGATTTTTTAAAACCTCTTGTGTAACGAAAACAACCTTTCAAATTCGACGTTCTATTCTAAAATATCCCCTTAAGATTTAGATCTACTCTCACCAGCCTCAAGATCTAAGGATTCCGTTGTAAGTTCTTCAATATACGTTTAAAGTCTTTGTATCGCTTTGTGCAATACATATTTACTTGTTAAACTTGCGTTATAATAATTACGGTTAGAACTAGTTTTGTTTAAAAATTTTATATTTTTTGTTATAAGTCATAATAAAGTTTATAAGCGAAATGTTCTTGTTTCATATTTTTTTTTTTATTCAAACAACAAAATCCTAATAACCAATTATCAAATATTTTCCTTTGATTATTTGTAATCAGGATTTTGACCCTGATCATTCATATGTTGCAAAACCTCTACACAAATAAAGCATATAATATCAAATGAAGCTCCTGTTTTATAGAATGCATCTACTTTCACATTCACGGTTTCTTGATCATTTTACCAGTACTATTTTCAGGGTCCAAATAGCAACAGCTAACAAACTATCCTCACAAAACATCATCTAACCACTATCTAACATAAATATAAAACCTTCCATTATCTTAAAAAAAATCGCCTCCGAAAAACTAAACAAACACAAGACGGGAAACAGAAGAGCAGTTGAATGACTGGGCGTTTCTTTTTGTTCTAGAGAAGCAAAATGACCCGAATTTCACCGCTAAACGGAACGCCGAGATTATAGTGAAATATTCCACCGTATACCCCTTCAAGCTGCCCGAGGATACCATGGTTTGTGTGTACTGTTGCGAGAGCTATCCCGACCCTGCTGAGTTTCGAACGCACATGAACGAGGAACACGAGATATTTAACCCAAAAATGGCTTTTGTCCACTGTTCCGAAGGCTACATAAAAGTTGACTGCACCCATATTAACTGTAGACTCTGCTTCAGACACTACCAAAACCTGGACGAAGTTGCGGAGCACTTGTATTCGGAACACAAAAAGCCATTAGATTTAACCGTAGCGTTAGGCTTACAGCCGTTTAAATTAGAAAGTAATAAACTTCTTTGCGCAATTTGTAACGCAAAGTCTCTTTGCCTGCGTCAGCTCAGTAGACACACACAAAGCCATTTCTGGCGATACACTTGCGAGGCTTGCGGTAAATCGTACGCGACCAACACAGCACTGCGCAGTCACATCAGATTCTCCCACATAGGCAACGAAAAGATCTGCAGGAAATGTAAATCCACCTTCAGTTCTATGGAAGAGAAGAGGAAGCACTTATCAGAGTCCCCGAAATGTTGGTCTCATTTGTGCTGCATTTGCGGTGAAAGATTCATTTCATGGCATATGAAGCAGCTGCATTTGGCGGAGAATCACGGAGTTGAGAAGAAGACTTACGTTTGCCCTGAATGCGGGCAAGTCTTCCATGAGAGGAAGAAGTATAGATCACATTTTAGACTCTCCCATACCGATGATAACTTCGTTTGCTCCTGTTGTGGTATGAAATTCGAGACTAAAAAGAACTTAGAAGAACATAGGGTCTCTCATACCATGGAGAAGTTGTTTCCTTGCACGGTATGCTCTAAATCATTTCCTCGTAAGAAGAATTTGATCCAGCACATGTGGATACACATGGAACATAAGAGATTCGAGTGTAAATTGTGCAATAAAAAGTTCAATCAAAAAGTTAGTTGGAGGACACATATGAAGTCCTATCATCCCGAACTTGGGGATTTTGAGGTGAAAAATAACAATATGAAACTGATGCTTTCCGTTCTAAACGATTGATGCGTTACATTTTTGTAGTATATTGTATTAATTGTTATATAATATATTTTGCTAGACCACGGCTAAGCCGTTGGAGATACATGATGTTGAATAACTGTCTATGAATTAGTAAAGAATCATCTTCCCACAGGATCAATCGGTTATTTTTTAAATATGTAAGGAAATGTTGTTATTGGCGTTCATAAGAAAAACCCTTATACAATTTAATTTCTAGAAATGTTGCTTGGGCAATTAGAATTTAGATGATGTTAATTGTTCTCTCTCTTTCTTACAACAATAATGGGAAAAGGGTAAAAGATCTTCTCAAATTAAGTATTTTTTTTATGATCATAAACGGGCAAACGAGCAAGCGGCTCTCCTGATGTTGTGACCGCCGCGATGTGATGACCGCCGCCCATGGACATTGCAACACCAGAGGCTTGAGAATGCGTTGCCAAACCCCTTAGAAACCGTTTCTTAAAATAGGGAGTTACCGAACTGACAGCAAACGGAATTCTCATGCTGTCAGAATAGTCACTCCCCCAATGAGCTGTGGTAACCTTACTCACTCGCAGAAAGACAACTATTGTTGATTCACTGTGGTCTTCTGTAAGGCGGAGGTACTTCCCCAGTCGGGCAGCTCAATTTGAGCGAGAAATCTCGCTGTGCCCTACCTCCTACAAAAGTAATTTGTAATGTTTTAGTTGCCTTTGGAATAAGATACAACAATGGCATACATAATTTTGCAAGCTATACATATTTTCTATCCTATTTCAGAGGTATTTGCAAGAAACAAACAACAAACTTATTGTTAAATATATGTATGTACGTTTTATTTTTAGTAACTAGTCTTTGAAATCAAAGGTCAGTTCTGGTTTATTCACTATATTCAAATACTATGTGTTAGCGGGTTATAATTTTAAGTATTTTGTTATTATAAGAATATATCTTAAGTCTTCCCAACTCACGTATCGTGCCAACTTCAGTACTTTTAGTGTCCGTGGTCCTACATCCACAAGAGACAAGTGAGAATCGTTTTTATGAAGTTATGCTATAGAGTCCAATATACCATGCATTTATTTAGAAAGTGGTTTATCCATTTAAATACAATGATTTGTTTTATTATTTGATACAAAAATACATTCACTTTTCATTTTAATACCATGCCAATTTGTTTTCTCCTTTAGACATTCACAGAACATACACTACGATATGTCTGTAAGCGACGCGGTAACTCAAAACATTACCTACGACCGGGCGGGACCTCGAGAGCGGGACGGGGATACTCGCACGCGTCGCCATTTTGTAAAATCACTCGCGCGGGGGCGCAACAACCAAAAAACTAGTCCAAATACGGGCCACGCGCTGACCGCACGCTTCTACTCGTGAGTACCTTACGTTAGTTATTTTCTGCACCACCTTCATTGGTCCTTCGAGCCGGATCCAATGTACCGTACGCCAACGCAGAACAAGATGGTCAACACTCGCAGTACCTCGCGGAAGGAAAGCCAGCTGAAACTTGAAGCTCCAGCACAGCCGGAAGCTAGCAATTTGGAAAGACCTAGAACAAGTGCCGAAAGTGTGAAAGAGATGGGTGTACTTACCTCTCACGTAACGGAAAATTCGAGATCTTCTAAATCGCGTAAGACATCGTCGTCGGCAATGCTAGCACGGAAAAAACAGATTGAGCTGGAAGCTGCAAAGGAAAAAGCCCGTATTCAAATGGACGTACTCGATAAGAAACTAGCAGCAGATTTAGCAGCTGTTGAAGCAAAATACAGTCCACGTGCATCGGAGTCCAGCACTCAAGGCGATGGCAAGGATATAGAGAAGTGGCTTGAGCACAGCCACCACGAACTGGAGAAACACGGAGCTACCACCCATGGAACCCCCAGAGCCCCGCTGTTCCCGCCGCCGGATGACGACGGCACTAACGGTCCAGTTCAGCAGTTGGCTAGCGCACTACGGGACTTAGTCGTCACTTCCGCATCCAGCAGCCACAACGCCAACCTACTCAGCCGCATCAGCACACCACGAGAACTCCCTCTTTTCTCTGGTGACCCCATGGAATGGCTGTCTTTCAAAAACGCTTATTATGAGTCCACACACATATGTAAATTCACTGAAAAGGAGAATATGTGGCGCTTGAGGAAGTGTCTTCGCGGTCCAGCGAAAGAAGCCGTCACGGCTCTGCTAATAAGCACGTCATCACCTGAAATCGTAATATCTACTCTGGAACTACAATTTGGAAACCCAGACATTATTATCTCAAGAATTTTACATGATGTAAAAAAGCTGAATCCCTTACCACTGGAGTACCATAAGGATATAGTATCATTCTCCATCAAAGTCAAAAACTACGTAGCCTCTGTACGAGAACTAAAGCGGGAAGAATACCTACAAGGTATTAGTGTCGTCAACATTGTGCTATCTAAATTACCTACAGTGCTAGTGTCTAAGTGGGCTGACTATAGTTATCCACTCATAACTGAGAGTAAGAAGTACAGACTCGACATACTGGCAGACTTCCTTAACCAAGAAGCTATTAAAACATCTACGTGCAGTGCTAACTTGATGAACATTCGCTGGGACAATAATAATTATAAACGTAAATATAATGAAAGTAACCGTTATCATAATCAGACTGTGTTATTACAAACTGTAAAAAGTGACGAACAAAGTGACAATAATAAGTGTCGTTTCTGTCGCACCTATAAACATAAACTAACAGATTGTAAGAAGTTTAAGAAGTCATTACGTAAAGATCGGTGGTCGTATGTAAAGCGCGCAGGTATATGTTACAAGTGTTTAATATCTCAACATGATAGAAAGACGTGTCCCGCCGCCGCGTGTGACGTAGAGGGGTGCGGGGAGCCTCATCACCGCTTGCTGCATTACGTTCCGAGTGCGCGCCAAAACAATGTTACAGACCAATCGCATCCCAGTGATATGATAACAGCACAGACTGAAACCAGTGTTCAAAGTGAAACCGTAACTCATATAAACACGAACAATTGCTCAGTGTTACTAAAAGTGGTACCCATAAACATTCACGGACCCAATGGTATGTTTAATACGAGCGCGTTACTCGACGACGGCTCGACCGTGTCTATGTTGAGCGCTTCACTAGCCGCGCGAGCCGGACTGCACGGCCGCGTACAACCGATGCAAGTGCGAGGTGCATGGGACAGCACGACGTTATTGTGTGAAAGTGAACTATTGGACCTAACCGTATCTAATAAATGTGGTGATAAATATAGCATCAGTGTACGCAGTGTAAAAGAACTTAATCTTCCGACACAAAACATACCTGTATTGAACTGTGAGAACTATAACTACTTAAATAAACTTAAAAGTGAGCTGTGTTCCGGAACATTAAAACCAGAATTAATAATTGGACAAGATAATTACCACTTAATCTTACCTCTGGAGACTGTTGTCGGCAAACCGAACGAGCCGTGCGCTACTCGTACCCCGATGGGTTGGTGCGTGCACGGCCGGGTGCCGCGTGTATCACCCGCGATCCGTGCGCACCACTCCGCGTTCTTAATCACTGAAGACGCTCCTGAAACAAAGGACTGTGAAGACTACAACTTACGTAATCTTCATGAGGATGTTAGACGTTACTTCTCCGTCGAATCTATGGGAGTTTCTGCTTCTAAGCCACGGCAGAACTCAGAAGACCAACGTGCCTGGAATCATCTCGAACAAACCTCTATACTCAAAAATGGCAGGTGGCAAGTGGGCTTACCCTGGAAGGACAATAATAGCGTGATGCCCGACTCACTACCTACGGCTATGGCCCGGTTAAAAGGTGTAGAATCTAAGATGAAAAAGAGTGATGACTATGCACAAAGGTACCACGAACGTGTACAACACTTACTACAGAATAATTACGCGGAAGAACTAAATAATAATAATGAAACATCTTCAAAAATTTGGTACTTACCACATTTTGGCGTTCACAACCCGAACAAAAAGAAATTACGTTTAGTATTCGACGCTGCAGCGACATCATATGGACTATCACTAAACGACAATTTACTTAAAGGGCCGGACCTCCTCATGTCCCTCTTTGGAATCATGCTGCGTTTTAGAGAAAATAAAATTGCCGTAACAGCGGACATCAAAGATATGTTTTTAAGAGTCAAAATCCGTCCCGAAGATCGAAATGCCTTAAGATTTATTTTTAGAGGCAACCCTAATGATCAGTACAACCCTGAAATGTTACAAGAACCGATAAAAACATATGTAATGACATCTTTAATATTTGGCGCTAACTGCTCACCATTCATTGCACAATTTATCAAAAACAAGAATGCACAACGCTTCCAGTCAACTATGCCTACAGCCACTGCAGCTATACACACTCAACATTATATGGATGATTATATCGATAGTGTACCTACTGAACAATCTGCGATTCAATTGATAAGAGATATTATGACGATTCATTCACAAGGAGGCTTTGAGTTACGTAACTGGAACAGCAATAGTGAAGCGGTGCTTAATAGCGTGCCAAAAGAGACTCTCGGGGACTCTGCTGTAAGGTTCAAATTGGGCGGGCAACATGACGGTGAACGAATACTCGGTCTCGTATGGCATACAGACGACGACACTTTAAGATTTGATGTATCATTTAAAAAGGTCCCTGAAGATATAATGAATGGAAAGAAAATACCTACCAAACGGGAGATGCTGAGGGTTGTTATGTCTATATTCGATGTGTATGGTTACCTATCACCCGTCACAATAATAGGTAAATTATTACTACAAGACACCTGGCATTCGAAAATTGGCTGGGACGATCCCGTCCCCAACGAAATCCACTTAAAATGGATAAAATGGATTTATTTATTGAAATCGTTGAGTGACGTCAGATTACCTAGATATTACCCAAAAGCTACTGTAAGAGTAAGTGAGACGGAGACTGGAATAAGCTTGCTATCGCAGTCGCCCCTGCAGCTGGCGTCTGCCGACAGCGCTACGAATGCTACGAGCGTAGCCGAGGTCAGGAACGCTACGTGTGCTACGCCGCTTGCGCCTAGCAACAATGATAATAATCAAAACGTTACTTCAACCTGTTATAGAAACCTACAGATGCATATATTTGGCGACGCATCTACTAAAGCGTATTGCGCTGTCGCGTATTGGAGATGGATTGATAACGAGTCAAATATACGCGTCGCATTTATTGCAAGCAAGTGTCGAGTGGCCGGGAATAAACCTATTACCGTGCCGCAATTGGAACTACAGGCCGCTGTCCTAGCGGCTAGACTGGCAAACACGATTACTAAAGAGCACAAGATGACTGCCGAGCGACGGATATTTTGGAGTGACTCAACAACTGTGCTGCACTGGATCCGCAATGATGCTCGCAATTATAAAGTATATATAGCCAATCGCTTAGGCGAAATTGACGATCTTACGAACGTAAATGATTGGCGTTACGCGCCTACGAAATTAAATGTCGCTGATATTGCAACAAGGGACAATTATGAATGCTCTGTTCTGCAACATGAGTGGTTGCACGGACCTACCTTTTTATACAAAAACTCTGATGAATGGCCGCTGGATGTCGTTGACCTGGAAAATAAAAAGTGTGCGTTAGAATGTATAACACTTATAAATACTAATACTGAAGATATAGACTTACCTGTACCGGATCCAACTAAGTTTTCTTCGTGGCTTCGATTACTGAGATGCACATCTCGAGTACTTACCTTTATTGATGTTGGAGTTAAAGCTGTAAAGAGAAAATTAAGATGTGATAAGCTTACCTATGATTTGAATGACGATGTTATGGAGAGAGCTGAGCGCCTACTGTTAAGATATTCACAAGCTCAATCATTCAGTGAAGAAATTAATCTGCTTAAAGTTTCGAGGGGAATACCTACCACTAGTAAGCTACTTACCTTATCACCATACCTCGATAATCACGGCATCCTACGAGCTGGTGGCCGGATTGACGCTGCTGCTGATGTGAGACCAGAGATGAGAAGACCTGCAATTTTAGATGGACGTAATTATATCGCCAGGTTGATTGTGAGACAATAACACGTCGCCGCCGCTCATGGTAACCAGGAAATGGTGGTAAATGAAATAAAACAGAAGTACTGGATAATAAGACTGCGACCAACTGTAAAAAATGTTGTATCCAAATGTATGGTTTGTAGACTGAACAAGAGTAAGCCAGAAGTACCAAGGATGGGTGATCTACCATCAGCACGAATGGCGCACCATCAGCGACCATTCACATTCTGTGGAGTGGATTTATTCGGACCGATAGAGATTACCGTCGGGAGACGACATGAAAGAAGATACGGCGTACTATTCACCTGTCTCACAGTGAGGGCTATTCACATTGAAATTGTTGCTACATTAACAACGGACTCGTTTATCATGGCCCTGCGACGTATGGCCGCGAGGCGCGGCTGGCCCCATCACATGTACTCGGACAATGGAACTAATCTCAGAGGAGCCAGCGCTGAACTGAAGAGTTGTATACAGCAGTTAGATACAGAAAGCATCAAAAATGAGGCTGAGAACCGTGGTACCAAATGGACATTTATACCGCCGGCGAGCCCACATTGGGGTGGGGCATGGGAACGCCTCATTCGTAGCGTGAAGACATCACTGAAAGTTATCTTGAAAGAAAGAGCCCCACGTGAAGAGACGCTGACTACGTTATTAGCAGAAGTGGAAAATATTGTTAATAGTCGACCATTGACACACGTATCTGTTGACCCTGGAAGCATGGAAACATTGACGCCGAACCACTTTTTAATTGGAACATCTTCTAACTTACCACGTATAAGCAGATTTGATGACTCTGACCTAGCCTTAAGGAAACAATGGCGAATATCCCAACGCCTAGCAGACATGTTTTGGAACAGATGGGTCAGAGAAGTATTACCTGATTTACTACCGCGAAGAAAGTGGAACAAGGAACAGAGGCCCCTACAAGTGGGTGACTTGGTTTTCATAGTCAGTCCTGACAGCCCCAGAAATATGTGGCCGAAAGGTTTAATCCAGGAGGTTTGCCCTGGAAAAGATGGACGGGTCAGAATGGTGAAGGTTAAAACGAAGGCTGGGACACTTGCCCGATCGGCTGCACGCGTCGCTCGTGTTCCCATAGCTGAGGAGTGCTGCTAGCAGCACTGGGGTGGGGGGTGTAAGCGACGCGGTAACTCAAAACATTACCTACGACCGGGCGGGACCTCGAGAGCGGGACGGGGATACTCGCACGCGTCGCCATTTTGTAAAATCACTCGCGCGGGGGCGCAACAACCAAAAAACTAGTGCAAATACGGGCCACGCGCTGACCGCACGCTTCTACTCGTGAGTACCTTACGTTAGTTATTTTCTGCACCACCTTCAATGTCTTAACACCAATTTAAGTTAGCAAAATAATTGGTTCTCCCCATTGGGGACTACCCCAAGGTAAAGTTATTGAGATTATCAATCCCATGATCGCATCCGCGAACTTTGGGCCAAATTTCTTCGCTCAACCACATCTCCAATGGTGCTGTACAGGTTCTTCTCACAAGCAATGTCTGGTTTTCCGCTTCGGAGGGTTTTAGGATCAGTTACCTTATAAAGTCAATCTGTCGTCAAATGCATTCCGTAAGAATTTCTACTTAATATTCTTTATTAGTCGTATTTTTCTTAAGTTGAGTCTGAACTATTTCCATTAGTTATTGTTTCCACCTATGAGCATATCACAAGAAAAGTGATCGGAGATTTCTTTTTGTTCTAGAACTAAATCCGATGTTCATCGCGAGACAGAACGCGAAAACGGTGATAGAATATACTACAGCTTACCCCTTCAAGCTGCCAGAGTCCTCCATGGTTTGCGTGTACTGCTGCGATAGCTTTCCAGACCCCTCAAAGTTCAGGCAACATATGAATTTAGAGCATTGGGACTTCAAAGTACAAATGGCCTTCGCTCATATCTCAGAAGGATCCATTAAAGTTGATTGTACCGACCTAAAATGTAGAATTTGTTTCATAGTTTTATCCAACTTACAACAAGCTGCAGATCATTTGATCAAAATACACAATATAAACATTGATCCGAAATATGATTTAGGCATGCACCCGTTCAATATACACTTGGGTAGATACGCTTGCGCAATTTGCTCTGAGAAGTTTTCTACTCTGGCTTTACTCAGTAAACACACACATTCACACTACGTCCAATACACCTGCGATGCTTGCGGCAAATCTTACGCGTCTTTAACGTCGTTACAATGCCATCTCAGATATAACTGCGGCAATGAAGCGGACAAAAATAAATGTAGGAAATGCAGAAAAATATTCATCTCATTAAAAGAGCGCACAATACATTTAGAAAAATCAAAAAGATGTCGTCAGCACGTATGTAATATATGCGGTGACAGATTCGTCACGTGGAATATGAAGCAGAACCATCAAAAGGAGGCTCATAGTCTACCCGAGCGAACTTACAACTGCCCTGAATGTCATTTAGTATTTAGGAAGCGTGACAAACTTAGAATGCATTTCAAAACAACCCACACAAGCGACTACGTTGAATGCTCTTACTGCGACAAAAAGTTTGACAACGAAAAGAATTTGAAACGACACATTGTTATACACACAGGAGAAAGAAACTTCGTTTGCACAGTGTGCTCTAAGGCTTTTCCGAGAAAGTCTACTTTAGGTCAACACATGTGGATACATAGTGAAGTGAAGAAACATGAGTGTACAATATGTGACAAAACGTTTAACCAGAGAGTAAGTTGGAGGACTCATATGAAGTCCAGACACCCGGAGTTGTGTTTATTGTCTGATTGCAGCTGAATCGGCTCATTATCATTGGCCTAATTTATCCGACTGCAGAGATATAGCATCTCCCTTATTTCGACTGCACCCATTTTGAACGAATGTAAGATAGTCATACCATCTTATTTTTGGTCTACCATATGGTTTTTCAGGTCTCTATTCAGTGGTAATAAGTAAAGTACTTTTTATTGTAGAATGCGTATGTGTGATCGTCTGTATAATTGAAAGCACATAAGGCCTAACATGAAACACATGATTCAAGTAAATACTTATTCGGGCTTTGGCACACTCATATCCATGAAGGAATACATAATTTGGCTAACCATTCGGAGCATTAGTTATTCACCAAGCATGCTGGGATTGTGTCACTCAAAAACAAGCTAGTTTAAATACTAATCATTGTCCTCATTGCGTAAAACGATCAGATCCTCTTAATTCTTAGTCTTGTAAAGCATAAAACAAATTAATTAAACGTTAATTTACGTAAATAAGATTTTGAGATACCAAGTAGTGACCAATATCGTATTTCTTTTTGTTCTAGAAATAAATCCGATGCACATCGCGAAAAGGAACGCCCAGATATTAATACAATATACAACTGCTTATCCGTTTAGACTCCCGGAGAGTTCCATCGTATGCGTGTACTGCTTTGAAAGTTTTGAGGACCCTCTTCGCTTCAGGAAGCATATGGAAGACGATCATAAGGTGGTTAATGTTAAAGTGGCATTCTCACATCTCAACGAAGGATATATAAAAGTTGACTGTACTCACCTCCGCTGCAGAATATGCTCGGTAACCTTTGATAAAATCGCAGATGCAGCCGTTCATTTAAAAGTAGTTCATAAGGAAAACATTGATCTAAATAACGATATCGGCGTCCAACCTTTCCACATTCAGAACGACAAGCTATCTTGTGCTGTATGTCACGCAAAATCATCCAATATTCGAAGTTTAAGTCGACATATCCAGAAACATTTCTCCAAATGCACTTGTGAACTTTGTGGCAAGTCTTTCGCTTCAGCCACGTCTTTGCAAAAGCATTTGGAGTTCTCCTGCCATTTAGTACCTAAGCAGCGACGTTGTAGAAAATGCAGAACAGTTCTATACTCAACCGAAGACCAGAAAAGGCACTTTGAGGCTAACAGACAATGTCGCCAACACATCTGTTCTGTTTGCGGAGACCGGTTCAGCACTTGGAAGATAAAACAGCATCATATGGAAGAAGCCCACGGCATACCGAAGAAGGTTTACCCTTGTCCCGAATGCGGGGAGGTGTTTAATAAGCCGAATGTCTTCAGAGCTCATTTTAGAATACTACACACCGATGAACACTTTGAATGTCCGAGCTGTAAGAGACAGTTCGACACGAAGTATGTTTTGGACAGGCATATGCTGGTCCATTCAAATGAGAGGCTGTTCTCTTGCGATATTTGCTCTAAAACATTTCCGAGAAAGTCCACATTGAGACAGCATATGTGGATACATAGTGAAGTGAAGAGGTTTGAATGTAAGTTGTGCGATAAGCAGTTTAATCAAAAAGTCAGCTGGAAGACTCATATGAAGTCTTATCATCCGGATTTGACCGGATCTTAGCCATTTTCGCTATAGGAATTACTTTTAACTGCAATAATTGGGGCTTAACCCCATCAATGACGTAAAATGGAAATCTATCCAGCGGTTCTTGTCTGATAGAATATGAGACATCAGTATTTAATTATGGGTAGCGTTATAGTAATTATATAAATACCTATGTATATAAAGTGCGTCGATTAAAGTTAAGCCCTCCTAAACAATTGTTCAACAGCATGATGGCTGATGTATGTTTTTCTTCGATAGGTCAAGTCTGAAATTGTCTATAAATTCAATTTGAGATGTCGGTTTGCATGGTTGGACGATGCAATTACGTGTGATAAATGGGACAGTCCAATGTTGGGCCATTGGATTAGACTGCACGCGATGTAGACTGTAAAGTAGAATTAGTTTTATTATTTATTTATATTATTAGGTTTATTATTTATTTATATTATATTAAATTACTAACAATAGATTAAGATCATTGTTACTAACAATTTATGGACTTTTGGTCTGAAATAAATGATTAATAATAATAATAAAATAATAAATAATTATCGTATTCATAATTACGACGATCATTCAATGGCGTTTATGGGTGCAGTTATAGTTTTTAACTCCTCAAAAGCACCAGCAATAATAATCTAAGTAAAATAAAAACATATACCATCAGCCTACATTAAACTCAACGTTTTATGGTTCATAACAGACCTATTATATAACAAAAATTAAATACTATTACTCGAAATTATGCTGTATATACATATTTGTAACTATTGGTTAATGAATTTATTGGTATACTTTTATTGCAATTTATAATATACTCGTTAATGTAAATTTAAACAAATATTCTGTATTACTGTATCCCTGATATGAGTGTGTTATTTTATCTCGCTCCACTCAACCTCTTGAGCTACATCATCGAGACTGGATTGTTGTATGTGTAATTGCACGATAATGTTTTATATACTCGGCCAGTAAACTAAGAATGTCATTAAGTATAATTTTCTGTTTACTTACTTATCAGCCTATAGCCGTCCACTGAACGTAAGCCTCCCCCAAAGAGTGCCAACCATCCCGGTCTTGGGCAGCTCGCATTAATCCGCTGCCAGCCACCTTCTTCAAATCTATGTCTATTTTCTGTTTAGTTGATCTCTAAAGCATTGATTGGAAATATCTTTTATCAAGACAGCTACATGTAAATTCGTTAAGCTAACAGTATACATCAGTTTAAATGCTGTAACCTTAGCAAAAGGGGGAGGGTAGTTTTAAACACATGATTTAAATGGGTACGGCAAACACTGTTACATTATTATGTTGGCATAGTCTATAAGATTATAAATATATACGTTGATCTATAAAATTCGTTACTTGGTTTATATTGTGTTGTAGTTAGGTATAGCATTTTAATAAATTGATTACTATTATATTGATGTTTAATGTTTATATTAACAACTAATGCCCGAGACGTTTTCTCCCTAAATATAAAATTTTATCATGTCAGTGTGGTACATACCACGTTATTTTTAGGTAGGTGTCCCGTTTACACTAACCTGTATAGTAACCATTTGATCTTGACGAAATGGGGTCTGCTGTTTTTCAGTCAGAATTGCAAATTTCGCATTTACTTCCCTAAAGTACGAAACTTGGGTCGAAAATTTGTATCGCATTCAAACGCAATTGTAAATAAATGTTTACTGTCACTTTAGATAAGTATGTGTAATGCATCAAGCTTCTGCAATGAGCACATCAAAAAATATGACCATAGGCATTTGTCTGTTCTAGACGAGATGCGTCCATTGTCCATCGCGCGACGGAACGCGGAGACTATCCTCCTGCACGCCACGGTATACCCCTTCCGTCTGCCGGACACTTCTCTAATGTGCGTATATTGCTGCGAAAATTACAACGACCCTACACTATTCCGAAAACACATGAAGGACGAACACGTCTCCTTCAAAGTCCGAAACGCTTTCGCTCACTGCGCCTACGAGAGTTACCTCAAAATCGACTGCACTGAAATGTCCTGCAGGAAGTGCTTGGAAAATTTCGATCGAATCGAAACTGTCGCACATCATTTGAACGAAAAGCACGACGCTAAAATCAACTTCGACTTCCAATTAGGTGTACACCCGTTCAAATTTCCACAAGACAAGTTAATATGCGGGATATGCGATTTAAACTTTCCCTGCATGAGACAGTTGAGTAGGCATATGTCCTCGCACTACCAGAACTTCACTTGCGATTGTTGCGGCAAGTCTTACACCACCAACAGCTCCTTGCAACAACACATGAGGTTCACGCACATTGTGGACGAGAGAATTTGCAGAAAGTGTAAACAAACATTCAGCTCGCTTGAAGCGAAGAAGGAGCATACAATAAATTCTCCACGATGTTGGATGTACCAATGCTTCATTTGTCTACAGAGATTCATGACTTGGACCGGTAAAGAGGAGCATTTAGTCCAAGTTCATGGGCAGACGAGGAAGTCTTACTCTTGTCCCGAATGCAGTCTCAGTTTCGCATCAAGGAGCACTTATAGAGCTCATTTCAATACGACTCACGCTGAAATCAGCTTCACTTGCCCACATTGCGGTCGGAAGTTTGCTTCCAAAAGATATCTAGAACAGCATACCGTCGTTCACACTGGTATTAAGACGTTTCAATGTAATGTGTGCTCTAAATCGTTTCCTAGAAAGAAGAACCTTGCTCAGCATATGTGGATTCACAGTGCATATAAAAGGTTTGAGTGTCTGCCGTGCAATAAACAGTTTAATCAAAGAGTCAGCTATAAGTCTCATATGAAAAGTCATCATCCAGAAATATCGCAGGATAAATGGTAGTCTGTCTAAGCACTTTAAAACTTACGTACTCACTTCGTTTGCTACGAATACAAACCTTCATATTGATTTCTTACACCTATGTCTACCCGTGACCGTGGATGCTGTAAAGGATCTGAAACATTGGGTTAAAATTATATCAATACACCGCGATAAAATCCTTAAAGAACACAAGCTTTGTATTCAAAGTTCTTTTTGGTATACAATTTGAGCCCCTTTTGGACAGTTTTTGCTTTTCCAAGTTGACGAATATGATGCCTAATGGTAAACGGCAACCATGGCGTATGAACGCTAGCAATACCATTGTATTAAGCACTACGCAGACCGGGACGGCATGGCAAGAGATTTTGCTGTCGGTCAGCGCACACTAGCCGCTTAACCGCGGCATTCCAGCGCCTTGCCACGGCATTCTACGGCGCGCCGCGGCACGACGAAGCACGTCTAGGCAGCTCCTGCTGCCCGATATACTTTTAGTCTTCCGTTGCGTTTGCGGTATGTCACAACGACCGCTGGAGTCCTTATCGTGCCGTTACCTACCGCAGTACGCCACGGCATACCGCCGTGGGAGCCCATGGCGCGTCCTTCAATGCCGTGACATAATTTGAAAGCATAGCAATTAATGTCGTATTAATATATCGATACGTTTGAATGTCCATTAGTAAATATTGAAATCCCTTGCCATGCCGTCCCGGTCTGCGTAGGCCTTTACTCGCGTGTTGCCACTTTCACGCGTCAATTGTTAAGGATCGTTTGATCTGTGATTTCACTGGCTAGATTAACCTTAAAGCCGAAATACTGTATACTTAAATAACACTACGGTTTTATCACCTGAATATTTTGTGGTATAACTAATGAAAAATGCATAAGAATGTTGATTTTGAATCCACAAATGATCATCATTATACTTAAGTGTATGATGCGTAAGTTGTTTTTATATTAAAGAATAGTAATATGTTATAATATGTTTTGTTATGATTTTATATAATTATAATGTATCGAACTCGGGGCCTCTTATTCAGTAGTCGCACTTTACGACCACTAGACCAATGAGGCAGTTCGGCATACGAGATGTTAATAGTCAAACATTGTTTAGCCCTTAACTCGATAAGAAGAAGTAAGTAATATTATATTTGAAGTAAATGTTAGGACTGGCGCTGACTGATAGCATGGCACTCTTCCCCAGCCCGAAGGATCCAGAGGCACGTTGTGTCGCAAGCCTAGTTTGACTGTTGCTGCTATTATTATTAGAAATCAGATTTCTTTAACGAGACGAAGTGACATAACGTCGTTATAAAACCAAAATCTGTTAGCGATGTGATTTAAAATGTTGTAAACAAAAACACTTCAAAAAAACAGTGAGCCGTCACGGGACGCCTGGCAGATGTGAAACATCGACATTATTTTGTAAAAGTAATATGCAGAAAAGAACATATTGTGATAGGAACTAAATATGTCATAATGATAAAATAAAATATTACGATTTTTTTCCAGATAACGATGACTATTTATTGAATAAACATTTATTTTCATTAAATACAAAAAGAGGTTTAATACAATTCACAATTCGAAAAAAACAGGTAAACTTGAAAATAGAACTAAATTCAAATTTAAATTTCGTGGCGACGCTTCGCCACGCCAGAAATCGGTTTTACGTGCGGCTATAGATGTTTCACATCAAAAGTGGTTGTCGTTTGGTGAAACAGAACCGCATAACAGTTCTTGTATGTGAATGAACTAGTTGTAATAGTCATAATTTGTTCACAGCAGCAGACTTTGGCTTGACAACGATTATACGCAGTACGCTAAATACGCTCTCCGTATAAGACAATTGCCGTGGTAGGCGTCAGGTCACGGAATTTTGTGGGATGGCACGGAACACTATGCCCTCGAAGCAAATGAATTTTAGTCGTTCATTTGAATAACGTTAATAAAACTATTTGTTAGTTTGTTGCAGAAAATAATCTTTTGCTATGATGCTGTGGCAATAAGTCGGCGCCAGTCTTAATCATCGTAAAAATTACCACCTTTTGTATCTGTATTTTTTTATGAAACTTGTATTCACAAAATTACTTCCTTGCAAGCGGTAGGAATTGTTAAAACATACATACAACTTATAAAGTTGATCTTTTAAGTGGTTAGTTAAAATGTTGTTTTGTTTTTAAATGTTTAACTGTAAGATTATTTTTGCAATAAACTGTGATTAGATAAAATGTTGCTTTTTTAATTCCATCAATTAATTCTCCTAAGTATAATTATGTTAAGTTTGTTTTTATTATTTTTTGGTGTCATCAATATTTTTCATTCAATAAAGTAACAGTATCCGCAACATAAACTAGTCAAAACAAAATAGGGCCCACTTGGTTTTTATCATTGAAAATTAAAACTGATAGAAAAATGTATTTTTTATAGGTAGATATGTTGAGGGTAAAGTGTTGTTAATTGTCTAAACCAATCAAATTATGAAAGCAACTTTAATTTCCTTAACAATACACATAAAAATTAAAAATTAAAATTTACCGTAAAAAAGTGATTTTGACAATTTTGTTTTTTTTTTACTCAAACGAATATGTTTGGCCACACAGGGGTATCTTTAGTATCGAGTGGGTCCTCCTCGGTTACTTACGCACTCTCTGAGCCTGTTTGGGACACTTTCAATCAAACGGGTGATATTTTCCTGGGGTATTTGCTCCCAGCACATTTTTAAAGCGTTTATGAGCTCCTGTTGACTGTGCACTTCACTATAATTTTCTTTTAGGCTTCTTTTCAACTGGTCCCATAAATGTTCGATCGGGTTGAGATCGGGGCTCATTGCTGGCCATGGTAAAACAGAGATATTGGCTTCAGATAGTGCCCGCTGAGTTAGGCGAGCCGTATGCGCACGTGCATTATCCTGCATAAGAATGAAATTGTTGCCCACTCGTTGTGCATAGGGAGTGATATGAGGTCGGACCACACGCTCGACGTACCTGGCAGCAGTTACGGTACCCTCGTTTAAAATTTCCAACTCTGTTTTACCCATTAAACTTATTCCCCCCCACACCATAACACTGGGCCCCCCAAACCGATCAGTCTCGTGGATACAAGGTGTGGTAAAACGTTCGCCTTCTCTTCTCCACACTCGTACGCGTCTGTCATCACTATAAAACTTAACTTTACTCTCATCTGTGAAGAGTACAGTCCTCCAATTGTCCATAGTCCAGTCCAAATGCTCACGTGCGAACCTTAGACGAGCTGCACGATGAGCCCTCGTAAGTTTAATGCGAACAACACGCATTCTGGATCGTTGTCCATCTTCATGGAGTCTGTTGCGGATCGTTTGGTCGCTTACCCGCGTACCAGTGGCTTGCCGGAGTCGGTTTTGTAAAGCACGGGCAGTAACGGTGCGCTCTCGACGGGATGATAAACGAAGGTATCGATCCTCTTGAACAGTTGTGGATCGTGTTCTTCCTGATCCAGGTCTTCTAGCTACACTGCCAGTCTCTTGATACCGTTCCCACACATTCCTGATAGCTCGCCGCGATACTCCCAGTCGTACTGCTACTGCTCGCTGAGACTCTCCCTCTTGCAGCAATACCACTGCTCTTGAAGCAGTTTCCATGCTCATATGGTTCCGAATACGTGGCATTACAATTTGCTCTAATGATTCAATTAAAAAAATAGTTAAACAAAACAAGAAGCGCCTGTAACAATAGTCGGAACACAACTGAATAACAAATTGTGCATAGGGTGATTTAAACTTAATTTGTTTATGTCTCGCCACTTGAGGGTAAGAATTAAAAAAATGTTGTTTAAAAGAATGATAAGAACTCATAAACTTCTAAGTGTTACGGTAAAACACTTGAACTTGCCCATAAATAAGTTTGAAGTAACATGCCAACACTTTTTGTGAATAAATCGTGGTGGGCCCTATTTTGTTTTGAGTAGTTTACATGGCTTATTTTTTGTGTATTAAGTATGTTTTCAATATTATTTGCATCGTTGGCTTCTTTTCAACACACATTAAACTACAGAAACAGGTCCCTCGTATGTTCAACGAATTATTTTAAAATACTTATTTTCATAAAGAAGTGAACTGACCAGTCACAGGGATTTGTTTTCTTTTTGTTTCTAGAACCACATTTAATGGCGAAACAGAACGCAGAAGTAGTGTTGCAATACTCCACCCTGTATCCGTTCAGATTGAGGGGGAAAGCTATCACGTGCGTCTACTGCTGTGAGGGATATGAGGACCCCATGCATTTCAGACGGCATGTTGACGTGCACCATCAGAAATTCACCGTCTCCACCGCTTTCCACCATATAAGCAACCACAAGGACTACCTCAAAGTCGATATCACCAACATGAAATGCCGATTATGCTCGCAGCCCTTCGAAAAGATCGAAGATATAGCTAGACATTTGAAAGCCCATCACGATGATATGAATCTAAAAAAACTTAACCCGGATGTCGAAGTAGGCATGCAACCTTACAAATTGGAAAAGGATAATTACTCGTGCTTCCACTGTGGCAAAAAAATGCCGACTCTGATCAAACTTTGTCGACATACAATCCTACACTACCAACAGTTCACTTGTGATACTTGCGGAAGAAATTACTTGACGAACGAAGCTTTGAAGTACCATTTAAAATGCAGCCACACAGACAAACACGTATGTAGAAAGTGCTGGAAAGAATTTCCAACTATACAGCAAAAGAAGGACCATATAAAAGAATCGAAACCCTGTTGGACTTTCTGCTGTATCGTATGCAGTGAAAGATTCCAGTCTTGGGAATGCAAACAGAAACATCTAGAAACCGAACATGGATACGAGAAAGTTTCATATAAATGTCCCGAATGTGACAAAACGTTTTTCACGAGGAAATACTTTTATAATCACTACAAAGTCGCTCACACTGATGAAGGATTCCAATGCGCTTGTTGCGGAATGAAATTTAGCTCCCAGAAACGCTTAGATGACCACGCTTTGGGGCATACTGGGGAGAAACAGTTCATGTGCAATATTTGCTCCAAAAGCTTCAAGAGGAAAAAGAGTTTGACTCAACACATGTGGACGCATTCTAAATCTAAGAGATTTGTTTGTGTCATATGCCATAAACAATTTGCTCAGAAAGTTAGCTTTAAAGGTCATATGAAAACCCACCATCCCGATGTGAATATAGACGCATGATTTGCTTGCAGTGTACGTTATTGGAAATAAAATCTTTGTGTCATTTATGAAGTTGTTTAAGTCGGTCAACCTTTATAATTTACCTAAAATACTTTTTAGTTGAAAAATTACAGGAGGTCAAAAGATGTATCTATATAGATTTCTAAATGGTCTATGAAGTCTTTGTTCAGGAGTGGACGACTTTTGGTTAAATTATGCCGTTAATTTGATGCTGTCAGAGAAATACGCTTTTATCTGTTTTTTTTTTAATTGCTCTTAAGTTAAGTAAAAAGTTATTAAATGTTTCACCCTCCTCCGTTTCTTTTTGCTCGTCTCTTAAAGGTCGTAGAAGGATGTTAACAGCAACTTTTTTAAAAATTGGGCCGTTTAGTGCGACAATATTTTGCAACTCCGACTTGTTATTGTTTAGGACTCACACTAAAAAACACACCAGATTTATTAAACGATATTTGATGAACGTGGCTTAAAAAACTTGACGTTGATAATTGATAGTATTTCGGTCGATTGCAATGCAATGGTGATAATTATAACTCTAAAGATGCTCCATACCTAATTTATCTAAACTTCTTTCTTGATGACGGATGACTTGATACGTGATATTTGCGAACTGATTCATAAATTCACATAAAAATAAATATTCCTCAAATCAGAAAGACTGTGAATAAAATAAATTTTAGTATTCTTCCATAGTGTTAGTAAAGATATAGCTTCGGTATAAAACTGACCTTTATGTTTTTTGTTTTTAGGGACCACATTGGAAATTCACGGACGTACTCACAGTGAGAATGAATCAAAAAGGAAAATAGTCCTTGTTTACCAGACGCCACAACGGCGAAACGCTGAACTAATACTCACATATTCGACCGCGTACCCTTTTAAGACCCGCTTTAGCCAAATTCTCTGTTCGTACTGCCACGATGAGTTCAATACCTTAACGGATCTCAGATATCACATGAAAACCGAACATATCAACTCAGATTTCAAAAACGTGTTCTATAGGGCCAAAGATAATTTAATAAAAATCGATATTACTAACCTAAAATGTAAAATATGCACTCAAGAAATACAAGACGTTGATGGGCTTATGAGTCATTTGTATGACCAACATAATAAGCCTGTTAAATTCGATGTACGGTATGGCGTTCTACCTTACAAACAGAATTCTGATAGCCATTGGATTTGTGTTTACTGTAACAAAATATTCTCCGCCTTCATACCTTTCAAACGCCATATAGTCACGCATTTTATGAACTGTAGTTGCGACAAATGTGGAACTACCTTCGTATCTGATCACGCTTTACGAGACCATCATCGACAAGTCAAATGCTTCAGAACAGCTTATAAACCTCGTAACGGTATTGTCCTAAAACCTAGAACAAATGCAGAGATTATTCTTCAATGTTCAACGGCTTGCCCATTCAGGACATGGAAGAGTAACTTTAATTGCGTATTCTGTAGGGTCCAAAGTAGCGATCCGAGTGAAATTCGTATGCATGTTGTTACTATACACGCGAATTACGATGTTAAAGCAGCTTTTTATAAGAAACTAGGAAAAGATTTCCTTAATATCGATATAACTGATCTTCAATGCAAGCTATGTTTCATGCCTATTAACTCCTTTGATAATTTGATTTACCATTTAAAAAATGATCACCAACAACCTCTTAATACAGACGCGCAGATAGGCGTCCTACCTTTTAGACTCAACGACGGCTCCATTTGGAAATGCACGATATGCCCAAACGAGTTCAAGGATTTCGTTTCCTTAAAAAAACATACATCCGAACATTTCCAAAACTACGTCTGCGATACTTGTGGGGAAGGTTTTATAACAGAATCAGCCATGATAGCTCACACTAAAATACCGCACGAGAACAAATATAGCTGCAGCCGATGCATCGCCACATTTTCTTCGTTAGACGAGAGGAATTTACACTTAAAACGGCAGCATACTTCGATGCCATACATGTGTGTATACTGCAAAGAAAAACCACGTTTCCCCAACTGGGAAGTACGCAAGAGACATTTAATGGCAGTCCATAATTACAAGAGCGGTGCTGATAAATATGAATGCACGACTTGCCAAAAGTCTTTCAAGACCAGGTCTGGGAAGTACAACCATATGGCCAGGGTGCATCGGATCAAAAAAGATACAGAGCTCAATTACCCCTGTCCAAGTTGCCCGAGAGCGTTTACGACAAAGTTATTCTTGGATAAACACGTCGCGAAAAAACATTTTGATGTATGAAGCATCGTAAGTTAGTTTACTTGAAAATATTATTAATTTATTGATGTTGAAATCGATAATCGACTTGATCAAAACCTCGGTCGATCAAAGTCCAATGCTGGACGCGTCCAAGTTGATTCATATCTGGGCTATCCGAGCTACTTTCAACTTGATAACAGATGCAAAATAAATATATCATGTTAAAACATAGGTACCATTTTTGAGGCTATCATAATCCTGAAGACAAGAAGATGTACTAGAATATAATACTGATGATAATTCTTTTCTTTTTTAGGATCCACAAAGGATATTGACGGACTTATTAAGAACGAAAGTAAACCAAAACAGAGATTGTTTGAACGGTCCGTTGGCCAGAACCCGCAAAGACAAAACGCCGTTCTTGTATTAAAGCATTCAACTGCCTTCCCTTTTAAGACGCGTTTCAATAGAATTGTCTGCTCATACTGCCATGACGAGTTTGAGCCTATGGCTGCATTAAGAGACCATATGAAAGCTGAACATTCCAGCGCTGATTACAACAGTGCTTTCTATAAAGTCTACGATGCTCTTAAGGTTGAAATTACAGATTTAAAATGCAATATATGTACTCAAGATATACCGAATATAGAAAACTTTATGTCACACATATCTCGTGATCACGAAATAAAAGTTAATTTTGACGTACCTTTTGGTGTACTGCCTTATAGACAAGGGCCGTCAGGGAGATGGACGTGCCTCGAATGTGATAAAACCTTCCCAAAATTCTCACAAATCAACGTCCATTTGCGGTCGCACATGAAGATTTTTACTTGTGAAAAATGCGGTGCTACCTTCCTATCCGACCATGGCTTGAGACAACACGAACGTAACTTCAAATGCTATAAGTCTTCCTATAACCCTCGTTTCGGTAAAGCTTTGAAATATAAGAGCAATACGGAAATTATTCTAGAATGTTCGACGGCCTGCCCATTTAGGACTTGGGGACAGAATTTCAATTGTGTGTTCTGTCGAGTGCAGTCCAATGATCCTATAGGTTTAAGAGCACACATGGCGTCGCGTCATGCAAACTTTGACATACAATTAGTCTTCAGTAGAAAAATTCGGAAAGAATTCTTGAAGGTTGATATCACAGACCTCCAATGCAAACTTTGTTTTATACAAATCGATACTTTGGACGAGTTAATGGTACATTTGAAGAACGATCATAAACAGCCTCTGAATGCTGACGTTCAACCAGGAGTCCTACCATTCAAGCTGAACGATGGTTCCAATTGGAAATGCGCAATATGCAAAATACAGTTCTCAGATTTCATATCACTGAAAAAACATACGGCGGAACACTACCAAAATTACGTTTGCGACACTTGTGGCGAGGGTTTCATAACAGAATCCGCTTTGAAAGCTCACACAAAGATACCTCACGACAACAAATACACTTGCAGTCGTTGTGTAGCCACCTTTACCACTTTGGAAGAACGGAACATCCACATCAAAACTCAACATACAACACTACCTTACATGTGCGTTTACTGTAAAGAGAAACCGCGTTTCGCAACTTGGGAGCTCCGGAAACGGCACTTGATGGAGTTCCATAATTATAAACCTGGCGCTGAAATGTATGAATGTACGACTTGCCATATGACGTTCAAGACTCGCTCCCAAAAGTACCATCATAATGTAAAAGCGCATAGAACGAAGAAAGAGACAGAATACAGCTACCCATGCGGTAGTTGTTCCAGAGCATTCGCCTCTAAACTGTCTTTGGATAAGCATATCGCGAAAAAGCATTTCCATGTATGATAATAATAGTTTATTCCATTAGAGGGAATTTCCTCGTTTTGACAAATTCAATTTTCATTTGGTTTTTTGCTTATCATAGATCAATATTACAATGAAGGTCCACATCAAACTGCATTATTCTCGTATTATCTAACGTTGCCAAAAAGAAACAATGTTTTCTTAAGGCGAATACTAGATATTGAAATGAAACTACTTTATACTGTTATATATTTTATCTCGTTGTATTGATATTCGATACTACTCGTGACCATGAATCCAATCCATGAAAAGTCAGCTTCAAATAATATCAATATTGTTATCGTTTTTATTGTAAAGCCAATTAATTTTGGCTCTTTTTCGTAATACCTACCAACCTATTTGGAACCGTGTAACTGACAAAAGTAACTGTAATATTAATATTATGTAATTCCATAAATGACATGAATAATTTGACTTTAACAATATAATAATCCAGTCCATGTAATTCCACTATCTATAATTTGCGAAATACCAAATAAAAATTGAATTTGACTTATAAAACGGCCACATCACATTAATAAAAGCATATGTAGGACAAAAAATATGCAAGGAGTTGTATCTATTGCCACTTATCAGATTAGTTAATATACTTAACATTTAATAAAAGCTTTGTCTGCAGTCGTCGCCATTGACCGCGCGAACTTAATTTTATTTATCGATGTTTAGTAAAGCGTAGACCGCTATGATTGTACGTAGTAATGCCTAGAATTGACTGATTTTTTAAACGTCTGTTTTTTTCAAATACCCGCAAAGGTTGTGTGTTTCTTGTTTATTATAAAGAAATGTGTATGCAATAAATTAGTTTTAAGTAATCACCGTTCTAAGTAGATTGTGGGTCGTAACTTGTTACCCAACAATAAATAAACCCAACAATATTGGTCCCACTGCTGGGAGCCCAACCTAATAATTGTCTACTGATGAGACAATAATTAGGTTGGGTTGGATTTTCTAACCGAGTCTCCCAGTGACCAAAGCCAAACCCGATGTAAAATCCAAATTTACCGATACACTACTTCTGGAGTTAGTCCTTACAATAAGACTGAATGTTGTCTACCGTCAAGATTATAAAATATACAGAAGCAAATAGCAGAAACATATTTTAAATAACCAACTTAATCTTAAGTTGTTTTTAGAATTTAATTTACGATTATTATTTATCGTATATTAAATACTCATCATCGATCTAATTATTGTCCCACTGCTGGGCACGGATCTCTTCTCATTTGAGACAGATTAGGCTGTAGTCGCCATGCTATCAAGAGAGAAACTCTCTGGCATGCAGTTTCCTCACGAAGCTTTCATTCACCGTTTGTGATAAATGTTAAGCGCATTAAATACTAAAGTTTATAGTAAATTATGATGTGCAAATTAGCGGGTAGTTGTAGAATTTTAGGATCTCATATTGGTGGCAATTCGTAGAATAAATTTGACAAATTATTGTTTATTTATACTGTAATGCAACGTATATAATGCAAAATAAGCTCGAAAATAGACTCTTAGTGCATAAATATAAAGTATATATTTTATGTAATAACCTCTCAATTCAAAATGTAGGCAATGGCAATAACAAAGTAAATATATATAAAAAACGTAATAAGTAAAAAAGCTCTCTATAGTACACTGCTCAACGTGAAGAGGTAGACAAGATGCTTCGTACTCTTAGAAAGAGCTACAGTATTAAAATAGATAATACTATCTCTTTCTTAAAATAGAACGGTGATTGGTCTAACAATAACAAATTGATCCCAACCACAGCTCTGAAATATACTGAAAATGATTCTAAAAAATTAAGCATCCGTTTAAGTATTTATGTTTAAAAGTACGCTTAAGCTTATGATTAAAAAGTATTAACACATCCTTCCGAATGGGCCTAACAAATGTCTTGTGACATCTATGAGCAGAACAACAACTGACACATGAATGGAGGGATGGATGGAGCGACTGCGAGCATTGGACCGTAAAGCTGCTTTACCATATTGCTTGCGCAATCAGTGTACGCGGTTATAATCTTTAACGCATAAAGGTGTGTCCAAACACAGCGTGCAAGTTGCGCGGCAGCTATGCGCGGCATTCGCAGGACGGAAATTTGCCGCGTAACTACTTAAATCCTAGACGAGCGTTCGCGCGCGGCGAACATCCAAACAAAGCGCGACTAGCATCGCGTGGCAGTCGCGCTCGAATGCCGCGTTATGTTTGGACACACCTTAAGAGTTGTCACCATTAGGTCGTGAAATTTTATTTTTAATTTATTCTATTCAGTGATCGATAAGTAGGTATTCAGTGATTCGTTTTCAGTATATTTCAATATAGCCTTAGTCTTAGATATAACGTAGTATGTACGTATGTAATTTATTATTTAATTTTAATACAAGCCTATGAAGTATGTAACTTATGTCCAATAAAGAGATTATAGTTTATGAAGTATTTTTTATTACAACTTATTTTATGTTGACTTATTTCAATAACTATTTTTTTCTAATGAAGCGATATACCAACTGTGACTTTATTTGTACTACGAAAACAAACTTTATTAACCCTCCAATTTGTTGCGTTGAGTGCTCGAAATTTACCAATAGAAACGTCGAACCTTGTAAAAGCAAAGAAAAAATATAGCGTATAGCGCCATAACACAACAAGCTGTACCACACAGAGCATAACGCGCGCTATGTCATTTGCCACTTCGAGAAACAGTGCTACGCTATTTGATTTGACGCTATTTACTATGTACAGTCGCCAGCACGTCAAGTTACCCCACATTGACCTTGAACGCATTATGAGCAGCGACAGCGCGATTCGTGCGAAAGAGATAAATAGCGTTTTGTCAGTTCTTGCTTGCAATGTTTCGTGCTGCAGTGCTTTCGTGAAATGCGCGCTAAATATGAGTTTTTTACTTTCTTTGTTAGTTACGCATCATCATGAAATGTTGCATGTAACACGTTGTCAGGGGTACTGACAGAAAAGGATATGGGATCCGTGAGAAATCGCGGCAAAAATATCAAAATACAATGCGGAATAATAATCTTAATCTTTTTATTTAATATAAATTATATTAGTTGTTGTTTAGGATGGTAGGTGGTAGTTGTTTATAAGTTTTCAATTATATTATATAATTGAAAACTTATAAACGTGGTATGGTTGATATGGTTGGGTGTTAAGCATTTTTTTTCCGGCGTCCTTCAGGCGCCTCCTGACTATATCCATGAGTCCATTGAAATCTAAAACAAAGAAAATTTACATAAGATTCTTTATTGTGATAAAATAGTACGGGCCTAAAACTACAATTTACCTTCTTTTTGTATTTTTTAGCATATTCCAAGCTAAGATTTTTAAATTGTTATTAAGAAAGAAAAATTCAACCTCAGGCGGGACTCGAACCCGCGTCTCCTGGATAAGTATTCCAGACGCTCTGCCAACTGAGCCACCGAAGTATCCGCCTGATGTGTTGAATTTTGCCTTCTTTATGTTACTTATGTCTTACGGCGACATAGCAACATCGATTGGACAATTCTGTCCGACCCAGAATACTCCCTTTACAGCGAATAGATTCCGGATGATATTGCATTACCTTTATACAATCTTTTTGTATTTTTTAGCATATTTCAAGTAAAGATTTTTAAATTTTTATTAAGAAAGAAAAATTCAACCTCAGGCGGGACTCGAACCCGCTACTGAAACTGAAAATACTACTTACCTATTACTATTAACCCGACGCGACGTTTCGGATCCTTATCAGCATCCATAGTCACGGGCAGTCTACCCGTAGTATCAATATACCGGGATAAAATCCATAAAAAATATTCGCCTAAGTGTAAGAAATTAGTAGGTACGGGCCTAACTTAACTAATCTACATTCGCGATTTATTTAATAAAGAACTGACGATTTATCTGATAGTAATTAATAAATAATAAATAGTTCTGGACATTATTAAACAGCGCCATCTGGTACCGTGCTAAGCAACGAGGCTTGTGTTACGGATACTAGATGGTGGATATACTACATATATATATATATATATATATTGTAACTGCCTAATATTATACATAGATATATCCATGACTCGGATACAAATGTTGAAGGTCATTACACAAACATTTGTCCCTACCGGGATTCGAACCCGGAACCCATATCACAACAGACAGCGTCAACTACCGCTGAGCTAAACGGGTCGTCAAAGGTAATAATAATAACAACTACCGAGGCTGGCCGCGCGGCGCGCGAAATACCGGTTTGAGTGTGAGCGCCGAGCGCCCTTATAACTACCTACTCTAGTTGAAAGGGCGCTCGGCGCTCACGTAAACTGGTTTTACGCGCGCAAGTCTATTAAGTAAATTTAATCAGTTTTGTTATTCACTTTTTAAGAAAACCATATTTTATGTATAAGTTTAGGTGATAAATGTGGTGTGTGTAATAACAAGCCACACGGACTCACGCTGTAAGTTGAAGTGACTCGTGTGGTCAAAAAAGGATCGGCAGAGTGTGCAGCGATCATAGCCGCATCGTCGGTCGCCGCGCCGCGCGCCGTACTGGCTCTCGCGCAGAGTTGGCGGCGGTGGGCTTTCAAGGTTCCACTTTCTTCCCACCGCCGAAGCCAAAAGTAAACAGTTTTCTGGAACGAAACTATAGCTATAGTTTATTTGCCCATTATAAATCAATTACAAAGCGTAAATTAGTTTCGAAAATTCTATAGAAAAACACCATTGACACATATTTTCAATTTAATTTAAAAATTATAATTACAAAAAATATAACTCACCGTTATATCCGTCTGCCAACAAATATCATTCACCCGGCATCCACTCAATCGAAGCGCTATGATTCCTTCCCCTTTTTATTTGGTTTAATTATGGCGCCATAATTATATTTATAATTAAGTATCAGGTGACGTGTAAATCGTGTAAATTGCCTTAAAAGCCCTTATTTGATTATTTCGAGGCAGTTACATTTATCCCTATATTCTTTTTTTTATAGTATGTAGACGGAGATATAATTTAGATATCAAAAACCAAAAAAGTTTTAAAAGCCCTGATCTCAAAATTGGTATTTCTGAGATATCGTGTTTTTGATTCTCACGTCAGACAGTACGATTCCAATTATGCCAATAACTAGCGGCCCGTCCCGGCTTTGCACGGGTGGTCATTTATTTTTTAAACGTCATTTGTGCTCCGCTCCTTTTGGTCGTAGCGTGATGTTCTAAAGCCGATAACCTTCCTCGATAAATAGACTATCCAACACAAAAAGAATTATTCAATTCCAACCAGTAGTTCCTAAGATTAGCGCGTTCAAAGAAACATACAAATAAACTCTTCATTTTTATAATATTAGTATAGATTCCAATATCCAAATACTCCAACCAGTGTTTCCACTTTCCATTTGAGATTACCCCTTCTCAGGACTTTTTTTCCCCAAAAATTATGCTGCTGTAGTTTTTTCACTAGTAGTAAAAATCTGCTCGACATTCGTATTCTTATTTATTCATATTCTTATATTATATATATTTTTATTTATTTATATATTTTATATTATTTAATACTAATATTTATACATTTGTGTGCCCTTAGACCTATACCATTACCGTAGTGTTACCGTATAAAAGGAACTGGCGGGACTAGTGCATGTTTTATATATTTCTGGTTATGCCAGAAATATATAAAATATGCACAGGTGTCGCCACTGTGACTCTGTATCGAAAAATTGGTTGTGAAATGTTCCGCCATGTTTTAGGCTACGCTTTATCCAAGATAAGCCTTGATTTCTCCTTTTATCTCTTTCCATTTTTTATTATCCTCTGGACCGTAATTTTCCCTTAAAAGGGGGAAATTCTCCTCATTGTGGAAACACTGGCATCAAATGCCGTACGTAACAGCTTTCGTTTAATTTCGTGAAAGATCGGGAAAACTCGGGAGCAACGGCGGACGCGCAAGGTCGAGTGGGTGTGGTTTATTCCTAGTGACATATGATAATTGGCTCCCAATTATTAGAATGTGCAACTATTGGACAATTGTAGAAACTTTGAAAATTCCACCAATCTTGACAAAGATACTTTCTTTCTAACACTCCATAGCGTATCGTAGTTATAGATATGTATAGGGTTTACGTTGATGTGCCGCCGTCTGTACATAGCGGTGTGAGACGACAAGCGTGGAAACGGAACCACTGTAACAATACGCCAAACGCTATTTTCGCGCGATTTGATGTAAAATAGCCTATAAAATATAGCGTTAGAAATATATGTACATATATCATATAGTCGTAACACGTGTTCATAATATAGCACATTTGAATCAGTACAAACTTGGCACTCTTGAGCGCAAATGTTCGAAATTTAATACTTTTGGTGTTACAATTGCTCCACACCAAGAACTCCGACCAGTCAAAGAGCCAAAAGCAGCATCAATGGTAACATTATGATGAAAATGTTCTTACAATACTAAGTGCCATCCTAAATACGGTTTCAACGCCTATTTCGGTAAATTAATTGAACAACTAAATATAAAACCCATATGATCAAAAATATGGATATTTATCAATTTCAAACTTGTTGCCTTAACCTTAAGGGAACAAATTATATTTCAAATTCAAATTCAAATATTTTTATTTCAAGTAGACCAATATTACAGGTTCTTTCGAAATGTCAACACTAGTTGCACGGTTCCAAAAAGTAGGTCTTATGGAGAAGAACCGTCAAGAAACTCCATAGATACTCTTTTAAATAATTCGTTACATTTACAATTTTCGTTTTTAATATTAATATGAGAATAATGCAATCTGATGTGAAACGCATGAGTTATTCACTAGCACTAAAAAAATAAAATAAAACAATTATAATATAAAACCCGGATGCCATGACATGTATAAGCCGACCAGCCCCAACTGACAGCACCCGTTCACGAGCATGACGTGTGTACCAGCGTCGCTCTACTCAACCATGATATAGGGAATAAAGGGACCCGACACACAACGCCACCATCAGCAGGACATTTGAGAGAGCATGACAAGTCCAGACTGCCTGGCCAAAATGTCTACCAGTAGGTATGCATTTTTCATTTCGCAAAGCAACATCGAAGCCAACATTAATCTCATATTTTACAGGAAATTTTACAAAATCTAAAATAAATTTTGAAATAAAATAAAATTATTGTAACTAAAGTTACATGCATATATTGCTATGACAGCCCATAACAATTAACATACCTACAAAATCTAACAAGTTTTATAAAACAACACATGAAAAGACAAAAAATCAGAACGGACAGACAAAAGTGAACACAAAGGAATCTGACGAAAATTTTCTATTTTTAGGACAACGTGCACAGAGGAGCGAAGATAGTATCGTTAAAATCGAAAACGATTACCAAGTAGTAACCCACCCGAAACCCAAGCCGAAATATACCCGAAGTGCTAGAGCTGAAGCTAGGCTTACTATAAAGGGGAACGCTACAGCTATCCTGCAGTGTTGGTCGCTCCTCCCCTTTCGGTGGAAGAAGAACAGGTTCAAATGCGCTTACTGTGAAGATAACTTCACCGATTGCATTGAACTTAGGAGCCACGTCCGCGTGTGCGCTACACAGCACACCATCAAAGACATTTACAGCAAATTCAAAGAAATGCCTGTTATCAACGTCGATATTACAGAAGCTGTTTGCTGCTGGTGTTCTGTGCCTGTAAACGATGTCGCCCAGCTAAGAGAACACGCCATCCAACACGGGTTAGACTTCGACCCAAACCACCCAGACGGTGTCTTGCCATTCTCACTAGACAAACAATCCTGGCAATGTGTAATTTGTGCGAAGAAATTCAATAATTTCCTGAAACTTTATGAACATATGAATGTGCACTATCAACATTACATTTGCTCGACTTGTGGCAAAGGATTCATGACAGCGCCAAGGCTGAGGAAACATCTAGAAGTTCACGTAACCGGATCGTTTCCATGTAACCAATGTGGAAGGATCTTCATCATGAGAGCTGCTAGGGACTCTCATAAAGCCTCCGTCCATCAAAAGGCACCAAGATACGAATGCCCCCATTGCAAGACTCGTTTTGATAATTATTATGACAGAATTAACCATATGAAGATCGCTCATAGCGAGAACGAAATCACATACAACTGCCCACATTGCGAGATGACCTTTCAGACAAGTGGCAAGCGAAGCATTCACGTCCGTTCTGTGCATTTCCCACCTCTATTAGATTACAGCTGCTTGTACTGCGAATGGCAGTTTAAAACTAACTACGAATTGAAAAGACACATGGTTAGACATACGGGGGAGAAGAACTTTCATTGTTCTATCTGTGGGAAGGCTTTCCCCAGGAATAAAGCCTTGACAGCTCATTTCAAAACCCACCAAGACGTCAACAATAAATGGAGTGAACCTTACAAACAAAAAAGAGTCATGCCTCTCCTGTTTGAGAAATGATGAAGATTCGACTGATTTAGTTCTTAAAGATATTTAAATTTAATGCAATTCTCAAATAGGGTATTTGACTATAATAAAAACACACAAGATTACCTATCCAATTAGAAAGATAAAGCAAAGTATATAAAGTACCAAAAATTATTTAAACAATAACAATTTTATAGAAAAAAAAAATAAGCTTCAAAGTAAGTTTGAAATAGGTGGGTGGGTGTACTTCCAACCTTGTCTCTGTCTAATGAATTAATAATACTTCTAACTTAGCTAATAATATACCTGATGATTTTCTATTAAATTACAATTAGTAATCTACTTAGTGTCTAATTTTATATGAACAAAACATTTGTCAAATATCCCATTGCTGTTTTCAGTATTTTTATAATAAAACTTTTTAAGATAACTCGGGAGTGTATTATTTTGACAAATTACTTATCAAATTATAGCTAACAATCACGTCGGTGTCTCTGATGGTTACAATCGCCTAGGATCTAAGGAATATCAATGTAGGATCTTAAAAGTACCTCTTTTGTCGACCACCACGTTCTTACTACCCTCTAAACTGAAAATAAAATGTATTTAAAGTAGACCAACTTTATATACATTTAAATTTAATATCTGATTACTAAATCAATAATTCGTTGTCACATTTTAAGTGGTCTTGTAAGGATCATAGCGCGTCGCGGTCTATAGTTTTCTTATGGGAAAAAGATTGTGTGTAATTTACAGACTAATAACGTAAGATGTTATGTATAATAATAATTATACCCAATAAAACCTAGATTACCTAATGCATGCATCCGGGAAGATGGGTCTATGAAGACTTTAACTATAAACGTAGTGTTTCTTGGTTTTAGGTACCGCTCACGAAGCGGAGGGCAATGTAGGCGTTAGGCGCGTTAGGAGGTTGAAGGAGAAAGTAAGCGCACGACAGATGCGCAGACGACGCCGCGCAAACAACGAACTCCCCGAGGAATCTGAGAAAAGAATCTCGAAAACTATGATGCGTCGAAACGCTATGATCCTTCTAGAATGTTCCACGGCTTGGGCCTTTAGATGGTTCCATAGTGCTTTCTACTGCTCATACTGCGAAGCCAAATTCGTTGACATACCTCTCCTTCGCAATCACGTGAAAACTAATCACCTAAACGATCCACCTACCGCGAGAATATTCTCAAAGTTGACGGAAAATAACATGGTTAAAGTAGACGTTGCTGAACTCAGCTGTAGGTTATGTAGCAGAATCCTAAACGGCATCGATTCTCTGAAAGATCATTTACTAATACATGGTAAAACTCTGAACGTGGAGTACAGTGACGGAGTCTTGCCCTTCAAGTTAGAAGAAGACGGTTTTACGTGCCAAATATGCTTCGCCCAATTCTTAAGTTTCTCCAAAATGAACGAGCACATGAACACTCATTATCAAAATTATATTTGCGATTCTTGCGGAAAAGCTTTTGTATCTAAGTCGCGGTTCCGAAAACACGTTCAGTCTCATGAAATGGGGAGCTTTCCCTGCGGTGATTGTGACGCAGTACTCCACACGCGAGCGGCCCGTATGTGTCATAGGATGAGAATACATAGAAAAGGCGTACGTTACGCGTGCCCGAGGTGTCCTGAGGTCTTCACAACTTATCACGCAAGAGCCAAACACTTGGTTGAAACACACGGACAGAAGAAAAAGGAGTATTATTGCAATGCGTGCGATAAAACTTTCGAAACGAGCTCTAAACGAGCAGGACACATTCGGTTAACTCATGCGAGTGCCGAAAAGCGTCATTCCTGCCCCAACTGTCCTTCGATATTTGTTAGCAAGTCCAAATTGCTGCGGCACTTAAAAACGCATCGATTAAAGTACGATTAACACTCGCAATTCACAAGCAATGTTTCTATTTTTAGGCCTTAATGAAGAAGCTGAAACCTCAATTAAGATTGCTTGGAAGAGAAAAAGGAGAATCAATGAAGATGTGTCAAATGCTGCCACTATAATAAGATATTCTAATGCCGTAGTATTTAGATTTCAAAGAGGAAAATTCATGTGCGCATTTTGTACTATAATATGTACGAATGTGATGGATATTAGAACGCATTCCGTTACCCACAATAAACTTGAAATATTTGAGAAACCGGCCGTGAGAATATCGTTTCCTTTGAAGATTGATATTACAGACTTAGCATGCAGTTTATGCTGTGAAAGCGTCCATAAATTGGTAGACTTAAAGTCTCATTTATCAGAGAAACATTCTATAAAAACTAACCCAGAATATCCGGATGGCGTGATACCTTTCATCCTGACAAACAAAGAATACAGATGCGTTCACTGCAACTTACTTTACGAAGGTTTAATGACACTATTTGCACATATGGATGAGCACTACCAAAGTTACGTGTGTTCTACATGTGGCAAATCATTTTCTAGACGAAACAAGCTGCGCAGTCACATATTGAGCCACGAATCAGGTCAATTCAAATGTCCGCAGTGCGATTCTGTCTTCTCAAACCGTGGGGCGAAGAAGAGTCATTTAGTATTAGCTCATGGGAGAAAAGACAAGTACAGATGTCCAGTTTGTGATGTCCATTTTGAATCGTACCATTCCAGGCTCAGGCATTTGGATAAATCCCATGGGCATAAAGTGGAGTATAAATGTAGTTTATGCCCTTCTGTGTTCGGTAGTGGCACTTCTAGATACGCCCACATCCGATCCGTACATTTGAGAAAAAAGAAATGATAATGGATGAATAAATATATATAATCACATTTGTTTGTTTCTTTTATAAAACTTGTACTTTCCAGTTTTAGTCAGATTAAAAGAAAATTTAAGTGACACCACGCGTGGTCTATTAAATTAAATTCATTTCGGTCAGTATGAAGCGTGCTTATTAATCATCAAAGCTAAAACGTTTTACGTAAATAACCAGGGCTTGAATTTATCAGCAGTCTTTGAAACGGTCTCAGTTATTAACTGCGTAGTAAATAGTAACCTAAGAGGTTGTTCTAAACACTTTTCGATTCTAACCATTCAGACAGCATTGCCTTATCCCACGTGACATCATACTGCACTCCATAGTGATTATATTCTTTTTGTTTTTAGGGCCCGTCGAACTCAAAGTTAAATGGAGACCAAAACGCAAGTATAACGATCACAGGGATAATGCCGCTGTCATTCTCGAATATTCCAACGCTTGCCCCTTTAGGTGGAAGCGGGGAGCCTTCACTTGCGCATACTGCCCTCTCTCTTTCGGGGATTTCAGTGGCGTGAAGGAACATGTCATAGAACATCCAAATAGAATTGAAGCAATACGCCTAGCTCGTTCCTTTGCTAATATCAAAATAGAGATCACTGAATTACAATGCGAATTATGTCTCACGCAAGTGACAGACTTAGAAGCACTTTGCGAACACCTTATTTCACTTCACAACAAGCCGATTATTAAAAAACACGGCTTGGGAGTTACGCCATTCTATTTAACTGGAAAGGAGTTCAATTGCACACATTGCGATGAATCGTTTGAACTTTTTACGAAACTAAACACACACTTGAACACACATTATCCAAACAGCATTTGTTTTTTGTGCGGGAAAGCATTCTCTTCAATACAACGATTGCAAGCCCATTTAGTGATACACGATGCAGCCAATACTGCCCAATACAAATGTACTAGATGTGATCAAGTTTTTGCGTCTAGAGTCTTAAGAAATAATCATATATCCTTAAGTCATGGCCCAGAATGCAGGTACAGATGTCCTTATTGCAGAGAATCGTTTAAAAGCTACGCAGATAGGGGAAAACATTTGAAACAGGCACATAACAAGAAAGTAGAATACCCGTGCAGTTTGTGCCCGGCAGTGTTTGCAATGTGCAATCAAAGAACTAAACATATAAAGCAGGTACACATACGAATAAAAACGTTTGCATGCAACTTTTGCCCTTACAAATTCGTTACTGCTCCGGAATTGAGGAACCACATGATAAAACACGTAGGAGAAAGGAAATTTCAATGTCAAGTGTGCAAGAAGGCTTATGCGAGAACAAAAACGTTAAAGGAACATATGAGAATACATAACAATGATAAAAGATTTGTTTGTCAGTATTGTAATAATGCGTATGTCCAGAAGTGTAGCCTGCAAAGTCATATGAGAACGCACCATCCTACAGCGGAGCCCCTCAAAAAGATTAAGCTGTCACATTTGAATTAAGTTTGTGTTATTTTTAATAAAAAGATATGCTGTTAAATTTTTTGTTTCTTTAATTGATTCCTCCCAGAACAAGACTAGTACGATTGATGACGACGATGATGTAAAAATCTGATGTATGCGATTAAGCATAAATCGGGACATGTTAGATACCCTGAATATCGGTACGTTCCGTGTAAATGGGACACCCGGCTACAATAGTCAGAGACTTGTATTTGAACTTGCTTATATCTAAGCTAACATTGCGCCATATCTTATACTTATAATTAACCACAAAACGTTTATTTGAAGGTACAGACAGGTCTTATTGCTGAGGGAGTTTTCTATCCTCGTACTTTTGACTGTATAATAAATCTCTACTTTAATCACATATGCTTTAAACTATCAGTATATTTATTCTATCTAAATTAAACTTACGACGCGCGATCAATGTTTGTTTGTTTTTATAAAACGTTGCCCTAAGATTTTCTCCTATATCTTGGGAGTGTCAATTAACACTAATTTACGCCCAGAACGCACAAACCGAATATGCCAACAGAACTGTCAAAGTATAAAACGAAATAAAACTCTTAAGATCTGAAGTTTTATGGCGTGGCCGGCAATCACTTGCAGTAAATATTAATCAAATTATTTTTATATGCATGAATCAGGACGGGACTGTATTTTTTTCGAACTATGAACCATTTACCTTACCAAACAAATAGTTTTATACTAGCTATAGTTCAGTTAAAGGATTAAACATAGTGGAATGAAAATGAAGAGCCTAAGTATATCGGATTTTTTCTATTTTTAGGAAGAAAAACAGAAGAAACATTGATTAAGCAGGAAGTGGAGTCAGATTGTGAGAATAACATTGCTCCAATACTGTCAACTGCGCGTGAGGGCTACCAGAAACGGGCCATATTCAGAAATAATATAGCCATCATCATGGAAAACTGTACAGCATACCCGTTCAAGTACAGAAAGGGCACATACTTATGTTTCTTTTGCAAGCACTCATTTTTAGAACCGGAAAAATTGAGAGCGCATAATCAACTTCATCATTCTGAAGTAAAACAGCTGTTAAAACCGAGAAAGTATGAGCCGATCAAAATGGATTTCGCCACAACAATTTGCAAAATGTGCGGTGTTGAGGTAGCCGATTATGCGGAACTGAAAATCCATTTGACTGTTCAGCATGGCAAGATCATAGACTGTACGTATGGAGAGAGTGTGCTACCATACAAACTCAGCAAAGAGGAACACAGTTGTCAAATTTGCGGGAAAACCTACGAAATGTTTTTAAGTCTACACAAACACATGAATGATCATTATGAGCATTTTATTTGCGAGACGTGCGGGAAACGTTTTGCGACATCACAGAGAATGGTTAACCATGCCAGGACTCATGAACGAGGAGAGTTTCCCTGCAAGCGATGTACAGACATCTTCCCATCATACGCGTCCCTGTATGCCCATAACGCTAAAGTCCATAGATCGAATAAGAGGTACAAATGCCCCATTTGTGACGAGAAATTTGCCTCATACAAACATAGACTGAAGCATTTAAATACAATACATGGGGAGAAAACTGCAGTGTTCCCCTGCCCATCCTGTCCAAGAGTCTTCGATCTATGCAGTCGTAGAACAGCTCACATTCGCTTCCAGCATCTGCAGGAGAGGAATCACGTCTGTTCTATTTGTGGAATGAAGTTTTTCACCAATTATGAACTGCAAGAGCACTCTATCAAGCATGGAGGGGAGAGGATATACCAATGTGATGTTTGTAAAAAGTCCTACGCGAGATTAAAAACTTTAAGAGAACATATGCGGATCCATAATAATGATAGGAGATTTATATGTCCTATTTGTGGACAGTCTTTTATACAGAATTGTAGTTTGAAACAGCATATGAGAGTACATCACCCTACTCATTTGAAAGATGTGTTTTAGATGTAATAAAATATTTATTCAACATTGTTTTTTTTATTGATTGGAGCACCCAATATTAGAGATATTAAGTAGGTTGAGGTTAGATTGTATAGCCTTTTTATATGGCAAAACACCTATAGACCATACGTAGCCGTAGGTGGAACTTATACTGACTATTATCCTCATTAGTCTATCCGTACTCTATGCTTGGGGCCTTTTTCAACTCACCACAACTCTGATAGCCAACCACCAAGCGTCCTGATACGTGCTTGGGTGTTGTTGACTTTTGCAAACGCGCTTCTTTTACCAGAATAAAGTAAGTTTTGTATTATTCAGCTGCCTTCGTATGAACTGTAAAAACCAAATATAAAAATACTTGCCGATAAAAACCTAAATACTTACAGATTTTATTTCAATAATTTACTGATGGCGATTCGATTTTTCATCTATGGAAAATTTGAATACGTATAATTTATATACTTTATAGGAGACAGTAGTCATGGGCGTTTTTGAATATTTTTTTCATCGATGCGCATCGTTACCAGAGATACGGCATCCGATATCGGCATCGTTATTTTTGGCATCGATGCCAAACATATGTATTTACCATTACCATTTACCCCATTCTACGTGGGATGACCTTTTTTTGTTGTTTTTTTAGCTCAGTCATAATACATACATTGTTGATATCGCATAACGCATCTAATCGTAAAGTTACGACAATTTGAATTTATTGTAATAGTTAGGGAAAATGGAACAACTTCAAAAAAATTATAAAGAAAGAAAGCGAATTTATATTACGATGCGTTAACGCCATCTATGAAAAACAATATAATAGAAAATACAGATAATAATATGGTCAAAAAATATTTTTATATTCTTGTCATATTTTGTTAATCGTAAGTTTATATAAAGATTGTACCCACTACATTATAAAGTATTTATTTATCAAACTCAAACGGAAATTATTGTGAATGTTCAAGTAGCGCATTCAAAACTGTACTGAAATCGAATTCATATTAAGATACGTAAAATAATGCCATCTAGGAAAAAAAAAACATTAAAACAATAAGTACTTTTGTACCAATATGTCAAAACAATATTTTAAACGATTTGCAATGCCTTAATTAAACATTTAAGGAGGTTAACTAAAAAAAAAAAACAATTTATTAAATAATTTCTTTAGATTATGAGTTGTAATCTAAATTCCTACATTCATCGATTAAATAACAGTGACATCTAGTAGCACAATACGTGAACCTAAACGTTACTGATATGACACGACGACTGTTTTCGGCTATGGGCAAGTAGATGGCATTAGCATTCATTGTCAGTAATACAAAACTTCCGACATGATATCTGTATCGTCATGTGTCAACGGCATCGGCATGCCTGGGAGTGGGGATTGAGACACGATACCTGATGCGATGACTCAATTTTCGGCATTTATATGGCAAAACATCTATAGACCATACGTAGCCGTAGGTGGAACTTATACTGACTATTATCCTCATTAGTCTATCCGTACTCTATGCTTGGGGCCTTTTTCAACTCACCACAACTCTGATAGCCAACCACCAAGCGTCCTGATACGTGCTTGGGTGTTGTTGACTTTTGCAAACGCGCTTCTTTTACCAGAATAAAGTAAGTTTTGTATTATTCAGCTGCCTTCGTATGAACTGTAAAAACCAAATATAAAAATACTTGCCGATAAAAACCTAAATACTTACAGATTTTATTTCAATAATTTACTGATGGCGATTCGATTTTTCATCTATGGAAAATTTGAATACGTATAATTTATATACTTTATAGGAGACAGTAGTCATGGGCGTTTTTGAATATTTTTTTCATCGATGCGCATCGTTACCAGAGATACGGCATCCGATATCGGCATCGTTATTTTTGGCATCGATGCCAAACATATGTATTTACCATTACCATTTACCCCATTCTACGTGGGATGACCTTTTTTTGTTGTTTTTTTAGCTCAGTCATAATACATACATTGTTGATATCGCATAACGCATCTAATCGTAAAGTTACGACAATTTGAATTTATTGTAATAGTTAGGGAAAATGGAACAACTTCAAAAAAATTATAAAGAAAGAAAGCGAATTTATATTACGATGCGTTAACGCCATCTATGAAAAACAATATAATAGAAAATACAGATAATAATATGGTCAAAAAATATTTTTATATTCTTGTCATATTTTGTTAATCGTAAGTTTATATAAAGATTGTACCCACTACATTATAAAGTATTTATTTATCAAATTCAAACGGAAATTATTGTGAATGTTCAAGTAGCGCATTCAAAACTGTACTGAAATCGAATTCATATTAAGATACGTAAAATAATGCCATCTAGGAAAAAAAAAACATTAAAACAATAAGTACTTTTGTACCAATATGTCAAAACAATATTTTAAACGATTTGCAATGCCTTAATTAAACATTTAAGGAGGTTAACTAAAAAAAAAAACCAATTTATTAAATAATTTCTTTAGATTATGAGTTGTAATCTAAATTCCTACATTCATCGATTAAATAACAGTGACATCTAGTAGCACAATACGTGAACCTAAACGTTACTGATATGACACGACGACTGTTTTCGGCTATGGGCAAGTAGATGGCATTAGCATTCATTGTCAGTAATACAAAACTTCCGACATGATATCTGTATCGTCATGTGTCAACGGCATCGGCATGCCTGGGAGTGGGGATTGAGACACGATACCTGATGCGATGACTCAATTTTCGGTTTTGAGCATCGGCAACTAAATGGCATCGGTATCCGTTGTCAACGTAACTCGGCATCGGATATCGGCATCGGCAACTGGCATCGATGCCTGGCATCGTTAATGTAAAAACGACCATCTCTAGGAGACAGTTGCAATTTCATGATCAAATGACAATTTAAATTTTAGAACCATTAAGAAAATAGAATAAAAACAGAAATGATTTTGTATGCATATTGCGAAGCAGATTTGGTGTAGTTTTCAGTTTATATCATCATCATATCAGCCCATATTCGTCCACTGCTGGACGTAGGCTCCCCTAGTGAACGCCACAAAGCTCAGTTTATATGCAAATTGTTAATGTATAGTATACAATTATGGATGTTACAAAAACATTTAAATATTTACATATTATTTTCGTGCATACTAATATACTACATTTCAATGCCATACATTTTTAAAACAATATACAATAAGTTCAAGCTCGCAAGAAGTTCCTAAGCTATAAATAACTACATAATTTTTTTTTTGTCATAAACGATGGTCACTGTCTCAATTAATAAATTACATATTACAATAAACTTAACTTCTAAAGCATGTTCTAAGTGTAAAGGGTGAAGATACAATCGGAGTAAACTTTTGGCATGAACCAAATTTCAAAAAAGGATAACACGCTAATTTCTCATTTTTAGGTGAACATCTATCACCTGATGGAGATTGCCTAGTAGAAACTAGAGCTGAATTCAAGGCACAGATCGCTGAAAGAAAGAAAACGTTAACTGACGATATAAAAGCTAGGAAAAGACATGCAACAATTCTGCTGGAGTCCACAAGAATCTGTCCCTTCAAATGGATGAAAAATCTTTACATTTGTTTTTATTGCGACCAACAGTTCTCTGATCCTGGGAAATTAAGGCACCATAACACAGAACACTGTTTCTTAACTTCTTACCAAGTAAAATTCGCTTTAGCAAAGCTAAAAAAGTACGAATTAGTTAAAGTGGACATAACAGATACTAGTTGCAAGCTATGCGATGACTTAATACCTGATTTTGCGACATTGAAATGGCATTTATTAGAAAAACATAAGAAAAATCTAGACCCCAAATCTGCGGATGGTGTTCTACCTTTCAAAATTACTTTAAACGAATTCCCATGCGCACTGTGCGATGAAAGATACACAGAATTCAAATCTTTAAATCAACACATGAACGTTCATTTTCAAAATTTCATATGCGAACAATGCGGGACTGGTTTCATAACTCCGGAACGATTGAGAACTCATGCGTTTTCGCACGAGACCGGTTCATTTCCTTGCGATAGTTGTGATAAAGTATTTCGCTCTACCAACGCCAAAAATGAACACTATGCGACCGTACATATGAAGGTGAAACGTCACAGGTGCCCCCACTGTCCAGAAGCGTTCAGAAACTACTTTCAAAGAAACAAACACATTTCCGCGGTCCACGGCTTAAAACTAAAAGAATTCAAATGCACTATGTGCCCTAAAGTCTTCACAATCAGTGGCAAATTAGGGGTCCACGTAAGAACTGTCCATTTAAAATTGAAACGACATGCTTGTGACGTTTGCGAATGGAAGTTTTATTCTAAATCCGAACTGAGAGATCATATGGTAAAACATGGAGGGGAAAGAAAGTTTCAATGCGGCGTTTGCAAAAAGGCGTACGCTAGAAAATATACGTTAAAGGAACATTTGAGAATACACGAGAATGATCGGCGATTCGTCTGTACGATTTGTGGCAGATCCTTTATACAAAACTGTAGTTTAAAACATCATACGAAAATACATCATCCTAACGTCATACAGACTGATAAAGCTTCTACGTTTAACTCTTGATTTATTTGACAATGTATTCATGGCTTCGAACTCATATATAAATCGTGCAAACATGTAGGATTTGGGCTGCAATTATTGAAGTTATTGATTCTGATATGTTTTGTAAAATATGGACATAAATATATGTCAGTTAAGTTACAAAGTGCTGTTCTGCGTCTTTAACTATTTTACTAGAATATTCTATGAATATTTAATGTATTTTAAGATAAAAACGCCTGTACTGAATATACTCAATAAAAACTATTTTTCTATACAATTATCCTTATTAATACCCACCTCTACGGATAAACACATTAAAAATGGGGATATGGTATTTTAACCTTTATTGCTATCGCAACAACACAGAAAGATCTACTACAATGTTATTTTTGTTTTCTAGGATTCGACACACCCGATACGAAGCGAAGAATCATCCCGTTATTCCAAGTAGCTTACGACAGGAGTTTGTGTAGGCCTCTTGGAACGTTGGTGGACTTCAGTAGGTTCAGAAAAAAGAATATTAAAACCTCTAATTTGTTTACAAGAAATTCGTTCACCCCATCTCGTAGTCCATCGCCCGTTTATAATGTGACAAGTGCTCCGTCGCCTTTTATTGAAAGCATGCCATCTGTAGATATTGCTACTCCAAAGATAAAGAAGAATACAGATGTCAGACAGAACGCTCTAGCGGTCTTCGAATTTTCAACCGTCTACCCTTTTATATATGGAAGCAACAAATTCAAATGCTTCATTTGCTCACAACCGTTTTTGGATATTAAAGAACTGAAAATACACATGCAAGCAACCCACACATTTGCTCCTCTCAAGAGATTAGTTAATAACAGAAGAGAGAATGTCTTAAAAGTGGACGTAAGTGAAATTAAGTGCAAGATTTGCAATGAAATACCTCCTAATCTAGTTGAGTTGAAACGGCATCTTAAAGAAATCCATGACAAACCTTTAGATTTGGACATCCAAGACAATATGATACCATTTAAACTCGAACTGGTCGATGATGCTTACAAATGCGTTATATGCGAACAGAACTTCATCAAGGTCCGAATATTAGTCATTCATATGAGTGAACACTTTAACAATTACAGTTGTGAGATTTGCGGGTCAGTCTTCATGACATTACGACTTCTAAAGAAACATTTGGAGGTGCATGACACTGGCAATTTTCCTTGCGATCGTTGCAATAAAGTGTTCAGTACACCTTACAAGAGGACTTTGCATATTCGCGGCGTACACTTGAAGCAATGCCCGCGACGATGCCCCATGTGTCCAGAGAAATTTAACTCTAATTATAAGCGAACGATTCATTTGCAAGATGTCCATAACCAAGAGACTAGGGTGCATAAATGTAAAACGTGTGGACGGGGATTCAATCTGAAGTATCACCTGGTCTGTCACATTAGGTCGGTCCACCTTCAGGAGAGGAACCAGCAATGTGACGTGTGCCATCAGAGATTTTGTAACAAGGAGTCTTTGAAGAGACACATGGTTATACACACAGGGGAGAAGAATCATAAGTGCGATGTCTGCGGTATGGCTTTCTTGAGGAGAAAGAATTTAAAGGACCATTTGAGGTTACATGATATTAGTTAAATTGGTAAAGAAGCTATTGTAAATTTGAACTCATAAACAGTACATTAATCTTCAATATGATGGTAATCAGATGATATGATAAATCGTTACTTTGAGTGCGGTAATCTAGTTACCGAGTTTTGTAAACGCTGTATTTTTTTATATAATAACGCTTACGCAAAAGAACAGAGTAACACTAACGTATTTTATGGCTTTATCAACCGATCAGTTATATTGAATCATCAAAAATGAATACCTACATCAATTATTTTCAAATATTATAAGCTACAATGCTATTAGGTTACTTGAATACACAAAAAATATAAAATTAAGTATTTAGTTTTATTACAAAGTACCTTTTCCTATACTTACTGCTTCGCATTTTCTTTATACCTCTAGGGTATCAAACAAACTTACTGTCCGTCTGACAGTACGCAGTTCCGTAACTTACGTTTACTACAACAGAGGTGTCCCTCACAGAGCTGACCCTGTAAAAAGCGTGTAAAATTAAAAAAATAGGGGTATTACTACACTAACAGCAAACGGAATTCCCATGCTGTCAGAATAGTCACTCCCTTAACGACCTCTGCCAACTTTCACTGCGGTTTTCTGTAAGGCAGAGGTACTTCCCCAGAGTCAGGCAGCCTAATTTCAGCAAGAAATATCGCTATGCCATACCTCTCCAAAATTATATGTTTTTTTCTGCTGGTTTACCTTCACTGCTTACTTTCACCTTCATGCTAAGAAATGTCTGCATTGTTATGAACTAACTATATAAATACTAAATTCTTTCAAGTTACACAAAAACTAATTTCTTCTCGATAATAAGACCATATACATACATATTTTTTCTTTTAGGACTCATCCTGAAATCAAACTCCACTATCACCATGAAAGATGAAAATGGAGAAGATATTAAACTAACAGTACTCAAATATCCTATTTCTTTAGACACACTGGAATATGAAGACCAAGAACTTGCAACCAGTGATAACTGCAATAACATTAATGAAAAGAGATTTTTTAAAACGAACAAATTAAAGAAGACAGATGTTAAATTGGAAAATATATCTTTATTAAAAGAACCACTATCTATAGAAAATGTAGAATGGAAAGACGAAATAGATGAGTTACAACGCTCTGTAACTTTTAATGTGAAAACTGTGCAAGGATTTTTGTGTGGACCAAAAAGGAAGCGAACCAAAGAGGTTGAATATCAGACGTGGAAGCAGAATGCGTTGGTTATCTTTGAAAATTCTTACGTCTACCCGTTTGTACATGCCAGCAATAAATACAAATGCTTTGTCTGTTCTAAGCCTTTTCTAGATGCTAGTATACTGAAAGATCACTCCATCGAACATAGCACTAAGGAAATGAGAAGAGAACTGAATAACAGAGTTAGAGATAAAAATCTCAAAGTGGATGTCACATACCTACAATGCAAAATTTGTTCACAATCGCTACCCAGCTTACAGAGCTTAAAAATACATTTAAAAGAGCATGGCAAGAACATAGAACCTGATTCACAAGACAATATAATCCCTTTCAAATTAGGAGGCGATAATTTTGAATGCCAAATTTGTGGAGAGAAATTTCTCAAACTTAGATTATTAATCATTCATATGAGCAAGCATTTTAATAACTACAGCTGTGAGGTATGTGGTGCTGTATTCATTTCACTGAATTTATTGAAAAGACACCTTCAAACACACGAATCGGGCAGTTTTCCGTGTGATAAGTGTGATAAAGTGTTTAGCAATGCAGCTAAACGCACGCTGCACACAAGGGGGGTACATTTGAAGCAGTTCCCCCGAAGGTGTCCGATTTGCTCCGAAAGATTCAACTCAAACTATCAGAGGACTAAACATTTGCGCATAATTCACAATCAAACAACTGGCCTATACAGATGTGACACTTGTGGTCGTGAATACGACCTGAAGTACCATCTTCTTATTCACATAAGATCTGTTCATCTTCAAGAAAGGAATCAAGAATGTCCCATATGTAATTCACGGTTTTTTTCCAAATACTGTCTGTCGAGACATATGGTGATACATTCTGGGGAGAAGAATTTCAAATGTGAAGTTTGCGGCAAAGCTTATGCGAGGAGAAAGAACCTTCGAGAACATTCTAGATCCCATGAAGTTGGGATATGTTCGGCTTGCGGGCAAAATTGTGGAGACCATAACAATCTTGTGGCTCATATCAATTCTGTGCATGGGGTTTTGTGAATTAGTAGGTACAACAAAAACGGTAAAATAAACGTTTAGTTCCTCAAGGCACTGCGTTGGTCCATTATCTGAAATGTTAAGAATAGAGACGATTCAGAATTCACACACAGAAACGCAGTAAATTATAATGTTAACTGACTATGAATAGATGAAGCCAACATAAGAAATATAACAAATAGACTGAAAGAAACAATCATGACACGTAACCTAATGTTAATTATAATATGTTTAGTTTGGTTTATCCTCATATAATGGAAATTAAAATATATACAAAATACTCGGAACTCCTTATATTATTATCTTCTTTTAAGGTGTCGAAATGAGTTTATGCTATAATCAAAATGTTGTAAAATGGACATTTCGGCTTGTTTCATGGTATATTTCTCCAATGTTACTTAAATAAGAAAATAAATTACGCTTATACACAATTTAATTTATTTTTATAAGTATCCTAAACCCTTTCAATAGTAGAATATTTATATTAGGTAGAAAACCGAGTGATAAGTAGGTTGGTATGTTTGTTTTCACAAGTAGTTTGTTTAGCTACATTGCAAAAGCCATTTTAAAGAGGCAAAATTTATGTTCCCCAGGAATGACTGCAAATCAACGGCCGGGCCCAAGGACCAGTATCTGGCAAATGACTATCTCGGAACGCCAAAACGCAGCCACGTTCCTTGAATGCACCACAATCAAGCCGTTTTTTTACCAGCAAGCGAATTTCAAATGCTTCTATTGCAACGAAGTATTTCCCGAAATCCACTCGGTGTTACAACACACCGCTTTACATGTCACTCCAGAAAGGTTTTGCTTACTAAAACAATACCTAAGAAAAGGCAAAAGAGTCATAAAGGTGGATATATCTGATCTCAAATGTAGGCTTTGTGAGCAAAAATATTCAGATCTTGATGATTTGAGAAAGCATTTAATAGTAGCTCATAAGAAGGAGTTTAATTCTGCTGGCAATGGCCTAATGGCTTATAACTTAAGCACGAATAATGGCCAACTGACTTGCCATAAATGTTCAAAAACTTTCAACTCTTTCTTCCTTCTAAATAGACATATGAACGTGCATTTTAATGTAGTTTGTGAGACCTGTGGCCTTGGTTTCATGTCACACCAACGCCTAGTTAATCACAGAATAGTTCATCAAACGGGAGTTCATAAATGCGACAAATGTCAAGAAGTATTCCAGACAAAATTGAAATTGAGATACCACATGTTCAAAAAGCACGAAGTAACAAACGCCAAGAAGATAAAGCCATTAAAATGTCCACATTGCTTAGAAAGATTCGCTGAACATTATAGAAAGATGACCCATTTGAAAGAAGTCCACGGTATCACGTTTACTTTTGAATGCAGTGCTTGCAAAGCGGTACTTCCAACTCGAAGAGCTTTAACAGAGCATACTACGAAACTGCATACGCAAAAGATCCAATGCAAAGTCTGCGGAAAGTGCTTCGGGACAAAGTCTTTATTGAAAATGCATATGAGAGGTCACACTGGAGAGAGGAACTTCTTCTGTGCGATCTGCCAAAAGGCCTACATGCATGAAAGGACATTGAGACAGCATATGCGAGTCCATGGCCCGGTTTGGAAGTTTTCCTGCTCGGAATGTGGGAGCGGGTTTCATAATAGGAATGATTATAACAAGCATATCAAACAATGGCACCCGCAGTGGCGGTTTAAGGCTGCATAATTAGGAATTTTACTAGTCATTATCACCATCTAAGGCTGCCTTTTCACTGAAATGGAGAAATGCACCAATAGGATTGCATACAATCAGCGGAGAAATTTTATGCAATCCTATTGGTTATTTCCGCTTCACTGAACAGGCAGCCTTAGTTTTTTGGGGTCAATTTTAATGTGTAAATATGTAGGTCTAGTTATTTGAGCAATTTCCATTTTTTATCTACAATATCATCGTCAACCGTCTACTATGCCACTGCTAGGCACGAGTCTCCTCTCATTGAGAGGTATTTGGCTATAGTCCACCGCGCTAGCTTAGTCCTGCTCGGTAGTCTTCACACGCCATCGACAAAATTTCTCATGCATGCAGGTTTCCTCGCGATAAGCGATTCCTTTGCAGTTTGAGCATATCTTGGGAACTCCAGGCATTTAACTTCAAAGTCGATCACACCATTAGGCTGGTACAGTTTCATACAATATAATAAATACTAACTAAATAAAATTTTAATTGAATGATCTAATAAACTACGTCCTTTTAACCGATCTAAGAAATAATCAACGCAATAATTAATTGAAGGCTGGTATAATTAGAATAGAATAGCGAATAGTTACCGAAAACAATTGCTTTAAGGTAGTTAAGTAAAATATTTTTATAATTCCAAAGACAATGGCAAAAAAACTATTCTGGCGCCTAGACTTTTTAAAGCACTCCAAGATGGCATTGAATATGGCTTTTGTATCTTTTCATTCGTAAATAATGTATCTAATTCAATTTAGGCGCTACTTATTACATTGTAGAAGTTAAATATATACGAATAACCTGTGTGAACTGTAATAAGAATAATTGCGAGCTGTTGGAATGAGTTTATAAGGCTAAAGTGTAACATTTGACTCTACCTGTAATCTATCAACTGAACTATTGTCAAACTTCAGAAAATGTACTTATCATTTTCTATTTGTGGAATATAATATAACGGGGTTTGAAAATATTTTCAGTTACCTACCATAATATATTACATATCTTATTAGTAACGTGCGTGGAAATTTCAATAAAAAGACTTTATACAATTAAATAATTTGTCTTTCATTACGCCCTCATTTCTTATCTTTAACATAAAAAAAAAGTTATAACATGCACATTTTATCTTCTCAGGGACTGGAACGAATCGTCGGCAAGGTGCGTTGACTAGTATATGGGAACTTACGCTCTCCGAACGTCAGAACGCGTCCATACTCCTCGGAAACACAACAGCTACACCATTTGTATACTGCAGATACTTCTTCAAATGCTTTTTCTGTAGGGAACAGTATCCGGAAATACAAACGGTCCTACAACACACACTAACGCACGAAACTCCAGAACACTCAACGATATTGAAACAGCACCTTCAAAAAGGCAAAAGGACTGTCAAGGTTGATATATCAGGACTGAAATGCAGAATTTGCGGAACAGGCTTCAAAGACCTTGATGAAGCTCGACAGCATTTGACTTCGGAACATAGCAAGGCGTTCACAGAATCTGGAAACGGTTTGGTAGCTTACAATCTGTCTTCCAAAAACGGCCAGTACTCCTGCCATATTTGCACCAAGATTTTTCAAACGTTCATCCTGTTAAATCGACATATGAACGTTCATTTTAGTAATGCGGTTTGTGAGACGTGTGGTGCTGGGTTTATGACGCATCAGCGACTCATACAGCATAAAGAGATTCATCTCCCGGGAGGCTATCCCTGCGATAGATGTAATAAAGTATACACAACGAATTCTAACCTCAAATACCATATAGAAAAAGCTCACGAAGGAACTACTAAGATGCGCATGCTACGTTGTCCCCATTGCTCGGAAAGATTCGCGGAACACTTCAGAAAACTGAAACATTTGAAAGAGGTGCACGGAATTACATTTACCTTCGATTGTGAAGTCTGCAAGTCTATATTCCCAAGTCGCAGAGCGTTAACAATGCACACAAATAAGTACCATTCCGAGAAAACCCAATGCGAAGTGTGTAAGAAGAGCTTTAGCTGCATAACCACGTTGAAGAAACATATGATATCTCATACTGGAGAACGTAATTTTATTTGTACGATATGCCAAAAAGCCTACAGACATCAGAAGAGTTTAAAACAGCACATAAAGACTCATACACAAGAGGAGCAATATATAAAGTTCAATTGCTCAGATTGTGGTAACGGTTTTCCTAATAGGAACGATTTCAATAGGCATGTGAAAGAGTGGCATCCTAGAAGTTACTTTGATTATTCTGTTCACTGATTAAGTTAGGAATCGGTATGATATAGGATTATAGCATTATATAGTCTAACTCGGAATAGGAAGACGAAAACAGAACTGAGTCACCAAACCATGTAATACCTAGGTATTCACAGGTGACTCAGTCATATTTCTCACTCTGTCTGTCTCTATCTGTACAGATATATTATCATAATTAATCTATTTACTATCCCAGTGGATGAGAAGAGTCGGATTAGGTTATAGTACACCTAGCTAGCCATGGCCAGCTACACACGCCATTGATAAATCTCTCAGAAATGCCGGTTTTTTCGACGTTGAACATGTGATAACGTAACTTCGAAATCAATGGTACGTCGTCCTTGGGATCAAACTCAAGTCCTTATTTTCCACCAGGCTATCACAGCTTACTGACACTCATAGTATATCTAGCAATATAGGCTATATATTTTATGCTAATTGATAGAGTGATTACGTAAAATTTTGGACCGTCTTTTATGTCCCAGTTGGGTGGCATTAACAGATTTTTTTAAGTGTACAAATTAGGATATATCTGTCTTAAATAAAATATTAAGTCTTTTCTCCGGGGGAGAAGTGAAGTATTTAACATTAGGGAGGGGTAGGGAGTACTATGAGTTATTTTGAAATAGATTAAACATATTAAACGACGGTGGATTAAATTAAATGAATTTTAGTTGCGTAATTATTATAAATGAAAAAGGTTATTGTTTTTTTTATGAAACGCAATAATTATTAGAATGATATGCGTTCATACTTTCAGTATTATTATTCCACAGTTTTATTCTACGACTGAATTTTGATCTCATATAGAGACAGGTTTGTAATTATTTTTATTTATATTGGTATTATTGATGATATTAAAGTCGAGTTTTGTTGTAGATAAATATAACCTGTGTTTATTTGTCATATCCAGTTCTTTACTAAGTAAAAATTTAATTTAAAAAGCCCCCGACACGAATTTAGAAAGAAATGTAGTTGCGTCGATCTACGGCCAATTTTTACCTACATAGCTAAGAACACTTCTGACTAATTTACCTAACAAACAGAGAAAACAAAATCCAAGTCGGTTTATCCGTTCGGGAAGTACGCTGCCACAAACAGACACACACCCACAGACACGTCAAACTTATGAAACTCTGTCGTTTTTGCGTCGGGGGTTTCACAAACTGAATTTGATATGAGTATTCGAAAAACCAGTATTGTCCGATAAATGAAAAGGGAAATGAAAAGCATATTTATTTATAATAGTATTATATCATCAATCTATTTACTATTCTACTGCTGGGCTTGGGTCTCCTCCCATTTGAGAAGGATTAGACTATCTTCCACTGCGTTAGTATTGTGCGGGATTTACACGCCATCGAGAAAATGTCAGGCATGCGAGTTTCCTTACGATGTTTTCAGTCACCGTTTGCGCATGTGACTCATAAATTCGAAAAGTCAGTGGTGTGACTTGAGTTCGAACTGGAGACCATTGCTTTCACAGTCCACTGATTATACCAAAAGACCATCACAGTTCTATTATTGAATTTCAATGTGAGAAATAAAAAAAAACTCTTGGAAGTTATCGTATATTTACTTGTTAAAAACACTTATAGAACACTTTTCACAACTAAAATGATTCAACTCATACAAACGCAATAAAAACGATTATTCGCTCAATCTGAAGTGTCATCTGTCAGTTTTTGACAGAACTGCGGCGGACTCTGAGGTAGGAGGCGGAGGAAAATAACCATTCTGTGAATAGGTTTGTACTTGCTTACACTGAACGGATCGCTTCGTACTAGTACAAATGTACTAGTTCTGTCTTCTAGTACTATTAGTAAACTGAAGGAACAGTGAATATTATCATGCATCTCATTCTTTCGTACACTGATCGCGTTGCGTGTAATTCTGGTACCTTGCTTGTAAATAGGGACAATGCGTTCACAACTAAGAGACTACTAATACGTACATCGCAAACGATGGAGAACTAAAAGAGTGATGTACTAAGAAGCAAAAGGAATAGTTCGTTCTTGTCAGTGTTGGGAATTAATTCCTATTAGTACTTAGTCAGGTGCGCAGTACTCGTAACCGGCGCGCGTGCATGATGAGATGTTTGAATGTGGACGAGGCAAATGTGGTATGCAGGGACCGTAGCACGTGGCAATCTGTAGCTGCTACCTACCCCCATGGGAAAAAGGCGTGAGTGTATGTACATATGTATGTAGTACTTAGTACGTGAACTATACAAGCCTTTTCTTTCCGTACTATTAGTTACTCTGGGGCTACTAGTTTGGATTCTGTGCCTGTAAGTCTCTGTCAAGGCCACACGATGCTCTCAATCCAAGGGACGTAGAACATGACCCGGGTATAGATGCCCGGCTGTCCCGCGTACCCACAGTTCCTGCCGTATGATGTTACGCCGATTACTGTGTGGAGACACTTCGAGAGGACCGGCCGCGCTTGTAGAGGACCACCACTGTCTCCCTGAAGACAATAAAATTGTATATAACATAATAAAAGGAGAAGCTGACTGACTGACTGACATATCAACGCAGGGCCTAAACTATAAGGGTTAGGAACTTGAAATTTTGCACAGGGGTTCCTTTTATAACGTAGGGGAGAACTAAGAAAGGATTTTTGAAAATTCACCCCCTAATGGAGTAAAACAGGGGTGCGCAAAGTTAGTATGAAACGTTTTCTTTTTCGTTTAATTCGAAGTCGTGGGAATCAGCTATTACATATAAACATCACGCCTGTTGATCCCAAAGGGTTAGGTAGACGTGTACTAATGTACACCCATATTTTTCCGGTATGTTTTCAGGTTCCATTAGGGGGCGGGCCTGTTGCCATCAACTGGGCACGAATCCAAACTCCGAGGTGCTACTGAGAATTTTATAAAAAAGCCCAATCATTTGCTCGACCTGGAATGGAACCCAAGACCTGCTCAGCAGTCGCAATTTACGCCCACTAGATCAATAGTCGTAAATATATGTATAGTATGTTATTCGTTATGGCACGCTGTAGTGCATGTCTATATAAATAACAAATAATCACACCATTATTTATCAACCGGAAAGAGTATTTGACAACCCGATTAATTCTGCGGTGTTAAAGGCTGCCTTCTGTGATCCTGGGTTCAAATCCCGGTAGGGGAAAATTTTACTGTAATGAGCATAGATTTTTTAACTGAGTCATTGAAGTGTTTATTAATGTATTTATTATACGTATGTATTTCCAAAAAATATCAAGCATCTAGTTTCCGTAACACAAGCTTAATTGCTTAGCTCGGCAACTAGATGGCGCTGTGTCATAATGTCCGGGTATATTCGGATTTATTTAGATAATTACTATCTCACCTCGCAGGTATCCTTGCCACCCATCTCGTCACCATAACACATCTGTATCGTGCCATTAAAGCCTTTCAGCAGATGTCTATGAGGAGGATAATGCACTGCACACGCCTCTTCGTAAAACGACTGGAGAGCTACCTGCATAGGACAGAATTAGAGAGATAATCCTTAGTTATACATCAGCATCATGGCTGTGTGATAGAAATTGCTCTTAGCAATAAGACCGCCAATTGTACTTTTTACTGTATATATTTCATATTTTTGTCTTTTCTGGTTATGTACAATAAAGAATATTCTATCTATCTATCAACCCATTATTGTCCCAATGCTGGGCACGGGTCTCCTCGCATTTGAGAGGGATTAAACTGTACTACTAGGCTAGCCTGCCCTGCCTACTGCGGGTTGGCAGACATCACATGTATCAAAAAAAATCCCAAGTATGCAGGTTTCCTCACGATGTTTTCTTTCACCGTTTAAATATACACATAATTGCCGAAAAATCAGTAGCCTTACTCTCACAAATACTAACAAGAAACACAAATTAATATACAATTTACAGACACTACTTATTTCTAAAGAAACAAATACTAACTTATTTCTAAAGACACAAATACTAACGCATTTCTGTGTGTGTACAACAATAAATTAGATTTTGACAGCTCAAATAGACATATAACCTCAAAATGACACTTACCGCTTGCAGCGTGTCAGCCAACTCCATATTATAACCTAACGCGCCCCAGCCTGTGGCGGTGACCACTCCTAGGAACTGATCGTCCATGTTCAGACACGCTGGGTACACGTGCAGGTTGAACTTTACTCTAGAAGGTCAGACAAGAGGCAGGAAGCCATTGTTATTTATTTATCTATTTATAATGCACCATATAAGTATCAGAAAACAGCTCCTGAGCAAGAAGTTTCGTCATTGGGTTTTTCTATGTAATTCTCCGCAGCAGGTCGGAATTCGGATTCGTGTCCGGTTGATGGCATGCTTTTTATTACATGGGAGCTAAAACTTACTGGTGAAATGTATAGGTATATCTCTGCCTAACTCTTCGGAGGTGACACGCTGTAGGATATGGCGTAATTTTCAATTTCTTGAATCAATCCACACTTACCAAAAACACCTTGCACAGTCTTAAATTTAATATTTTTGTGTCGCAATTTAACTCACCTAGTGTCAGTCTCTAGCAGAGCGATGTCGTGGTACTTTGAAGGCGCGTGGTACTCAGGATGTGGTACTATCCGAGCCACGTGGTACCTATGCCATTGCTCAGGGGGGTCCGTGCGCTTCAGTATGCCCATTGCCACGTACCGGACCTTACCTCTGGAAATAAAAGTCTGTTGAATTCAAATATTCATCATCATCAACCCATTATTCTCCCACTGCTGGGCACGGGTCTCCTCTCATTTATTGAGCGGGATTAGACTTTAGTCCAGCACGCTTGCCTGCTGTGGGTTGACAGACATTACATGGTGTACATGTAATTTACATGGCATCGAGAAATTCTCTCAAGCATACAGGTTTGCTCGCAATGTTTTCCTTCACCGTTTGAGCATGTGATAAATACACACGTTACTTCGAGACGTGAGTGGTTTGGTTTACCGTACAGCGCTCGAGATGCAATGCCCCGCGGTCAGCACAAACTTGTCGCTGATGAGAGAACCGCCGCACAGCCAGGAGGCATCGTCCATTGTCCCACCGTAGCCCAACAGCGCCTGCAATATATTTATATAATCTCATTAGCTATAGGTACCCTTCTAGGTTTGCCGTGCAGAATGTGGCTAAATATAAAAACAATATTTGAAGTGGATTCTATCTAGTGTATTTTTTTAAGTTTGAACCCAAGACCTCTTGCACAGCTATCGCACTTACAACCACAAGACCAACGAGGTCTTTAATAATAAATACAGAAAATTACCATAACTTCAACGTAAATAAAGCGATGCGTCGCTGAATATCATTTTCTCAAAAGATCACAATTGTCCCATGTATAATTTAAAAAGTTATGTTAGAACTACGGCCCCGCGCACAAGCCGAGCGAGCGAAGCAAGCGGTGCCGCGGCAGGGGCCGGCAAGTGCCAGAACCGAACGTAACGTGTTTTGCGAAAGTAATGTTTTTTTAATAATAATAATAATAATCTTTAATTCAGATAAGCATCATCCATATGTGTTAGTAAACAAGAAACTTATATACCTATGTTAGTAAAGAATATAAAATCTATTTTTTAACAAGATTGTTGTTCTTTAGAGGATTCAGAAAGTGGACGTCAATGGAAAGAGATCCCCGGGGTCGGTTGTTACTATGGGAGTTCCGCAAGGTTCAATTCTTGGCCCTTTTTTATTTCTAATTTATATTAATGATTTACCCTATCTGATGGGAGATAATCAAGAGATAGTGTTGTTTGCAGACGATACCTCGCTTTTATTTAAACTAAAACGTCAGCAAAGAACTACATACGATGTGGACACTGCTATCTCGAAAGTGGTACATTGGTTCAATGCAAATAATTTAGTTTTGAATGAAAACAAAACTAAATGTATTAAGTTTACAACGCCTAACGTCAGACAAGTTAAAACCAGTGTACTAGTTAACGGTGGAGAGTTGGATCTTGTAGATACCACTGTATTTCTAGGCATTACCTTAGATGCTAAGCTTCAGTGGGGCCCACATATAGAGAAATTGTCGAAGAAGCTTAGTTCTGCAGCTTATGCCGTTAAAAAAATTCGTAATTTAACGAATATAGATACAGCTCGGTTAGTTTATTTTAGTTATTTCCATAGCGTGATGTCATACGGCATTCTACTGTGGGGGAATGCTGCTGACATCCAAACTATTTTTGTGTTGCAGAAAAGGGCTATTCGATCAATTTATAACTTAAGTCCCAGATATTCACTGAGGGAGAAATTTAAAGAAATTGATATTATGACTGTTCCATCACAGTATATTTACGAAAATCTTTTATATGCTTACAAGAATATCAATCTCTTTGAAAAGCATTGTGATATCCATAATATTAATACTAGGAATAAGAATAAATTTGTTGTTCCTGCAACTAGGCTCCAGAAAATCAGTAAATCCTTTAGATGTCAATGCATACGCTTTTATAACAAAATTCCAACCCATGTACAGACATTAAGTCTCAGCAGATTTAAATCCTTTATCAAACAGAGACTTTGTGCTAAAGGCTACTATACGTTAAAAGATTACATGGATGATAAAACTGCTTGGGATTGAATAGTTCTAATGAACCGGGCTATCGAACGTCTTTTACTGTAATTTATTATGATTTGGACATTATTTTTTCATGACATTGATGTTAATTATTATTATTTTTTTTTAATTTTTTTTTTTTTGTTGACATTAATTTATATCTTGACATGAATTGTATAGGTATACCTATAGATTTTTAATTATTATTATTATTTGACTTTATTTATTTTATATTTTTGACATTATGTTAATGTTATGTTTTGACATAATTATTTTATATTTGACATTATGTTGATTTTTATGCATTGGGATTATTTATAATATACATATCTATGTGAATGTGAGCACTTTGTAGGTAGATAAACATACGCTTACAAACTAATGTCTGGCGGCTTTGGGTTTTTGAAATGGCCTACGCAAATGTCCCGCTGATCTTGCATAGACGTGCGTCGGGTCGTTAAGCTCCCACAATAATGGTTTGAGCTAAACGATGGCTGACGTATGCGTGCTGTCAGTATGGACAGGTCAACTCAAAGCTGCACTGGTGCTTTCTTCAAAAGGCCATCCCAGACTTTAACTTACATCGTCAGGCTCACATATTGTAACCAAAATGTTTGGACTTTAAAAGAGACCATGATTCTCTGAGTTTGTTTCGGCATTTCTTCTCAGAGGTCGTCAGTTAGGAAATGCCGATGTCAACTAGATACTAAAAAAAAAAATGTACATGACTTGTAAAAGTGTCTTTAAAAAGATCTATTTACAGAAATAAACAATCATTCAATCATTCATTCATTCATTATACATCTTTGAACAACATCACTCAACAGAGGCGAGTCGAACCCGGGGAGGTTCGACTCGCCTCTGTTGGGTGATGTCTATGGTCTTCAGGATGGAGTTGGAGCTGGCCCGCAATCTGCAGAGCAATGATGCAGATTTTGGCCTGACGATGGCATGGAAACCATCGACGTGTGCCTGTATCAGATGCACTGCAGAAACAGGGTAGCCCCATCAACATCCTGAACCCGTTATTATATTGGACCCGTTATAAACCGTTACCGGTATTTCCGTTATTTTTTTAATGTGCTCTTTTGAGAATATGATATTCAGCGAGGGAGCGATGTCAAGTATATTAAAACACTAACGCCACCTACCATATGTGGGAACTGTCCCCGTCTTGCATCCTGGCCCACGTGCGCTGCCAACGCCCCATATTTATGCGCGTACTGATAACACTGCTTCTCTTTATGCCAGGTCTTCACCAGGCCCGAGGTGCCGCAACCCTCAAACGGCAGGTTAGCCAGGTACTCCAAACAAACTAGAGACAAACTTTTTAATGCAATATTGTTTATCTGTTCTAAGTATAAAAAAAATGTCCACAGATAATCCACAGCGATGTATTTTTTCCTGAAAATTTTTCACAGAGAGATTATTTTCACAGATTTTTTATTTAATTGTACACACACAAGAGTTAAGATATAATAATAATAGATTTATTATTGTCAAATGTGAAAGATAATATGTAAGTATATATTAGAACTATTTTTTACAAACTTATTTTTAATTAATTATAAAAGTTTAGAATTTTAAAAGTAAATTAAATGAAAAATGAAAAAGCAAAGAACTAGTACTCTCTAATTATTCATACTAATATTATAAATGCGAATGTGTGTCTGTCTGTCTGTCTGTAACCTCTTCACGCATTAACCACTGTACCGATTTAAGTGAAATTGGGTATAGAGATAGTTTGAGTCCCAGGCAAGGATATCGGATATAAGATAAGCAGAGATATGATAAAGAGATTGGTGAAAAAGCAGCACCAATTCTACACGGACGAAGTCGCGCGCAAAAGTATGTAGGTACATACCGTCATGAGCCTTTCTTCCTGTCCTGAAATGTATCCCCCCTAACTTGTCTATGACAGCGTGCCTGAAAATGTATGAAAGAAATGATTAAATATCTCTGGACATTATGACACACAGCGCCATCTAGTTCCGAGCTAAGCAACGAGGCTTGTGTTACGGATACTAGTTGGTTGATATACTACATATATACTTTTTTTTTGTTGTAAACACATACATATTATATATAGATACATCCATGACTCGGATACAAAAGTTTATGCTCATGCTATGTCATTTACAAATATATATAAATATATATGTAGTATATCAACCATCTAGTATCCGTAACACAAGCCTCGTTGCTTACCATAGAACTAGATGGCGCTGTGTAATAATGTCCGGAAATATTTTATTTAAATGTTTGTGTGATGAACATAAACAGTTGTCATCATCATCATCATCAACCCATTAATGTCCCACTGCTGGACACGGGTCTCCTCTAAATTGAGAGGGAATAGGCTATAGTCTACCACGCTAGCCTACTGCGGGTTGGCAGACTTCACATGCCATCGAGAATTCTCTCAAGCATGCAGGTTTCCTCACGATGTTTTCCTTCACCGTTTGAGCATGTGATAAATACGCACATAACTTCCGAAAAGTCAGTGGTGCCTTGGGTTCGAACTCGAGACCTCTGACATCTCAGTCCACTGGTCACACCGCTCGGCTACCACAGCTCTAGCTCTCAACAAACAGTTGTATCCGAGTCAATATTAATGTATTTACAAAAAAAAAAAAATATCCTACTAATATTATAAACACGAAAGTTTGTAAGTATGGATGTATGGATGGATGTTTGTTACTCTTTCAAGCAAAAACCGCTTAACATATTTTAATGAAATTTTGTATACATATAGTTTATTACCTGGATCACCACATAGGCAACTTTTTATCTATATACCATGCGGGCAAAGCCGCGGGAGGCAGCGAGTAGTACATATATCAACCTTCTAGTATCCGTAACCCAAGCCTCGTTGCTTACCACGGAACTAGATGGCGCTGTGTCATAATGTCCAGAGATATTTATTTATTATTTTATTTTATTTATTAAACGTCAATAGGTAACCACTTGGGTAGGTACTACATCAGGCGAGCCATAAGGAGATTTGCTACCCTCGAAGTATCAAACATTTAATTATTATTAAAAAATTAAGTATAACTAGAACTCACTTGATGTGGGTCACTTTGCTGCAGTCAGTGCAGCATACGATAGGGATTTTTTCTTGGAAAGAGCATATCTGCAACAAGATGAAAGTAATGCAACGTAAATTCATTCTTCCATACGTATCTATAACCATGAAAATGCTAATACCATGCTACAATATTGCGATGCACGGTGATCAAGGGCCTGGCCAAAAAAAAATAAAGTCATTTAAACTTGTCGGGAATTTCCCAGTAACGCCCCTGCCGTGCCATGTGCCATGGCCGATGGGAATTTGTTACATATTTTCACGTCCATTATAGAATTTTGAATGGGTAGCCCAAGATCCTGGTATGGGCACGATCATTCTGGGGCGGGCACGGAAACTCCTCCGATTTAATTTCATGATTAATTTCGCTGCGGTTTCCAAGACGGTTAAAATCATTCCCCTGGGACATGTCGGGCTTCACTATTTCGGACTATTGTTGATCCTGGCTTACAGGAGTTACAGTAGGGTGGTGGGCACGTCCCATTAAAAAAAATTCCTCGTCACTGATGAGTCTTCTGTGATTTCCATATAATCTATTGCGACAGATTGTTACTGAGAAACTATTAGACATCAAAATACCTTCTCGTCTTTCGATAAGCTATCAGATAACATAAGATATAAGTACTTAGCTATCTACAAATGATATCAAAAATATGAGACAACAATTTTATAAAGGAGAATGCCCACGGCACTATGGACAAATGTACTGATTTCAAGATTTTTGTGTCTTTTTCAAACCAACTTTAAAATACTTGATGGTATGTCTAAATACATCCTCAAAAAATTCAACACGATCTATAGTGGGATTTCAGAGACATTTAATAAAAATTAAAATATTTTTTTGAGGTTATGTTCGATCAAGTAAATTAAAAAAAGCTATTTGATTTGAAGTCTTTATGAGTTTACAAGTGAGCTTTGTACATTTGACCTATATTTGTGTAAAGTGTGTACCAGTTTAGCTATGTCTGACATAGATTTACCAGATGGTGACCACCAACGACCGCCTCACCAAGTCTTGCTGATTATAAATCTTATTGCTGCGTTTCATTAAAATGCTAATCATAGAAACAATCATTACTCAGTCAGTGTTACTTAGTAGTATAATGGAATGGTCTATGTAAGTAGGAAGAGATGGTAAACACCTACTAGGTGAGCACAATAAATAAAATAATGATTTCTTACACCTTTATTTACTCAATTCTTTCAAAAATATGTTATCTAAAAATGAAGCTGGAACCCTAACATTATTATAACATCCCTAGCTCAAATACCACAGTATACATATATGTACATATTACATGCACACAGCAACCTACAGTTTTTTTTCCTACAAGGCAAGAACTATTGTAACTACTATTGTATCATACTATAGCGCCCAATGTATTTCTTACATTTTATCTTTATTTATTAAAATATAAGCATAGTTTATTTAAATTCTGTTGTAATAGAGGGGGTTGGTATAGGGGCTCGCATAGCATTATTTATTTATTAACATAATGAGTTTTTTGCCTTTGTATTGTTCTGGTTGCAGTCATCCAGCATGCTCGGCAAACTCTTTCCAGACATGTCACCTATAGATCAATAAATTGACTTGATTGTAATTTGACCAGCCTAAATATATAAAATAATGTGTATAAATATAATATAGTATAACATATATGTATAAACATATATTACTTGATGAGATGGCATGGCATGAAATAAAATGTTTTTTTGTGGGCAGTCTACTAGCACTTGATGAGTTTTTGATCTCAGTATGGAAATTCCACACCCATAGCAGGCAGCCTAGTATCCTACTGCAGGTCTCAACGGTCCTTGGGATGTGTGTTTTCTTTGCAACGGTGTAAATGTGTTTTATAATAAAACATACAATTCTTCAAACTCAATATTAAAATCTGGTTACGAAACTGATGAGGTGTATAACAATCAGACATCAATTGTGCTTATTGTCCTCTAAGATGTTTGAAATAGTACACAAACATACATAATTAATCTTACGTACGATAAACAGACATTGTTCATTCTTACCGGTTCGTGAAATCCAGTCTTGCAAAATATTCATGATATTAATCGGAATTTCCGACAGTATGAGGCTGCGCATAAGTGGTGTTAATCTCAACGAGCAGTTGAGACATTGCTCCACAGTCGTACTAGCTATGATCTTTATTTTATCACAACACAAAAAGTCCTGTCTTTAGCAAAATACAACACACACTGCAGTGGCGTTGGAAATAGGTTTATTTTAGTCCGGTTAGCAGCATTACTTAACGGATAAGCGAAAAGGCACACTTGACGCACAAAGAACCAAAACCAATAGAAAAAATGTTCAACTTAACGTAAAAAAGTTCAACTTATGGATATCAATGATAAACATTATCAAATGTGAACATTACACATAATAAGATATAAGGTTGTACCCGTACTGATTTAGATTCTAATATAATCGATTTTTAATCGATTTCAATAAACAACTTGGGTGTAATAAGACGTTTGATACAATTCCGATAAAATATCAAAGATAAATAAAAATGATATTAATAACCTACCATTATATCATTGTCTCATCACATTTTCAATGAAAATAAGATAGATGTATATATCTGAAACCTGTATAGAATCATTTATTTTAACTTGTGACCTAACTATCGATATGTCTAAAATATTTATAAATATGTTTTTTTATAAAACGTTTAACTTATTCGTAATAATAAATGGTATATCATAAATCAATAATTAATCGATATCATTTCGAACTATCGCACTAGAAAAAATGGACATCCCTAGTATTGACAAGTGATTGTCAAAATGGCGTACTGTATGGTCGGAAACATAAAAGTACTAATTATTATTTAAAAAAAATCCCCACCATTAATAGTAATTAAGTCTTATTCAATATTTATATTTTTAATTTAGATATTTCATCCTATTTCACTTCTTGAGTCACAAGTCAGAACTCAAGAGTACTGTCCGTGGGCATTCTCCTCTCGGGTTTTAAAAATTTTACTCTTTTACTTTTTTTTCAAACGCGCCAAAAGAAGTGGGTGTAGCGCCAAAAGAAGTATGACTAAAAAATCCTACTAATTCTATAAATATAAATGAAAGCAAGTAGGATTAGACAAAAGCAAAAATATTAAAACTCCGGAAGTAACATAAAAACCGGGAAATACTTATTTAACTATTTTATTAAAATCTGTTCTTACATAAATATATCAAAATATCTAATATCTTACAAGACATATCCACCACCACATACCATCACGCCTGTCGACCTCCAAAGGTTAGGCAGAGGTGCACTAATTTCGCTGTTTTAGGTTCAATGTTATGGGGACTGCCGAGCAAGAGGTCCTGGGTACGATTCCCAGGTCGAGCAAGGTGTTATTGGGTTTTTCCTTGAAATTTTCAATAGCAGCTCGGATTTTGGATTCGTGCCCGATTAATGGCAATCGCCCCCTATTACATAGGACCTAAAACACACCGGCGAAATGTGGGTGTATATTAATACACCTCTACCTAACCCTTCGAGGACAACAGCCGTGATGGTATGATGTTATGGGGGGCAGGCCTATTGCCATCAACCGTCCACGAATCCTAACTCCGACCTGCTACTGAGAATTTCATAGAAAAACCCCAATAACACATGAAACACTAGACAAATGAGGCAGTTAAGCAGGAAGGCAGATGGGGTTCAATCGGGTTCAAAGACTTCAAAGCCATACCTGTGGATATTTGCGCTTCTTGACATCGCCAATGATGGACAGGCATTGGCAGGCATTTAAACAAGTGCCGTTTTTACCACTGCCATCGTAGCATTGTGACCCTGCACAGAAGATGATGATGATGATCATCAACCCATTATTGTCCCACTGCTGGGGTCTCCTCTCATTTGATTGGGATTAGGCTATAGTCACCACGCTAGCCTACTGCGGGTTGGCAGACTTCACATACCATCGAAAATATCTCTCAAGCATGCAGGTTTCCTCACGATGTTTTCCTTCATCATTTGAGCATGCGATAAATACGCACATAACTTCCGAAAAGTCAGTGGTGCGGGCTTTGGTTTTGAACTGCGTCGCAGTCAACTGGTCACATCATAAAATAACAATTTACTATCCTCAATAGTTTTTATAGCAGCGCCACAAATTGTTATGCAAATCGTAACTAATCATTTTGATTTCAAAACTATTAACTATCTATCAAAGTTTTTGTGAATACATCTTAAAATCCGCTTTACCTATTCAGATGAAATTTATTTTGGAGAGAGTTTAAGTCTTAGGGTTGGACATAGAATAGTGCTTGTCACGAAAATCATCCCCTAAAAGGATCAAAAGGGGGTTGGAAGTTTGTACCTACACGAAGTCGATAATTTCTTAAAACAGGAGAAAGAAATAAATACGCAGATTGATGAAAAAGCAGATAAGATAAAATTTGAAGAGGAACTGCAGGGAATAAGTTGGTAGAAAATAAATCACTTCAGGGAACAATATGCGTCCTTTACAACACCAACAAACGAATTTCAATGTACATACCTTCTTCCATATCAAAATCACACTTGAGAGCGTAAAAATTAAAAATCAATATATTTAAAATAACTAATAAGTATTTATTATTCATACTTTTTTAATATTGAAATGGCTCCATGATTCACACACAGTCATCACTCTTTAAAGATTACCACAATACTACTTTAATATAACAATCATAGGTGTTTCTTGTTTTTTTTAAATGAATTTATTTATTTTAAATCAGGACGAAGATTTTTCAACACAAAAAAAATCATTCTTAATTGCTTATCTGATTGAACGGACCCGACAAATTCGTGACTATATATTTTGGTATTTTTTGCTAAGTCATTGGTATTTAAATATAATAATTTAGTCCGAATACAATGCCTATTGAAACTGCCTCGTTGGTTGTAAGAGCGACTGCTAAGGAATAGGTGTTAAGATCGATTCTCAGGTCAAGCAAAGTGTTATCGAGTTTTTCTATTTATTCTTCTATAATACAATTAAAAACACATTATACAGATCTTAAATTAATTAAAAACTAATATTTACAAACTTAAAAAAAAAAAAAAAAAAAAAAAAAAGAAGTTATAGGGCGTCAAAAAACTCGTCCCCGACGCTGTCAGGGGGTAGAGTGCCCAGAAGACTGGCGGCATTGCCACGTTGAATGGCAATGCTAATTCTTTGTCCGAAAAATACGCCAGCCTTTGGGTCACGTGAAAGGTCGACCAAGCGTTTCGAAATTTCTTTGATGAGTGCTAAGGCACTCGGACCCCATGACCCAAGCGTTTCAACCCCAAACGGCTCGAAAATATAACTATTAAATAAATTGATATATTTTCGCCGCTTGGTGGTCTCCGCAGCTGCAGCAGCAGCGCTAGCACGGCTCGCCGAACTGGGAAGATGGGATGGCGCTAGAGTGTCTACGCATGTTGCGTCCCACACCAGAGGCCTGCCCAACTTCCAAGGAAGTAACGACATGCCATCTGGTCTCTTGCCATCGTCACGTAACAGGCCGTTTGGTTCTAAAACGGCGGCTACGCCGGCGGAGACAAGAGCACGACGGATGATGTCGTTAATATTGGCGTGCCACGCTATACGACCTGCACTTCTACTGCATGATAAGCCATGGTGTCCAAGGCTGTCGACCATTTCGCCACAAAGACAGCGATGCGGGGCGCAGCAAGGGGCCCCCAAGCGTAGAGCAGCAGCGATCCGGAAGGTCGAGTCATCCAGCATGGTACCGATATTGAAGGATGGAAGGGCGTGTAGCCAAAGACCCGACTCCCATTTACCCACAGCCAAAAGGCGAGCACGCTCTGCAGTATTGATTGACGTATCAATAAGCTCATTCCGTATCAAACTGCAGAGCGGCTCATCCCAAAGTCTCTGGGAAAAAGGGTTAGCTGGAGAATTTGTGTTTGGGCAAATGATTTTCCAGGCATTCGTAGCCTCGGCCATGTAGGATATGTCAAAAAGAAGCAAAGATCGAGCTAGGATATTCCTAGTTAATTTTTCAGTACTATGGACCGAGGACAAAAAAGCTGGTAAACTAATACTGGAAATTTTGCGGATACCGAGACCTCCAAAGCGGATCGGTAGGGTAGCTTGTACCCAGGCCCGATCATTCAGAGCTACGTTCAAAATTGATGATATGGTAGAACGGATAATACAGTCAATTTTTCCCAGAAGATCCGTACGCTTCCATAAAGGTGAAGAACGAAGAAAATAAGTAAATTGAGGACCAAAGCAACAAAAACGAAGTATAGTGAAAGCCGAATGTGTGTTTATTTTAACAAGTCTATCTGAGACGTCATTAAAATTTTGAATTTTTTCTTCAATAAAATTTTGATGGGAGTCATCAAAAATTGGTGACCCTAGAAGACGAAGTGAATTTTTATTAATTAATTTAATTTGTGGAGCTAAACAATTGAACTTATTAAGTGTATTATGTTGGTCAGTATTGTCAAATAAAAATAGCTCGCACTTTGAAGTATTGAGTTCAAGGCCAATAGATTGAAATTGATCTATTAAAAATTTAAGATCATTTAAAACTGTAGTTACGTCTCCTCCTAGGGTCCCGTCATCCAGATACCAAACGTTGAATTTCGAATTTAATTGTTTAACAATGGGATGAATAGCTAAACTAAAAATCATAGGCCCAAGAGGGTCACCTTGTTGACAGCCTACAGAAGATTTTAATAAATGATCTTGATAGAGCAATTTGGAAGGGTATTTATAACATTGCCAGAGAAAACTATAGATTTTAGGCACTTCTTTTTTAATTTCTGCCAACAGGGTGTCCCTATTAACAGAATTAAAAGCATTTTTTAAGTCAACCTTAAGTATGACGTCACCTTATCCGTTGTGGACAAAATTAGACAAAGCATGTACGGCAGCCTCGCAACCCCCTTTGGAGCCAAAACCCAGCTGCAGGGGCTGCAATTTTTCCGAAACAGATTGGCTGTAAAATTTACAACAAATTTTGGCTACCGTACGGCGGTATGTGCTTCCCACGGCAATGGGACGAATACCGCCATCCTTCTTGCGCAGGGCGCAAAGATTGGCCCCGTACAAAATATCAATGACGGCCTCGTGCACATTGCCAGAGAGCATGAGATTGGAAAGAGCTGTGAGCTCCTTCAAAAGCGTCTCACCGGCATCCCTCGTGCCTACACTCGTGAGGTCCTTTAGGTGTTGGGGTGACAGGCCATCCAGGCCGGCCGCAGAACCGCTTCGGAAGGAGCAAATGGCAGAGGCCAAATCACGAGCTGTAACAACCAGTGTGTTAGAATCGTGATCAGGCGGATCAGGAAAAGAAAGGTCATCTGCCGGAGTAGGGTGTTTGCTTTCCAGAACTGAAAGGGTTTCTGGAGAGCACGGCGCGATCACATCACTACTAAAAAGTAACCGGGCCGCACCTTTAATGTCACCTTCTCTTAACTTGGATTCTACATGATAGCAGATATCTTTGGATGAAAGAAATTTTGGCACTGACGGATAGGGGTGTAAATTTTGCCTAGAAAGGTTGCAGTTATTTTTAATTTGGGAAGTCAAAGATTTTTGATGAGCCAGATTTTTTTGGACGTGCAGAATCCTATAAGGGAAGGTGAGGAGTTGTTCCCAAGCACGAGGCGAGTTCTCCCTGGAGGCAAGGCGAACGCATTCTGCTAAATGTAGCGCAACTGAAGGTCTAGCTCCACGGGGAACTCGCTTAAGAACTGGCACTGAGTTTTTCAATTTCGACAAAGTTTGCCATAATGGGGAAGAAACATGGGATTCCGGAGGTGATAAGGGTAAGGGTGTTGAAATGAGGGTTGGATGTACATTCTGGGATTTGTGCACTTTCCCAACATGAACATTCAGCCCTCGCTTACCTTTAAAAAACCGTGCTTGAGTACAATGCGGGCATCTGACCAGATCAACGAAAGGTTGAGTTAAAATATCCGAATCACTGCTGCCACTCAACATGCACTTACACTTATAAATAAATTAAACATACATTATAAACACTAAACAATCAAAAATATAAAAAATAAACTTAAATAAAACGTAAAACTACATGACAGATAAAAACAGTGACAGGGATGAGTAAAATTGGGCCAATCAGGATCCAGTAACAGATTTTCGAGCAACAGGAACGCCAATAGCAGGTCAGCAGAAATAGTTGCCAGGCAACGCCTTGACAACGGGTGTTAACAATAAAAAGCCACCCGTACGTCTTGTGTCACAACGGCGGGATGTAAATCGGATGCAGGTTTCCTTACGATGTTTTCCTTCACCGTTTGAGCATGTCATCATCATCATCATCAATCCATTAATGTTTCACTGCTGGGCACAGGTCTCCTCTCAATTAAGAGGGATTACGTTATAGTCCACCACGCTCGCCTTCTGCGGGTTGGCAGACTTCACATGCCATCGAGACAAATTTCTCTAATATGCAAGTTTCCTCACGATATTTTCCTTCACAGTTTGAGCATGTGGTAAATACGCACATAACTTCCGAAAAGTCAGCGTGCCTTAGGTTCTAACTCGAGACCTCTGACATCTCAGTGTACTGGTCACACCGCTAGGCTACCACAGCCCCTGCTCCGTTTGAGCATATGATAATTCATGATAGTGTCTGGTATTACAAACGTCAACAAGTTGCTGAAACCGTTTACCATCAGGCATGCCGTAATCGGGTTTGTCACCTTGTGGCATAAAAAAGATGTCAATGTTATGAGTGTATTCAATTGAAAACGTCATTTAAAATTGGTTTTCTTTGATTAGATAAATTTTGTGGTGTTGTTTGAACTTGTTTGGTGTCTGTAGAAAACTTGCACGCTTCTTTGACGTATCGCTGACCTTCAAAAAACGAATTTAATAACATCAAACATGTTATGTGACGGTACAACTTGAATCTCCACCTGATAACCTACTTGTGACATTCATTTATTTCTGTGTTGTGATTATTATTGACGCTATTTTGTATAGAAAAAGGTAAAAATGATTTTCTTTTTGGCAACAGTTTTAAAATTTAATCACTAGATGGCATCACAGTTTGCAAACGCCAAAACAAACTCGGGAAATCAATATTGCACGGTACGCAAACGTCGCGATGGATGATAATGTCTAACCCGCGTATCTAGGGGGGTTGCTGTAAAAAATCCAACAGGCTCGCCCCCTGATACAAGAATCCGATCCGAAATCAGGCCGTTATAAGGATGTTTACAAATACACCTTTGACTTTGATTGTATACTTATATACTACGCTAAAGAAAATAAATATGTTAATACCTGCTCTCACAATTCACGGATAGGTTTATTTAAATTAATAACAAAAAACTTAGTAATTTATGTAATGACCTAGTCAAGCGAGTGATCTTTAGGTTATTTAAGATTTAGAGGTCTGCAAGACCTTGAACTTTTTTTTTTATGGTCGCTAACAAATTGATGCTGGGCAGTTCCCGTATTATATTGATAACACTCAAATGCTTTAAAAAATCTTGACGGGGGATGAACTCACCGTACTCACGGTGGGGTACCCGAATCTAAGAATTTTTAACCAAATTACTAACATAATTAGGACATGCATTTAAAACATGAAACTGCATTACTCTGATATTGATATTGTATACATACATACATTGTAAAGGAATATTTTATATTTACATAAAGGAGTATCTATGGAGTTCCTTACCGGTTCTTCTCTTTAATACCTACCTTTTGGACAACTGGATTTTACAACTAGATTCGACAATTCAAAAGCATATTGGTCTACTTACTTGAAATAAATGATGTGACTTTGACTTTGACTTAGTATTACGAACGGTTTTCAAAAAAGGACTCTTTTTATTGTCTATTTATTACTAGCTACACCTACTCTGCCAGACCGCGCTGCGTCTTCCAGTACGTGACGCCACTCAAGAGCCATCAAACCTGGTAAAGGTCGCTGGATCGCTGGGGGAGACCTATGTCATACTCTGCCTTAGTTTGCTGTGGCACATTGTCGTTGCATTAAGGACAAATGAGGAACGAAACAAAGCATTGACACAAAAAAGAGATAGATACAAAAAGGTATACTTGAGGTCATTCACATGCAAACTTAATATACCTATAGGTGTATATTGATTAGTGTAGTTTTTAAAACATATTATACTATATACCTAATCATAAACACGATTTAGAAACGACCCGTTTAGCTCAGCGGTAGTTAACACTGCCTGCTGTGCTATGGGTGCCGGGTTTGAGTCCCGGTAGGGACAAATGTTTGTGTGATGAGCATCAACATTAGTTTCCGAATCATGGAATGTGAGTCACGGAATCTATGTATAATATGTATTTATTTACAAAAAAAAGTATATAATTATGTAGTATATCAACCATCTAGATGGCGCTGTGTAATAATATATATCAGTTTTTTCACTTGTGGGTAGGCAATTTGAAAACAACTTAAAATACGAGCTCTTAGTAATTTATTATAAAAAATAGTAATCTTTAGTTTATTTACATTAATTTATGTTTTAGTTTATTGCTAAACTCACTAGTACTCGCCACAGTATTCAAATATCTTGATATATAAAGTTTTTGCATCACATTCACTTAGCAAAAAGTTGGTCACTTTTATATCAACAATGGACAGCAGATTTGAGAAGAGCTTGCAGGAGTTGGAAACATTATTTACAAATCGCCTGCGTGATCATGAGGCGAAGCTGCAAAAAGTGCTGGAATCATCAGGTACTGGCCACTCAGACATTACTACCCTCTCCACGGAGTTCCATGAATTCAAAGCATTTGTTATGGTTTCTCTGGGCCATTTGAGAACACAGGGCCAGCTTTTATCATTGGGTATGGACCGCCATGAAACTGCCATGCGTCGCAAGATACTGTTACTTCATGGCATTCCTGAAAAGACCAACGAGAAGTTGAGCAGCACGGTAGTCAACTTATTCTCAGATAAGATGAAGCTGTCCGATGTAAATACCAGTGTTATTGAGGTGTGCCATCGCCTTGGGTCTAATCAAGGTAAACCACGACCCATTCTTATTAGGTTTCGTGATATGGAGCATCGTCACTTGATCTGGGACAACAAAACCATCCTGAAATCTACTGGATTCACAGTCTCCGAGTTCCTTACGAAGGTTAGACATCGTGTTTTCACAGCTGCACGCAAGCATTTCCAAATGAAGCATGTTTGGACTGCTGGAGGGACCATCAACATAATAACTCCGGATAAGGTGCGTCATAAAATTGAGTCCGCCGTCGAATTAGACGCTTTGACTGCGCAATTTCCGAGCAGCACTGCATCTGATCCTCCAGCGACATCTTCTGCGAATGCTCCCGTTGCTTCAACAAAACCAGAAGCTAAGTCCACACGAAGCCGCCGTCGGTAACGTAGGCCGTGTTGTTGTTTTGAACTTGTTGTGTGCACTGTAATTTGGCCGTATAACTTCATATGGATTAATACGTATATAGACGGTATAGTTTTAAAGTAGTGTTTTCGTGCTACCCAGCGCATATTTACTTTTAGTTTATTGTAAATGGTAACCACCTAGAAGTTTTAAGTGTTTTGACGATATAATCTTGTCATATTCGATAGTGACATTTCTGCAAACATTAACAAACTTGTAACTTGTCAAATATGTCAAGATTGTCAATGTCATCCGAGTGCGTTCCGATGCGTTATTGCATGGCCTTGTTGTGTGGTCGCATAAATCATAGCACATCTTTTTTTCAGAACTCATAGTTCAACTTTTTAATTTATATATTTTGTATTTTACTGTTTTAATATTTAACATGTTATACAAACCACGTGCACACAAATGTGTTGTAATTCTAAATTTTGTTATTATTTTTTATCTAGTGTAAAATCTCTTCCTTAGTTTGCGAGTAAGTGAGTTTAGCGTTTAGTTTTTGTTTATCTTAAATCAATATTAACCAGTATTATTTATTTATTTATGTATTAATATTATATTTTATTACATTATGGCAGATATGTTTGAACCAAATCTTGATGATAGCTTTTTCTCGTGTTCATCCTCAAATATAAGCTTTGATAGTGCGGATAGTGACATATCTTCAGCACTGACCTTACATGACAATTTGACCTCTCTTTTTTGTAATTTTCAACATAATTTGAATATAGCTCACATCAATATCCAAAGTATTCCTAGCCACCACTCTGATCTTTTGGCATCCATTAGCAGTGACACTCTTGACGCTCTTCTGATCTCGGAATCTTTTCTGAAACCATCACTCCCCTCTTCACTCTTCGCTCTTCCTGGGTTTGTGCTTATTCGCAACGACAGGATTGGCAAGGGCTGTGGAGGCGTAGCTATATATCTCCGAGACGACATTCCCTTTAAAATTATCTGTGCCTCTCCGTCTACTTACAGTGAATCAGCGGAGTACCTTTTTATTGAAATTACTATTCACTATACCAAATTACTTCTAGGAGTTTTCTACAGTCCCAATCTTCGTGTTAATTATTTTGATACACTGGAAACATTGCTCAACGATCTTTGCACAACTTACAACCGTGTAGTCCTCATGGGAGATTTTAATACGTGCTTGATCAAAAGTGATCACCGTACTCTTTCCTTGTCATCTCTCTTGTCTTCATTCAACCTTCACATCTTACCTCTCTCTGCTACACACCATTTTCCCAACTGTAATCCTTCTCTTCTTGATTTAATTATTGTCTCCGCCCCTGATCTTGTTGCCTCTCACGGTCAACTCACTGCCAGCTTTTCCTACCATGACTTAATATTTTTATCGTTTTCTCTCCGCCCGCCTAGGCGTAAACCAAAAATAGCTTTACTCCGAAATTTCAAGTGCATGGATCTGGAGGCATTGAAGCGGGACGCTGGAAACATTAGTTGGGCGCCTGTCGTAAACAGTGAAACTATTGACGAAAAAGTTGCTCACTTTACTGACTTGCTAACTGCTGTCTACGATCGGCACGCGCCTAAACGCCGAATTAAATTAAAACGTATACCTTGTCCGTGGATTACAGCCGCCATCAAAGAAATTATGACTAGCAGGGACAAAGCCAAACGCAGGTATAAGCGCAGTCCGACGGACATTAATTACACTCGCTTCAAAAAGTTACGTAATCGCTGCACTCGTCTGTGTCGTGATGCTAAGCGTCGCTACTTCCATCAATCTCTTGATACCCATAACTCCTCCAAAGTCTGGAAATTTCTTAAGAATAATGGTATTGGCAAATCCCCTGCTATTGACTGCAACGATATTGACTTACGTGCCCTTAACAAGCACTTCTCACTTCCACCTGTGACACTTGACCCCCTTGTTAAATCCAGAACCTTACTGGATCTCTCACTTGTGCCAATACCACCGTGCTCTCCGTTTATTCTCGTTGAGGTAAACGAGGACGAAGTCAATAAGTCTCTCAAATCTATTACTTCTTCTGCTGTTGGTAACGATCAGTTGTGCTCTAAGATGTTTACTCCTATACTTCCAACCTTAATCCCTATCCTCACTCATATATTTAATTTCTCACTACAGTCAGGTTGCTTCCCTAGTGCCTGGAAGCAAGCACAAATTATACCATTACCAAAGACATCAAATCCTACACTTTTGTCTCAGTTCCGCCCCATATCCATTCTTCCTTTCTTATCAAAAGTCCTGGAGCACTTAGTTCATCGTCAACTATCTAGTTACCTAACACAGAATAATCTTCTCAGTCCCTTCCAATCTGGTTTTCGGCCTGGTCACAGTACCGTAACAGCTCTACTCAAGGTCACCGACGATATCCGTTGGGCCTTGGAAAATAAGTCTCTTACGGTTCTGGTGCTACTTGATTTCAGTAGTGCTTTCAACTCCGTGGATTTCGATGTCCTCCTTGGAATTCTCAGATCCCTTAATTTCTCCTCGGAGACTGTGGCCTGGTTCGATTCATATCTACGGGGCCGTTCGCAACGGATATGCCATAAGGAGTCGTACTCTGAATGGCTTCACCTCAGTGCTGGCGTGCCCCAAGGCGGCGTACTATCTCCTTTACTTTTCTCCATTTTCATCAATTCCGCTGTTGGAATTATCTCCTCTAACTTCCATCTCTATGCAGACGATCTGCAGCTATATCGTCATTTTACTTTAAATGAAATTAGAACAGCCATTACTGCGATGAATCGTGACTTGATTGCTGTTAGTCAGTGGGCTAGGTCATTTGGTCTCCATATAAACCCAACGAAGTCTCAGGCCATGATTATTGGTAGCAGGCAAATGCGAAACGGTTTAGACCTGAAATCTCTTCCACCCATCCTGCTGGACGACACTCAAATTGTTTACGCAAATACTGCAAAAAATCTCGGGGTTATTATGGACAGCAATTTGTCCTGGAAGGCTCATATTGGCGAAGTCAGCAAAAAAATGCATTATACGTTCCACTCGCTTAAATGTCTCCAGAGTTTCCTGCCTTTAAAAACCAAAATTACCCTTGCTCAAACTCTTTTACAACCCATCTTGGACTATGCTGATTCTTGCTATTTGGATGCTACTGAGGAGCTCTTGGATAAACTTGAGCGCTTGCAAAATTTATGTATACGTTTTATCTTTAATCTCCGTAAGTATGATCATGTCTCTCAGTTTCGCAAGGATCTCAAGTGGCTCCCAATCCGCCTCCGCAGGAATACGAGGATATTATGTCTCCTATTCAATGTCCTTCACAATCCCTCATATCCATCTTACCTTCGGGATCGTTTCTCTTTTTCCAACACACCTAATGTTTCGTGTAGATCCCACCTTAAATTCCGTCTTAGCTGTCCATCTCACAAAACTGACTTCTTCTCTTACTCTTTCTCTGTCCATGCGGTCAGGCTGTGGAATAGTCTCCCGCCTAATATACAAAGCTGTGGTTCCATAACCTTATTTAAGAAAAAAGTGAAACAACACTACCTCTCCTCTTTGTCCTAGCCATTTGTAAATTTATGTATGTATATTATTATATAATATAGTATATATGTATCTATGTATATGTGTAGCTATAGTCTATGTAAGTTTATTCACCTACACACACTCATGTTTCTCTTTTATACTGTCTCCTCTCTCAGGCCTACTGGAAGAGATTTCTGTAGAAATAAGTAGTGCCTTTGTACATTGTTTATATATTTTTTAACTGTCCTTTGTATTTTGTGTGTTTGTACAAAAAATAAAAATAAATAATATCTGGAAATTTATATATAGAAAGCACTGCTCGAACTGGAGATAGGACCCAAGACCTCTGGCTCAACAGTCGCTCTTACGACCACTAGACCAACGAGGCAGTTAACTTTATAGAAAACTAGCTTGTGCCCGCGATTTTGTCAGCGCAGATTTTGTTATTTGCGTATTTTATCTGCTATATAATCAAGCCGGTTATCTATTTCTATTAAAGTTGTATTATAAAATGCTGTACAGTTCTTTTTTAAGTTTTTTTTGTGTTCCTTTACCAATTTCCATTTTTACTTTCCAAAGGGGCGATTTCGGGTATAAAAGCTAAGTATATTTTGTCCTTCCTCGGGACTTAAAGTATCTCCATACCAAATTTCATCTAAATCGTGTCAGCGGTTAAAGTGTGAAGAGGTAACAGACGACAGACATTCTTTCGCATTAATTATTAGTTGGTATAAATATGTTGCTATAATGATGTGATAATCAAGTTTTTTTTTGTAGGAATCCGACAACAGTTTATTAATGCGTAGAATTGCGGCATCTAGTGTAACGTAGGCAGGGCTACCAGATTGTATTGTTTGATACCAAATTGGTATAATTGGACGATGTATTGTATCCATGTGGTATACATGATCATTTGGTATTAATTCGATACAAAAGCAAGACGCTCACAAAAAAAAGGTCATGCCAAGAAGTTGTCCACTAATTCTGCAAAGGATAATCGAATAATTGAGGGATTTGAGCTAAAAAAAAATAAGGCCATCCGACATAGAATGGGCAGTATGGTATAATATCATCACATTTGGTATCGACACAAATGGCATAGCCGCGTCGTTGCTTACTGGCAGCCCTGAACGTAGGTCATTGATATGTCTTGGCAACGAGACGAGTTATATGTTAGGTAGTTATCGGAATTCGATTAGTTTATTCCCTAACCTGAAGGTTAGGGAATAAACTAATCTACATATACTAGAACTAGTATAACTACTAACTACATAGAACAGAAACAAAAATGGGAGACTTCCTTACGACATTTTTTTTTCTTGTTGTCAATCTATAGGTACCTACTTGAAAAATGATTTATATAAAATATATTATTCAAATTCAAATTCTTTATTGCGCTCCATAAACATGTATTATGCCTCCTATCTGTATCTTCTGTTGATTCATATTCGATCGGATGCTGTGGTACCGATCATTTCGCAATATTGGAATAAGGTCCACTTTTTCCACTATTTTGGTTTGACTTTTAATTTTCAATACTCTAGTATTGCTACTCCGCACTAGATAGCGCTTATTTTGTTAATTATGTAATCTGTGGAGCTATGATCTGTCAACTAGTTGTCATTTGTCAATATTATTGAGAAAGTGACAGAATCGATGGGGCGAGTTGTTTTGTTCTAAAAGTTTAATAAACAATTAAAATTGCTCACATTTCTATGTGATTATTGCAATAAAAATGAGCGCCAATAATCGTAAGGGTCCGATCGTGGACCCCGGCATGTGCAGATGCTGTGGCGCACTCAAAAAGTGCCGTATATTAAATGTGGAGTACGAATGGTTGTCACAAAAAGAGGTGTACTCTGACATGTTCGTCGACTGTTTTGGACTCGTGGTCAGTATTAAACACTTATTTATTTGTGAATATTGTTGCAGTTTACGCTAAATATTTATCAGATTAAACAGGTACAAGGACCCATGGTATTGAAGGCTTTAGTGAGAACATAAACCATATTTTAAACTATGTGGAATGTGTTAATGTAAAGAAGAAAATTAACTGTATTCGTACTTTATGATTCTAAATTTGCATATATATAGATAGATAGATAGATAGTCCCGTAGTTTTTGAATTTATTTATTACAACCATACCAAAATACAAATCTTTGTTCCTTAAAATATTACTATTCGATTTCAATAAAATAAATACTTGTTCACAGTTGTCTCACTTGGAGGGCGAGGAGTCGGAGCGCCTGATCTGCGCGACGTGCGTGGTACGGCTGAGGGACGCGCGCGCGTTCCGGCAACAAGTGCTGCAGTGCGAGGAGAAACTGCTGACTGCTGCCCTACATGTCCATGATGGTAAGATAGTCTGTTATTGTTACACTTACGTTATTACAAATTTATAGGATACTAGCTTCCACCCGCAGCTCCATCTACGTCGTAGGTTGACGACCCAGTTAGTCCAGCGGTAGTTAACACTGCCTTTTGTGCTATGGGTCCCGGGTTCGAATCCCGGTAGGGACAAATGTTTGTGTGATGAGCATGAACATTTGGATACGACTCATGGATGTATCTATCTATAATACGTATGTATGTACAAAAAAAAAGTATTTACATATGTAGTATATCTACCAGCTATCCGTAACACAAGCCTCGTTGTTTAGCATGGAACTAGATGGCGCTGTGTGCCATAATGTCCAGGAATATATATATATAAAGTAGCCTATATCCTTCACCAAGGTTCCATCTTTATCAATACCAAAATTGATTAAAATCAGTCTTTCACAAGTGATGCAGTGACCAAAAGAAATAGGGATTCATTTTTATATATACATATAGATAACTGCCTTGTTGGCGAAGTGGTCTTAAGGGCAACTATAGAGCAAGAAGTCTTGGGTTTGATTGCCAAAGCCCCCAAAACTAGTAGTGTGTTTTTGATTTATCTATGAAATTATCTGTAGCAGCTCAGTGTTTGTATTCATATCTAGTTGTTGACAATAAGCTTGGCACCCTATTACAATACCGACGAAATGTGGGTGTTTATTAAGAGTTTACAACGCCTCCTCTAACGGTTCGGAGATGAAAGGCGTGATGGTTTTATTACATTATCCAAGTCTTCCAACATATTATTTAAAGTATCTAAAGATGTTGTTGGACAGAATTGTCCCATCGATGTTGCTATGTCGCCGTAAGACATAAGTAACATAAAGAAGGCAAAATTCAACATATCGGGCGGATACTTCGGTGGCTCAGTTGGCAGAGCGTCTGGAGTAGGACGGCTTATCCAGAAGACGCGGGATCGAGTCCTCTTCGAATTTCTTTCTTAATAAAAATTAAGTATCTAAAGTTTAAAGTTTATATAATTTTTTAAGTTTTCACCCCTGGTAGGTATATCTAGATTAATAACTTTCCTCTTAAATCCAGATGACGACAATAACGTGCCGATGGAAATCCAGGTCAAGCTGGAGGTGGACGCCTCGGAGCCGCCCGCGGCCGGCAGTTCCGATGTGGACGACGGAGACCATCTGACGGATGCTGCGGACATCTCCGAGGAGGGAGAGGAGATCAAGAAGCCATCGTGTATGTCTTTATCACTATAATCATATTTTTTTATACCATTACGGTAGCATGTTTATGGCTCGCCTGATGGTAAGCGGTTACCGTAGTCTATTGACAGAATAATTATCGCTCGCGCGTTGCCATCCTGTAAAAAACGTTTCACTCCTAATTTTAGGTTTCTTAAAATGGAGGAGATACTAGGTACATTTACAGCAAACAGAATTCCCATGCTGTCAGAATAGTCACTCCCCCAACGAGCTCTTGGTTACCAGAGTAACCTTACTCACTCATTGAAACACAACTATTGTTGTTTCTCTGCGGTGTTCTGTAAAGCGAAGGTACTTCCCCAGTCGGGCAGCTCAGCTTTAGCGACAAATCTCGTTATGCCCTACCTCTCAAAAAATCTCGCTATGCCTTACCTCTCATAAATCTCGTAGTGCCCTACCGCTCAAGATATCCATAAATAAAAAACCCCAAATAAACATAAGGCCTTTATAGATAACACACACCAAGAGTTTTTATCAACAATTCAAACAGCAATGTGTCTATATTTCAGTGTCAGTACAGATTAAAGTGGAAGAGCAATTGGACGAGTCAGTAGACCGGATGGCGCGGCGACGCAGGGCAGGGGGCGCCACCGTCGACAGCGCGAAAACGGCCATGTTGGACAAACTCAACAGCATGAAGAAAAAACTCAATAAGATGCAAAATAACACAGGTAATATTCTTCAAAGAACTGATTTATAAACCTGGCAACTCATAAATTTAAAAATACAAACGTTTCCGCCTGACTTCCTCGAAGGGTTATGAAGAGGTGTATTAATGTATACTGACTTGTCGCCGGCTATTTTTTAGGTCCTATGTAATAGGGGGCGAGTCTATTGCCATAAACGGCCACAAATAAAACGCCGAGCTGCTACTGAAAATTTCATAGAAAATTGCAATAGCCCTTGTGTAGCATCAATATGCTGAGATAAGAACCGTTTTTTGGCCTCGTGCGGTGTTTGTTAGTGTCTCCTTGTGTTGTAAGCTTATATAATGCATCATTTTGTTTTTTCTTTTTATATTATTTTATTTGTTTATAATAATATCGAACCCTGCGAGGTCGAGAATAAACGTTTTTCTTTCTTTCTTTCACTTTGCAGTTGAAGTTAAGACCTCTTGCTCTCGACCAACGTGGCAGAACTACATGCATAACTAACTTAAAATACCATTTTTTTTTCAGAATCTGAACGAATAACATCGCCTCTACACAGAAGACCCGTGACAGTGGACAAAGACCTGCATATGATAAGGAACACAGTTAAAATAGTCGAGAACTCATACGTTTGTCCGTTCGTCACAGTGTTCAGCGATTACCACTGCATATATTGCCGAGAAATGTTCCTCGACCCCATCCAATTACGGGAACACACAATGACCCACGACCCCAAAACGTACAAAGAAGTGGTAGATAGCAAAAAACTAATACAAATCGATATCGAAAGAATCGATTGCCGATTGTGCGACGCGAAAATCGATAACATCGACAGTTTCAAAGACCACATCACTACAATCCACGGCGTCTCACTATACAAGGATGTTAGCAACGAATTTATGAAGTTCAGGCTTAAACTGGGCAGTTTGACTTGCGAAGAGTGCGGTAAAAGCGTCGGATTTTTTCACGCGCTAAAGAAACATATGGCCGAACATTTCGGCACGTTTATCTGCGACGTTTGTGGCGCCCATTACTTCGAAGAACGACACCTGATCGTTCATAAAAAGTCTCACAGCAAATCTACAGACGTTAAACTCTTTCCTTGCAGCGAATGCGATAAGACATTCCGTTCTAAAAACAGCAGAAACTTCCACGTGTCGCGAATACATAAGAACGAGCCAGCGTACCCTTGTAGCAAGTGCGATGAAGTTTTCATATCGTATCATATGCGATATCGGCATAAAATCAACGTGCACGGAGAAAAACGGATGTTTCCGTGTGAGGGATGCGAGAAAATCTTCGACAGTAGAAAAACGCTTAGAGAGCACAATCAGAGGACACATCTACAGCTTCTGAGACATGAGTGTACACTTTGCGATAAAAAGTTTTATCTACCATCAGCTTTGCGCGATCATATGACGTCACATACCGGCGAAAGGAATTTCCGATGCGAGTTTTGTGGCAAAAACTACCCTCGGTCTAAAGCTTTAAAGGTGCATTTACAATCGCACGGGTCGGAGAAGAAATTCAAATGTAACCTTTGTCCTTCGTCTTATACACAGATAACTAATTATAAGAATCATATGAAGAGTAAGCATCCTGTTCCTGAGGTTAATGAGGGGTATCGGTAGGGTATTGTCGGATGCCTAGGCTAGTGTACCCATTTGCAGGCCCACTGTTGGGCATAGAACTCTTCTCAGGTTGAGATGGAGGCTACAGTCGTATCTCACTGGTTAAGTGAAATATCGAACAATCGAAACTGAACGATAGGTAGAAAATATTTCTATTTCGTTTTCGTGTATTTTTTTTTCAGTTGTTATGACACAGCGCCATCTAGTTCCGGGCTAACTCTTCTAGCGTGGGGGGAGGGGGGGGGGCACAGAGGGGGCCATGGCCCCGGGCGGCATATGAAAGGGGGCGGCATCAAGAGCCACGTCTTTTTTATACTACTAGAAAAGACGGCGGCAAAAACCCACGCTACGCCACTGAATATAGCTGCATCGTAGTTTGACAGTTATTAGCGACGTTGCCAACTTTCTGATTGAACCTTTTTAAGGTATAATTGACTTTAGCTTTAAGGTCTGTTATAAATATTAAATAATATATAAAAATTAGTTTAAAAATGTCGTCTTTTATTTACCTACTAACTAAACACTTAGGTCTACTGCTCGGTACATGATGTTATCGTGAAAACCAACACCGTCACAAAAAATGCTGAAATGTTGGAATTGACCTAACTAGATGGCGTTAAGGTCGAAATAAATCTTTAATTTACTTCCGTCAGTTAGACTTGCACAAATACACGTTTTTTTTTATTTTATACCAGTAGTGTGGCATGCCTGTGATAACAGGTAGATACAGTCTAAGGACGTTTGCAAGTTTGCAACACTAGAGGTGACGCTAGCATGTGGTCAACCCTGTAAAAACCGTATTTGACCGTAACTTTTCTCGATAGTGTCGCCATTTATCGGAGCCCATGCCTGTCAGTTGTCTCACTTATTTTGTCGGTAAATCGATCGCAAAACGTGCGTACGTGTAGGCAGATAGTACAGTCTAACAACCTAATTGGTATGCATGCAACTATCGACCGTTTCGTGTGGATGTAAAGCAATTAGCTTGTTAGAGTGTACTCTACTGAAATTAAAGTAAACTTGCACAAGTTGGGTATCAAAAATTGTTCTAGTACATACCATCATGCCTGTCGAACCCGAAATGGTAGCCGGAGCCAGGGTTGCCAGTAAGCAACGACGTGGCTATGCCATTTAGCATCTGCAATTATACCAAATGTGATGGTATTATACCATACTGCCCATTCTATGTCGGGTGAGATTTTTTTTTTAGCTCTTAAATTAGTAGACAACTTCTTGTAATTTTTTTTTGCGAGCGTATTGCTTTTGTATCGAATTAAACCAAATGATCATGGATACAATACATTGTCCAATTATACCAATTTGGTATCAAAAGATACAATCTGGCAGCCCTGGCCAGAGCTGTACTTATACAAACCCACATTTTGCCGGTATGCTTTAGGAATGGTGGCTAGTACATCAAGCTACCACAATCTGTCAAATTTCTTTGATAGATTTTCAACTTTATGACAAACTAATAAGGTTCACGTTCAGTTGGGAAAATTTGACAGTTTCGGATAGGTTGACCTGCTGGCGACTGTACCATGTAATAGGGTGCGACCCTATTGCCATTAACCGGGCACGAACCGAAAACTCCGAGCTGCTACTGAGAATTTCATAGAAAAACCCAATAACACTTTGCTCGACCTGGGAATCAAACACCTCTTGGTCGGCAGTCGCAATAGTCGACCACTAGACCAACCAGTAATGGGATATAAATATATAAATTTAAACAACCAATTTCAAATTAATCTTATACACATTTAATACTGACAAATTTTCAAATTGAAATACATAATAATAATTAATAAATAATACCTATAACATTCAGCTATAATTAGTATCTAAATCATACCCTTGATGGTGGCTTTTCATGTGATTTTTCAAACTGCCGTTCTGTGTGAACGTTGAATTACACAAATCACATTTGTACCGTCTATCGTTGCTGTGGGAACGTATATGTTCTTGTAAGGACTGTAACCGAGGATAACTTTTATCACAAAACTCACATCTGAAGTTTCTTTCACCTGTATGCGTTGCCATATGCTCTTTCAAACGGGATGGTAGGTAGAACCGTTGCTCGCACAAGTCACACTGATGTCTGTACACTTTCAAATGGTTTCTTCTGTTATGTTCCATGAGTGTTTTTCGACGGTTGTATACTTTGTCACACAATTTACATGCGAATGTCCTCTTATCGCCGTGGACTTCGATTAAATGACGGTTCCTGAGGGCGTAGGATAGGAAACTTGCTTCGCATTTGTAACAGTTTACTGTCGGTTTCTTCTCGTGAACTGTAGCTACGTGCAAGTACCTGCTGTACTTAGATTTCAGGTTTTTCCCACAAATCTCGCACGGATAACTCTCCTCGACTTTCGTGTGAGACTTTATGTGCGTTCTGAGAGAGTTTCTCTCCAGGAAGCAAGCGCCACAGACATCACAGATATACGTACCAAAATGATCGATCATATGTTTCTTTAAAACATCGAAATAAGGGAACGCGCTATTACACTCAGTACAAACCAAATTATCCATTGTCAAACGAAACTTCAAGAACTCATTAGTGACGGGATACAACTTTTTTCCGTGCACACTAGTGATGTGCTTTTTGAAAACTTCTAAGTCATCGATTTTCTCGCTACACAATCGGCAATCGATTCTAGTGATGTCTATTTTCGGTATTTTACGGTTTTCCATTGTGCTTTGGAAGAGTTCTACTGGGTCGTGGGTGAGGGTATGTTCTCTTAGTTCGTTTGGGTTCGTGAACTGATCTCGGCAGTAGAAACAGTAATATATGCTAATTCTGTTCTGGAAAGGACAGACATAAGAGTTGTGAACTATTGTCAAAGCGTTTCGGTACATCATAAAATCGTCATCTACTTCTGGCTTCTTCTTGATCTTCTGGCTTTCTTTCTTCACGGGGACTTCGACTGAAAAATAATAAAATTCCCTGTATAAATATCGTTTTATTTTAGATTTTTTATAAAATATAAGTTCTTTTGTAAAGCTTATTCCTAACCACTTAACCTGATAGGATGATTCGTGAGGCTATTGAAATTTAGAAATTCCCAAACAATAGATTTTAAAATTCAATTAATATAAAATGTTAGGGTAAGTAAATTGTTGTGACCAGTGGACTGAGATGTCAAAGTTCTCGAGTTCAAACCCAAGACACGTACCACTGACTTTTCGGAAGTAATGTGTGCATTTGCTACACCTGTATGCTTGAAAGATTTTCTCAAGAATCTGCCAACATGCAGTAGGCTAGCTTGGTGGATTATCCTAATCTCTGTCAAATGAGAGGAGACCCGCGTGTTGATACAGTACATATAAGTACATAATATATAAGCTTTTATTTTGTAAATACATACATATTATACACATTAACTTCCAGGAATCGGTTCAAAATGTCCATGCCCCCCCCCCCCCCCTAGATACGCCAATGCCTTAAATACCGCTGCGCCAGTGGCGTGGGTATTTGCCGCCCGGGGCCGTCTGGAAATTTGCCGCCCCCTTTTCTAGTACTATAAAAACGACGTGGCACTTGATGCCACCCCTTTTCATATGCCGCCCGGGGCCATGGCCCCCCCTGCCCCCCCTCCGCTACGCTACTGCGCTGCGCTAACCGGATCATCACGATGATGAATATCAAAGCATCGTACCAGGTTTGTCCAGCATCTCGTCTAGTTTGGCTCGCAGCTTCTTCATCTTGGTCGTGATCTCCCGTTTTATCACTCGCTCGCACTTCTCCCGCTTGGCGCGCGTCCTCCCCGACACGGGGGCACCCTCGGAACACTTCTCATCTTTCACATCGTCAAATTTCGTCTCCATCTCCTCTGAAAGAATACATTTTCATTTAATATAATTTTCTATAAATCTGAAGAGTTTGTTTGTTTGATTCTTAAAAAAATTGTGTGTACACACGTAAGAAGTGAAACTGCTTTATGACATCATTTTCACAGAAATTGGTTGAATAAAGCTAAATTAGATAAAGTTTAAGCAGAAGGCTTTTATTATCATAGACATGCATTGGTTAAACTAATTGTTTTCCAACTGTATGTTGTGATTATTGATATAATGTAATGATGGTATCTACTCGAATAACATTGAATTTAAAAAGAGTGTTTGAATTAATAGTCTTCAATTTGTAGCTCTGTCAGTTCCATATAATATTGGGAACCAATCATAATCTTCTATTTATCAAAACGTCGATGTCTCAACCAATAGCAAGTTCTCAATAGAAAAACAAATGGTCTTGGTGTATTGGAAAAGGTATAGTTTTTAGTTGTCAAACAAACATCATGTTACTATGGTTACCTATTCAAATAAATATGGCGCGTAACGCAAAAGTGTTACACTAAATTTTTTTCCAACCCCGATGAAGAAGTTTCACTTCAATAATGTAATATGTGACTTGTAAAAGTGTCTTCAAAAGATCTATTTACAGAAATAAAAAAACATCTCATTTTTTTAAATATATTTACTAATACGGTTTATCATTATTTTACTTGAATATTATTTGATTTATTCAAGTGTAATCTAAAATTACTCACTCTTATCTGTGCTGTATAAGTTCTATTTTTAAGTGATTGTACGGAGAAGGAATGTGAACCACTAACTATATGCCTAAAGACGATTTGATGACTCGGTGGCGCAGTGGCTGAGCGATCGGCTTGTGCGTCACTGGTTGCGGGTTCGATCCCCGCACGGAGCAAATATTTGTATACTACAGGTAGTTGTTTCGGGTCTGGGCGTTTGTGTATGTGTAATGTTTGTAAACGCACCCGAGATACAGGAGAAAATCCTAGATAGGGCAACGTTGCTAAAAAAAAACGTACTAAATAATTTAATTTTATTACTATATATATATATTTTTATTTGAAGTTACAGTTGTCTTTTTCTATTATTGTATTAAATTTGTGTATCAATACCATTTGTTTCTGTATGCCCTTCCCTACTGAAGTTAATCTGTAGTTATTTACTGACTGATATTACTATGCTCCATGCGCATTACGCCCTAAGAAAAGTACTAGATACCTTGAAGTATCGATACTTTTGTTTGGATACCTTTATGAGGAATGTGAACTTACAGAAGACTGCAGTGAATCAACAATAGTTGTCTTTCTGCGAGTGAGTAAGGTTACCAGAGCTCATTGGGGGAGTGACTATTCTGACAGCATGGGAATTCCGTTTGCTGTCAGTTCAGTAACTCCCTATTTTAAGAAACCTGAACGGTTTCTAAGGGGTTTGTCAACGCATTTGCAAGCCTCTGGTGTTACAAATGTCTATGGGCGGCGGTCATCTCTTACCATCAGGTGAGCCGCCTGCTCGTTTGTCCCCTTATCACCAGAAAACAAAAAATAAAGAGTACGATATTTATTTTTTCCATATTACTCATGAGTACAGTATCAATACTTTCTATTTGACACTGTGTCCCTATACACATGTAATTTTTTAAATGATTGTTTTGAAATCTGAAATAAATACACAAACATACACTCACGCCTTTTTCCCATGGGGGTAGGCAGAAACTACAGAATGCCACGCGCTACGATCCCTGCATACCACTTTTGCCTCGTCCACATTCATACATCTCGTCATGCACGCGTACCGGAAATAAATAATAATAATAATTGGATACATTTGCTTTCCATACCTGTCATGTCTGCATCGTCCATCAGGTCCTCGCGGTCTTCTCCTCCATCAGAGTCCTCGTCGCACATCGGCTCCGTCTTAATCTGTACTTCCACCTTGCCGATGCCATCTGCAATTTATCATCATCATCAACCCATTATCGTCCCACTGCTGGGCACGGGTCTCCTCTAATTTGAGAGGGATTAGGCTACACAGTCCACCACGCTAACCTACTGCGGGTTGGCAGACGACGTTGGCATCGAGAATTCTCTCAAGCATGCAGGTTTCCTCACGATGTTTTCCTTCACCGTTTGAGCTTGTGATAAATACGCACATAACTTCCGAAAAGTCAGTGGTGGCCTTGGGTTCGAACTCGAGACCTCTGACATCTCAGTCCACTGGTCACACCGCTCGACTACCACAGTTCTGCAATTTATACATTGTCATAAATCAGTTTTACATACATACTCACGCCTTTTTCCCATGGGGGTAGGCAGAAACTACAGTATGCTACGCGCTACGAACCCTGCATACCAGTTTTGCCTCGTCCACATTCATACATCTCGTCATGCACGCGCGCCGGTTACGAGTACTGCGCACCTGATCTTTTTGGAGGAGTTCGCCGATGTTTTTTATACATATTTACCTGACGGGTGACAAACAACCTTACGGCTCGCCAAATGGTTAGCGGTTACCGTAGCCTACGAATGTTTGTAACACCAGAGGTGTCGCTAGCGCGTTGGCGACCCTGTCTTATCAATCCGTTAATGTTTACTGCGATTATTACGTCACAAACGAAACGTCATGGTGGCAAATGTTTTGAGTATTTGTGGAACAGATAAAAAAACTATTGCTAAAGATGAATTTTTTACATAATATTTTTTTATTTAAAGAATGTAAACCTAAAATGATGGGCTCATTATTTCTGATATTATGTAAAGAGTATCGACAATCCCCCCGTCTGCCCCTTAATCGTCTTACGTAATAAATTAATGGGGCCTGATTGACGACTGAAGCCAGAAACATATAGGAATTGTAACCTTCTTTAGGATGAAGTCTGGTGCTGAGAAACGCGTCCTCACACTGCAGTACTTGTTGTCTGAACGCGCACGCGTCGCGCAGACGCACTACACATGTTGCGCACACGCAACACTCCTTCGTGTCGCCATCCAAGTGAGATAACTGTAAATAACCGATAATAATAAATAAAAATAAATATTCTGCGACATTTTACACAGCACTATCTAGTCCCAAACTAAGCAGAGCTTGTACTATGGGTACTAGACAATGGATATAATACTTATATACTTTTTTTTTTAATACATACTTATAATACATAGGAAACACCCAGACAAACACAAACATTTATATTCATCACATAAATATTTGTGTTATTGATGTTAAAGTGATGTAAATAAATAGTTTTAATTGAGCTAGTATTGAGCTCCCTCAATAATAGTTGAGCTACATGATGACTGACATATGCATGCTCTCAGTGTGGACAGGTCAACTCAAAGCTGCACTGGTGCATTCTTGAAAAGGCCATGTCAGACCTACATTGTCAGGCACACCTTATGCAAGCCTTCTGGTATTGCAAATGTCCATGGGCGGCGGTGATCACTTACCATCAGGTGAGCCGCCTGCTAGTTTGCCAACTTATCACCATAAAAAAAAAAAAACAGATGTTGTCAGTTAGGAAATAATGTTAAACATGACTTGTAAAAGTGACTTTTAAAGATCTATTTACAGAAATAAATAATCATTTAATCATTTACTAGTCGTCATCTAGGTACAAGCTATGTATCCCATCATCATCATATGAACCATTAGACATCCACTGCATCAGACAAATGGTCCTGCCCAACCCTCTCTGTCAAGCAGTCTACCAGTGACCATGGAAGCTGATATTTTATTCTTGATGTTTCCTATCCTTAGTCATATTTAATATCAATAAGTCATATTAAAATATTATTTAGTTAGGTAAAATGGAGTTTTATTTCTAAGTCTAATATTTGCATAAGCATAAGAAATCGAAATAGTAAAAACATATGTCACAAAAACATTCACACATTACATTTCAACAACAAACCATATCTTAGATTTTGTAAACTATATATGACATTTCTGGCAGTATACATAAACTACAATTATTAATAGATTACCCCTGTAAACTTTACCCTTTAGACAGCCTTTGGGCTATGAGGTGAAGTACACTCAATTAAGCCAGAAACAACAATAGCTTCTATACAGACTAACATATACTCTATGAAGCCTGACATGCCCCAGGGGAACTATTTAAACTGTCTTGGAACCTGCAACGAAATTAAACTGGAGCAGGAATGTATTGTAGGTAGTCAAGTACATTATCCAACCTGTGCCTCATAGCATCAGGAGGGCTAAGCCTACAGCAGTTTACCTCTGTTATAGAGAGGTATTCCCTAGACAATCTTATTCATAAGTTGCTATATTTCTATAAGAAGTAATATAGCATTAGAAATATCTTTCATTCTTTAAAAAGCTTCATTGTATTGTTAATTAACGATTAGGTCCTAGTAATATGAATCATTAGCAGCAAAATATGTATTTCTAAGGAGCATATGATAAAAAAATATGTTGTGTTAGTATAATTTCTGACGTCTTGTATGAAAAATCAGTAAAAAGAAATTATATAGTTTCGTATCGGGTCCTTAAGGGAGCCCTACACCGAGTACGTAAACTAGGTTGGCAAGTTCTGTTAAACTACTTACGAGAAGCCCAAAACAATCCATAAACATCTCAGAATACACCTCTTTATTTCCCATCCATTCATACTCAGTCGTTAGAAGTCGACATTTCTTAATGGATCTGCAGCAGCGACACAATGCCGGGTCTATAATCGGGCCTTTACCCTTCGCAGGAACTGCCGGAGTCTCCATTCCACAATAATTATGTTATCTTTCCATTTAAAAATAATAATTTGTTTTTACGCCAAAAAAATCGAAACAATGATTTAGTTGTGATTGACGTTTGCGTTTCACTTACTGTGATTGCAATATTTCTAATTTCAAGCATTATCTCTTTCTAACTTTGGTAAAAAAAGAGCAGTCTTGTAATACATGCTAGCGCATATTTAATTGCTATGGAACGTCGCGAAACAGTAAATACGTTTAGTTATTGCTACAAACACGTTGTTATTGCATTTTTTTATAATAAAATAAAATTATATTATAGCTGTTTTTTTAATAAAGTAGAACAAATATCTGCATACCACGTGTTCGCCCTTATATGTATGTACACTCCACTTTTCCATGAAATTAGACTATATCATACATGAGTCGACTAAAAACCCACACTCCTTGGTTTTTTCCCTGAAAGTCGTGTTTTGTAAAGGTTTCCACACCGAAAAAAGGCCGTGTCATAGACGTCCACTGCCGGGCATAGGCCATACCCAAACTTGCCACGATGCTGCGACGACCAGTCCTGCGCCACCCGCATCTAGCGACCTTTACCAGGTCATCGATTCACATTATTGAGTCCCTACCCACGCCCCATCTTCTGGCACGCGGTCGCCACTCGAGCACCTTCCAGACCCAACGACCATCTGTCCTTACCTTTATCAAAATCCCGTACTACTGGTATGGTTCTTTTTGAAACTGCATATCAGGCGGTTTCATTACAGAGTGCTTACAGTGTTAATGTTTTAGTTCGAGGGCCCCGGATCGTGTCTGACTGGAGGCCCACGGGTAGATGTAGGATGTTGGGCTACCGATTAGAAATTCTCAACCGTGCCCATCCTAGGATCTTGGATTAGTATTATGTAGAAAAATTATCCCACATCTAGTTTTTTTAGGTCTCGCGCCTCGACCATTTAGCGCTGGGGCCAGTCAAAAAAAAATGATAGTGTGTTATATACAATAAGAGCTCATAATAAACAATATTGTCCCACTGCTGGACATGGAACTCCTCTCATTTTAGAAAGATTAGGCTATAGACCGCCATGCTAGCCTAGGGGGTTGGTAGACTTTATTTGCCATCGAGAGAATTTCTCTGGCATGCAGGTTTCCTCACGATGTTTTCCTTCAACATTTGAGCATGTGATAAATACTCTGTGTTGGAACTGGAGACCTTAGATGTCACTGTCCACTAGGCTATCACACCTCTCTTATAATAATAAAACAGTTGTGATTGGTCAACAAGTTGGTTGTGGTTGGAAAAAATGAAACAAATTACTATCAGCTTCAATAATGTTTATAAAAAACTTAATAAATAATACTTATCCTTTATTGTGATCATAATTATTATTCTGTATCTATTCAATTATCAATAATCATTACACTAATTACAATAAATATATTATTACTTATATTTAATTTAAAAGTATATTATACTGTAACGTATAAAATTAAAAATACGCATTGGCTGACAATTAAATACTTAGGCCGGTCTACAACCACGGGACCGTTGTTTTTTTAATAAAACCCTTTGAATGTCACTGTCGAGGATAGCCGACGACACGACGCAACCGTCGGTAGGGAACGACAACCTTGGCTAGCGCGCATGTTCGTCGGGTATGGCCGACAAATTAAAATATACGAAGTACTTTCAACTTATAAGATTTTTTTTAAGTCATACAGGAGAGAATATTGTTAGAGGGTATTGTTTTTCCTAGCATTTTTATACCAATATAATTTTTAACACACGCAAACGTCTAAACACGAAACAACTATTTGCTGATTGTATAAATATTTAAAAGAGGAAAAGAGACGAAGATCGAGCTCTGTGGCGTTCACTAGGGGAGACCTACGTCCAGCAGTGGATGAATATAGGCTGATGATGATGATGATAAATATTTATTCCTAATCGAGAGGGAATCGAGCCATGAAGCAAAAGCCGATCCCTCAGCCACTCCACTAACCAAGCTGTGTCTATCGATTGACAAGGGCGTAGTCAGGATTCTATAGAGGGCAGATAAAGAAACAAAAGGTCATCCCACGTAAATTACCAAAACATAAAACAAGGGAAATATAAGTTTCAACTTTAAACGTGACTTCAAAAAGAAGTTTGCTCATTTCACAATTAATGCACTGGACTATACCAGTTACCTCCTCCTTTTCCCAAGACCGTACCTCGCTACGGCACGCCCATGTCTATCGACGATGTCGTCGGCTATATCCGACTACCGCATTCAAAGAGTCAATAGATAATTGTTGTTACTGATACTGTGGATCTTCTTGTACCAGAAGACTTTCGAAAAACAAAATAGCCTCAGGTATGTATCGTGTTCATACAAAAAAATATCGATACCAAAAAATAATACAGAAATAACGAGATTTCCTTCCAATTTTAAAACTTGAGATCATTAAACTGTATTTTTAAATAATTCATTTACTTAATTTAATTTAATAAAATGTGTATAAATTGTATTGTACTTATTGATAATAAAAAATATATGAAAGCTTAATTTTAAAAATAATTCTATATGTACATATTGTAATTATTTCAGTTTATTGCATTTTCTCACAGTGAATCTGTTTTTCATTGGGGTAGGTATACAGCAAGGGCGGATAAAGGGGGTACGATATCTGGGTACCATAAAATACCTTAATTTGAAACATAACATACCATCACGCCTGTCGTCCCCAAAGGGTTAGGCAGAGGTGTACTAATGTACACACATTTCGCCGTTATGTTTTTATATCCCATGTAATAGGGGGCGAAAGTCATTCAAATTTTCATTTCACCCCCATATACAACAAATATAAGGAAATAAATAGAGCATTGGCTGCTTATCTTTCTTGAGAACCTTTTTATCATTTGTGAGCTAAATAATCAAATGCTACTCAATTTTAAGTAGCTAGCTTTATGAGTTGAAACTGCGTAGCATTTAAGTAACTGGTCGTTAATGTTATGGTGTGATTTAATATTAAATATAAAAATTTACAATTGAAAAAAAAAATACAATAGTCCAATCCATTCACTGTCCCACAGTTAAGCTTATGTCTTCACTAATTTGAGAAGGATTAGGCTATAGTCCACCACGCTAGCCTACTGCGGGTTGGCAGACATCACACGCTATCGAGAAAATCTCTTAGACAAACAGGTTTCCTCACGATGTTTTGTGTCGTTTGAGCATGTGATAAATACGTACTTGACTTCGAAAAGTCAGTGGTTCGCCTTGGGGTCGAACTCGAGACCTTTCGACTTCACAGTCCACTGGTCACACCACTATGCTATCACAGCGTAATATTTATTATTAACAAGCTTTTGCCCGCGACTTCATCTGCGTAGAATTAATTATTCAATCTGCTTATTTATTTCTACCCTCTTTTAAGAAATTATCAATATCGCATAAAAACTTACACCCCCGTTTTCGCCCTTTTAGGGGATGATTTCTACAACAAAAACTATACTATGTCCTTCCCCGGGACTCAAACTATCTTCATACAGAGTACTGACGGAGGATATATGAAATGACATATGAAATCATCCCCTTAAAGGGAGAAAGGGGGAGGGGGGGAGTTTATATGCAGATAAAATTACAAATTTTACGGAGATGAAGTCGCGGGCATAAGCTAGTTTAATATAAATTAAGAGTGTGATGTTTTGTTACAAATTTATATATATAATACTAATATTACTTAAAGAGGCTGGCAGAGATTGAAGTCCATACAATATGTTTGTATTACAATAAATACACATAATTTTATTACATTGTGATATTAGTTGGATGCAAGTTATATTTTATCTAATATAAATTAAAATATCCAGACATTATGACACAGAGCCATCTAATTTCGAGCAAAGCTTGTGCGAGGCTTGTTTGATTTTTTTAATACATCGATATGGATTTAATTATTAGGTACTATTTTTTGTTCATTAAATAATCATCATCATTACCAACCCATTATTGTCCCACTGCTGGGCTCGGGTCTCCTCGCATTTGAAAGGGTTTAAGCTATAGCCCACCACGCTAGCCTACTGTCAGTTGGCAAACTTCACACGCCGTCGGGACAATCTCTTAAGCATGCTGGTTTCCGCACGATGTTTTCCTTCACCGTTTGAGCATGTGATAAATACGCACATAACTTCCGAAAAGTCAGTGGTGCTATTGGTCACACAACTAGGCTACCACAGCTCTTCTAAATATTATGTATGTCCAAATATCAACATGTAATAAAAATATATTTTTATTTATGATTTATTATATTATTATATGAAATTCAATCTCCGTCGTTCTTACTGTACATCATTAATTTACTTATAAAGTACGTCAGACTATTTTCGATATCTATTAATCTCATTATTATTATTATTATTAAGATGTTGATTACAAATTTGGTGGTATAAACCTTTTCTTGAAGGTGGTGTGGTCATTAGGCACCAGCAGAATTCAAAATTATTTAATTTTACATACAAAAATGTTAAGGTTTGTGTTAGACTCAAAAACTCGAAAAGTTCTGTTCCGAATTAGTTAAATGTGCCACGATATACATCCCGTTCCAAAGACATTACATTTACATTACATGTTTTTCGTTTTCGTTCACATTTTTCGCTTTGTATAAAACAAAGCGAAAAATTACAAAACCATGTAATTTTTTCGCGTTGTTTTATTCCTTATTTTTCATCCATGAAATCACAATATGCTAGTGAATCAAATGATAACCGAGGTCATCGCGTACTGTATGGTTCCAGAGGAACTTCATACCTCGCATCAGGCTGCAGAAAGAACTGCCTGACCAGGGATTCCCAAACGACTACAGACTACATGGGGTTCTTCATAAAAGGATGAAAAGGTTCTACAGAGTCGGCAAAGCATGAGCGAACACCGCTGGTGCTGCAAACGTCCATTGGCTACGGTAACCGCTTACCATCAGGCGACCGTAAGCTTGTTTGGCACCTTCATGGTATAAAAAAAAAGATTGACAACATCGACGCGCCTACAAAGGAAAATAGCCATGAAGGTTGTATACCACCAAATGAATAACCTCACGAACCTTAATTAGAAGTAACACCCGTCTATATCACATTCTGGGTGATGGGTCTTAATATGAGACTTTAAGCTGGCGTTCTGTATGAAAGCCTGGCCACAAATATGACACCTATACCGCCTATCGTTTGTATGCGTCCTTATATGGTACTGCAAAGACTTTAACCGAGGATAACTCTTTTCACAATACTCACATCGGAAGTTCCTCTCACCAGTATGCGTTGCCATATGCTCCTTCAAACGAGAAGGTAGATAGAACCGCTGATCACAATATTCGCACTGATGTTTTAATACTTTTTGATGGTTCCTCCTTTGATGTTCCGTTAAAGTTTTTTGTCTATTGTAGACTTTGTCGCACAGGTTGCACGGGTAAGTCCTCTTTTGTCCGTGGGCCTCTGTCAAATGTTTATTCTTCAAGGCATAGGACATGAAACATTCGTCGCACCTAGGACATCGGATTATAGCCTTCTTTTTATGTACTATATCAACATGCATATCTTTGTAATGGTTTGACTTGAACACTTTACCGCAGATTTCACACGTATGCCTTTCATCGTCTTTGTGCCTCTTCAAATGGGCATCCAGTCTGGGTTTTTCTAGGAAACACACACCGCAGATATCACAAGTGTAATTACTGAAATGTTCCACCATATGGGTGTTTAACGTATTGAAGTCTTCGAACACATCACTGCACATAACACACACTAAATCATTCCACGTCAACTTGTACAGGAGCATTTTGTCTGGAGCTTCAAAGTATATTTTCTTCCCATGAACTTGATCTATGTGTTGTTTGAACACATTCAAGTCATCGATTTTGACTGGACATAGTCGACAGTCGATTCTTGTAATATCAATTTTGATCATTTTCTTGTACCCCATTAGCAATTGGAACGGCTTGGTGTCATGTGAGACAGTGTGCTCCCTCAAATCTTCCGGCTTCGGGTAATAGTCTTTGCAGTAGAAGCAGTAGTAGTTATTTCTTCTGTTCTTGAAGGGGCAAACATATGAATACTGTATGATGGTCAGGAGATTTTCTTCGGACATACAATCTAAATCGCGATCGTAGTTATTTTTCTTCTCTACTGGTGGTTTCTTTATTGTTTTTGGAGCTTTCTTTGTGGATGTACCTGGACAAACAATAACATTGCATTGAAATAAAACTACTTTTCGCCGTTTCGAATCCTTTACAGTCGGCCCGTGACCATGGATGCTGTAAAGGATCGGAAACGTCGGGTTAAAATAATATCAATATACCGCGATAAAATCCGTAAAAAGTAGTTTTATTTCAATGTCTAATATTCGCGTATGTGTAAGAAATCAATAACATTGCAGTTTGGAGAAGCTGGGTATTATAGAGCTTTTTTGTTAAGTTGCGGAAGATTACGGTCATGGGCGTACCTAGGGGCGTATCTAGGCCGGGGAGGAGCCGTGCCCACCCCAGAATGGTCCAGTGCCCACCCCATGATGTTCGGCTACCGATTAGAAATTCCCATACGGTGGACTGTGCCCAGCCCAGAAGGGGCCAAGCCCCCCTGAAGAAGTCTAGATACCCCCATGATCGAGGTAACTATGACCCACACCGCACCCTATTGCCGGGCCGTAGAGCATTCACCACGACCCCGACTGGCTCCGGTCCAGCTCTGGTACTCTCATCATCCGCGGTGGGTAACTTAGAGCCATCCAATAGCCATTTAAATCGAAATTGTATTCAGCATACTAAATTTGGTTAAGTCCAGAGTCTTTCTGCCATGCTGTTTACATGTACCATAAAACAGGAATTGAAACTAGCCTAATAAACTTCTAGTCCGAGGAGAGAACAAGAGAGGAAGAGATAACAAAAGAAAGAGTGGTTATTTAACAGACAGAGAGGAGTAATTAACGAGGGACAAGAAGAACGAAAGAAGAATCGGTAAAGAGGGAAAGAAAGAGTCACAGTTTGAGAGGAGACCAGAAAGCGGCAAAGAGAGACGTCGGGAAATTGAGAGAAAATACTCTTGTTATAGCTGAAAACAAACAAACCTGCTTTCGCCTTCTTAGTAGCGACCGCCTTCTTCTTCTTCTGTGCACCATTGCTGGTTTTCCCTTTCTTCTTGGCTTTCTTCTTTATCGGCTTGTCGGAGTCCGACGAGGAAGCTGACCAGTCGCTATCATCATCATCTTCTAGTTTCGAGTCCTCGTCAAGAGGTACATCTGGTTTCTCCAACTTTTCTTCTTTTGTAGGTGGTTTGGTTTCTACAAAAGTATTCATTTAAATTTAAAAAAAAACCCCGACACATAATAATTTAAAAAAAAATATGGCGGCGGCCATCTTGAACCGATTTTAATTATTCATATCTCAAACAAAGAAAACCGTATAAAAATCGGTCCATCCGTTCGGGAGCTACGACACTACAGACAGGCAGACACACACACACACACACACATACACGTTAAACTTATAACACCACGTAGTTTTTGCGTCGGGAGTTTTGCTGCGCCCAAACTGGGTCCATAATGCTACCTAGTCATAATTTTACCATCTAATTTACATTGTGGAATGGCAAATAAAGAATATGAAAGAATGAAAAAAACAAATAGAAGCTGTACCATCAACATCTTCAGGGTAGTCCAGAGACATATTGTCATCGTCATGGTGATCAGCGCCAACAGAGTGGTCACTGCAGTCATCCTTAGGCTCCGTCTTCAACTCTATGTCCATCGGTGGCTTGTCAGTTTTGGGCTCTGTAATAAATTAATATATCTGGACATTATAACAGGGCCTTCTAGTTCTGAGCTAAGCAACGAGGCTTGTGTTACAGATATTAAAAGGTTGACACTTTTTTTTTTATGGTGACAAAGGGGCAAACGAGCAGGCGGCTCACCTGATGGTAAGTGATCACCGCCGCCCATGGACATTTGCAACACCAGAGGCTCGCAAATGCGTTGCCAAACCCCTTAGAAACCGTTTAGGTTTCTTAAAATAGGGAGCTGAACTGACAGCAAACGGAATTCACATGCCGTCAGAATAGTCACTCCCCCAATGAGCTCTGGTAACCTAACTCATTCGCAGAAAGATAACTATTGTTGATTCACTGCGGTCTTCTGTAAGGCGGAGGTACTTCCCCAGTCGGGCAGCTCAATTTGAGCGAGAAATCTCGCTATGCTCTACCTCCTACAAAAATACTCTTTATTTGTTATTATTAATACATAAATATTATACATAGATACTGCGAGCTGTGGTAGCCTAGGGGTGAGACCAGTGGACTGAGATGTCAAAGGTCACGAGTTTAAACCCAAGGCAGGCACCAGACTTTTCGGAAGTTATGTGCGTATTTATCACATGCTCAAATGCTGAAGGAAAACATCGTGAGGATGCTTGCCTACCTACATGCTTGAGAGATTTTCTCATTGGCATATGAAGTCTGCCAACGAGAAAATCTCTCAACTATAGCCTAATCCCTCTCTAATGAAAGGAGGCCCGTGCCCAGCAGCGGGATAATAATGGATTGATGATGTAATAAATACCTAGAACGTCTTTGTCTTCCAGCTTAGCGCTGAGGAACAGTTCCTCACACTGCAGTACTTGTTGACGGAACGCGCACGCGTCTCGGAGGCGTACCACGCACGTAGCGCACACGCCGCAGTCTTTATCATTGTCGTCCACATGTGATAACTGGCAGAGATACAATAAATAAATAAATATCTCTGGACATTAGGACACAGCAACCTCTAGTTCCGTGGTAAGCAACGAGGCTTGTGTTACGGATACTGGAAGGCTGAAGTGTGCTAATTTACACCCATATTTCACTGATACGTTTTAGGCCCCATGTAATAGGTGGCAAGCCTTTTGCTATAAATGGGCATGAATCCAAACTCCAAACTGCTACTGAGAATTGCATAGAAAAACACAATAACAATGCTCAACATGGGAAATGAACCCAAAATATCTTGCTCAGCAGTTGCATTTACAGCCATTAAACCTAATTGGATCTTGGATTTTAAACTAGCACTATATTTGGATAAAGTAGCAGATAGACCATAAATGTACTTTCACGTAATATAAAGTACAAGATCTGGCTGCAGAATCATTACTTTCATAGCGTACATAGTCAAAATCAATTTTTAGGTATAATTATTAAGACTACGGGAATCTATTTTTGCCAAGGTGCCAATTAAAATTTGCCTGCGATATTGGCAAAATGGGATTCCTTCAGTCATGAATCAATGAAACATAAAAAATAGATTTTGACTTCAATAATTTTTTTTTAAAGAACTGCCTGTATATGAAATAATTTTTAAAATCACTCAAGTTTTTGAGTTTACCCATTACAAATAAACATACAAAAAATCTAACTGTTTTCCTTTATGATTCCTTGTTAAAATTAAAACTTCATACATTGTGTAGATACATGTTCTCTAATTTTCTTTGAATAATAATGCAATAATAGATGGGATGGTGTTTCTACTGCCCTATGTTCCTAGTTATCATGCAGATTTCTTATGCCTCATGACATCAAACCGATATAAATTCATTACTATGTCTGAGTGTCATTTTAAAGTATATTTAAATGTACTTCATAGATTAGTAACATTATTTACAAAAACGAAAAAATGTTATTAATCTTTAATTTTAAAATAATGTTACAAATCTTAATTTTTTTATGGATAATGGAATATTGTACTGAATATTGTTATAATGAATAAGAATATTTATAGCAATTAAACAACATAATATGACTAATAACAATCGGCGATAATACATAAATAAACAAACAGATTGAATCATATTAAAATAGAATAATTATTTAACTCAAAAGATAATCAGTTTAAATTAATTTATTCTATTCCATAATGTATAAAACTTTTTTTTACTAACCAATATACCAAAGCAGTCCATGACCATATCAGCGTATACTTCCTTTTTCTCCATCCATGTATACTCCGCGGTAAGAATTCTACATTTTTTAATAGCTCTACAACATCTACATAACGCTGGGTCTAATAACGGACCGTTGTTTTTAACGGTAGCCATTTTGTGTATAATAAATCTTAAAATAATATATATTTAGCACTAGTTTTCCATTATTTACATTCAGAATTTAATGAATCTTTGCTTTTTTAAGTTTTTTTTACAAAGGACCAAGCTTTCGGACACCACACCAAATTCGCTCGACAAATGTCAATAATAGTGATGTCACTTATCTATGACACTTCTCAATATTCAAAAACGTTAATCTATCGATAGTTTAAATTATGTACAAAATATTTGATAGCACAAAATGTGGAAAATTGTATTCTATTATTGAATCTTGTAATAATTTTAAATAAAATGATAATTTTTATTGGAATTGGTTTATAATTTACATTCAAGTACACACACAGGTCACATAGTTGTTTGTTTACTCATGACAGGCTCCAATTTGATTACAATAATAATTCTAATTAGTCAAGGGGGTTCATGAATCTCATGACCTGTCGCCCTGTATCTAGCACCTAGCTAGACCTACCCACTCTTGTAACATAACAAAACTAAATCTTATCAGGCGTTCTCAAGTAAAGGCCTCAGGAACCATTGTTTTTTTTTTGTAAAACAAAAAACCATTTCATAGATGCTTATTATTATATCGATAGCGAAAGTATTGAAAGTTACGCTACGCTTTTGATTTTGTAATTGATTGACATTGTCACCGTGCTGCGATAAGAATATCGAAAATAAACATTTTCTGGTATTAAAACTAAATTTTAGTTCAATAAACTGATGGATTTGGATCTTCCCTTTTAAACTATTATATTTTTGTTGCAACTAATAAGGTTCAGTTATTTTGGTTGGTCACCGTTACGGCTGTTACCGGTCTTGCTGACTTGCTGCAGGCCTGCAGGATACAATATACTGGCAACACTAGCCGGCCGTTGGCTTCGCCAAGCTTTTTTAATCTATGCAATTTATAATGGCGGTGTTCTTCGAGAAGGGTTACTTTTAGTGTGAAATTATAAATTCTCAATCATGTCGGTGGAAAAAACTGAGATAGAGACGTTTTTCGGTAGGTGTAGATGTTGCCTCTCGTACGGCTACTTGAAAAATATGTGGTCTGAATATGATCATCGAGGAGAAACTGAAATCTACGGCGAGATGTTGGTCCAATGTTTTGCCCTGTCTGTGAGTATTTTTATAAATTTTCCATTTGGGTATGAGCCTATTTGCCCAAAGTGCTCGAGTATAAGATTTATTCTCAAAATTCGAATTTGTTCTTTCTATGATATCTTGCCGCTTGAAAGATTTCTATATATTGTATTGTCAAGACTTAAGACGACGAATATTAAAAGCGACGCCACCACGCCAATACGACGTCATGTGGCGTAACTGATTTCAGATTATTTGTCTTACTAGAATTTCGAATATGGAATTATGTACATCGGTGCAATAGGCCGCGGTTTCAATTCCCGCCTTTAAAAATGAAATGATTCTGTTTGTATTTTTATATTTTATTAGGTACACATTAATTAATTTCTTCTTTATAAAAGAGATAATGATAACAACAAGATACTTTCCTAGCTATAGTTATTGGTTGAAATCAAACCCAGGATATCATTTAACTTAAAATAAATTAAATAATTTTAAAGATCAAGTATGTCCTAAGTTGAACATGTGATGGCTGGCATTTTAGCACTCCATAATTTAGGGAGAGCCTAGAGATGAGTTTCTGTTGAAGAAACCAGTGTAATAATTTTATTACCAGTAAGTAATATGAGGAAAACCTAAAATATATTTTTGATGCCATATTCAATTGGCATCTCATTATTAATTTGAACTTCATTTACCACGACTTATTAAAATCTGAAATAAAAATTAATTAAATCATAACAAAACATAACAGTCAAACCGGTTGTTCCTGAAGGGTTAGGGAGAATATACACCTACATTTTGCACAATATACAATGAGCCTGATGACGGCACAAATCCAAAACCCAATTTATTACTGAGAAAAAGAATCAAACCTACAACCATTACTACAACAACTACTAAACCATTAAGGGTTATTTAAATCTTCTTGACTTAAAATTATAAAGAAATAACTTAAAAGTAACTTTAAAAATCTTTGCCCTACCGGCCGAACGTTCAAGTATACGTATGTTTTTGCTCTTTGTTAAAATTCTAAAATAATTCAAATCTGGACTAATTTCGCAAACAATAGTGCACAAAGTGATTGAGTATTCTACTTACAAGTGTAATTTGGTCTGAAAGTTGTAATAAGTGTTGATTTAGAACGATTTTTTGGTGTGAACTTGTTTGAACCGTTTGAAATTTTAAATCAGGACTAGTCAAACGGTGAGTGAGTGACAAGACATTTAACGCACAGTGCATGCGACCGTCACGGTTACGCGGACCGCGTAAGTGTCATATCTGCGCGCGGCTACCCTCAGTGACGTATGCGAGCGCTTGCACCAAAGACTAAGTAACGAAGACGGCGCATTACTTTCTGCCTAATTCACATTGCCTCAGAGAGGACGACTTTATTGATATATATATAAAATATAATATAATGCCTCAAATCAAACGCACTCCCCCAAAAAGTACAGATAATAGAAACGTGGACCATGTTCAGTCCGAACCTGACATACATAAAGCATTATCCGATTCCGCGGACATTTCCAATGTTTCAACTCGTCAAAAACGTCCACGCATGGACACCTCGCCAGAATTTCAGCACATGAACCCGTCCACCGAAGAATTACTGAAAACCATTCGCCATGAAATACGAGAGGTCTTATCCTCTGAGATTTCAACATCTATAAAGTCATCTATCTCTGAGGAACTAGGCGAGTTCAAGGAAGCTATGTCACTTATACGGAAACTTGAAGCCTCTGTTCAATTTATGAGCGACGAGTTTGACCTGGTAAAAAGCGAGCTCCAAAACTATAAAGATAACAACAAACATATTTCAAAAGAAAACGAGCTGCTTAAGCAGACGGTATCAGACTTATCGATTAGAGTTAATCTTTTGGAACAAAATAGCCGTCAACAGAATATTGAAATCAATGGTGTACCCGAGAACAAGTCCGAAAACTTGATTAAAACCGTAATGCAACTGAGTAAGACCGTTTCAAGTACTTTAACAGAAAATGACATCATATCTGCAGTACGTGTGAGAAAACTTGACTTGCAAAGCAACATTCCACGTGCAGTAATTGTAAAGTTGAATAGTACGACAGTTCGCGACGATATTTTAGCATCAATCATGACGTACAATAGGACGCATCCTGAAGATAAGCTACACTCTCATCTATTAGGATATGGTGGCGCTAAAAAGCCAGTGTTTGTGACTGAGCACCTCTCGCCACTAAATAAGCAGATACACGCTGCTACCAGAAAAGCTGCTCGCGATAAAGGGTATAAATATGTATGGGTCCGCGATGGAAGAATCCTGGTCAGAAAGGTCGATGGTGCACAAGCCAAACAAATACGAAGCCTCGATGCCGTTAATCTCCTTTAATGTGTACATACACTTATAAAAACAATGATACTAAACCTTATAAATCATAATAACATTCAATATATACTATCAAAATTTTAGAGGAATAAGAACCAAATTGAGAGACATCATGCTTGCAGTACAAAACCATACGTATGATATTATTATCGCTACAGAAACTTGGCTCGATGATGCAATAAAGGATGGCGAAATCCTCGACTGCAGATATGTTATATATCGAAGAGATAGATCGTCAACATCGATTGGAAATAAAAGGGGTGGAGGCGTCCTAATCGCTGTACTCAAATCTATTGGTAGTTCTCGCATGTTGCAGTGGGAGACCGATTCAGAAAACCTGTGGCTTAGACTGGCAATATGTGAACATAAAAAGACCCAACATTTAAACATATGTGCGGTATACTTGCCACCACCCGTTCAACAGCAAACATTAAACAAATTCTTGGATAAAGTTACCTCAATAATAGACGAAACAGGGAATAAAACACTCATAGCTGGCGACTTTAATCTTGGATTCATCAGTTGGGAGATGGACAGCACTACACCACAATCAATAAATACGAAGGCATCTAACTACAATAACTCACTGGGATACTCTCTCGTTGATTGCTTATCTCTTAACAACTTAGACCAATTAAACTACGTAAAGAATCACCAAGGTAAATCTCTAGACCTAATATTATCTAACTTTCAAGGTGCAATTGTTCAAGAATGCGATAAACCATTGTCTAAGGTAGATCTTTATCACCCACCATTGTGTATTAAAATAGCTAACTTGTCACTTGTGTTAATTAAACCGAAGCTCAATGTAAAATATAACTTTCTTAAAGCCAACTATGAAATAATTAATGAAAAAATAAAACAGATTAGCTGGATTGAAAGATTTACCCATTGCCAGGATGTCAATGCTATGGTAGAAGTGTTGTATAATACCCTGGAAAATATCAACCAAACAACAGTACCTAAAAGCAAAATAAAACATAATAAATACCCAAAATGGTTTACTAGGTCCCTTATAAATGTTTTGAATGAGAAAGAGAAGCTAAGAAGACGCTATAAAAAGTATAACAATCCTCGTGATAATTACGAATATAAATTATTGAGCCAGCGGGCAAACAAATTGATAAAAAATAGCTACAACAACTACGTAAGGAATATTGAGAAGGGCATAACCCAGGACCCTAAACTTTTCTGGTCTTTTATCAAAACTAAAAAGTCAAAATCTAGTGAAATACCGTCGGAAGTAAAGTTGGAGGGCACAGTGGCTAGTTCTGGAAACGACATATGTAATCTTTTTGGGCACTATTTTTCCTCTACTTTTATCACATCGGGTGACTTTGATTACGAGCAGTATTCTCAAAAAACTAACCTGTTTCCTCAAAATACATTAGGCATAGTTACTTTCTCCGAAAAGGATGTGCTAAGAGAAATAAAAAAGTTAAATGTCTGCAAATGTGCTGGCCCTGATGGTTTTCCACCTCTCTTTGTTAAAAGGTGTGCAGTTAGTCTGTCTCTTCCTCTTAAAATAATCTTTAATCAGTCAATAAATACTTCTCAATTTCCCGATTTGTGGAAGCATGCACACGTAGTGCCCGTTTTAAAAAAAGGAGAGGCTAGTCAAGTAAAAAATTATAGACCTATTTCTATCTTGTCAATATTCTCGAAAGTATTCGAATCTCTCCTATATCCCATTTTAACATCTCATTCCAAGATAGAGATAGCTCCCCAACAGCATGGGTTTTGTTCTCATAAATCCACTACAACTAACTTAGCCCATTACGTCAATGATCTTAGTAATTTAGTGGATTCACAGAAAGTAGTTGACTCTATTTACACTGACTTTAGCAGTGCCTTCGACAAAGTGGACCACAAAATATTACTACAAAAGCTTGCAAACCTTGGCATTTTTGGTAAACTTCTCTTGTGGTTTAAATCATACTTAAATGATAGAAAACAGAGAGTTGTGGTAAAGGGCTATAGATCCTTGCTTTACTCTTCAACATCCGGAGTTCCACAAGGTTCTCACTTGGGTCCAATACTGTTTATTATATTTGTGAACGACATAGTAAGCTGTATCAAACATAGTTCCTGCTCAATTTTTGCTGATGATGTGAAATTGTATAAGGTGATTGACTGCAACACAGATACCGAACTACTTCAGGATGACCTAAATTCAGTACATCACTGGTGTGCGGAAAACCATATGTCTTTGAACGCCGATAAATGTTATAGCATCACATTCACAAAAAAGCGTATAACGCATCTGTCTTCTTATTCGATCAATGGAAAGGTGCTGCAAAAAGTCAACACAATTCGTGACTTAGGAGTTCTTCTTGATAGCAAACTCACTTTTATACCCCACATTGACTCTATTGTTACCAGGGCATCCAAAACACTGGGATTTGTAAAGAGGACTTGTTTTGATTTTCGAACTACCCAGGCTTTATCAGTACTCTACAACACACTTGTACGCAGTACTTTAGAATACGCATCGCCTGTGTGGAATCCCATCTATACTACACATGTGAACCGTATTGAACGTATACAGAAAAACTTCACACGTTATCTGTGTTACAAATCTAAAAGCAGCCCACGGGATGCCGATTACTCAGGAAGGCTCAGCCTCTTCAATATGATATCTTTAGAAAGACGTAGGCAAGCAAACGATTTGGTACTACTATATAAAATCATCCATGGGTCTGTACAAGTCCCGGGTCTTCTTGCCGAGGTAAATATATCTGTTCCCCGTTACTGTACCCTTAGATCCGATCGCAAGCTAAACATGTTCGCTCCTCACACGGCTAAAACTAATCTCGGTCGTTCGGCACCTATGAATCGTCTTATGAGAACTTATAACGAGTATTGTACACGTTCTGATAGCATCGACATCTATGCTAACGATCTATCACAATTCCGTAGAAAATTACTGTCAATTTTAAATTAAATTGATAAAATTATAAATTATAAATTATAAATGGTACCCTTACTTCCAACTTCTGTCACTATTTTTAGATTTAACAATATTTTTTATTTTTGTTATTAACCTCAATGTTATTATTCTAATTAGTTTTAATTTTAATTTTATTTCACATTTATATAATAATTCTTTGATTTAATACTTAATTGTTATCTGTAAGTGCTGTGCATACCTTTAAGTGACATATTCACTCTACTTAGTAAGCTATAAGATTAATCCAAAAATGTATTAGTGGATAAGTCGTTGGTGTGCCATTAATAAATAAATAAATAAATAAATAAATAAAAAAAAAATGTTTTGACAAATATTGTCATTATTTTATACAGAAGATTCAGATCCTTACAGCATCCATGGATTTACAGAATTGTAAAGGACACTAGAAGTCAGGATACATACATACATACATACACTCACGCCTTTTTCCCATGGGGGTAGTTAGAAACTACAGAATGCCACGCGCTACGGTCCCTGCATATATAGGATATCTAGTATATTTAGATTTACTGCTATAAAAATCTGTTAAAGATTTTATTTCAATGTCTTATATTTATGAAGGTCTAAATCCATACTAATATTCTTCTTCTTCCTCGTTCCCTCATTTCTGAGGATCACAACCACACACTATCCGTCGCCAGCCCGTGCAATCATGATAATAATATTATAAATGCAAAATAAATTCTGGCTATCTGGGGAATGCAAATGAACAATATGAATACCTGTTCACGCTTTAACTGCTGAACAAGTTTAGATGAAATTTAGTATGGAGATATATTGAGTCCTGGGAAAGGACAAAGGATACATTTATCCCAGAAATCTAGCCTTACAAGGGGAAAAAATGGGGCTTGAAATAAAATTTATTTATTTATTTAAAAACTTAAACTATTATTACAGGTTTAGAAACTTATGCGATAACTAAGTCTACTTATAATATTAACTATTTTAAATAACACTATTACTAACAATTACAAATAACAAATAACTACACAATATATTAACAGAAAATTACTTAAGTATTATGTACATAAAAAAAAAAGACAATAAAAGAAACAATAAATGACTAATTTTATGCATATGAAGTCGCGGGTAAAATCTAGTGGGTTGATAAATTTCGAATAAGAAATTAATAAATAAGTAACTTTCTATTTATCAGTGGGATCACTCAGAGGACACCATGGAACAAGACCAGATCTGTGAGATGTGCATCAATAGGCTAAGAGATGCGGCCGAATTCAAAAAAGTGGTGCTGGAATCACAAGACGAACTAATACAGAACTTTGAAGCAGGTAATAATTCATTAATTGCTATTTATTTTTACATTAATTCGTCATCATTAGCTTATATTCGTCCACTGCTGAATGAAGGCCTTCCCTAGTGAATGCCACAGAGCTTGATCTTCAGCTAATCTCCTTGAGTCAGTGCCAGCTACCTTCCGCAAGTCGTCGCTCTACCTGGCCGGCGAACGTACTACTCAAAGTTTAATACTTCAACATCATCATCATCCTCTATTCATATTCTAGGAGCCTATATTACTGGATGTAATACTTGGTTTATATTATAATTTTCTAAACTATTTCTAGATAATGATGTCTCGATAAAACACGAAGTGCTAGATGTGGAATATCTTGAGGAGGAGGACACTGCTGACACTACTTATGCTGACACAGAGTACACCATTGACACCGCTGACACTGGCGAGAGCGTCAAAGATGATACAGAGTATCAGGAGATCGAATTCTTAGAAGATGAAGACATAGGAGATGTTAAGGAGATGTTTGGTACCGGTAAGGAACTTTGTATTTACAGAGTACATACATACCATCACGCTTTTCGTCCTCGAAGGGTTAGGCAGAGGTGTACTAATGTACAACCATAGGCGTAGGGGGGGAGCCGGGTGGGCCTTGCGTACCCCAGAATGGTCTAGTACCCACCCCAAGATCTTTACTACTGATTCGAAATTCTATAATAGTCGCGAAAATATGTATCATACTCACATGTTCAAAGGAGCTGTGGTAGCCTAGTGGTGTGACCAGTGGACTGAGATATCTGTGGTCTCGAGTTCAAACCGAAGACGCGTACCACTGAATTTTCGGAAGTTATGACGATAATGGGTTGATGATGTTACATCCGTGCATGGCATGTCAGGGGCCAGCCCCCGTCCCCCCACTGTCCCTGTCCCAAATGACCCTGAATGCGGTAATGTGTACAACCCACATTTCGCCAGTATGTTTTAGATCCCATGGCGCAACCCTATCGCCATGAACAAGGCACGAATCTAAACTCCCGAGCGGGTACTGCAAATTTCATAGCAAAGGAAATCGACCCAAGACCTGAAGCATTATGTGTAGAAAGAGAAACAACATACTAGATGTGATTAGCAGGACTGCCAGATTGTATCTTTTGATACCAAATTGGTATAATTGTACGATGTATTGTATCCATTTGGTATCCATGATCAATTTGGTATAATTCGATACAAAAGCAAGACGCTCACAAAAAAAGGTCATGCCAAGAAGTTGTCTCCGCTAATTCTGCAAAGGATAATCGAATAATCGAGGGACTTGAGCTAAAAAAAAAAGCTCATCCGACATAGAATGGGCAGTATGGTATAATACCATCACATTTGGTATAATTGCAGATGCTAAATGGTATAGCCGCGTCGTTGCTTACTGGCAGCCCTGGTGATTAGATATAATTAAATGCAAAAGAGAATGATTGACAGTTGACATTTCATTTGTTTATCGAAGACCATAAACTACAATAAGACCTCTTTGCTCAGCAGTTCTTTCTGTATTATTCAATGACTCATTATTTCCAGATCCTTCACTACCTTTACAGTCTCGGTCAAAGCGAAGGAAAATCCTCAAAACTGACCCCGAGGATGATGCACCAAAACGCAAATGGCCCAAAAAATTGCCCAAATCTGAACGGCTGAAGACATACAAGCAATACACCGAGGAGATGTTCAGGAAGTGTATGGAGGCTGTGAGGAATGAGGAGATGACTCCGCAGGAGGCTTCCAAAAAGTATCATGTACCGAAGAAGACTATATGTGCTAAACTCAAACTGGGCCCTGATGCTGGTGAGTTCACTTTTGGATTCTTATTTACCGCTGTTCATGCAGAATATTGCTTATTTAACCCCCTAACCGCCCAAGTCGGATGTAACCGACAAATATTTTCAAATCCAATTCACCTATTTGGAACATCAGTGGACATGAAAATATTTATCAGATAAATGGATAAATTCGACTTGGACGTTTATAGGGATAACCGACTTGAAAAATGGGGAGGTTCTATGTTCCACTGCATATTTTTTAGGTTATCCATGCAATTAAAACAAAATAAATGCCTATTATAATAGGAAGTAATAATAATATAATTTATTTGCCACATAAATATACACCTAAAATATATTTTAAGTACATTGCAAATGTAAAAAGAGGTTTTTTTCTTTTGAATGTTTTGTATTGGTAGTCGCTATATTATGAGCATGTTGGAGCTTCATTAAAAAACATTAATATTTTTTATGCAGACAATATAATAATACCATACCCGGACATTATAATACAGCGCCATCTAGTTTCGAGCCAAGAAATGGGCCTTGTGTTACGGATACGTAAGATAGTTGATTTGTTCGTAAATATATACAAAAAATAGTACATGTATAATTCTCCCGACATCAATGTCAGAACTGGACCAAATTGAAAAGGGACCACACGGGAAGCACCAGCTTTCGAATAAAAAAGAATTATCAAAATCGGGTCACCCAGTCGAAAGTTATGAGGTAACTAACATTAAAAAAAAATACAGTCGAATTGATAACCAAAAAAAGGAGGACCTTTTTTGAAGTCGGTTGATAAATAAATAATTAATAATGTCGGTGCTCATCACACGAACATTTGCCCCCTACCTACCGGTATTTGAACCACTGTGCTAATCGGGTCGTCGTCATAATTGCCTGTATCTTTTCATTGTGGGGGTAGGCGGGAGGAGGGAGACAGGCACGCACGGTTGCGTATGTAATAGGCTAAGCAGTCGTTCCAGTGGCGTAGCGTGGGGGGTGCTGGGGCAGGGGGGGCATGACCCCGGGCAGCAAATTGTGGGAAAAAGTTTTTTTCTTGCAGTAATAAGCTAAATTTGGACCGGCAAATTTCTAGTCGGCCCCGGGCGGAAATCCCACGCTACGCCAATGAGTCGTTTAGACCATTTGATCGACTTTCGGCTAATCTACGCTCTTGGATGCCAAAATACCACCCAACGTTGTTGGAATCAGATTTGGATCAATGTTGCGACTGGCATATTATTATTTCTTTCAAATAAATTTATATTTATTTCAAATTAACTTTATTAAGCATTTATGGAACGTTCATTTGTTATAATTGCACAGCACTAAAAATATTGATTATAAAGAGTGAAAAAGGGGTGGAAGTTTCTATGTGGAATCGATAAGAGATTAAGAGGGTAACAAATAAATAAGCAGATTGATGAAAAACATATTTGATAAAATTACCAATTCTACGTAATCGAAGTTTTAATCATAAATAAATAACAGACTAGAGCCAGCATGCTTCGTGTTGCCATCACCCGTTAGTAGTACGTTAAAAAACATGTTCGGGTAAGTGCCAGCGCATGAAAGTGCGGTTCCCAATACCAAGTACGGCAGTGCGAAAATATTTCCAAACAAAATTTATTTTATTTAATATCCTGCAATACTAAAAATATGCGTGAATGGAATCGCTTAAAACTATCATCCCGAGTGAGACTTGTACCCAACAATGGGACACCATGGGAAATCCATCTTTTCGGTCCCTCAATGCTAAGGATTCTGACCACTATGTCTTTAAAGGACCATGACATGCTCTCCATCCACCGCGGTCACCCTCAAAGTGGATAGCTGGCTTCGAAATAAGTTACCCAGTTATTTAAAATATGTATAACCAAGATATAGGAAAATCAATGTATGAATTTCTTGTTGTAGATGTCCTGATTGACAATACAACCGAAACATTGGAACCGTATAAATCAAAACTGCGATCCAAAAGCGCAATCGCAAAAGACAAAGAGACAAAGAAAAATAATAAACTTGCAATGAAGAAAGAGGCACACGAACAATACTCATCGAGCGAAGATGATTACGAAGAATCCGAATTTAGTGCTATAGATAAACAGAGAGACAATATGAAAGCAATACTGCAACATTCAAACGCTACCATTATCGGAGGTTACGGCAAAAATGGTTACAGCTGCCATTTCTGCGAAGAAGAAACAGATTTGCCCGAAGAATTGAAGGAGCATAATATCAAAACCCACGCTAGGTGGGCCGACGAGGCCATAAAAACAAACAGCGTATCAGATTTAGAGATAAAATTAGACGTATCTAACCTAAAATGCAAGTTGTGTAAAAAGACAATAGATTCTTTAGAAAAATTGCTTGGTCATTTAAGCGTAGCGCATACAATTTTAATACACACTGATGTCAAAAATTATATCATTCCATTCAGATTTGATACTGAAGAAGATTTTCAATGCGTTAAATGCAAGAAATCTTTTAGCTATTTCAAACCTTTATCGGAACATATGACTGAACATTATAGGAACTATGAGTGCACTGTTTGCAATCGCGGTTTTATCAACAAACGCTCGATGGAAACACACAACGTTCTACACAAGTCAGGTGTCTTCAAATGCCAGAATTGTCCCAAAATTTTCAGAACTCATTTGGCATTGAATGATCATACGAAATCGGCGCATGTTATTATACGCTACAGAAAGTGCGGGTACTGCGAACAACGGTTCGCAACTCGACAGCTACTTCTCAATCATCAGCTCGAAGTTCATGGTATAAAACCGCCATTACTGTCCTGCGAAGAATGCAGTAAGTCTTTCCCTAGTATAGAAACGTTGACACACCATAAAAACATCTACCATCTGATGGTGAAACCCCACAAATGCCCCCGTTGCTTGATGAGTTTCAATTCGAAAATGAAATTGCGCACTCATATAAGGACTCACGAATGTACTGAATATTTTATATGCGAGATTTGTAAGAGGGCTTACGCTACACAGTACACGTTAGATGAGCATCTGCGAAGACACGAAGACGATACATGCTATTACTGTGATTATTGCGAACGCAAATTTCAACAACAATCCTTTTTTAAATCTCACATGCTCAAACGGCATGGGGAAGTAGTGTAGTTTCGGACCAAAGTTTTGTTCCTATTGCAGTTTTAGTCGATTAATTGATGGAATCGATAGTATCGATATTATCGGAGTTGCGGAACCGGGGCAGAAACTTGTTAATAGCGCCCCCCTGTCCAGTGTTTGAGATAAATTACATAAAAAAACCTAAAACTATTAATGTACCGTAACGGTTGGCATTTTTCCTGAATGGAACAATAAGAACCCTTAAAAAAGTGTTTTTATTATCTGTTGCCTAACATCAACGGTAACACCTGATAAACCAACCAGATTTGCGTATGCAACGCGCTTAGTAGGACAAGTTTTTTTTTTTTAATTTAAATCATATTATTATTATGATTTTGGCGCCCCTGCCGCCTAGATCCTAGGCTGTGTGTTATTGCCTTAAAATATATTATAACAAAGATTAAATATTTTTTACCACTATAGATTTAAGTGACATGCCCTAATTCTTTGCCGGTAGATAATAATAATAATAAATAATTTATTATTATTATTAGAATTTTCTACCCTGCCACATATACATTTGCCCGCGCGCGTTAAGTGAGACCGCAGGTGCTAATTGTGGTAATTATGAAACCTGCAGCTCAAAACAACAAAGTGCTCAAAGCTTTCCATTTACAAAAAAAAATCACAAACATATCGTCGGTCCCTCGGACCAATGCGTGTAGGGTTACCAGATGGTCGGGATTTGGCGGGATTCCCCCGAATTTTTATATGTCTCCTCGACAAAGTACAAAAACTCCCGAAAAACAACTCCATTTTATTTAAAAAATATTGTTGAGTTCTGAATTTTCGTCAAGCAAAACAGTGATGTTTAATGTTGTTCTTTTTAAAATACCTACATATTTACTTTAATTTGATTTTATTATTATTTCTCCCTACCAAAGTCCCAAAATCCTGAAAAATATATTTTCTCTTCGAATATATTTTCGTTCTGGCAACCCTTAAAGCGCGGGTATATGAAGGTAAACAAAACTATTGGCCATACCCATTACTCGGTTTAATATGTGTGAGTGAGGCTCTTTAGCTAAGTATATAGAATATTTACCATTTTGGAATAGACTATAGAGATTTGTTATATACAATCTTATCTTTTGTTTACCGTAAACCAGGGGTTCCCAATCTTTTTCCGCTCGCGGCGCATTCACCAATTTAGATTTTTGCCACGGCGCCCTACTCTGGTTAGCTATTTGAAAAAGATTCAGTAGAAAGAAATAGGCGAATATAATGATACCCGCGAATAATTGTGGTTTTGATTAATGACAGATGTCTTTATTAAATAAAATTAACTAATCGACTCATAGTCGCGCGGCGGCGCCCCTCTTTACTTTCTACGGCGCACCAAGGCGCCGCGGCGCACACTTTGGGAACCCCTGCCCTAAACCATAAACACACGAAAAGTCTTACAATTTATTGCAGTTGGCCTTGGCATATCAAAGTGTCCTAGCACATGCTCAAACGGTGAAGGAAAACATCGTAAAGAAACCTGCATGCTTGAGAAATTTTCGCGATGGCATGTGAAGTCTGCCAACCCGCAGTAGGCTAGCGTGGTGGACTATAGCCCAATCTCTCTCAAATATGAGGACACTCGTGCCCAGTATTGGGACAATAATGAAATATTGATTTTTCTTACACTTACGTAAATATTAGATATTCAAATGAAACTAACTGCCTCGTTGGTCTAATACGACTGCAGAGCAAGAGGTCTTGGGTTCGATTCCCAGGTCAAGCAGTGTTGCAGGTCAAGCAGTGCAGTTGGGGTTTTCTATGAAATTCTCAGTAGCAGCTCGTAGTTTTGATTCTTGCCCAGTTGATGGCAATAAGCTCGCCCCCGATTGTATGAGACCTAAAATATACCTGTAAAAAATGTAGGTGTACATTAGTACACCTCTGCCTAACCCTTCGGGGACGACAGGCGTGATGGTATGTATATTTATTTTAGTCCCATAATAAAAGTGGTTTATTGTTGAACAAAAAATAAGCTTGTATATGTTATTATAGTAATTTAAGTTAAAATAATAATTTGATTTCTGTCAAAAATAATAATTATTGTTCATAAAGTGGTGATTGTTATAAAATTTAAAACACGTTATTCAGATTTTATATGACTATTTGTTTAGGTTAAAAATAAAATGTTAAGTTACTTTTGATATTAAATAAATAAAAATTAGTAAAAAATTAACGTGTTTTTTATTACTACATTGTTTGAAACAATGATAATTTTTGGGTACAACATTTCAACCCCTTGTAGAGAAATGTCTCCGTTCCAAGGAAGTATCTCAGAACTGAGACGATTTATAAATAAAAATTAAATCCGGGTCACGGAACCCCAGCGAAAGCATAACGACTTCTAAATCGACGCCAACGCCATCTAGTTACGCGTGGAATAACTTTGGGGTGGACGTTGACATAACTATAAATAGTGTCAATTTAGAAGCAACGTTTGAATGTTTCAATTCCTCAATAGAATTCAAAGAAGAAATTTTAATTATTGAGATTATTTCCTGAACATTGTTCAATATATGTTATTCGTACTGTGCAGAGTTCCCCGAAGTTCAATTCGAGTGTCCATGCATGCCTGTCCAGCTTATGTCTCGTCTCTTTATCTTAAAAGTGTATGTTATTAATTTAAAATATAACTATCAATACCTTACCGAATCGTTGGAGACTGATTGTTATTAAATTACTGGATAATATGATATGCTTATTATCATAAAGAAAATATTTATTCTTATAAAACTGACATTGCTTTGTGTTAAAAACTAAAACCCACAGGAGAACTCTTGTTTATTGTTCGTAACGTTTCCCCATGAAGATTTTGTCAAGCTGTGTGCCTAATCTGAAAAAACCGGAGAAGAATTCGATATCAAACTGTTATTTTAAATATCATCGAAATTAATATAAAACTTTAAAGTAAGTGTGATCAAAATATGGAAATCAATGTATGAATTTCTTGTTGTAGATGTCCCGATTGACAATACAACGAAATCCACATATCAATGGAAATTGGGACCGCGTAAACCGAAAATGAGGAAAAAGCCCAATATCTTACGGAGTACCTCTATAAATGACACTACGAGGAAACTAATCGAAGAGTATAAATTAAAGGCAAAACAAATAGTACAAAAAAAAGTTAGTTCGACAATCGTAAAAGATATTGATGTCGGTACAGAAAGTAAAGCTGATGTGAAAGCTACTGAGGATAAAGAAGTCACAGAAGGTCCCGTGGATGCTAAACAAGTTCGCACTCGATACAAAGCAATCGTTAATGAGAAATTTAAGAAAGAGGACGAAGAACCCACGAGACCTGACACACATGAAATGGTCAAACATAAGCATAACATAAAGACTATTTTGGAAAATTCTAATGCAACCATTATCAAAGGCTTTTGGGGAGTAGGTTTCGCTTGCAACTTCTGTGAAGAACAACGAGAGATACCATGGGAATTGAAACAACATAATCTTGAAGCTCATAGCACTGTAGGGGGCGATGCCGTCAAAGTGAAATACGTCGCGGATTTAGTAATACGACTTGATATTACAAATCTCAAATGCCTATTATGCGATAAAAGTTTGAACACTTTAGAAGAACTGACGGAACACCTAAGCGATATCCATTGCAAATTAATATATAAAGATATAAAAAACCATATAATACCTTTCAAATTCGATGCTTTATTAGATTATCTACAGTGCGCTATTTGCAATAAAGAGTACAAATTTTTCAAGCTACTATCGGAACACATGAGCGAGCATTATAGGAATTACGAATGTGCGGTCTGTGATCGTGCTTTTATTAACAAACAGGCAATGCAAACACATAGTTATAGGCATAAAAGAGGCGTTTTCGAATGCGCTCATTGCTCAAAAGTTTTCGATACTCGACCAAAACGGAGCGTTCACGAGAGAGTCGTCCATTTGTTATCGAACAAAACCCGAAAATGTGCGTTCTGTGACGAGCGATTCTCCACAAAAGACTTAGTATTGAGCCACGAAGCTAATGTACACGGAGTGGAGCGTGCAGTGTTCTTCTGCCAAGCATGCAACAAGTCCTATCACAGCCAGAGCTCCTTAATCACACACAAAAACCGATACCACCTAATGCAGAGACCACACAAATGCAGTTACTGCGAAATGGCGTTCTTTTCCAAAATTGAACTCAGGTCTCACACGGTTACTCACACTAAGTTAAAGGAATTCAAGTGCGATATATGTCATAAGTCGTTCGGTACTCAGTGTGGCTTAAGGCAGCATATGAGGGCCCATTCAGGAGATAGGAGATACAAATGCGATAGCTGCGACCGCGCGTTCGTTCACCGTACTACTTTCAAAGTTCACATGAGAAGTAAACATGGAATGATTGTATAAGTGCGTGATATTGTTGGGGAGGAAATATGCTCATATTTTCTCTCCACGCAAAGGCGGATCCAACGGACGAGTCTTGCGGGGAAATCGCCCTCCCCCTGTGGGCTGGATTTAGGTCCACCAAAAAATACTCTATTGAATTAGAATTACCGAATTGGAGTATTTTCGGACCATGTGAGCTGCTGGCGGGTCCACCCTTGTGTGGCGGGTCCACCCTCCACGATGTGGAATAATAATTTGGACTCTTTGTATTTTCCGCTCCAAAAAAAACAGGGCAACCATTAGGACGCAGAAAACTGAATAGTTTCTACGAGTTTACTTGTTATTACAACCAGACTTGAATGAACGTATTAGTCGTTCATCGTTCATGTCTTTTAGTGTAACACCTTCGAACCACCTTGCCTCTGTCTTTCAACGCTAAGACGCCGTTGTAAATTCAATTAGCCGATATTCTGCGCAGCATCATTTTAAATTACCAAGCCTAGAACCGCAACGTATCAACTTTTCCACACATTCCAGCAACAATTCCTTGGTATAGTATCGTGAGCGTCAGAATGGCTGGTTGTCTGTGGCGTTGGTCTATGAGAGTTGATTCGAAAATTGCTACATAATTGCTTATATTTGCTTCATATAATAAATAATTGCTACATAGGATATATATTTAGAAACAAAATATTTTTTTTGACCAGCGATCCTGACGTTTGGATGGCTGGTCAACCTCCTAGTTTATAGTCAAGCATGCAGAGTTTCCCGAAATGTATTGCGTCAATAATTGCTTCATATTTGCTTCATTTATCTAATTTATTTGTAACTTGAAACAAAAGTTAAATAAAGGATGTACCAATTATTTAAATTATCCCAAGGAAAAGTGCCTGATAAAATAATAAAGGCAAATAGTTGCAGTGTGTCTTCACTCAACGATATTGCTACTTTAGGAGGCAGGCGTTTTAAATTGTTAAATGGCATGTTATGTTTTGAGTACGTAAGTGGATAATAAGTACATTAAAAGGATATCGTAAATAAAAAAAATCGCATTACTTCCGATGTCACCAGAGCTTAAACGATTAAACCGACACCTACATAGCCAATTATTTATTATTTTATCAGGCACTTTTCCTTGGGATTATTTAAATAATTGGTACATCCTTTATTTAACATATGTTTGAAGTTACAACTAAATTAGATAAATGAAGCAAATATGAAGCAATTATTGACGCAATACATTTCGGGAAACTCTGCATGCTTGACTATAAACTAGGAGGTTGACCAGCCATCCAAACGTCAGGATCGCTGGTCAAAAAAAATATTTTGTTTCTAAATATATATCCTATGTAGCAATTATTTATTATATGAAGCAAATATAAGCAATTATGTAGCAATTTTCGAATCAACTCTCATAGACCAACGCCACAGACAACCAGCCATTCTGACGCTCACATAGTATCGTGTCACAACGTACACCCGAACTTGTTAATAATCTTCTGTTTATATATGCAATCAAATTGTAATCAGTTGTATTATCTTTAAGAAAATTGTGTAGAAGTGTTTTTTCTAAGATTTTTTTTGTGAATATACTTTTTAGTATAGGTTAAGATGTAGATTTATCTTGTAATTCAGAGATGATATGCCAAGTTAGCCGAAGAAGCTAAGAGCTGTCAACCCATTATTTTCTCACTGCTGGTTTCCCTCTGATTCGAAAGGAATGATGCTATAGTCCGCCACGCTAGTTTAATGCGGCTTGGCAGACGTCACACCCCATCGAGAATAGTTTTTGTAGGCTGGTACCTAACTACATACTGTGTATGTTATGTTGTCCATACAGTAGGACCTCTATCGTGGGGTGTGATTTTTTTTCAAGCAAACGCTCTTACCTGGAACAAACATCTGGGTCATTAAAAAAGGAATTCGGCGCAGCGACCGGATACCTCAGCCGCTGATAATTATGATATTGTTGGAAGAATTCACGATAGTGTTAATTATGTGTTTATACGTATCTGTATCTATGAAACTAGTGCGTATTGATAATATGGAACTGCAATAACTAAAGAAGAAACTCTTGTTCGTAGATACCCCGTGGATAAATAACACTGCGGGGAAAGAAGACGGCAGTGACCCAAAAGTATCAAGGGCACAGACAAACCGATCAATTTTGAGACGTTTCAAAGAGAATGTGCGAACTATATTAAACTTTTCAAACGCAACACCGGTTAGGGGGCACTGGGGTATTGGGTATGCTTGCATATATTGCTCCTACCAAAACCCTGAACCCTCCCAATTAAAAGCCCACACGTTATCCACACATGCCTCAAACACAAATGAACTCGACAACGTGAAATACGTTTCCGATATGATTATAAAACTAGACATCACTGATCTTGAATGCAGCCTTTGTGACCAGAAAATAGATGGTCTCCAAACAATTATGGAGCATTTGAAAGATATACACCAACGGCCAATCCATTTAGACATCGACAATCATATTTTACCGTTCAAATTTGATACCGATGTCCTACAATGCAGCATTTGCGCGAAACAATTCGATAATTTCAAGCATCTCTCAGAGCATATGAATGAGCATTATAAAAACTATAACTGCTCAGAATGTGGGCGATATTTCATCAACACGCGTTCTTTAAGGACTCATAAGAATCGGCATCAGACCGGAGTCTTCATTTGCGCGTATTGCTCCAAAATTTTCAATACTAGAATTAAAATGAAAGAACACGAGAGAGTGCTACACCTTAGAGGCTCCAAGACAAGGAAATGTGGGTATTGTGAGGAGATGTTCATGGATCCCGTGAGGAAAACTGAACATGAGGTCAAGGAACACGGCGCCCCCGTTCCTCAGTTCGAATGCAAAGCTTGCGGAAAGAACTACGATAGCCAACGGTCTTTGAAAGATCATACGAAGCACTACCACCTATTATTACGACCCCACACTTGTTCCGATTGCGGCAAAGGATTCTACAACAAACAAGAAATGAAACGACATAGAGTGAAGCATACCAAAATAAAGGAATTTCAATGCGTTATTTGTTCCAAATGGTATGGGACAAGAAGTTCCCTGAAGACACACATGTACACGCACGAAGAACAGTCGTACACGTGTAATGAATGCGGTCAAGTTTTTGATCATCGGAATGTTTGGGTTCGCCATGTCAAAACATGTATAAAGCGCTGAGAGCGCTTATAACGTGGTTTATCGGTTCTATGGATATAATAACCTTTCCAGCAGTTTTAGTATTTCCCCTTATAGTTGGAATTATCACAAATCCTTAGAGGATGCTGATGGCTGACTATTGAACTAAAATTATGTCCCATTTTCTTGAAATCATGTTATTGATTTCTCGATAAAAGCTTCCACATCCCCATTTGCTTCCCTTGAGGGGTGATTTCTGGGATAAAAACTATTCTATGTCATTCCCCGGGACTCAAACTATCTCCATACCAAATTTCATCTAAATCAGTTTAGCGGTTTGAGCCTGAAGAGGTTATTTCAATATTTCACATTTATGATATTAATAAAAGATCCTAGAAAATTTCAAATCCTGAAAATTGCCAAATGTAAATATAAGAGAGCCATTTTATCCAAGTCGTGAACAAGATTGTTAGAGGACAGGTATAGTCCGTTTATTACCGGAGCCTTGATTTCCGAGATACAAGTATTTCTACATAGATACTTGAAGGTTGATATACTTACTTAGATATTTGGTTTTCTTTTTGTAAATACAATGTCTCAAATCATATTGATAATTTTAATATTGTATTAAATTCAGGCGGTTTTTGCCTGAAAATTCAATATTTATTCATCGATTACTGTATATTATTGTAATTCATATTTGAAATAAAATTGTGTAAGCATCTCTTAGATTGTTTGATTTATTAATCGTCTAGCTTTTACCCGCGATTTCGTTTGCGTAGAATTAGTAATTCGGTAGCTTATTTTCTATCCAACCTTCTTTTTCATCAATCTGTCTGCTTATTTCGAAAGGATTTTATTATTTTTATTATTAGTTTTAGTCCTTTTTTTAAAGAAACGAATGTCTCCCCATAAAATCTTTGTCCCCTGGGATATAAACTATGGCTTTGTCCCCGGGACTCAAACCATCTCAACTACATCTAAAACGCCACTGGTCTCCTCTAATTTAAGAAGGATTAGGCTTTAATCCACCATACTAGCCTGCTGCGGGTTGGCAGATTTCACAAGCCATCGAGATAATCCAGCACATAGATTTCTTACGATGTTTTTCTTCACCGTTTGAGCATGTCATAAATATGGATCGTATATAGTCATAAGCATAGAGATCGATACGACACGTATGGCTTCACAGTCCACTGGTTTTATGATGTGTAACATTTTTGCTTTCGCTTTTCTGAAACTGTGGTAATGATTTCGTAAAACGGGACGCAAGCATACAACAGGAAGCCGGGGGACGAAAAGTGCAATAGGATAGGCGCGCTATTTGATTTAACCAATGCGCGTAGTGCTAGATTTAGCCGTCAGGTAGTACCAATCCATTTTCTGAGAAGTTGGCACCATTAGCCATCTATGCTACGAATGTAAAGCCCGTTCGTTATTATTAAAAAAATCTCATTCTGTAGTTTCTGCCTACCCTCAGGAGAAAAAAGCATTTTATTTATTATATTCAACAGGTAACTGCTAATTTAGACAGATTAAGTATGCACCTGGTTTTCTGACCGTATGTAGCACAGTTTTCTACCACTTAACACTTGCAATAATCAAAAACATACTCTTTACAGACGAAGTGGACCCGAACCGCGAGAAAATGTACCAACTAATACAAGAAATCAAAGCCATCCTCACATTCACCAACGCCACGCCATATAAATCTAAAAACGTGCGTTACTACTGCGCGTATTGCTCCACCGACGGGCCCCACTTCGAGGATCCCGATGACCTTCGATCCCACACGAGGACTGAGCACGTGGGACACCGGATAGACCAAATAGAATACGCCATGCGCCCATATTGGATGAACGAAGTCATAAAACTCGACATCGATAACCTCCTTTGTACAGTGTGCTGTATCGTCATAAATAACTGGAACGAAATGTTCAGGCATTTAAAAGACAAGCACAATGTACACCTAGACCAGGCTTATTCTAGAGCAATTCCTTATATACTAAAACCTGATCTAAAATGCGCACTTTGCAAGGAGGCTTACAACAATTATTTGCATTTAGACGGCCATATGAACGCCCATTACAACAGCTATGTCTGCGATGATTGCGGTGACACATTCCTATCGCACACTCGGCTTAAGCAACATGCAAAGATACACGACACAGGTAAGTATCCTTGTAACATATGTAATAAGGTGTTCTCCCTGCAGAAGTATAGAAGAAAGCACATAGTTTCCGTCCACGAGCATCAGTCGAAGTATAAATGCTCCTATTGTCCCGAGAAATTTACAGGGGAGTATCTTAGGCACTTGCATTGTCTTGAGCACCATAAAGAGACGATTACGACTATCACCTGCGAGTTGTGCGGCAAATCGTTCACTTGGAAGCCGTACTACATGACACATATGAAGAAGAAACACGAGAACAATAAGAAATATAAATGCGACCAGTGCGACAAAACTTTCCACAAGCAGAATGAACTGAAAAGTCATTTGTTAAGACACTATACTTCGAAAAATTACTTCGAATGTAACATTTGTCATAAGATGTATGCGTCAAAGCCTTCGCTGAAACAGCACGAGAAGCTGCACAATAAGAAATGATATGTATAACTACCATCACGCCTTCCTTGAAGGGCTAGGTAGTACTGAAACACACCCACAGATAGTCCAGTTTCATCATAAATCTATATATTGTTTCACTGCTGGGCACGGGTCTCCTATCATTTAAGAGGGATAAGGCTATAGTCCACCACGGTAGGTTAATGCAGGTTGGCAGGTTCCTGACGATGTTTTTATTCACCGTTTGAGCATACGCCCGATCCTCCAAAAACTCAGTGGTGCGTCTTGGGACTGAAAGCAAGATCTTTGAATTCACAGTCTACTCGTCATAGTCCGGTTTAGATCTTATGAAATGGAAGAGTCTATTGAAAAAGGGCGAATCCGTTTAAGGTAACTGCCCAAAGCAATCTTCATAAAATCGAGGGGCTAAAAAAAATTCATCCCACTTAGATTACCAAAACATAAAAAGAAAACTTGATGACCTTTTTTTAACCCCCCAGCACCCTTGACCGCGCGGATTGAAATTGTCTTAACTTTCGTACGCTCGTTTTTTTTCTCCGTCGTGCCCCCCTAGATGGGATGCCCTAAGCAATTGCTTGGCAATACCTGTGGTAGCCTAGTGGTGAGACCAGTGGACTGAAATGTCATATGTCTCGAGATCAAACACAAAGGTCACTGACTAATTGGAAGTTATGTGCGTATTTATCACATGCTCAAACGGTGACGGAAAACATCGTGAGGAAACCTGTATGCTGGCATATGGCTATTATCTCGATGGCATGTAAAGTATGCCAACCCGCAGTAGGCTAGCGTAGTGGACTATAGCCTAATCCCTCTCAAATGAGAGGAGACCCGTGCCCAGCAGTGGGACAATAATGGGTTGATGATGAAGCAATTGCTTAAATAGCTTATAGGCTAAACCACGACTGACTAGATCACACGACTATAGCCGACCCCCCCCCTCCCCCTGGCTTAAAAGCTAGATCCGCGCTTGGCATTATCTGAGTATTCCGCTTATAAAACTCGTCTGCGGATATTGGGTAATTATGTCCATAACACCGTGAATGAAAAAAACCAACAATTGTTTTCATATGCCAAAATAATCACCTAATAATATGTTGTTAATAATTTAAATTGTTATTAGTTGCAATTTTGCAATAGTTTTAAACAAATTAGTGTTTAGGGGACATCAGACGCTTTCGACTATACAAAAGCATAAGCAGAGACATATATGGCTTATAATTGAATCATGTATTTTGGGAAAATTGTATGTAGCTATTTATTTTGCTATATAATAATAATAATAATAAAACGTTTATTTTCAGGCTACTGTGGCCCATAGATATATACCTTACAGACTAACATATATATATCAAAAATATAGCCCACGACGCTAACCTAGTGTGAGTTGGCACAATTCACACGCCATCGAGATATTCTCTCAGCTATGTAGGTACCTTTCCTGACGATGTTTTCCTTCACTGTTTGAGCATGTGATACGTATCCTATTATTTGATGTCGTCAATAGGATTGTAAATACCTACAGAGTTCGTGATGATATAACGACATTAAATTGGATTTCGATACCCGCTAGATAATCAAAACAATTTAAAATTATCTAAGGGACCGTTCAAGTATTACGTAAGCATTTTTTTTTCTAGATTTAACCCGTGTCAGCAAAATAAAGCAAATTTCATACCTACCTACCTTAGCCAATCTTAAAAAAAAGCTAATAAACTTCGCAAAACGTCCCAATCGTGGGACATAATGTGGGACAATTTGCGAATGGGACGTTCTGCGAATAGGACGTTCTGCGAATGGGACATTTTTTTACCATGGGACTTTTTGCGAATGGGACGATTTGCGCCTGAACCAAAGAAACTGCAGCTATTATGCGTTGATATGGGCGGTTTTTAGTGGGGGCGTGGTGTAGCGCTGGGGCCAAGCCCCCTGAAGGAAAAGCCTAGATACGCCCATATATCCCAAATTTTGGTAAATTTAAATTTACTATACCACGATACTCAGCAGTTTGTAGTTTCATTTAATGTCGTTTTCTCGTCACCACTCCGTATACATCATTTTTAACATCTGCCAATGCTTATATTCCGTTTACAAAACTGTATTTAAATAATAATGTGATTATGTAAATGTAAATAAATACAATAATGTGTAATAAAAACCATAAGTACTTGTTAATAGTTGTTTTATTATTGCATTCAATAATACTCTGATTTCCAGGATTTTGATCCTAATTTCTTTTTTTGGTAGGTATTTAAGAAATAATTATATCTAATAGCTTTCTACTACTACAAATCCATTGTATGTGTCCTCATATGAGATTTCAACGTGCTTTTCTGCACAAAAGCCAGTCCACACACAACACAAGAATATCGCTTATCGTTATTATGGATCCGCATATGTAAAATTAATGCTCTATTCCTACTATACAACTTTTTACACACACAACACTCGTATGGTCTTACCCCGTTATGTTTAACCATATGTTCTTTCAACTCCGTCTTATTATAACACATGTATGGGCAAAAATCACACTTAACATCCCTTTGTTCTAAGTGACACCGTTTAATATGTATTGATAGACTGTATTTCCTATTAAAACCACGTTCACAAATATTACACTTGTACAATATTGGTTCTTCTCCATGCACATCCACTAAATGCTTCTGTCTGGAGAAGTAGTCGAGAAACTTCTCTGGACATTTAGGGCATTTATTCTTCTTCAGCATCAGGTGAACAGCCTCATAGTGTATCCTGTATTTCAGCTGAGACGGAAAGTCTTTTTTGCAGATGTTACAACTGAATTTGTCTTGACGGTGTAACATGTACAAATGCACACCGAGCCTATGTTTTGTTATAAATCCAGCCCCACATTCTTCACATATGAAATTACCAAAATGTTTATTCATGTGCCTCTCAATAGCCCCAAAAGTTTCCAATTTTAAGCCGCAAACTTGACATTCAAAATCAGTTTCTTTCAATTTAAACGGTATCACTCTATCTGAGTACCCAGAATATATTTTTATACCATGTTTTTCAATTAAATGTGTTTTCAAATCGGTTAAATTCTTCATATTTTCATCGCATCTCGTGCATTTCAAATCCGTTATATCCGCATACACAATCAATTCATCAGCTGTGTATTTCGTTAGGAGTTTGTATATACTGGATTTCGGGTGGGTAGTTTGATGTTTTCTGAGCGCATCGTGATTGTAAATTTGTCGGCAGTAGAAACACGGGTACCCGTTACGCATCTTCGTTTTGAAGGCAGTCGCGTTGCTTTGCTCGAACAGAGCGCTTGTGTTGACAGCAAGCGCTAATTTTTCTGACACAATATTGTTTTCGGTTCTGTTGGGCGGTTTATCGAGGAACCATTTTATCGATTTTGGTGTTACAATCTTGTCTGTAAAAGAAATATATTTCAATATTTATAATAAATATCGATAGATAGATAGATTGTTTATTTCTGTAAAAAGATCTTTTAAAGACACTTTTACAAGTCATTGTAATATTATTTTAGGATCTATTTCTGAAATCAATTCCCAATTCATTATGGTACTGGGCTGATAAAAAAAAAATATTTGCAATGGTTAGACAGTTAGGTAAACCAGCAATATTTCTCACCATTAGTGCAAATGAAATTGGATGGACTGATTTAATTCAATTATTATATAAGTTAAAAAATAATGGAGCTGAATTGTCAAAAAAAGATGCTGAAGAATTACACTATCTTGAAAAAGTTACTTTGATTAATGAAGATTCTGTAACGTGCGCAATCTATTTTAATAAGCTGGCCAATGTACTCTTGAATATTTTACAGTCTCCTAAGAAGAGTCCATTTGGAAAATACTATGTGATGCATTATTTCAAAAGAATTGAATTTCAGCATCGAGGTAGCCCGCATACCCATACATTACTGTGGCTAGCAAATGCACCGAAAGATGCTTTAGGTGAAAATAAAATGGATGCAATTTCACTGATCAATCATCTTATCTCCATTTCACCGAAAGAAGCATCAGGGCAAATAAAATTACAAACACACAAGCAGTCATTCACGAATATCGGCTCATAGACCTTTTGGAGGATGAGGGTCGTTGGACAATAATATAGTCGCGACAAAGTTCAACCATAAAGTGTATATTTATTCAACAAAAATGCTCTATATACAAGGTGTTGATTTGCATCCTCGTCAAATTCAAGGACGTAATTATGCTAATGATTCTCGACCCAAAGCAACAATAAAATGAGTAGGTATTTTTTTTTTTTTTTTGCTTGTATACGGAAATCCGCAAGTGTGAACCAGCCGTATCTAAACGCGGCCCGTCTGTTACTAGCCCTATAACCGCGCTTTCACACACAAACAAACGCAAACAACACATACACAACGCATACGCAACGATCATTCATCGATCGATTCGTAGGTACAAATCCCTAGCCACGCCGACGCGTGCGCGCGCTTTGCGAATTTCACTTCTCGGTACATCGTTGAGACGTAGGTACGAAGTGCAAGATGACGGACAACTATCCGAATGTCGAGTTGAATGGAGAGATGGTCCGCCTGTATGCCATTAGTGGAGACTTCCAGCGAGACCCACGGGCAAGCACGCGGCAGGCTGGTCAACACTGGAGTGCACCACACTACAGTGTTTCGCCTACTGAAGCGTGAATTGCAACACCCAAAAACTGGAGCTGTTGCGTCACGTTGTCGAGGAGATGTTGGAGGATGTTCCCTGGCACTCCATCGCAACTTGTACTACCAGCAGGACGGTGCCCCCCCTCACTATGGTCGGCAAGTACGCGAGTACTTGACCGAAAGTTTTGGTGACCACTGGATCGGTCGCGGAGGACCTGTGGCCTGGCCTCCGCGTTCTCCGCACCTGACGCCTCTAGACTTTTATGTGCGGGGAGACGTTAAAAGGTTAGTTTACACGGAGGAAGTGACCAGTGTAACAGAATTACGTGTGTGGTGGCCACTTTGAACAATACCTCCGGGTAACTTAAGTAGGTAATTTATTTATTTGTACATTTTGTAAATACGTTGTTAGCCTAATCAATTTGATTAGTGTAAATAAGTTGATTTCAAATTTGTAACTACGCTAATAATACCTAAGAGTCGAAAGTATCACCACGTACTTACATTTAACTAGCACGTCTTTCCATTTCCATCATACGTAGATCGGTACACCAACTAAGGTAGGTATTATTGCCGGTCCTAAGCCCGTTAAGTAGGAAGGAAAATTTCAAATCAATCAATTTAATCCACAAATCAAAACAAAATCACTACGAAAACTTTAGGTGGAAGGATAAAGCAAAACTAACATTTTATTAATCATCTGATAACAGGTCAATGAACTTTTCTTTGGCGCACTAGTATTACTGCCATTAGTAAGATTTCCGCATTCCAATGATGCTCAACAATGAGTTCATTATCAAGCAAAATTTATGACAATAATGTAGGTGATTTTCGAAATAAAATTACGTAAATTATTGCTACCGATCATTCGTTCGCCCGCGCTTGCATTTCGTAGGAAGACGTCGACACTCACGCACACAGCTGCATTGTAGCTGTGTGCATAGTCGGGTGATTCTGTTTTATTTGTATTGAATTAAGGGTTTAATTCTGAAACACTGTTAAAATTCAACAACAAATAAAAGCAGCACTTTTTAGTTATTGCCCACTACCGTACTTTCAATTGATTATTTATGTATTTTATGACAACCTCCTGAAATTTGACGAGGATGCAAAACACCTTGTATATTTACAAATACAAGGGTACAAATACAAGTCATCCTAAACCTATTAATAAAATATTTACACCAATTAGAATCTATCTAGCGAGCGCGCGATAAAGCGAGGGGCGCGAGGCGCGGGGCGCGGGACGTAGGTCGCATGCAGGTGTTCGAATCTATAAATATTGGTAGCGCGCGCGCGGGCTCCTGCATTTCGCGCCGCGCGTCGCCGTCGAGCGTAGCTCCGTGATCATCTCTGCTCCTCTGCCTGCTGTCGTGAAGATCGCTGCTGTGTGCATGTTGTTACTCCGTGTTGTGCTTGCTGCTTGCTCCAAAGTCTCCAAACCGCTCTTATCAGAGCGAACTAACGCGTGCAGCGGCGTAGCGTGTTACTATGCGCGCCGCGTCGCTGCCGCGAAAGCGTCTTTATCAAGACGGCGTCGTGTCTCCATGCAGCTGTCATAAAACGTTATAGTCTTTTTCAAGACTGCTTCTTCGCTGGAGTAGCATGTCAGAACGTACGGTAATGGTAATGGTTTCTGGTAACGGTGGTAAGGTAATAATGTTGTCTGGTAACGGTGGTAATGGTTTTGAAGGAGGTACGGTAAGGTAAGTGATTTGTGTACTGTGTCACTACAACCTCAACAATGTCGTTTTGAAGCACCATTCATGCCTTCTCGTTATACAGAAATATTATTACCTATGCAACAAGATGAAATCGGTTTTAATCACTATATGCAATCTTACAGAAATATTCGAATTAATCTCGAAAATAATGATTATGAGGATTTGGATAGTTTTTACCAACAAAATAATATTTCTTCAGATGATGAATATCGCAATATACTTCGAGCAGGAATCAAGAGACCAAGAGTTTTCATAAAACGCGAGCCCAGTGAGAAATGGCATAATCCATTTAATCCGTTTATTTTAACCTGGTTAAATCTAATATGGATATTCAGTTCATAACGGAACAATATTCGTGTGCCCAGTACGTAGCTGAGTATGTTAATAAAACAAATCGCGGAATAAGTAATTTACAACGTGAAATCATTAAATGTATGGAACACCCGGAGTTTGATGTTGTGGAAATTACAAAAAATAGATTGGGAGTTGAAATGCTGAATAGTGTTGAAATACTAAAAAAAAGAAACTGCCTGGTACCTTCTAAGAGAACCGATGTCAAAAAGCTCTTCTGTTATAGTTTATATTGTGGCCAGAGGAGCGGCAAAAACTCAAGAAAACTACTAAAGAGCTACATGAAATGGGAATTGATGATGATTCTACTGATATTTGGAAAGAGAACTGGTTTACAAAATATCAAAAAAGGCCTGAAGAATTAAGTGATGTCACGCTTGCCCAGTTTGTTGCTTATTATAATGTTCACAGCGATGGAAAAGTTACAAAACGGCAAAAATCTAGAATAATTCGTTATCGCAGTTATGACATGTCACAAAATTTGTCAGATTACAAACGGGAAATGGTAACTTTACATATTCCGTTTAAGAGTGAAGATGAAGAAATCTTAGCTGAAATGAAGTTTATTGCAATTTATAACACTAATGAAAATTTGATTTTACAAGGCAGACAAGAGTTTGAATCTAACTTGGACATTCTAAAAACTATAGAGATTTGTCGTAATTTGTGTCGCGAAGACGGAATCGATGATAATGATGAACCGGAAGAAAATATTATTGCTGAGCAAAATCCATTTCAGCATTTGTATGATAATCCAGATGCCATTGTTAATGATGATATTCGTTTAGCAACGTTACATAAATTGGGGATTATTGCAAAAAGAAGAGAAAATTTAATAGCCAACGAAGATTTTTATAATTTGATGAGAATCGCTAATGAAAAACAAAAAAGTTTATTGCTTCATGTTATCTATCATCTTTTATAATGTTCCTTTTCAAATATTTTTTACAGGCCCCGCTGGATGCGGTAAAACATTCGTAATTAAACTTTTAATGGAAATTTATAATCGTTACACGGATAATGACGGATACTGTAATGCATATATAACTTGTGCTTCAACGGGTAAAGCTGCAGTGGCGATTGCAGGAACAACTGTAGGTACATACAGCTTTAAAAATATCATTATCAAGGTTACTTCCTTTAAGTAACGAAACTGCGCAGCAATATAGAACATTGTTTAAATATGTTAAAGTTATTATTATTGATGAGATAAGCATGATCAGCGCTCAATTATTGATAAAAATTGATTCGAGATTAAAACAAATTACTGGTAACTTTCAATCGAACTTTGGTGGATTAGATATTATTTTCATCGGAGACTTACGTCAATTACCTCCCGTTCGCGCTACTCCTATCTACAAGCAACCTAAGCAGACTAATGTTGGACCAATATTATGGCGAAATCTGAAATTTTATGAACTAGACCAAGTTATGCGTCAAGCAAATCAACAAATCTCGTCAATACTTACAAAAATCGGGAACGGTGAACGTCTTAATGAAAGTGAAATATCTATCATTGAATCTCGTTTTTATTCCGTAGAAGAAGTGTCCTCAAGGTATTCGATTATTTAATACAAATTACGCAGTCACTGAGTATAATAATCGAATATTAAACTCTTATTCAGAAAAAATAATTTCAACTGCTAATGATGTTTATAGTGGATGTACTACCAAGGATCAAGAGACTTTTGTGCACCAAAAACTAGATAAAATGTCCTTGATTGATACAAATGGGTTGCCTTACCAAACAACATTTGTAATAAATATTTATTACATGATTACTACAAACATTGATGTATCTGACGGATTAGCAAATGGAGCTGTTGGGAAGTTAGTTCATGCAGAAACCGATATCGAAGGAGTAGTTAAAATAGGATGGCTTGAGTTTCCAGAATTACCTCGAATTGGTGAAAAATTAAGACGTAAAGCAGCAGGTCACGCAGCAGAAAATAATATCAGTCGAATGGCTGTACCAATTGCACAAAGATCCTCTACAATTCCGCTCAATAATAACAAAACTATAGTTGTTAAACGTACACATATTCCGTTAGTTTGTGCTTGTGCTACTACCATTCATAAATCACAAGGTAGCACATTTCCGGAAATTGTTTATGAATATGAGAAACATCACAGCCAATCCTTGTTATATGTTGCTTTATCCCGGGTAACGAGTATTGGAGGATTGTATATAACTACTGTCAATAATGATAAAACATTTTATCACGGCCGAAAAACGTCAACGTCCACCATCGATTTACAAGCAGAATTTAAACGATTGTCTCTGAATAAAGTAGAGACTATAAATGAACAATGGTTTCAGTTTATAAATAACAGGAAAGGTTTGTTACTTTTTACTTTCAATTGTCAAAGTCTTAGACCTCATGTAGCTGACCTGGATGATTCAATTGTGAAAAATTCGAATGTTAGTTCTGTCTGAAACATGGCTAAACAATGACAGTAAAATAAACATTACTGATTTCAAATGCATTGCACAATTTAAACGGCTGAACAGGAGCAGGAGGTGTAGGAATATATCATAATTCTAAAGATGTTGCTAACATTGTAACTTCATCGATAGATTTTTCTGTTCTTTCTCCTGACTTTCATGGGTCACTAACTTCAGCAGTTGGTGATTTATGTATGGCTCAATGCACAATGGTAAATGGGATAAAAATTTTGATTGTTGCAATATATATATCTCCTAATCAGAAGGTGGACGATATTATTGATTTTATTCACCATTCATTGTTATCATACACAAGTGGCGGTGCCTCTTCACTCGGCAACAATAATGATAAAATACCGATGATATTAAGTGGAGATTTTAATATCAATTTTGCATCAGAAAAATCTTTGAAACTAATTGAATTTTTGAAAGATAAACTCAATTTATCCATGAAAAACAATCCTCAAACGTCGACAACGAGATCCGGCACTACAATTGATGGAGTTTTCGCTCGGTTACTGAATTTTGTGGAATGTAAATAATATATTTCGTATTTCAGTTACCATAAGCCATTGATAACACAAATATATAATAACGACATCAATGATAGTAATAATTCTATTACAATTAACGAAATTCAATAATAATCTTTGTAGTAATAAGCTAAAATGAAATAATTGTAGAATTTGTATTTATGTCTATGATAATAAAAGCCTTTTATTAATCTAATTTAACTTTATTTAAGCAATTTCTGTAAAGTTGCATACAGTAAATTATTTTTTGAAAAATAACGTCATAAAGAAATTTCACTTCTTACGAGTGTACGCTAGTACACGCACACATTTTTTTTTATTAGCCCAGTACCATAATGAATTGGGAATTGATTTCAGAAATGCAAAATTAGTTTCAATGCAATTATTGACATAATCTTCATTTTCAATTTGTTCACGTGTGATTTTTGTGTCTTTCCCTATATGCTTAAAGGCAACTGTTGGGGAATCACGAACTCGAAGTCTCATTATTTTCATTGCCATGTATAATACATGATATGGAGTAACAGCTCGACGGTCGGAGCGTCTAAGTTCACTTGTAGCCATTGTATACGGCGTTACTCGTACTCCGTCACGAAACGTACGAAATTGGCCCAAGTATATTGCAGGAAAAGATAATTCCTCCGCGTGTTCGTCAAAAAGTAAACTACCTACGTGGAAGTTTTTTTTCTCCTGGGGCTAATCTTAAATATTTTTCTTCATTCCACATCAATGTTTGCTGCTGAGATACCAAACTTTCTTCGGTATTGGTATGTGTTCACTTATTTCATCTTGAGGCACAGCATCGATGTCATTGTTTTCAAAAAAGGATTCGTCAACCTTAATATCATACATAGTATATAATGGCGACTTTAATAAAAATTGGAGCCAAATTTTTATTGTACCTTTGTTTATTATACCATGCAAATAACTGGATTTATGGATTTTCTTGCGTTTAATGTGCACATTGATGCAGTGATCATCAGATAAACTTCTAGGGAGAATACGAACCATTGAATCTATAGACACAGGAACATTAATTATTTGCCCATAAATACCGTACTGACCGTTAACGTGTCTTAATCTCCTAATCTGCACGAATGGGATACGTGGAGAAATCAATCGTTCAGATATTAAGTCTAATGGCGGTAAATAATCGGGTTTCTTCGGAAATTTAAATCCATTATAAGATGCCATCACAGGAATACTATTATTATTTAAAGATGTCACACAGGTATTACATCCAGCAACGTCCTTTGTGTTAAGATGAGGAACTATTGTTTCCAAGATTGAACAATGTTGAAGGGATGAAGATCGTAAGTCATCTTTAAACCATAGTCTTTCACAAACTGAGCACATATGACCAAATGAATTTCGAACAAATTTCTTTTGAAATTCATCATGAGCCCGTTTATGCCGATGAAAATCCGTGTATGCTACATAATTCGTAGTTAGTAGGTGGTTAGTTTCATGCTCTAATTGTTGAATTAACGTTGACTCGACCAAGTTCTGACTTTGGCTAATGTGTTCCGAGATCTTCATTTTTTTGAAGTGAAACTTCTTTATCGGGGTTGGAAAAAAAAATAGTGTAACATTTTTGGGTTACGCGCCATCTTTATTTGAATAGGTAACCATAGCAACATGATGTTTGTTTGACAACTGAAAACTATACCTTTTCCAATACACTAAGACCATTTGTTTTTCTATTGAGAACTTGCTATTGGTTGAGACATCGACGTTTTGATAAATAGAAGATTATGATTGGTTCCCACTATTATTTGGAACTGACAGAGCTACAAATCGAAGACTATCAATTCAAACGCTCTTTTTAAATTCAATGTTATTCGAGTAGATACCATAATTACCTATATCAATAATCATAAAATACAGTTGGAAAACAACTAGTTTAACCAATACATGTCTATTATAATAAAAGCCTTTTGCATAAACTTTATCTAATTTAGCTTTATTCAACCAATTTCTGTGAAGTTGTAAATAGTAAATCATTTTTCGAAAAATGATGTCATAAAGCAGTTTCACTTCTTACGTGTGTACGCTAATCCACGCAATTTTTTTCGGATTCTACACTCTCTAACACGCTCTGCGGCTGATTTTTTCTGTTTTTGATGATTCACCGTTAGAGTTTCTTTTTTTTTCCGAGCTCTATACTCTCGCATTCGCTCTGCAGCTGTTTTTGGATAACCAGGGCGGATTGAAGAAACATCACTCGTTGCTTGAGTTTCATTCACACAGACATGGCTTGAGGTAGCAACTGATGCACTGAGTTGTGAACAATGCCGATGATGAACATCAACTTGAACAGTAACTGCATTTGAAGATTCCTCAGGATTTGGCGATATTTCCATCGTTGAATCTAAAAAAAATTATTTAATTTACAAAATATATATATATATATACTGAGGTTGACATTGAATATTTTAGAAAAATAAATACCACAATCAACATTCAAGTATTAGAAATAAAAAAGAGCGTTTGAATTAATAGTCTTCAATTTGTAGCGCTGTCAGTTCCAAATAATAGTGGGAACCAATCATAATCTTCTATTTATCAAAACGTCGATGTCACAACCAATAGCAAGTTCTCAATAGAAAAACAAATGGTCTTGGTGTATTGGAAAAGGTATAGTTTTCATTTGTCAAACAAACATCATGTTGCTATGGTTACCTATTCAAATAAAGATGGCGCGTAACGAAAAAATGTTACACTAAATTTTCTTCCAACCCCGATAAAGAAGTTTCACTTCAAAAAAATTATGATCTGCAGGTAATTGTTCTAGGTCTGTGTGTGTGTTAACTCTTTGCTTGGGGCAAAGTTAAAAAAAATAAAGGTTTTTAAAAGCTATGTACCTACTTAACCTACGTACCTATTTAATTTTTAATCCCTTTTATTTAATTGGAATGTAGGTTCTACGTTCGTATCTCGTATCATCTGATTAAATTAAGCGCCAACCTAGTCGTATTTCAATTTATACCTAGATAGGTAAGTTACGTAGATTGGTGTAAGGTAATACTTACCATCAATTTCGCCGCCATCTGCATCGTATTGCTAGATACAATTTATTTCAATAATAAAATGACATTAATAAAGTACTGACCTACTAGCTTTTTAATAACGCGTAAGTACTTATTAGTACTTTACTTATTCGCTCGGACAGCCGTAATTTAGTACCAGCTGACTGGCGTTCGGGTCATTGAACCCGCCGCCCGCGCCCTTCACGAGGTGGCGTCTGCGGCCGATTTGGAATGAATTATTGGTGCACTACTACTAGCAAACTCGATCAAGTGAAAATATTCTTTTCACTTGCCAACTTTTTTACTATAAACAGTAGAGTTAATCTAAGACTTTTTATTAGTTCTACTAATTATCATAAATTTCCCACCTTTCGGTTCCGAAACGACTACAATTTCACGGTGTATAATAATGCTTGGAAACTCAGACTTAAGACCTCTAGACCAATGAGGCAGTTTGAGATTTAAAAGAGGCTTAAATAGAGGATAAAATAACTGCTACAATTCTTAAAACTCCTTCAAAAAGGTCAGGTAGTACTCGTAACCGACGCGCGTGCATGACGAGATGCATGAATGTGGATGAGGCAAAAGTAGTATGCAGGGATCGTAGCGCGCCGTCTTCTGTAGTTTCTGCTTACCTCCATGGAAAAAAGGCGTGAGTGTTGTAATAATAAAAAAAAAGAGAATTTTAAATAAATATAATTAATTTAATTTGATATATAATTTGATTTGAGGTCTTTACCTGCGTGACAAATGTAACAATAAAATGTGTAATGTGTGTAGCTCCTAAATGAAAACAACAAACAAACAAATACCTTATGGGTTCGGGCGCCTTGGAGCTTACACCTAAAAATAAGTTTGCCGGAATAGGTCTATCGGAAGGATTGAACCTTTAATCGTCCGGTGGGAGGCTAAATAAAGAAATCAAACAAGAACTCCCTTTTGTTTCTTTAATTATAAGCCCGTAGCTTTCAGCAAAATAACAAAGTTACACAAAAAAAATATTAATAACTAGTTAAAATTAAAAACTAGTATAAATTATTAACTACAGGAAATTATTGATGTACAGGAGATTAAATTATAAATTAAATTGAAATTAAACATACCAGGGGGTAGTTAACCAGAAATAAACTAAAATAAAACCATGTGACGTGGTGAGCGTCGGGCGAGCGCTGGATGGGTCCCTCAGCAAAACGACCAAGTTAAGTTCATGGGAGAAGGCCAGAACTTAACACGGGAACAAACAAATGGAAAATATCCTTAGAAGAAACCCTTCGAAGAAACGCTAACAGCGGGCGTTTCTTCCTCTTCGAAATACGAAGTAAACTAAATGTTTCGGTACGAGATTCCGACCATAGGCGTTTAGTCCTCCTTCCTTCGCCAAACCATGTAATGCGCCATGCGGTCACCTCACACCAGAGACATCAGGCAAAACAAATTTATAGGGACGTCATCACGGCACCACTATAAAAACCTAATATATGCCGTACTATGGCATTAAAATTATGCGTAATCCAGCCGAGGATGGCTAAGATTCGCCTTGATAAAAAAACTTAAAGGCGAAGATTCATTTTTGAATCGTCAACCGGGAGATGCTGGTCGAAGAGTGAGCAGCCGTCCGATCTGTCACTTACGTCAAAACTCGAGAAAAAACCACAGATAAAATAAAAATCAAATTAGTGTCGCGAAACAGATTAAATAGGCCGAAGGCATGTAAGGAGCAAAAAGGCTCGTTACAGTGTATGTATTCTTTTACCTTTAAGTCTTTTTAAGTGGTCAGCATACTCCGGGCATATGGTAAGCAGATTGCTGCATTTGGGCAGCCGGTGGGGGGGCTTGGTGAAGCGAGCCAACAGCTTTGATTCTCCTTCCACTGGTTCTAATGGTTTGTTGTCTTCTTTGGTACTGCTGGTGTAATTACTATCTGGAATTATAATATAATAATAATATTTCTGTACATTTTGACAGCGCCATCTAGTTCCGAGCTAAGCAACGAGGCTTGTGTTACAGATAGTTGATATACTACATATACTTTTTTTTTGTAAATACCAACATATTATACATAGGTTACAGATGTTGATGCTCATCACACAAACATTTGTACCTACCGGGATCCGAACCCGGGACCCATAGCACAGAACACAGTGTTAACTAGAACCTAAAATGAAATTTAGGTTTTAATTTTAGCACTAAAGCCTATTCAGTGGGAAAGTATAGAGTGAGTAGACTTTTTTAACCGACTTCAAAAAGGAGGAGGTTCTCAATTCGTCGGAATCTTTTTTTTATGTATGTTCACGAATTACTTCAAAAAGCCTGGACCGATTTGCAAAATTTTTTTTTTGTTTAAAAGGGTATACTTCACAGATGGTCCCATTGTAACCACATCACGATCTGATGATGGGATCCCAGGGAAATCGAGGGCAACCCTCAAATTTTATAGGCAATTATCACGTTTTGAATATATTTACTAAAATTGTTCCAGTATTTGTGTCTGATAATCATCATTTGAGGTTGATGAGCTGATGATGGAAGGTAGAACTCCTCAACAGTTAAGATTTAAAAGAAAATTCTTTCAGTTATAAGCATTTATTACATTTACATGTATTCTCCAAAGCTGTTCAAGTATTTGCATCTGAAAATCAACTTCTCATGTAATGATCTGATGATGGAAGGTACAACTCCTCAACGGTTAGGAGTTGAAGGGAAAATCTTTCATAATTATAAGTATACAGGGTTAGTTGGAAAATACAAACAACCTCGCAGGACTAGATAGCTAACATCATAAGCAACAACTTTTGTTCTACGACTTTCAATAATTTCATTGATTTCATTTTTTTTTATTTCATACAAAACCAAATATTTATTTCATGATATCTTTACGCGCTTCCTAACTCTATGCACATAGTAAAAACCCCGCGGGACGCGGAGAAAGGGGGGCGCATTGCGAGTGCTAGCTTTGAACTTGACCGATTGTCCGATTGACCTAGTTAGCAGCCAGCCGTCGGCCAAGATGCGCGCGCGTCACGTTGTATGTTTCCTTCCGTCGCCATTTCGATCGATGTGTTGTTGGGTTATACCTTGAGTGTTATTAAAAAAAACAGATAGTTACAGAAACCTATCTACATAAAAAGTGCGCGACACCGCTAAGGGACACGATATCTCACATCAGTGCAACTGCGTATTTGAAGTTAGAACTATTTTGTGCAAAAATGAAGCAACAAAAAATACGTGTTCAGTGACGGATCTTTAAATTCAACATTAAACAGTGAAGTCTCGTTTTTTAGGCTACCAGTTGTTTCAGAGACGTAAGTAGATATTTGCTTGTCTTTCAATGGTTCGTTTTAACGTAACACACATGACAGTTAGGTAGGTAGGTAAGCGCCCAGCTGATATTAAGTAAGTAGTTTAACTAAACTGTGGAAAGCGTTAACAAACGATTACGTAAATCATCTTCACATACTTTGAAAGTTAAGATACCTAATCTACATACCTACGCATGATTTATTTGCTTTTAATAGTTAAATGGAGCCAGGTAAAGTATGAAGCGATTGTGGACTCAGTGTAGGTATGTACTCACTGCCTGCCCACAAACCCATTCGTGGTCGTACGAGCTAAAATCAGAGAGGGGCAGCCGCGGGACAGCCGCGTGCGGTGCCTCACTTATCGATCCCTCAGAGAGCGCTGGCGTGGTACCTAGTTTATTTATTGAAATGTGCGTAAATTAATAATTTAATAAATAACACTACAAGGGTAATTGTATAATCGTTAATTAGGTTTAGAAAGCCTTGTCATTAGCGTAGGTGACGATAGCGACAGTGACTCGCTGTCGCTGTATTATCTATTTAAAAAAAAAATTATAATATTAATTAGTCTCAGTACAAATATCCATTTTTTTTTTATTATTTAATATTTATCTTGTAATAATATTGCATTCTTTACTATTTTATAATATGTATAAACATCGACACAACAGGCGTCCCGCTTCTACAAAGGCGGCGAGTATTTGACATAGGTATAGGTAGTTAACTGGCGAATATTGTGTATTATTAAGGTGCTGCTACACTAATACACTTACTAAAAAATGTTAGGCATTGCTACATTCTATTAAGAATTGTTAACTGTTTTAAGTGCTCCTACACCGGAGGAAATTGTTAACAAAGGTTTATAACATTTGAAAAATCAGTTTGCCTGCAGTTTGGATTGCCCCTGCCGTGGCCTGGGTATAAATTTACAAACAAATGATAACAAATGTTTTATTTTGCAATTTGTTAACTAACAATTTTGCTCAGAAATGTTCACTAACATTATCTAACAAGAAATCTTTTTCTAATATTATGATCGTATGTTTCTTAACAACTGTTTACTAATACTTGTAAACATTTTTAAGCAGTAGTGTGTTGAAGCCTTTATAAATAGCGCGAGAGTCACGTCGTCCTTCTTTATGAATGAAACTACAGACTTATAATATTCGTGTGTCATACAACAGAAACTTGAAATATCATTTTTTTTTCATGTATTGAGTTATGGCAGAACTCGTAGAACAAAAGTTGTTGCTTACGATGTTAGCTATCTAGGCCTGCGAGGTTGTTTGTGTTTTCCAACTAACCCTGTATATGGATCGATAGTTGTATTCTTTCAGGCTATTAGATTGACCTGATATGAAAAGTTTAATATATATATATACAACACTAAAAAGAAAAAAATAAATTAACTTTAAAAAAAAAAGCAAAACCAACTTCAAAAACTAAAAAGCAAAAAATAACTTCATACTGTTTTACCTTTTTTTTAGTTTTAAAGAAATGAAGTCGGTGCCGATGATGTGGTGGTTTTAACCACCCCGCTCAAGGTCACTGTTACGTTTCAGTCAAACGTAATAGTAAGTGTACTTACTATTACGTTTGGCCTGGCACCGACTTCATACCTTTAAAACTAAAAAAAAGGTAAAACTGTATGAAGTTATTTTTTGCTTTTTAGTTTTTGAAGTTGGATTTGCTTTTTTTTTAAAAGTTATAATATAACACCTTGCCAGGTTGTAGAATCCTCCATTACTAATAGAGGAACTAACGCCTCCTCGTGTATATGATTCTGATGCCTAAATTAAAAAATAACACACCTTTGTTGTCACCTTCTGAATCTGTTTCAAAATCGAATTCTTTTACATCCTGATCATCGTTAGTGGTATCTCCACCTTCTCCGCAAGGGTTTCCTCCCAAATCTTCTTTAAATATATCTGGTTCGATGTGGACGTCCTCTGCGTCTATCTCAGTCTTGATTTCAGTTGTAATATTCTGTAGGACAGATATTGAACCTGGAACTTTATATAAGATCTGGATAATTACACAAAAGTAAATTAAATAAACATTATAAATTAGCGTCTTTGCCCAAGACCCTCCATCTGCATAATAATTTTGGCAACTTATTTTTAACAAAATTGAGGTAATTTTAATATTGCTCAAGTTTTAAAACTACCGTAACATAATTATAATACCATTACAACAGTCATACCCGAAGGGTAGACAAACATGTATTACAGGCCAAGCCTATTGCCAGCACCCGGGGAAGAATCCAAGCTGCTACTAAGAGTTTCATAAAAAACCCCAATAACACTGCTTGACATGGGAATCGAACCCATGACCTCTCATACTGACATATATTATGTACACCAACCAACTGTAATGTACCATACTTCAAGCAAATATATATACATTAATTCATTCACAAGACCAATGAGGCAGTTATATTTAAAAACAGATCATTAATATTCTACTAAATACATTTAATACCGTTAATAAACAATGTGTCCTCAATATTGTTGGACGGTATAGCTTTCAAGAGTTGCCTCTCAGTGCTGACCACCATCATACGGAAGCTAGTCGCATCTCGCAGCCGTTGCACACAGTTCATGCAGATCAGTGAGCTTATATGGTTTTCCGTTGTTAGCTGGTAAAATAAATATATTATTATTTGCGACTTCAAGTTTCTCTGAGTGGCGACCACGTATTGGAAGACGCAGCGTGGGTAAGCCCTAAGCCCGCGGCAAGCTAGATAGGCGACCTGGTAAAGTTCGCAGGAATCCGCTGGATGATGGTGCCGCAGGACCAGTGGTCTTGGCGATCCTTGGGGAGAACTATATCTAGCAGTGGACATGTTACAAAAAAAACTATTAAGCTTTAACTGGGGACTCTAATCAAAGTCGTAAGCCTAAGAGTAAGAGGCGTAAGACCAAAGAGGCTTCTTATTGCGAAATTTATGCGTTTTGGCGGCTATTTAAATGGTACAAATAATTCTTGAAAAATTTACGAGCATATTTGTGCAGAATTGGGCTTCACTCTATGAGGATTAATGTACAAGAGAGCCCAAGAGATGATGGGCATTAATCTTACCGGTAAATTAAAACAGTCCATGAAAATATCCTGATATACCTCACGTATGTTGTTGAAATAATATTCTTTATGCAAGTCTCTGTGATGCCCTTTGGCCATACAACAGCGGCATTCTCCATGCTCAGTATACACTTCGCTAATTTCGATTTTAAAACCATTCTCGTCAGAAAACATGATGAATAAAACATAAATAAACACAGTAGCAGGGCTGCCAGTAAGCAACGACGCGATTATGCCATTTAGCATCTGAATTATACTAAATGTGATGGTATTATACCATACTGCCCATTCTATGTCGGATGAGCTGTTTTTTTTTTTTTTTTAGCTCAAATCGCAATCGATTATTCTTTGCAGAATTAGCGGACAACTTCTCGGCATGACCTTTTTTTTTGTGCGTCTTGCTTTTGTATCGAATTATACCAAATGATCATGGATCCACATGTATACAATACATCGTCAATCGTCCAATTATACCAATTTGGTATCAAAAGATACAATCTCTGCACAGTATAAGTTAATAGGTACATCATATTTTTGACGTTCATTTGACATACGTAGTGATGTGTATTAATTCTTATTCCTCAGAAGAAACCGTACTTAATTAATCCTTTACGTTTGACGGTACCAAAACCGAAACGTAAATTAGATCATCTATTCGTCACTACATAGCAGAAGTATCTATACAGGCAGTGTGTACGATATCTATTACCTACTTGTAGTATACAAAACTGCTTTTAAAACAGAAGGAATCATAACGAAGTCATTTTATGTATTTTCCTTGGCTATTAGGCTTAATTCAAACCTTTAGGCTGCTTGAGAATTTGATGGAAAAACCCAATAAAACTTAGCTCGACCTAGGAATCGAACCCATAAGGGGAGGTTAGAGATTTAACGTTTTGTTTAGAACATTTCGAACTATAATCGGCACATGTGGATGTCTAAATTGGGACAGGCTTTATTTCAACTCAGGGTGCCATTGTAACATCTAACTATAAAATAAAACACCGAAAACACATATAACATACACATTTATTTAACTACTGCATATTAAATTCCAAATGATGGGTCTTCAAATGTCCTTTTAGACTGCATTTCTGCACGAAAGTCTGCCCGCAAACCGCGCAAGCAAACCTACGATCATTATTGTGAATTCGCATATGTTCTTTCAAAGTCTTCTTCCTCGCATAGGACTTTTTGCAAACCGAGCATTCAAAGATCCTTTCCCCGTTATGTTTTATCATATGGACCCTCAATTCGTTTTTGGTGAAGCATTTGTAAGAACAGGTCTCGCATTGATAGTCCCTTTCTTCTAAATGGTCCCGTTTCATATGTCTGGATAGAGTGTACCGTCGATCGAAGCTTTTGTCGCATACATTACATTTATACTGCAACGGAGCGACTCCGTGAACTTGAACTAAATGTTTTTGCCTTTTGAAGTACTCAGCGAAACGCTCCGGACACTTAGTGCACTTAAATCTCTTTAATAACTTGTGTACAGTGTTCACATGATTCTTATGCTTCTGTTGTGTGTTGAAGACCTTTCTGCAGACTTCACAAGGGAAGTTACCGCCAGCATGCATGCTTTTGGAGTGGACTTTAAGCCGATATTTGGTCGCGAAACCCGTGCCGCATTCTTTGCATATATAATTTCGGAAATGGACGTTCATATGGCGTTCTATTGACCCAAAAGTTTCGAAGTTAAAACCGCAGATTTGACACTCGTACACGGCCGTAGGAGACAGTTTGAACGGTATCACTCGGTCAGTATACTCCGTGTACATATTCTTTTTGTGTATTTTGATCAGGTGAGATTTCAGCTCGTTTAAAGTCTTCATATTTTTCTCGCATAAATTGCATTTTAGATCTGTAATATCGACATAGACGATTAGGCATTCTGCGCCGTAGGTTTTCAGTATGTTGATTATTTCTGTTTTTTTATGTTTTTCATTAGTGTGTTCGCGGAGTTTTTCGAGATTTTCGAAAATGTTTCTGCAGAAGAAGCATGGGAACCCAGTTCGGCTTTTGCTTTTGAATGGTGTGGCGTTGGAATGTACTAGAATAGTCTCCGCGTTGAGGATATGGGCTAGTTTTTCAGATATGTACGGTCTGCGTTGTATTCCGCTGACTTTTCTTCTATCGCTGTCTTCTATAAGCTTCGTTATGCTTCCTGGTGATACCTGGATGTCTGCAAGAAATAAACAACATAACATGTTTTTATTGGAACGAAGTTCCTTATCGCGCGTTGCGAAAGGGGGCTAGACGGAAAAATTTAAAACGAAAAGTTGTAACGACACTTTTTGCTATAGCAAGCTATTGTAAGCCGTGCGGCGTGCGCACGTTTCTCTGTCTGTCTCTCTCTCTCTCTCTCTTATAGAAAGCAAGGGACACCCGGATGGAACGAAGTTCCTTTCTATTAATTAGTGAAGGAATTGTAAAAAGGAATTTCGTTCCATCCGGGTGTCCCTTGACATCTCTCAAGTTTTTTTAAATAGCAATACTAATAATATTACTACTACTAATTGGGTCGACGCGACGACCCAATTAGTCCAACGGTAGTTAACACTGCCTGCTGTGCTATGGGTCCCGGGTTCGAATTCCGGTAGGGCCAAATGTTTGTGTGATGAGCATCAACATTTTTATCCGGGTCATGGATGTATCTATGTATATATTTACAAAAAAAAGTATACATATAAGTAGTATATCAACGGACTAATATCTGTAACATAAGCCTCGTTGCTTAGCTCGGAACTAGATGCCGCTGTGTCATAATGTCCAAAAATATTCAAATAAATTAATTAAATAAATATTTGTTTTTATAAATAGATTTTATGTAATCTAATTAAATTTCATTTCACATTACCCGTGTGGACCCGGGCTGTAGAATAGGCCACCCCTTCTCCTCCTATGGGTGTCGTAAAAAGCGACTACAGGATACAAGCCGGAATACGGATGCACCTATTGTTTGTTGCCGGCAAACCGATACATGGCGGTATAACCGTGATTTATGCTGGAATGCTCCCAAATACCAAACCTAGTAGTGGGCAGCAGCACTATCAGCGAAAGCATCCCAGGAACTGCGGTCACCAACCCGCCTGCCAAGCGTGGTGACTATGGCAAACCTCCCCAATGATGAAGGTCCCAAATTTGCGGCCCCCAGTTCCCGGTAGCTGCACTATTCCTGGCCATGGTACCGGTCACGGTAACGGTGCGGCAGGGGGTGCTAAGAATCCCCGGGTGACGGCAGGGTACCAACATCGCAACCTCAACCTGGCGACGTATAATGGACGCTCTCTGCGGCTGAACGAGCGCCTTGTTGAATTGGAAGTAGAGCTAAGTCGTATTAACTGGCACATCGTGGGACTGTCGGAGATCCGACGACAGGGGGAGGAAACGATAACCCTCGATAGTGGCCACTTACTCTACTTCCGAGAAGGACACCAACTATCCCAAGGTGGCGTCGGGTTTATGGTCCACAAGTCACTCAAGGGCAACATTGTGGAATTAGGCAGTGTGTCGGCAAGGGTGGCATACCTTGTACTTAAAATAACTGAAAGGTATTGCTTGAAGGTTATACAAGTGTATGCCCCAACGTCCGCACACCCTGACGACGAAGTCGAGGCCATGTACGAAGACATAGTTAAAGCTATGTCTCGTACTAAAACATTCTACACTGTTGTTATGGGTGACTTCAACGCCAAAGTGGGAGTACAAGAGAGTGGCGAGTCGAGAGTAGGTCAATTCGGCTATGGGCGCAGAAACCACAGGGGGCAAATGCTAGTAAACTTTCTCGAGGCTCAGGAGCTATTTTTCATGAACTCTTTCTTCCAGAAGAAGCCTCAAAGGAAGTGGACCTGGCGAAGCCCCGATAACGTGACCAAAAACGAGATTGACTTCGTTATATCTAACAAGCGCCAGATATTCAGAGATGTCTCAGTGATCAACAGGTTCGATACCGGTAGTGATCACCGACTAGTTAGAGGCACTCTGGATATAAAGGTCAAAATCGAACGAGCGCGATTAACGGGGTCAACTCTTAGGCCAACGCTGCCCCAGGTCGAAGCTGGCTGCGAAAGCTTCCAGCTAGAGCTACAAAACCGATTCGCCATGTTGGAAACCACAGAGGACATAAACGACGCCACCGATGGCCTGGTATGTACGTGCCATCCGCGAGGTGGGCAATAAATACTTTCGACCAAAGAGCAAAGGACGTAAGTCGGTACTCACAAGCGAAACTCTGGAATTGATGAGGAAACGACGAGAACTTACAAATGCCACACCGTCTGAGCGCCAGGTACTTAACAGGGAGGTGAAAAAGTTGATAAGACGCGATAATCGACGCGCGAATACCCGAACTATTGAGCAAGCCATAGAGCAAAACAAAGGCTCGAAGGTATTCGCCAAGCTGCATACCTCCCGTTGTCACCTGACGAAACTCAGAACGTCACAGAGCACTACCGTCACCTCGAAGCCAGAGATACTCGCTGAAGTCGAAAGGTTTTACGGGGACCTATACTCCCAAAAAACGTCCCCACCTCAGGCCCAACGAGTGGATGATCCGCGGGCCAGGCTTACACGCCACCGCACAGACGAGCTTCCGGACATCGACATGGGTGAGATTAGAATAGCTCTCGAACAGCTTCATAATAACAAAGCTCCGGGGGATGACGGGATAACGACGGAGTTACTCAAGGCAGGAGGAACACCTGTCTTGATCGAGCTTAGTAAGCTTTTCAATTCCGTCATCCACACAGGCATAACAGCGGAGGCATGGAACAGGAGCGTGGTAGTTTTATTCTTTAAAAAGGGCGATAACACGCTCCTGAAGAACTATCGCCCCATATCACTCTTGAGCCATGTTTACAAGTTGTTTTCGAGAGTTATCTCGAATCGTCTTGCCCAAAAATTCGATGACTTTCAGCCGCCAGAGCAGGCCGGGTTTCGGAAAGGCTACAGCACCGTAGACCACATACACACCCTCAGGCAGATCATTCAAAAGACAGAGGAATATAATCGGCTTCTCTGCCTAGCGTATGTGGACTACGAGAAAGCCTTCGATACCGTCGAGACCTGGGCTGTGCTGGAGTCTATGCAGAGATGCCTAGTTGACTGTCGATACGTTGAGGTGCTAAAATATCTGTACAAGGCCGCAACTATGACCGTCCAAGTACAAGACCAGAGCACAAAACCAATCCAACTGCGTCGCGGGGTAAGACAGGGAGACGTTATCTCTCCGAAACTGTTTACAAACGCGTTGGAGGACGTTTTCAAGACGCTTGACTGGAACGGACGCGGCATAAATATTAACGGCCAGTACATTTCGCACCTGCGTTTTGCGGACGACATTGTCATTATGGCAGAATCTCTGCAGGAGCTGGAGGTGATGCTAAACAGCCTTGGCGATTCTTCAAGGCGAGTGGGTCTCGGGATGAACTTGGATAAAACCAAAGTCATGTATAATGAGCATGTCATCCAGAGACCTGTATACGTGAATGGCGCTTACCTCGAGGTTGTGCAGGAGTACATATATCTAGGCCAAACTATTCAACTGGGGCGGCACAACTTCGAGAAGGAGGCGGCCAGAAGAATACGCTTGGGCTGGGCGGCATTCGGGAGGCTACGTGATATCTTTAAATCGTCGATCCCACAATCTTTGAAGACCAGGGTCTTTAACCAGTGCGTCCTACCCGTGATGACCTACGGAGCCGAAACGTGGACACTGACCAAAGGACTGGTCCACAAATTCCAGGTTGCTCAGCGTGCAATGGAGAGAGCAATGCTTGGGGTTTCTTTGGTGGATAGAATTCGCAACGAAGTCATTCGCCAAAGAACTAAAGTCACCGACATTGCTCGTAGAATATGCACGCTGAAGTGGAATTGGGCCGGCCATGTCTGCAGACGGACGGACAGCCGATGGAGCAGACAAGTGTTAGAGTGGAGACCGCGATTGGGCAAACGTAGTGTAGGACGACCTGCGACACGATGGACCGACGATTTGAAGAAGGTGGCTGGTAGCGGATGGATGCGAGCTGCCCAAGACCGGGATGGTTGGCGCTCTTTGGGGGAGGCCTACGTTCAGCAGTGGACGGCTATAGGCTGATAATGTATAATGTAATTAAATTTCAATCTGATTATCAGACTAGAACCTACAGAGAATCCACTTTTTGCTTTAAAGTACGGAACTGGAATTGCCTCAATGGTAGAGTGGTCGTTAGAGCGACTGCTGAGCCAGAGGTATTTGGTTTTATTTCTAGGTCAAGCAAAGTGTCATCGGGTTTACCAATAAATTCTCTTTAGCGTCCGGTTGATGGCCACCTATTTCATAGGACCTAAAACATACCCGACGAAAATGGGTGTACATTAGTACACCTCCAGGACCCTTTGGGGGACGACAGCCGAGATGCTATGTATCCTCATCGAGAGAGTCTTGACAGACCCAATCAATGGTCGAACGATGGGATAACGTAATTCACTTTCCTCTTTTTCCTTTTCAACTACGGACACTGGCGTATCTACCGAAGGCAAACTTATAGAATTAGCAAAAATTCTCCCACCATCAGAGTCTAAAATAAAATAGGTTACAACTTGCAAAACGACTTTAAACATGGCAAGTTTCGGCTTTAAAAGTGGGATATCCCGCCACAGACTACGGAGTCCTAACAAGAGAGAAAAATAAGCTGCAGCTTACGTTGCAACATGTCCAGCTGTCTGCAGTAGTCTGGGCAAATGTCAGCCAGCGCTTGCCTAGTGGGTAGAGGCGGCAGTTTCACCCGGGCAAACCTCTTCAGCAACGCTGCCTCCCGCGCATCCAAGCTATCAGTCTTCTCCTCTGCATGGTCTATTAAAAACAGTCTTAAATATTTAAAAGAAAATAAAATTTAAACACACACACGCGTAAAGCGTATAGAAATAACAAACATGCAGATATACTGTTGTATTTATAATATTAATATAGACACCCTGTGTGTGCTCTTCTCTTCGCAGCTACGAGGACAATTAGTGCGCCTGCGTAATTTATAATACTAACAAAATACTGTCTATGCTAATTACTTCATTAGTTTACTTGCTGTAAAGGCGCGTCTGTACGCACCACAACTAAATCTGTATTTAGTAAAATTAAGTAAAAATGAAGTAAAATGTTGTAAAAATTAATAACATGTTATTATAGCACGTTTTATAGAATTCAGTCTCCACATTACTGAAATATGCTATATAGCGTTTTACAACATGTTATGTTATGTAATCTGTACGCATCTTTTTACGCTGTTATTATTTCAGCATATTCTTAAATCCTGTACAACAATAACTGGAATTCCACTCACCAGTGATATTGAAGTCCGACTCATAGTCTGCATCGATGTCCGAGTCCTGCGGTTCTACCTTCACATCCGTTTCCAACTTCACTTGTATATCATTATCTGAACATTCATCATCCACATGTACTGCAATCAAGAATAAATAATATTTACTTGTGTAAATATTTTTAATATTTATTTCTGTATCTATACAATATTGATATCTGTATTTTTTTTCAATTATTATATTATATTCTGCGACATTTTACACAGCACCATCTAGTCCCAAACTAAGCAGAGCTTGTACTATGGGTACTAAACAATGGATATAATACTTATATACTTTTTGTTTGTAAATGCATACTTATAATACATAGGAAACACCCAGACAAACACAAACACTTATATTCATCACATAAATATTTGTGCCCCATGGGAATCGAACACACTACCTCGTGATCAGCAGTCCAGTAGGTACTCAAACCACTATTATTATTATTAGGTTTACGATTGACTGCTACCATCAGTTTGCCCGATGTCAAGCGGCTGTGCGATCTAAGATGGAACGCGCTACCTACATAGAATTTCCAAAAAGACACATTATTCTTGAAGAGATCAATTAGTATTAGACGACCCAATTAGTCCAGCGGTAGTTAACACTGCCTTCTGTGCGTTTGAATCCCGGTAGGGACAAATACTTGTGTGATGAGCATAAACATTTGTATCCAAGTCATGGATGTATCTATGTATAATATGCATGTATTAAAAAAAGTATATCAACCAACTAGTATCCGTAACACGGTATATTCCCGCTGTCCACCCCCTGCATTTCCATTTTTTTGTGTCCTGCCGGCGTAACGTCCCGGCCAAATAAAGTGTAATACTGCATTAACGTACTGCACTACCGTAGTGTCGAACTACTGTCGCGCAATCGTTTGTCACACTAGCGAGATGTCGATCTTCAGTGTGTCGCACAAGCGTGCATTCGAACTATGCTTGATGTTTGTCCACCCAGGGTGGACAGAGGCACAACTTTAAAAAATATTCCCGTTGGCCACCCCCCGGGGACAGTGGGAATAAATTTTAAAAGTTGTGTCACTGTCCACCCCGGGTGGACACGCAGGGGGTGGACAGCGGGAATATACCCGTAACACAAGCCTCGTTGCCTAACTCGGAACTAGATGGCGCTGTGTCATAATGTCCAGATATATTTATTTATAATTAATATCTATCTATGAAGGGTGTAAATAAATTATACCATTAACAAACACAGTATTTTTGTTCGCCCCAGTGATGGTATTCAGTAGTTGCCTCTCATTGCTCGCCACCATCATCCGGAAGCTTGCAGCATCACGCAGCCGCCGGATACATGACGCACATATGAGAGTAGACAGCTGGCTGTTTGTTGAAAGCTGTAAAAAAAGATAAAGTTAACTACCTCATAACATAAAAAACTAATATTATAAATGCGAAAGTGAGTCTGTCTGCCTGTTACCTTTTCACGCTATAACCGCTGAACCGATTTAGAATGAAATTTGGTGTACAGATAGTTCGAGACTTTGGGTGCTGGAGAAAGACATAGGAGAGTTTTCATCCCGGAAATCATGCCTTAAAAGTATGAAAAAGAGGGGTGGAAATAAAATTACTAATTTTACGCAGACGAAGTTGCGGGCAAAATCTAGTATTTACTATGTACATCGCCTACCACTCATTTTTCCCTTCACTCAAGTCTTGTCCATCCCATGGTTGTCTGGAAGAAATTGCTCTTAGCAATAAGACTGCCAATTGTAGTCTTTTACTCTATATATTCCATTTTGTTGTCTTTTCTGGTTATGTACAAAGAATATTCTATCAATCTACCTCGTTGTTGTAGTGGTCATTTAATGCAACAAGTGAGGAAGAGGTCACGGATCTAATCTCCACTTCAAGCAAAGTGTTATTGGAATAAAACTACTTTTTACAGATTTTATCACAGTATACTACATACACTCAAGGAAAACATATCCAAGCTATTTGATACACACGCACCAGCTAATTAGCTGCTAGTGTGTTCTATGGAATAATACTACTATAAGAAACTACTAGAAACTACAGAATTTAATTATTTATAATAAGAACAGTAATACCCCGGACTTACGCGATAGGAGGGACCGAGCGATGACCGCGTAGGTCGAATTCGCGTAAGTCGGGGTTCAATTTTTATATTTAATGGGCACTTAAAAAAAATTTATAAAAAAAAATAAAAATGTTTATTTAAAAGTGTTTAATGAATAGTTGGTTAATACATTATTCATTATCATAAATAAAAAAAATTGAGCAAGGTAGGAAAAATTAGGGGTGGACGGTTTTCGTTTGGAGTGTTGCACTTAAAATGAAAACCGCGTATCTGCGAATTCACGTAAAATGGGGTAGTGTAAGTCGGGTATTACTGTACATCAACAGCAAATACATGCAACACTTATAAACTAAATAGTAAGGTACATTTTCTTATGCATATGCCAATTTTAGGAGTATACTACATTTATATAAACAATAAATTTTGATAAATATAGCTGTAACAGAATGCACAGTATATTGATATTATTTTATCCCATCAGTTTGGAGGAGTTAGAGGAGTTACCAGGAGTTTCTTTACAGCATCATAGTTTTATTTCAATGTCTAATCAAATCAAATCAAATCAAATCAAAAAGCTTTTTATTTCAAATAAACTTTATCAAACACTTTTAAAACGTTATGCTTCTAGTTGCACAGTTCCAAGAAATTGATCTAATGGAGAAGAACCGGCAAGACTCCATAGACACTCTTTTAAAATAATGGGTATTGTAATACAATATTCAGGCATTAATAAATCAAAGTGTTATTAGGGTTTTTCTATAAAATTCTCAATAGTATTAAACGGATTTTATCACGGTATATTGATATTATTTTAACACGACATTTCGGATCCTTTACAGCATCCATGCGGCACCGCGATAACATCCATATAAAGTAGTTTTATTTCAATATCTAATATTCGCGTAAGTGTAAGAAATCAATTCTCAATAGTAGCTCGGAGTTTTTATTCATACCCAGTTGATGGCAATAGGCTTGAAAATGGGAAGTTAGTAATGTCAAAACTAATGTGGTGTCATTCTAATCTAAATTACTACTGTCTTACAGCTTCACAGGCACTTAACAAACTCAAATTATTTATTTACAAGAATAAAGTGCGTACAAAATATGTTAGGAGCGCATATTCTGCCATATCAGTATTGAATAAAAAAACTTAAAAAGTAGCAGAGTAATAACAATACATAAATTATATTAATAATACTTACAAATAAATTGAAGCTCTCCATGAAAATATCAAAATAAACTTCGCGTATACCGTTGTGATAGTATTCTTTCATGATATCTTTGTGCTGGCCCTTCGCTAAACAACAGCGGCACTCCCCGAATATAGTGTTACTCTTCTTTACCTCCATTTTTAATTAGCATATAATATTTCTTCTAATAATTTCGTATACTTAAACAAATAACAAGACATCGTCTGATATTTTCGATTTCTTTAGTTCTTTGACACTTCGTATTTTTTTGTTAATTTAGTGATGTGCTATTGATGATAGGAAGTACAGAATAATTATTACGGTTATTGATTTTATGATATTAATGTGGGTTTACTTTAAAAACATTTCGATTTTATGATACGCGATAAACAAAGAAATAATTTTAGATTAAAACCAATCTAAATGTAATTAGAATCATAAACATTCATTTTTAGATAAATATCTCAGAGTAGAATTGATATTACGACCATTGTTGTTTAGCCGCAGTTGGGGGATATTGATAGTAATATTTTTGGACCTGTTGGAGTAGCAGAAACTATCGAAGGCCACATGCTATTCCTACTTTATCTTAATAATTTGTATTACTTGATTAAAAATAAGAATTAGTCGTACTATTCTTGTCATCTGTGGATAAGACTGAACCAACTACGATATATTTATTTAATAAATAAAAAGTTGGTATCCTTCGAAGTAGTTCGAGAAAAAAAAACAAAGGACGGCGCACCACTAGTACACATGTTTTAAAAATACATGGCGGGAAAATTTCGATATTTAAACTACTAAGTACTATTGTCATAAAGGAATTAAAAAAAATTAAATTAAAGTGTAGAACACGTGTAGAACGTTGGAAGCAAATAAAATAAATCAATATCAATGTACTTGTACATACACTTGTCCTTAATGACAGACTGATTCATTAACACAGCCTTGTATAAAGTTATATGCCGGAATTAATTGCTGAATAAATGCGCACTTATTAAATAGATTGTGAAAAGAAAGAAATAATTGTAGTATTATTAAATTATTGAAATGTTTAATGTCCGCTGGATGCGGGTGGCGCCGATCCTCGACGACCGATCGTCTTGGTGACCCTTGGGGGAGACCTATGTCCAGCTGAGGATTGTAAATTTCATCTCTAATGAGAAAAAAAAAACCACTAACAGGGGTTGGTCGTTTGTGTAGTAAGTTCATCACTAATTCCATGCTTTTTATTTATGAAGTAATAAGCACGAACTTTAATATTAAAGCTTCTAAATTAAAATAAATACATTCATATTTTGTTACCCTTAAAGAGGTAAAGTAAAAGATGAACTGTCGAAAAGAAAGTTAATCATAAATTAAGTAATTTTTAACAGACTTCAAAAAGGAGGAGGTTTTCAATTTAGTGTGGCTATTTTCAAAGTAAAAAGTGAAATATATCACATCTCTTTATGATACCAACTTTTGGAAAATGTGACACCCGAATCAGTGATATAGGGGTTTAAGTTACAGGGACAGTCTGTCCTTTCTGAAAGACAATACATGGAAATCAATATTAAAACTTCTTGCCAAAAAATATACTGTTGTTTTTCGAAATTCAATGACTAAAGGGAGAAAGAGGGCAGACACATTTGTAAGTATAGAAATAAAATTATTTGTCTCATAGATAATTTTAATATACAAGTAATTGTGAACCACAAAACCACTTAGCATTTTATATACCTACATGAAAGGAATTAAAAGAGTAACACCTAAAATTAAAAAGAAGAAATTAAGAAAAAAAACAATTATTTTTTTTATCCAATAAATCAACATAGGCACAGTCAATAAGATCTTCATCCTTGACTCCCAACTGGGTTTGTAAATCCCTGGCAATAGCTTGACCATCTTCAAGGCTTTGTTCAGGTCGCAGTACCACTTCTAGCTCCATGAAATGGCCTAGGTTCTGGACTGTGTCTATATGAATGCGGGTCTGGTCTACCATGAAAAGCTTACTGAAAAAAAAATTAAGGGATTACTTTGATATACTCTCTGTATACTTTGTAATAGATTTTGTGCATTCCATCATATAAATAGAAACTTAATGAAAAATATCAGTTAAAAAAAAAACAAGCAAATGGCTGATATTTACCGCTCTTTAATTACTCTGCCCCGAATACCTAAACATTTCTTCAGCATTTCATCCAAGAGCTTTGCTTTTTCAGTTTCGTTTACTGAAAAGTTCAACAATTCATAGTCACAAAGCTTCGGACCTCCTTCGTCAGCTCGATCGTACCTGACAAGCGTGGCTGAGGAATCTGCATATAACCTCATTTTCAACCGTCCTTCATTCACTTTATAGAACGTATCATCTTGGTTTATTATCGTAGCTGGACCTCCGCTCAGTTTTTCAGCTACTTCACAAATATTATCGTAATCAGTGATACTAGCTTTAATTTCTACGTTACGCATATTATCGTTTGAAATCGATAGTCAAAGTGATAGAGATGAAATTACGGTGGATCTTGTTAATTTGAAAATAGTAAATACTTTTCCGATACAAAATATAATTTGCAACCGGCCGGTACTCTGTACGAGCTTTAAACGTGTAATGTAAACAAAAAAACAGCTGAAATTGACATTGAACGCGATTATCACTGTTTTTAATCGTTTAGAAATAAAATAAAAGTCTCAGTCTCTCTAAATTATATTAATAATATACATTCTGTATTTATAAGAGAAAAAATATTTTAGTTAAAAATATTATCCACTTTTTTAGTACTCATCACTAAGAAAAGTCGTTAATTTTTAATTAATTCTTAAGTAGGTATCCTTTTTTCATTTTTTTCCTGCGTTAATTATATGAACTCTACAAACTCACTTTGAAGTGTTAACTGTCAAGCTCTGTAACTGTCAATGTCAAATCGGAACAACAAAAAGCTGAGCAAAGAAATATTTTCGCAAAGAGTAGAGTTCTTCTTTTTTATAAATTAAAACAATGGATGCGGAGAGCGTAGAAAGCTGGAAATCCCAGCCTGATGTGTGCCGCTGCTGCCTGTCTGCAAGCGGCACTTGGGACGTCACCGTGTCTTATATTACGGAGGCTGGAAGCAAAGAGGTCTATTCCGATATGTTACAGGAATGTTATGGGATTTCGGTAAGTTTCAATGCTATACTTCTCAGCGAAGATATTGCCTTCCTTATTCTTCCCCTAAAAATAATGACATTATTATGGATATGGTGTTTTGAAGACTTGGATTATAAAAAAAAGAAACGCCCAAATGCTAGGCATAGGCCTATATTATTTTAAAAATAAATAACGTAGGTATATGTATATTTTACATAATTATCCTGTGCCAAGTGTATACATTTCTTTTGATGGGTCTTTTGAAGGTCTCTTAAATTTTTTTTATGTTTGTTAGTTTGTTGTTATCCAATTAGTCCAGAGGTAGTTAACACAGTCTTCTATGCTACAGGTCCCGGGTTCGAATCCTGATAGAGTAAAATGTTTGCATGATGAGCATAAACATTTGTGTCCGAGTGATGGATGTATCTATTTCTATGTATATGTACGTATTATAAATAAAGTCTATATGTAGTACATCAACGAACTAGTCTCTGTAACACAAGCTTCACCGCTTAGCTTGGAATTAGATGGCGCTGTGTCATAAAGTCCAGAAATATTTGTTTATTTATAATTAATTGTTAGTGAATATATCATTGAATCGCCCCTAATGTGACACTCTGACCCACAGTTATCATATCTTACGGAGTGGGGTCCCAGCAGGATGGTGTGTGCTCTCTGTGTGGGTCATCTGCGAGATGCTTGCAGCTTCCGGAAACAAGTACAAGAAGCTGAGAAGCATTTCACTGCATACTGCAGCAGCAGGAAAGGTAATAAATGTGATTAATATTGTTTCCTGTACATAATACAAGATGTATAACTGGGCACAAAATGATACAACGGCTATTTTATAAGTAATACAGTCATTTTTGTAATTCCAATTGTGGTGATATAGATTATAACTAAAATAAATTATTATTGTTAAAAAAAGAAGTTTATTTTAAGTTTATTTTTTCATAGCCCTTTGGCTAGTTTGACGACCCGATTAGCCCAGCGGTAGTTTACGCTGCCTACTGTGGTCCCGGTGGTTCCGGGATCGAATCTCGGTAAGGACAAATGTTTGTGTGATGACTTGATGAGCATAAACATTTGTATCCGAGTCATGGGATGTATCTGTGTATAATATGTATATATTTACGAAAAAAAAGTATATATGTAGTATATCAACCAACTAGTATCCGTAACACAAGCCTCGTTGCTTACCATGGAACTAGAGGGCGCTGTATCATAATGTCCAGAGATATTAAAAAAAAAAAAGTTTTAACTACATTTGCAGGCCTAGTAAATGTAGAGTGTAGTGTGTAATGTTATAAGTGGGACATAATAATAATATATTTATTTATTTATTATTATAATTACTATTAATCGGGTTCGAGTCCCACCTGAGGTTGAATTTTTCTTTCTTAATAAAAATTTAAAAATCTTAGTTTGAAATATGCTAAAAAAATACAAAATGATAATTACTATTAGTTGTGATTGAGAAGTTAAATTTAAACTATCTTTGTTTCAGATATGTTAAACCCAATGATAATAAAGACTGAGTTGGAACAATTACCAGATAAACCGGACAGTCCTCACAGCTTCCATCAGGCACGAGGAGATAGTGATGGTAAGGAGTTTTGATATATAGCTTAGCTTATTTGACTATTTATAGTCTGATGGTAAGTTGTTACCGTAGCCTATGGGTATATATGATAGCTCATATTTTAGGACCCATAACTTCATCATCATCATCATCATTAGCCTATATTCGTCCACTGCTGGACGTAGGCCTCCCCTAGTGAACGCCACAGAGCTCGATCTTCGACTCTTTTCCTCCAGTCACTGCCAGGACCCATAACTTATTAATAATAAAAAAGCTGTGGTAGCCTAGCGTTGTGACCAGTGGACTGAGATGTCAGAGATCTCGAGTTCGAACCCAAGGCACGCACCGCTGACTTTTCGGAAGTTATGTGCGTATGTATCACATGCTCAAACGGTGAAGGAAAATATCGTGAGGAAACCTGCATGCTTGAGAGAATTCTCGATGGCATGTGAAGTCTGCCAACCCAAAGGCTAGCATGGTGGACTATAGCCTAATCCTTCTCAATTGAGATAAGACCCATGCCCAGCAGTGGGACAATAATGGCTTGATGACACGTACATATTTTTTCAGACGACATCAAAGATTTATTCAAACGCCAAACGACCTTAGAAAACAAGAAAGTTTCATTGAAATTAGACAAAATTCAGGGAAAAAGACAGAAAACCATATTGAAAGGCAAAAGAAAGAGACGAAAGATTGACTTGAAGGATGATGTAGATTCTGACACGCCTATATCTGAATTGTCAAAGAAAAATGAACCTCAAGATTTATTGAGTAAGGACGAAAATTATATAGCAGATAATTTTGTTGAGGAAAATGAAAATATAGGTATTGATGCTAAAATTGTTTCAGTAGGTAAGTGAATCCAATACTTAATGTTAATATTATAAATGTGAAAGTATGTCTATCTGTGACCTGTTTACGCTTTAACCGCTGAACCTATAATTTCGTTTTTTAGGCTTGCAACACACAATTCTGCACAACACCGTCAAGCAAGTCTCCGAACGTAAGCGCGTGATGCTCACGTGCGACACAGTCCTTAAACACACCACTGCTTGCCCCTTTAGGCACCACAAAAGCTGGTTCCAATGCTTCTTCTGCCAACAAGAGTTCATGGAAATAAACCTCCTTAGAAACCACACTTTAAACACCCATGCCAATATAGACGAGGAAATAAAAAAAATAAAACGTTACCCGCGCTCTCTACAAATTGAAATTTCGAATCTCGAATGCCGCCAATGTCAGTTGAGTTTGACAGATGTCATGTCGATGTGCCGCCATTTTGTCGAGGTGCACAAGAAGGTTATATACAACGAGTGCGTCGCGGACTACAAAGTCAACGGTAGTCCATATACCTGCCATTTATGTGGCCTACAGTTTCACGTTTTCAGGACTTTAACAACGCATCTAAACGAGCATTACGCTAACTGCATCTGTGACGTTTGTGGCAAGTCATTTTTAAACTCAAAACGTCTCAAAGTCCACAAACGCACGCACGAAAATGGCCATTTCCCTTGCAAAGAGTGCGGGAAAATTCTTAAAACGAAGACTTCGAAAGCGAATCACATGGAAAGCGCGCATTCTAAACGCGTTATTAAGTGCCAAATATGTTTTAAACCTATGAAACATTATAACGATCGGATAAAGCACATGTCTGAAGCACACGATATTACGCATAAGTTTAAATGCCCCATCTGCAGTCGCGAATATAATATAAAGCATTATTTAGCTACTCACATTCGTCAAACACATGGAAATAAGAACAAGAAATGTTTAGAATGTGGTATGGCGTTTATAACAAACCATGGGTTGAAGAAACATATGTTGAAACACAGCGGGATCAAGCCATTTAGTTGTTCGATTTGCTGCAAATCATACGCAAGGAGTTATACTCTAAGAGAGCATATGAGAAGTCATGATAATGAGAGATTAATTGAGACGGGATGAGAAAATGGCCGTATTAGTTGTATAGATACTCAGAACTGCACAATCTAGTATTGCCAACACCCTTTTACCAAATACCATTAGACAACCAGGCAAACTAAACGAAACCGTTTTATGGTGGAATTTCTCGAAAGCCGCACGAAGCGTTTCGTTTCGTCGTTTAGAGACAATAACTTGTTTTAGTTATCGTTGAGTGCGGAGTGGAATAAAAGCGGCACCATGAATCAAGTCAGATAATTTCTTCTATTCTTACCAACTATAACACGCCATTACTACATTGCAGCTTTTCTTAGAGAGAGTGTTGCCACTTAATCTATCATAGACTAAATATCCATCGACTACAATATCCAATACCTCGGCTCAAGTTCAGGTTTGTTCTCTCCGTACCATATGTTGGCTGGTGTATCCCCATTTAATGCTTTTGTTGGGGATCTATTTATAACATAATTATGCTGCAGATTTGTAGGTTTCTCCCCATAATTTCTCTATAATTTCCTCCTCTTTGACCTCTATTGTTGCCTCTGTTAGCTTGGTTACTTCTACATTAAAAAGATTTGTAGCCCTCCTTGCCTACTTGCTCGAATTGCTTTGTTCACCTTTTACTTTTAATTCAGCATCTAACATTCTTGACTTTATAAAATCTATCGTCAAATCTTTGTCCATGGTTTCTAATGTTGTTATGACAGTATTGTATTGGTCTGGTATTGTCGGCAAAAGGTGACATACCTTGTCATTTTCTTTCATCTCTGTTCCTGACGACTCCAGTTCTGAAATTACATTCCCGAATTTGATAAAGTGACCAGTTACTCTTTCATTGTTTCCACATTTCAATGACAGTAGTTTTCTTCTTAAGTATAGCTAGTTGAAAACTGATTTCCTTTCATATATTTCTTCCAGTTTTGTTAGCTTTTCTAATGCTGTATTACATTTTTTAATTATATCTATAAACTTGTCGGAGACACATTGCACAATGACGCTTTTTGCTTTGGAATCAAGTTCTTTCTTCACTTTTTCGTCTAATTGTTGGTCCTTGTTTACGGCATCTTTTAGACCTCGTTCTTCTAGTAACGTTTTAACTCGAAACTTCCAGTTCGAGCCATCGTTTAATCTTGGATAGGAACAAATGATACTAGAAGCCATTTTGTCTTTTTACTTTCCTGTGCTATCCTTTGTCAATCTGACTGACTCCAATCCTAATCTTGGTGCATACGCATTGGGTGCTCTTGGCGCTCTGGGCCCATAACCTATAGACGATAACTTGTTTTAGTTATCGTTGAGTGCGGAGTGGAATAAAAGCGGCACCATGAATCAAGTCAAATAGTTTCTTCTATTCTTACCAACTATAACACGCCATTACTACATTGCAGCTTTTCTTAGAGAGAGTGTTGCCACTTAATCTATCATAGACTAAATATCCATCGACTACAATAGTGGCGCCGCGCGAGGCCGTTAAGAAAATTGCCGCCTAAGGCCCCCTCTGTCCCCCACATTACGCCACTGACAGGGAGGGAATAGAATCAGCTGCCTGAGTCTGTATTTGTCCGGGTAGAACTTGGGGGTCTTCAAGTCACAAGTGAATAGGTATCTTCAAGGTAAGCGTGCTTCATCTTAGACCACATCGTTACTTACCATCAGGTGAGATTGTGTGAGGTTATCAACCTCAATTACATATATGACCATCCGATTAGTATGACGGTAATAAAGGCCTTCTGTGGTATATATTAGAGATGCACCGAATATCCGGTTACTATCCGGTATCCAGCCTATCCGGCCCTTATTTTACTATCCGGCCGGATACCGGATAGTAAAGTTGCTTGATTTTGGGGGTAAAAAATTAAATGTAAAAAAAAATTGTCATAATTAACACAAAAAATACGCGAGCACGTGTGTACTTTTAAATGAAGTTACTCCGTACTGACATAATAAAACTCGTTTGGTTGCATAGAAATGTGTCCGCGCGAACGTTCACTACGAAACAGGTCAAAACCTGCTCGACGCGCACCTGCGTACCTCTAAATGTAGGTATAGTACCGCCGGCCGAATATTCGGCGGCTGGATACCGGATATTCGGCGGGTGGTCAGGCCGAATATCCGGTATCCGGTATCCGGCCAAACAACTATCCGTTGCATCTCTAGTATATATCCCGGTTCCGAATCCCAGTAGGGACAAATGTTTGTGTGTTGAACATGTACTTTTGTACCCGAGTCATGGATCATCATCATCATATCAACCGTTAGACGTCCACTATTGGACATAGGTCTCCCCCAATTATCGCCACGTCGATCGGTCCTACGCCACCCGCATCTAGGGCATTCCAGCAACCTTTACCAGGTCGTCGGTCCACCTTGCCCGGGGCCTACCTAGTCCCACGACTCCCACGCTACGTCTTCCAGTATGTGATCGCCACTCGACAATCTTCAATCAAGCCCCATCGTCTATATGTTCTTCGAGCGATGTGCCCTGCCCATTGCCACTTGAGTTTGGCGATATGCGGCCTGTGGCAGTAACCTGGGTTCATGGACGTTTGTATGTATTATATCGCCGTCCCCGGAGAATAAAATGATAACTGCCAATATCTTAGTTTTAATGTTATGTCATTTTTGGGATCGGTGGGTGGTAATACATCTGCTAAATTTTTTCGTAATTTTTATACAGTAATTTCACGAAGTTACAAAATTTTACAATAGTATTCAATGATTTCACACAGACCTTAAATTACTAGAATAAAGTGTTAATATATTATTATCAATGTATGTAATGTATTCTGAGTTGTTACTATGACAAATAGTCATAGAATTATGTTCTCGTGAAAAATATTGGACTAGATAATGATAAATGCACTTTATCATTTTATTCTAGTTCAAAACCAAGTAGTTTGTCAAACACTTGTAATTCATATCATAGTTTTATTGGGAAACCAAATTCAAAGTTCTTAACGGAAAAAATGTTTTACAATGTTTACGAGAATAAGCCGATATTCAAATATTATCATCGATACTTGTACTCTAAAAGTCCGTAGAATAAAATGACAAGTGAATGATGCAATATTGGATTCTGATCAGTTTATACGGAGAATAAAATGATAATCGACATTATACAACTTATACGATGATTGGTTTTGACTAAATTCTTATTTTTTGGATAATGTCTCTATTTTAATAATTAGGAGTGTTTCACTAAAACATTTCAAACATACAAAAAATAACATTTTTACAAATCTAAGATTCATCAGTGTACGTTCAGTATAAGGAGTAATCGACGAAAACATGTTTTTTATTTTTCCTGAAAAGTTGCGTTTTTGCAATTATCATTTTATTCTCCGGGGACGGCGATATGTATGTATATTATATTATATTACGTACTTAAAAATAAGATATACCTACATATAAATGTTTAGTGTATCAACTCAACTTCATCTAGTTGTTTCGCTCGAAACTAGATGGCGCTGTGCCATAATGTCCGGATACATTTATTAATATTATTTATGATATATATATAAAACGGAATGTAATGAGAAATTGAAATAAAACGTCTTTTTTATTAATTTTATTATTTAATCCCCTATTAGATTTACAAAAACCACTTGTCGAGAGACAAAGCAACTCAATATTTTTTAAACCTTAACCCGTAATCCCCTAACACACCGTATATTTCTATATTTTATATATATATATAAAGACACCAACGCCTGTCTACCTGTATATATGTAACCGGCTATCTGTATAATTCAGGTATTCTATGCAATACCCAGGCAATGTGTGAAATATAATGAATATTATTGCCCATTACACTACCTAAACATTCGGCTGCACATTCGGTATTGTATAGAATACATAGGCAAAGTATAAGATAAATAATGCCTACACGTTTTTGGATACGTTGCCTAGGTATTGTATAGAATGCCTGAATTATACAGAGGTAACAAATATACCGATAGACAGGCGTTGGTTGTCTTGATGTTATAATTAACAGCAAAGTACTAAACAGCTACCCTTCATTATTTGTTTTGTTAAATAGGCGCCATCCATGATGTAAGACTAATTTTGACAGTTTTGGACCACCTCCCTCCTCCCTCTATATTTAATTTTTATTAAAATAATGAAAACTTAAATCAATGGTTTGTTTTTACTTTTTTTTTAGGAATGTTTTTTTGTACTTACAAAGGTACTTTTTGTGAGCTCACGTAAGAACTGTCAAGCAAGACTCTCTCTACCATACTACCCTTTTGTAAGACAGAATATGACATGGTCGACGACCCTCACCTAAATCGTCTTACGTGATAAATTAATGGCACATAAAAATTTACAATCTAATTTACGAATAAGCTCCAATAACATAAAATAAAACGCTGAATAAACACAAGTGGACATAGGTAGAGAATTATATGTACAGTCGGACAAGCTAATTGGTTTACTTCCACGTATAGATCGGTCTATAGTTGCGTGTATATCTATAAGGTTGTTCGACTGTACATCATTTGTCTAAAAATATGAATAATGTACATACAAATACATTTAAAATACATTTAAAATTATTTGAATACTGTTTTGTTACGACGTCTATGCTGGCTGATTAGGACCTGAAAAAATAAATGATTAAATGATTATTTATTTCTGTAAATAGATCTTTTAACAGACACTTTTACAAGTAATGTGTAACATTATTTTAGGATCTAGATGGCATCGGCATTTCCTAACTGACGACCTCTGAGAAGAAATGCCGTTACAAACTCAGAGAATCATGGTCTCTTTTAAAGTCCAAACATTTTTGTTTATATGTGAGCCTGACGATGTAGGTTAGTCTGAGATGGCCTTTTGAAGAAAGCACCAGTGCAGCTTTGAGTTGACCTTTGATTATGGGATGAATAGGCACATAACTTCCGAAAAGTCAGTGGTGCATGTCTTGTTTGAACTCGAGACGTTTGGTATGTCAGTCCACTGGTCACACCACTAGGCTAAGCTAACATAGCTATGCGACTATAGCCTAATCCCTCACAAATGAGAAGAGACCCGTGTCAAGAAAAGGGCAGTCCTGGATTTGTCAATAGGCCGTATAGGCCGCGGCCTAGGGGCGGCAGATTTCAGAAGAATTTAACTTTAGTGTTTAGTGCTTCCCTTACTACAAATGGAAAATTATAATTTTAGAAAGGTGCATGGGGCGGCGGATATAAAGTGGCCTACACTCATAAAAAATATAAATCCGGCACTGGAAAAGGGACATTAAATGGTGATGATGATGACTTGTGGGTAGTGTCTGTTCTCGGCGAGTATTCAATTAAATGTCGCATAAGGCCGTGACACATCTCTCTTCAGTGGAAATCGCGGAGATGTGTAATATTTGTAAGGCGCGATGGAAGCGGAGATGTGAGCTGTGCCCGGACGACGCGCAGTGGAGACGAGAGATGTGAGCGGCGTGTAGTGAGCGATGTCACCCGACATCGTCTACCTTTCGTGTCAGAATGCGTACTGAGCACTCAACTCCTTGTACCCGAGCTGAAAAACATCTTTTCTCGCACAGCACACAACACACCGTACACATCTCTGGTTTGGTGGAGTCCCGGCCTAAGGCCCAGTTTCAACCAAAGCGGAGAGGACAGGAGATGTGTGGAGATGTTTTGAGGATAACCAAACGGATATCTTCGCGGAATGGGGAAGTGGAAATTTAACTAAATCTGATTGGTTATTCAAAACAAATCTCCTCTCCGCTTTGGTGAAACCCGGGTCTAAGGTGTTTTTTTAATGTAACTTATTCCGAACTATACTTACTTACTGCAGCTTGTGGATGCTTTACATCGTTTTAAACAATCATAAACGCATATGGAGCGTTTAGTAACAGGTGCTTTGTTCATACACTGGGACTGACAGCTGCTTTGACAATCTTGTAAGGCATTAGGATCATCTGCAAGTTCAAATTTCAAATTCAAATTCAAATATTTTTATTTCAAGTAGACCAATATTACAGGTTCTTTCGAAATGTCAACACTAGTAGCACGGTTCCAAAAAGTAGGTCTTATGGAGAAGAACCGGCAAGAAACTCCATAGATAGTCTTTTAAATAATTCGTTATATTTACAATTTTCGTTTTTAATATTAATATGAGAATAATGCAGTCTGATGTAAAACGCATGAGTTATTCACTAGCACTAAAAAAATAATTATAATATAAAACCCGGATGCCATGACATGTATAAGCCGACCAGCCCCAACTGACAGCACCCGTTCACGAGCATGACGTGTGTATCAGCGTCGCTCTACTCAACCATGATATAGGGAATAAAGGGACCCGACACACAACGCCACCATCAGCAGGACATTTGAGAGAGCATGACAAGCCCAGACTGCCTGGCCAAAATGTCTACCAGTAGGTATGCATTTTTCATTTCGCAAAGCAACATCGAAGCCAACATTAATCTCATATTTTACAGGAAATTTTACAAAATCTAAAATAAATTTTGAAATAAAATAAAACTATTGTAACTATAGTTACATGCATGTCAGTTAAAAGTGTATAAATTAAAATAATAAAATGTCAAGATAATAAAATCATAATTGTGCAAATTTCAAAATTATAAATGATAAAAATATAATGTCAAGAATATAATAATAATCATAAACATGTTTTGATAGCCCGGTTCATCAGAACTATTCAATCCCAAGCACTATTATCATCCATGTAGTCTTTCAACGTATAATAACCTTGAGAACAAAGTCTCCGTTTAATAATAGATTTAAATTTGCTTAGACTTAATTTTTGATAATGTGTTGGAATTTTGTTGTACAAGCGTATGCATTGACATTTAAATGATTTACTTATTTTTTGGAGCCTAGTTGCAGGAACAATAAATTTATTTTTATTCCTGGTATTAACATTATGAATATCACAACGTTTTTCAAAAAGATTGATACGCCTGTGTGCATACAACAAATTCTCATAAATGTATTGTGATGGAACAGTCATAATATCAATCTCCTTAAATTTATCCCTCAGCGAATACTTGGGACTTAATTTATAAATTGACCGAATAGCCCTTTTCTGCAGCACAAATATTGTTTGGATGTCAGCAGCATTCCCCCACAGTAGAATGCCGTATGACATCACGCTATGAAAATAATTAAAATACACTAACCGAGCTGTTTCTACATCAGTTAAACTAGGGATTTTCTTGACAGCATAAGCTGCAGAACTGAGTTTTTTCGTCAATTTTTCTATATGTGGGCCCCACTGAAGCTTAGCGTCTAAGGTAATTCCTAGAAACACTGTGGATTCTACAAGATCCAACTCTGTTCCGTTAATGTGTACACTGGTTTTTACTTGTCTAACGTTAGGTGTTGTGAACTTAATACATTTAGTTTTTTTTTCATTCAAAAGTAAATTGTTTGCATTGAACCAGTGTACCACTTTAGAGATAGTACTGTCTACATCATCAGTGGCCATTTGCTGGCGTTTTAATTTAAATAGCAGTGAAGTGTCATCTGCAAACAACACTATCTCTTGATTGTCCCCCATTATATAAGGTAAGTCATTAATGTATATTAAAAATAAAAAAGGGCCAAGAATTGAGCCTTGCGGAACTCCCATAGTAACCACCGACCCCGGAGATCTCTTTACATTGACGTCCACTCTCTGAATCCTATTACCCAGGTACGAAATAAGAAGATTCAGAGTAGTGTCCCTTACACCATAGTGGTGTAACTTCCTGATCAATGTTTCATGAAGAACGCAATCAAATGCTTTTGATAAATCGCAAAAGATACCCAAAGCATCGCGCGACTCTTCCCATGCATCAAAAATATGACCTATAAGTTCAACACCGGCATCGGTTGTTGAGCGACCCTTGGTAAAGCCAAACTGTTTATGATTTATTAAATTGTTTTTGTGAAAGAATGTTGTGATGTTTCCACAGGTAAAAATCCAAAGTTGCGATCGAGATGCTCAGCGGTTCCTTTGGCGCGATGATCCCGCGGGGCCAATCAAAACATATCGTATGTCTTCCATGATTTTTGGGGCCTGTTCTAGTCCTTCAACGGCCATTTATATCGTTAATCGAAACGCATCGGAATTTCAAGGTGAGTTTCCAGAGGCCGTGCATGAAATCACGACAAATACTTATGTGGACGACTACATCAGTAGTGTAAACGTTTATGTCTAAAACGCCGCGCGTTTAGTAAAAGAAATGGTAGAAGTTCACAATCGCGGAGGGTTTGAGATGCGTGGTTGGATTTCCAACAAACCCGATGCTCTGAATAAATTGTCTAAGGGGTTGTTGTCTGACCTTTCAGTTGTAGATCGTAGTGTAGATTTGGGTAGTTTGCAATCAGCCACTTTCACTCGCACGTTAGGCCTAATTTGGGTACCGAAAGATGACGTCATAGGGTTTAATCCAGGACTAAAAGATCATTCGCCAGGTATTTTCACTAAACGTGAAGTTTTAGCTCAAGTCATGCGCATTTACGATCCATTAGGTATCTTAGCCCCCATTGTAGTGAGAGGTCGGATTTTGTTTCAAAATTTGTGGTGGAAAAATCTGGAGTGGGACGAGAAGCTATCAGAGGCAGACCAGATAACTTGGTCAGAATGGTTTGAATGTCTTAAATCAATTCCTTTATTGCGAGTACCGAGATGCTATAATTTGAGCGACCATTCCGACTTAGAGCTACACGTGTTTTGTGACGCTAGCGAGCTGGCGCACGCTGCTGTTGCCTACTGGAGATCCGTACTTCCCAATGGTGACGTAAAACTTGCGCTCATAGCAAGCAGGGCACGTCTCTCCTTTGAAACCAGTATCGATTCCGCGGTTAGAATTGCAAGGAGCCTTATTAGCCACTCGCCTCGCTGCCAAGATTTGCGAGTATCACCGCCTCAAAACTAGTCGACGCTTCTTTTGGTGCGACTCCATGACTATTTTGTGATGGTTGCGAAGTGACGCAAGGAATCCTTTGTACAAACAAGCCCTTTGTAGCCCACCGTGTGGGTGAAATTCTGGAAAATACTAGTTTAAAGGAGTGGCATTGGATTCCAACCGAACATAATGTAGCTGACGATGCGACGCGGGGAACGTACAGTATCGAGCCACGCTGGCTGTCAGGCCCTAGCTTCCTCCTGGCTCCCTCTTCTGAATGGCCGTCAGAAACGAAAGTGGCATCGTCGATAACACTGGGACAGGAGGAGCTAAAGCCATCTGTTCATCATCCTAAACTAGTAATAAACTCATCAGCTACAGAAATCATAAACTTCACCAGTATACATCAGTTACCCACACCAGTAGTAGCTAATATCACTCATTTTAGTTCTTGGATAAGACTGGTGAGGGCAACTGCTAGAACTCATCAATTCATCGCTTCCATTTTCAGGAACCGTCATTATACCTTCCAAAATTCTTGGGTTCGAGATATTAGTGTAGCCTTTAATGCGCCTGAGCGTAATTCACTGCCCAATTTTGCCTCCGCCACTGCTCCCACGCCATTAAAAGCGGAAGATATAATTCGTGCGGAACGACATATTTTGGGACAGAGTCAGCTCAGCGCCTTCGAGGAAGAACTTCACTGTCTCTATCGAAGGCAACCCATTAATAAGAAGAGTCGTTTAGCAGTTTTATCTCCAATGCTAAGAGACGGGCTCTTGTACCTTGCTGGAAGAGCGTCTGCTGCATCCAAGAGACAGCCTATTATACTCGATGGAAAGGAGCCAGTCACACGCCTCCTGATTCGACATTATCACCACAAATTCGCTCATGTTAATACCGAGACGGTGATTAATGAGTTACGACAGGAATTCTGGATTCTTGGTTTAAGGAACGCCGTGCGGTCAGTGGTACATAAATGCCAATTATGCAAGTTATTAAAGAGCCCAACTTTGCAGTCACCCATGGCTGACTTACCAACGGCAAGACTCGCTCATCATCAGCGCGCCTTCACATTCACCGGTGTGGATTATTTTGGTCCTATTGCAGTCACAGTTGGTCGAAGACAGGAAAAACGTTGGGCGGCCTTGTTCACCTGCCTGGTTACGAGAGCAATCCATCTCGAGATTGTAGCCAAGACAACGGAACATCTTTTGTAGGAGCGAATCGACATTTAAGAGTTCTTTATGATGCCGCAGTACCACAGTTCGCTGCTGAACCGAAGATAACTTGGCGTTTTATTCCTCCATCAGCGCCATTTATGGGAGGGGCCTGGGAGGAGACTGGTCCGGACTGTCAAGACGGCTCTAAAAGTCACCTTAAGAGAGCGGGCCCCACGAGAGGAAGTCTTCGCCACCCTGTTGTCAGAAGCGGAAGCAATAGTGAACGCACGACCACTGACCCACGTTTCACCCGACGCTGACTATCCTGAAGCACTCACTCCCAATCATTTTTTGTTGGGCGATTCATCAGGACGTTCCTTTCCAAGCGAAGACCTGACAGATGCTGCGTTGGTTGGCAGGAGCAGTTGGCGAAAGGCACTGCGACTCGCAGATCACTTTTGGCGCCGCTGGGTCACTGAGTATTTACCAACCTTAGCTCCGCGACGCGTACCGGGAACAGACGTTGCGGTCAAGGTTGGCGACCCGGTGCTCATTGGAGACGGGGACTTACCAAGGGGCACCTGGCCACGAGGCGTGATTGCAGCTCTGTACCCGGGGCGTGATGGCGTGGTTCGTGTAGTTGATGTAAGGACCCCAGGGGGCACTTTGAGGCGACCCGTGAGAAAGATCGTTCTTTTATAAAAAAAGGGGAGAATATCCACGACATGTATAAATTTATTAAATACTTTTTAGTTTGTCACTGTGATTTTATATATTTTTCTTTTGTATTGTCAAATTTTGATTACTGATTTCGTTTTTGTTTTGTAAAAATAAGATTATAAAATTTTGCCTTGAAATTGACTGCGTTTTTTTCTTTAATAAAAGAAAAAACTATTTTGTATAGAAAAAGATACTGCCAGTCAATTATAATATTAGTGTAAATCAATGAGATAGCATTAAATGTCGTTTCTTTTTAACAATTTAAGAAATTCAATTGTGTTTTATTCGCCATCAACCAACCCATTTCCCCCCTTTTTAATTTTTATCAAAATAAGAAAAAAAAATCTACCTATTTTTTTTTACGTTTATTTATGAATGTTTATTTATACCTACAAAGGTAGGTACTGTAATTATTACCAACATTTCGCATTGAGCTCACGTAAGAACTGTCAAGACTCTAGCTACCCTGTAGGAGGTAGGGCATAGCGAGATTTCTCGCTCAAATTGAGCTGCCCGACTGGGGAAGTACCTCCGCCTTACAGAAGACCGCAGTGAATCAACAAGTTGTTTTTCTGCGAGTAAGTAATGTTACCAGAGCTCATTGGGGCAGTGACTATTCTGACAGCACGGGAATTCCGTTTGCTGTCAGTTCAGTAACTCCCTATTTTAAGAAACCTGAACGGTTTCTAATGGGTTTGGCAACGCATTTGCAAGCCTCTGGTGTTGCAAATGTCCATGGGCGGCGGTCATCACTTACCATCAGGTGAGCCGCCTGCTCGTTTGCCCCCTTATCACAAAAAAAAAACCCCTTGTAAAATAAAATAAAACATGGTCGACCCCCTCTCCACGTTAATCGTCTTACGTAATAAATGAATGGCCCCTTTCATCATCATTATCATCAGCCCTTATTCGGCCACTGCTGGACGTAGGCCTCCCCTAGTGAACGCCACAGAGCTCAATCTACGGCTCTTCTCATCCAGTTGCTGGCAGCTGCCTTCCGCAAGTCGTCACTCCACCTGGCCGGCGGTCGTCCTACACTACGTTTCCCGAGACGAGGTTTCCACTCAAGCACTCGTTTGCTCCAACGGTTGCCGGTGCTCCGAGATATTTGACCGGCCCATTGCCACTTCAGCTGGCTAATCCTTTGAGCTATGTCGGTAACTTTAGTTTTCTGACGGATAACTTCATTCCGGATTTTATCCCTCAGAGAAACTCCGATCATAGCCCTCTCCATAGCTCGCTGAGCCCCTTATTACAATCTAATTTACACCGAATGAGCTCACTAAAAATGTTTAACCTAATCCCTCTCAAATGAGAGGAGACCTGCATAAGGGACCATAAATGTGTTGCTGATGATGATGATGATGGTGATGATTGGTTAGTCAAAACACATCTTCGCACATCTTTTTCCTCTCTGCTTTGGTGGAATCCGGGTTCAAGATGTTTCTGAATGAAAGTCCTTATTCCGAATTATACTTACTGCAGTCTGTGGGTGGTTCACATCGTTTTAAACAAGCGTAAACGCATGTGTTGCGTATATTAATAGGTGCTTTGTTCATACACTGGGGCACACAGCTGTTTCTACAATCTTGTACGGCATTAGGATCGTCTGCACGTTGTTCGTTCTGACCTGTAATTAACAAAGAAAATTGAATATAAATGTTATTTATGGGTAAATTTTCAAAGCGGGCTTTTCTCCGTCGGGCGGTGGCGAATTTTTTTCTCACATTTCATCTATACCTACCGCGGCCCCACATTACATCTAAAGAACTTAGAATTTATAAACTTTTCCAACAAATTAGCTCCAAAAATATTTAGGTGCTTATACTAAGTATTTATAATCGTTCAATGAGTATACGAACATAACACGATTATATAACAATATGATATATAATAATAATAATAACGTTTATTAGGAACATAAACAGGTTTACAAAATCAAATAAAACGATGACAGCTGCAAAAGTAGTAAACTGTAGCGCAGCTGCCAACGCCCATTTCCAAAAATGATGTTACAGAGTTCCGAACAATAAAATTGATAACAGGTTAGGTTAGGTTAGGAATTTGTAGTACGGGTGATTTGAAGGTATCCAACATTTGAGTACACAACTATGGGGAGTAGGTGGGTTATGGGAGTGGGTGTGAGTTTATGTATTTATGTCTGTGTCTGTGTGTGCATGATAGTGTGTGCGTGAGTGTGTGTGTGATTTTATTAAACTTTCACAAGTTCTTCTGTGGCATCATAAGTCAAGGATTTTAGCCAAAGTTGAAGTTTCTTTTTACATTTATTTCTGGTTAATGGATAGATATGTATACTTTTATTAATTTTATTGTAAATTTTTGAGCTAATATATTTGTAGTGGCGACCTGCAATTAAGGTTCTGTGCGACTCCAATCTACAAACTCTATCAAAACGGCGTTTATTTGTGAGGAGGTATGGATCATATGTCAAACTGGTATGTCTACGGACAGTTGTCTGCAGTATAAATAGTTGTCTGACGGTGAGAACCTGGCAGAGGGAATACAGGTTTGCCGTCGGAAAGCGGAGCGGTTTGCTTGCCAGCACCTTTAAAACCGCTCTTTGAGCTCGTTCAGCACGTATCAAAGTAGTTTTATTAGCTCCACCCTACACCGTCAGACAGTATCCCAGCACAGACTGAGCGAGCGCAAAATAAATAGTTTTTAAGCATTTGAAGTCAGCCACAGCTCTGAGTTTTTTAAATATAAAGATTAGCTTCCTCACTTTAGCTACGGTAGAACTAATTTGTTGCATCCATTTTAAATTTTTATCTATTATGACACCAAGGTATTTCATGGTCTCGGTATTTTGCAGTTGTGGACAAATACAATCAGAATATGAGTAATAGTTAGAGCACCTATGAGCACGGATCACTAAAGGAGTGGGAGGTTGACCTGATAGATTTGAAGAAAAGGAGATAAACTTGGTCTTACTGATGTTTAAGGTAAGGAGATTGGTAGTTAGCCACTTCATGACAGTGCTTAGGGCCGTCTCCGCGTTCTTACGGGTATCATCCCAATCACGACCGTGGATTATTAGAGCTGTGTCATCCGCGTAAGAAATAATTTTGCAATTGGGTAGTGATAGTTGACACAGCTCATTCACGTAAATAAGAAAAAGTCTTGGCCCCAGCACACTGCCCTGGGGAATGCCAAAAGTAACCAACTCCTGGGTACTTAGGTAGCTATCAATTTTAACAATCTGCTTACGGTCCATCAGATAACTCCTGAGAATATGCTGAGCCTTACCGCGAACACCAACGTCTTCCAGTTTAGATAATAATAATGGGACAGAAACAGTGTCAAAGGCCTTCGATAGGTCTAGAAAGACCGCAAGAGTTCTCTGTCTCTTATCTACAGCATCGACTATCGCTTCAGTAAGTTTCAGTACAGCATCTTCAGTGGACCTACCGCTTCTAAAACCATATTGGTTCGGAGAAAGTATATCGAGCTTATTGAGGTACTTGGTTAGTCTGATGTTGATTACTTTTTCAAAGATTTTTGATAGCGTAGTCAAAACTGAGATGGGCCTGTAATTAGAGACACTGTCTCTGTCACCGGATTTATAAATGGGATGGATGATTGCGGTTTTAAAAACTTCAGGGAAAGTTCCTGTTGAAAAGCAGAGGCGAAAGATAAAGACAAGAACCGGGATAATGATGTGTCTAGATGCTTTAACAACTGAAACGGATATTCCATCAACTCCAACAGCACAGTTATCTTTAAGACCAACAATTATGTTCTCCAGCTCAGAGCTGTCAACCTCGTGCAGCACCATTGAAGAAAGTGGAGATGATTTTGAAGTACCTGGTGACCAAGGTTTAGATTTGCAACAGATAAGGTCATTATAGAGGTCGGAATTACATATTTTAGATGCCAAGAGCGTGCCAGTATTTGCAAAATAGGAATTGACTTCAGCTACCGATTTCAGAGGATCTTTACAGCATTTTAATAGTGGTGAAGATGAAATTATGTTGTGGTCCAAATTTGCTACCTGCCTAATAAGTCTCCATGTCGCTTTAGGACTACCCTTGACCCTTTGGAACTCAGAACGTTCATAGTCACGTTTAACCTTTTTTTAAATATTGTTGCAAAAATTGCGATATCGACAAAAAACTATCTTATGTGACTCATTTTCTGGATGTTTTTTAAATGTTCTGTATAATTTGTCTCTATGACGTATGCACTTCAACAGACCAAGAGTAATCCAGGGTTTAATGATACGTTTTCTAATGGGAATCCGAACGACACTTGAATGAGATTTAATGGCCAAGGACATGATGGATACAAGAGACTCAGCAGCAGCATTGGCGTCATGAGATTTCAGTATAGGAGAGAAATCTGCATTACCAATAAATTCAACAACCTGAGGTAAATCGATCTTTAATTTGGTGTGGGAGGGAATTTTCATTTTAAAATTGAGGTTACAAGAAAGCATAACCGGTAAGTGATCCGTTATTGGAGAATCAAATACAAGTGTCGTTGCAAGTGTTTGGGAGCGAAGTATCACATGGTCGAGACAATTTAAGAGTCTAGTTGGAAGATTATGCGCTGGGAGCATTCCATGAAAAGCTACAAGATTGAGGTAATCGTCAGCGTTAGGGTCAACACTATTGGAAGCAATATTAATATTAATATCACCAATAACTGCAACAGTTTTAAATGACGCCAACGAGCCTAGCAAAGCGTCTAGGCTACTTAAAAAAATTGTGAGGTCTTTGCAAGATGGAGAACGGTATAAACCAACCAACGCAGTCCCACTAGCAAATTTTATTAGCAAGCAGTTTGCATCATCAAAGCTAGGAGTTTCAGTGGTGACATTAAGAATGTTACTTGTATAAGCAACAACACCATCATTTTGGTTTTTAAACAATGACACGTGGGGGTTAAATCCTGGAATAGAGGGAACAGTTGAGTATTTGCTCAACCAACATTCAGAAAGTATTATAATGTCAGGTAAGTACGAAAGTCTAGTAATAAATACCATCAAATTGTCAAAGTTGCAATTAAGGCTACGAATATTGGTATGGAGAATTTTAAGATCATGGGACGAATCTAAGAGATACTTCCCACTATTCTCAGGGGAACAAGTATAACAATTTGAGATAGTAACATTTTCGATCTCATTAGTGATTGAGTTAAGATCATCCATACTCTACGGTAATAGCAATCAAGGAACAACTGTCAAGGTGATGGTCTGAGTAATTCTTTGGGAGACAAGAAATTAAACTTAAAGCTTCCGAAATCATACTTGGGTAGAATAATATACAAGTTCTACTCCAGTATTCCATAAAGAAAAGCAAGCCGGTAGACATTTGAATGTATTTGTGGGGCTTATAAGTGGTGAAGGCGTGTGTGTGTAGAGGTGATAAATGTGAGTGAGAGTGATCTGAATTTGATATATTTGTGGTGTGTGTAGGTGAAGTGAGGTAGAGTAAATTTATTTGCATATGCGAGATCCTATTAGTAAAACATAATAAAAAATTAAGGTTAGCATGCAAGAATAACAATTCAATCTGATATTTTTCATAATACAATGAATCTAGTACTGTATAAACAACGAGTCATGTGGTTTTTAAAAGACGAGCTAGGTCCGCCTCATTCTTGACTTGAAAATGTGGACATCCGACCTTGGCACGGACAAAAATTTTCCCGTGGGACACCCAGCAGAATTGATAGTCATTTGTTTTAGCAGCATCTCGAGCCATAAAGAAGAGTCGTTTGTTTTTAGCTGACAAGTTTTCTGCAATGTATATAGGTCTGGCAGGGCCACTTATTTTGAGGTGTTCCGTATATATAACTATTTATACAAGTTTTATCGCGGTATGCATACTTTACAGAATTCATATTCATGGATAGACTAATCAAAATAATAACGGTATTTGTATTTTGTATGTTTCATAAGGGTTTTTGCTGGAGAGGTAGGGCACAGCGAGATTCCTCGTTCAAATTGAGCTGCCCGACGTGACTGGGGAATACCTCCGCCTTACAGACCGAAGTGAAATAACAATAGTTGTGTTTTTGCGAGAGAGTAAGGTTACCAGAGCTCGTTGCGGGAGTGACTATTCTGACAGCAAGGTTGCCTCGATGGGCCCGTTGGTGGGTGCGGCCACCCAGTAGGCCTGTTCGTACTTGACCACTGAACGGATTGCTCCGTACTAAGACAAACTTTCAAATGTACTAGTTCGGTCTTCAAGTACTATTAGTACAAGTAGCACACTGAAGGAATAGTGAATATTATCATGCAACTCATGCTTTTGTTTCGCTTCCGATCGCGTTCCATGTTATTCCGGTGCCTAGCTTGTATCGAGCGACAATTCGTTCAGAACTACAGACCACGAATGGCTATATCGCGCGTGACTTCAAAAAACGCGGGAGCGGCCACAGTGACTGAAGAACATTTTTTTTTCGTTAAATTTCACGCGGACGCAGTCGCGGGAATATTGAATTGTTTCCAAGTTGATATCAATACTCCTTAGTGCCTCTGATTTAAATGACATTTTATTTTGACACATGTTTGAAAACTGAATCCTGATTGTATTTAAAAAAGGTTTTATTTTTATTAGGCATTATCCTACAAATAAATTAAATTAAAGTGTCTGTTTGTACTTTCAAATTAAGAGTTTTCCACTAAATACGAAAGTTATGGTGCTTAGATAAAAAAACGATTTTTAAAATGTTTGTCCGTCTGTCCTTTCGTTCCAGCTAATCTCTGGAAATAACATAAAAATTTAAAATAAAATCAACCAAATCTTACCAAAAGTCGACTCGAAAAAGACAACGGCCAATATGGCGAACAAAATAACTCTGGCAGAATACATCAGTGATAAATTAACTTGCGACAATTAACGATAATACAATCAAAATCAAAAGGTATTTATTTTAAATAAACTTTGTCAAGAATTCAAAATGTTAAGATTCCAGTAGAACGGTTCCAAGTAGTTGATCTAATGGAAACGATTCTACAATTGAATGCTATCAGTTTAGACCAACTTATTTATACATTTGGCCCTACACCTGTATATAATTTAACTTATTGTTATTTTGTATTGATACTGATGCTAATGAGGAAGGCACATGTATTCTATAGAAATGGAGATATGACGAATCGCGAAACAATCATGAACATTCCACATTTTCGGAAATTGAAGGTCATTTCTTTCATTACAGGTACCCGTATACAGTAATTTCTATGTAAAACCTTTAATAATAATAAAAATATTATATATATTAGTGAAGAACTTGTTATTGATAAGTGCAAAATTAACTCACTTGTAGATTCTTTAGATCAAAACGATACTTATTTATGTGTATCGGGGATATATTCAAGAATATGTGCGATTGGTATGTATGTGTGTATGTAATTTATCTATTAACCAAACCGGTGAAATTCTATTTTTTTTTTTTTAAATATTTTATTTTTGCTGCACATCAACGATCTGTTGAAGCCTGTATGTGTACGCAGATGACAGCACAGTTGTAGAGAGCTACTCAGCCAGTGCACGGACTGGAGTGGCTCAAATCCAGTGTCTTAGGGAGGCGATGGTCGAGCGTACGAACTTGGCCTTAAAGGCAATCTGCGATTGGGGCGATGCCGACCTGGTCAGGTTTAACGCGGCTAAAACCCAGGTGTGTCTATTCTCCACTAAGAGGAGTCCGTTCAATCTGGCTCCCACTTTCCGAGATATGTCTGTGCCAATAACCGACAATCTTGAGCTTCTTGGCATCTAAGTAATACCAAGTCAAAATTGCCCCCCTCAATAAACTCTCGGGAGGGGGCGGCATGGCGAAGGGCATAGACTCAGGTGATGTACGACCTGAGCGTGGACGTCCCCTCCTGGGGTAGTGTTACTCCATTTTGTTTGCGGGCTGCCGCCGCATATGAAACTACAGGTCAGCGGATTGAGACGGGATGAGGTCAATCTTTGCATCCTACCCATGGGGGCGGATTTGCTTCTCGCCGGATGATCCAGACGTCGTTGCTGACTCTGTCACCGATGGGGTGCTTCAGGGTATAAAACTCTTTATTCCCCCTTACAATATGTGTATTAAACGTAGTGCATGAGAGAGAATGGACTTATTTTCGTGCAATCTGTGTGAATCCGCAAGAGTTTTGTTAAATTTTGTTAGTATTTTTAAATATTATTAAGCGTAAACCTAACGCTTAACCGCCAGTTCGCCTGATAACGATAATGATAATGATATTTAATTATTTAAATAGTTATTTTAAAGACACTTTTACAAGTCATGTATAAAATATATTTTAGGAACTAGATGACATCGGCATTTCCTAACTGACGACCTCTGAGAAGAAATGCCGAAACAAACTCAGAGAATCTTGGTCTCTTTTGAAGTCCAGACATTTTTGTTTACAATATGCCTGACGTTAAGCGACACTGCGACCTACGATGGAGCACGCTTACCTAGAAGAAACTGATTCACTCTTGATTAGTTACAGTTAACTTTCTATATTTAATTTGTAATGGAATATATGTATTGTGTTATGGTTTTTTTAATACCTATACCTAAGTTATTGCTGTTTTGTATTTTTAAAAGTTTAGATTAGATGTTTAAGTATTAGCTGTAAGTAAATTTTTGAATTTATTTGTGCTTGTAACTTGTATTGTGTGTGTTGGAAATCACTATTGTATTGGGGTTATCCTGTAATGATAGTGTGTAATGAATAAATAAATTATTTTACTTTTTTCTTTTAAATTAAAAGTAGTACATTCACAAACAAGCATGTACGTCACCACCGTCACCGACTTTGGTATATCATAATAAAAAAATATACCTACGGTGGCGTGGCTATAGAGCACAACACAAGTAAAAATACGCGTAAAGTGACAAAAACTACACTCACACAACAGCTTAAGCCAGTGGCGTATCTATTCTCAAACTCAATGATTTATTTCAATTAGACCATTTTTATATAAATATATAAAAAGAAATATACTTACCTGGAATGCCCGCGACGCAGATATGTGCGCGGATTCCGACACCATCAAATATCGACGCAACCAATACCGACGCCATCAATACCGACCTCAACATTACCATCGCCACCAATACCGATGCCATTAGTATCGACGCCATTAATATCGACGTCAACATTACCAACGCAACCAATACCGACGACAACAATAACGATGCCACAAATAGAGACGTCATGAATACCGACGCCAACAATACTGACGCTTTCAATACCGACGCCATCAATACAATCTTTATAAATACCGACTCTACCAATACCGACGCCATCAATACCGATTACCGACTTTATAAATACCGACGCCATCAATAACGACGCCACCAATACCGACGCTAACAATACCGACGCCATTAATACCGATGCCATCAATGCCGACGCTTTAAATATCGACGCCGTCAATACCGACGCCACCAATAACGACGCTATCAATATCGACGCTTTCAATACCAAAGAAACGCATTCAGGGTGTCAGTGGAGCTGCCCCGTTTTTGTAGCGCATCATAAATGATTGCACATATAAATTACAGGGTGCGGACCAGTTCCAACAATATCCTCAGAATGATCGCCAGCAGGCACGATTGCATGTACACCAAACACTGCAGTCTCTCATGGGATGAAATTAATTAAAATTTAATTCTACTTGGCACAAATGTGAGAGTCAATGTGAAGATCTTTTTGTAAAAGTAGAAGTTAATCAACAAAAATATATTTACTTTTGTGCTGTATACCTCCCACCTCCATTAAATAAAAACATTCTTGAGCATTTTTTAGATAATTTCAATCGCGTATCTTATAATATGGAAAATGTGTGTCTTATAGGAGATTTTAATATAAGTTGTATCTCGTGGAAAGAGTGCTCTGCCAATTATTGTAAACCTGTGATTGATCAACGTTCTTTGCTTGGTCAGTTATTTATTGATTTTATGTCACTTAACAATCTCAATCAACACAATAAAACAACTAACAGCAAAGATAAAATACTTGATTTAATTTTGAGCAATATGACAGGTACGGTTGTTAGAGAGTCTGCTAATGCCTTAATAAATATTGACCCATACCACCCGCCATTAGAAATAACAATTGAATTCGTCGATAGTCCATGTTTAAAATCTAACAACAATCTAAGGCATAACTTCTACAAAGCAGATTATGATAAAATAAAATCAGAGTTAGACGAAGTAAATTGGACTAATGAATTTTCTCAGTGTGGAAGTGTAAATGACATGGTGCTATTATTTCATACAATGTTGAATAAATTAATAGACTTACACGTTCCAAAAACAAAAAAGACTAAAGGACACTATCCACCCTGGTTTAGTAAACAATTAATTAACGTAACAAGAGAAAAAAAACAAATTACTACATAAATTTAGAGTCTTTAAAAATCCTTTGGATGAAATATCACTTCAAATTTTAAACAAACGTTGTAAAAAAATAGCTAAAATGTGTTATAGTAACTATATAAAGCAAACCGAGGAAAATATAAGAAAAAACCCTAAATATTTTTACACATATTTAAAAGATAAGCGCAGCAATACAGTTCACATACCTCAGACTATGACCTATAATAATATAAGAGTATCCAATGGTCCCGATATATGTAATTTATTTGCATCGTATTTCTCATCAACATTCATCAAACCTTATGATCATAATTCATCTGATAATACCAGTTTAAACATGAACAGTATTGGAAAAATATTTGTTACACAACACTGTATATTAAAGCAGTTGAAAGGACTTGACGTACATAAAAGCACGGGACCGGATGGAATTTCACCATATTTTATTTCTGAGTGCGCGTCTTCTTTAAGTTTTCCACTGTTTCTCATCATAAATAAATCTTTATCAACTGGCATATTCCCAACCATTTGGAAAATCGCAAAAGTTGTCCCCATTTACAAGAATGGCAGCAAAGAAGACATTTCTAACTATAGACCCATTTCTATTTTGTCTAGTTTTGCTAAATCGTTTGAAGCCTTAATATACCCCTTTCTAAGAAGTCATACTAAACAGATATTTGTTAATGAACAACACGGGTTTATTCAGTCAAGGTCTACAAATACTAATCTAGTATCATATCACAACGAATTAAGGAATGCAGTGGATTCAGGTACACAGATAAGTGCAGTCTATATGGATTTTGCTAAAGCATTCGATAGGGTTTGTCATAAGGTGTTGATGCAGAAGTTAGAATTATATGGTATTTCCTGTAGTCTTTTAGAATGGTTTAGGTCTTATCTGCGCGATAGGAAGCAATATGTTGTTGTAAAAGGATATAAATCAAACACGTACGCAGCTACCTCTGGAGTTCCTCAAGGATCTCACTTAGGACCTTGGTTATTCAATTTATTCATAAATGATTTAATTTCCTGTATTAAAAATAGCAGTCCTTACCTTTTTGCTGATGATTTAAAGCTATGTAAAACAGTAACAACTACTTTGGATAGTGATCTTCTTCAAGAGGACCTAAATGCTATAAGTAGTTGGTGTACTACAAACAGAATGTCTCTTAATACTAATAAATGTTTCTCCATCACATTTACACGAAACTGGAATTTTATCAGGACTCAATATTTTATAAATGGGATCGCACTCCAAGAAAAAACCGAAGTAAGGGACTTAGGCATCCTCTTTGATTCAAAGTTAACATTTTTACCTCATATAGACAAAATCATTAAAACATCTTTTAAAATGCTAGGTTTTATCATAAGGAACGGGAAATTATTCCGAAACTCGTCCACTAAAATAGCAATATATAATGCTTACGTACGGAGCAACCTCGAATACTGTAGCGTTGTTTGGTCACCCCAGTATAATGTGCATCAACTGAGAATTGAACGCGTTCAGAAGCGATTCCTGAGATATCTTGCTTTTAGCTCTGGAAAGCATAAGCAGCTCCCTTCATATATCGACAAGTTGAGGCACTTTAGGATGGAGAGTTTATTGATTCGTCGACAGGTACATGATTTAATATTTCTCTTCAAAGTCCTTAGAAACGAATTTGACTGTCCCCCCTTATTGAAGTCCTTCAACTTACGTGTACCACGCCGGGTACCTAGGCGCGCACTTGTTGGAGCTGGGCTGATGCATCAACCGCCTGCCAAGACGAATCTTAAGCAATTCTCTGCCATATCCCGACTGTCTAAGTTATATAATACCATATGCGGGGAAGTAGATATTTTTGTTGATAAATTGCCAAATTTAAAAAAAAGTGTTTTGCGTTTGTTAAGAGACAAAAACTGTTTATTTAAGTAGATTTTCAATTTATATTATATTGTTTTATAAGTTATTTTTTTTTGCTTTTCTACTTTTACTTAGATTTATCTTTATTTTAAGTTGTTATGACCAACTGTTTTGATTTTGATTTTTATTTCTTTGATTATTTCTATGTATATACTTAATTTTTTATTTTTTTATTCTTTATTTTAAGAGCTTAATCATAATGCGATTAAGGCACTCTGTGGTATCAACAATATATACCTCTAAAAACATTAACAAAAAATATAAAAGATAGAAACAATAGAACAGGTTATCAATACCCATCAAATCAATACACAAATAGGTTGGTTTGGCATTCCGGAAAAGTAAAATAGGTTATCTAATTATGATCTGAGGAGAAAACTATATTATATAAAGTAATTAACAACCTTAACTCGTCTGAATGAGGGCATGCTAGTATAATATTACAATCAGCTAAATTCTTTAAAATATTTGTGCACCTGGCTATGCGAAAGTTAGAATTACGGGCACATTCCATCAGGACGTGAATCACGTCCTCGGGTACACCGCATTGATCACAGTTCGGTGACGGCTCTTTTCCCATAAGGAAAGCAAACTTCTTAGATGGGATGTGGCCAGAACGAAGCCTCATAATCACTACGGCATCTTTTCTGGATCGATTGTGATTATAAATCCATGGTATTCTAGGGGGATTTGGTTGGACCCTTTCTTTTGAACGTAAATCGAAATATTCATTCCATAAATCATAACACCACTCCTTAATAACACTGATATAATTAGTATAATAAGGAAAAATATCATAATCTATACCCTCTGAAATAGCTTGTCTTGCTAATGTATCTACTCGCTCGTTATGTTCAATACCACAGTGTGATGGAATCCACTGCAACTTAATTAATTTGGAACTAGATGTCAGCACACAAATACTGCCTAAAACAGCGTAGGCTATCGGTGTGCCTCGTAAACCCGAGGTACACCGAGCCAAATGTTGAAGCCCGCTTTTTGAATCTGTAAATATCACTATGTGATCTTGTTGTAATGATTCAGCGTAGGAAAGAGCTTCAGATATTGCTATAAGTTCCGCTTCCATAATGTTTACGTTACTATTTATTCTAAATTGCAAACTGAGATTAAATTCTGGATCAAAAACAGCTGCACCAATACCATTTTCATCTTTGGATCCATCTGTAAATAATTTATAATAATTTCCATATTGGTGGTTAATGAAGTCTAGACAAGCTACTTTTAAATTAAAATTATTGTAATATCGTTTGGCGTTTACAATTTTTGGAATATTTATAATAACTTTATTACATAACTCAATATTACTAATCCAGGTATTCATTGTGAACATTGCCAGTTGTTGACTAGAATGTACACATATGTCAGTAAGGCGTTCATACATTGTCAGTAATATTGGTTTCTTTTTATTTTGCCAATATACATTATTTTTATACTGTAATAAATCCCCTTATAAGTTGATCGTAACGTTATTATCCTGCGCTTTAGCTTTTAAAATAAATTTTCCACCTAAATACGTTCTTCTTACATGCAATGGAGGGAGACATAATTCACTCTCCATTGCATGTATGGGAGTTGATTTAATAAAACCTCCAATAACTCTCAAAGCCTGGTTCTGCATCGTATCTAGTTTATGTAGATATTTTTTGCAGCTGTTGTTGTACAAGAAACTTCCTTAGTCAAGTCTACTTCTTATGATGGCGATATACAATCTTCGTAAATGTTCTGGGTGTATTCCCCAACCAGATCCCGCTAAAACTTTAAAAATATTTTTATTGCTTATTCCATTTTAAGGAACGGTCCAGCCACATCCCCAGATACTTTACCACATTTACTACTTCCAGTGTATTTTTATTAACTTTAAGAGAAATTAATTGCCTATTGATGCCCTTTTTAAAAATACATACTTTAGTTTTAGTTGGTGAAATCTCAAGACCGATATCAATGAGCAAGCTATACATTTTATCTAAAGCTAGTTGTAGTTCACCAGCAGCATCATTTATATTTTTACTTGTAATGTATAAAGCATAATCATCAGCGTATTGAGAGATTGTGATATTAGGAATTAGCTTGCAAATGTGAAGTGTTGCAATGTTGAATAGTAAAGGAGATAGAGGATCCCCTTGAGCTATCCCCTGCCCTGTGGATCTGGATAAAATTATATTATTAACTTGTATACTTAGAAATCTTTATTTCAAGAATGTCTACATGTACCTACAAACCTTTGCCCCGACACCCAATTGATCCAAGTTCACTAACAATGTCGTAATATCCACATTATTATAGGCATTTTCTATGTCTAAAAAACATCCAATCGTAATTTGATTTCTCGAAAATCCTATCTGTATTCTAGTAACTAAGTTACTAAGATTATCAAGACAAGATTTAGATTTCCTAAACCCAGTTGTTTCTTTAAATGGTTATTCTTTTCAATCATCCACTCCAATCTGTTTGCTAACATATGATGAAAATTTTTATTAAAGCAAGACATGAGTGAAATTGGCCGTAAAGCTGATATAGATGTAGGGTCACGACCCGGCTTTGGGATTGGATAGATACGTATTTCACGCCATTGAGAAGGTACGAAGCTAACAGTATAAAATAAATTAAACAGAGTAAGTAGAAAAGCAAATGCATTACTTGGTAAATGTCTAATCATTGTGTAAGAAATATTATCAATACCTGGGGCAGTGTTTTTATTTTTAACGCATCTTTTTAGTTCACATAATGAAAAAGGGGATTCAATTTTAGGGTTATGAGATGTAAAAATGGGATATTTTGGACAAACAAAATCTGGGGCCAAATTATGTAACAGTGTATCAGCCATGGATTGCTCAACATAACGTCTAGACGACCTGTAACCCTTCAGCCATTTCATTCTTTGCCACATTTCTTGCATCGAAGTAGATTCATCTATTGAGGAACAGAAATTAGAGAAGGATTTATTTCTAGCTTTTCTTATGAGTAATTGTGTCTTTCTAACTTTATCTTTCAACTTATTTAAATTATTAGGAGTTGGGTTTTTTCTGAACGTTGTAAGAGCTAGGCGCCTTTCTGCAACCGCTTTAGACAAGTCTGTGTTCCAATAGGGTTTGGGGGCAAAATGTTGGGAAGGGTCCTGGCTGATTCTATAATAGGGAATGTGAGCGTCAGCGGCTTCATTAATTGTACTAAGAAATAAGTCGTAACTATGCTGTGGGTTGTCATGAATTAAGTTTAAATTTGAAAATTTACGATCAATATACTTACTGTATTCTTCCCAGTCCGCTTTGTTATAGTTCCTTCTTTTTATAAATTGAGGATTATTATTATGGTATGCAATATTTATCTTTATTATCAAATGATATAACCCAACGATTCATTAATAACCTTCCAATCTAAATGCAATGCTAAGTCAGAAGATGCCGCGGTGATGTCAGGAGATTCCTGAACAATTCCATTGACATATTTAACACGAGTTGCTCGGCCATCATTCAACGAAACAAAACTGTTTTCCATTAAAGAATCAAAAATATAGTTACCTCTCAGATACGATTTACAGGACCAGCTTGTGTGATGTCCATTAAAGTCACCAACAACTAGTGTTTTACTGCACTTAAAGGAGAAAATTTCATCCCAGTCACTCGGAGAAGTTCGTATGGTGGGTGGACAATAGATAGAAATGATATATTCAATATATTGACAGTTAAAAATCCTGATACAAATGACTTCTATTCCGGGATTAGAAAGTTGAATCGGCACTATTGTGGCATTAACAGATTTGTGTGAGAAAATAGCAACGCCACCATACGAGTCTTCTCTGTCCTGACGAAAAATATTATAGTCGTTTATTCTAAAATCAACCTCACTGTTTAACCATGTCTCACATACAGCAGCAATATGGATTTTTTCACTACTAAGCAGTTTTCAAATTCTATGCGTTTGGGTCTCACACTCTGCGAATTCCATTGGAGAATATTTATTTTGAGCTTACTAACTATTATGGGCTAAATATATTTTTAAAAGGCAAATCCCAAATGTACTGTCCCACTACCGATACTAGCCATTCAATGGATATTGATACTCCTTCGATTATTTTGCTCTTAAAATCCTCGCGTGAACTGGAGAATACTGCATACAATTTAGAAAGCAACTGTTTAAAATTCATTGTCGATTTAATCTTTTCTCTCTTCTCCTTTTGCGAACGCATCTCACTTTCAGGCACTTCGACAGCATCATTCATCACCAATTCTGATTCTGATGATTGGTCCCAGTGTAATACTTCGTCTTGACTTTGTTTCTTCTTCTTATTTTTCTTTATTCTCGACTTTTCTTGTAAAGATTGAAAACCAGGATGTGAAACGTCATCGATATCACGATGTGGGGTTGGCAACGTCTTGGCAACACTTGCGTAGGAAGTTCCTTTTGTTGTTTGTGGTATGAACTCAGTTAAGCCCCGTGAATGTGTAGACAGGATGGAACTAGGCTGTTCTGTGGATACTGGAGGGGGGTCTTGGGGGACATATACTTGTAAGGCTTTTCTATAAGAGCAATTAAACTCTGCCATCAAATCTCGAAGGAGCTTTTCTTTCTTAAAACTAGGACAAGATCTGTCCAGAGCTATATGACATCCCAAACAGTTGACGCACTTAAAGAATTTACTTGGACCGTCTCACAGTTAGCGTGACCTTTTCCACACTTGGGACATACAACTTTTTTGCTTGGAAATACACGTATGGAGTGACCGAATTTCCAGCATCTCGAGCACTGGGTCACGGGGAACACGTAAGGATCAACGTTTATTTTCATGCCATAGATATACATGTATCCCGGCAAAGAGCCTTTGAATCCCAAACGCACTGATTCACTTTCTTCCCACTTGTCTTTATTTCGGCGCTTTAGCCGTTTCACTGCAATCAAGTCACAGGTGCTGGTTACCACTTCTAATATATCCTTTTCACTTAAATCCAGTTCCACGTCCTTTATTACCCCATATGAGATAACAACCTCTAGTGGTTTTTGACATCTCCACCCTAAATCTCGTAAAGGTTTACAGTTAATTAATTCTTCAGCACTGACCGAATTCTCAAATTGTATAAACACTTTGTATGGGTTTACATATTTTACCCGACTAATATTTTTAATATTGTTTGATTCTAATAATTTTGCAAGTGCAAATTGTTTAGGTAACATCTCCTCAACTTTCTGTGCCACTCTCTTTCCATTTCTTCCGACCGTTATCCACCTCTCTTCTTCATCCGACTCCCGTGGTCTCTTACTACGATTTTGTCCTAAGTTATAATCGTCAGACATAGTTTCCTCGTTTAATATATTAGTATTTATTGGTATACAGTTCTCGGTCTCGCTAATCTCACAATTTTGTTCAATTAGAATTTCATTCATCTCATCTTCATCCTGAATTAACTCTTCGTCCATATTAATTAAGGTGCAATATTCGATGCAGTCCGGCTACATCATTATATACTCGCAATTTGAAATAGTGGGTACTCGTAAATAAAAATGCGCGTTAGTCAACACAACGTCCGTCTTGAACACCGGTTTGCACCGAACTCTACTTAATTTTAGATTCTTAAATTTTTTATATAATAATTACCGGTGTCGTAATCTGATGCATGCTGTGACACCTTAAACTGTTGTGCATTGAAGTCAATTTTTTTAATTTTATTATAGATATGAAATAATGTAACAACTACTGGATATCCAAATAAATAAATAAATAAATAAAATATAATCTATAAATATACATATATAAAAGGAGAAGCTGACGGACTGATTGATTGACATATCAACGCAGAGCCCAAACCACAAGAGAAACCTGAAATTTTGCACAGGGGTTCCTTTTATAACGTAGAAGAGCACAAAAAAATATTTTTGGGGAAGACCTATGTCCATCAGTGGACGTCTAACAGTTAATATGATGATGATGTATTTATATCTATCTATCTTTTGATGATGTATATAGTATCGTTAATTATTTACTCATTTTTTAAGTAATACGGAATGGTACCAGCTTGATCTATAAATTAATAAAATAATTGAAGAATTCAAAACGATTAAACACAAAAGAATATTATTATTCTATTATTATATTCTTTGAATTCTTACAATTGCTGTAATCAATATTTTTGAATAATTTTATATATTGCTTAATTAGTAAAATATGTTAACTATAGCTTAAAAAAAAACCATTTTGAATGTATAATCAAGGTATTTATTTGGGTCTAATAAATATGCATACTCGTAAGTTCGGTTATTCGAATAAAGGAGTCGGTTGAAGGCTTTTATCTTATTGTATAAATTAACATTATAACTCAATTTGAAATTGGGTGAACATAAAATAAAAGAAAAATAATTTAAAGTATAATCTTCTAGTTTCTTGTCCAGTGTTACAATAAGTTCCTTTTTGTAACACTTTATTGCATCAGTTTATTGACTGATTTTTAACCACTAAAAGTGTTTTCAGCCATTATTCGTCACACGTTTATTTTTGTGTGAAATTTTGAATTTATGAACGTTTGGTATAACAGTTATTAAAACAAGATATAACAAAATTATGAATGAAGGTTTGTACCTTCATTCATATATATATAATATAAAATCTTTAGTTTTTACCAGTGATGTTTCTCTGGTTATTAAGTAAGTAAACAATGTTTATGGCGGTTACTTTTGAAAAAAAACATGTTTCAATAAAGAGTATGTATAGGTAGTATATAGTCGAGGTAAATAAATCGGTGTAAGACTACATGTATAATTTGTTAGTTACATATTATTTTAGACTGCTGTCCCATCCTTAGTCGGAGTCTGGAGTCAGCCATGGAATCTGATTAGGACCTGAAACAAAGAAAATACATTTAAGTATTCATAAACACATTTATATCCCACTAATATTATAAACGCGAAAGTTTGTAAGTATGGATGGATGGATGTTTGTTACTCTTTCACGCAAAAACCGCGTAACAGATTTGCATGAAATTTAGTATATGTATAGTTTATTACCTGGATTAACATATAGGCTACTTTTTATCTGTATACCACGCGGGAAAAGCCGTGTGAGGCATCTAGTACATTTATATTTCTTGCGGAATCAGTGGAATAGCTAGGCTGTGACGTTTTTGATAATAATTTAAGTGAGATGGCCTATTAAGAAATGTGTTAAACTACACAGAGTTTGTTGAGTCTGTTCTTCCCAACGTGATTGACTATGGCTTCATCATCATCCTATTGTTGCCCACATTTGGGCACGGGTATCCTCTCATTTGAGAGGGATTGGGTTTTAGTGGTGCACTATGGGTCTAGCCCACTGCGGGTTGGCAGACTTCACATGCAATGGAGAAAATCACTGAAGCATCACGATATTTTCCTTCACCGTTTGAGCATGGGATAAATACGCACATAACTTCCGAAAAGGCAGTGGTGCGTGGCTGGTTTGAACTCGAGATCTTTGTTATTTCAGTCCACAGCTCTATGACTATAGCCTAATCCTATCGGGCCAATAAATCTGTGGATGATGATGATGTTTCGTTCCAATTCGTCGATGTTTCTGAATATAAAGTTTGACGACCCGTTTAGCTCAGCGGTAGTTAACGCTGCCTGCTGTGCTATGGGTCACGGGTTCGAATCCCGGTAGGGACAAATGTTTGTGTGATGGGCATTGACATTTGTATCCGAGTCATGGATGTATCTATGTATAATATGTATATATTTACGAAAAAAAAAGTATATCTGTAGTATATCAACCATCTAGTATCCGTAACACAAGCCTCGTTGCTTACCACGGAACTAGATGGCGCTGTTTAATAATGTCCGGACATATTTATCATTATAAAGTAGTTACTTATTCCGAACTGTACTTACTGCAGTCTGCGGGTTTAACACATTTTTTTATGATTTCATCGAAAACAAAGTCCCATTTACAGTTACACCCAGGACTGCATTCATAACCGCATCTGAATCTGTTCGTCTGACGAATTCTTGTACCGAAATGTTCGTAGAGCGAACACGTGTGGCGACAAATGCTGTAACAATCTACTTGGGCATTGGGATCGTCCTTACATTCCTCGTTCTGACCTGTAATTAACAAAGAAAATTGGAAATAAATGTTAATTTATATACTGACTAACATCATTATCCACTCGGGCGTCCGGAGCGCAACGATTTTTGACGCCCCCGCGTCCGGTCGCACGCGCTGTATTTAATCGCGTCGCGCGCTTGTGTCGTGACCGATATAAAACGTATTTTCTAAGAAACTAATCATGTTACGGCAAATTAAAAAATACCGGTATAAGCTGACATTATAAGGAATCCATATATATAAAAATTTAATTGCAAAGACTAATTTAAAATGTACAAAAAAAATAAGTGAAGTTGACAATATGGGTTTTGTACAGGACGACGCCACGCAGCCACATAATAAATAGTTATCAGTGTTATGTAATGTTATGTTTTCGTGTATTATGTTTTGTTGTTTGATTTGTTAATTTGATGTTTATAGTATAGTGTTGTTTTTTATGTAATAGTTTGTCTTATAAGTACAAATAAACGAATATGATTCTCGTGTTTTTATTTATTAGCTATAAGATAGGATTAGAATAAGAATCTAATAGGAATAACGTACATAATCTTATGTAAACCCTACAGAGAGTCCATATTTTAAAGTAAAATAAATAGTAAATACAGAAACGGCTCTCTGTAGGGTAAAGAATAGTAGTACGTTAGGCAAGTGCGCGCCCGCCCCCCTCACGCTGTGATTGGTCGAGCCGCGCGACCGCGCCCGATCACAGCGCCCACGTACTCGCGCACGCAGCGAGAGAATATAAGACGGCGCGCAGAGCGGCCGGCACGCACTTCCCGCCGAGACGTCAAGCTAGCAACATCTAAGAAGAATAGTGTTAAGAAAACTAGTGTTGTACTTGCAAATGTATGAATATTTATGTATGCCGAATAAACGATCGAGTGAACAATATTGGCGTATACAGAGTCTTCTTATTCCACACCCGCTACAGCACCCGGAATCTCCGCAACCCCAGTAACAGCAAAGTGTACCTTCTGCGGTAACAGTACAGAAACCGTAGTCGTGTACATTTAATGGTCCTTCGAGCCGGATAATACGGAAGATTCATCGGGGTGTGGAATATTTATCATTACGCCATGCCGGTGACAAGATCAACAGGGAGGGGCCGCTCCGAGTCTGCAACGGCGTCCGCGACCGAAACATCGGGATCTGAAGCCACCACCGCGACCGCCGAGACTACGGACACCTCCGCCACGGGTACCACCGCGACCGGTACCACCGCCGCAACAGCTCCAGCTGCAGAAAAACCGCAGACAGAGGGCGCCACCGTGTCGAAACAGAGGGAAGATGCGTCGAAACAAGAAAAACAGAAGATCGCTCTCCCCCCGCCACCCGGGGGGGCCGAAGAGGACGAGAGAAAACAGAAGCGCACGCCGCCCGTCAAGAGGGCCGAATCAACGCATTCGAAATCGAAAGCACGCAAGATAGCGAAGGCGAAACAAGATCTCCTACGCTTACAAGTTGAACTCGCCACCGCCCGACTCGCCGCCTTAGAAACAGATGAAGATAGTGAAGACGAAGGTTCCGTGTGCACGAACATAGAAGCCGAAGCCCGAGTCGACACCTGGTTGAACAACCAGGTACCCCCCCCCATGTTGGCCATAGCCGATCACCCGCACAGGCCGACCACCGAAGAATCTCCTCCGAGGCTGACAATAGAAGAAAGAACAGAACCTGAACCCCAGCGCCGCAGCCAGGAACAGGAGTCAGCACCGGCGGGAGGAACAGCACGCTCGGACCTCACACAGTTAGCGGAAGCCATCACGCTCGCAATCAAAGCGGGACAACGACCGAAGATCATCGAATTACCTACGTTCAGCGGCTCGCATCAAGACTGGCTCCCCTTCCGCGCAGCTTACTACGAAACAGAAAACATGTTCTCACCAGTCGAAAACATGAACCGCCTGCGGAAGAACTTGAAAGGAAGAGCACGGGAAGCAGTCAACAGCCTACTCATCACCACCGCGCACCCGTCTGACATCATGAAGACCTTGGAGACCAGATTTGGAAGACCAGAGTCGATCGCCATGGCCGAGATAGAAACACTTCGAAGTCTGCCGCGCCTGAACGAGTCACCGCGCGACATATGTATCTTCTCGACGAGAGTTACTAACGCCGTATCTACTCTGCAAGCATTGAAGTGTGTGTACTACATGTATAATCCAGAGGTCACGAAGACGATGGTGGAGAAGCTGACGCCGACGCAACGATACAGATACTTCGACTTCGCAGCGCAACAACCCAAGGAAGAACCGGACCTTCAGAAGATGGAGAAGTTCCTGAAAAGGGAAGCAGAATTGTGTGGGCCGTACGCTCAACCTGAGCAGGTCAGCCCACACACGCCGAACACAGCGAACGCGAGTTACCAGAGGCGACCACAGAGAGTTCACGCAGCAACAGAAAACAGAAAAACAGTGTCTTCTAAGTGCCCCGTATGCGACAACGCGGGACATACAGTGACTGACTGCGACCAGTTCAAGAAGGCTGATGAAAACGGAAGGTGGGACCTAGCGAAGACAAGAAGACTTTGTTTTCGGTGCCTGCATTACAGAAGCAAGAATCACACCTGTCGACCTATCACGTGCGGCATCAACAGCTGCAAGTACTATCACAACAAGATGCTACACTACAGTAAGAAAACAGAAGACAAGGAAGACAGTGAAGAGCAACAAAGAACTACAGAAACTATCAACTCAGCCTGGACAGCCGAGAAGAAACAGTCATTTTTGAAGATCATGCCAGTGCAAGTGTCGGGCCCAGCTGGAACAATGAACACCTTCGCGCTCCTCGACGATGGATCTACGGTGACCCTCATCGACGACGGTATAGCCAACAGCATCGGCGCGCAAGGACCTATCGACCCGCTACACATAGAAGCGATCAACGATATGAAGACTACAGAATCAAGTTCAAGAAAGGTCACCCTTAAACTGAAGGGACCTAACAGACGTGAAGAACTTGTGCAAGCGAGAACAGTGAAGAAGTTATTAGTGTCACCGCAGCGCATCTCAAGAAAACAGCTACAGGAGTGTGAACATCTGCGAGACATGAGCGACATACTATCGTACGAAGACGCTAAGCCAGGAATCCTGATAGGTCAAGACAACTGGCATCTACTGCTAGCAACGAAGACTAAGAAGGGTAACAAGAGTCAACCGGTCGCATCCCTCACACCTCTGGGATGGGTTGTAGTGTGTAGAAATGAACTTATGTATGTGTGCTCATGTATTCATGTTTATAATCAATATTTTATGATATAGATGATTGTACTCTTGATCAGGACGCAGTAATAAACGATACTTCAATGGAGATACTTGTTTAACTCATCTCCCCTGACTCACAACCTTACATGGCGACCCTGCCATTCGAGACGGGTTGCCGAGTTCGGTCACGTAACTTAAGCATTGAAAAACATTAATGAACTATGGTATAAGAAATTTAATTTTGTCTTTTAAAAATTAGTTTTGGTGTCAAAATGTGCCAATCAAAAGTTGAAAAAGAGGACGTTTTTATATCACAAAGTGCATCGGGTGGTTCTAATTCGGCTTCTATGCAGGAGTACCACTTATCGAACATTAGCATCGTGATGTTTATAATTTGCACCTTACTCGGAATTGCCGGACTTTATGCGGTGTATAAATTGTACCGAAACTGCCATTATTCGTGGATAAGGAATGAGGTTTTCGCACAAAACCTATCACGTTCGTTTCGTCGACCGAACCCGGAGACTCGTGCCTGTTATGAGTGCCGCCAACAACGCCAGGAGGCTCGCCAGGAGGCGGGTACCAGAATCCAGAAACCGCAGTGAGTGATTATAATTATGGTCAGTGATAAGTGAAGTGACTCGTGTTCCAGCATAAAATGAAAACTTACGGAACGGTTATTGTACGAAATTGTAGTCTGTTTATCTATTAGTTATATATGTATTATCACGTAATTATAGAACAATTAAATAATTATTGTTCCTTATTTTGATTGGTAATGGCCAATGAGCTCAACCTGTTATATGAACAATTGAAAAATATTAAAGATAATTTAATTAAACTAAGTTATCCTAAAAGGACAAAACCTGTACTAGAACAAAAGTTAAAGGAAGCTACGTTGTTAAAATATCAATTTGATGACTTAATTAATACCTTATCGAAACAAATTGAAAAGAAACAATTAAGTACTGCTATTTTACAGGAAATACAGTCATACTGTGATTTATTTGAAAAAACTTTTACTCAAATAGAATCTTTTTGCGCTAAAACGCACAGTTTTCCATCTAGTACCGAGTGTACGGTTAAGGTAAACGATATGGAGGCTTTTAATTATAGAACTGCCGTGGCTTTACTGCCAACTATGAATGGTGATGAAAATGTCACCAAAAGCTTAATAGATGCCATAGATTTGTACAGTTCTTCCCTAACGGAAGAAGGCAACAAAATGTTAGTTAAGTTTATATTGAAAACACGACTAAATGAAAACGCTAAATTAAGGTTGTCTTCATCGTATGATAATTGTGAGTCACTTATAGTTGAAATGCGTCAACACCTTCTGACAAAAAAGTCCAGTACGGCAATTCACAAAGAGCTAACACAAATAAACCAAAACGGTTCTTCAATAGAAAAATATGGATCTAAAGTCGAGCAGCTTTTTGTGGATTTGACTATTGCACAAGCTGGTGATAACCAAAATGCATACAAAATATTATGCCCTCAAAATGAAAAGATTGCTATTAAAAGTTTCATTGATGGCTTGCGCAACCGCGAAATCCGAATTATTCTGTCAGCGCGTAATTATGACACCTTAAAAGATACTATAAGAGCAGCTAAGGATGAAGAATTATCATATAGTCGGCACTCTGACGCTTCTGTATATGTCGGATACCAAGGCAGCTCATTTAGTAACCACGGGTATAATTACCAAAATAATAGACGTCCTAATCATTCAAACAACAATAGATTTATACAGAGAGGGAACAGTAGGGGTGTTTTTCATAATCGTAGACAGTTCCAAAACCAATTCCAAACAAATCAACAACAATTCAACAATAATCGTGTTCACATGCGGGGTTCAATTCGAGGTAGGTCTGGACGGACTTTTACGCGTAGTAATAATGTGCACGCTATTGAAAATGGTATAAATGCTATAGATTTAACTGACCGGAACCGAACCTCACCAACCACAGAAAGACATACCAATGAACCATTAGAGTTTTTTCGATAATCATACTATATTTGCTTGTAACAATAACAGCTCAGTGGAATTCTTAATACAAGGTACCAAATATGGATTGCTTATAGATACTGGAGCATCACTATCAGTTTTGAAATACAAAACTGTTGAACATTGGAATATTCCAATACAATCGGAATGCATTTATATAAATGGTATTGGGGGCAAAGTACGAACATTAGGCTATGTTTATGTTACATTAATCATAAATGGACAAGAATATGTACACAAATTTTATGTTATGAACACCTTACCTGGTATACAGCACGGTATAATTGGCAGAGATTTTATGAACAAATATAACGCTATCATAAATTTTGAAAACAATACTCTAACGTTAAAAAGAAATGACCATATTTTGACACTGCCCATGATTAAAAGTTCGTTAATTAACACCTGTTTCTTAAGTATTCCACCGAGATGTGAGAAAATATTTATGTTGAATACGAGTTTTAACCAGGACTGCGTAATATTACCGTGTCAATTATGCGACGGAGTTTTTATAGCCGGAAGTATTTGTAAACCGAGAAATAGACAGATTAGTATACAAATATTAAATACTCGCGAAACACAAGTAGATATTAATTATTTTAGGCCGGAAATACATTTATTATCAGATTATGACATCTCTAGCTTCGGACAGGATAGTAATATTGATGGAGAGAGAGTACGCACCATGTTTTCTCTTTTAAATTTAAGTCACCTAAACTATGAAGAAAGGTCATCAATCCAAAACATATGCGCAAAATTTTCAGATGTTTTTCATTTACCAAACGATAAATTATCTACAACTAACCTTTACGAACAAACTATACAGTTAAAACCAAATGCTGATCCAGTTTATACTAGGCAGTATAGATTGCCCTTTTCACAGCGTAAGGAAATTGAAAGACAAGTTAAAGAAATGCTTTCTGAAAATATCATTGAACCAACAAGAAGTGAGTGGTCGAGCCCTATCTTGTTGGTACCCAAAAAATCTGATGATACCTCAAAGAAGTGGAGGCTAGTTATTGATTTTCGTAAATTAAATACTAGAATTTTAGATGATAAATTTCCACTTCCAAATATTAACGATATTTTAGATTCCTTATCCGGTTCAATATATTTTTCACAATTAGATTTATCACAAGCTTATTATCAGACAAAATTAAAGCCAGAAAGTAGAAAGTATACATCATTCACTACGCCTACAGGTCAATATCAAATGACCCGATTACCAATGGGGTTAAAGATTAGCCCAAGTGCATTTTCTCGTCTAATGACAGTTGCTATGTCGGGACTTACGTACGACAAACTATTTGTTTATTTAGATAATTTGATTTGTTTTGGACGTAATTTACAAATTCATAATAAAAATCTTATAGATATTTTGACTAGATTGAGAAAAGTTAACCTAAAGCTTAACCCAATGAAATGCGACTTCCTAAGGAAAGAAATGCAGTTTTTAGGTCATATTGTTTCATCTGAAGGAATTAAACCGGATTTAGAGAAAATAAATACAGTGAAACATTATCCCGTGCCAAAAAATGCTGAAGAGACAAAAAGATTCATAGCGTTCGTCAATTTTTATAGAAAATTTATACCTAATTTTGCCGCAATATCTTTACCTCTTAACAAACTGTGTCGAAAAAATGTTAACTTTGAATGGTCATCTGAATGTCAAAAATCCTTCGAATTCCTAAAAACATCATTAATATCTCCACCAATATTACAATATCCGAATTTCGATGAGAACAATACTTTCGTGTTACAAACAGATGCGTCCGGCTATGCAATCGGATCCGTGTTATGTAATAATGATAACAGACCCATTGCTTTTGCAAGTCGTAGTCTTAATAAAGCGGAAATTAGGTACGCCACGATAGAAAAAGAGTTACTTGCTATCGTATGGTCTGTAAAGTATTTTAGACCCTACTTGTTCGGACGAAAATTTATTATCTTAACCGACCACAGACCATTAGTTTACTTATTTAATCAAACAAATCCATCTAGTCGTTTGACTAAATTCCGGTTAATACTAGAAGAATATGACTACACAATAGAATATGTTCGAGGTACTGACAATGCAGCTGCAGATGCTTTGTCACGTATTCGAATAACGAGCGACGAATTGAAAGAAATTAATCAGCATGTTGTCTCGGTATTAACCAGAGGACAAAAAAAGAGTATGTGCGAAAACAGTGGACAAAGTGTGAGTGACAACCCTATAGTTGCTAAACAACCTACAAACGATTGGTCTGATCACCCAAGAGTTGTAGAGTTGCTTAAAAAACCAAAGGATTGTACAGAGTTAAGGTTCGTGACAGTAAAAGAATGGAGAAGTTTAAGAGATTGTAACCAATCTAATAGTTTATTTAATTATGATGCATCAAATGGTATATTAAGAGTAAATCCTTCTATCCGGTTACATTGCGCACGAGATGCCTTTGTACGGAAGTTGATTAGTTGCTGTAATGAAATGAAACTTGATAGTGTGTACGTTGTACAAGACAATGACAACATTGAGTTAATAAAATATTTAATTGCTAGCATAAACTTGATAACTAATTGGTCCGGACCACAATTATACATTTTAAAAGGTGTAAAAGTTATAAGTGATCATGATACGAAACGTATTATTTTAAATGACTATCACGTATTACCGAGTAGTGGACACGCCGGTATACGGCGAATGATAAACAATATAAAACGGCATTATTTTTGGCCGAAATTACAAAATGACGTCACGGAATTTGTAAATCGCTGCGATCAATGCCAGCGTCAGAAACATGGTAGGTACACAAAACAGCCAATGGTCCTGACTGATACAGGTCATTCGGCTTTCGATAGAATATATTTAGATTTAGTCGGGCCCTTAAGTAAGGATAGTGATAATTACACCTATATACTCACACTACAGTGTGATCTTAGCAAGTATGTTGAAGCTTATCCTCTTAGAAATAAGGATACAATTTCAGTGGCAACGGCTTTCATTAATAACTTTGTATTACGTTATGGTATTCCGAGAAACATTATATCTGACCGCGGTACGGAGTTCGTTTCGAAAGTCATGAAAGAAACATGTAAGATTCTTAAAATTAATCAGATAACATCTACTGCGTATCATCACCAATCAATAGGAGGGTTGGAAAATACTCACAAAAATTTAATTTCATTCCTTCGCATACAAACCGAAAATCAACCGCAAAATTGGAGTTTATGGCTTCCATATTGGTGTTTTTCTTTTAATACGACCGTACATACGGAAACTAAATACTCTCCTTATGAACTTGTATTTGGTAAAGTATGCAATTTACCAAGTAATTTAACTTCAGATATTGAACCGTTATATAACCATTATGACTATCCACAAGAACTCAGATATAGGCTTCAAAAATCACAGTATGACGCAAGACAAAATTTAACTATTAGTAAACATATAAGAAAATGTAACTATGACTCGTATACAAATCCCGTCACGTACAGTACCGGTGACATGATACTTCTTAAGAATGAACAATCTGTAAACAAATTTGATCCGCTATATATAGGACCATACGAAGTAATGGAAGATTGTAACCCTAATTTAAAAATATTATATAAAGGTAAAGAATTAATAGTACATAAAAATAGAACCAAACCATATATTCAATGATTTTTTTTTCTTGAGCTGTTGACATTTATTGTTACTTTACTATACTTTTATTTCAGTTTTTATATTACATTATTATATTCCTTTGTATTTTGTTTCTAATTATATTGTCTGCACATTGCAGTTTAAATAAATAATATTGTTAGATGGTTTAGGCATATGTATGTTTCTAACCAAAAATAAAAATAAATGTAACCATTATTTTTATTTTATTTTGCCGGTGGGCGTGTAGTGTGTAGAAATGAACTTATGTATGTGTGCTCATGTATTCATGTTTATAATCAATATTTTATGATATAGATGATTGTACTCTTGATCAGGACGCAGTAATAAACGATACTTCAATGGAGATACTTGTTTAACTCATCTCCCCTGACTCACAACCTTACAGGGTCCTTCACGGCAGCTACACGCGGACACTAGGCAGAGACATCCAACACGTCAACCACGTGTATGAAAACAAGACAGAAGATGACCTGCACGAGATGATAAAACAGTACTTCAACATGGACGCGCTATGCTTAACCCCCAAGAGGCCGAGGTCGGACCCGGAAGAACAAGCCCTAAGGATCCTGGAAGAAAAAACAGTGCGTAAAGACGGTAGATACGAGACAGCTCTTCTATGGAAGAGGGAAGACGTCGCGCTACCAGACAACTACGATAACTCCTTACGAAGACTACACAATATAGAACAGAAGCTTGATCGCAACCCACAGTTGAAGAAAAAATACACAGAGCAGATGGAAGCGCTCGTGTCAAAGGGCTACGCTGAGCGCGCGCCTGCACAGAAAACAGAAGATAGAACGTGGTACTTACCTCACTTCGCCGTGGTGAACCCGATGAAGCCAGAGAAGCTGAGAGTGGTGCACGACGCGGCAGCCAAGACGAGAGGAGTCGCCCTCAATGACTTACTGCTGAAAGGACCTGACCTACTGCAGTCCTTGCCCGGCGTAGTCATGAGGTTCCGTGAGCACGAGATAGCCATAACAGCGGATATCACAGAAATGTTCATGCAAGTGAAGCTCCGGAGCCAAGACAGAGACGCGCTTAGATATCTCTGGCGTGGGGAACGCAGAGACAAGCAGCCACCAGAACAGTATAGGATGACGTCACTAATCTTCGGCGCCTCAAGCTCGCCTTCGACTGCGATATATGTGAAGAACATCAACGCCAAGGCACACGAAGTCACACATCCTGAAGCCGCCGCAGCTATAGTCAAAAAACACTATGTGGACGACTACTTAGATAGCTTCAGAACTCACGAAGACGCGGTGCGTGTGGTGACAGGCGTAAGAGACATCCACCAGGCGGCTGGGTTCGAACTCAAACAATGGAGGTCGAACTCACCCGCCCTTCTAGAAGCCATAGGAGAGACTGAGCGGATAGAGGAGACGGAGCTGTACCATACAGAAGAGAAAGCGGAAAGAGTGCTAGGGCTAGTGTGGAAGCCCCGCACTGATGAGCTGACTTTCAACCTCAACATGGTGAGGATTCCGGAGGAACTCGTGCACGGGAAGACACCAACCAAGAGGGAGGCCTTGCGGATAGTCATGTCATTATTCGACCCGCTAGGTTTCGCGTCGCCCGTCACCATCAGAGCAAAGCAACTGCTTCAAGAAGTATGGCGGAGAGGGACAACGTGGGACACAGAAATAGATAGCGACCTCGCGCATCAATGGCGCGAATGGACGAACCACCTGAAGAGTCTTCGAGAGGTAACAATACCGCGAAGACACCTGCACTACAGCGATGCCACTTCACTTCAGCTACACATCTTCACTGACGCCAGTGAGTCGAGTTACGCAGCGGCGCTGTACTGGAGGACAGTCGCCCCAGACGGAGAGGTGAGGGTGTCCCTGGTCCTAGCCAAGGCCAAGGTGACCCCTCTGAAGCTCACCTCCATACCAAGACTGGAGCTCCAGGCAGCGGTGATGGGGGCGCGGCTGGCTGAAGCGGTGACGGAAGAACACGAGAGGAAGCCAGAAAGCAGGATCTTCTGGACGGACAGCAGAACAACGTTGACATGGATACGTACAGGGTCAAGGTCATACAGACCGTACGTCGCACACCGTCTAGCAGCAATCGAGGAGACGTCTTCAGTGAAAGAGTGGCGATGGGTGCCCACCAAGCTGAACGTGGCTGACGATGCCACAAGGGATGTGCCGGCCGACTTCGGGCGGAGTCATCGATGGTACAGGGGCCCAGACTTCCTATATGAAGAAGAAGCAGCATGGCCCACCGAACAGACAGCGACGACATCCACCGAACCCACAGGCGAAGAGAAGGTCAACCTGGTCCGCGTCAGCACGAAGCAACGACTCACCGAGGCGATCCCAGAAGTTGCAAGATTTTCAAACTGGAACAGAATACGCTACGCGACAGCGAGAGTCCTCCTATTCATCAGACTCTGCAGAACAATCAAACACAGTGTAAATTATAAGAAAACGAAACAGAACAAGAAGTCAGATGAAGACTGGAGGCGCGCGAACAAACCAGCACCAGTGAAAATCAAACAGTCATCGCAGAAACCACACGAACAGAAGAAATATATCCCAGTGCCCGCGGAACTCCTGAAGAAAGCAGAGGAGCTTCTCATGCGAGCTTCACAAGAAGAAAGCTTCGCGCAAGAAATAGAAGATCTACAGCATAAGAAACAAATTAGCAAGGATAGTAGACTAATCCAGCTGAGTCTTGAAATCACAGACGAGACTCTCCGACTGAGAAGCCGCGTCGACGCAGCGGAAGACTTAGAAGAGAGCGTCAGAAGACCCATGATCGTGGACGGCAACCATCCGACGGTGAAGCTGTGGATACAGCACGTCCACCGTACTATGCATCACAGCGGGGTTGAAGCCACGGTAAACGAGTGCCTACAGCAATACTGGGTCCTGCGAGTACGTCCAGTCACCAAGATAATAGTCAAGAGGTGTCTACGCTGTCGGCTGAAGAATCAAGCACCGCCACATCCAAGAACGGGGAACTTACCCTCGTGTCGCCTGGCGCATCATCAGCGAGCCTTCACGTACACAGGGGTCGACTACTTCGGGCCCCTTACAGTCACAGTTGGTCGCACCCGTCAGAAGCGCTACGTGGCCATATTCACGTGCCTGACAGTGCGGGCGATACACCTTGAAGTCGCCGCATCACTCACAACAGACTCCGCTATCATGGCCCTGAGGCGCATGGTAGCACGACGCGGATGCCCCACCGAGATATGGTCCGACAACGGGACCAACCTACGAGGCGCGGACAAGGAGCTGAGGCAGGCGATAGATGAAGCAACAGCAGCAGAAGCAGCGAAGAGAACCATCGCCTGGCGCTTCATACCACCCGGCGCGCCGTTCATGGGAGGCGCGTGGGAGCGGATGGTCCGCTCAGTTAAGATAGCGCTCGACACAACGCTACATGAAAAACACCCAACAGAAGAGGTTCTCACCACCCTGCTGGCAGAAGCAGAGTACACCGTCAACAGTCGACCGCTGACCCACGTCTCGGTCAGCGCTGAAGACCCCGAAGCCCTCACCCCCAACCATTTCCTGCTGGGGGGACCGGGGCGAGTGCCAAGGCCAGGAACATTTGAAGAAAGAGACCTCATCCATAAAACCAGCTGGCGCGCAGCACAACGACTCGCCGACGTATTCTGGACGAGATGGCTGCGAGAATACCTGCCCGGACTTCAAAACCGGCGGGAGCCTAACGGCACAGGCGCAGAGGTAAAGGTCGGTGACCTGATACAGCTCACTGACCCCAACCTACCTCGCAACGTGTGGATCCGCGGCCGGGTCATAAACACGTACCCCGGCCCCGACGGAGTCGTGCGAACAGTCGACGTGAAGACCAAGGGAGGAGTGCTGCGAAGACCGGTGAGGAAGATGGTGGTCCTGCCCATAGAAGACGTCGCTCCAGTACCGGGACCAGCTACGATGACATCGTACGGCGGGAGAAATGTACAGGACGACGCCACGCAGCCACATAATAAATAGTTATCAGTGTTATGTAATGTTATGTTTTCGTGTATTATGTTTTGTTGTTTGATTTGTTAATTTGATGTTTATAGTATAGTGTTGTTTTTTATGTAATAGTTTGTCTTATAAGTACAAATAAACGAATATGATTCTCGTGTTTTTATTTATTAGCTATAAGATAGGATTAGAATAAGAATCTAATAGGAATAACGTACATAATCTTATGTAAACCCTACAGAGAGTCCATATTTTAAAGTAAAATAAATAGTAAATACAGAAACGGCTCTCTGTAGGGTAAAGAATAGTAGTACGTTAGGCAAGTGCGCGCCCGCCTCCCTCACGCTGTGATTGGTCGAGCCGCGCGACCGCGCCCGATCACAGCGCCCACGTACTCGCGCACGCAGCGAGAGAATATAAGACGGCGCGCAGAGCGGCCGGCACTCACTCGCCCGCTGACGCTCGCTGCGAGAGGACGTGCCGCTCTGCGCTGCGCTCTCTCCCCCGAACGCCCTACGCTGTGCTCCGTCGCAGCGATCTCCGTAGTCGCCCCGCCGGCTACATCAGATTAATATTAGTTTCAAAAGCTGCCTTTTTCAAGGCGGTGGCTGATTCTAATATTGTCAAAAACGTTTTTGCCCCCTCAGGGTAAAACCACAGTTTCGTGGTCCTCGGTGGAAACCTAACGGTGTAAACCAAACCGAGTGGGGCGTTGACCCAATACGCCCGCCGCGCCCCTTCAGGGCAAAGCAAACCATTGGAAGGAGCTAGGACCACCGGCCTTGGGGGATCTCCTAGTCGACCCTAGCTCTAACCCCGTTCTCTTCACAGCTTCTCTAGTACTTTGGGTGCACTGCGCCCACTGTACTGGAGCATAGGAACCCGTTCGCACAATAAGACTGGCGACGGGAGACAAGCTAGGGCTCACCGTAGGCACACACACCTCCCTGCCTATACCCGGCAGGGAGGGTTCACACACCTCACTCACCCCCGGGCTCATCCAACCCGGGGAGTTAACCAAGTTAGGTGAATTTGATATCGTCGGACTCACCATGTCCGACTCCAATCTTCTTCGTCTATTGAAGGAGGTCCTCCTAAAGGACCCCGACATCTTGGCCAAATATGGTCATCTTCTTTCCCCAGAGGAACCCTCAGAGGCTCCGCTAGTCCCGGGCATCGATTGCCCGCTATCGCCAGATGGCGACAATTCCGGGAAATCCGATTCCCAGTCCTTTTATGACGCCGACCTTTTGTCGGCGGAACCTCGGGTAGAGACCCCCTCAGCCTCCGCCATTGTTTGTGACGCACGTGCGTCGCAAACAATAGCCCCACCTGTCCCGATGGACACAAACCGATTCTCCGAATCAGAGTCCGATTGTACTCAATCGGATTCTTCGGAATCAAACTCTTCCGACGGCTACACAGTCGTCGGTAAGGGTAAGAAGCGTCTCCTAAAGGAGCGCAAAGCCGCCGCAAAAGCCGCTAAGCTTGCGGTTGAAACTCATTCGCCGTCCCCCTCCCCCTCCCCGTCCTCCTCTAATCCCCCCACCTCTCGCCCTCTTACCGCCTCTGCGTCATCGCAAGTAATCCCCCCCCATCGCCCACAGCCTTCCCAGGCTGTCACCCCCAAGAAAAGTCCCACTCCACCCCCACTGATAATCCACGACAAAAATCTGTGGGTGTCCATCTCGAAAGCGTGTATTGATCGCCGGATCAATTACAGCTATGCGAGAGTCATTGCCGAGGGCATAAAGGTTCAGGTACCGACGCCCAATGACTACAGGGAATTCTCCCAACTCTTAAGAGATAGGAATGTACAATTCCATACATATGCCCTCCCCGACGAAAAGCCTCTTCGAGTCGTAATTCGCGGAATCCCCGTCGAATTCGAGACCCAAGACGTCAAGGATGATCTCATAGAGCAGAACATCCCAGTTACACACGTGCACCGCATGCACGCGGGTAGAGACGGTACCAGATACAACATGGTACTCGTTATCGTCCCCAACTCTAAAGAGGGCCAAGCCATCTTTAGAATCCGTTCTGTTTGCCACATAGTAGGCATTCATATTGAGCGCCCACACAAGGGTGGACCTATTGGGCAGTGTCACAACTGCCAACTCTACGGGCACTCAGCCCGCAACTGTTACGCCAAGGCCCGCTGCGTGAAGTGCCTTGGTGATCACGCCACGTCGGACTGCACACGTCCTAAGAACAGGGACCTCTGCACCGACCTCCCATCTTGCGTCCTATGCAAGACCCAGGGCCACCCGGCTAACTACCGAGGTTGCCCCATGGCCCCCAAGTCAAAAAAGACCAAACGATCAACCGCCAAGCAGCAGAGGGAATACCCCTCTACCGCCCTCCCTACCCGTCTCGGCCCTCAGAGGCCCTCCCCGTGGAGCGCACTGGATAATCACCAGTCGTTCCCCGCTCTAAGACCGTCAAGAGCAGCTGCCAACATCCCAGCGCTCATGTCCCTTGCCCCCCAAACCCAACCCACTAAGGCCCCAGCACCTCTGCCGCCATCTACCTCAGCCCCGGCCCCTCAGGCCCCGGCTGCCCGGGCCCAGGCCCCTCAGGCCAAGGCCCCCCTGGTCTCGGCCACTCAGGCCCCGGCCCCTCAGGCCCCAGCCACTCGGGCTCCTCCAAAACCTCTCATGGCCTCCTACGTGCCCGCTCCTATGCCAGTCCCAGGAATGTATCCCCCTATTTCCCCGTCAGACGGGAGGACCCTTAGTGCGTTCTCTCTTTACTACTTCTCGTTTGTCAGAGACATTGAGCGTATCAAGCTCATAGTCCAGGAGCTGAAAGCCCGAGAGGGCACTCCTGACGTCATGATGGTAGGGTTGGAACATCTAGACCTGTTCCAACATTACATAGACATGCGTTTCTAATGGATAACATCAGCAACGCAGGTCGCACTAAACCCAGATCCCTAAAAATAGGCTTCTTCAATGCCAATGGCATTTTCGGTCAACGAGATGAGATCGCCGCCTTTCTACGCGACCATCAAATTGACATATTCCTAGTACAAGAGACATTTCTAAAGCCCTCCAAGAGGAACCCTGGAATTGCAAACTACAAAATAGTGCGCAACGACAGGACTAACTCTGGCAAAGGAGGCACCCTCATTTACTACAGAAGATCCCTGTACTGCATCCCCATAGATCCCCCCTCACTTCAGCATATAGAGACCTCTATATGTCGAATAGGCATGACCGGTCATCAACCAATTACGGTGGTATCCACCTATATCCCCCCCTCCTCCACCACTACTTCTTTGAGATCCGACCTCGAAACGCTCCTTGGCTTGGGGAACTCCGTTATCATAGCGGGTGACCTCAACGCCAAGAACATCGCATGGAACTGCCACTCTAACAACCCGAGAGGCAGAGAGCTAGATACTTTGAGCACCTTGCTCAATTTCGACATCATAGCTCCCATGGCACCCACCCACTATCCTCACAACCCAGACCATCGCCCGGACATACTAGACGTGGCCCTCTTCAAGAACGTGAACTTACGTTTACGCTCCCTTGAGACGCTTCACGAACTAGACTCCGACCATCGACCTGTCATCCTAGACTTAGGCCCCCGTGTAGGTTCCCCCGCCGATGACCCAGGTCAAACCGCTCCAACAAAGGTGATCACGGACTGGAGGAAACTTGAGGAACGCCTCAAGTCAACCACCTCCTCCGCGCACCTGGACGCCATTCCCGACATGATCGCTTCGGCCTCCGACGCGATAGGTGCTATCGACTCTCTCACCAGTCACGTACAGTCCGTAGTGAACGATTGTTCACGGCGGGTTCCTGCGGAGGACGACCTCCGTTGGAAACTACCGGACGACGTGCGTGAATTAATGACAGAGAAGAACGCGGCAATCAGAGCGTACGACAACTTTCCTTGTGAGGCGAACCGTGCTCACATGCGCAATTTACAGCGTGCTGTAAAGAAACGCATTTGTGAAGTACGCGAATCTCGCTGGGACAATATGTTGAGCGACCTGGAGCCGACTCACCTGGCCTTCTGGCAACTCGCTCGGAAGCTGAAGACCGAACACGTGTCCGCTATGCCCCCACTAAATCGTCCGAATCAAAGCCCCGCCTTTGAGGATGATGAAAAGACCGAATGCCTAGCCGACAGTCTAGAGGCTCAATGCTCCCCCAGCACTCAACCGGTCGACCAGGCTCACCTCGACAAGGTGAACGCCGAGGTCGAACGAAGAGTCGCTCTCCCACCCCCTCCTCCACTAACCCCAGTAGGCACCCAAACTCAAGTTGACGACCCTGTCCCCCCCGCCACCCCCGAGGAAGTCCAGTCAATCGTCAAAAAATTACGCCCCAGGAAAGCCCCCGGATCAGATGGTATCACCAATAAGGTGGTCAAACTATTCCCCGCTCAGCTCATCATGCTAATGACCAGCATCTTCAATGCGGCATTAAGCAACAACATCTTCCCGCAAACCTGGAAATGCGCTACCGTCATCGGTATCCACAAACCGGGCAAACCCCGCTCCGAGCCTACCAGCTATCGCCCCATTAGTCTTCTCAACGTACTTGGGAAGATCTACGAAAGGCTTATCTACTCCCGACTTAAGGATTTTGCCGAATCTAATCATCTTCTCCCAGACGAGCAGTTTGGTTTCCGCACCAAACATTCTTGCCCACAACAAGTGCATCGCATCGTCGAACACATCAGTGCTGGATTCCAGCGCGGCTGTATGACGGGCATGCTATTCTTCGACGTAGCGAAAGCTTTCGATAAAGTTTGGCACAACGGCTTAATATACAAGCTGTACTCCCTCAACGTGCCAGACCGTCTCGTGCTTATCATTCGGGACTTCTTATCGAACCGTAGCTTTCGCTATCGTATTGAAGGCGGCGCCATGTCGTCTCCTCACCCGATAAGCGCCGGAGTCCCTCAAGGCTCAGTGTTATCACCCCTCCTCTTCACGCTATACACTAGCGATATCCCTAAAAAAGGCAAAACACGATTAGCTCTTTTCGCCGACGACACGGCTATATATTATACCGGCACTAGTCCGGTTCACATCGCCAAAATCCTCCAATCCTCAGTCACCGCCCTCGGCGAGTGGTTTAGGAAATGGAGGATTGAGGTGAATCCCACCAAGAGCGCAGCTGTCCTCTTTCACCGCAAGAAAGAGAATCATTTCTCCACCCCAGTTCCTCCGATTTCCCTATTCGGCAAGCAAATCCCATGGGAAAAGCAAGCCAAATACCTGGGCGTAATACTAGACAGGAAACTTACGTTCCGTGAGCACATAAGGTCGGTGCGCGGACGCGCCACCTTCGCTCTCGGTCGTCTGCACTCTATCCTCAATGCACGGAGTAAATTGTCCCTTAGGTGTAAGGTGAGAATCTACTCGATGTGCATCCGCCCCATCATGACCTACTCGAGTATCGTATTCGCACACGTCGACGGTCCCAGCATAAATCGTATGCAAGTCATACAGAACCGCTTCATGCGTAAGGCCACGGATGCCCCGTGGTTCGTGCGCAATAAGCAGCTTCATGTAGACTTAAAACTGCCCACCATCAAGCAGTACCTAAAACGTGCTTCGAAACGATACTTCGAACGCGTCCCCCATCACCCGAATCCCTTGTTAGTCCAGTGCACCGACTATAGGCCCTCCGCGATCAGTTCGGTACGCCGCCCCAGACACGTCCTCTCTTATCCAGACGACGAAACCACTCTTCTCCAAGAGTCAAATCCCGAGACCAGCACTCTCACACTCCACACACGTCTACCTAAATATCGTCCTCGCCGGCGAGGCCCGTCGCGACGTCCAGTAAACGTTCCCTCCCGTCCCTTGCTCGAGCCGGCCCGCGCCGAGCCTGTAGCTTTAAATTCGCCCTTAAATAATCAAATCCATGATCCAGCCGTCCCTAGCTGTCCTCTCAGCAACGCCCTAAGCCGAGGTCCGAGCCCCATTCGGGGGCGCCCTTAGCTGCTGTTGCTTAAATTCTAAGTTAAGCCTTGGCTGGAGGCACTGTCTGGTGCTTCGCCAAAAAAGTCCGGTTACATTGTAAAAGCTCCCTCGAGCTAACAATGAATGCCATTCAAAAAAAAAAAAAAAAAAAAGCGGCCGGCACGCACTTCCCGCCGAGACGTCAAGCTAGCAACATCTAAGAAGAATAGTGTTAAGAAAACTAGTGTTGTACTTGCAAATGTATGAATATTTATGTATGCCGAATAAACGATCGAGTGAACAATATTGGCGTATACAGAGTCTTCTTATTCCACACCCGCTACAGCACCCGGAATCTCCGCAACCCCAGTAACAGCAAAGTGTACCTTCTGCGGTAACAGTACAGAAACCGTAGTCGTGTACAGGTTTAATTCAAGTAAAATATTCATTAAAACAGGTTTTTATCGAAATATTTTGTAACATATCTCAATGTTACTTACTTATTATAAAACTAGACCATATAACCTTTTTTTATACCAGTACATAATAACAAGGAACATACAGTGTAGCACAATAAATCAAAACAAAAGACCCTTCGTTGTAGAAATTTGACACCGTCTCGGACGACGAATTTAAAAACACGTGAACATCAAATTGTTGTCGTCATGTTCATTTCAGCTTTAGTCTACTTAAATATTAATAATGAACCATATTTCTAATTAAAATATGTATTTAACTAAAATATACAATATATCATGCAAAAACTTATCGAAAACCGGCACACAATGGCGGAGTTTTAGCTTGTTGATTTTAACACGTTTAAAAACAATAACATATTGTGGATGTTTAGAATGTGTATATATTTTGAAAGAATGAATCTTCAGCTTTTTTTTAATCTATAACACATAAACATTGGGATAAAAACAAAGAGCTCACAAACACTTTCAAAACCACTTGACGATAATATTCGAAAACTAAAATATTTTTTTTTTATTAATATTCATTTGGACACCCAGACTTTTTGTCTCATCGACAATATTCGCATTATTTAATAAAGAGCCATCTAGTATATTATTCCTAAAGCTAGTTGAACAATTTCAAGAAGAAAAAACGGTTCTAAGTGCGCGGGTCGACGAGGCTGCTTTAGTCGCCCGAACGCTTTACTTCAAAAATTTTTCAGCTGCCATGGTCGCCCGGACGCGCGAGTGGTTATAATAATGTTGTATTAAAAAGTTGTGTTAAAAAAATGGGGTTGCCGTGTGAAAAATACTTTACGACCTATTGTCAGATCTCTAAAAATCAAAATCTCCCAAAAACGCCCGTCTTTCACCGCTTCCTAGTGTTTTTGCTGGGAAGAAGAAGCGGCGCAACAAATTCCCCAGTAACAGTTCTGTCTGTTTATTAATTAAATGATTTTATATAATATTACAATGAATCTAATCAATACTCAGTATATCAAATGGCTATTAGTAATATGTGAGTTAACATACACAAATCCATTTTACCAATAAAAAATAATCTTTTTTATTGGTAATATGGATTTGATTAATTATGTACATTTTAACACACACTTAGGTAGCCTCCATTCGTATGTTGCCCGCTCACATGTAATTTCATGTTTTAATAAGTTTAATAGTAATAAATATATAAATAAATAAAAACTTAAAAATCGGTCAAGACGTTCCGGGCGAGTTTGACAGTAATACTATGACACAAGATTTTAATATGTATGCCAAGTGACCCAGCAAACGTTGTTTTGCCACATTATAGGAGTTGGTAGTAGAAGAGTGAGAATTTATTATATTTTATAAGTATTTTTTTAATGCCAAATCATAAAAAAAACAGAAAAGTATTTATTTTCCCTTTTTAATATCGCTAAGGCAGGGATGAATTTCGATAAAATACGAAACACGTCTTTCATCAATTCTGACAAAGAACCAAGGAATCACGTTGTCCGATACAAACTTTGCCCCCTTTTTTAACCCCTTAGGGGTAGAACTTCGGGAAATCCCTTCTTATCGTATGCCTACATCATACAAAGAACACACACTCTAAGTTTCAGGTCTCTACGATCAGTGGTTTAGGCTGTGCGTTGATCCTACAGTCATTCAGCCATTTTTTTCTGGGCTAATTTTATGAAAAGCTTACCATTTCGCTGAAAAAAACCCGTTTTCGTGACCTTTGACCCCGAGTAAGTTTTGTTCCAGGTGTCAGATCATTGAGGACTTTTCAGCCGAGTGTGAATTTTTGTAACCTTGAATGTCTAAATTGACCGGCAATAACGAACAATTTGGCAGTAGCGGGCACTATTCGCTTTGCCTGTGGCCACTTTGAACTGGTTTCCCCTACTTAGTACACTCTAACAACCTAATTGGTATACATGCAACTAGCGGTCCTAGCGGATGGTACAGGCAACTGGAGTACATATTCATTGTGTGCGTATACCTATACTATACGTACAGTGCGTATTATGCACACGTTCAGGGGAGCATTGACAACTCAAGTCTTATTAGTTTACGCACACAATAACAACGGAAGTTATCCATGTATGGATGTAAACCAATTAGCTTGTTAGAGTGTACGTGAACTACACAGGCCTATTGCCCAGTAACAGGGCTATTGAGGTGGGCAGTGGTGTTGTATGAGTGACACCGTCAATCGGATTGTCAATAAATCACTAAAAATTAAGGTACAGTCGCCAGCAGGTCAACTTATCCGAAACTGACAAATTTTCCCAACTGAACATGAACCTTATTAGTTTATCAAAAAGTCATAAATCTATCAAAGAAATTTGACAGATTGGGGTTGCTTGATGAGCTGGCCACCGTACCTGGCTGTTACAAGTACCAATAATATAAAAATTAAAAAATAAAATACTCAAATCTTACCAAAAGTCGACTCGAATAAGATAACTGCCAATATGGCCAACAAAATAACTCTGTTAGAATACATCAGTGATAAATTAACTTGCGACAATTAACGATAATACAATCAAAATCAAAAGGTATTTATTTTAAATAAACTTTGTCAAGAATTCAAAATGTTAAGATTCCAGTAGAACGGTTCCAAGTAGTTGATCTAATGGAAACGATTCTACAATTGAATGCTATCAGTTTAGACCAACTTATTTATACATTTGGCCCTACACCTGTATATAATTTAACTTATTGTTATTTTGTATTGATACTGATGCTAATGAGGAAGGCACATGTATTCTATAGAAATAGAGATATGACGAATCGCGAAACAATCATGAACATTCCACATTTTCGGAAATTGAAGGTCATTTCTTTCATTACAGGTACCCGTATACAGTTATTTCTATGTAAAACCTTTAATAATAATAAAAATATTATATATATTAGTGAAGAACTTGTTATTGATAAGTGCAAAATTAACTCACTTGTAGATTCTTTAGATCAAAACGATACTTATTTATGTGTATCGGGGATATATTCAAGAATATGTGCGATTGGTATGTATGTGTGTATGTAATTTATCTATTAACCAAACCGGTGAAATTCTAATTTTTTTTTTTTTTAATATTTTTTTTTTGCTGCACATCAACGATCTGTTGAAGCCTGTATGTGTACGCAGATGACAACACAGTTGTAGAGAGCTACTCAGCCAGTGCACGGACTGGAGTGGCTCAAATCCAGTGTCTTAGGGAGGCGATGGTCGAGCGTACGAACTTGGCCTTAAAGGCAATCTCCGATTGGGGCGATGCCGACCTGGTCAGGTTTAACGCGGCTAAAACCCAGGTGTGTCTATTCTCCACTAAGAGGAGTCCGTTCAATCTGGCTCCCACTTTCCGAGATATGTCTGTGCCAATAACCGACAATCTTGAGCTTCTTGGCATCTAAGTAATACCAAGTCAAAATTGCCCCCCTCAATAAACTCTCGGGAGGGGGCGGCATGGCGAAGGGCATAGACTCAGGTGATGTACGACCTGAGCGTGGACGTCCCCTCCTGGGGTAGTGTTACTCCATTTTGTTTGCGGGCTGCCGCCGCATATGAAACTACAGGTCAGCGGATTGAGACGGGATGAGGTCAATCTTTGCATCCTACCCATGGGGGCGGATTTGCTTCTCGCCGGATGATCCAGACGTCGTTGCTGACTCTGTCACCGATGGGGTGCTTCAGGGTATAAAACTCTTTATTCCCCCTTACAATATGTGTATTAAACGTAGTGCATGAGAGAGAATGGACTTATTTTTGTGCAATCTGTGTGAATCCGCAAGAGTTTTGTTAAATTTTGTTAGTATTTTTAAATATCATTAAGCGTAAACCTAACGCTTAACCGCCAGTTCGCCTGATAACGATAATGATAATGATATTTAATTATTTAAATAGTTATTTTAAAGACACTTATAGGTGTTCGGGCGATTTAATAAAAATGCGTTTTTTTTGCACACACTATGAATTTTTAATGTCCTTAATGATACAAGCACGTTTATAGGTTAGAAGAACATATACAGAAAACAAGCGCGAAGTATGAAAGAGAAGAATGAGCGGATAGGTCTAGATTTAGGCACAGATTTTAGTTAAAAGCGTGAATATTTGTGAGGCGCAAGCGAGCGTGCATTCGCCGTCGGAGCCGGTAAAACACTGAGGTCTGCGCCCGCGGCTATACTGATATAAAGTACGCGGTAGCCGAACCGGTCGCATTCCATGCTGCGCGAGAGAGAAGGCAATGGTGCGCACTCGCTTCTGCCTGTGTGAAACTACATATTATATAAAAGAACAGATTAGTTTGATAAATAGAATTGATTTAAATTATTACATAGGTAAAAGTCAAAAGCGAATATATAAAACAATAAATTATTAAATAATAGTCCTAACAGTACACTACACCACCCCCCCACTGAGACCGGAGCTACGCTAAGGTCGATAGTAATCTGGGAATCGTACACTTCGTCCCGACTTGGTCTTCCTCTCGGCAGCCTCCCCAGGTGCTGCATGAGTCGTGGTGGTGTTGTCCATGTCTCTAGTCAGGTAAGCTGGTTTTAACCTGTCTATGCTTACTGTTACTTCATGTCCTTGAACTTCTATCTTATATGTCTTGTTGTTTCTTTCCTTAACTTTGTATGGTCCTGTGTATGGAGGATCAAGTGGTCTTCGCACTGCGTCTTGTCTCAGGAACACATACTCAGCTGTCGCCAGGTTTCTTGGGACATAGAAATTTCGCTGGCCATGTCGACTTGCAGGTTCAGGTGACAGTTTTGACATGTGTAGGCGTAGCCGTGCAGTGAAGTCGGTAACATTTATGATGTCAATGGTTGAGGGATTAAAGAACTCGCCGGGTAAGCGTAGGGGTTCTCCATACACAAGTTCTGCTGCTGAAGCTTTGAGGTCCTCCTTCCAGGCGCTGCGGATGCCAAGGAGTACCAGGGGAAGAACTTCTGTCCAGTTGGTCCCTGTGTGACATTTGATCGCAGCCTTCAGCTGGCGATGGAGTCGTTCCACCATCCCATTGCAGGCTGGGTGGTATGCAGTGGTAGGACGATGCTCAGCCCCGAGAATAGCGCTCATTGTGTTGAATAGCTTGGACTCGAACTGTCTACCTCTGTCTGTGGTGATGCGGTGCGGACAGCCAAAGCGCGACACCCACCCAGCGATGAATGTGCGGGCGCATGTCTCGGCTGTGATGTCGACCAGTGGGTATGCCTCAGGCCACCGGGTGAATCGATCGATGACCGTGAGGCAGTACCTGAAATCAGAAGAAACTGGTAATGGCCCTACGATGTCCATGTGGACATGGGAAAAGCGTTGGGAGGGAACAGGAAAGGTTGAGATGGGAGCGGAGGTATGCTTGGTGATTTTGCAACGCTGGCAATCGATGCACTCTCTAGCCCATTGCTTGCAGTCTCTCTTTATGCCAGGCCAAACAAACCGTTCTGACAATAACTTCGCGGTTGCCCTTGTACCTGGGTGACTTAGTCTGTGCAATGACTCAAACACCTGTTTTCTATATTTTACCGTGATGAAGGGTCGAGGAGTACCAGTTGAGAGGTCACAGTATATCTCTTTCTTGCTGAATGGAGTTTCCATCTTTTCAAGTTTTAATGCTGTGCCTTTTTGAAGAAGATCTTGCAACTCCGGATCTGATGATTGAGACTGTGCAAGTTCCTCATGGTTGACAGCAGTTGGTGATATAACTTCTACTCTAGATAGGGCGTCGGCCACAACGTTATCCTTGCCGGCTACGTATTGGATATCCGTTGTGAACTGGGCAATAAAATCTAAATAGCGGAATTGTCTTGGAGAACATTTGTCACGGTTTGAGTCATACACGTACGTCAGAGGCTTGTGATCTGTGTACACAGTGAAGTGTCTGCCTTCAACCATGTGCCTGAAGTGTCTGATGGCCTCGTAGATAGCCAGAAGCTCTCTGTCGTATGGGCTGTATTTCTTCTGTGCAGCAGATAGTCTCCTTGAGAAAAACGCTAATGGTTTCCACGAGTCACCCGCCCTTTGCTGAAGTGCTGCTCCAATGGATGTGTCAGATGCATCAGTGTGGATAGCTAACTGTGCGTTTGGTGCTGGATGAGCCAATAAGGTTGCTTCCGCTAAGCTAGACTTACAGGCGTTGAAAGCTTTCAGCATTTCGGTTGTCATCGTGATGCTCTGCGAACCTTTCGTTTTTGAACCTGTGAGTACGACGTTCAGCGGCGCTTGCAGATTCGCTGCTCCAGAAACAAAACGACGATAAAAATTGTACATTCCTAAGAAACGTCGCATTTCTTTAACGGTTTTAGGTGCTGGGTAGTCCTGTAATGCCTGGACCTTGTCTGTCAGCGGTTGAATGCCGTCTCCGGAGACTTCATGGCCTAAGAAGGTTATTTTTGATTTGCCGAACTCACACTTGGCTGAATTGATCAACATGCCGTAGCCAGCTAGTCGCTGGAACAGAAGATGCAGGTGCTGTACATGCTGATCTTCAGTTTCAGAAAATACTAAAATATCATCAATATATCCATAACAAAATGGGAGATCCTTGAGCATTTCATCAATAAATCTTTGGAACGTCTGAGCTGCGTTCCTTAAACCAAACGTCATGTAGGGGAATTCAAAGAGCCCGAATGGTGTCGTTATCGCAGTTTTCATGACGTCATCTGTATGTACGGGGATTTGGTTGTATGCTTTTACGAGGTCTACTTTGGAATAAATACTGCTGCCGGCAAGCAGGTGAGCAAAATCCTGAATGTGCCTTATTGGGTATTTATCCGGGATTGTACGTGCGTTGAGTGCCCTGTAGTCACCACAAGGGCGCCACCCGTTGTCTTTTTTAGGTGCCAGGTGCAGTGGCGATGACCACGGACTCTCCGATCTACGCGCGGTTCCATTTGCTAACATATCAGCGAATTCTTTTTGAGCAATTTGTAATTTATCTGGCGGTAGACGACGTGGACGATTGGCTACCGGCGGTCCGGGAACTGTGCGGATGTGATGGACAGTTGAGTGCTTTACCTGTCGCTGCGTTCCAGCAGGCCGAGTAATGTCTGGGTATTCACGTAACAAGCAGTGATACTTGGAGTCGCCGGTTACTGCTTTGACTGACGCTATGTCCTCTACAGAGCTGCTCGCAGGTGCCGCCGTTGAGGATAGATGCGTAAGGCCGTCAATCAAGCGATGATTCCTCATATCTACAAGCAGATGGTAAAATATAAGAAAATCAGCTCCAATAATTGGTTTACTTACGTCCGCTACCACAAATCTCCATGAAAAAATTCTACGAAGTCCTATGTTAAGATTTAAATGAATCCAGCCGTACGTATTAATCGGACTACCATTTGCTGCATATAACTGGTATTCAGTCTTGCCGCGCGATTGACGCAACATTGACCTTGGAAACACGCAGAGGTCAGATCCTGTATCTACCAGAAAAATCAATTTCGATAATTGGTCCGTTATAAATAAGCGGCTGGGTTGAACGTGGCAGTCGCTAGCCGCTACTTCCGGCTGCCGTTGGTGTTTACCGGGTATGTACAGGGTGTGGTGCATCTGTTTGCTCTGTCACCAAATCGGTTGTGGTACCAGCAGTGCCCCTCATTGCGTCGGTTCGACCGTGAACGGCTTCGGCCTCTGTGCGGGGTCGGTTTTCTGTCACTGCCATATCTACTTTGTCTAGGAGAAAGTGCGTGTACCTGACCTTTAAAATCTGCAAACTGTCGTGTCAGCTCTGCCATCTGTTTTGCCAGCTCCTCCAGCGGGCTGTTGCTGACATCCGCCTTAGCCACAGCGGCTACTGCTGGTCCCGGCGGCGCGATCTCATGTACCCTGTCTGCTAATTCTGCAACAGATTCTAAAGATAAGCTTGGTTGCAACGCAATCACAGTTTGTATATTTTTCGGTAACCTACTGGACCACAATGTGCATAAAAAATTATCCGGTACCGTTGGGCCGGCTAAGGTTCGGAGGTGCCGCAGAAATTGAGAGGGTTTGCGGTCCCCGAGTTCCTCATCCATGAGCAATTGTTGTACCTTTTTCTCTTGTGAAGCTGAAAGGCGCCTAATAAGCTCAGTCTTTAATTTTTGATACTTATTTTCGTTGGGCGGTGAGTTGATAATATCTTTAACTTCAATTGCGTATTTATTTTCTAGCTGAGATATAACGTAGTAAAATTTTGTACTGTCTGCAGTAATTCCAGATAAGACAAACTGACCTTCCATTTGTGCAAACCAAAGTCCAGGTTCTTCAGGCCAGAACGGAGGTATTCGTACACCAACTTTAAAAACGCCCCGGTCGCCGAGCACGTCATCGCCTCCAGCACTTCCTGTTGTATGCGTCGAGAACGTTCGGGAAGCTTCGCCGGCCGCGCCCGTTTTTTTTGAATCCGTCATCGTATGTATGTACCGCGCCAACCGCCACGCGACCTATCTATGCACGTACGCGTTCTTGCTATACGGGGTCACCAATATAGGTGTTCGGGCGATTTAATAAAAATGCGTTTTTTTTGCACACACTATGAATTTTTAATGTCCTTAATGATACAAGCACGTTTATAGGTTAGAAGAACATATACAGAAAACAAGCGCGAAGTATGAAAGAGAAGAATGAGCGGATAGGTCTAGATTTAGGCACAGATTTTAGTTAAAAGCGTGAATATTTGTGAGGCGCAAGCGAGCGTGCATTCGCCGTCGGAGCCGGTAAAACACTGAGGTCTGCGCCCGCGGCTATACTGATATAAAGTACGCGGTAGCCGAACCGGTCGCATTCCATGCTGCGCGAGAGAGAAGGCAATGGTGCGCACTCGCTTCTGCCTGTGTGAAACTACATATTATATAAAAGAACAGATTAGTTTGATAAATAGAATTGATTTAAATTATTACATAGGTAAAAGTCAAAAGCGAATATATAAAACAATAAATTATTAAATAATAGTCCTAACAGTACACTACACACTTTTACAAGTCATGTATAAAATATATTTTAGGAACTAGATGACATCGGCATTTCCTAACTGACGACCTCTGAGAAGAAATGCCGAAACAAACTCAGAGAATCTTGGTCGCTTTTGAAGTCCAGACATTTTTGTTTACAATATGCCTGACGTTAAGCGACACTGCGACCTACGATGGAGCACGCTTACCTAGAAGAAACTGATTCACTCTTGATTAGTTACAGTTAACTTTCTATATTTAATTTGTAATAGAATATATGTATTGTGTTATGGTTTTTTTAATACCTATACCTAAGTTATTGCTGTTTTGTATTTTTAAAAGTTTAGATTAGATGTTTAAGTATTAGCTGTAAGTAAATTTTTGAATTTATTTGTGCTTGTAACTTGTATTGTGTGTGTTGGAAACCACTATTGTATTGGGGTTATCCTGTAATGATAGTGTGTAATGAATAAATAAATTATTTTACTTTTTTCTTTTAAATTAAAAGTAGTACATTCACAAACAAGCATGTACGTCACCACCGTCACCGACTTTGGTATATCATAATAAAAAAATATACCTACGGTGGCGTGGCTATAGAGCACAACACAAGTAAAAATACGCGTAAAGTGACAAAAACTACACTCACACAACAGTTTAAGCCAGTGGCGTATCTATTCTCAAACTCAATGATTTATTTCAATTACACCATTTTTATACAAGGTGTTGATTTGCATCCTCGTCAAATTCAAGGACGTAATTATGCTAATGGTTCTCGACCCAAAGCAACAATAAAATGAGTAGGTATTTTTATTTTTATTTTGCTTGTATACTGAAATCCGTAAGTGTGAACCAGCCGTATCTAAACGCGGCCCGTCTGTTACTAGCCCTATAACCGCGCTTTCACACACAAACAAACGCAAACAACACATACACAACGCATACGCAACGATCATTCATCGATCGATTCGTAGGTACAAATCCCTAGCCACGCCGCCGCGACCCCGGAACTAACAGTCTGTTTGATGTCGCCGACGCGTGCGCGCGCTTTGCGAATTTCACTTCTCGGTACATCGTTGAGACGTAGGTACGAAGTGCAAGATGACGGACAACTATCCGAATGTCGAGTTGAATGGAGAGATGGTCCGCCTGTATGCCATTAGTGGAGACTTCCAGCGAGACCCACGGGCAAGCACGCGGCAGGCTGGTCAACACTTTGGAGTGCACCACACTACAGTGTTTCGCCTACTGAAGCGTGAATTGCAACACCCAAAAACTGGAGCTGTTGCGTCACGTTGTCGAGGAGATGTTGGAGGATGTTCCCTGGCACTCCATCGCAACTTGTACTACCAGCAGGACGGTGCCCCCCCTCACTATGGTCGGCAAGTACGCGAGTACTTGACCGAAAGTTTTGGTGACCACTGGATCGGTCGCGGAGGACCTGTGGCCTGGCCTCCGCGTTCTCCGCACCTGACGCCTCTAGACTTTTATGTGCGGGGAGACGTTAAAAGGTTAGTTTACACGGAGGAAGTGACCAGTGTAACAGAATTACGTGCAAGGATCATTAGTGCTTTTGACACTGTAAAAACTAATGTGTTAGTGTTACGTAAGCTGAAGGAAAACCAGCTACGTCGTGCTCAATTGTGCGAAGAGTGTGGTGGCCACTTTGAACAATACCTCCGGGTAACTTAAGTAGGTAATTTATTTATTTGTACATTTTGTAAATACGTTGTTAGCCTAATCAATTTGATTAGTGTAAATAAGTTGATTTCAAATTTGTAACTACGCTAATAATACCTAAGAGTCGAAAGTATCACCACGTACTTACATTTAACTAGCAGTCTTTCCATTTCCATCATAAGTAGATCGGTACACCAACTAAGGTAGGTATTATTGCCGGTCCTAAGCCCGTTAAGTAGGAAGGAAAATTTCAAATCAATCAATTTAATCCACAAATCAAAACAAAATCACTACGAAAACTTTAGGTGGAAGGATAAAGCAAAACTAACATTTTATTAATCATCTGATAACAGGTCAATGAACTTTTCTTTGGCGCACTAGTATTACTGCCATTAGTAAGATTTCCGCATTCCAATGATGCTCAACAATGAGTTCATTATCAAGCAAAATTTATGACAATAATGTAGGTGATTTTCGAAATAAAATTAGGTAAATTATTGCTACCGATCATTCGTTCGCCCGCGCTTGCATTTCGTAGGAAGACGTCGACACTCACGCACACAGCTGCATTGTAGCTGTGTGCGTAGTCGGGTGATTCTGTTTTATTTGTATTGAATTAAGGGTTTAATTCTGAAACACTGTTAAAATTCAACAACAAATAAAAGCAGCACTTTTTAGTTATTGCCCACTACCGTACTTTCAATTGATTATTTATGTATTTTATGACAACCTCCTGAAATTTGACGAGGATGCAAAACAACACCTTGTATAAATATATAAAAAGAAATATACTTACCTGGAATGCCCGCGACGCAGATATGTGCGCGGATTCCGACACCATCAAATATCGACGCAACCAATACCGACGCCATCAATACCGACCTCAACATTACCATCGCCACCAATACCGATGCCATTAGTATCGACGCCATTAATATCGACGTCAACATTACCAACGCAACCAATACCGACGACAACAATAACGATGCCACAAATAGAGACGTCATGAATACCGACGACAACAATACTGACGCTTTCAATACCGACGCCATCAATACAATCTTTATAAATACCGACTCTACCAATACCGACGCCATCAATACCGATTACCGACTTTATAAATACCGACGCCACCAATATCGACGCCACCAAAACCGACGCCCTCAATACAGACTCCACCAATACCGACTCCATCAATACCGACGCCAATAATACCGACGCCATCAATACTGACGCCACCAATATCGACGTGCATAATACCGATGCCAACAAAATCGATGCTTTTAATAGCCACGCCAACAATTACGATGCCACATATTCCCACGCCACTAATACCGACGCCACCAACGCCGACGTCACCAATACTGAAGGAAACAATACCGACGCCAACAATAACGACGCCTCCAATACCAACACCTTCAATACCGACGCCAACAATTCCGATCCCATTAATAACGACGCCACCAATACCGACACTTTCAATGCCGACGACAACAATAACGACGCCACCAATACCGACGCTAACAAAATTGACGCTTTCAATGCCGATGGCAACAATACCGCCTCCAAGAACAACGAGCCACCAATACCTACTCTTTAATACCGACGCCGACAATACCGAGGCCATCAATACCGACGCCAACAATAACGACGCCACCAATACTGATGCTAATAATACCGACGCCATCAATAACGACGCCACCTATACCGACGCCAAAAATACCGACTCCATTAATACCGATGCCATCAATGCTGACGCCAACAATAACGACGCCACCAATACCGACGCCAACAATACCGACGCCATTAATACCGATGCCATCAATGCCGACGCTTTAAATATCGACGCCATCAATACCGACGCCACCAATAACGACGCTATCAATATCGACGCTTTCAATACCAAAGAAACGCATTCAGGGTGTCAGTGGAGCTGCCCCGTTTTTGTAGCGCATCATAAATGATTGCACATATAAATTACAGGGTGCGGACCAGTTCCAACAATATCCTCAGAATGATCGCCAGCAGGCACGATTGCATGTACACCAAACACTGCAGTCTCTCATGGGATGAAATTAATTAAAATTTAATTCTACTTGGCACAAATGTGAGAGTCAATGTGAAGATCTTTTTGTAAAAGTAGAAGTTAATCAACAAAAATATATTTACTTTTGTGCTTTATACCTCCCACCTCCATTAAATAAAAACATTCTTGAGCATTTTTTAGATAATTTCAATCGCGTATCTTATAATATGGAAAATGTGTGTCTTATAGGAGATTTTAATATAAGTTGTATCTCGTGGAAAGAGTGCTCTGCCAATTATTGTAAACCTGTGATTGATCAACGTTCTTCGCTTGGTCAGTTATTTATTGATTTTATGTCACTTAACAATCTCAATCAACACAATAAAACAACTAACAGCAAAGATAAAATACTTGATTTAATTTTGAGCAATATGACAGGTACGGTTGTTAGAGAGTCTGCTAATGCCTTAATAAATATTGACCCATACCACCCGCCATTAGAAATAACAATTGAATTCGTCGATAGTCCATGTTTAAAATCTAACAACAATCTAAGGCATAACTTCTACAAAGCAGATTATGATAAAATAAAATCAGAGTTAGACGAAGTAAATTGGACTAATGAATTTTCTCAGTGTGGAAGTGTAAATGACATGGTGCTATTATTTCATACAATGTTGAATAAATTAATAGACTTACACGTTCCAAAAACAAAAAAGACTAAAGGACACTATCCACCCTGGTTTAGTAAACAATTAATTAACGTAACAAGGGAAAAAAACAAATTACTACATAAATTTAGAGTCTTTAAAAATCCTTTGGATGAAATATCACTTCAAATTTTAAACAAACGTTGTAAAAAAATACCTAAAATGTGTTATAGTAACTATATAAAGCAAACCGAGGAAAATATAAGAAAAAACCCTAAATATTTTTACACATATTTAAAAGATAAGCGCAGCGATACAGTTCACATACCTCAGACTAATAAGACCTATAATAATATAAGAGTATCCAATGGTCCCGATATATGTAATTTATTTGCATCGTATTTCTCATCAACATTCATCAAACCTTATGATCATAATTCATCTGATAATACCAGTTTAAACATGAACAGTATTGGAAAAATATTTGTTACACAACACTGTATATTAAAGCAGTTGAAAGGACTTGACGTACATAAAAGCACGGGACCGGATGGAATTTCACCATATTTTATTTCTAAGTGCGCGTCTTCTTTAAGTTTTCCACTGTTTCTCATCATAAATAAATCTTTATCAACTGGCATATTCCCAACCATTTGGAAAATCGCAAAAGTTGTCCCCATTTACAAGAATGGCAGCAAAGAAGACATTTCTAACTATAGACCCATTTCTATTTTGTCTAGTTTTGCTAAATCGTTTGAAGCCTTAATGTACCGCTTTCTAAGAAGTCATACTAAACAGATATTTATTAATGAACAACACGGGTTTATTCAGTCAAGGTCTACAAATACTAATCTAGTATCATATCACAACGAATTAAGGAATGCAGTGGATTCAGGTACACAGATAAGTGCAGTCTATATGGATTTTGCTAAAGCATTCGATAGGGTTTGTCATAAGGTGTTGATGCAGAAGTTAGAATTATATGGTATTTCCTGTAGTCTTTTAGAATGGTTTAGGTCTTATCTGCGCGATAGGAAGCAATATGTTGTTGTAAAAGGATATAAATCAAACACGTACGCAGCTACCTCTGGAGTTCCTCAAGGATCTCACTTAGGACCTTGGTTATTCAATTTATTCATAAATGATTTAATTTCCTGTATTAAAAATAGCAGTCCTTACCTTTTTGCTGATGATTTAAAGCTATGTAAAACAGTAACAACTACTTTGGATAGTGATCTTCTTCAAGAGGACCTAAATGCTATAAGTAGTTGGTGTACTACAAACAGAATGTCTCTTAATACTAATAAATGTTTCTCCATCACATTTACACGAAACCGGAATTTTATCAGGACTCAATATTTTATAAATGGGATCGCACTCCAAGAAAAAACCGAAGTAAGGGACTTAGGCATCCTCTTTGATTCAAAGTTAACATTTTTACCTCATATAGACAAAATCATTAAAACATCTTTTAAAATGCTAGGTTTTATCATAAGGAACGGGAAATTATTCCGAAACTCGTCCACTAAAATAGCAATATATAATGCTTACGTACGGAGCAACCTCGAATACTGTAGCGTTGTTTGGTCACCCCAGTATAATGTGCATCAACTACGAATTGAACGCGTTCAGAAGCGATTCCTGAGATATCTTGCTTTTACCTCTGGAAAGCATAAGCAGCTCCCTTCATATATCGACAAGTTGAGGCACTTTAGGATGGAGAGTTTATTGATTCCTCGACAGGTACATGAATTAATATTTCTCTTCAAAGTCCTTAGAAACGAATTTGACTGTCCCCCCTTATTGAAGTCCTTCAACTTACGTGTACCACGCCGGGTACCTAGGCGCGCACTTGTTGGAGCTGGGCTGATGCATCAACCGCCTGCCAAGACGAATATTAAGCAATTCTCTGCCATATCCCGACTGTCTAAGTTATATAATACCATATGCGGGGAAGTAGATATTTTTGTTGATAAATTGCCAAATTTAAAAAAAGTGTTTTGCGTTTGTTAAGAGACAAAAACTGTTTATTTAAGTAGATTTTCAATTTATATTAAATTGTTTTATAAGTTATTTTTTTTTGCTTTTCTACTTTTACTTAGATTTATCTTTATTTTAAGTTGTTATGACCAACTGTTTTGATTTTGATTTTTATTTCTTTGATTATTTCTATGTATATACTTAATTTTTTATTTTTTTATTCTTTATTTTAAGAGCTTAATCACAATGCGATTATGGCACTCTGTGGTATCAACAATATATACCTCTAAAAACATTAACAAAAAATATAAAAGATAGAAACAATAGAACAGGTTATCAATACCCATCAAATCAATACACAAATAGGTTGGTTTGGCATTCCGGAAAAGTAAAATAGGTTATCTAATTATGATCTGAGGAGAAAACTATATTATATAAAGTAATTAACAACCTTAACTCGTCTGAATGAGGGCAAGCTAGTATAATATTACAATCAGCTAAATTCTTTAAAATATTTGTGCACCTGGCTATGCGAAAGTTAGAATTACGGGCACATTCCATCAGGACGTGAATCACGTCCTCGGGTACACCGCATTGATCACAGTTCGTTGACGGCTCTTTTCCCATAAGGAAAGCAAACTTCTTAGATGGGATGTGGCCAGAACGAAGCCTCATAATCACTACGGCATCTTTTCTGGATCGATTGTGATTATCAATCCATGGTATTCTAGGGGGATTTGGTTGGACCGTCCTATACCAAATGCCCCTTTCTTTTGAACGTAAATCGAAATATTCATTCCATAAATCATAACACCACTCCTTAATAACACTGATATAATTAGTATAATAAGGAAAAATATCATAATCTATACCCTCTGAAATAGCTTGTCTTGCTAATGTATCTACTCGCTCGTTATGTTCAATACCACAGTGTGATGGAATCCACTGCAACTTAATTAATTTGGAACTAGATGTCAGCACACAAATACTGCCTAAAACAGCGTAGGCTATCGGTGTGCCTCGTAAACCCGAGGTACACCGAGCCAAATGTTGAAGCCCGCTTTTTGAATCTGTAAATATCACTATGTGATCTTGTTGTAATGATTCAGCGTAGGAAAGAGCTTCAGATATTGCTATAAGTTCCGCTTCCATAATGTTTACGTTACTATTTATTCTAAATTGCAAACTGAGATTAAATTCTGGATCAAAAACAGCTGCACCAATACCATTTTCATCTTTGGATCCATCTGTAAATAATTTATAATAATTTCCATATTGGTGGTTAATGAAGTCTAGACAAGCTACTTTTAAATTAAAATTATTGTAATATCGTTTGGCGTTTACAATTTTTGGAATATTTATAATAACTTTATTACATAACTCAATATTACTAATCCAGGTATTCATTGTGAACATTGCCAGTTGTTGACTAGAATGTACACATATGTCAGTAAGGCGTTCATACATTGTCAGTAATATTGGTTTCTTTTTATTTTGCCAATATACATTATTTTTATACTGTAATAAATCCCCTAATAAGTTGATCGTAACGTTATTATCCTGCGCTTTAGCTTTTAAAATAAATTTTCCACCTAAATACGTTCTTCTTACATGCAATGGAGGGAGACATAATTCACTCTCCATTGCATGTATGGGAGTTGATTTAATAAAACCTCCAATAACTTTCAAAGCCTGGTTCTGCATCGTATCTAGTTTATGTAGATATTTTTTGCAGCTGTTGTTGTACAAGAAACTTCCATAGTCAAGTCTACTTCTTATGATGGCGATATACAATCTTCGTAAATGTTTGGGGTGTATTCCCCAACCAGATCCCGCAAAAACTTTAAAAATATTTTTATTGCTTATTCCATTTTAAGGAACGGTCCAGCCACATTCCCAGATACTTTACCACATTTACTACTTCCAGTGTATTTTTATTAACTTTAAGAGAAATTAATTGCCTATTGATGCCCTTTTTAAAAATACATACTTTAGTTTTAGTTGGTGAAATCTCAAGACCGATATCAATGAGCAAGCTATACATTTTATCTAAAGCTAGTTGTAGTTCACCAGCAGCATCATTTATATTTTTACTTGTAATGTATAAAGCATAATCATCAGCGTATTGAGAGATTGTGATATTAGGAATTAGCTTACAAATGTGAAGTGTTGCAATGTTGAATAGTAAAGGAGATAGAGGATCCCCTTGAGCTATCCCCTGCCCTGTGGATCTGGATAAAATTATATTATCAACTTGTATACTTAGAAATCTTTATTTCAAGAATGTCTACATGTACCTACAAACCTTTGCCCCGACACCCAATTGATCCAAGTTCACTAACAATGTCGTAATATCCACATTATTATAGGCATTTTCTATGTCTAAAAAACATCCAATCGTAATTTGATTTCTCGAAAATCCTATCTGTATTCTAGTAACTAAGTTACTAAGATTATCAAGACAAGATTTAGATTTCCTAAACCCAGTTGTTTCTTTAAATGGTTATTCTTTTCAATCATCCACTCCAATCTGTTTGCTAACATATGATGAAAATTTTTATTAAAGCAAGACATGAGTGAAATTGGCCGTAAAGCTGATATAGATGTAGGGTCACGACCCGGCTTTGGGATTGGATAGATACGTATTTCACGCCATTGAGAAGGTACGAAGCTAACAGTATAAAATAAATTAAACAGAGTAAGTAGAAAAGCAAATGCATTACTTGGTAAATGTCTAATCATTGTGTAAGAAATATTATCAATACCTGGGGCAGTGTTTTTATTTTTAACGCATCTTTTTAGTTCACATAATGAAAAAGGGGATTCAATTTTAGGGTTATGAGATGTAAAAATGGGATATTTTGGACAAACAAAATCTGGGGCCAAATTATGTAACAGTGTATCAGCCATGGATTGCTCAACATAACGTCTAGACGACCTGTAACCCTTCAGCCATTTCATTCTTTGCAACATTTCTTGCATCGAAGTAGATTCATCTATTGAGGAATAGAAATTAGAGAAGGATTTATTTCTAGCTTTTCTTATGAGTAATTGGGTCTTTCTAACTTTATCTTTCAACTTATTTAAATTATTAGGAGTTGGGTTTTTTCTGAACGTTGTAAGAGCTAGGCGCCTTTCTGCAACCGCTTTAGACAAGTCTGTGTTCCAATAGGGTTTGGGGGCAAAATGTTGGGAAGGGTCCTGGCTGATTCTATAATAGGGAATGTGAGCGTCAGCGGCTTCATTAATTGTACTAAGAAATAAGTCGTAACTATGCTGTGGGTTGTCATGAATTAAGTTTAAATTTGAAAATTTACGATCAATATACTTACTGTATTCTTCCCAGTCCGCTTTGTTATAGTTCCTTCTTTTTATAAATTGAGGATTATTATTATGGTATGCAATATTTATCTTTATTATCAAATGATATAACCCAACGATTTGCTCGGCCATCATTCAACGAAACAAAACTGTTTTCCATTAAAGAATCAAAAATATAGTTACCTCTCAGATACGATTTACAGGACCAGCTTGTGTGATGTCCATTAAAGTCACCAACAACTAGTGTTTTACTGCACTTAAAGGAGAAAATTTCATCCCAGTCACTCGGAGAAGTTCGTATGGTGGGTGGACAATAGATAGAAATGATATATTCAATATATTGACAGTTAAAAATCCTGATACAAATGACTTCTATTCCGGGATTAGAAAGTTGAATCGGCACTATTGTGGCTTTAACAGATTTGTGTGAGAAAATAGCAACGCCACCATACGAGTCTTCTCTGTCCTGACGAAAAATATTATAGTCGTTTATTCTAAAATCAACCTCACTGTTTAACCATGTCTCACATACAGCAGCAATATGGATTTTTTCACTACTAAGCAGTTGTTCAAATTCTATGCGTTTGGGCCTCACACTCTGCGAATTCCATTGGAGAATATTTATTTTGAGCTTACTAACTATTATGGGCTAAATATATTTTTAAAAGGCAAATCCCAAATGTACTGTCCCACTACCGATACTAGCCATTCAATGGATATTGATACTCCTTCGATTATTTTGCTCTTAAAATCCTCGCGTGAACTGGAGAATACTGCATACAATTTAGAAAGCAACTGTTTAAAATTCATTGTCGATTTAATCTTTTCTCTCTTCTCCTTTTGCGAACGCATCTCACTTTCAGGCACTTCGATAGCATCATTCATCACCAATTCTGATTCTGATGATTGGTCCCAGTGTAATACTTCGTCTTGACTTTGTTTCTTCTTCTTATTTTTCTTTATTCTCGACTTTTCTTGTAAAGATTGAAAACCAGGATGTGAAACGTCATCGATATCACGATGTGGGGTTGGCAACGTCTTGGCAACACTTGCGTAGGAAGTTCCTTTTGTTGTTTGTGGTATGAACTCAGTTAAGCCCCGTGAATGTGTAGACAGGATGGAACTAGGCTGTTCTGTGGATACTGGAGGGGGGTCTTGGGGGACATATACTTGTAAGGCTTTTCTATAAGAGCAATTAAACTCTGCCATCAAATCTCGAAGGAGCTTTTCTTTCTTAAAACTAGGACAAGATCTGTCCAGAGCTATATGACATCCCAAACAGTTGACGCACTTAAAGAATTTACTTGGACCGTCTCACAGTTAGCGTGACCTTTTCCACACTTGGGACATACAACTTTTTTGCTTGGAAATACACGTATGGAGTGACCGAATTTCCAGCATCTCGAGCACTGGGTCACGGGGAACACGTAAGGATCAACGTTTATTTTCATGCCATAGATATACATGTATCCCGGCAAAGAGCCTTTGAATCCCAAACGCACTGATTCACTTTCTTCCCACTTGTCTTTATTTCGGCGCTTTAGCCGTTTCACTGCAATCAAGTCACAGGTGCTGGTTACCACTTCTAATATATCCTTTTCACTTAAATCCAGTTCCACGTCCTTTATTACCCCATATGAGATAACAACCTCTAGTGGTTTTTGACATCTCCACCCTAAATCTCGTAAAGGTTTACAGTTAATTAATTCTTCAGCACTGACCGAATTCTCAAATTGTATAAACACTTTGTATGGGTTTACATATTTTACCCGACTAATATTTTTAATATTGTTTGATTCTAATAATTTTGCAAGTGCAAATTGTTTAGGTAACATCTCCTCAACTTTCTGTGCCACTCTCTTTCCATTTCTTCCGACCGTTATCCACCTCTCTTCTTCATCCGACTCCCGTGGTCTCTTACTACGATTTTGTCCTAAGTTATAATCGTCAGACATAGTTTCCTCGTTTAATATATTAGTATTTATTGGTATACAGTTCTCGGTCTCGCTAATCTCACAATTTTGTTCAATTAGAATTTCATTCATCTCATCTTCATCCTGAATTAACTCTTCGTCCATATTAATTAAGGTGCAATATTCGATGCAGTCCGGCTACATCATTATATACTCGCAATTTGAAATAGTGGGTACTCGTAAATAAAAATGCGCGTTAGTCAACACAACGTCCGTCTTGAACACCGGTTTGCACCGAACTCTACTTAATTTTAGATTCTTAAATTTTTTATATAATAATTACCGGTGTCGTAATCTGATGCATGCTGTGACACCTTAAACTGTTGTGCATTGAAGTCAATTTTTTTAATTTTATTATAGATATGAAATAATGTAACAACTACTGGATATCCAAATAAATAAATAAATAAATAAAATATAATCTATAAATATACATATATAAAAGGAGAAGCTGACGGACTGATTGATTGACATATCAACGCAGAGCCCAAACCACAAGAGAAACCTGAAATTTTGCACAGGGGTTCCTTTTATAACGTAGAAGAGCACAAAAAAATATTTTTGGGGAAGACCTATGTCCATCAGTGGACGTCTAACAGTTAATATGATGATGATGTATTTATATCTATCTATCTTTTGATGATGTATATAGTATCGTTAATTATTTACTCATTTTTTAAGTAATACGGAATGGTACCAGCTTGATCTATAAATTAATAAAATAATTGAAGAATTCAAAACGATTAAACACAAAAGAATATTATTATTCTATTATTATATTCTTTGAATTCTTACAATTGCTGTAATCAATATTTTTGAATAATTTTATATATTGCTTAATTAGTAAAATATGTTAACTATAGCTTAAAAAAAAACCATTTTGAATGTATAATCAAGGTATTTATTTGGGTCTAATAAATATGCATACTCGTAAGTTCGGTTATTCGAATAAAGGAGTCGGTTGAAGGCTTTTATCTTATTGTATAAATTAACATTATAACTCAATTTGAAATTGGGTGAACATAAAATAAAAGAAAAATAATTTAAAGTATAATCTTCTAGTTTCTTGTCCAGTGTTACAATAAGTTCCTTTTTGTAACACTTTATTGCATCAGTTTATTGACTGATTTTTAACCACTAAAAGTGTTTTCAGCCATTATTCGTCACACGTTTATTTTTGTGTGAAATTTTGAATTTATGAACGTTTGGTATAACAGTTATTAAAACAAGATATAACAAAATTATGAATGAAGGTTTGTACCTTCATTCATATATATATAATATAAAATCTTTAGTTTTTACCAGTGATGTTTCTCTGGTTATTAAGTAAGTAAACAATGTTTATGGCGGTTACTTTTGAAAAAAAACATGTTTCAATAAAGAGTATGTATAGGTAGTATATAGTCGAGGTAAATAAATCGGTGTAAGACTACATGTATAATTTGTTAGTTACATATTATTTTAGACTGCTGTCCCATCCTTAGTCGGAGTCTGGAGTCAGCCATGGAATCTGATTAGGACCTGAAACAAAGAAAATACATTTAAGTATTCATAAACACATTTATATCCCACTAATATTATAAACGCGAAAGTTTGTAAGTATGGATGGATGGATGTTTGTTACTCTTTCACGCAAAAACCGCGTAACAGATTTGCATGAAATTTAGTATATGTATAGTTTATTACCTGGATTAACATATAGGCTACTTTTTATCTGTATACCACGCGGGAAAAGCCGTGTGAGGCATCTAGTACATTTATATTTCTTGCGGAATCAGTGGAATAGCTAGGCTGTGACGTTTTTGATAATAATTTAAGTGAGATGGCCTATTAAGAAATGTGTTAAACTACACAGAGTTTGTTGAGTCTGTTCTTCCCAACGTGATTGACTATGGCTTCATCATCATCCTATTGTTGCCCACATTTGGGCACGGGTATCCTCTCATTTGAGAGGGATTGGGTTTTAGTGGTGCACTATGGGTCTAGCCCACTGCGGGTTGGCAGACTTCACATGCAATGGAGAAAATCACTGAAGCATCACGATATTTTCCTTCACCGTTTGAGCATGGGATAAATACGCACATAACTTCCGAAAAGGCAGTGGTGCGTGGCTGGTTTGAACTCGAGATCTTTGTTATTTCAGTCCACAGCTCTATGACTATAGCCTAATCCTATCGGGCCAATAAATCTGTGGATGATGATGATGTTTCGTTCCAATTCGTCGATGTTTCTGAATATAAAGTTTGACGACCCGTTTAGCTCAGCGGTAGTTAACGCTGCCTGCTGTGCTATGGGTCACGGGTTCGAATCCCGGTAGGGACAAATGTTTGTGTGATGGGCATTGACATTTGTATCCGAGTCATGGATGTATCTATGTATAATATGTATATATTTACGAAAAAAAAAGTATATCTGTAGTATATCAACCATCTAGTATCCGTAACACAAGCCTCGTTGCTTACCACGGAACTAGATGGCGCTGTTTAATAATGTCCGGACATATTTATCATTATAAAGTAGTTACTTATTCCGAACTGTACTTACTGCAGTCTGCGGGTTTAACACATTTTTTTATGATTTCATCGAAAACAAAGTCCCATTTACAGTTACACCCAGGACTGCATTCATAACCGCATCTGAATCTGTTCGTCTGACGAATTCTTGTACCGAAATGTTCGTAGAGCGAACACGTGTGGCGACAAATGCTGTAACAATCTACTTGGGCATTGGGATCGTCCTTACATTCCTCGTTCTGACCTGTAATTAACAAAGAAAATTGGAAATAAATGTTAATTTATATACTGACTAACATCATTATCCACTCGGGCGTCCGGAGCGCAACGATTTTTGACGCCCCCGCGTCCGGTCGCACGCGCTGTATTTAATCGCGTCGCGCGCTTGTGTCGTGACCGATATAAAACGTATTTTCTAAGAAACTAATCATGTTACGGCAAATTAAAAAATACCGGTATAAGCTGACATTATAAGGAATCCATATATATAAAAATTTAATTGCAAAGACTAATTTAAAATGTACAAAAAAAATAAGTGAAGTTGACAATATGGGTTTAATTCAAGTAAAATATTCATTAAAACAGGTTTTTATCGAAATATTTTGTAACATATCTCAATGTTACTTACTTATTATAAAACTAGACCATATAACCTTTTTTTTATACCAGTACATAATAACAAGGAACATACAGTGTAGCACAATAAATCAAAACAAAAGACCCTTCGTTGTAGAAATTTGACACCGTCTCGGACGACGAATTTAAAAACACGTGAACATCAAATTGTTGTCGTCATGTTCATTTCAGCTTTAGTCTACTTAAATATTATTAATGAACCATATTTCTAATTAAAATATGTATTTAACTAAAATATACAATATATCATGCAAAAACTTATCGAAAACCGGCACACAATGGCGGAGTTTTAGCTTGTTGATTTTAACACGTTTAAAAACAATAACATATTGTGGATGTTTAGAATGTGTATATATTTTGAAAGAATGAATCTTCAGCTTTTTTTTAATATATAACACATAAACATTGGGATATAAACAAAGAGCTCACAAACACTTTCAAAACCACTTGACGATAATATTCGAAAACTAAAATAAACATTTTTTATTAATATTCATTTGGACACCCAGACTTTTTGTCTCATCGACAATATTCGCATTATTTAATAAAGAGCCATCTAGTATATTATTCCTAAAGCTAGTTGAACAATTTCAAGAAGAAAAATCGGTTCTGAGTGCGCGGGTCGACGAGGCTGCTTTAGTCGCCCGAACGCTTTACTTAAAAAAATTTTCAGCTGCCATGGTCGCCCGGACGCTCGAGTGGTTATAATAATGTTGTATTAAAAAGTTGTGTTAAAAAAATGGGGTTGCCTTGTGAAAAATACTTTACGACCTATTGTCAGATCTCTAAAAATCAAAATCTCCCAAAAACGCCCGTCTTTCACCGCTTCCTAGTGTTTTTGCTGGGAAGAAGAAGCGGCGCAACAAATTCCCCAGTAACAGTTCTGTCTGTTTATTAATTAAATGATTTTATATAATATTACAATGAATCTAATCAATACTCAGTATATCAAATGGCTATTAGTAATATGTGAGTTAACATACACACATCCATTTTACCAATAAAAAATAATATTTTTTATTGGTAAAATGGATTTGATTAATTATGTACATTTTAACACACACTTAGGTAGCCTCCATTCGTATGTTGCCCGCTCACATGTAATTTCATGTTTTAATAAGTTTAATAGTAATAAATATATAAATAAATAAAAACTTAAAAATTGGTCAAGACGTTTCGGGCGAGTTTGACAGTAATACTATGACACAAGATTTTAATATGTATGCCAAGTGACCCAGCAAACGTTGTTTTGCCACATTATAGGAGTTGGTAGTAGAAGAGTGAGAATTTATTATATTTTATAAGTATTTTTTTAATGCCACATCATAAAAAAAAACAGCAAAGTATTTATTTTCCCTTTTTAATATCGCTAAGGCAGGGATGAATTTCGATAAAATACGAAACACGTCTTTCATCAATTCTGACAAAGAATGTTCATGCAAAATTTGAAGTAGATTGAACCAAGGAATCACGTTGTCCGATACAAACTTTGCCCCCTTTTTTAACCCCTTAGGGGTAGAACTTCGGGAAATCCCTTCTTATCGTATGCCTACATCATACAAAGAACACACACTCTAAGTTTCAGGTCTCTACGATCAGTGGTTTAGGCTGTGCGTTGATCCTACAGTCATTCAGCCATTTTTTTCTGGGCTAATTTTATGAAAAGCTTACCATTTTGCTGAAAAAAACCCATTTTCGTGACCTTTGACCCCGAGTAAGTTTTGTTCCAGGTGTCAGATCATTGAGGACTTTTCAGCCGAGTGTGAATTTTTGTAACCTTGAATGTCTAAATTGACCGGCAATAACGAACAATTTGGCAGTAGCGGGCACTATTCGCTTTGCCTGTGGCCACTTTGAACGGGTTTCCCCTACTTAGTACACTCTAACAACCTAATTGGTATACATGCAACTAGCGGTCCTAGCGGATGGTACAGGCAACTGGAGTACATATTCATTGTGTGCGTATACCTATACCATACGTACAGTGCGTATTATGCACACGTTCAAGGGAGCATTGACAACTCAAGTCTTATTAGTTTACGCACACAATAACAACGGAAGTTATCCATGTATGGATGTAAACCAATTAGCTTGTTAGAGTGTACGTGAACTACACAGGCCTATTGCCCAGTAACAGGGCTATTGAGGTGGGCAGTGGTGTTGTATGAGTGACACCGTCAATCGGATTGTCAATAAATCACTAAAAATTAAGGTACAGTCGCTAGCAGGTCAACTTATCCGAAACTGACAAATTTTCCCAACTGAACTAATAAGGTTCATTTATTAGTTTGTCAAAAAGTCATAAATCTATCAAAGAAATTTGACAGATTGGGGTTGCTTGATGAGCTGGCCACCGTACCTGGCTGTTACAAGTACCAATAATATAAAAATTAAAAAATAAAATACTCAAATCTTACCAAAAGTCGACTCGAATAAGATAACTGCCAATATGGCCAACAAAATAACTCTGTTAGAATACATCAGTGATAATTATTTAAAGGTATTTATTTTAAATAAACTTTGTCAAGAATTCAAATCGTTAATATTCTAGTAGAACGGTTCCAAGAAGTTGATCTTATGGAGACGAATCTATAATTGAATGCTATTAAGTTTTGACCAACTTATTTAAACATGTCGTCATACAGGTATAACCTGATATTAATAAGGGCTTATTATAATTCTGTATGGCATTGATTTAATAAAATACCCAAGATACACAATCAACGTCATAAAACCGTCCGCAAAAATGAGCGCGCAATTCTAAATTGTGCGCTCTTTTCAAATGGTCTTGCGTCACTCGTATATCAAAAATATTACGCCAAGAATGTTAAAAAAGGATGGGATATCGTGCTTTCTATAAGTATAAGATTATATCCATTTGTTTTTGTTGTTTAATATAGGGAGCAACATGTGATTTTGATTTAATTTGTCTTAAAACTTCACTCAAACTTGAGATAGTACAATTTGATCCTATTCTAATCAATGGAGTAGTTTTTTTTATGTTTATTTCTTTTATTAATAAGTTTTTAACTTTATACTTCTTTGTATTTAGTTATAATATAATAGTTATTAATAGTAATCTATTAGTTATAGTTATAATTAATATTTATTTATTACATGTAATAAGCTCGCCCCCTATTACATGGCATCTTAAACACACCGGTGAAATGTGGGTGTAGGTACATTAGTACACCTCTGCCTAACTCTTCGGGGACGTAAGGCGTGATGGTATGTTATATGTATGTATGTAAAATCTTACTAATAATAAAACTATAAAAACTAAACATAGGAACACAAATAAGTTATGTCTTAAGATTAAAATAATTCTCAATTGAGTAAAAACAGTTTTCAATAAGCCAAGTTTTTAGTTTGGTTTTAAAAATTTGGGAAGTGAAATCTCTTATCACTTTTGGGATATGGTTATATATTTTATTTATCATCATGTTACTGTTTGACTTATGAAGAGTGCTTTTACATCATTCCATTCTGAGTTTTGTGGGATCCCTCGGTAAAAACCTGCAATTATCGCTAACCTTACATTATAGTTGAGCATGATTTCGGACCTGTGTACGACTAAACGCCGACAGACACTACGCCGACATCCGAACGCCGATAAGACTACTTCGACAGGACTTTTCGCCGATACGACACTACGTCGACAAGGCATTATATAATATATATCCATAAGCAAAAATGATAGGTACGACGACGAGCGAAGCCAGGAGGAGTGCTACGTTGTATTTTGACAATAGCGTGCGAGTCGAGCGAGCGTGCCGTGGCAGCGGCCGGCGAAGCGCCAGATCCGAGTTTTTTAGTGTCCTGTCGGCGTAACGTCCCGTCGAAGTAAATTCTTGTTGGTGTACAGTCTGTCGACGTAGTGTCTGTCGGCGTAGTGTCTGTCGGCGTAGTGTCTGTCGACGTAGTGTCTGTCGGCGTAGTGTCTGTCGGCGTTTAGCCGTACACTCATTTCGGACAAACATAGTTATTTCAGCTATTATAGATTTATAGAGAGGACACCAAAGTCATCACACGTATACTTATACGTATATGGAATGGTACCAGGTTTTATCTGATCAATTTTATTGTATTCTTTTGTGTTATAATCAATATTTTGAAATAAAAAGTAACAAAAAAAAATCCAGAAATCTTATTTTAAGATTCACGAAAACAGTTTTCCAAACATAAAGAAACTAACATTACAGAAAGAAAAGTGTATCGTTGGCGCCTGTACTAATGAATTAATCATTATATCACACCTGACCAGGGCCGATATATTTTTATAAATTGCTTTAAGAACTTTAAGTAGTAAAATATGTTAAGTATAACTTTATTGTTAACTTTTCCTGTATAAACATTGATAAAAAAAAATTAAATGTTATAATCAAGATATTTATTTGAGTCAAATAAATGTGTTTACTCGTAATTCCGGTTACTCTAAGGTTGAAGGTTGATTCAATGGAAGGCTCTTATTCTCTTATTGTATAAATTAACATTATAACTTAATCTGTACATTGAACAAAATATGATTCGCGCTTGTAATAGGTATTTAGTTACAGAATTAATATCATCAATACAACCCTCACATTGCATACAATTGGATTGAATGACTTTTTCATGAAATAGACAATCAATACAGTTATATGCACTTTGAGGGCTGTTTTATTGATTTAAATGATTATAATTCTGTAACTAAATACCTATTACAGGCGCGAATCATATTTTGTTCAATGTACAGCCTGACAATGACCGGCAAATTGCAAAAAACGTACGAAAATTTGAATTTCGCGGGCTAGCGTGGAGCTGCCACCTTAAGTAAGAACTCCCAAGATTCCCGCCCCTTGTAATAAAATATCTCCCAATAAATCTTCTTACATAATAAATGAATGGCCCTCTTATTGACAATCTAATAAGCACCTAATTCACTAAAAATAGGCTCCAATTACATAAAATAAAACGCCGAATAAACATTAGCGTTTCTAGACTTTTTCTAGGGCTTTGACCCTAGTACGAGCATCTGGGATGGGCACGGTCCACCTATGGGAATTTCTAATTGGTAGCCCAACATGACCGCCTTCCTCTCTCCTGAATCTCGTGTCATGGTGTTTGTCGCTGAACTCCTTCGAAACGGCTCGACGGATTATTATGAAATTTTGTATGTATATTTGGCAGGTCTGAGAATCGGTCGTAGGTTATTTTTTACGCCCTTAGGTGATAAGGATGTCCCTCACCAGACTTTTTTTTTTTTTTTCACCTTTCTACCACCAATCCCTATAATGTGGCAAAACAACGTTTGCTGGGTCAGCTAGGAATAATATAATATACATATGTAGGTTTATTTCTCTTGATGTCACAAAATACATTTCAAATGACTTGCATACAGTTTTGTGACGACGTCTATGCTGGCTGATTAGGACCTGAAACAATAAAAAAAATTGTGTGTATTAGTGTACACACGTAAGAAGTGAAACTGCTTTATGACATCATTTTTCGAAAAATGATTTACTATTTTTACAACTTCACAGAAATTGGTTGAATAAAGCTAAATTAGATAAAGTTTATGCAAAAGGCTTTTATTATAATAGACATGCATTGGTTAAACTAGTTGTTTTCCAACTGTATTTTATGATTATTGATATAGGTAATTATGGTATCTACTCGAATAACATTGAATTTAAAAAGACCGTTTGAGTTAATAGTCTTCGATTTGTGGCTCTGTCAGTTCCAAATAATAGTGGGAACCAATCATAATCTTCTATTTATGAAAACGTCGATGTCTCAACCAATAGCAAGTTCTCAATAGAAAAACAAATGGTCTTGGTGTATTGGAAAAGGTATAGTTTTTAGTTGTCAAACAAACATCATGTTGCTATGGTTACCTATTCAAATAATGATGGCGCGTAACGCAAAAATGTTACACAAAATTTTTTTTCCAACCCCGATAATGAAGTTTCACTTCAAAAAACATCTTGCTTAATGACTCTCGCTTGATAGAATTTTCATTATTGTCTGGGCGTTAATAGACACTGGCTTCTCTAGAGTTTGTTACGGCGTTTTTTTCTCTGATGGTTGAATAGTTTTGTATATATATAGCTAGCTCACATAATCTTAGCTTACTTACTTAACTTTCCAAAAGTCAGAGGTGCGTGCAAATCAATCAAATCAATCAATCAAAAGGTTTTTATTTCAAATAAACTTTTTCAAGCACTTTTAAAACGTTATGATTCTAGTTGCACGCAGTCCTTTGGGTGTGAACTCGAGACCTTTGGTATCTCAGTCCACTGGTCACACCACTACCACAGCTTTGCGACTATAGCCTAATACCTCTCAAATGGATATGAGGAGACCCGTGTCGAGCTTCCATCATCAGGTCATCAACATGAAATGATTAGCAGACGCAAATACTTGAACAGCTTTAGAAAATATATGAAAAACTTGATAAATGCCTATAAAATTTGAAGGTTGCCCTCGATTTCCCTGGGATCCAATCATCAGATACCTACGTGGTCAAAATTTGACCAAATGGGACCAATTGGGAGTATACCCTAAGGAACGAAAAGATTTTTTTTTGAAATCGGTTCACAGTGCCAGAGTAATCGGAGAACATATTAATATATATAAAAAAAACATCGGAACATAATATAACCGCCTCCTTTTTGAAGTCATAACTGACTTCAAAACGAAGATGGAAATTACAAATTATACGTAGACGAAGTTGCAGGCAAAAGCTAGTAGTATACAATGTGGGGAGGACAATATGATCATAAATGAAACTTCGTATAAGTCATGATATTCCCAACCGTCACACAAAAAATCAAATGAATATATCCAGTAGTTTAGCCACAGGACATTATTTTTCATTTTAAGTATTTTCGACATGATGTTTTGTAAACAGGAGAGCACGCGACAGGTTAACGACTTACGTTGCCAGCTCGCCACTTTAAAAACCTACGCCTTTTCTATCAAATTTATTTTCTCAATGCAAATTATACTTTATGCCCGAGCCATAAGAGTCATAAAGCGTGTCATCACAGCTAGATAAGAAAATATGTATGTGCGAAAGAGATAGGTAAGTTTGCTTGTTTCCTCTTTGCTTACTTGTCGACGTGTCTAGGTTACGCGGTCAGTGTGTCACCGGACGTCCTTACTGCCTGTGACGCATTTTATTTTCTCTGGAATTTCGGATGCGCCCGCGCCCGTTTGAAGTCGCCGCGCGAGTGTTATCGTATCTTTGTTGTTGTGTTGTGTTGTGTTGTGCGAAATTTGACGCTTTGTTTTAATAGTGACAGGACACATAAACGTATTATAGGTACTTAGTTAAATAGCTAAGTGAACTTTGCGAAATTAGACGCTTAATACTTGGTGTTTCAAGGTTTTATTATTAAATAATCATGCCTCGTTACAATTATACCGCTTCGGAGTACACTGATATGATTTTAATTTATGGGGAGTGTCACGGTAATGCCGCTTTAGCTGTACGGACATACCGTGAGACCTATTATCAAGAGTGAGAAATAACATTATACGTCGGTGTAGTTTGTGTATTCAAGAACACGGCGGACATATTGAAAATAAAAAAATTTAATGACTGGCGACATAATTATGTGATCGAAAAGTGATTGTGAATAATAAATTGATCAGTGAATAACTCGCGGGTGAATGATGCCCGACTATTTGGTTAATATTCTGTGATTTGATTTGTGTAATTGAGCATTAATAACAATAAGAATAATGGCGCCAAACATTACGTCGCTGCGTCGGCCACAGCTTTAACATGAATGAAACCAAGCTGCGTTGCCATTCTTATCGCAGGTCAGTGTACCATTTTTATAAATGGTGTTTTATTTTGTTTGCAGTTTTAAGCTATTTAGTTTGTAAGAAAATTTTTTTTTTTTAATTTCCATGTTCGGATTTATTTGATAGTTTACAAATGTTTCTATAAACCAGTATTGCCAGTGTTTTCATTTAAAGTCATATTGTCATCTCCACATTGTATAAGAGGGATTATCTTTTTTAGCCTCAGTGCCCTCGATTTTAGTTAGATTGCTTGGTGCAACAAGTTACCTTAATCCGGCCCTGAGGATTATGACCATCATCATCATCATCAGCCCATATTCGTCCACTGCTGGACGTAGGCCTCCCCTAGTGAACGCCACAGAGCTCGATCTCCGGCTCTTCTCATCCAGTTGCTGCCAGCTGCCTTCCGCAAGTCGTCGCTCCACCAGGCCGGCGGCCGTCCTACACTACGTTTGCCGAGACGCGGTCTCCACTCAAGCACTCGTTTGCTCCAACGGTTGTCGGTTCTCCGGTTATGATTATTGGATAATGATGACTTGTGCCAATGTAATTGATGTTTTTGGATATGAAGGCCTTATTCCGAATTATACTCACTGCAGTCTGTGGGCACAACACATAATTTTGTATTTGCATCGTAAACAAAGCCGGGTTTACAGTCACACGCAGGAATGCAATGATGAGGGCATAAGTAGGGCTTATCAGCGAGCTGGTAGTCCGAACACGTGCGGTAACAGCGGCCGGCACACCCTAAATAGGCATTGGGAGCGTCCGCACATTTTTCGTTCTGACCTACAATTAATAATTAAACTAAAAATGTAAAGATACCACGACATACTGAGGCGGTTTTCTTGGACCGATTTTCATTTTTGCTAAAAACTTTCTCGTCAGATAGACTGATCAAAATAATATCAATATATTGTGATAAAATCCGTTAAAAGTATATTTTTTATTGCAATGTTTATTCGTGTTATTCACTGATACCTATCAGTGAATAGCGGTTTTGGAGGTGGATTCCGGTGCCTTGTGACTTGAGAGGGTATTTATTAAATTTGTGGTAACAAGGGCGGTATTGTATGTCTTGTATGTGCGACACTAAATCGGATTGTCAACAAATAACAAAAAAATAAGGTAGCTATTGGAAATACCAATAAACTAAAAATAAAACATAAAAGGCTCAAATCTTACCAAAAGTGGACCCGAAGAAGGCAACGGCCAATATGGCGAACAGAATAACTCTGTTAGAATACATCAGTGGTAAATTGCGACAATTAACGATAATACAATCAAATCAAAAAGGATTTATTTTAAATATACTTTGTCAAGAATTCAAAACATTCCAGTAGAACGGTTCTAAGTACTTGATGTAATATAAACGAATCTACAATTGAATGCTATCAGTTTAGACCAACTTATTTATATATTTGGCACTACACCGTGTTTAATATGGTTTATTGTAATTTTGTATGGTATTCTGATGCTAATGAGGAAGGTTCGTGTATTCCATCGAAGCATTATTTTTAACTATAAGTCTTTATATATTATTCTGTGTTTAGTTTTGTATATTTGCATGATGTGGTCTCCTGTAAGTAAAGGAGTACACGGCTATGCCATTAAGTATCAGCAATGATATCTATCAAATGTGATGATATTATACCATACTCCCCATTCTATGTCGGATGTGCTTTTTTTTATTCTTTTTTTAGCTCAAATCCCTCGATTATTCTATTATCCTTTGCAGAATTAGCCGGACAACCTCTTGGCATGACCTTTTTTTTGTGAAGCGTCTTGCTGTCTATCGAATTATACCAAATGATCATGGATACCACATGGATACAATACATCGTCCTTGGATATCAAAAGATACAATCTGGCAGCCCTGACAAAGACTAAAGTGATGTGTGCAAAATCTTCTGTAACAAATTGTGTACCTAGTTTCTTTGTTGGAGGTCCATAAATAAATAAATAAGTAGGTAGTGGTGTGAAGAAACGCATAACAATAATGATGATACCACATTTTCAGATCTGATATTATTACAAGTTTCCAATACAGTCATGTCTATGTAAACTTTAATTAACAGTCTAAGGATCCGGCTGCAGAATCACTACTTTCATAGCGTACATAGTGAAAATCTATTTTTATGTAAGTTTATTTAAGAATGGGGAAATCCATTTTTACCAAGGTGCCAATCAACATTTGCCCGCGTTTTTAAAAAAAATATTAATTGGCTTTCGCCAGAAAGATAATCATTTGCTATGAAAATAAACTACAATCCATCTCACAGCAATATATGTAACAATGTTACATATATTGCGTGTTGCAACAATGCTACAAAGTTCTTATTACCTGTTTGAACCTGGCTACAAATAGTTTGCAGCTGAATGGGCAACGGCAACAACCATACCTATACAAGAAATGTTATTTACATATATTCCTATGGGATGGATTCCCCTATTCTTAATTATACCTTAAAAATAGATTTTGTCTGTGTACGCTATGAACGTAGTGTTTCTGTAACCGGATCTCGTACTATAATAATAAAAAAGATATTCGTATATGGTATTGATAAGTTCAAAATTAACGTCAGTTGGATGTGGACGAACAACAAATCACTCACATAACTTAACCAGGCGAAATTATAGATTCTTTACGTATAACGGCACTTATAAATATCGGGGATATAGGTACGGTGGCTGGCACATCAAACTTCCACAACCTGTCAAATATCTTTGATCGATTTTCAACTTTATGACAATAAGGTTTTCTCAGTTGGGAAAATTTTACAGTTTCGAATAGGTTGAACTGCTGGCGACTGTACTCAAGCTAAACAAATAAAGTACAAAGTGACAAAAACTACATTTAAACAACAGTTTAAGCCACTGGCGTGTTTAAAGTATACCATCTGAGGCCCGTAGCATATTAATTCGATGTGGACCCAGTAAAAATAGTCCTGTAATTTAATTTTAATCAATCATGTATTCCATGGCCGATGGTGCTTGAAGTTTCTTGAGTGGTGAATGGAAGACGCAGCGTGTGTAGGCCCCCAGTGAGGTGGACCGATGACCTGGTAAAAATCGCTGGATGCGAGTTGCGCAGGACCGGTCGTCGTAGCGATCCTTGGGGGAGACCTATGATTCAGTGGACGTGTAACGGTTGATATGATGATGTATTCTAGGGACTCTTTAACGTTCGAGGCGCTACATTTGCATGGCCAGGGGCTTACTAGTAACCGAAAGCGTCGTAAACATCTACTAAAGTTCATTAGCCCTTTGACCGCCACGGACGGCTATACTCGACAAATCAGAACGTGCTCACGACGCTTTCGTCGGCAAATGTCGACAAAAATATAACTTTTTTACTGTAGCGTGGCGCAGGGAGCATTTTTCTTTATTGACGTGGCGGTCAAAGGGTTAGTAAATTGGTTCAGTGCGTGTTGCTTTAAAACCTTGCCTTGGGGCCAGTGGTGGATTTACATATTTAAAAATTTTGGCCGCCCTATTTGCAATTCAATATCCACAATGATAATAATTCCATATTTTGTTGTGAGCGTCAGAATGGCTGGTTGTCTGTGGCGTTGGTCTATGAGAGTTGATTCGAAAATTGCTACATAATTGCTTATATTTGCTTCATATAATAAATAATTGACACCTACACACAGTGCAACTAGTTTGACAATTCAAAAGCACCTGTTATACCGGTCTACTTGAAATAAATTATTTTGAATTTGAATTTGAATACATATAAACCGACACCTACATAGCCAATTATTTATTATTTTATCAGGCACTTTTCCTTGGGATAATTTAAATAATTGGTACATCCTTTATTTAACATATGTTTGAAGTTACGACTAAATTAGATAAATGAAGCAAATATGAAGCAATTATTGACGCAATACATTTCGGGAAACTTTGCATGCTTATATATAAACTAGGAGGTTGACCAGCCATCCAAACGTCAGGATCGCTGGTCAAAAAAAATATTTTGTTTCTAAATATATATCCTATGTAGCAATTATTTATTATATGAAGCAAATATAAGCAATTATGTAGCAATTTTCGAATCAACTCTCATAGACCAACGCCACAGACAACCAGCCATTCTGACGCTCACGTTTTGTTTATCAATGAAATTACAACTTTATGACTATCTACCTACTATTAAAATCTTAAATTTGCCGCCGTAGGCTCCAGCCTATTCAGCCTGCTGATCTCCACCACTTCTTGGGGCTTCATCTGTCACTACTAGCTACTTCCACAGCGTAATCGGGGCGTATCTTACAGACAAAGCCGTCAATATTTATGTGATGAATATAAGTGTCCTGTGTTCGTCTGGGTGTTTCCTATGTATTATAAGTATGTATTTACAAAAAAAAAGTATATAAGTATTATATCCATTGTCTAGTACCCATAGTACAAGCTCTGCTTAGTTTGGGACTAGATGGTGCTGTGTCAAATGTCGCAGAATATTTATTTATTTATCTACCCAGGCGAGAGATGTCCACAGGTGCGGTGTTCCACAGGGTTCGGTTTTAGGGCCGCTCATGTGAACATATTTAAGGCGGGGCGGGGGCTTCATCCCCTTGATGGATAGCCGTCATATATATATACCAGTAATCTTGTATATAGGGCTTTTTGGCAGGTTAATAAAATGCGTGATTAATTGTATGGATCAACTTTATTTTACGAAATAATTAAACAAAATAATATACAGCCATATTTTTGTAGCTAACGCACATTTTGTTGCCAAAAAAGATACGTTTATGATTACGAAATTATAGAATGAATGCGCGCCATTATGGTGCAGGCTTACCACACGTTAGAAAAAAATAATGCATTCATAATTGACTGGATACAATCTTAAGTGGAGTACACGATTTAAATACAAATAATCTTATAATAATATTTTGTACATTAAAACTATGGGGATAGCTAATAAAGGAATTTAGTCTAACAAATTATACTTTAAGAAATACGACTGAGTTAAATATGATAATATTTTTTCACAAATCTAAAAGCTTACAGATTTTTACTCTGGGGTAAACCATAGAGTATAGCTATATTTTTGAAAGCAAAATACACAAGGTGACAGATAAAAAACGGATACTTGACAGGATATATTTTTTAATGTATTTTTTTTTTATTGCAACTAATGGCGATGGAATTAGATGTCGATGCCAAGGAGTTTCTTGTCGAAGATGAACTCTCCGAGAGACGCATGGCGGTCCATCAGCTTCTTGAGTGTGGAGGCCTTGCCGGCGATGTCGCGCTGGCCCTTGTATTGTTCTTCCAGGAAGTCGCCAGTCAAGTAGTCAACAAGCTGTGGAAGAAAATGTGTTTTAACATTTTTGCTTGTAAAAAGCTCTTCCCTAACTACCACTGTATATTATGTACTAGTGATGTTGCGACTATTCGGTATAGCCGACTATTCGGCCATATAGTACGCGACTATCCGGCTACTTTCTTTGTATGTAGGTATTTCCAATTTGAAACATTAATTGAAATAAATAAATAATAATTATTTTTAGAAAATAAATAAGAACTCTTTTAACAGGAACTTACGTGGTAATCGTTGAACTCGCGATCGTCTTCGCAGGCTTTGATGACATTCCTGATGCTCTTGGTGACCTCGGTCTCCATGCGAAGGGCATGCTCCAAAGCTTCCACACCACCCTCCCAGGACTTGCGTTCCGGAGCCTGAGTAAACATTATAATTATAAATAAATATTCTGAGACATTTCACACAGCACCATCTAGTCCCAAACTAAGCAAAGCTTGTACTAGACCATCGATATAATACTTATACCGGTGGCCGACCAGTAGTAATAATACATATATCCCGACATTATGACACAGCGCCATCTAGTATCCATGTTACAGAAACTAGATAGTTGATATACTAAATACAACATGATGACTTTTTTCGACTTTTTGACGAAACAAAAAACGGAGGAGGTTCTCAAGTCGACGCGTATATATTTTTTATGTAACCTATTACATGGGACCTAGAACATACTGACAAAATGTGTAGGGCGAGCCTTTTTTGGGACATGCCGCGCCCCTAAGTCCCTACTACTGCAACTCCTTCGATATTGATATTTATTTCTATTGGTATAAATGTCCCTAGCATAAGATTTTTGAATGTATCTTCAATTATTGTAATTGGTCTGTTTACCGTTTCAATTGAAGTAAATACATAAATAAATAAACTCCTGTAAGAGGGCACAAGTCTGCTCAGCAGTTGCACTTTTTATTTATTTATTTATTAACCATTTTATTTTCCATTACATTAAAAAAAATATAAAAAACTATGTTTAGCAAGTAGGTATTTCAGATTGATAATTGATATATATGTCAAGGGCTGTGGTAGCCTAGTGGTGTGACCAGTGGACTGACATGTCAAAGGTCTCGAGTTCAAACCCGGGCACGCACCACTGACTTTTCGGAAGTTATGTGCGTAATTATCAAATGCTCAAACGGTGAAGGAAAACATCGTGAGGAAATCTGCATTGTTGAGAGATTTGTCTCGATGGCATGTGAAGTCTGCCAACCCGCAGTAGGCTAACGTGGTAGACTATAGCCTAATCCCTCTCAAATGAGAGGAGACCCGTGCCCAGCAGTGGGACGTTAATGGGTTGATGATGATGATGATATATGTCATGGCACCTTTCGGGTATAGGCCTCCTACAGATGCCCCCATTTCTTTTGCAGTAGTTGTACTTAGGCAGATGAATACTTATAAGTATAGTCTTCTACTCACCCTGACTTGCACCAGGGTGCTGACGTCGGTTGTGAGCTCTCCTCTCATCAGCAGGTACTCGATCAGCTTCATGGCATGTTCGCGCTCCTCGGATGCTGCTTCAAAGAACAGTTTGGCGAAACCTGGACGGTTAATCTGGAACAAAAAAATACAATCAATTAAGATAGCGGGAAAAAGCTATTTTCATCGTCGATACATTATTGTCCCACTGTTGGGCACGTGTCTCCTCTCATTTAAGAGGGATTAGGCTATAGTCCACCACGCTAGCCTACTGCGGGTTGGCAGACTTCACACGCCATTGAGAAATCTCTCAGGCATGCAGGTTTCCTCACAATGTTTTCCTTCACCGTTTGAGCATGTGATAAATAAATACATAACTTTTGAAAAGTCAGTGGTGCGTGTCTTGGGATTGAATTCGAGACCTTTGACTTCGTAGTCCAGACGTGTAAATCCACTGTATGTCAGAAATACCTATTTTGAGAGGGCTTTTAAATATATTTTTTTCTTTGGTACGCCATACGAACCTTAAATATATCTCCTTCTACATACTATAAATAACTCAGTTACAGATACAGTGTTTTGCCTTAATAGAGCTTATATGTTATTTCGAGGAAGTTATATATCTTATATATAAAATTCTCGTGTCACAATGTTCGTTCCCGTACTCCTCCGAAACGGCTTGACCGATTCTCATGAAATTTTGTGAGCATATTGAGTATGAGTAGGTCTGAGAATCGGCCACCATCTATTTTCCATACCCCTTAGTGATAAGGGTTGTCCACCAACCCCTATAATGTGGCAAAACAACGTTTGCTTGGTCAGCTAGTATCCATATATTAATATTGTATTGGATTTGCACGTCAGGGTCCACTGATCCATCACACACCTTCTATTATAACTTAATGAATTAGTTTGTATTTTAAATGTACCTTGTGAGAAATAAAAATCTTTAAAATCAAACAATGAATAAATTCTATGTAGTGTATCAACTATGTAGTACCCGTAACACAAGCCTCGCTGCTCAACTTGGCAACTAGATGGCGCTGTGTCATAATGTCCTCAAATATTTATTATTATTATTTATCTATACATATAGTTTGCTCTGAAAAAATCTGGGGTTTTTTTTCGAGGTTAGGAAGTGACAAATCTCCTTATCATAAGCCCTGACCTTGGTGATGACTCCAAAAGCCAGGATATGATTTATCATCACTGACTAATCGGGCTGCGTGCGTTTTGTGTGTTCATCAAACCAGACTTGTTTATTTAATTTGTACTTTTTTTTTCACACATGCACAAAACAATGGCAAATTTTAATTTGATCAATAAACAATCTAACTATTGGTATTTCAAGTTCGTATCTCTATTATGTTGATTCCCTTAGTGAATATATGGAAAACAAGGTTTTGCCCACGTCTTCGTCCGTCTAAAATTAGTAACTTTATCCAATCTGCTCATTTATTAACTTTTACTCTAAGGGTTCATAGGATAGTCTTTGTCCCAGAAATCAGCCCCTAAAAGATTGAAAATGGGGGTGCAAGTTTCGGGTAGGTCGGCTAAATCTGCTAGTTTTTATATAAAATAAATTATTTGATAGAAACTTACCACGTCCTTTGAGAAATGAGCGCCCATAGCCAGGTATTGCAGGGAGGCTGTCACCTCCATCTGGATCTGCTGCCTCATCGACATGCGGCATGTGCGGTGCATCGTCACCCACTCCTTGGGGATGGTCACTGGGTTCACGTGGCCTGGGCAACGAGAATATTTTATTTTTATTTTATTTATTAGGATTTTCAACGAAAAATACACATTATATACATAAAAGTCATACAATTTAGATATAAATAGTTATTTCCTTGTGGTTCTTTATTTACAGGAAATCACAGCATGCTTAGGAGTACAGTTCTATGAAATTACAAATGGCGTTTACTCAAAATTAAATTAAATTGAATTGAAATTAAATTTTAAAAAAAAACTAAATAAGAGTATACATCATCCTATATTCATCCACTGCTGGACGTAGGCCTCCCCTAGTGAACGCTACAGAGTATAAAAGTATGTGAGTACCTACCTAAATATATTTTTAACAAAGATTTTGATGAGCTTAATTCAGTTTTTATTAAAAGTCGTTTTATTCATAATTTAAAAAAAAAACCTGACTTCAAATGTTTAGAACTGGACCAAATTGAAATGGGACCACACGGGAACCAGTTTTCAAATAAATAAAATCGAAAATATGATTAAAGTATATTAAAAAAAGAATAATCTTATTAAAAAAGGTTACATGCTTTATTAACAAAATGTTTGGATTTTTTTTCTGTTGTTCTTGTTAAGTTTACCTTCGGATGGTTCGCCATTTTAAGTCTACTTACAACAAAAGAGACATTGTGTAGTGTTTTTAGTCTTTACCTACAGGAAATATAAGAACGCGTTTAATTTGAAAAGTGGCTTATTGTGTGCGTTTCGAGGAATACCCCATCATTCGAAATACAATAAAACAGTCCTGATAATACAGAACACAAAAGTAAAACAGTAAACTTTTTATAGTTATTACGCCATATTGAAACTATTGTGGCCTGTCTGTGATTGTGATATTGACCTTTGTTCCGCGAATAAATTGATGACAAAGGTAACTCATTGTTATGCCTCTTGTCGTTGTTCGGAATTAAAAACGTACCTAGTTTATTTTAAAAACGGTTACTTATCCTACTTCCTACTAATAATAAAAACGCAAAAGTTTGTAGTATGGATGTTTGTCACTCTTTCCCCCAAAAACAGCTTAACAGATATGAATTTGAAATTTAGTATACATATAGTTTATTACCTGGATTAATACATAGGCTACTTTTTATCTATAGTCTAAGTCGCAGGAGGCAGCTAGTGTTTTATATTAGGGTATTACTGGTTTTATGAGAGTTTATATTCATGTATATCGCATTATATAGCTTATTAGAGAAAGCTGTGATAGGGTCGGTGTGAGTGGACTATGAATTCAATGGGCTCTTCGAAATCAAACGCGAATTCGTTTTTTTCATGCTCAAACAGTTAAAAAAAAAAACATCGTGTAGAAACTTGCATGCTTGAGATTTTCTCGATGGCGTGTGAAGTCTGCCAACCCGCAGTAGGCTAGCGCGGTGGACTATAGTCTAATACCTCTCTAATGAGAGGAGACCCGTGCCCAGCAGTGGGATAATAATTGAGTTAATGATGACAGTGACGATGGTGCTCAGAATGTTAGTAAATACTTCAGCCCAGCAGTGAGATAAGAAAATTTGAACAAAACGAAGTACGACACATAATTGCTAGAAAGTTCGAAAGAGACAGAAATATATTTGGCATCGTTTCAAGCGTGAATGACATTCCGTGTCAATGTCTATTTATAATTATTATCAATGACGTTTGTGGATGAAAATACGAAATTGGTTTCACTTTTAAAATGTTTGCCATATTGATAAATGAAATTTGATTTCTGTAAATAAATAACTTAACATATCGTCACGCCTGTCGTCCACGAAGGGTTAGGCAGTAGTGTACAAATATGGACGTAAACTTCGCCTGTATGTTTTAAGTATTTAATTTAAAAAGAGTATCTATGGAGTTTCTTGCCGGTTCTTCTCCATATGACCTACCTTTTGGAACCGTGCAACAAATTTTTGACAATTCAAAAGTACCTGTAATATTGGTCTAATTGAAATAAATCATTTTAAATCAGTAGCTAGCGTGAGGGGAGCAAAGAGGGCCGTGGCCCCGGGCGGCATATGAAAGGGGGCGGCATCAAGTGCCACGTCATTTTTATACTACTAGAAAAGGGGGCGGCAAATTTCCAGACGGCCCTAGACGGCAAATACCCACGCTACGCCACTGATGTAAGAGGGGATGAGCCTATTGCCATCAAATGGGTACTAATCCGAGTGACACCTCTGGTGTTGCAAACGTCTACAGGCTACGGTGACCGCTTACTACCAGGCGGGCCGTGAGCTTGTTTGCTACCAGGGCGGTATAAAAAAAAACAAACTCCGAGCTGAGAATTTCAAAAACCAACAACACTGCTCGACCTGGGAATCGAGCCTAAGACCTCATTTACAACCACTAGACTAAAGAGACAGTCTCCTACAATATACTGATAATTGTTTCGAAAATAAATATATAATAATACCATAGTACCTGTGGTTATCATTGAAGTGGCTACGATATACGTGACTCCTAAGTGAGCATTCTCAAGGAGAAACAACAAAAAACCCAGAGGGACAAGGATGCAACTACTTTATTGGACGTCGAAATAAGAGACAGCATGAGAGAGAGATTTTTTGACATTTTCAGAACAACAAATCGGGTTTTACAGGGACAGGAACGCGCGAGCGTCACCTCAGGTGTTGCAAACGTCTATAGGCTACGGTAACCGCTTACCCTGAGGCAGCCCATTAGATTATATTATTTTCCCGCCCTTGTAGTATAAAAAAAAACACCGATCTCATTGGCAAACTCCTTCAAAAAGGTTAGGGTGCGCAGTATTCGTAACCAGCGCGCATGCATGACGAGATGTATCAATGTGGACGAGGCAAAAGTGGTATGCAGGATCGTAGCGCGTGGCATTCTGTAGTTTCTGCCTACCCACCATGGGAAAAAGGCGTGTGTTAGCACAGAAGGCAGATTTTAATACCGCTCGTCAACCATCAACAAACCAATGTAAATTAAAATAAGTTAATCACAGTAGACATTTACTATTAATTATCTATGTCAGTTTATAATTAGGTTAATAGACAAAAGATATTTGTTTTCTACATCCAACAATGATTCATACGGTTTGTTTTGTGTTCCAATGTTTATGAGGCATTCGTAATCACTGAGAATGCATATTGTTTTATGTAATATCGTTTTCCTTATAATTTATTGCAACTTAAGTTCATTCTGTTAAGTAGGTAATTTCCTTGTATGAATACAATGTGTAGGTATTGAAATAAAACTTATTGCTAACCCGACGCAAAAATGTGTAGTAGGTACGTGAGCTCGACAAATGGATGTGCGATTAACGCTTATGCGACAAAATTGGAATGCACGCTTGTGCGACACACTGAAGATCGACATCTCGCTATTCCGACATTAGGTGCGACGACTAGCGAAGCGAGGAGGAGTGTTAGGCTGTATGTTGACCATAGCGCCTTACAGTACCTCCGCCTTACAGAAGACCGCAGTGAATCAAGAATAGTTGTATTTCTGTGAGTGAGTAAGGTTACCAGAGCTTGTTGGAATGACTATTCTGTCAGCATAGACATTCCGTTTGCTGTCAGTTTAGTAATTCCCTATTTTTAGAAACCTAAACGGTTTCTGTGGGGGTTAGCAACGCATATGCAAGCCTTCTGGTATTGCAAATGTTCATGGGCGGCGGTGATCACTTACCATCAGGTGCTCGTTTGACCCCTTATCAACATAAAAAAAAACCAAAAAAAAAGAGGCCGGCGAAGCGCCAGAACCGATTTCTTTTTGTGTCCTGTCGGCATAGCGTCCCGTCGAAATAAACTGCACTACCGATGTGCCGCACTACCGTTGTGTCGAACTACTGTCGCGCAATCGTTTGTCGCACCAGTGAGATGTCGATCTTCAGCGTGTTGCACAAGCGTGCATTCGAACTATGGTGAGTCGCAGTACAGTTTTGTCGCATAAGCTTTAATCGCACATCCATTTGTCGAGCTCACGTAGTACACTCGACGCAAAATGCCGGGGTGTTATAAGTTTAACGTGTCTGTGTCTGTGGGTGAGTGTTGTTGTCTGTCTCTGACATCGTAGCTCCCGAACGGACGAGCCGATTTTGTTTTTGTTTTCTTTGTTTGAAAGGTGCATAAGTCAGGATTGTTGTAAGCTTTGTTTGATGAACAACGGCCCAAGATGGCCGCCGCCACCATTTTTTTTATATTAATCTGTCAGTTTTTTTTAATTTTGATAACTGATTTTGTCATCATTATTATTCCATTTGAAATTAGAAAGAAATTGCCTCAGGTTTCCTCACGAAGTCACGATGTTTTCCTTCACCGTTATGAGCATGTGATATATACGGACAGAATTTCCGAAAAGTCAGTGCGTGCCTTGGGTTCGAACTCGAATCTCTGACTTTTACAGTCTAGCACTAGGCTATCACAGCCTATATAATATCATTTTCACAAGACCAAGGAGACGCTTGACACGTACCACAATATACATAATATATATGTACATATTTATCTACCTACTTTCTCACATAAGTAGGTATCTATTCAAATCTTCTTAAACATAGTTGCAAGTGTTTATTAAAACTACTATCTAATCACATTTAGATAACTCAATATATGTTTCAAGACACGTATGTTTTTATCTGATACTCTCTAAATATGACACTTGTTCGACAACACGGATAAGATCTGGCGTGACGAAAAGACTTGTAGCCGCTTGAAGGCTAAGGAAACGACGTATACAGCCACCTTCTTAAAAGCCGTTGTTGCTTAGCCGACAAAATTATGATCAGTGATTGCAATACGTATTCCAAGAGAGGGTTTTTTGACGATCCGATTAGCACAGCGGTATAAAAGTTTTCCTTCTAGCGTGTTCGAATCCCTGTAGGAGTAAATGTTCGTGTGATAAGCATGGAGATTTAACCTGAGTCATGGTTGTTTCTATGTTTATTATGTAATAATAATAATAATAACTGTCATTGCCACAACTCTCGCAGGTTATTTATTATTGAAATATAATGTAGTGCTGTAATTAAAAACATTCTTAATTACCTACAACTTAGTTAATTTCCTTTTGCCTCACGACTTAAAAATGTAGGGTACACCCATTTACTGACACAATTAAAAAAAAATAGCGACATCCGAATTGAACTCAACCTGACACTCAACTAAAATGTGATATTAATTATTGCAAAGTAAACATTATAATTAATTCCTCACACAAAAGGTAACATGTTTTATTGATTTATTAATAAGAAAAAAGGTCACGTCAGCTCTGTTTTAGGATGTATCGATCCATCATCACTGTCAGACTGTCTTTGAAACTGATATTGTGTTGTTAGATAGATTAGAACACCTCACAACAGTCGATAGCATTGACCCGCACGATGACTGTGCTTTGGAAACTTGGGAAGGTTAAGATATGATATTTTTTTTAACACAAGGGGAACAAACATCTTTTGGGCCGCCTGATAGTAAGTGGTTACCGTAGCCGTTAGACGCTGGCAACACCAGAGGTGTCGCTCGCGCGTTGCAAACCATGTAGAAACCGTTATGGTGTCTTAAAATGTAATAAGTGCCTATAACTGAAAGAACTTTCTTAACTCCTAACTGTTGAGGAGTTCTACCTTTTATCATCACCTCATCAACATCAAATGATGATTATCAGACGAACAATTTTAGTAAATATATTAAAAACGTGATAATTGCCAATAAAATTTGAGGGTTGCCCTCGATTTCCCTGGGATTCCATCATCAGATCCTGAGGTAGTCGCAATGGGACCATCTGTGAAGTCTACCCTTTTAAACAAAAAAGAATTTTGCAAATCGGTCATGGCGTTCTTAAGTAATTCGTGAACATTCATAAAAATTAAAAAACAAGATTCCGACAATTTGAGGACCTCCTCCTTTCTGAAGTCGGTTAAAAATATGCGAGTTACTGAAGTGACAGCAAACGGAATTCCCATGCTGTCAGAATAGTCGCTTCCCCAACGAGCTCTGGCAACCTTACTCGCAGATACACAACTAATCCTGAGTTACTATTGTGAGAAACTGATTTCTGATTTTCTGCCTGTCGTCCCCGAAGGGTTAGGCAGAGGTGTACTAATGTACACCCACGTTTCGCCGGTATGTTTAGGTCCCATGTAATAAGGGGCGAGCCTATTGCCATTAACAGGGCACAAATCCAAACTCCGAGCTGCTACTGAGAATTTCATAGAAGAACCCAATAACACTTTGCTCGACCTGGGAATCGAACCCAAGACCTCTTGCTCGGCAGTCGCACTGTACGACCACTAGACTAACGAGGCAGTAAGCTTATGTTATGCTTGTAACCTTATGTAAGTCCACGGTCTTGAAGAGATTGTACTACATTAACCAATATTTTAAGAGTTTCTATGGAGTTTCTTGCCGGTTCTTTTTCATAAGATCAACTTCTTGGAACCGTGCAACTAGAATCATAACGTTTTATAAGTGCTTTGAAATGTTTATTTGAAATAAAAACCTTTTGATTTTATTTTTTTATTTTATTTTGAAGGTTCCCACGTCGTAACGGTTCGGAAAGACGGCCGGCGACAGCTGGTCCCACACAGTGGTGGTGCGAGAAGAAAATGCCTTAAAAACCCCACTGTTGTGGAACGCAAGACATCGTTGTAACCAAAATGTTTGGACTTTAAAAGAGACCATGATTCTCTGAGTTTGTTTCGGCATTTCTTCTCAGAGGTCGTCAGTTAGGAAATGCCGATGTCAACTAGATATACAAAAAAATTACATGACTTGTAAAAGTGTCTTTAAAAAGATCTATTTACAGAAATAAACAATCATTCAATCATTCAATCGAGGTGATACGGATGGAACTTAGAGTTCTGGCGCGATGTCCAATGGTGAAATTTATTGGTTATTCAAACCAGATGTCCGCACGCCTCCACTTCGGTGGAAACTGGGCGTGATACCAGTGCACTAACCGAGTCCTCATTTATAAGATAAGATTCTAAGAACACTTATAACGCGTCTTAACTCGAATCACTTAAAATGATGGCACTTGTACTTAATGAATAAATATACTGCGTAATAAGAATGACTATAATAATACCATTATGTATTTTCAACGAATGGACGATAGAAATTGAGCTGCACGACTAGGAAAGTACCTCCACTTTACTGAACACGGCAGTGAAACAACAATAGTTGTATTTCTGCGAGTGAGTAAGGTTACCAGAGCTCGTTAGGGAAGTGACTACTCTGACAGCATGGGAATTGAGTTTACTATCAGTCCATTTTAAGAAACCTATCTAGTATGCGTAGATCTACTTAAAAATGATTTTTCCCATGTAAGTTAATGTAATTCTTTTTGAGAAAATAAAGTTCCTAAACTTTCTACTTAGCACGGAACTAGATGGCGCTGTAGTCTTAACATCAGGATATATTAAAATATCCTTTGACGACTCTAACAAATAATTATTATGAGATTTATAAATATATAGTTGGCGTCACTATCTTCGTCATCAGAATTGACACTTTACCATAATTTGATATTAATTATTGCAAAGTAAAAATTATAATTAATTCCTCACACGTAAGGTAATAATTTGTAAAAGTATAATAGGTATTTAAATCAACTCGAATAATTAAAAAGATATTGTAACAATGACATTGTTGACGTTACAATACAGATTATTAATATAATTTATGGAAGTATCTACGTAGACATAACATTTGTTTTTTTTATTTTCTTCGTGAAGAAACGTTGTGGAAACTATGTCGTAAGTCTAGCGATTGTTGAGCAAGAGGTCTTAAATTCGGTTCCCAGGTCGAAGAACAAAGTTTTATTGGGTTTTTTATGAAATTCTCAGTAGCACATCGGAGTGATTGCAATAGGTTAGCTTCCTATTACATATGACCTTAAAAATACTGGCGAAATGTGGGTGTACATTAGTACGCGTTAGTGTAACCCTTCTAGATTGACTGAAAAAGGTTTATATTATCAGTTTGACAAGGCAAGACATATTTTATGTCGTCTAAGCCTTCATATCAGTAAATTTCTACACAAGTTGCGAGATCAGATGTTTCTTTGAGACAAAAATAATCATTTATCCTTTGTGTAGGTTATCAACAATGCCTCTCAAGAAATATAGATACTAATAAATCCTTTGCTTGTGAACTTATGAGCTATTTCACGGGCGCAGCGATGACAAATAAAATATTGTTGTTCAAAAGAGGTTAAGTACGGTAGTATGCACATAAAGCTACCACAATCTGTCAAATTTCTTTGATACATTTTCAACTTTATAACAAACAAATAAGATTCATTTTCAGTTGGGAAAATTTGACAGTTTCGGATAGGTTGACCTGCTGGCGACTGTACATACTCAAAATAGTTCTGACCAAAACTGAATTCGCCGCTAGAGGCGCTTGCGTAGCGTGTGCTCTTTGAAATGCCAAATGTCATTATTTGTAGGCTTTTTTATAATACAAGGGTGGCAAACAAGGTTACAACTCGCCTGATGGCACCGTAGATTTCTTAAAAGAGGGTAGAAATAACCAAGCAATTTCATGAATAATCTGTCGAATAAAAACGACTTCAAATTTCGGAACTGGACCAAATTGAAATGGGACCACACGGGAAGCGCCAGCGTTCAAATAAAAATAGAATCATCAAAATGGGTTCACCAAAGGTCGAAAGTTCTGAGGTAACAAACATAAATTAAAAAAAATACAGTCGAATTGGTAACTTCCTGCTTTTTTGGCGGGAAAGTGAAGCGTCATGTTCAGCAGCTTTGTTTTTAACCGACTTCAAAAAGGAGGAGGTTCTCAATTCGTCGGAATCTTTTTTTTATGTATGTTCACGAATTACTTCAAAACGCCTGGACCGATTTGCAAAATTCTTTTTTTGTTTAAAAGGGTATACTTCACAGATGGTCCCATTGTAACCACATCACGATCTGATGATGGGATCCCAGGGAAATCGAGGGCAACCCTCAAATTTTATAGGCAATTATCACGTTTTCAATATATTTACTAAAATTGTTCCAGTATTTGCGTCTGATAATCATCATTTGATGTTGATGAGCTGATGATGGAAGGTAGAACTCCTCAACAGTTAAGAGTTAATAGAAAATTCTTTCAGTTATAGGCATTTATTACATTTACATGTAATCTCCAAAGCTGTTCAAGTATTTGCATCTGAAAATCACCATCTCATGTAATCATCTGATGATGGAAGGTACAACTCCTCAACGGTTAGGAGTTGAAGGAAAAATCTTTCATAGTTATAAGTACATATGGATCGAAAGTTGTATTCTTTCAGGCTATTAGATTGACCTGATATGAAAATTTTAATATATAAAGAAAAAACCAACTTCAAAAACTAAAAAGCAAAAAATAACTTCATACAGGTTTACCTTTTTTTTAGTTTTAAAGGAATGAAGTCGGTGCCGATGATGTGGTGGTTTTAACCACCCCGCTCAAGGTCACTGTTACGTTTCAGTCAAACGTAATATTTTCTAAAATTAGTGTTTTGATAAACTTTAATGTATAATAATGGTGGATTATTAACCGTTAAGTGTTTAAAAACGTGCATGAGTGTTGGCAAATGAAACAAAACAGTGTAACGTGACTTTCAAATTCTCCCAAGAAGTCCGCCTTAGGTTTCAGTAAAGAACCACATATTTACTGAAACTAGGAAAAAAACAATCATCTATCACCCTTCATAAACCATTAATTCACCCTATCATCAACCATTATCATGAATCATCCAGTCATCCATCATAAATAAAATAAAAGAATACTGAAGACTAGGCTGTATGGACTAGATTCCTTTGCCTCATCCCGAAAGGGAAGAAACGTTAAAAAAAAAAAGGTAACTTCCTCTTTTTTTTAAGTCGGTTAAAAAGTAAATTGGATAAAAGTCGCGGAGAAAATGTAGTAAAGCATGAATTACTCAATGTTTATTCAAAACATCGTGTTAAAATTACATGCGTGACTGGCAAATTTTAATAAAACAATGTTGCCAACTAATGAATGATATTGATTTCCATTGAAAATGCGCGAATGAAGCAGAAATAATTGGTAGTATAAATATTATGCTGACAACAATGATCGTATTTGAATTTTTTATAGTTATTTCGTAACATTACACAATATTTTCACACTTATTATTTTGACAAACAAATTAGTGCAGCGGAATTTAAGGCTGCTTTCTGTGGTATGGGGCCCAGGTTAGAATCCCGATAGGAGCAAGATAGCGCTGTCATAATGTCCAGATGTCTCGACTTTAAAAGCGACCATAATTCTCTGACTATCATGGTTCTACTCCCAGGTCAAGCAATATTATTGAGCTTTTTTATGAATTTCTCATTAACAGCTCAGTTTGGCCTGTTACCATTAACGAGGCACTGCCCGGTTGATGGTAATAGGCCTATTACATGAGACCTAACAGATACGTATGAAATGTGGGTGTACATTAGTACACCTCTTCCAAAGGCATGTATGATTTTCTGAGTTTTTTTTTCAGATGTTGTCAGTCAGGAAACAACGGCACCATGAGACTTGATAAAAACATTAACTTGTGAAATTGTGTTTAAAAATGATTTATTAATATAAATAAAATATGATTTCATCATCAGTTGACAGTTTTTCTACCTAGAATTTGTCTGAAGTATCACAAATGTATGTTTATAAAATCAATTCATCAATACCCTCTGAGCTTGTCTCGGCATTTCTTCTCAGAGGTTGGCAGTTAGGGAATTCCGATGCCATATAGCTCCTAAAATAATCTTATACACATGCGCATAATTTGGGCTTGGGGTCTGTCCCACCCAGAATAGTCCCCTACCCACCCTAGGCTGTTGGCTTGAATAATTTAGGTAGGATAATATGATTTTTTCAGCTCCAGCACCTGAATCACTTAATCACTCAGCGCTGGGGCCAAGGAAAAAGTTTAGACAGTCTAGATACACCCATGCTTAGGGTTGCCAGGTCGCCAAACCTAATAGCCGGACAATAAAGCCAGTTTGGCCAGACATTCGGGTAAAAAGATAGGCACCCTACATTATTGGAACAAAAACATTGTATGTCATCAAGTAATCAAGCTTCCGCTTTTTATACTTGTTAAATTCTAATTCGCGATACGTAAAAAGCCTAACATAAGCTAAACCTGTGGACACCATTTATTTTGGCCACACACACACACACAATACGCTGGCTTTATACGGATGCTTGGCAACACTACCCATGCTTATACATGACTTTTAAAAGTGTCTTCAAATGACCTCACATTAGCTCACCTATTAAAAACTGGCCACTCATTGTTGAGACAAACAATTCTCTTTTTATACAAACATCCCCAAAATGTAAGTAATTATTACATACTGGGGGTTGATTTTATTGTTGACATTAAAAAAGAGTGAATTAAAGAATATTGGACAAACTTGAATAAATGATTATGGATATTAGAAACACATATTAAAATAATAAAAATCTGTAACTATTACCAAACTAACACAAATATTATTAGATGTTTATGTTATTTACCTAAGTAATAAGTATTTACAATCGAAATTATGTTCACTTTGTTTAGTCAAATATTATTATTAAAGTTTTTAATTTTAATCAATTAAATCATCATGTATGTTCATATAGTTCATTAGTTTAAACCAAAATGTCTAAAACAGATTATGATTCTGTGAATTTGTTTTGGCATTTCTTCTCAAGTGGGACAGTCTAAGTTATAATTTTGGTCATTAAAAAAATCTTGTTTATGCATCATACAACTATCTAAATTCGGTGAAAACCATAAAAGATCATCATTATATGACTATAAAAGATCTATTTACAGAAATAAATATACATTAATATCATTTGTCAGGTTGTTACTAAATTTAAACTAAGTTAGGTCTGACATTTATTTAAGTATACATTATATTAAAACAAACAACTAAATGTATTAACTTCTACCCATGTTTAAGTTTTAAAATAATTTTGTTTACCCCTATGTGCCAATGTCTTTGGCAAACCATTTTAATCAGTACCTACCTAATATCATAATAATACAATTCTAAATTTAAAACTAAGTGAATACTTTTTTATATAAATTTCTAACTATGCAAAGGAATTGATCACATTGTATACTTCATATATTGTATACTAAGCTGCAATGTTTTGATAAAATACTGATTCTCTGGATAGCTGTGACCCTAAAGGTTAATGATAATTATCATTGTATACATTATTATGCATAGAATGACCTTTGTTATCAATGTTAGCTTCATTTTTGGTATCTAAGTGGCATTAAGTAGTGGAAACCCTGATGTTCAATGTTCAACATTGATTCTTCAAGCTGAATAGGCAAGTCTAATTATCTTTTTCTATTGTGCTTAGTAAAATGACAAAGGTTATTATCAATTCAAGTGTTCAATAAAATTATTGTTAATTTATATATTTTTGTCAAAGTTGTCGAAGGAAACAAAGAAATTAAACAAAGGTAATTTAGTGAGATAATCAGATCCATTTAAAATTGGAACTACCCCCAAACAAAAGAACGTGTAAAAAAAAGGTGACTCACATTGTGTAGCAGAAGCAGGGAAGCATACAGCCAGAAGACCGACGACAGCAAGGAGGATAGCCTTCATCTTTTCTTTATTTTTTTCTACAATTAAAATCACAGATACTTTGACAAATTATGTTATGACAAGCAGTTCCGTAACGTGTGAGTACTCGCGTAAGTCTAGCCTTTACACACACTGGCGCAGAAGGCGACTTATCAAAACGCAACAAAATTGGAAAACAAGAACTATTCACGTTGATGCCTCTGATTATATGAAAATAATGAACTGCGCAGCGATAACAGAACCATCTCGTGTTGACAAGTACTCGGGGAATGACACGAAAGAGCGAGACGCAAGATACCATCGGCCATTGCACAACAAAAAATCCTTGTAGAGGTTTCGTGTTCCGAGTCGACTAGTGGAATATTTTCGGCCCTATTTATGATTATTAGCTCTCAAGACCTACTTATATCAGCATTAAAAGCTGGAAAACATCTTATAATCATCATACTTATCGTCACAAAGGCAAAGCTTCGTGTAAAATGTAAAAATTTAGAAAAGGAAGGAAATCTCTTGAAACTCAAAACCTCAACATTCTCAGTATGACAGCCATGACAGGGCTCAATACGTCATTCAAGGGTTCGGATTGCAAGGGGCTGGCGTAGAGAGGGACGAGGAAACAATGATACCAGCTTATCACATTTACTATTAATCGTGGAACAATAAACCAGGTAGAAGTCACTAAGTTTCATTGTTATTATTTTAATTTTGTTACAGGATAAAGTTTACACTTCATTTTGTACAATAAGAAATACTTATAGTACATTAATAGAAGTTTTTATATAAATTATATAAAAATAAAGGAATTTTTAATTTTTTACTCAACTACCCCAGATTTAAGTGCAGCCAACTTCACGTGATAAATGAGTAGTTATATTTTATTATCATTTCGTTGTTCGCTACCAATCGCATATTGTCTTTGTATAAAATAATTTTAATTGCGTGTACTCTCCGTCCGACGGAGTTTTATCAGTTCAATAGTATTCGTTGGAAGTCGCCTTCTGCGCCAGTGTGTGTAAAGGCCCCACTTTCGACAGAACAGTTATCTCGCTGCAGAAAATATCTTTAACAAAAATAGTCTCACAATATTTTGGTGAGTAATTTTAATTAACTACGACTTATTTTGTTTGCGCGATCATTTGTTCTAGCGTTTGCATTAATTATAATATCGGATAAACAGATTCTAAATTTTGAACTTCGAACTCCGCATTGCTTTTGTTCCGCCTATTAGAAAACAATAAATATTTTCCTATAATAGATTCAAGTTTTTTTAAAAGTAGTTGTCAAATATTGAAACTACCGACACTTTACTATAAACTTCAGATTATTAAAATCACGGGCGAGGTAAATCTACGTGCTTTGTTTTTTTTGTAGCAAATGATTAAATGTGTAACAATCGTCATTTGCAATCGGTACCTAGCTTATTATCCATTGTGAGGTGACTCAATGCTATGTTGTTATACTTTTGCATGGAATGAAAAAAAGTTGCAACTTTTTTTACATAATGAGCTTGTCACTCTTGTCAGTTTATTAATTTATCACATATATTCTTGTGTTATTAGAAATCTAATTGTTTTTATCATTAAACTAATCACAAATTTAATCTTTTATTATGCCAATATTAAGGATTATCACATTGTTAAAATCTTTATTAGTTGATAAATCTACAGCAATACTGATTTATTATGATTTATTACATACAATATTGTTATTGGTCTAATGATACGGTATCTTTTTAATTAATTTGTCACCCATTACAAAACTACATGACTGATAATTATGTTATTAGAAAATTATTATTTATTTATTTATTCAGGTCTTTTACAGATTGTGTATACAATATACAATAATTTGTAGAGAAAACAGGCTTACACATTAGCTAATTATGGCCTAACCCACATTTTCCATAATAAAAAACATCTTCATGATTTTTTTTTAAAGTTAGCACATAATACAAGACAAAAATGTTAATTATTATAAGTATTTTTGATTACAAATTACAAGGTTACACACTCTTGGCTACTCTGCAGTTATTTTTGATTTTGGATTGAAATTAATAAATTAAGTCATGGTGTATGTTTTATTTCAAATCAAATCAAATCATTTATTTCAAATAGACCAATACAGGTGCTTTTGAATTGTCATATTTAATTGAATTTAGTTGCACGGTTCCAAAAGGTAGGTCTTATGGAGAAGAACCGGCAAGAAACTCCATAGATACTCTTTTAAATTAAATACAAAATTTAATTTAAAAGAGTATCTATATTGTTGGTTTTGTTTTACAAAGATTTATGTATGTAATGTAATATCAATATGAGACTGGTGCAGTTCGATGTGAAACATATTAGTACTAATGCATCTTATTTAAACTTTGGTTTGTTGTTGTCAGACTGCTAGTTACAGCCTGATAACATTATACATAATTATGTAGAGATTTGCATGCAGTTACATTATAAGACACAAATGCAAGCAGTGATTTGTTATTATGACACTGCCATCTAGTTCCGTGGTAAGCAACGAGGCTTGTGTTACGGATACTAGATGGTTGATATACTACATAAATACTTTTTTTGTAAACACATACCTACATATTATACATAGATACATCCATGACTCAGATACAAATGTTTATGCTCATCACACAAACATTTGTCCCTACTGGGACTCGTTGCATAACTCGGAACTAGATGGCGCCGTGTCATGTCCAGGAATATTTATTTATTTATTATTATTTATAATATTTGTATTTGTTTATATTATTTGTAATATAACTGTGATCGCCAACCCGCCTGCCAAGCGTGGCGATTATGGCATATTCCCCCCAATATGCTTGCACCAATTTCGAGTGGCCCAAGACCGGTTGTTGTGGAAATCTTTGGGGGAGGCCTATGTCCAGCAGTGGACGTCCTCCAGCTGACATGATGATGATGATGATTTGTAATATTTGACATTCATTATTTGTCTATCTTCTTTGTCCCCAGAAACATGAAGCTTATCATCTTGGTGGCCACCTGCCTCTTGGCAATCTCGAACACATTTGCTGCTGACAGCTGCTACGATGATGTGACCCTGGACTGTGGTCAAGCCTCCGTAACGCTTGGTAAGTAGTTTCTTTAGTATTTTACATTACTAGCTTTGTTTTTTAACTAGGGTTTTTATATATAACGCAGGCTTATTCCCATCAATTCCCACTGATTTTTTAACCGACTTCAAAAAAGGAGGAGGTTATGAATTCAACTGTATTTTTTTTATGTTTGTTACCTCCATAACTTTAGCCTGGGTGAACCGATTTTGATAATACTTTTTTTATTTGAAAGCTGGTGCTTCCCGTGTGGTCCCATTTAAATTCGGTCCAGTTCCGAAATTTGAAGTCGTTTTTTTTTTTTTCGAGAGAATTATTTAACCGCCGACTCTAAAACGACGGGGACACAGTTTGATGTGTCTCTATGTGTGGGTATGTGTGGTATCGTAGCTCTCGAAGGGATGAACCGATTTTGTTTTTGTGGTTTTTTGTTTGAAATGTGAATAAGTCGGGGGTGTTCTTAACTATGTTTGATGGAAATAGGTCCAAGGTCGAAGATGGCCGACGTCGGGGGTTATTGAAATAGATAATTTAATTTAGTTATTATCTATACCAGGGGTGCCCAACCTGCGGCTCGCGAGCCACATGCGGCTCTTTGAAGGAATATTTGTGGCTCTCTCGATAAATGTACCTGAGTTTCCTTTTAATTTTTCAAGGCCCTTTGTATATATGTAAAGCCCCTGTACCCTGTATGTGTAAAAAAAAGAAACCTCTGGATCTATTGAACCGAGTTTGAAAATTCTTTTGCCAATAGAAAGCTAGGTTATCTGCAAGTGTCATAGGCTATCCTATCAATATATTACTAAAATTCAGAAAATGTTTCAATGTACTTATCCACTCGTTCGAAGCCGGTACTGGCCGCTAATTTTATATAATATACATAGTAAATACAATAGGAAAAAGTAAAATAAATTATGTTTTTTTCTTATTGCAGAAGAAGGTGAGTAACTATTAATTTATTTATACATAGAACCTTTTTAAAACAATCCGGCAACGCCAAAATTATAACAAAGTTGCCATATAAGAAATGTCTGAAAATAGCTTGAATGTGTTGTTGGTACGATACGCATTAGCTTGTCACGTATTTGTGACAATGACATGCAGATTACACTAGGCGCCGTCCGCCATTTTGGCGCTCTTTCTATAACCTTTGTAATCATATCTTGATGTATTGTGGAGCGTTTATCAACAAAACTATCCAATGTTTTATCTAGATTTACACCTACAATACTATAGGTACTAATCATATTATAGTAGCTTTTGTGCGCGATTTCGTCTGCGTACAATTAACAATTTTATCATTAAATTTTTTATCTCTACTCTCTTATGAGAAATTATCGATTCCGTATACATACTTCCACCCCGTTTTCATCCTTTAAAGGGATGATTTCCTGGATGAAACGCGCCTCAAACTATCTCCATACAAAATTTCATCTAAATCGGTTTAAACGTGAAGAGATAACAGACAAATAGAAAAATGGGCGTATTTCGACTTTTCCTTCAGGGAGGGGTTTGGCCCTTCCTAGGGTGGGCACAGTCGACCGTATGAGAATTTCTAATCGGTAATCCAACATCCTAGCAAGGGCACTGGGCCATTCTGGGGCGGGCACGGCCCATCCGGCCCCCCTTCTAGGTACGCCCACGGATAGACAGACAGACACACTCTCAACTTCGGGGACAACAGGCATGATCGTATGTTATGTGATGATGTTCCTCTTTATCAACAGACCTGAAGAACTGTAACGCCGTTTACGGAGAGTACGGTCGCCATGGCAACGTAGCCACCGAACTCCAGGCCTACGCCAATCTGCATCTAGAACGTTCTTACGAGTACCTACTCTCTGCTGCGTACTTCAACAACTATCAGACGAACAGGGCTGGGTTCAGTAAACTCTTCAAGAAACTCTCCGATGAAGCGTGGGAGAAGACCATTGACATCATCAAGCATATCACGATGAGAGGTGAGTTGATTACTAATATAAATATTATTCGATGCGGGTTCCAAGACAGTTAACGTAATTTCCCTGGGACACGTCGATCCTGGCTTACAGGAGTTGCAGTAGTACGGACTTAGGCTGTAGACAGACGGACTGCATTTCAACTGCAAATTTGCAGTTCGGATGCAGTTTGAATGCAGTTGACACGACTGCAATAGAACTGCAAACCAACCGTTCACACGACTGCACACCGACTGCAATCGGACTGCACGGTAGGTTTGCAGTTCTATTGCAATCGTGTCAACTACATTCAAACTGCATTCGAACTACAAATTTTCAGTTGGATTGCAGTTAAAATGCAGTCCGTCTGTCTAGAGCCTTAGGGTGGCGGGCACGACCCATAAAAAAAAATATTACTAATATAATTTATTTATTTTTTTGGATTAACGAGTATATTATAAGGATATCAAGCGAACGAACGGCCCGACTGTCTCTGAAAGACTGTCTCTCGAAACTTCTACTACGACAATCAAATGCTCAAAAAAAAAACAAAACCTTTTCATTTTAAAACGCGGTCTTCCCACAGGCAGGGAAATGAACTTCGACGCTCGCAGCACTGTGAAGACCGAGCGCAAGAACTACACGGTGGAACTGCACGAGCTGGACGCCCTCGCCAAGGCTCTGGACACGCAGAAGGAGATCGCTGAACGCGCCTTCTACATCCACAGGGAGGCCACCAGGAACAGCCAGCACCTGCACGACCCTGAGGTGAACAAAACACATTTATTATTCCAACCCCTGACGTAAAAACGACGGCATGTTATCAGTTTGACGTGTCTCTGTGTGTGTCTGTCTGTGGCATCGTAGCTCCCGAATAGATGAACCGATTTTAATTTAGTTTTCTTTGTCTGAAAGGTTAATTAGTCGGGAGTGTTCTTAGCTATGTTTAATGGAAATCGGTCCAAGATGGCCGCTGTTGGGGGTTATTTAAAATTTTAATTTAATTTAGGTATGTTTAACACTCAATGCCCATTGCCCAGCTTCCAGCTCCTGGATCGAACTATAATTTGACGACCCAATTAGTTCAGCGGTAGTTAACACTGCCTTCTGAGCTATGGGTCCGGGGTTCGAATCCCGGTAGAGGGCTGTCCATTAATCACGTGATGTTTTTTTAACATTGTTTAACCCCTTCCGCCCCCATGGTGATACGTGGTGAGGTTTAAGACTACCCCCCCACCCCCCGCCAAAAATCACGTGTATTTTTAGTAGGTACCTACAAAGAATCTTAAAATGTTTGTAATACTATTTTTAGGGTTATAAATCACGCGTTTGACGATAAAATAAGTACACGTGATATCTTACTATACCCCCCCTCCCCCATGTGATATTTAGTGATTTTTGCTGAACCCCTCCCCCTCCCTTTCGAATCTCCCGTGATTAATGGTTTCCCCTAGGGACATATGTTTGTGTGATGAGAATAAACATTTGTGTCCGAGTCATGGATGTATCTATGTATAATATTTATGTATTTACAAAAAAAAATGTATATATGTAATTTATCAACCAACTACTATCCGTAACACTAGCCTCGTTGCTTAGCTCGGAACTAGATGGCGCTGTGTAATAATGTCTGGAAAATAGAAAATGGAATTCTTTCGTGTGCCCACAACTCGGGTCCGGAGTCGTATTTATATGCGAGACACATTTTCGGGCAAATTGGCTTGAAGTCTATAGGCTGAGTAGTGAAGGGTTAAATAAACGATGCCCTACACTTTTGGTACTCAATACTTTATTACATTCAATAATGCAGTTTTATATAATTGTTGGCACGAGTCGTGAGCACAGATTTTAGTAGTAAAAGCCATTTTACGCGTGTACGCTTTCGGCCAAATTTGTTCAGTATCGGTTTACCGGTCAGAAACTATCGTGTGCAGCCTCGACGCCCCTCGCCATCGTCATTCCGCCAAAGAAACCGAAAATTTACGAAATGCGTAAGTGAAGTTTGTGCTCACGACTCGCGTCGGAACAGTTATGAACCTTGTAGGGCACAGCATAGTCAGTTAAGAATCTTACAATATTATCCACTATGCTAGTTAATATGATGCGAAAGTCAAAACCAAAATATAATTTTGCCAAATCTTTTATTGGCTCTTTTTTAATAACAAACTCCACAGTAACATGAATCTATATCATTATTCTGCCCTAGGTCGCTCAATACCTGGAAGAAGAGTTCATTGAAGATCACTCCAAGAAGATCAGGGAGTTGGCTGGTCACACCACTGACCTCAAGAAGTTCGTCTCCGCCAACCACGGCCAGGACCTGTCCTTGGCGCTGTATCTTTTCGACGAATACCTCCAGAAGACCGCTTAAGATACAAGCAGTTCAATAAAAATATAATTATTTTAGATTTGATTACACTGTTTCACTCTAGCATTGCCGTGGGTTTTTGCCGCCCCCTATTTTAGCTTATTACTGCAAGAAAAAAACTTTTTCTCCAAATTTGCCGCCCCCAAAAATCTGCCGCGGCCATGGCCCCGTCAGCACCGCCCACGCTACGCCACTGCACTCTAGCCTTCAATATATCTTGGATGTTTACAGAAATATTTTCAAAATTAAATATCCTTTACGTAATTTAAAATTTAGTTAATTTTTTTAGATGTAACCCTTCAACGCCAGCTTGGTCGTTTATAGCCGACAAAAGAAAAATATACGCTCATTTGTCATAATATGCAGACCGTGACGTGTATACCCGACTTTATTTAAGGATTAAAAGGGCCTCATTATTTTTTACAAGACACGTTTGAGTGAAACGCTACTTATAACTAAACTTATTTTAATACAAATTAAACATAAATCAGTTTTTGTATCGACATTTATTTAATTGTGTACAAAATTAGGCTGTTATATATGTGATTATAATTTCAATTTAAGTTTACCCCCATATATTGTAAGCGATTTATTAAAACGTAAAAGAATATAGCTAAACTATGTATTAATTATTTTGCAATAAAACGTTTTGATTGAAAAAATACCATTTAAATTAATTGTTATTTTTGTGCGGTACCCATTTGCAAGCTGTGGTAGCCTAGTGGCGTGACCAGTAACAGTTAAAGGTGGCAAAATTCGAACCCAAGGCACGCCACTGACGTCGTAAGTTATGTGCGTATATATCACATGTTAAACGGTGAAGGAAAACGTCGTAATGAAACCTATATCATCCTATTGCCGTCCACTTCTGAACGTAGGCCTCCCCCAAAGAGCGCCAATCGAAACCTGCATGCTTGCGGAGATATAACCTTTTTTCATATCAGCTCCATACAAATTTTTAAAGAAAAAAATCTGTGTGCGCCATTTGGTGTGCAATATCATAATGTTGATATTTATAGACATACTGGTAGTATTCTGAAAGTAGACACTGGAAGAAATTAATTATATGTCTATGAAAGTCGACTTTCAGCCCACTGTGCGCCGTCGAGCCGAGGGGCGGCGTGCGTGCATTCGTTGCGCCCACCGTAAGTAACCTACGATTAGAGATGGGATTTTACCCGGTAAATACCCAAGTTTGGGTAAAAATAGGGTAAATACCCGGGAAAATTCCCGAATCGGGTAAATATTCGGGTTTTTCGTATTTTGCTTAGGTTATATATATTGGAAATATGTAAATACATGTATATTATGAATAGAACATAGTATTTAAGTCAATTAATGTAAAATAAGACTCCTGGTTCTCCTCTAATTATCGTTAATGCCTCCGGCTGGTATTTGGTATTAGCCACCCTAAAGGTGAGAGCAGTACTCCTTGCAAGATCGGAGTTGTGCAACTATCCTAGCGTGAAGTACTGCTTCACTTCGCTAGAACGCCAAGCTTTCTGGAGGCTAGTTGGGCTTTGAAAGCTATAAAGAAGGCAAAGTTGAAACTTGGAGTTATTGAGATGCCAAGAAGCTCAATATGCTGGCTATGGACACTGACACATTTTGGAAAGTGGGAGTCAGGTTGAACGGACTCCTCTTAGTGGAGAACAGACACGCCTGGGTCTTAGCCGCATTAATGGCCAGATTGGCATCACCCCCAATCGGAGACTACCTTCAAGGTCAAGTTCGTGCGCTTCACCATCGCCTTCCTAAGACACTGGGTTTGAGCTACTTTAGTCCGTGCACTGGCTGAGTAACTCTCTACAACTGTGCTGTCATCTGGGTATCCATCATACACATTGGGCTTCAGCAGATCGTTGATGTGCAGCAAAAATAAAGTTGCAGAGAGCACAGATCAGTTTTTTTCTGCAATTAATTGTCACGATATCACGATGTACAGATACAATCTCACCATAAAAAAAAAACCCGACTTCAAAACTAACGGCGCCAAGCCAAATGTAAAGGTATGTAATCCCATCGCGCAGTGTACAACCAGGCACTGGCACCGACTTCATACCTTTAAAACTAAAAAGAAGTTAAAACTGTATTAAGTTATTTTTAACTTTTTAGGTTTGAAGTCGGTTTTTTTTAACGCAGTTTTTTTATTTTATTTATTACTTTTTAGTGTCTGTAATAGGTTCGTTGTATTATATGGCTCGTTGGTCTAGTGGTCATACAGTGCGACTGCCGAGCAAAAGGTCCTGGGTTCGATTCCCAGGTCGAGCAAAGTGTTATTGGGTTTCTCTGTGAAATTCTCAGTAGCGGCTCGGAGTTTGGATTCGTGCCCGGTTAATGGCAATAGGCTCGCCACCTATTACATGGGACCTAAAACATACCGGCGAAATGTTGGTGTACATTAGTACACCACTGCCTAACCCTTCGGGGACAATAGGCGTGATAGTATGTAAGAGGTTGAACAATAAACGCGTAGAAAATTTTCTACGTATGTAGAAAATTTGAGGGTTTCTCTCGATTTCCCAAGGATCCACTCATCAGATCCTCACCATTTTTCTATAAGACCACACGGAAAGCATCAGCTTTCATATAAAACAAGAATTTTCAAAATCGGTTCACCGAATCCACAGTTATGTGGTAAGAAGTTGAACAATAAACGCGTCATCTACGTAGAAAATTTGAGGGTTTCTCTCGATTTCCCAAGGATCCACTCATCAGATCCTAAAAATTTTTTTATTGGACCACATGGGAAGCTTCAGCTTTCATATCAAAAAAGAATTTTCAAAATCGGTTCACCCAATCCACAGTTATGAGGTAACAATCATAAAAAAAAAAAAAAAAAAATACAGTCGAATTGATAACCTCCTCCTTTTGGAAGTCGGTTAAAAACACATTTCAATGTTTAGAATACCTAAAACTATGAACGAATATTTGTTCCTCGCAAAGAAACGCATAACGTCGCAATTGAAATCCATAATTAGTGCCGGCACACATAACACATAGGGCACACGTTGAAGAGCAGTGCAAAGTACCCTTTTTTCACCGCATTGGTTGTCAAAGATGAATAAACAATAAGAACCATGATGATTATAATAAATAATGAAAATACCCGTCTATTGGGTTTTTTCCCGTATAAATACCCGGTATTTACCCAAACGGGAATAAACCCAGGTTTATTCCCGTCGGGCATCGGGTTTTTACCCGCTGCCCATCTCTACCTACGATATTAACGACCAATTAGTCCAGCGAGGGTTCGAATCCCGGTAGGGTCAAATGTTTGTGTGATGAGCATAAACATTTGTATCGCGAGTCATATATGGATAATTATCCGAAATAAATATATTATTATTATTATATCAACCAACTAGTACCTGTAACACAAGCCTCGTTGCTTAGTTCGGAACTAGGTGGCGCTGTGTGTCATAATGTCCAGGAATATTTATTATTATTATTGAACACTGCGCGACGGCCCTTCGCCCGTTATAAAAATCGGACCTTTAAACGTTGTCGTTAACAACAGCCTTCATAGGCAACTAGTACATAGGAAACGTCAACAGATGGCGCTAGTGTTCAAAAATTGATTTTTGACACAATAATCTCGCAGAGGGCTCTCTTTTCCCTAGTATATTATCTACGCTTTGCACCAACCCAACATCTACCGCTTAGCAGTTGCCCGCCAGGCATAACACCTCGCCTGGTCGGAGGGTCCTCGTTACCCAGAGGAGGGATGAACACCTCCATCCCTCCATAGGTTTAATCCCACTGTGCCGGCTTATCCACCCGGAGGCGATTATTAAAAATAATTCACTGTAGCCGCCGCTGCTCTCTTGGATTTGTTACTGAGGTCGATTACTGTCTGGATTTGTTACTGAGGTCGATTAGTGTCTGGATTTGTTACTGAGGTCGATTAGCTAATAGTTTACTGTGATATGATGCTGTGGTAACCTAGCGGTGTGACCAGTGGACTGAGATGTCAGTGGTCTCGAGTTCGAACCGAATTTATGTGCGTATTTATCAGATGCTCAAACGGTGAAGGAAAACCATCGTGAGGAAACCTGCATGCTTGAGAGAATTCTCGATGGCATGTGAAGTCTGCCAACCCGCAGTAGGCTAGCGTGGTGGACTATAGCCTAACCCCTCTCAATTGAGAGGAGACCCGTGCCCAGCAGTGGGACATTAATGGGTGTGTGCGTTCGCGCAGCGGAATGTTGTTGAATTTAAAGATTTTAATTATGCAGATATTTAGTGTATGACGTCGTATAATTGTGTATGATAAAAAAAAAATTGTGCACGCAGCCATTGTGGAGAAATTCACCAAAAACTGATTCCGCTGGGCGAACGTTGTCCTGGCGGAACTTTTTTTGATCCGTAGACTTTAGAAGAAAAGAGATGTGTCCAAAAATTGTTGTGTATTTGTGTGTAATTGTGTATGTATAAATAAAATTGGTGCATGCATAAACTTCGGAGAAATTCAAGTTTCCGCTACGCAAACGTTTGGCCATTAGCTAGTTTTCATATAAAACGCTTACATAGAGAGCTGTAGATTTTTACATACATTGTTTTGAATTTGTTTATATTTGTTTAAAAAACAGATTTAGAAAAAATCGTAGGGCTTAAAAGATAAAAATATAAACGTAAAATACGCTTATTAGGTCTTAGTTCTTAAAGTATGCACTTTGGGGTCTAGATTTTCACGTTTATACAAACCTTGTAAGTGTCTGCAACATGTTGCCAAGTATCAATGATGTTCCGTTAGTAATTAAAGAGTTATAGGAAAATTTATCATGAATTGATCACTGTTTACAAAGCAGTCAAATATCACGACGTTCTAAAGGAATTGCATGGTAAAATGTATGCCAATAATTAGTTTATTCATTCAACTATTCACATGCAAAATTACATGTCATTAAATTCAGTAATTAAAGAAAAACAATTATAATATTGACGAAGCATCGAAAACCTACATAACCCGACCAAGTTCGGATGGCTACAAAAAAGCGGCCGTGCCATATATCTAAGAAACGTTCTTAACCTTCCAATATAGTATTTATTAATATGGTACAGTTGCGTACACAAGCGTTAGGAAAAAATAAAACAATTGCATTTCTTGAATGAAAAATTTTTTTTAAATAATAACGCCACTATCTACGATAAACTAAACTACAATACTTAGACTATTTAACCAAAGGACTAGCTTCAAACAAAATAATTCTGCATATTTTGGTGAGGTGCGGGGGAACACGCTCACATATATATAAGTCACTACCAGTACAACGCTATACATCAATTAAAAAATCGATTCAAGAAGTAGTTTTTTTTAAGTTATTAGATTGTTTGATCCACTAAAGTTGCAAAGGGGAACGCTCGTGCATGCCTAGTCCATTGGTTATATAGTGTAATAAGCGACAATATGATAAATATTTACCTAAACAGTAGTACTTACATGAGGTAATTATTTAATTTCCCTAAGGGGTCTACAGTTAGAATCCTGATCCGTGAAATCTTCAATAGCAATTAGCTGTATGAATTTTATTTGTCTTAAATAATATATCTCAGTCTCAATCGCATACTTAAATAAAGTACCTACGTAAATAGTACCTACTTTCTGTCATAGTCAAATACATTTAAAAAAGTAGGTGTACAAAAACAAATGACCTATAAATTATATGGCAACAACAATTGTGTTATCACCTATGCCAATTCAATACCGGTATTATACTGCAAATTTTGGGATGTTACCTAAATATATTGCACGGCCGCTTTTTTGTAGCCATCCGAACTTGGTCGGGTTATGTAGGTTTTCGATGCTTCGTCAATATTATAATTGTTTTTCTTTAATTACTGAATTTAATGACATGAAATTTTGCATGTGAATAGTTGAATGAATAAACTAATTATTGGCATACATTTTACCATGCAATTCCTTTAGAACGTCGTGATATTTGACTGCTTTGTAAACAGTGATCAATTCATGATAAATTTTCCTATAACTCTTTAATTACTAACGGAACATCATTGATACTTGGCAACATGTTGCAGACACTTACAAGGTTTGTATAAACGTGAAAATCTGGACCCCAAAGTGCATACTTTAAGAACTAAGACCTAATAAGCGTATTTTACGTTTATATTTTTATCTTTTAAGCCCTACGATTTTTTCTAAATCTGTTTTTTAAACAAATATAAACAAATTCAAAACAATGTATGTAAAAATCTACAGCTCTCTATGTAAGCGTTTTATATGAAAACTAGCTAATGGCCAAACGTTTGCGTAGCGGAAACTTGAATTTCTCCGAAGTTTATGCATGCACCAATTTTATTTATACATACACAATTACACCCTAATTTTTGGACACATCTCTTTTCTTCAAAAGTCTACGGATCAAAAAAAGTTCCGCCAGGACAACGTTCGCCCAGCGGAATCAGTTTTTGGTGAATTTCTCCACAATGGCTGCATGCACAATTTTTTTTTACCATACACAATTATATGACGTCATACACTAAATATCTGCATAATTAAAATCTTTAAATTCAACAACATTCCGCTGCGCGAACGCACACTTAATGGGTTGATGATGATAATGATGATCTCGTACCTAGTTTTGAAAACGTGCCCGGTTGTGATGGTAATAGGGTTCCTCCGTATTACATGGGACCTAAACCCAACCACCGAAATAGGGGTAGGTATACTGTTGCTGCGCCTGCGCAATTTATAATACTAACAAAACACTGTCTGTGCTAATTACCTCATTAGTACTTTATAGGTAACTTCACTTACTGTACTAAACCCGTATAGTCAACACCTTTAAGTAGATTTCTTGTCTCGAGTATTTTGGCAGTAATTATTTCAGCATATCCTCAAATCCTGTACATATATAGCTCCGCCTAACCATTCAAGGACTACAGGCGTAAAGTATTTATATATTTTTTTTTAAAAGTGCATTTGTTATTTAAAAAAAATTGAGGTGTCAAGGGACACCCGGATGGAACGAAGTTCCTTTCGATTAATTAGTGAAGGAATTGTAATAAAATTGTATTTTTTTTTACAATAGCTTACTATAGCAAAACGTGTCGTTACAACTTTTCCTCTTATTTTTTTCCGACTAGCCCCCTTTTACAACGCGCGATAAGGAACTTCGTTCCAAAACCTAAATACATATTTTATATTATAATGTAAATCGGATCACCAGTTAAAAAAACTGAACAGGAAACAGACATACTTAAACATTAAAAAATATTAGTATGGGTTAAAATGGTAATTTCTATAATGTTTTGGCAATAGCTTGGCGTTCACTAGAGGAGGTCTACGTCCAGCAGTAGATGAATATAATGATGATGATGAATGAGTTTTTATACGTAGTAGAGGAGCTGTGGTAGCCTAGCGGTGTGACCAGTGGACCGAGACGTCAAAGGTCTCGAGTTCGAACCCAAGGCACGCTGCACCACTGACTTTTCGGAAGTTATGTGCGTATTTATCACAAGCTCAAACGGTGAAGGAAAACATCGTGAAGAAACCTGCATGCTTGAGAGATTTGTCTTGATGGCATGTGAAGTCTGCCAACCCGCAGTAGGCTAGCGTGGTGGACTATAGCCTAATCCCTCTCAAATGAGAGGAGACCCGTGCCCAGCAGTGGGACGTTAATGGGTTGATGATGATACGTAGTAGGATTTATTAACTAAAAATACAAGACAGTGAATTGTAATTATTTATTATTGTAAATACATTGTTTTCTAAAATATGAATACCGGCGAACATACATTTGTTAGTCGATGTAAACTTACAATACATCAGTAACAATTAACTGATTTGAATTGACAAACAAGTGACGTCACTGGTCCCTATTGCAATCAAGGGCGGAATTAGCTTTTAAGCCCGGTTTCCACCAAACCGGAGAGGAGTGATGTGCGGAGATGAGTTTTGACTAACCAACCAATCAGATTTCGTTATTTCCAGGTCTCCCCTCCGCAGCGTTATCTGATTGGTTATTCAGAACACATCTCCGCACATCTCCTCTCCTCTCCGCTTCGGTGGAAGCCGGCCCTTATACCTGATACGGTCGTGGCTTCAATTCTATTATAATAATAATTTAAAATAGGAAGGAGGGGGGAGGTCAAGACCCCTTAATTGATTGATTACAAAATCCCTGTGAAAGTATTGCAAATTGTCAAAAACTAGTTGCACGGTTCCAAAAGGCCATAGACACTCTTTTAAATATTCTGATAGGTACTCCTTTTATTCCTTGCCACCATGTTGTAGGGAATAAAAGGGCCCGACACACGCGTCACCATCAGCAGGACATTTCAGTGAGCATGACAAGGCCCTACTGCCCGGCAACCGGTGGGCGTCTTCACATTTTATAAAAATCAACAACATTTAATTAATAAATTAAATTATTAAATAATGAGCATTGCATTGATCTATGCTAAACAATATTAATCATATTATAATATGTATTAAAACTAATAAGTAAAATTGTGACTTTCAAATCAATTGCTTATTTTTGTTGATTTATAAAAAATATGGAATGCAATTAATCTTTTTGTATTTTTTAGCATAATTATTTCAAGCTAAGATTTAAGAATGCAATTAAGCTACATTTTTTTTGTTTTTTTTTATTCTTGGTCCCTTACATTATTTTATACCTGGTAATATATTTTATAACTAATGCGGAATGTAGTTAGTCTTATATGAGTATTTTTTAATTCTTAATGTTACTAGATAGTAAGATAATGAAATTGATAATAATCATTATTATAAGTACTAAGTATGACGGCCCAATTAGTCCAGCGGTAGTTAACACTGCTTTCTGTGCTATGGGTCCCGGGTTCGAATCCCGGTAGGGACAAATGTTTATGTGATGAGCACGAACATTTGTATCCGAGTCATGGATGTATCTATGTATAATATGTATGTATTTACAAAAAAAAAGTATATACAATGTGGGGAGGACAATATGATCATAAATGAAACTTCGTATAAGTCATGATATTCCCAACCGTCACACAAAAAATCAAATGAATATATCCAGTAGTTTAGCCACAGGACATTATTTTTCATTTTAAGTATTTTCGACATGATGTTTTGTAAACAGGAGAGCACGCGACAGGTTAACGACTTACGTTGCCAGCTCGCCACTTTAAAAACCTACGCCTTTTCTATCAAATTTATTTTCTCAATGCAAATTATACTTTATGCCCGAGCCATAAGAGTCATAAAGCGTGTCATCACAGCTAGATAAGAAAAAATGCATACGAAAGTTATTACTACAAAATATGTATGTGCGAAAGAGATAGGTAAGTTTGCTTGTTTCCTCTTTGCTTACTTGTCGACGTGTCTAGGTTACGCGGTCAGTGTGTCACCGGACGTCCTTACTGCCTGTGACGCATTTTATTTTCTCTGGAATTTCGGATGCGCCCGCGCCCGTTTGAAGTCGCCGCGCGAGTGTTATCGTATCTTTGTTGTTGTGTTGTGTTGTGTTGTGCGAAATTTGACGCTTTGTTTTAATAGTGACAGGACACATAAACGTATTATAGGTACTTAGTTAAATAGCTAAGTGAACTTTGCGAAATTAGACGCTTAATACTTGGTGTTTCAAGGTTTTATTATTAAATAATCATGCCTCGTTACAATTATACCGCTTCGGAGTACACTGATATGATTTTAATTTATGGGGAGTGTCACGGTAATGCCGCTTTAGCTGTACGGACATACCGTGAGAGGTATGGGAACACGCGTATGTGTCCGACCCACGGGCGCACTATTGTACAAGCTGTCCAGAGGATACGGGAAAATCAATCTTTGATCCCGCACGTAGATGGTGCTCCTCCACGTGCAAATGTGATTTCAGACGAAAGAGTTATTAATTATTATGATCGTAATCCGACGTCCAGTCTGCGTAATGCAGGTCGACATTTTCGTGTAAATCACAAAACTATTCAAAAAGTTTTGAAACGTGACAAACGCAGACCTTATAAGTACAAGAAAGTACAAGCATTGTTACCGAGAGATAAGCCAATAAGAGAAACTTTCTGTCGCTGGTTGGAAACCAAACATCTCGAGAATCCTGACTTCCTGTACAATGTGCTGTGGACTGACGAGAGTACATTCACAAGGAATGGTTTATGGAACCGACAGAACCTTCGGTACTGGAGCCGCGTGAATCCGCATCTAGTACGGGAGTCTTCACACCAGTACAGATTTGCGGTCAATGTGTGGGCTGGCATACACAGAAATACTATTATTGGTCCGGTATTTATTGATGGCAATTTAAATGCTGTAAAGTTCATTGAACTCCTCGACGGATCCGTTTCCGAGTACACGGACGAACTTTCGCTGGACGTGTACAGGCAGATGTGGTACCAGTTAGATGGAGCACCAGCTCATTCAGTGGTGTCTGCAAGAGAGCGTTTGACTCAAATGTTCGGACAGCAGTGGATTGGCCGTTTTGGACCAGTGCGGTGGCCAGCGAGGTCACCAGATCTCACGCCCCTGGATTTCTTTCTGTGGGGTCACATAAAGAATGAGGTATACTCAACAGAAGTTACTACCGTTGAGGAATTAAAAAATAGAATAATAATATCTTTTAATAAATTGAAAGAAATGGCTGCTAATGGTGACCTATTATCAAGAGTGAGAAATAACATTATACGTCGGTGTAGTTTGTGTATTCAAGAACACGGCGGACATATTGAAAATAAAAAAATTTAATGACTGGCGACATAATTATGTGATCGAAAAGTGATTGTGAATAATAAATTGATCAGTGAATAACTCGCGGGTGAATGATGCCCGACTATTTGGTTAATATTCTGTGATTTGATTTGTGTAATTGAGCATTAATAACAATAAGAATAATGGCGCCAAACATTACGTCGCTGCGTCGGCCACAGCTTTAACATGAATGAAACCAAGCTGCGTTGCCATTCTTATCGCAGGTCAGTGTACCATTTTTATAAATGGTGTTTTATTTTGTTTGCAGTTTTAAGCTATTTAGTTTGTAAGAAAATTTTTTTTTTTTTAATTTCCATGTTCGGATTTATTTGATAGTTTACAAATGTTTCTATAAACCAGTATTGCCAGTGTTTTCATTTAAAGTCATATTGTCATCTCCACATTGTATGTAGTATATAAACCAACTAGTATCCGTAACACAAGCCTCGTTGCTTATGTGCGTGTGGTGTGAGGGCCACTTCGTCAAATCTTTTTGAAATTTGCCTAGGATTTAGTGAACATTCCAAAACAATTGTGAAAGTTGGAATCAGAATTTGTGAAAGTCTAATAAGCGAGTTATAGCCTGTAATGTTGGGCCCTCAATCCTCACATAGAGGATTGAGGGCCCACCCGTGTGGATAAACTATGGACACTACAGAAAATGTGTTTATGGCAAAATCTAAGCTAATGCCAAACAAAATTTGTGAAAACAAGATATTATCGTAAAACACTATCCTACTTTATATATCTTCGTTCAAAATGGGCCCTCAATTCTCACAAACGCAAAAGTTTAAACACAAATAAAATTAAAACCATTAACTTACAGCTGCTGTTTGATGTCTTATACGCTACTAAATAATTTGTGAAAATTTGTGAAAACAAGAACAGGTCACCACGTCTTGTGGTTTAAAAGTTGTGAGCTTCACAAAATTTGGGCCCTCAATCCTCCACTTTTTTTGGTCTTCTCGTTATTACGCTTATCATATTAAAGATAAAGGAAATCCAAAATAGTCATTAATTGTGAAAAAAATTGTGCAACAAATCCAATACCAGAAAGATATTAAAATACCTTTTTTTGTGTAAAAAAACCATGTTTAATTTTATTGGGTAAATTTCAAAATAGGGTGACCACAAAAAGTCTCCACGGGATAAACAACGAAGATCAGTTTTTGTAAAACTGACCGTTTAATGGCATCTATTGGCTTATAGGCGTATTACTTATAACCATAACTTAATCAGAATAAATTGGGTAAAACTATCCTATAATATATGTTGTAATAGCTCTAGCAAAACACGAAACGTTTTTAAACGTAATTAGAATTAAGGTGAAAACATGATTTAAAAGTTCGTTTCATTCTTTCTTTCCTAGTTATAATGCAACAATTATAACTTTTACCAATTCGCATGCCTTCCAAAGGCGAATGTGTTGAACTTAAATATCATCTATTAATAACATTTTTACCATATTCTGAGTGAATAAATATTAATTTCTCACACTTACAAACAAATATTATCTTAAAACGTCAAAAACTTGAAACCGTCGCCGTCAATTTGGCAGTTGTGCTCACAATGAAAGTTTTTCTAACCTTGCAATTTATGAAGTGAAGTCCTTGTTATCGTATTTATCGTAATCTATCATACTTAATTGTTTAATATGCAATGTTGAGCAGTGATGAACATACGCACATCAAATCACCTGAGCGGAAAATATACAGAAAGCCTTTAATTTGTCATTTTAAACAATTACAAACGGTAAGTGAACAAAATAATTAGCATCCATGGTGACAGTGAATCTTATACAGTAACGACGCTATACCGATATTTTGTGCCATATTTAAGTGTACCTACCAGCACACTATCCTGGGTAGCAAATCGTGTTTATTTTACAAAAGCACTATTTGCTTTATTTTTAGTATTTACTCATCCTTTTATATCATCAATCTTGCCAATCTTGCCATCCCTAGTAAACAGACATCCCAAATAATCAAAATCGTCACTAATAAAATATATAAAATGAATTAAATCAAATCAAAAGGTTTTTATTTCATATACTTAAACTTTTTCAAGCATTTAAAAAACTTATGACTCTAGTGCACGGTTTCAAGAAGGTGATCTCATGGAGAAGAACCGGCCAGAAACTCCATAGACACTCTTTAAAATAAGGTATTTTATGTTATTATTCTGGTAAGACTTTTTGGCGGGAAAGTGAAGCGTCACATTAAAATTCATCGAAACATGTTTAGCAGTAGTGTTTTATTTTCTAAAATTTGTGTTTCGATGAATTATTAAACGTTAAGATCCACATCTTTTTTGAAACTAGAAAAAAAATCATTTATCATCCTTCATAAACCATTAATTCACCAAATCATCAACCATTATCATGTATCATCCATCTTAAATACATCATAAAAAATACTGAAGGAATCTTGTCCATACAGCCAAGGCTGTATAGATAAGATACCTTTGAGTTATCCCGGAAGGGAAGAAAAAGAAAAAAAAAACTGGTAATATGTATGCGAGAGCAATTTAAAAAATGTAATGTCATAAGACGTCAATAGTTAAATTATAAAATTATTGTCACCCTACACACATACACAATAAAAAAATAGTCGATTTCGGTAATTTTCAAGATATTTAATTTTATAGTAATTGTTATTGGTAACAAATAACAACAATTTGTTGCACTAATTTTTTCACAATTAATGACTATTTTGGATTTCCTTTATCTTTAATATGATAAGCGTAATAACGAGAAGACCAAAAAAAGTGGAGGATTGAGGGCCCAAATTTTGTGAAGCTCACAACTTTTAAACCACAAGACGTGGTGTCCTGTTCTTGTTTTCACAAATTTTCACAAATTATTTAGTAGCGTATAAGACATCAAACAGCAGCTGTAAGTTAATGGTTTTAATTTTATTTGTGTTTAAACTTTTGCGTTTGTGAGAATTGAGGGCCCATTTTGAACGAAGATATATAAAGTAGGATAGTGTTTTACGATAATATCTTGTTTTCACAAATTTTGTTTGGAATTAGCTTAGATTTTGCCATAAACACATTTTCTGTAGTGTCCATAGTTTATCCACACGGGTGGGCCCTCAATCCTCTATGTGAGGATTGAGGGCCCAACATTACAGGCTATAACTCGCTTATTAGACTTTCACAAATTCTGATTCTAACTTTCACAATTGTTTTGGAATGTTCACTAAATCCTAGGCAAATTTCAAAAAGATTTGACGAAGTGGCCCTCACACCACACGCACATCGTTGCTTAGCACGGAACTAGATGGCGCTGTGTGTCATAATGTCCAGGAAAAAAATATTTATTTATGTAAATTAATAGAGTATCTTACTATATATGACAAAAAAACTCAAAATATATTATTGAGAGAGCTTAGGCAAAAAGCAGTCGGAAAACGTTAGTTTTCGTTTATAAAATAGGAAACTAGAATTTTAAAATTCAATTCAAACGTTTCAGCCTTTTTAATCTGTTTCGTAACATTATTCAATAGTAGTCGCCATGTTATTATTACGTCATACGGCTATGTAAACTCCTCAGTAGTGTCAGTTGTTAACAATCAGCGTACTTTTAATCTACACACGTATCTTTTTTGTTTACACAGCCAACTGACGTCATGACACACGTCACAGAACGATATGGCGTCCACTGCGTCCAGCGTTATCGTCAAATTGCGCGCGAAATTTGAAAATGATGAACCGCCGCTTTATAAAACGGCCCTGATCTTCAAAACGGCTACCCGTAATGTCACCCGGCAGATTATACTATTCGGCTGCGACATAATTACGTTGTAGCGGGGATAGACTGGATGAGGAAGGCGGAGGACAGACTTATGGCGGAGTTTGGGAAAGGCCTATGTCCAGCAGTGGACTGTTATAGGCTAGAGTCGATTGATTGATATATACGTAGTGTCATGGCTTATTGTGCACACCTATGCACTGGCGTGGCTAGCGGGGGGCTAGGAGGAGTATATTGATAAAACCTAGACAGTATAGGGGCCCCAGCTTTTTTTCCCTGGACCCTTGATCTCCTAGCTACGCTACTGCTTACCAGTAACGCTGTACATTGTACACTGATAAAACCTAAACAGTTTAAGGGCCAGTTTTTTTTAATTTGCCCATGACCCTTTGGCACTTAGATATAGTGATTACCAGTAACCCTGTCAATTGATAGAACCTAAACACTTTAAGGGCCCCAGTTTTTTATTTGCCTCAGGGCCCTTGTCTAGCCACGCCACTACACCGATGCCATGGTAACGTTTAAATCAAAAGTTTAACAAGGATTTTGAGATTGTTGGTCTTGCGTTTCTTGGTCTCTTGTCTTTTTAGAAAACCATTGCTTAAAACGTTTCGCGTTGTCCTCACCTTTACACCATTTATATAGAAAATACGATACGAAAACAACCAGAAAGCAAACAAATATTGAAATAAATACGTTCATTATAATATTAGCTGTTTGGGTTGACCTTCTAAGTTCACAAGTGGTTGCCAGAGATGTGGAAGCGTTATAAGGGCCCCTCAAGCGAGTGTCAGGGCCACAGTCCGACGTCTCCCAACCGACGCAGCCCGCTGTTCGGAAAAAAGTAACCTGAGGGATACAAATTAATAGTTAAACATTATCATCATTACCGAGGTGTGAGGGATTAGCCTATAGTACCTATATAGTATACCTCAAGCATGCAGGTTTCCTCACGATGTTTTCCTTCACCGTTTGTGAATGTGATAAATACGCAAATAACTTCCGAAAAGTCAGTGGTGCCTTCAAATTCAAATTGAAATATTTTTATTTCAAGTAGACCAATATTTCAGGTTCTTTCGAAATGTTAACACTAGTTGCACTTGGGTTTGAACTCGAGACCTTTGACATCTCAGTCCACTGGTCTCACCACTAGGCTACCACAGCTCTCAGTTTAGTACACCTCTGCCATATTCTTCGACAGGCTTGCTGGTATGTATAGAAATGGCTCCGACGTTTCCTATCTGATCTCTCTAAAAGAATAGGGAATATGCATGTTTTTTTTTATTACTTAAATTAATAATTTACACCTATATAACATAGAAAAGAATATAAATAGGCTTGAAAATACTAAAATACTTTTGTAAAATTGAAATTTAAAACATTGAATAAATTTGAGCTGTCAAAGCGCCACCATTTTGCGCGCGCTTTTGATGACGCCTTTGGTTATGTTCCGTGTTTGTTTAGTATAGCGTTTCAGTATTCAAATATATGTATATTCACAAGAATCACAAGTAATCACACAGGAATGCAGCTTTAAACATTTTTTCTCACAAACACTCCTTAACACAGTATGAATATCAACGGCGATAAATCCAACGATATGACCGATGACGTCAATTTCGTTTCGACTAATGGTGAGGCGTTTTGTAAGTTTGAATTTCCCACACTTATTATTCACTTTTTATTTAGTTTTTTCTGAATGAAAACATAATTAAATAATAAAAAATACCTTTTTAGTATAATGTAAAGACAATACAGAATCAAGAAAAAAATATTTGAGACAAATTTAAATTTTATGCATATTCCCTATTGAGTGCTCCATTTCGTTACTAATTTCGAAGCCTCACTGAACATTATAATCAGTGTAATATTTGGACGTGATATCGTTTTAAAACCATCTGATTGCGGCTACTTTATCCGCGTGCAAATTAACGAAAAAAATATTTATTCCAATAAATTTAAAAAACGACAGTTTCATACTAACTTTGCACCCCCGTTTTTACCCCCTAAGGGGGTGAATTTTCAAATATCCTTTCTTAGTGCTCCCATACGTTGAATGAATGATTGAATGATTGTTTATTTCTGTAAATAGATCTTTTTAAAGACACTTTTACAAGTCATGTACATTTTTTTTTAGTATCTAGTTGACATCGGCATTTCCTAACTGACGACCTCTGAGAAGAAATGCCGAAACAAACTCAGAGAATCATGGTCTCTTTTAAAGTCCAAACATTTTGGTTATAAAAGGAACCCCTGTGCAAAATTTCAAAACCCTGTCAGACAGTCAGCTTCTACTATTAAATATATTGATAGATGAACGCCGGCTGCACGAATAGGGATATTGACACTAATGTTTCGTTTTAGTTTTATTATAGGTTGTATTACTGCAATATCGAAAATCTCATAATTTTTATTTAATATGTCAAATTTAATTCATTAAAACTAATTTTAAAAGTTTTATTTCTCACCAATTGTCACGTGACTGCGAAACACCAAGAAAAGCGCATGACGTCACTAACCGATAACCCGCAAACATTCCTGTTTTTTGTGTTCATACCGACGCGAAATTGTAGAAATTTGTAAAACTTTGTGTTTATTTTTATTGTTTGTGTTCACTTTTATACAAATAAAGCATAAATTCGACAAATTCTCATCAATCAAGATCCATGCCTAGCGGTTAGTGACGTACGTAATAGTGTGACAGTGTTTTGGCGGATAAAATAAATATTCCTTTATTTTAGTATTTTTTCTCATAGAAAATATTTTTTTTAATGTTTAACAAGAGTCGCTCTTTGAAATAAAAACAAATTCGAAAAATTGTCAACATCCCTATTGGCATGTTCCGCTCGATATCGATCAAAAACACGCTACATATCCTAAACATTGTTGATAAATGTATCACTATTGAAATAAAATACGCTATAGGCAACAAACTAAATCCATATTTAATAAAAGTTTCTTAGGAATGGCACCTAAGATATATAATAAACTGCCTAAATCCATATTAGATAGTAACAATATAAACATATATAAAAAACGAATTATAGATTTATTATTAAATAAGACATATTACACAATAAATGAATACTTGACAGACGGCAATATAAATAGCTAATAGGTATCTATCTAATATATTAATTTTGACATTTTGGTGAACGCTCGATAGGTCCGATTTATAAATAATTGTTCTGACATTGTATATGTCGACGCCCCGACACATAATAATTATTAATATAAGAGTTTAACATTTGATTCAAATTTGTTATCAGACTTTAGTCGGTAAATTGACAATTAACGTGTAATTAGTAAAGTTATGGTTTGCTGTTTCTTAACAGCAAACAATAACTTATTTATCAAAACTTCAATTTATTTGAAAATTGTCTCTTGCTAAATATGTTTCATGATTTATAAGCGACACGCGTCATGTTTAAAATCATTATTTAGTTTAAAGATTATTTTTTATTTGAAATACGAATGGGCGCCATATTTAAACATGGCGCGTTTTAAAGAATATAAATTGTGTTGAGTAATGTAAGTTAATATGAGGAAATAGTTTGGTTGTTAAGATAATCAAGCTTCAAAAATAATAAAATGAATTAACAATTAATACTGTCCGGGTAAAGGAAGTTATTTCTAATTTAGTTATGAATTGTGATGTGTCGTCGCGACGATCGGCCATATTGCTTTTAAAAAAGATGGCCTATCGTCGTGAGGACAAATCATTCTAGCCCGGACTTTTGCGAAGAGAAGTTGTGAGTACTAGTTTTATAATTAATAGGATTAAGATTATAAGGTGTTAGTTTTACTTGTGATTATACTGTGTTAAATTGTGAATAGATTAAATTCTAAAGTACATAGATACTTTTTGTTTTCCTTGTTTGCAATGTATGAGCCGGGTGATGGAGATAGTGGGGTCAGCGTAGCTGACTTCACTGTCCCTAAAAATCCTGGGGGTCCCGGTGCTCCGTCATCAGAAGTGGGATCAGCGCCCACTTCTGCCAATCCATCCGACACACATAATAAAAATTTGAGCACTTCTGTTGATGGGGTACCACCTGAATTTTTCTCTCGTATGTTGCAAATGATGAAGCATGTGTCCGATCGCATGACGTCGCAGATAGATAAACCTAAAGTTAAAATAAACGACATATTTTTACCGTCATACGATCCGGATACAAATATGGGGGTCAGAGAGTGGTGTCAACATGTGACTACAGCCATGGAAACTTACAACTTGAGCGATTATGAGGTTAGAATGAAAGCCGGTAGTTTGCTTAAAGGCCGCGCAAAGTTGTGGGTTGACAATTGGCTAGTGTCCACCACCACGTGGCAGGAGTTGCGTGACGTCTTGATTAAGACCTTCGAACCAGAGAATAGATATTCTCGGGATATAGCACGTTTTAGAGAACATCAATATGATAATTCAAAAGATATTGCACAATTCCTGTCACAAGCTTGGGTACTATGGAAACGTATCACTAAGGATAAGTTATCAAATGATGATGCGGTTGAGGCAGTCATTGGTTGTATTGGGGATGAGCGGCTAAGAATCGAACTATTAAATGCCCGTGCTACATCGGTGCCGGAACTGATTTCTGTGGCGACCTCTGTACGAAGTGTCAAGCGTCCTCATCCCTGTACATCGAGTGCACAGCAGGGCCCCACAAAGCGAATGCGGTTTGACAAACCCGCGCCTTTTTGCCAAATTTGTAAAAGGTCAGGTCACAACGTGCATGACTGCCGTTATCGTGAGAAAGCTAGTGTCCCTCAACCGCGTCAACAAGATAACAAAAATATACCTCAAAATGCGGGTAAAGTGACATGTACGTTCTGTTCAAAGATAGGTCACACTTATGAAACGTGTTATAAGCGAGAACGAGCAGTAGTTTCTAACGTTAATTGTGTGGGCTCGTCTAAATTAAACTCTATACCTCTTATAATTGGGAACTTAAAATTAAACGCAATTTTTGACAGCGGGGCAGAATGTTCTGTAATTCGAGAGTCATTAGCCGCAAAAATGCCTGGAAAAAGAGTTGATATCGTGAGCTATTTAAAAGGGCTAGGTCAATTTACAGTGGTCTCGCTTGTAACACTTACAACAGTTTGTAACATTGATGGTTTGCGAATTGAACTCGAGTTTCACGTAGTGCCGGACTACGAAGTTAGTTATGATATTTTGATAGGTATGAATCTGGTGGAAAACACAAATTTAAGTGTAATTGTGAACTCTCGGGGTGCGAAGTTGGTTCACCTACCGGTTGTGTATCACATGCGATCTCAAAGCGAAAAATTTGATAATCTCGATTGCGACTTGACTAATGAAGACCAAATCAAAGAATTAAAAATATTGCTAAATAAGTTTTCACATTTGTTTATTCAAGGGTACCCTCGCTCTCGGGTTAATACGGGCGAGCTTGAGATACGTTTGAAAGATAATGACAAGTATGTCGAACGTAGACCGTATCGGTTAAGCCCAGTCGAAAGGGAGAAGGTTCGCGGTATAGTTAAGGAGTTACTTGAGCATGGCATAGTCCGCGAAAGTAAGTCTCCTTTTTCCAGCCCCATTATCTTGGTTAAAAAGAAAAATGGAAAGGATCGCATGTGTGTGGACTGCCGCGAGTTGAATAGGAACACTCTGAGAGATCACTATCCGTTACCAATAATATCGGACCAAATAGACCAACTTGCAGGGGGGTATTTCTTCTCCACAATTGATATGGCAGCTGGTTTCCACCAAATTCCTATTTCAGAGGGTTCGATTGAGAAGACCGCGTTTGTTACGCCGGACGGTCTCTATGAATATTTACCTATGCCATTCGGGCTCAGTAACGCGGTGTCGGTCTACCAAGGTTGCATAAATAGGGCACTGGCACACCTCTTAAGTTCAACAGACCAGGTGTGCCAGGTGTATGTTGATGATTTATTGTCAAAGTGTAGGGAATTTGCTGAGGGGTTATCCCACATCGAGCGTATATTAATGGCACTCCAAGAGGCGGGATTTTCAATCAATGTTGAGAAAACTGCTTTCTTTAAACGATCCATTGAGTGCTTAGGTAATATCATTGTTGACGGAAAAGTCAGTCCTAGCCCAAGAAAAGTAGAAGCTTTGACAAAGGCACCAAGGCCGAAAAATATCAAACAAGTGAGGCAGTTTAACGGCCTAGCGGGATATTTTAGACGCTTCATTCCCGATTTTTCACGGTTAATGGTACCCCTTTATGAACTGACAAAGAACGATAAGAAATGGGAAAGGAACGAAAGACATGAAGCCCGGAACCAAGTTATAAAATATTTGTCTACTGCGCCTACTCTTATGCTTTTCCAGGAAGACGCACCTATCGAGCTTTATACTGATGCTAGCAGCATTGGTTACGGAGCAGTCCTTGTGCAGACCGTTGGTGGCCGCCAGCATCCAGTCGCATATATGAGCCAGCGCACCACAGAGGCTGAGGGGCGCTATCACTCATACGAGCTCGAGACTCTGGCAGTTGTAAGGGCAGTTAAGTATTTCCGACATTACCTGTATGGCCGAAAATTCAAGGTAATAACTGACTGCAATGCCTTGAAGGCATCCAAGAACAAAAAGGATCTCCTTCCCCGAATCCACCGGTGGTGGGCCTTTTTGCAAAATTACGATTTCGAAGTAGAATATAGAAAAGGTGAGCGACTAAAGCACGCAGACTTTTTCAGTAGAAATCCGTCTAAAGAAATGTCAATCAACATTATAACCCGTGATACCGAGTGGCTGCAGATCGAACAGCGCCGCGACGACATTTTGCGCCCGCTGATAGACAGTATAACTGCTGATGGTCCAATCGATAACTACGTGCTAGAGCAAGGTGTACTCAAGAGAACGCTCACAGATCCTATACTCGGAATACATAAGCCAGTCGTAGTCCCTAAGTCTTTTCAGTGGAGCTTGATAAATTCATTTCACGTCGCGCTGCAGCACCCGGGATGGGAGAAAACTTTACAAAAGCTGAGAGAAACTTACTGGTTCGACAAAATGAACACAGCTGTACGAAGGTTTGTAGACAATTGCGTAATATGTAAAACCTCGAAAGGCCCGTCGGGCGCTATACAAGCTCAGCTTCATCCGATCCAAAAGCCCACTGCAGCGTTCCAGGTTATCCATATGGATATTACAGGCAAACTAGGTACAAGAAATGCTGAGGGACACGATGAGTATGTAATAGTCACTATTGATGCTTTCACCAAGTACATACTACTTAGCTACTCGAATGACAAAAGTCCAAGCAGCACACTTGCAGCTCTGAAGCGTGTTGTGCACCTGTTTGGTACTCCGGTGCAGATCGTGGTTGATGGAGGCCGCGAATTCCTCGGTGAGTTCAAAATCTATATCGACCAGTTCGGAATCAACATGCACTCTATTACGCCAGGAGTAAGCCGAGCAAACGGACAAGTAGAGAGAGTAATGGGTACTTTGAAAAACGCACTAACCATGATCAAAAATTACAACACTGAAAATTGGCAGACAGCATTGGAAGCTCTACAGCTCGCGTTCAACTGCACTCCACACCGAGTAACTGGAGTTGCACCCCTAACTCTGTTGACACGCCGTCAACATAGTGTACCGCCAGAACTACTCAGATTGGTAAATATCGAAAACGAGTGTATAGACTTTGACCTACTTGAGCAACATGTTCACCAAAAAATGGCCGATGCGGCACAATATAATAAGCGGCGTTTTGACAGAAGCAAAGCTAAATTACGTCCATTTCAGCGAGGTGATTATGTATCCTCGTAACCAGACTTCTCTAGATCTGAAATACAGCGAGCCATACGAAATACATAGAATCTTGGACAATGACAGATACATGGTAAGGCGTGTCTCTGGAAGAGGGCGCCCACGTAAAGTGGCTCACGACCAGCTACGTCGAGCACCACAACCCAGCGAGCAGGAAACCGTGTCGACAGACAGCGACTACGCCGAGCTACAACTCCTGCCCCGGCCAGCAGATGACTCATTGATGAGCATGGCTGACAATATTGAACAATCTACAACACAGTCCCAGCTCACTAGTGTGTCAAAGGAACCACTGCCGTCCTCCTCACAAACTGCAGAGTGACTAAGCCTCTAAGTTATGGTAAGTTACTTTATTCCCACTGTTATCTTCAGACTACATAATTGTTGGTGTCTTGGGTGACCATTTGACTAAAGCGTAGAAAATTGGTAAGCCTGTACAAATCCGTACTCCCCATTTCCTTCCCTTACACTGTTTTCAGAGCCTCTGTGGACCACGGTCATAATAAATAAGGCCCACACCACAGCATCGCCCTTCCCTATTCCTTTAGAGCCCCTGTGGACCACGGCGTACAAGACCGCTTATGACCACAGCATCATTCACATGTGAGCTTTTATTAAAAACCCAGAATAAGTTTTCAGAGCCTCTGTGGACCACGGTCATTAGAAATAAATAAGGCCTAGACCACAGCATCGCCCTTCCCTAATCCTTTAGAGCCCCTGTGGACCACGGCGTAAGAGACCGCTCATGACCACAGCATCATTCACATGTGAGCTTTTATTAAAAACCCAGAATAAGTTTTCAGAGCCTCTGTGGACCACGGTCATTAGAAATAAATAAGGCCTAGACCACAGCATCGCCCTTCCCTAATCCTTTAGAGCCCCTGTGGACCACGGCGTACAAGACCGCTCATGACCACAGCATCATTCATGTCTACGAGAAATCAAATCGTGCAAATACGCGTGGAGCGTTTTGTATTGACACATGTGTGTGTATGTATGTGTGGAGCATTCACCCAAATAACTTCGCTCACTTTCCTATGTACACCGGGCTCTATTTACTAAGTGTGAACATTTAGTTATCATACATACTGAATTGTTATACATTAAATATGAGCTGATTACTTGTTTTGTTGAAATCAGTTATCATAATCAAACTAAACTGCAAGTGTTTTTCGTATTCAAACAATAAGAAAATAAACAACAAACAAATTTCAGTTAGTGTACAGGCAGACGGGTACCTGGCTCAGAAAAAGTACTTTCATTTTCAGAATCGTGACTGGTGCAGGGCACGCACACACCGTCTCGCAGAATGGCCGTGTCGACGCCCCGACACATAATAATTATTAATATAAGAGTTTAACATTTGATTCAAATTTGTTATCAGACTTTAGTCGGTAAATTGACAATTAACGTGTAATTAGTAAAGTTATGGTTTGCTGTTTCTTAACAGCAAACAATAACTTATTTATCAAAACTTCAATTTATTTGAAAATTGTCTCTTGCGACACGATGGACCGACGATTTGAAAAAGGTGGCTGGTAGCGGATGGATGCGAGCTGCCCAAAACCGGGATGGTTGGCGCTCTTTGGGGGAGGCCTACGTTCAGCAGTGGACGGCTATAGGCTGATAATGAATGAATGAAATATGTTTCATGATTTATAAGCGACACGCGTCATGTTTAAAATCATTATTTAGTTTAAAGATTATTTTTTATTTGAAATACGAATGGGCGCCATATTTAAACATGGCGCGTTTTAAAGAATATAACTTGTGTTGAGTAATGTAAGTTAATATGAGGAAATAGTTTGGTTGTTAAGATAATCAAGCTTCAAAAATAATAAAATGAATTAACAATTAATACTGTCCGGGTAAAGGAAGTTATTTCTAATTTAGTTATCAATTGTGTTGTGACGTCGCGACGATCGGCCATATTGCTTTTAAAAAAGATGGCCTATCGTCGTGAGGACAAATCATTCTAGCCCGGACTTTTGCGAAGAGAATTTGTGAGTACTAGTTTTATAATTAATAGGATTAAGATTATAAGGTGTTAGTTTTACTTGTGATTATACTGTGTTAAATTGTGAATAGATTAAAGTCTAAAGTACATAGATACTTTGTGTTTTCCTTGTTTGCAATGTATGAGCCGGGTGATGGAGATAGTGGGGTCAGCGTAGCTGACTTCACTGTCCCTAAAAATCCTGGGGGTCCCGGTGCTCCGACATATATAATTATGTATTAAATTCTGTCCTACTTAAACTATAAATATTGCATGCCTTAATTGGTAGAACATAGTGTACTGCACATTCACCTAACACCATGCAATGTACCTATTATAACCTGTGTTCAGCAATAAAGATTTGATTGATTGATTGATATTCATATTATTCATTTTTATATTATATTAAATAATTATTTTACTTATAATTTTTTTATTACGTATCGATGGCGTCATAACATTTACCAACCCGAGACGTTATATAATTATTAAGGAAAATACTATAATTAATTAGCTGCCTTTGCGCGTCATTGCCCACATGGTATGTATACAAAATGTAGCCTACGTGTCGATGTATATGCATAATATGACATTTTTGACCATTGCAAAACCTTTGGACATTTTGGACCTTTGGACACCCTACAATATGTAGGTTTTGAGGCAACTTTTGTGATGTCATTATACAAGTGTATACGAATTTATAGCTTGGTATCTCGAATTCCGTGGTGAAACCCTAAATTGACTGGACTAAGAGGAGTCCCGTGCCCAACAGTGTGACGGTTATGTGTATATTTCGTACCTTAAAGCCCTCCATAGCAGAAAATCCCAACACGGTGTCCGTACCACCCTCCCCCACTCCGAACACGTAACAATACCTCGTATTCCTGCCTTCGCCAGTCACTTTTGTTAGCTTCATGTAGTTCTGTAAACAAATAACAAAATAAATAAAAAAATATTTCCGGACATTATGACACAGCGCTATCTAGTTCCGTGCTAAGCAACGAGGCTTGTGTTACGGATACTAGATAGTTGATATACTACATATATACTTTTTTTTTGTAAATACATACAGATGTAGATACATCCATGACTCTGATACAAATGTTTATGCCCATCACACAAACATTTGTACGTACCGGGATTCAACCCATGGCACAGGCACATCCCACTGCTGGGCACGGGTCTCCTCTCGTTTGAGAGGGATTAGGCTATAGTCCACCACGCTAGCCTACTGCGGGTTGGCAGACTTCACATGCCATCGAGAAATTCTCTCAAGCATGCAGGTTTCCTCACGATGTTTTCCTTCACCGTTTGAGCATGTGATAAATACGCACATAACTTCCTAAAAGTCAGTGGTGCGTGCCTTGGGTTCGAACTCGAGACCTCTGACTTCTCAGTCCACTGGTGTCACCACTAGGCTACAGATATATTTGTCGGCGCAGGAAGGCCTTCATCAGAATTCATCGTGTATTCAGTTGTTGTGGGCGTATTTTCGATAGGGAGGCATCATATCGCTTGTGACTTCTTATTATAATCAGATACTAGGGCACACTATCCGGGCAGATTACAAGCGATTCGTCGCAGACGTGGCGCGCTTGCGGTTCCCGTTCAGCTCGTCTCCATCACAAGATATCCGCACCGCTTCCATTCACACGACGCTCCGCTAGAGCGACTTTGACAAAAGTCACTGTCAAATTTGACATTATCGACGACGCACGCATGCGCCGTCATATTTATTATTATTTAAAATGGGATGGAGCTTTCTTACCTGTGGTGGTATCACCAACGTGAAGTACTGGTTATCGGCATCAGCACTAAGAAGGTCTACCAAAAGCCGGGGTCCTCCCAACCATTGTTGAGGCTCCGAGAAACAAGCTGGCTGCAATGACAAAAACAAACAGATTTTAAAAGTCAGAACTGGACATTGAAATGTGTGTGTATTAGTGTACACACGTAAGAAGTGAAACTTCTTTATGACATAATTTTTCGGAAAATGATTTACTATTTACAACTTCACAGATATTGGTTGAATAAAGCTAAATTAGATAAAGTTTATGCAAAAGGCTTTTATTATTTGACATACATAAAATATTATATTATTATTGAAATATTATTTTTCACGTCACTACTGAGTTTCAGAAAGAAATAAGGCGCGTAACAGAAAAACGTGATTTAACATAAATAATTTAAGGTGTGTTCCACTGACCGCTCAAAACGCTCACGCTACGTGTATTTACATAGGATTTTGCTCATTGTGAGCGCACCTTTAAAAATAAATATGGCGCGTAACGGAAAAATGTTACCCAGAAATAAAGATGGCGCGTAACAGAAAAACGTTAACATTGCTATAAAATTTCTCCCATACGCCGATAAAAAAGTTTCACTTAAAAAATATCCAGTCGAATTGATAACCTCCTCCTTTTTTAAAGTCGGTTAATAACAACATTATCAGTCAAATATTTATTTTAAGGACCGACTTAACGACTAATGAAAATGCATTAGTCGTTAAGCCGGTCGTTACCCCGCATGCGGGTTCTGAAATAAAACTCATCGGTCGATAACTCGGTCGATTAAGAGCGTGCGGGTGCTCCCGCAGGCGGACGCTAGCGTCCACTGAAAATGATTTCCCGAATGCGGAAAAAATGCGTTTCAAATATCTCCCGTACCCCGCATGCGGGCGCATAGAGACGTATAGCATAGCGAGACGAACTCTGTGGTCTAGAGGTTCGAGTACCGGACTGTTGATCACTTATATGTGATGAATATACGTGTATGGAGGGAAGGAGGTGATAGTCCCTCCACTGGTAAAAGAGGATCCTCCGACCAGGCGAGGTGTTGAGCCTGGCGGGCTAACAGCCCAACGGTTGATGTTGGGTGGTTGTATATAATTATATGCTATATCGCGCGCATATTTCACTTGCGCGATATAGGATTATTTGCGTCATCGCGCTGCGTTCGTAGTTCTTATGTGGCGAGATAGATGTCGCTACAAGCGTTTGTGTTCGTCTGGGTGTTTCCTATGTATATAATAAGCATAAACATTTGTACCCGAGTCATGGATGTATCTATGTATAATATGTATGTATTTACAAAAAAAAAGTATATAAGTATTATAATTAGAGTTGCACCGAATATCCGGTATCCGGTATCCGGCCAAACAACTATCCGTTGCATCTCTAATTCGTAATCATTGACTAACGATTATGATCGATTAAGTGGTAATGGATTCCGCGCGTCATTAGGGTAACAGACAGTGGATGTGTTAAAACATAAATATACCTCTTCATGTAGCCAGAACGATGTCTTCAATTCAACATTTAACTTCGAAAACTCTGGTCTATGTTTGGCAACGAGCTGAAATAAGAAAACAAGAAAAAATACAAACGGTTCTAAAAAAAATATCCGCACATTATGGATGGTTTTCATTAGGGATGTTATGGATATGATATTTCGGATCTGGATACGGATATGGATATAGGAATAAAATTATATCAGTCTCGGATACGGTTACGGATATGTAATTATTTCGGATTATCCGTTAGTTTCGGTTACGGATATTAGATGAAGTTTCAGTTATGTACCTCCTTTCCACCGCCACCTCGTTTCTGACAAGTTTTGATCACAATGTTTACATTTTGCAGAATCTACATTACTAACTTGAAAAAAAAAATCGAAATTGAACCTGTCTTGATAAAAAAATGTCCAAATTGAAAAATATGTCGTTTTATTTAGATTCCGCCCTTATACGAAAACTATCCGCAACTTGTGAAACGGATACGGTTACGGATACATTTTTATTTCGGATATCCGATAGTTTCGGTTACGGTTACGGAGCTCCACAACATCCCTGGTTTTAAAATCAAAAGGTTTTTATTTCAAATAAACTTTTTCAAGCACTTTTAAAACGTTATGATTCTAGTTGCATCATGCCGTAATCCGCAAGAAAACTGTATCCCTGATCCGCAGATTGCGTGGCAGCTGCAACGGAATTCTGAGAACTGTAGTTGATAGGGTCACGACTCCGCGCTATGGGCAGCTCTTATTAAGCGGGTAATCTAAATTGGTTTCCCTTGTATGTATTATTGTAATTTTATTTTATTTTATTTGAATTGTATGGATCATGTTATCTGAATTAAATGCATTTGAATTTATATTACGACACAGCGCCATCTAGTTCCAAACAAAGCAGCCAGGCTTGTGTTACGAATACTACTTGAATGATACTGATACACCGTTGACGTGTAAAACGCTATGTTTGTATTTAATACATGCTCGAACGGTAAAGGGAAACATAAAAAAACAAAATCTAAATAGAATAGAATAGTAGTTTATTGTTTTCAATATTACAGTCATCATTGTAGTAATTAGGTACTTACAAAGCAACTATAATACCGAAAGCAAACGGTTGAAGTGTCAGCTTATGCTTAGGCCACCCTAGGGGGTTGCCCAGCGCTGGTTTTCAGCTTCAACCCTTGACGCCCGTTTACAACCATACGCAACTAAGTAGATATTTAATTTTAATTATTAAATTTATTTAAATATCATATTTATTCATAGTAGGCCACATTTAATTGGCTCTTTTTGAACCGACAATAGAGACAGCCCCGCTAGACAGACTAGCTTGTTAGACTCACAGCAAATGGGTTGATAATGAACAAAAAAGAACGGTACAAATGGGCATGTTCATCATACAAGCAAAACGGAACCTCCCTGATTGCACCTTTTGAAGGGGTAGGGCATAGCGAGATTCCTCGCTCAAATCTCGCTGCCCGACTGGGGAAGTACCTCCTCCTTACAGAACACCGCAGTGAAACAACAAAAGTTGTGTTTCTGCGAGTGAGTAAGGTTACCAGAGCTCGCTAGGGAAGTGACTATTCTGACAGCATGGGAATTCCGTTTGCTGTCAGTTTATTAACTCATGTGCGTGTGGTGTGAGGGCCACTTCGTCAAATCTTTTTAAAATGTGCCTAGGATTTAGTGAACATTCCAAAACAATTGTGGAAGTTGGAATCAGAATTTGTGAAAGTCAAATAAGCGAGTTATATATAGCCTGTGTAAAGTTGGGTAATAAAGTTGTACTATTGGCGTGAATGGAATCGGTTCATTAGTATTTATTGGCGAACCTATAGTCGCCAATAAATACTAATGAACTGATAATTGCATTCACGCCTTATTTGAACCTTATTTAATTAGTAATTTTAATAGCGAATAGAGCGACATACTATGAATGTAATTGTATGGGTGCATCGATTATAATTGTATACAAATTAATGTCGATACCATATTAAATAGAAACATGAATATTATATTGTGACTATAGGTGCTCTTAAATCCAATCGCTAGTCGAGTCACAGGAAACGGCTTCCTTTTTCGTACATGCTTGTAAATATCGGCCCATTTTTGTAAGTCACAATGGTCAGTTCAAATCGTTTGGGGGGCGATTCTCGAAATGTCAAAGTCAAAATATCATTTATTCAAAGTAGGCCACATTTAATTGGCTCTTTTTGAACGTCGAAAATAAAGACAGCCCCCAAAAACGCCCACCCTTCACGGCTACCCAGTGTTTTTGCTTGGAAGAAGCGGCGCAACAAATATGTATATATTATTTTGTAGTATATTGTAATATGATAACACACACACACACACCATTGGCATCCGTGGAAGCACTGTTGTGGCTCCAGGTGAAATCCAGCGTCATGCACCCTGTTGCACAGAGCTGCATGACATCATGCTAATCTGGAGACCCATCTGGTCCAGCCGTGAGACAATTGAATAGACTTTTTAAATTAAATTATTGTTATTCTTTTTATATATATAACATTATCTAATCTATTGTTTTTATTTTTTTGTAACCTACATATCTGTAGTATTGTGTCTCATTGTTGCACCGAATAAATTTTATTTACTTTACTTACTATTTACTCTACCTAAGAAATAAATAAGCAGATTGTTGAAAAACCAGTTAGAATAAAGTTATAAATTCTACGCGACGACTTCGCGAAAAACAGTTAGTTAAACAGTTATTAATATTCCAGGAAGACCTGCTTTCAACTAACTTGGTCGTGAACCACTTTTGGACCATATGAATCAAAAAAATAATAACTGATCGTAAATTTGGCGTATGTAAACCCTACAAATCAAAACAAAGACTCAGAAATACGTGTTATGCATTTAAATTGGCAGTTATTGTCTAAGATCCGGCTGCAAAATCACTACGGTCATAGCGTGCATTGTCACAGACAGAACTGTGTTGCTGGGGAGTTTGTTGCGCCGCTTCGCTTCCCAGCAAAAACACTGGGAAGCGGTGAAGGGCGGGCGTTTTTAGGGGCCGTCTTTGTTGTCGAAGGTCGAAAAGAGCTTAAATTTGGGCTACTTTGAATAAATTATATTTAGATTTTTATGGTTGCAAAAATGCTTTAAGTTGTGAATCTGGCTGCGAATAGATTGCGGCTGAATGGGCAACGGCAACCATACCTATTCAAGTTATTTACATATAATATGTACTGCTACGGAATGGATTGTAGTTTATTTTCATTGCAAGTGTTTTTTTTGGCATATGACAAATCTACATAATATATTTAATCGTTTGTCTTGACTGATCCATCAAAGCAGAGTCTAAACCACAGGGTTTACAAACTATTATGATGAAAACATCCACTAAGAAAGGAATTTTTGTTTGAAATTCGACCCCTTAGGAGGTAAAATAAGGGATAAACGGTTGTATGGAAATCCGTTATTTTCAAAGTTACAGATATATAATAGAATATACAAGTTTTTGTTTCGAAATAATGAAACATGTATATTGGGATATTTTAAAATTGATCCTAGAGGGTGAAATAGGGGTTTAAAGTTTATATGGGATGTCCGTCATTTGTAAAGTAAGAAGAATGAAATTTAATATTCAAGCTCAGCAAAAATAAATTATATTGCATACGTGTTTCGTCATTCTTAAAAATTCAACCTAACCTAAAAGAAATTTGTATTGAATTGCGCGGGCGAAGCTGCGAGCATCAGCTCATATGATAATATATAAATAAAAAAACTCGCGGAGGAATTTTATTGGCATCTTGGCAAAAATAAATTGCCCAGTATTAATTATACCAAAAAAATAGAATTTGACACGTACACTATGAATGTAATTTTATTATAAATAGTACATTAACTAATATTTTGCATACCCACTGGTAACGCCATCTTTTGATTTTTCTATGCATTAGAATTTCGTATATAGATAGTCCTGTCATCTTTGACTTTACTGTCTGAATAGACGAGCATTATCCCTTTTTCCCTCTCTCCAACGCACGCGGCGACCATTTTCGCCATCTTGAAAACGACAGTCCGTTTCGAAACTGTACCGCGGAGATATCGCGCTGCGCTGCACCGCGCCGCTTCGCTTCTAAAATCCTTACCTTGTGATGAACATTACCGCGAGTGAAATCTAGGAGATACATGTGAAAGACAATATCAGTGCTGCCATCAGAACGCCGCTGTTTTATGCCGAACGGATCACGCCGTCAGAGAACCGGTGCCACGTGCTGCCGAAATCCAGGTGCGTGTCCTCACACTCCTAGCTCGTCTATTCATCCCTATAATCACCACCTCTAGGCGATCACCAGAATCCTTACATTACAGTCCACTTAAAAGAAAAGAAATATAATTTTCTCGATCGCCTTTCATAAATGGTAAAATTTCTATACCATTTTGTGGTCCTTTCGAGCCGGACTCAATCTAATATATCCCGCGATATTATCTAATAAAGCCCAATTACCAGGCGTACACTTCGTTCGAGGATCTGTATTGTATCATTAAGCGCATACAATCGTAGTTGGAAGGTAGAAGTGCGAATCACAGCGCCGCCGCCACGGCAGCGCCGCCCTTGCGAACGCCGCGACTACCTCCTATCGAACTTATGTCGTTTGATGGCGATATACGGAACTGGCCATTATTCTATGCTAGCTTTAAATCAACAGTGCACGATAATGACTCTCTGACAGATGCTGACAGGTTGTATTATTTATTAGGTAAACTGTCACCGAAAGCGCATTCCGTATTTGCGGGTGTAACTCCCAGTGCTGAGAATTATCAGGTGATATTCCAGTCACTCCTTGATAGGTATCAAGATACTCGCGTCCTCGCGTCCACCTACTTTGATCAAGCTTTAAATCTTAAACTGTCCGGACCCGCCTCTGTTTCGAATTTCCAGCTGTTCATAGATAACTTTATTACCGCCGTTAACGCCCTTAAAAACTTGAAATTTGAAGATTTTCCGACTTTATATTATTACACCTTGCTTTAAAAAAGTTCGACCCAGAAACTGTTCGTGCCTTCGAGATGACGGAACGTAATCATAAAATACCTACTCTAGATAGGTTCTTTTCGTTCATCAAAGATCAGTGCCGAATATACCATAATACGCAGCCTAGTGCATGTAGCTCGTCAAATGATAATTACGGTAGACAAAGGTTGAAGAAATCACTAAATAGCAAGCGTAATCCCGTCCCTCCTAACCCGCAGTCTTACGTAGCATGTTCAGATTCTAACAATAAAAATTCAAAGTGTCTGTGCAATAATATTGATCACGACCATTATTTTAAATGTCCCGCTTTTAATAATTTAGATCCGACTGCTCGTTTTAAATGTGTGAAAGAAAACAAAGCTTGCGTTAATTGTTTAAGCATAAAACATAAAACAAGTGATTGTTCTAGTAATTCTAAATGTCGCTTATGCAAGCAGCGGCATCATACATTGTTGCATTTCGATAAAAAATCGCCGGTTTCTGATGAGTCCCTCAAACCCGACCAGTCTGTTACGTCAGCGCGAGCCGTTCCAAGCGCCGGGACTACGGCCGCCCCGCACGCCTCCCAGTCAGAGGTATCGTTGTGTACGACATCCATTGCGTATGACCGCGGACCTTTGTAATGGGACTATTCGGTAAGCACCAGTATTAAAAAAAACTGCGTTAAAAGAAACCGACTTCAAAACTAAAAGGTTAAAAATAACTTAATACTTAACTTAACTTAACTTCTTTTTATTAGTTTTAAAGGTATGAAGTCGGTGCCAGTGCCTGGTTGTACACTACGCGATGGGTGTACATACCTTTACATTTGGCTTGGCACCGTCTTCATACCTTTAAAACTAATAAAAAGAAGTTAAAACTGTATTAAGTTATTTATAACCTTTGTAATAATAATAAAAAAAGGAAGAATTTTAAATAAATATAATTAATTTAATTTGAAATGTAATTATAAATATAAAATGTGTAGGATGTGTGTAGCTCCTAAATGAAAACAACAAACAAACAAATAAAACAAATACCTTATGGGTTCGGGCGCCTTGGAGCTTACACCTAAAAATTAGTTTGCCGGAATAGGTCTATCGGAAGGATTGAACCTTTAATCGTCCGGTGGGAGGCTAAATAAAGAAATCAAACAAGAACTTCCTTTTGTTTCTTTAATTATAAGCCCGTAGCTTTCAGCAAAATAACAAAGTTACACAAAAAATATTAATAACTAGTTAAAATTAAAAACTAGTATAAATTATTAACTACAGGAAATTATTAAAGTACAGGAGATTATTGCATCTTGAGTATGATAACTAAATTAGTTAAATTAAATTTAAAATAAACATACCAGGGGGTAGTAAACCAGAAATAAACTAAAATAAAACCATGTGACGTGGTGAGCGTCGGGTGAGCGCTGGATGAGTCCCTCAGCAAAACGACCAAGTTAAGTTCATGGGAGAAGGCCAGAACTTAACACGGGAACAAACAAATGGAAAATATCCTTAGAAGAAACTATCAGAAGAAACCATCGGAAGAAACGCCAACAGCGGGCTGTAACAAATTGTATAGATTACATTACGGCAAGGCAAAGTGATCAATCCGAGACGCGGCACTTTAGCATTAAAAAGGTCTTACCGTTTCTTCCTCTTCGAAATACGAAGCAAACTAAATGTTTCGGTACGAGATTCCGACCATAGGCTGTAACAAAATTTGCAGGTTAAGGCACGGTGAGGCAAAGTGAAAAATCCGTCAAACGACACTTTAAAAGTTGATGGATCTCACCGTTTAGTCCTCCTTCCTTCCTCAAACTATGAAATGCGCCATGCGGTCTCCTCACACCAAAGACATCAGGCCAAAACAAATTTATAGGGACGTCATCACGGCACCACTATAAAAACCTAATATATGCCGTACTATGGCATTAAAATTATGCGTAATCCAGCCGAGGATGGCTAAGATTCGCCTTGATAAAAAAACTTAAAGGCGAAGATTCATTTTTGAATCGTCAACCGGTAGATGCTGGTCGAAGAGTGAGTAGCCGTCTGATCTGTCACTTACGTCAAAACTCGAGAAAAATACCACAGATAAAATAAAAATCAAATTAGTGACGCGAAACAGACTAAATAGGCCGAAGGCATGTAAGGAGCAAAAAGGCTCGTTACATTACATCCCTCCCCAAAAAAAAATAAAAGAAAGTAATTTCTTTTATGCCAGAAAAAAACAAAAGAGCATAGCAAAAACCCTTCTTTTAAAAAAATGGAACTAAACTAATACATTCCTATAACAAAAAACTAATACTATTCTTAAAAGAATACAAACAAACCAAGAGAATAGTTAAGCCACAACATAACAGACTTACTATAAAATAAAGCAATATGAGTGCAGATAGGTCACTAACATAACCGACTCACTACAAAACAAAACAACAAGAACCAACATGAGTGCAGTTAAGTCACTAACATAACTGAACCATAGCACAACTTGAACCAACATGAGTGCAGTTAGGCACCTTCGCCACTGACTAACTAGTTACATCCAAGAGATACCACAAGTACAGTTAAGCGCAACCGTAGCTGACCAAAATGATAAACTATTCATACCAATTTGAGTACGGTTAGGCACCATCGCCACCGACTAGCAAGAAACAAGGTAAAATAATTTCTTCTACAGTTAGGCGCAATAGCCGCTGTTTTACAAGAATAACCAACAAAAAATGTCCATATGAGTACAGTTAGGCACCCTCGCCACTGACTAGCTGGAACAAAGGCAAAATATTTTCTTCTACAGTTAGGCGCAATAGCCGCTGTTTTACAAGAATAACCAAAAAAATGTCTGTCCATATGAGTACAGTTAGGCACCCTCGCCACTGACTAGCTGGAACAAAGGTATAACCGTGAAACACAGTTTAAAATCTCTACATCAACAAGGATGTAGGAAAATATAAAGGAAGAATGTTGTGATCGGCTCAACACCACCAATCTCCCGAGCACAAACATCTCCAAAACCAAACGCATATTGTGATCGGCTCAACACCACCAATCTCCCGAGCACAATAGCGGAAAAAAACTGCATCCTGTGATCGGAACAACCTCCGGGCACAGGTAGCAAAAACAAACGCATACTGTGATCGGAACAACTCCACCGACCTTCCGGGCACAAGTAGCGAAAAAACAAATGCATATTGTGATCGGAACAACTCGACCGACTTTCCGGGCACAATAGCAAAAACAAATGCATATTGTGATCGGAACAACTCCACCGACTTTCCGGGCACAATAGCGGAAAACTACGAAATCAAGGAAATAGTTATACCGAGATCCGTAAAAAAAAATATATGGAAATGTCTACAAATGAGAACAAAATCTCAAGTATCCAAATCCATACAAACTAACTAAGGTTTTGCATCCTAACACAGAAAACAAGGCTGGCTAGGAGCAAATCCTAGACACCAAAAGACAATACTTAAAGTGTATAAACATAAGTATGTATACAGATCTTGCATACAAGCATGAATAAAAATTGTATACAAGATTGTATAAAAAACAAATAACATATAAGATCTTTTGATATGAATAACATAAATGAGTGTGGGGAAAGTTATAGCCTTAAATTGTCCTAAGTTATATTTTAGAAAGGTAAGAAATGAATTCAACAAATTTATATGAGTTTACCTATCATACTTCCTCATTCAGTGCACTATAAACCAATCATTCATCCTATCATACTTCAAACTAGTATAAGTGCGCCTCAAACAAAATTATCAAAATCAAGACTAACGCTTGGAACCAAAAATTAGAATTTAATTATGTCTTTAACATGATAACGGCCAGTAGTACCCTTACTAAGATCTTTTAGAATATAAACGTTATCAGAAATCTTTTCAATAATTTTACATTTAATAAACTTAGGAGCAAGTTTTGCCGAAAAATAAGTAGGTGCATGAGATTGAACAAAACTCCTTCTCCACACTTCATCACCCAAATCAAAAGAAATGACTCGTCGACCCTTATTATAATAGCGAGCATTACGCTGATAAGCTTTTAACAAATGAGATTGAACTTTAACAAAAATATCACCAAGTGAATTAAGAGAATCAGCATAGTGAGTTCTATTGGAAACCTCCAGTTCACTCAAATTATCAATAGAATTACTCAAACGATGTAAAGAAGCATCAAAAATAAGTTCCCTTCCAAACATTAAAAAGTTAGGTGTGAAATCTGTAGCAAGATTAACACTATTATTTAAAGCTAATTGAACATGAGGTAAATATTTAGACCAGGTTCTATGATCTTCATTAACATAACAAGATATACAAGTTTCAATAGTTTTGTTATATCTCTCAACAGGATTATTCTGAGGAGTATACAAAGTATTAAAGAATATTTTAGTAATATTATAACCTTTCAGAAATTCTACAAAGTGTTTTGAAGTAAATTGTGTACCATTATCACAAACAATTATCTTAGGACAACCAAATTTAAGAAATATTTCTTTTTCAAAAAGTTTATTAATTACTCTAGTAGTAGCATTTATCATGGGAAAAATCCAGCAGTATTTAGTGAAAACATCAACGACCGAAAGAATATATTTATGACCTGAATAAGTTTTAGGTAATATACCTATAATATCTACTGAAAGCATTAGCATGGGTCGATCAACTTTTTTAGGGTTAACCATAATACCAAAAGGAGGATGAGTGGTATGTTTATAAGCTTTACAAGTATCACAAGCTAGAATATATTGTTTAACACTATTAAACATTCCTTTCCAAAAATAATGTTGTTTTAATTTATTTAAAGTTTTATGAATGCCAAGATGACCAGAATTAACATCATCATGATTTGAACGAATTGTATCTATAATATGCTCTTTAGGAATAACTATCTTCCAATTAAGGCGACTGTTAGGGTCAAACTTACTTTTACAAAATTTATATAAAGTTTTATTTTCTACTCTAAAATTTTTATATCTGCAAGGAGATTTCTGACATTTAATAAATAATTTTTTATACCAAGGGTCATAAATATCATCATCAGGTAATACTAAATTGATTTGAGAGGTTCCTATAGCGTTAACTTCAATACGAGACAAAGCATCTGGGACTAAATGTAAAGATCCTTTTTTATGAACTATATCAAAAGTAAATTGAGAAATTCTAGCAGCCCAACGTGCTAAACGTCCACTAGGGTTGCTTAAACCTAAAAGCCACTTTAAACTAGCATGATCAGTTATTACACTAAACTTCATTCCTTCAACATAAGGTCTGAAATGTTCTATTGAAACTAAGATAGCAAGTAACTCACGTTCTGTGGTACTATAATTACGTTCACATTTATTGAGTGATCTAGAATAGAACGCAATAGGATGTTGATTTCCATTATCATCCTCTTGACTCAAAACACTACCGATGCCAACAGAACTGGCATCACAATGCAAAAAGAAAGGTTTTTCAAAATTAGGACATTGCAAGACAGGAGCAGTAGTTAATGATAGTTTCAGCTCAGCAAATGCATTCTCAGCATCATCATTCCAACAAAGTAATTTTCTAGAGTTTTTACTACCAGCTGTTAATTTAGTTAAGGGAGAAGCAATATCAGCAAATTTACAAATGAATCTACGGTAATATGAGCATAAACCAAGAAAGCTACGAAGTTGTTTAACGGTTTCAGGACGAGGAAAATTTTTAATGGTGTCTAATTTAGAAGGATCAGTATGCAAGCCATTACTGTCAACTATATAACCAAGATAACGAAGTCTATCTTTACAAAAATTACACTTTTTTAAATTAACTGTCAATCCAGCATCTTTTAGAATATTATAAATTTTATGTAAGTAATCTATATGTGTATTAAAATCCGAATTTACACAAATTAAATCATCTAAATAACAGAACACCGTATTGTCAAATTCAGGACCAAAAAGTTTATCTACTAGTCTCTGCAACTCAGCCGGTGCATTAGTGAGACCGAATGGCATGCGAACAAATTCAAAAAGTCCTTTTCCCGGAACAACAAAAGCAGTCTTCTCTCGAGAAGATTCTTCTAGAGCGATTTGTAAAAATGCTTTAGAAAGGTCAATGGTACTAATATATTTAGCTCCCCCAAGGTTATCTAATATCCTAGAGGTATAAGGAAGAGGGTAAGAATCCTTTACAGTGACTGAATTTAAACGTCTTGAATCTAAACATAATCTAGTACTGCCATCCTTCTTTTCTACCGCTAAGACAGTTGAACACCAAGGTGATTTAGAAGGTTGAATGATACCCTCCTTCAATAAAACTTCCACTTCATCAAAAAGTTCTTTCTGCTTTGCAGGACTTAAAGGCCAATATCTTTGTTTGAAAGGTTCACTAGTGACATTAATTTTATGTTTAACAAGATGAGTAAGACCTAAGCCTTTCTTTTCATAAGAAATATTTTCAAAAAGTGAAATAGTATCTTTTAATTTTTGTTTCTCAGAAGGAGCAAGTTCACTAACAGAAGTAACAGTACAAACTTGAGCTTTATGGCTTTGAACATAAGTTATATTTTTCCATAAGTCTTTAGCTAAATCAAAAGTTAACCAAAAATCAAAACCCAAAATAAAATCAGGCTGAAAAGAAGGTATAATTAAAAAGTTAATATTTCTTGTTAAATCATCACAAGTAACAGGCAATTCCATAGTACCAATAATTCTTTGTGAAGAACCATCAGCTGTATAAGCAGCACCAGAATTAGAATTAATTTTATAACCTAAATGTAAAAACTTTTTATGCATATTAGAACCTAAAACACATCTATTAGAACCACTATCTAACAAACCGGAAAAAGTATGTTTACCTACAGAAAACTTTATAAATGGTCTACTATCACTATGTTTAACAAATAGAACAGGAGCTGATTTATAAATTTTGAAAAATGTTTTTAAATAATCTAACCAACCTGCAAAGTCTTGGTTACGAGTAACATCATCAGGTTTGTGACATTTAGTAAAAGTTTTGTTCATCGAGGTACTCGCAGTTACATCAATAACAGGGGCTCGATGAAACCTAATCAGTTTTTTGACTCCTTAGAGTTCTTATTATTTATATTACAAACATCACAACTTTTTGACGTGACTCCAACCTTTTTACACTTAAAACAAATGACTCCAGGAATTGATGTACATTGTCTAAAATGGTGTCCGGATTTCTCGCATTTCAAACAAATGGACTCAGTTGAAACTGCATTAAACTTGGTTGTAAGTTTGTCAGTCTTAAGATCCTTAGAGGATTTCCTATTGACAAAAACCTCAAGTTCTTTCGCCAATTCAAGGAACTGATCCACTGAATCAATACGTTTACCAAAAATAAATGGTGTATAAATAGATAACATATTGTGTTTTATTATATTAATTAAAACCGCTTCAAATAGTGGGGAAGAAAGACGACTAGCCATGTCCACAATTTCTGTAATAAAGTCTGGCAGAGATTCAGAATACTTCTGTTTCCTTGTACGAAGGTCATTCTCCAAAAAGTAATCAAAGTCTGGCCTGTCAAAACGTTTAAGTAAAGCAAGTTTAAGCTCATGCCATGATGGAATGCGGATACGTACTGTGCGAAACCATTTAAGAGCAATACCGCTTAGCAAGTCTGTAAAAGAACCAACCAATAACATTTCATCAAAATTTTTATATAAAAAGTATTCTTCAACTCTAGTTATAAATTCTCTAACGCAAGAACTCCCATCGAATATAATTTTACTTCTTTTTAAGTCAGGCAACTTAATTGCAGAAGGCAAATTCTTTTTAATATGATCATTAACCAAAGCATTTCTCGAATTAAATGAAGGCAAAGCATGTACCGCAAAAGCTGAAGAAGAATGTGCAAACTTGTCATTCTGATCAAAAGAATGATGTACTTCTGTCAAATTAATCATGTCAGAAACATGTGCACTGGCATCAGGAATAGCGCAAGCACCATCAGATTCTAAATTATTTTCAGCAGCTGGAGGCAGAGAAAGCTGAAGTTCCTTATCCATGATGAAGTTGAGCAAAAAGCAAAGTTCAAAAGTCATAAAATATTTAAGGTTAAGTTGAAATATTATTAAAGTTATAAGTTATTTTTATGAAAATATCAAAGTGTTTGGCAATGAGAAGATGCAATAATATCTTACAATATAAGTTTGAGCACAATAATCATTGATAACTAAGTTAAACTTAAGTTCACAATATAATTAAATATAACAAACAATAGTACACAATATTGTCAAAAGAAAAATATTGTCTACACAAAATTAACAAAAGAGTTAAGAGTATATTATGTTGTTTACAACAACAGTATTAAAATTTGTAAAGTTCAAACAAAACAATGTGTTTTATAAATAACACTAGGTATTCAATCATAAGAATTGAATAAAATAGAATATAAGATGCAATAATAACCATAACAAGATAGAAAGCTACTCCAATGTCCCTGTTTATGGCGACAATTGTAATAATAAAAAAAAAAGAGGAGAATTTTAAATAAATATAATTAATTTAATTTGAAATGTAATTATAAATATAAAATGTGTAGGATGTGTGAATTAAGTACGGCAGCGCAGGAGAATACAAAAAAAACCGAAATTACTTATAAAGGTTTATTAAAATAAGAATTACAATAAAGATATTATTAATTAGATGACAATCGTTCTGCGATAGAAACAAAAGTGACGGTGTCAATTGCGGGGCCTTCGAGGTTTCCGCCGTCCTGGAATAATTGTGCTGAGCTTGCGGCACGTGTAAGTCGCTGGCTTGTTGCATTGCTTACGAAATATCTAGGTCGATGCTACATAGGCGATCAGCAGAGTTGTACGTCGTATAACATCTCCCTCCCGAAGATCAGCATCTATTTGAGAACCTTAGTTGAAAATAGTGCTGTAAGACTGGGCTGGGCTTGATCAGCTGTTTTCTTATTACCAATTTCGGCGTAGATGTCTTGGTTTTCAGCATCTTCAGCAGGTTTTGGGGGATTTTTTTCATGAAGTCCTTTCTTGCAATACCGTCGAATTATTAATCCAATGCTTAGTATTATAGCGCTGAATATAATTATGTATAAAGGTATGGTTGTATGATACAGGCTATCAATTTGTGTATGATTCAGATTGATTATTGGTTCCAGGGACATCTCAGCGTTCGCGGAATGCAGCTTCTTTAAATCAATGGTGTTGAGTTTAATTGTTCTTTGTGTGGAAATATCCTTTTGTTCTTCTACAGCAGATATATCCTTTATGGTTAAAACTTGTCCTTTTATATGGTCATTGTAGTTGGCTATCATAAATTCGGGGGTCTGTATGTAGCAATTCTTGGGTAACGTAACTAAATAGCTTCCTTGGATAGTGTTGAATAGAGTTTGTGTGCAAGACAGATGAACTTTAGTAGGCTTAGGAAGGCTGATGACATAGTGTTTGTCGTCCAGTTGTTCCATGGCTGCGGTGTTGAGGATTACGGACGTATACTGGCATGAGACGTCGATCTGTTGTTTCGTAAGTAGATGGCGTAGGCAGTCTCGCTGCTTCCCGAAGCGGTGACTGGCTTTATCTTCACAGAGGTACCATGAACTATACTTCGGACATTCTGTCTCTATGTACATTATATCCTCATTATGAATTGCTGCATAAGGATAGGAGGGGATTAAGATCATATTATTCTTATTGGGAGCTATTGCTAACTTGTACAATTCATAGGAATCAGGATAGATAATGGGAACTTTAAGAACTACTACTAACGATCGACTACTATAGTAATAACCTAACTTTATAATATCTAAAAATTCTCTAAAACTAACATCTAATAATTCATCTCTTCTGTATAGAAGACTTAGTTTATTAGTAATATTTTTATATTGATTAAAATTTATTATAGAGTGGTGATTGCTTTTAGCGCGAATAAAAGCTAGTAAATTTTCTAATTTAATAAGCTCCTCAGATAAGTTTTCTATGTTGTCGTCCAAAATCAAAAGGAATTGAGCGAGGTGAGCATATTTTACTAAATCAGCTTCAAACTTAGTCTCATTATATATCATAAGATTGATTAACTCGTCTAATTTTCTCTGATTTTAACTAAATTATCTATTGTTTCCATATTTTGTGACATCCAATTTTTATTCAGACTCATATGGACATTGACTTCATTAGCTATTTTATTCTCATTTTCCTCTAATAATTTTATAGCATTGTTATATTTTAGGGCATCTGTATAATCCAAGTTTCCAGATATGCTTTTTATAACGGAACCTAATCCATCTATTAATCCTCTTTTAACTCGGTTTGGTTCGAATGATTGTAACTGTTCAGATAGGTTAATAATTTTCGTAGTTAGATATTCAAGATGAGGTTCATAAAGTGATAAAGTTCTATTATTAATTTGAGGGATAGCTTTATTTAACTGTGCTTTAACTAACTCCAAATTAATTCGAATATTATCCAGATCCACGGGCTGTAAAAAGGAATGATAGTGTAATACGATTTTTGTAGATCCTAGTTTGAAAGGAAGTATGCCGGGTCCATCTTCCAGATTGCTAAGTGTTATCTCCTCTGCCTGCACCAGACTTAGAATCAGTAGTATCCTGCAACAAACGGGCACTTTTGGGAACTCTCTTTAAACGCGATTTTGCTACGGGGCCACGTTTCTTTTTAGTATATATGTGTATAGGTAGGTCAGCCATAACTGTATCTTTAGTGTATCTGGGTGCTAATTTTTGACGGGCAGCGACCGGATTGCGTATGAATATATTTTGCTCTGGACTATAACTTGTTTCGGGTTCCCTATCTTTATTAATATTCTCAGTTATTGCCGTGCGTTTATGGAGAGATGTCTCATTAATTATATCATAGACTTTAACCATTCTGTCTCTGTGATCCTGGATGTATTGTTGTAGTAAATATTCTGAGAGGTTTATACCTATGGGGTCCCTGGGATCAAAGTGACCAGTTATAATATCTAATGGTCTGCATTTAGTAAAAGAGTGTATGGAACTATTGTAGGCTAGTAAGGCATACGTCATAAGATTAGTGACAGACTCTCCGCGTTGTTGCAGTTTTAAAATACGTAAATGTTCTAAAAGCGTTGAGTGTACGCGTTCCACCATACCATTTTCATTAGGTGTATATGCTAGGATTTTATGGTGATGAATTTGATGTAATCTAATAAATTCTAAAAATAACTGATTTGTGAACTCCGGACCTCTATCTGTTACAACCGTCAGGGGAACACCATGATGGGTACAGAATTTTAAGAGGGCTTGTACTACGCTAACTGCAGTTGCATCTCTTAAAAGATAAGCTTGAGCGTATTTGGAAAATGAATCTACTATTGTAAGGTATTTTTGTCCTTCGACGCTAAACAAATCTAAGTGAACAATTTCGAAGGGTCTACTTGGGGGTGGTACGATATGAAATTTCTGTTGTATTGGATTTCTATCGTACTTTGCCTGGCCACAGATGTTGCATTCGTTAATGTATTTGGTAACATGTTCTTTTATTTTGGGCCAATAGTACTTATGTGTTAATGCCAAATAACACTCATTAATACCACGATGGTTGGTTTTACCTTCGTGATATTTTCTTATGATTTCCTGTTGTTTTAGGTAATCTTTTACGTTTTCTAGTTCAAATTTTGTGAGAATAAGATTCATAGAAGAGCTTTTGAACTTATCCTGGATTATTGGTATTATTTTATACATCTCTAATGGAGGGTTTATTAGGATGCCGGTTTTCACTTTTGGGTTAACATACTCCTTGATTGCTTCTACTATATCATGTTCAAGATTTGACTTAGAAAGTTGTATTGCAGTTCGAGTATGATTCTCAAAAGGCTTTGAGACAGTGGGGCGACTTTTAATATCTTCGACTACGGTAAAGTATATCTGTTTGTTAAATTTATTTAAAGGTTCGTCTGAAATTGGTACTTCCAGAATAGGGTTTTCGGCATCGGTGTGAACTGTAGCAGTAGTGGAGCCTAATACAGAAGGGGGATTTTCAGTGATATTAACAGCTAAGGAACTGACTTCATCATTGTGAATCTCAATGCGGGACAAAGCATCAGCATTGGTGTTGGATTTACCTTGTTTATATATAACAGTGTAATCGTATTCGCTAAGCTTTAGTCGCCAGCGAGTGAGGCGGGAATTTGGCTCCTTCAGATTCATAACCCATTGTAGTGGTCTATGATCTGTTATTATTTTAAACTTTCTGCCGAAAAGGTATGGCCTGAAATATTTAGTGGCCCAAACTATGGCCAGTAACTCCTTCTCGATAGTACTGTAATTTATTTCACTACTGTTAAGCGTTCGTGAAGCGTACGCTATTGGTTTGTCGGAACCTATAGGTCCCTGAGAAAGGACCGCACCTAAAGCTAAATTGGAGGCATCCGTTGTTAATACAAACTCTCTGGAAAAATCTGGATATTGAAGTATTGGGTCATTTAATAGCAGGGTTTTACATTTCTCGAAACAGTCGGTGTAATTTTGGTCTAGTATTATCTTTGACCCTTTCTTCAAACATTGTGTCATAGGTTTCGTAACTTTTGCAAAATCGGGAATGAATTTTCTGTAGTACCCTAACAGGCCTAAGAATCTTTTTATTTCCGTAGGTGTTTTTGGTAAAGGATAGTTCGTTATTGCAGAAATTTTGTCAGGATTTGGCTTTATACCGTCCTTACTTATAACATGCCCTAAGTATGCAGTTTCTAATTTAAGAAATTCGGACTTATCAAGTTGAATTTTAAAATTGGACTCTCTTAATCTTTGGAAAACTTTCTCGAGATTAACTATATGTTCTTGCAATGAAGTACTAAACACAATTATATCGTCTAAATAAACTAGACATATGCTATTTTGGAGATCTTTAAGCACGTTGTCCATCACCCTTTGAAAAGTTGATGGACTGTTCTTTAAGCCCATTGGCATTCGCAAAAATTCGAAGTGGCCATTTTCGACATTGAATGCAGTTTTACAAATATCAGCGGGATTCATTTCCACTTGATAAAATCCACTTACGAGATCTAAGGTGGTAAAGTACTGACAGTTACCTAATTTATCTAGTACATCTGCAATATTGGGTATCGGATATTTGTCATCTAAGGTTTTCTCATTTAATTTGCGGAAATCTACAACAATGCGCCATTTCGTTTTTTCCGAGGCATCCGGTTTTTTTGGGACTACCCATATTGGGGAGCTCCAAGCGGAGTCTGATGGTCTTATTATGCCTTGTTGTAGCATTTTATTAATCTGGTCCTGGACTTCTTGTCGGTGAATATATGGATATCGGTATGTCTTAGTGTATACAGGAATTTCGTCAAATGTTTTTATAGAATGTTTGATTTTATTTGTAAACGTAAGTGCTTCACCTTCTACGTAAAATATGTCAGAATAACGCGAGCAAAGTGCCTCTAAATTAAGACGTTCTTCAACATTCAAATGATCTGTCCGGAGACGTGACAGTATTTCCTGAACTCGGTTATTAGTCTCTTTGGTGCTCGAGTATTCAGTATTATGAATTTCAGCTATAAGTGCCTGATCCATAGAAAATATTACATCATGCTTACCAGGATTCCTAATCTCTACAATACCTCTATTGCCTTTTACTGTAGTAATACATTCACTAACTAAACAATTAGACATTACTTGTTCCCTAACTAATACTTCTCCATCCTTTGCATTAATAGGTAACCTAACTAGTTTTGCTGTTTCAGCTGATATAACATCCTCATATAGATTAGCATTTCGAGAGTCATAGACTTTTATCGCGTTCGTGGCATGTTTCGTAACAAGAGCTTTATGTTTATAATCGATATTAGCTTCCCATGCGTCTAATAAATCAGATCCTATTAAACCGTCGAAATAATCATGAAAGCGAAATATCATAAATTTAACGTCACTAGCATCGTTGAACTCTGAAAAACAAGGTAAGGTTATTGAATAGTTATCCCTACTAGTTAAGCGCGCATTAACTACTTCGAAGGGGTCATAGTTTAGAGGGACATCTTTAAAATATTGTTCTATGACGTGAGGGCAAAGAAATGATTGATTCGCCCCTGTATCGATTAATAACTTTATTGGTGGGTTTTTGATCTGGATATAGGGTAACTGACGCTGAGTCTGTAAATTTATCTCTATTTTGACTTGTTTGGGTCCGCAGCCTTCAGAAAATCCGGCTGTTCATTATTAGGTGCTGAACCCTGACGAAATTCGTCACTATGACAACTTTCATTGGGCTCAATATAACCAGAGTGCTGTGGCGGTTCGTACAACGATTCAAATGAGTTACAATAGTATTCAGGATAGTCAAAAGTCTCGTAACATTGCTGATAAAAATCGGGATCATATTCGTTATTAATAGAGTCATATATTGCACATTCATTGAAGTTCATTTCTTTAGTTTTAAAATAATTGCTAGGCGGAGGGTTACCAGATTTCGACCAATCATGTCCCCTAATAAAGGAACTCGGGGGTAATGTTCTAGGAACAAAATTACTAACACCACTCATTGGACGGGGCTGTTGAGAATTAAATCGCGGTAATGCATTCTGCTGTGGCATTCTAAACGTGCTATTAGGGTTATAATTTGGAGGTGCGCTGCGGAACATTTGTTGCGTACGAGACGGACCTGCCTGATACGATTGATTAAAATTTGGTCTCCATTGCGAGGGCCCTGATGGCATACTTGCTTGCGGTAATGTAGGTTTTGAAGGTCCAGAAGTGTTAAAGCTAAAAGGTTTTGGTGGATACATATTAAAGTTTTGCATATGTGGTATTCGAGGTAGTACTGATGGAGTATGTAATTTCCTATCTGAACCCTGAACACTACGCTGTTGCATATAAAGTGTATTCTGCTCTTCATGTACATATTCTAGAGCCTTCTCTATGCTTTCTGGACGCATGCATCGGATACGTGACCCTAGTGGATCCTTAAGACCACGTAAATAAGCTTGCAATGTTAATTTCTTGTAAAGGTCTCTTTTAGCTAAAATAGTTGTAGCAACCTCCTCGTGAAGTGAAACATATGTCATAATAATGCTGAATAAATTCTGACATTGCTCATAGAATTCTTGCGGGGATCCAGATCCTTGCGTTAACAAAGCTAGATCGTTATACAGCGCGGTCTCGTCACGCTGATCGGAGAAATTATTTATGAGAGCTTTACGAATACCTATCCAGTCTGAAGGTATACCGTTCGAGTTAATCAATCGGGCGGCTGACCCTGTTATTTTATTTAATATTCCATTAATGAGAGCAAGTTCGTGAAGCTTATTAGTTGGATCTTTTAAAACAAATTCTTCTACAAGTTGATCACATAATTTAACAAAGCGGGTTAATATATTTACGTTACCATCAAAATCAGGAACTAGTCGGAGCGCCTTATAGATGCGATCTAACTCCGACATCTCGACTTTAGGGCTATTTAAACTAATACTAGAATTTAACTCTAATTCTCTATTTATGTCTTGTAACCTAGACCTACTACTACTGCTTACCCTATCGTCCTTTAATATACGTGGGTGAAAAATTTTGAATGGATTATAATATAACTACACAAAAGTAATAATAAGGGTACAAGGATAAAGTTAAGGAAGCAAGCAATCACTAGAAGAGTCTAATGTACTTACATGAACATATTCGGCCTCTTTGCTGTATCGATGGCTGGATACTTCTCGATCTGCTCGCCGTAGGTTCTGGATACTCGGTTGGTGCTTGATAGCCACCCGGGCGGCTCGCGTACGCGAATTCGATTTTAGAATCCCTATATATCGCGACCCGGCCCGCGAGTATCCTACCGACTGCGCCAATTAAGTACGGCAGCGCAGGAGAATACAAAAAAAACCGAAATTACTTATAAAGGTTTATTAAAATAAGAATTACAATAAAGATATTATTAATTAGATGACAATCGTTCTGCGATAGAAACAAAAGTGACGGTGTCAATTGCGGGGCCTTCGAGGTTTCCGCCGTCCTGGAATAATTGTGCTGAGCTTGCGGCACGTGTAAGTCGCTGGCTTGTTGCATTGCTTACGAAATATCTAGGTCGATGCTACATAGGCGATCAGCAGAGTTGTACGTCGTATAACATGTGTAGCTCCTAAATGAAAACAACAAACAAACAAATAAAACAAATACCTTATGGGTTCGGGCGCCTTGGAGCTTACACCTAAAAATTAGTTTGCCGGAATAGGTCTATCGGAAGGATTGAACCTTTAATCGTCCGGTGGGAGGCTAAATAAAGAAATCAAACAAGAACTTCCTTTTGTTTCTTTAATTATAAGCCCGTAGCTTTCAGCAAAATAACAAAGTTACACAAAAAATATTAATAACTAGTTAAAATTAAAAACTAGTATAAATTATTAACTACAGGAAATTATTAAAGTACAGGAGATTATTGCATCTTGAGTATGATAACTAAATTAGTTAAATTAAATTTAAAATAAACATACCAGGGGGTAGTAAACCAGAAATAAACTAAAATAAAACCATGTGACGTGGTGAGCGTCGGGTGAGCGCTGGATGAGTCCCTCAGCAAAACGACCAAGTTAAGTTCATGGGAGAAGGCCAGAACTTAACACGGGAACAAACAAATGGAAAATATCCTTAGAAGAAACTATCAGAAGAAACCATCGGAAGAAACGCCAACAGCGGGCTGTAACAAATTGTATAGATTACATTACGGCAAGGCAAAGTGATCAATCCGAGACGCGGCACTTTAGCATTAAAAAGGTCTTACCGTTTCTTCCTCTTCGAAATACGAAGCAAACTAAATGTTTCGGTACGAGATTCCGACCATAGGCTGTAACAAAATTTGCAGGTTAAGGCACGGTGAGGCAAAGTGAAAAATCCGTCAAACGACACTTTAAAAGTTGATGGATCTCACCGTTTAGTCCTCCTTCCTTCCTCAAACTATGAAATGCGCCATGCGGTCTCCTCACACCAAAGACATCAGGCCAAAACAAATTTATAGGGACGTCATCACGGCACCACTATAAAAACCTAATATATGCCGTACTATGGCATTAAAATTATGCGTAATCCAGCCGAGGATGGCTAAGATTCGCCTTGATAAAAAAACTTAAAGGCGAAGATTCATTTTTGAATCGTCAACCGGTAGATGCTGGTCGAAGAGTGAGTAGCCGTCCGATCTGTCACTTACGTCAAAACTCGAGAAAAATACCACAGATAAAATAAAAATCAAATTAGTGACGCGAAACAGACTAAATAGGCCGAAGGCATGTAAGGAGCAAAAAGGCTCGTTACACCTTTTAGTTTTGAAGTCGGTTTTTTTAACGCAGTTTGTTATTTTATTTTTTACTCTTTAGTGTCTGTAATAGGTTCGTTGTATTATATGTCTCGTTGGTCTAGTGGTCATACAGTGCGACTGCCGATCAAAAGGTTCAATTCCCAGGTCGAGCAAAGTGTTATTGGGTTTTTCTGTGAAATTCTCAGTAGCGGCTCGGAGTTTGGATTCGTGCCCGGTTAATGGCAATAGGCTCGCCAACTATTACATGGGTCCTAAAACATACCGGCGAAACGAGGGGGGTGTACATTAGTACACCTCTGCCTAACCTTTCGGGGACAACAGGCGTGATAGTATGTAAGAGGTTGAACAATAAACGCGTCATCTACGTACAAAATTTGAGGGTTTCTCTCGATTTCCCAAGGACCCACTCATCAGATCCTAAAAAAATGTTTATGGGACCACACGGGAAGCTTCAGCTTTCATATCAAAAAATAATTTTCAAAATCGGTTCACCCAATCCACAGTTATGAGGTAACAAACAAAAAAAAAAAAAACAGTCGACTTGATAACCTCCTCCTTTTGGAAGTCGGTTAATAAAAAAAGGATCTTCAAAATCGGTTCACCCAGCCGAAAGTTATGAGGTTATTATGAGTCGAAGTTATCAACCCATTAATGGCCCACTGGTGGACACGTCTCACGTCTCCTCTCAATTGAGAGGGATTAGGCTATAGCCCACCAGGGTGAAAATTCTCTCAAGCATGCAGGTTTCCTCACGATGTTTTCCTTCACCGTTTGAGCTTGTGATAACTACACACATAACTTCCGAAGTCAGTGGTGCGTGCCTTGGGTTCGAACTTGAGACCTCTGACATTTCAGTCCTCTGATCACACCGCTAGGCTACCCCAACTCTTTAGAAGTTACGAGGTAACACAAATAAAAATACAGTCGAATTGAGAACCCTCCTCCTTTTTTGAGGTCGGTTAAAAAATAAGCATAACACATACCTTATAAAACTGGCTGTTTGGCAATTTGATCTGTGTAGTCCCGCTATCTACAATACTCTTATAAGCGTTCAGTTCCATACACATGTCAATATCGAGTTCTTCCTCCCTATTTTCGCCTGAGGAGTTCTCGTCCGATGCCTTCTCGACCCTGACTGCTATCACCAATACGCCGTAATAATCCTCGTGCAACACTGGAGTTCGTAACATATTGCCTTGATCAATGTCTGTGTTATCATCTGTAATTGTAAGATTAATTGCTTAACATCATCATCCATAGTCCCACGGCTGGGAAGGTCACCTATCATTTGTGAGGAATTAGGCTTTAGTCCACCCACATACCTTCACTTACATCATCATCAACCCATTAATGTCCCACTGCTGGGCACGGGTCTCCTCTCAATTGAGAGGGATTAGGCTATAGTCCACCACGCTAGCCTACTGCCGGTTGGCATACTTACTTCACTTACAGTAACTTATAATTATTATACTACAGCTACCACAACTTATATTGATATTACTTTGAAGCCAACGAGGCTTGTGTTACGGATACTAGTTGGTTGATATACTACATGGTTGATATTATATACTTTCTTTTGTTAATACATACATATTATACATAGATACATCCATTAATCGGATAGAAATGTTGATGCTCATCACACAAAGATATGTCTACCCCGGGACCCATAACACAGAAGGCAGTATTAACTACCACTGGACTAATTGGGTCGCTGAACAATAACGGGTTGATGATGATAATTATCAATATACCGCGATAAAATGCGTTACAGAATTCAGTATACATACCAAGAAATTTGAAGTCGCCATAAGTAGATGTGTTTGCTGGGTTTTGAAGACCACACAGCTCTAATTGAAATGATATTGGCTGGTTTGAATGTTCACCCAGTGCATCGGGCCATGGCTTCATCGAGCCAGTAGCTCCTTTCACTGCAATCGGCGAATATGCTAGGCCAATGGTCCCCTGAAATTAAATGTTGCAGTAAGTTCAAAATTCAATACTTTTTGCATTACATAATTATTATAATTTATTTTTTTATTGCGATAAGCAGGCAGCTCACCAGAAGGCTTGCAAATGCGTTGCACACCCCTGCAGAAACCGTTTTGGTTTCTTAAAATAGGGAATTACTAAACTGACAGCAAAGGGAATGCCCATGCTGTCAGAATAGTCACTCCCTCATTGAGGTCTGGCAACCTTATTCACTGGTAGAAAGACAACTACTGTTGATCACTGCATTCTGTAAGGCGGAGGTACTTCCCCAGTCGGGCAGCCCAATTTGAGCGAGGAATCTTGCTATGCCCTACCTGATACCTCCTATAAATGTATGTAATACATTATTATTTACTTAATGTTTTATGTTGTTTATTTTTAGAGGAAACACCCTGATCTTCTGAGTGAATATTAAAACAGCAAAATAAATCTATGTGTTTCTGGTAAAAGAAAACTGCCATTAAAAATGCCAATTAGTGCCCGCTTATCACCATAAAAAAAATTGTCCTAAACTGCTCACCTGAAAATACGAGGTTACGCTGAAAACACCCTCGCTGTCAGTTATCAATGCTACATCTGTCCTCACGGCGGGAACCCCAGGCAAAGATGGGATCTCCACCAGATCTGAAGCTTGCAAGCCCTGCCAGGACCCAACCGTAAAAGCACCTTCTATCTGTCAAAACATCATCATCATCATCTACCCATTGAATGAATGATTGAATGATTGTTTATTTCTGTAAATAGATCTTTTTAAAGACACTTTTACAAGTCATGTACATTTTTTTTAGTATCTAGTTGACATCGGCATTTCCTAACTGACGACCTCTGACAAGAAATACCGAAACAAACTCAGAGAATCATGGTCTCTTTTAAAGTCCAAACATTTTGGTTACAATATGTGAGCCTGACGATGTAGGTCAAAGTCTGAGATGGCCTTTTGAAGAAAGCACCAGTGCAGCTTTGAGTTGACCTGTCCATAGATTAGGCTATAGTCCACCACGCTAGCCTACTGCTGGTTGGCAGACTTCACATGCCACCGAGAGAATCTCTCAAGCATAAAGGTTTTGTATATACAAGATTTTTAAGATTTACTTACATTAGTCCCGCTGACATTCAGTGTTCTAGATTCTTCTTCATGAAAATAAAGTTGACCAGGTCTTGCAGGATATGCTACGAGGAGTAAAGATGTGCTGCCGGTGTCTATTAGCAAGGAGAACTGTGAAGGAAAATTACATAATTAGAACATTAAATCTGTGGTAGCCTAGTGGTGTGGCCAGTGGACTGAGATATCAAATGTCTCGAGTTCAAACACAAGGCAGTGGACGTCCTCTAACCCATTCAGTGCCCAGTACCCGATTCTGTGTCGATATTATAGCAAGGCTCTGGGCATTCAATATTTAAGGTACTTATGAAGACTTTTTGGCATAAATGAGAAGAATGTCAAAAAGTCGGTATATATGTAATTAAGTAATTAAATTGCATTAAAGCCTTAACATTTTTGACACGACTTTTTTGTTTGACAATTTTAGTTAAATGTTTCATAAAATGGCGTAAATCTAGGAGCAGTAGTTGTGGTCTAATGTTTTATGAAGTTCCTATTAATTACATCAAAATCAAAATCAAAAGGTTTTTATTTCAAATAAACTTTTTCAAGCACTTTTAATACGTTATGATTCTAGTTGCACGGTTCCAAGAAGTCGATCTTATGGAGAAGAACCGGCAAGAAACTCCATCCGGGATACTATACCTACGCCTGATACTTCGCGTGTACTTAGATGTGCGATTCTAAATAAATACAATAATAGTTGTCACTGCAATTTAAACAGTAAAACACTACCTATTTATACGTACGTTTTGCCCTCCTATGACTGTTTGTAACGCATAGGCTTCTCCTGCATTTCCGTATAAATTGTTTATCTCACAATTGGAACCGCACAAACAAAATATAATAACTGTATTAACACCATAATAAAATTTTGAGAACATTTTGAGAAAATGCAACTCGTTCGAACAGTGTGCATAGCCTAGACTGCACATCAATGTTCTTTAACGTAATCGGTTTCAGTAACTGGTTACAAGACTCATAATCGTATAACTAGTTTCGTGGACAAAAATAAAACGATTATTTTTCGTACGCAGTTTTATGCGAATATGCGACTCGACTACTGGCGCATGCTTACGACGCGTTGTAAGTTTCGTTCAATAATTAATTTTATAATAATAATTAAGTTACACAGTTTTAACAATAATTAATAATTAAGTTTCGTTTATTAAAATAATTATAGGTACGTAACATACTACGAATTAGTACGACTCGCACAACAAGAGAAGCCGATTGGGGTTCCTTCGGGATTAGTATGAAGGGCATTTCAATTGATAAAATCATATACTCACATGAAGCGTATAGTATACATTATTATAACACCTACAAACTGTGACAATTATTCGTAACCGTAAAAAAAGTAAAACTACAATTACATATTAATACCTACAACCGGTAACATGTCCGTAATAATCTTAATACAAACGCGAAACCAACCAACGCTCTAGGTACTGTATACAAAAGTAACTAGTTACAAAAATAATCGGTTTTGCAACTAGTTACTCGTATCCACGAAACTACATATAAACGATTACGCCCAAAAGATTTTTTTTTTCGACACCCATTTTCGGACGCATTTGATATATTTTATTTCTATATAAAAGAAATTGATTAATAATTCTTCGATTTATAGTGATTTGAATTAAATAATCCAACTAGTGTGGGGTCTAGGGCTTCATTTGTCAAATTGTAGTTGTTATTTTTGGCACAATAAAAGATTTATTATTATTAACTAAATCGCAAAAATGTTCGGTGTTACTTTAGCGACATCTATCTCGCTGCATAGCAACGGAGAACTGTCAAAACTGACGTCACATCAAAGTCAAAAGTCAAAATATCATTTATTCAAAGTAGGCCAAATTTAATTGGCTCTTTTTGAACGTCGACAATAAAGGCAGCCCCCAAAAACGCCCGCCCACGCTTCTTATAGTCCAGGGTCGATAATTTTTAAAACCAAAAAAAATCATAATAGGATGAAACCCATTAGAAAAGGAGGGAAATATGATAAAAATGAAAGGAAAAATAATTTACGGGCGATCTGAGGTTGGGAAGGGGATGGGGGTGAGTTTTTAAGGGTAAAAAACGGTTTTTCTCGATTTCCGGCAAAACTAAAAGTCCTATCGAAAAAAGTCAAATGGAAAAGTTGTAGATAATAAAACGATATAAAACTTTTGTATTTACACTTTTTTCACATAACCTCAAAATTTATGTGAATAATTCAAAAAACCAAGTTTTTGGTTTTTTATTTTTATCTTTTACAAAAATTTTTTTTTTTTAACCAAATTTTGTGAAAACTTACCTTTTTATGTCCCAAATACGTTGTAATTTATTTAATTAAAAATATTTATTTTTTCACCTTATTTTGAATTAATATCGAAAAAACACCCTAATTTTCAATCGAAAATTCACCCGTCAAAATATCAGCTTTTTTCAAAAAGTTGGTGTGGTTTCTGTTCGTTGGAATCTCTACTTTCCGATGGTAAAAAAAAAATATATGTTACTATGGTAAATCTTCTCAGAAAATTGTACTAAAATATCATTTAATTTCAATCTTTAGGTTATGTTAAGTTAAGCATACTATTTTTTAAAGAAAATATTACGATTTTTATGGTTGAGTTGATTGATACAGATAAAAATAGAGATAGTATTTACCTTCCTATGCAGATTCGAAAAGTTTTATTGTTTTTTTAAACTTGTCACAATTATCTTCAAGAAACTCAGCGTGCACGTGTATTTTTATAAACGATGTTGTATACTGTACTGTATTTCGAATACTGGTTAGGCTAGCGGTTGTAACAGCTGCTACGAAATATATAGTATATAATAGTAGGTATGTATGTAGTAAGACCCAGACCCGCCTAGCCCCTTCCCCACTTCTCCACGAAATACCTTTTGATGGGCTACAATTTTTCGTAGGTCACTCAGGTATATCTACTCAGGTATATATATAATTTATCTCAAAATAGTTATAAATAAGCATCTACGCATATAATTTAAAGAAAATTAGACAACTTTCTCCAAATATTGTAGATGTCTTATTAAATATTAATTTCATTAACTTATTTGTTTGTTAATTATAGTAGTATATTTTTATTTGCAATTTTTTTGTTATCAACGTCACATGTAATCTAACGTTTTTCGAGTAATTAAAGTCTAAATTTTAATAAATAGCTCAAAATTATTTATAATAATTTAAAAAAAAATTTCGAATTCAAGTTTTTTTTGAATTTTTGCATTTTCTGAGAAGATTTACCATAGTAACATATATTTTTTTTTACCATTGGAAAGTAGAGATTCCAACGAACAGAAACCACACCAACTTTTTGAAAAAAGCTGATATTTTGACGGGTGAATTTTCGATTGAAAATTAGGGTGTTTTTTCGATATTAATTCAAAATAAGGTGAAAAAATAAATATTTTTAATTAAATAAATTACAGCGTATTTGGGACATAAAAAGGTAAGTTTTCACAAAATTTCGTTAAAAAAAAAAAAAATTTTGTAAAACAAAAATAAAAAATCAAAAACTTGGTTTTTTGAATTTTTCACATAAATTTTGAGGTTATGTGAAAAAAGTGTAAATACAAAAGTTTTAGATCTTTTTATTATCTACAACTTTTCCATTTGACTTTTTTCGATAGGACTTTTAGTTTTGCCGGAAATCGAGAAAAACCGTTTTTTACCCTTAAAAACTCACCCCCATCCCCTTCCCAACCTCAGATCGCCCGTAAATTATTTTTCCTTTCATTTTTATCATATTTCCCTCCTTTTCTAATGGGTTTCATTCTATTATAATTTTTTTTCACTTTTCATTATTTTTAAAGGCTTCTACCCTGGTCTATTAGTGTTTTTGATGAGAAGAAGAAGCGGCATATACAACCACCCAACATAATGTTTTAGTTTTAAAATTTGACTATTTTAGTTTTTAAATTTCCTCTCTGTATGTGAAGGCCTTGATGTGTTTAAATTAGTTCTAAATAGTATTGTTTAAGAGGGTGAGAGCCTTGAGATCTGTCATACAGGTCTCGAACCCACTATAGACCAGCTCTCACAAAGGTTACAAAGCTGATTTGACATGAACCAAAGTCTGTACCTATTTGAGAGAAATAAATCATTATTATTATTATTTTTATTTTATTTTAATAAATAAATATCTCTGGACATTATGACACAGCGCCATCTAGTTCCGAGCTAAGCAACGAGGCTTGTGTTACTGATACTAGTTGGTTGATATACTACATATATACTTTTTTTTTGTAAATACATACATATTAGGCAATAACACCTCCTGGTCGGAGGAGCCTCATTTTCCAATGGAGGGAATAATACCTCTTTAGGACCCGCCTGATGGTAAGTTTGTCCTGAAAATAGTCCCTTATAAAAGGACTCGATGATTCTTCAAAAGAGGAGTGTAGGCAATAAATTAGCAGATTAATGAATGGATAAACCTCCTCCTTCTTTTGAAAGGGATTAGGCTACAGTCCACCACGCTACCCTACGACATTTCTTAACCTTCAGCCAACCCCCCATCATTCGAAAAAAGCCTCTTTTTTTCATAGATTTAGTTGCTAATCCACTGTAGTTAAAACTTCTAAACGTAATCAAAAGCTTCTCATTACATCAACCGTTAGACATAGGACATAGATACCCAAGGATGGCCACGGGGCCGATACGTGGCCGCTTACAATGGGCCTTATAAGGAAGCTTACTGTCACTCAATGGAGAGGGCTATCTATCGTTATAAATCTAACCTAAAAAAATAATAGTAGTTTAAATTCAGACTAAAAATGCGTTAGTAGAGGGATATTAAAGTAATATTAGAATAAGAAGTTATAGACGGCAACGTAGTTGGTCTAGCGGTCGTAAACTGTGCAAATGCTGAGCGAGAGGACTTTGGTTCGCTTCCCAGGTCAAGCAAAGTTGCATTGGGTATTTCGACGGAAATAGGCTCGCCCCCTATTACATGGGACCTAAAACATACCGACGAAATGTGGCTGTACATCAGTACACCTCTGCCTAACACTTCGGGGACGACAGGTGTGATGGTATGTATGTTATGTTAAAAATAGTATATTAGTAGAGTATATTCGACTATCGTCCTGCACTAGTGCTAGTACTGCACTAGGACAGTTGTTACACATTACTCTTCTGCGTACTCTCAACATTTTCGCGTTTCATGCTATATTATTATCATACATAATATATATAATCGAACTTTTTATCTTGCATTAAGTTACTATTCATGAAAATATATCAGTTTCGTTTCATCAACGACTGAAAAGACAAGTATTCATGGTTAAGAAAAAAGACGTATTAAAAAAAGTTCCTACGTCAAAAGTGACATATGTCAAATTCCATCCCTTCTGACATTTTTGTTTTATCTATTTACTTTACGGATTATTTAAGTTAGCCTTGATTTTGCTATTGTCTTGGTAGATTAAGCACGCGTTTCTTAACCTCCGAGTTTGATTATTATCAAAATCTTTTTTTTTGGTGTTATATCTATTGTTTTGTGTTGTCTGGTGAAGGAATCTAGCTATAAGGTTAGTATTTTAAGCTTTTTTGACGCTCATTTCCTTGGAAATGAGTGCCGAAGAGCCCCCAGACGGGGGAGGAGGGATACCTCCTGATATAGAGATTTCGGAGTGCTCGCAACTATCCGATGTTGGTCGCGTAAGAGCTGAAAGCAGAAAACGTACCGGAGAACCTGATTTGTATTTAGATGCAAAAAGAAACAAGCCACCATCTGACTCAATCCAGTCTGTTTTTATTAAACCCGGATTTGAGAGCGACTCCAAAGTCCTATATACTGAGTCCGACAGAGCACCTTTCTCTGTCTTCATTTCTAAACTGGAATCAGACCCTAAGCAAGGTCTATCCTTGAATCCCTTGAGGTTTGCTCAATTTATATACAACAAAGGATTTAAAGGTGTTGTTCAAGGCAGTGTAAAATCAATGGGCCGTAACAGGATGTCTGTAGAATTTGTCTCTTTTAATGATGCCAACCAGTTTGTTAACAGTCCTGTATTAGGGGAAAACAATTATATTGCGACCATCCCACGCTTCCATGTTACACGCATGGGAGTAGTCAGAGATATTCCCACAGACTGGACTCTTGAGGATCTAGTTGCAGGTATTGAGACCCCTCGTAACTGTGGGGAAGTTATCAGGGCGAGGAGGCTCAATTTTAAAAATAGAAATGAGGATTCAGTTTCATGGTCTCCATCAAGAACTGTAGTGCTGACTTTCTCTGGTCAAATACTCCCAGAAAAAGTGTATTGTTATAATGCGTCTCTCCCTGTCTCTATCTATCATCTTCCCACTATTCAATGTCGTAATTGTCTTCGTTTTGGCCATATTAGCACCCAGTGCAGATCTAAGCCCCGCTGTTATCGCTGTGCTCAACCACACCCTGGTGATAGCTGCAATGTCCCTGATTCACAAGCTACATGTCTGCTGTGTGATGGCAGTAACCATAAGGCTACTGATGACAAGTGCCCTGAACATACAAGACAGAAGTCCATAAAAATGGTTATGTCTCAGGAAAATTTAAGTTACCGGGAGGCTTCTGTTAGGTTTCCCCGCCCCAAATTGTTGTACTCCAATGTGACGGCAGGTCCCTCCGCTTCTAAACCACATCAATATTTTCCTTCTGAACCCCATCTCTTCTCAGACCCTTTTCATAGCACTAACTCCTCTCCATATGCAACCCCTGTTAAATCCTCTTACGTCAAGACCGTATATCGTTCCCCAAAACCACGTCCAGACTTGGGAAAAACATATGATATCCCAGCTCATCGGTCAATGATTTATACTCCTAGTTCTTCTCAACCTAATGGCTGTACTTTAAACTCCCGTCATGTTGAAACCACTCCCCTTCCCACCCCTAATGACAACTTAATAGAGCTCCTAGCTTGCTCACTCATTAATATGTTGTCTAAATTTAGTGACGCAATACCGGACAATGTCATAACTCTAGTTCAACAGCTCCTAGAATCCTGGACTCGTCAAAATGGAAAAGATCCTTCAGTGGAACTGTAGATCAATTCGCAGGAAAAAACACGAACTAATTTACCTCATCAATCGTTTCACCCCCGCTGTCTTTGCCGTGTCGGAGACATGGCTTAAGCCTGGAACTTCTTTTAGGGTTCCTGATTTTTCATGTCTTCGGGACGATCGAGAGGACGGCTGGGCTGGCTGCGCTCTATTGGTTAGCAGATCTATCACTTTTTCCGAGATTCGTATTCCCAACCATGATCCTGGCCTACATGTTGTAGCCGTTAGAGCCTTAGGTATATCCTATGTATCTGCCTACATCCCTCACCCCAATGCCAATATTATATCTGAATTTAACTCTATCCTTTCTTCTATTCCAAGCCCTTTGATTGTGCTCGGTGATTTCAATTGCCGTCACACTCTCTGGGGCTCTCACTGTAATGACCCCTGCTCCAGCTTTCTGTTAGATCTCTTAGATGACCGCAATCTTTGCGTCCTTAATGATGGATCTGCTACCCGTAGGGTTTCGCCTACCCAAAACATTAGCGTTCCCGACCTTACTTTCTCTTCCCCTTCCTTAATGTCATCACTCTCCTGGTCGGTTCTCCCTAATTCCTACGGGAGTGATCATTTCCCCATAATGATTTCGTTTCCAAGCACTCACCCTCGTTCTACCCCTATTCAACCCTTACAAAAATATCTTCTTTCGCAAGCTGACTGGTCCCATTTTTCTTCCCAATTGGATTCGGAACTTAAAAACCTCTCCCCTATAAACTCCTCCAATTCCTTCATTATCTACAATGATTTTGTGGAATGTTTGTTAAGAGCGGCCGATTCCTCAATCCCCTTAAAAAACTCTGCCCGCCGCCTATTACCTTCCCCTCCTTGGTGGGATGCTGAGTGCACTGATGGGGTACGAAAACGTAAAGAAGCAGAAAATACTTTCGCCTCTACTCTAGACTTGCCTGATTATATAAATTTTAAAAAGACTTCTGCAAGTGTTTGCAGGTTATTAGCTAAAAAGAAAAGGTCTGGCTGGCTAAAGTTCTGTGAATCTCTGTCTCCTCGCTCTCCAGTTACCCTTGTTTGGAAAAAAATTAAGTCCTACCGCAGAGCTAGTGTCAATCAGTCTTATGAAGTCACAACCAATGACCCTGGTGCTTGGTTAGAGGACTTTATCACAAAATTAGCCCCCCCTTTTGTCCCTAGTTACGAATGTCTTCCCACTGTAGATCCCCCTTCTCCCCCTACCTCTGATAACTTTGATGACCTGTTTTCGTATTCAGAATTGACATGTGCCTTGGAACATTTTCGTGATTCTGCTCCGGGTGGCGATGGAATACCCTATTCCTTTATTTCCAAATCCTCTCCAAATTGCAAATTAATCTTCCTTGACCTAATTAATTCCTTTTTCGCTTCTGGTCAAGTCCCAGACTCCTGGAAATCCCAAATTATTATTCCCATTTTGAAACCCAAAAGACCCAAAAGATTCTGCTTCCTATCGTCCTATCGCTCTATCCTCTGTCTTGGCTAAAATCATGGAAAACCTCATCAAGAACAGACTTGAATGGTTATTAGAAACCAAAGGCATCCTAGCCAGGTCCCAATTCGGTTTTCGAAGAGGTATGGGCACTCTAGATAGCCTCAGTATCTTTCTATCTGATGTCCGCATTGCTTTTTCTAATAATAAAAGTGTTCTTGGTGTGTTCCTAGATATAGCCTCAGCCTACGATAATGTCCAACTTCCATTACTCAGGCAAAAACTGCTACAGCTGAGTATTCCTGTGAGGATGGTCAACATCATCTGTAATCTTCTTATGTCCCGCTCTATTTCTGTCCGCCATCAAAATACCCTCTCTCCATCCCGTCTTGTGTGGAAAGGTTTACCGCAGGGCTCGGTCTTAAGCCCTATCCTGTATAACGTATACACTTATGACTTGGAGTCTTCGGTCAGCTGTTTCTGCAAAATTTTACAATACGCCGATGACATTGCACTTTACTTCAGCTCAGCTTCTTTTTCAGAGGCCTCAACCCGCCTAAACTCTGCTCTTCAATATTTAAATCAGTGGCTTATCGATCATGGCCTAAACCTTTCTGTCCCCAAGTGCAATGCAATCGTCTTTTCCCGAAAACGTACTATACCCCCTATAAACCTATCCGTTGAAAATGAACCTATATTAATACGAGATAAGGTTAAATTTCTCGGCCTCATTCTTGACTCCAAGTTGTCTGGTCTACATCATTTGGATTATATTTCGAAGAAATGTGAAAAAGGTGTCAATGTACTTCGTGCTCTCTCTGGAGTTCGCTGGGGAGCCCATCCCACTTCCCAAAAAATACTTTACAATGCCATAGTTCGCAGCCACTTTGACTATGGGAGCTTTCTCCTAGAACCATGCAACAAAATAGCCCTTGCTAAATTAGAGGGGATTCAATCTAAATGCTTGCGCATCATCACGGGTGCTATGAAATGCTCCCCTATTAATGCCCTTCAGGTAGAGTGTTTGGAGCCCCCCCTTCATTTACGTAGACAATACCTTTGTGATAGATTTTTTTATAAAGTAGTTCAAAACAAATCACACCCCCTTCTTCCTCTTCTTCGTACTCTTTTTGAGTTAATCCCATCATCCCGCTATTGGTCCCATAAAAATCCTCCTCTCCTTATTAACAGCTTCACCAAATTTAATAATATAAACGTTGCTTTAGGCCAAACAAATCTGCACCCCTTATTTGAAGTTAATTTTAATTCTTTACACTTCCAACCTAAAATTATATTTAACTTTGGTATCTCGAAACATGACCCTGCTGCTAATGACAAATTTAACAAGATCTTAGCAAAAGATTGGCATGACTGGCTTACCATATTTACAGATGCCTCGAAGCTGTCAGACAATAGCAATGTCGGATCTGCGGTATGGATTCCAAAATTCAAAATCATTCTTCATTTTCGCAGTTCTGCATTTGGCTCCATTTATACTGGTGAAGCAATAGCTCTTTTGGAAGCGATCTCCTATGTTGAGTCTCATGGTCTCAACCAATCTATTATTTTCTCCGATTCTCTGAGCTGCCTTCAAGACCTGGTTAAATCACCTTTCCGTTCTCGACACAATTGTCCTCTCACCTTGCAGATCAAAGAACATCTCTATAGATGCTATTGTTTGGGCATAGATATCGCCTTGGCCTGGATCCCTAGCCACTCTGGTATCATAGGCAACGAGAATGCTGATTCGATTGCCAAATCGGCTACTCGGAATGGGATGGATTCTCATACGTGTTGTTATGCTCGAGATTTGCGCTGTCTTGCCAAACCAGAGATGATGAAAAGCTGGAATACTCTGTGGCAAAAAACTCGTTTACAGAAGGGCAAATTTTATGGCTCCATCCAACCACTTATTCCTCCAAAATGTTGGTTTAGCAAATTAAAACTCTCAAATAAACTGGCAACCTCTGTTGTAATCCGCCTCCGACTTGGATTTGTATGCACTCCAGTTTTTTTGGCAAAACTTCGAGTGAGAGACAGCTCTCTATGTGAATGCGGTCTAGAGGAGGGTACTCTGGAGCACTTGTTTTTTTCCTGTCCTCGTCTAACTATCCCCCTTTACGACTTACTACCTCCTGATTGTCCTCGCCCAATTAACATTCCTTTTCTTTTATCCTTAGCCCATACTCCCGCTGTTAAAATTCTTTATAAATTTATTAATATAAATAAAATCTATTTATAATTTATACGTTAGATAATTATATATATGATATTAAATTATATTAATTATTATTTTTTGTAAGTATATAATTGTATTTGATGTCTAACTCTCATATTATGTGCCGTCTTATATGTTTTAACAAATGTTTTGTTTGGTTTTTTTTTTTAGCATGGCAAATAATGGATGGCAACACTGCAAAAACTGACCAATAGTCATTACAGTTTCCCATGCTATTGAGTATCGACTATTCCTATATTTTACCTTGACATTGGCAAAATCATCGAATGTTCGTCGATGGAGCCATAACACAAAAAAATTGAATTGAATTGAATTGAAGTTAGCCTTGTTTTGATTTAAAACGACAGCTTTTAGCCCAAATTATGCAATAAAAAAACAGTACCAAGGTCGAGCTGAGTTATTGGATTTTTCTATGAAGTCAGTAGCAGCTCGGAGTTTGGATTCGTGTCCGGTTGATGGCAATAAGGCACCTTATTACATGGGACCTAAAAGGTACCGGCGTAATGTGGGTCCAAAAAATACTGTCTTAATCGAATCGGAGCCTGTATAACTAGACCGTATAAGTATATGATCTCTAATTTGGATTGAATGACTTTTTCATGGTCAGGCTGTCAGATAGTCAGGCTCACATATTGTAACCAAAATGTTTGGACTTTAAAAGAGACCATGATTATCTGAGTTTGTTTCGGCATTTCTTCTCAGAGGTCGTCAGTTAGGAAATGCCGATTTCAACTAGATATACAAAAAAAATTACATGACTTGTAAAAGTGTCTTTAAAAATATCTATTTACAGAAATAAACAATCATTCAATCATCAATCATCGTTCAATCATTCAATCATTAATCAAATAGACAATCAATACAGTTATATGCACTTTGAGGGCTGTTTTATTGATTTAAATGATTATAATTCTGTAACTAAATACATATTACAGGCGCAAATCATATTTTGTTTAATGTACAGCCTGACAATGACCGGCAAAATGCAAAAAAACGTATGAAAATTTGAATTTCGCGGGCTAGCGTGGAGCTTCCACCATAAGATGTCACTCACCTAATACTCACAAAATATTTCTTGTATGTTTTTTATGATTTGCCATCAAAAAATACTTCTAACCCTAAATTTTCACCCTTCTACCACCAACCCCTATAACGTGGCAAAACAACGTTTGCTGGGTCACCTAGTTGGGATATAATTTGGTATTTAGATTTAAATAAGTAGTTAATTCCTTGAAAATGATATTTACATGAAACAAATCTATGCAAGTTGTAGTTAAAGACTATTTTAGCTTGTTTATGTTAATGTTTATGTAGCAAATTGGGGGCGTTGAGGTATCCATCATCGGTGGGAGGGTGGTTATTATTGTCCCACTGTTGGGCACTAGTCTCCTCTCATTTGAAAGGGGTTAGGCCACCATGCTAGCCTACTGTGGGTTGCCAGACTTCACATGCCAGCGAGTAAATATCTCAAGTATGTAGGATTCCTCACTTTATTTAAATATTTGATGAAATGCTTTCCAACGATAAATTTCATAAATAAACTAATGATAAATATAGAATACACTCACCCAAGTTCTCTAGAATGTATTATTTTTCTTTCTTTCCATAAAATTCTGCCAAATGCATGTCCTTTATTCTGCTCTCCAACAGCGTAGACTGTTGACTTTCTTGTTGGACGCTCAACGCTGAAGATTGTGACCACTATAATAATAAAAATAAATAATAAAATGTCTATTGAGTCTACCAACAGAGGCAGCTCCAGTATGTTGGTTCCAGGACCCTATCTAAGCGTGTAAGGGAATACCTAGACTGTATAAAATGAAAGTACGAGTGGACTTGATTGAACTATAATACGTTAGATAAAATATTACAAGGTAATCGCGCGACGCGTACACAATGGTTTCGGATCGTAGTCGCTGGCCGAGTGAGTCGTATGCGCCGGCGCGTCACGAAGCGCCGAGCGCCGACCGATGATGCACGAGCCTCTCCTCCCTCACGAACTGCATACCCCGTCGTCGCCCACGTTGGTTGGTCGTGAACATACTCCCGGTGTTGAAGACTTGTCTTCGAAATTAACTGGCAGAGGGCAAATCGTGTTGAAAGCACGCCGAAGAACCCCCTTCTTTGTCTTGATGTCGGCTACCCTTGCGATGCCGTCTCTTCCTGGTAGCAGGCGAATGACCCGGCCAAGAAGCCAAAGCAGTGGAGGCGCGTTCTTGTCCTTGATGAGTACCATGGTGCCCTCCCCTAGCTGCCCCCTGGATTTCCGCCATTTTGTTTTTTGCTGAAGCCAGAAAACATATTCATGTGTAAATCGCTTCCAAAAATGTTGTTTTAGGAACTCGATGCGGTGAAAGCGTTGCAGGCTGGTGATGTTCTGGCTAGAGATCTGCGGATGAGGCAAAGAGATAAGCGGTCTTCCAATTAGGAAGTGGGATGGTGTGAGTGGTGTCAGGTCGGATGGATCATTGGATAAAGGTGTGATTGGTCGAGAATTTAAAATCGCTTCGATCTGAATAAGACACGTTGACATTTCCTCGTACGTGAGGTGTGTAAGGCCTAAAATACGTTTCAGATGATGTTTGACTGACTTCACAGCGGATTCCCATAGTCCACCAAAGTGTGGTGTGTATGCAGGAATAAATGAAAAGTTTATACCTGTTTCAGCCATGTCAACGGCGTAATCTTGATTAAGTACCTGAGACAGTTCATTGAATGTACCAACAAAGGTTGACCCATTATCTGAAAAGATAGATTTCGGTTTGCCCCGACGAGCTGTAAATCTATTTAGAGCGGCAATGAAGGCTTCCTTCGTTAAATCCGAGACAAGCTCCAAATGGACCGCCCTTGTAGCTAAACAGACAAAAACACATATGTAAGACTTTATGAGTCTACAGCCTCTCCCTTTCCTATCGGCTATCAAAATAGGCCCAGCATAATCTGTACCTGTTTCAAGAAATGGATACTCTAAATGCAATCGTTCTTTCGGTAGGTTACCCATGATTGGTTGGATTGTTTCACCTTTGAATCTAGCACACTTTAAGCAAGTTCTGACTACCCTTTTTGCCAGGTTTCTACCACCTAAAGGCCAGTACTGGTGCCTTATAGTTGCCAAGAGTAGCTGAGGCCCAGCATGTAAAAGTTTAAAATGGAAATATTTGAAGATTAGATATGTTAGATAATGTTTACTGTCAAGTAGTATAGGATGCTTTGTATTATAATCGTAAAATGAGTTATGAAGCCTACCACCGATTCTAATGATATCAGAATCTAAATAAGGTGATAAAGAAATAAGACGGTTTTTATTAGGCAACTCCTTTCCTAATTTTAGTATGTCATACTCTACTTGAAAAGATTCTAGTTGTGCAATTTTGACTAAGAAATTTGATGCAAATGTTAGTTCTGAACTCACAAGAGAGCCACATATTTTTTTGTGTGAATGTTTACAATTGTTAATAAATCTGAATATATATGCTATGATTCGATTAAGTTTTGAATAACTGGATGAATTATGGATTAATGATTGAACTGAATTAAATTGATTTGAATTATTATCTTGAATAAATAATGAATTAATCGTTTCAGGTAAGGTGCAATGCTTATCAGAATTAGGTTTAGCGGGCCACTGTGAGGCGTTCAATAGTAAATATGATGGTCCCGACCACCACAGTGACATGTTCCCTATTTGATCTGCACGTACACCTCGTGATACGAGATCAGCAGGATTTTCCTTTGACGGCACGTATCGCCAAGTGTTGTCACCAAAACCTTCCAGTATCTCCGAAACACGATTCCTTACAAATGGCTTGAGGGTCGCTGGAGAAGAAGCGAGCCACCCCAGGACAATCATGGAATCGCACCAGAATACGCAGTCCACTGGTTTGAAAGTAACTGAACTTATTACCGTTGTACAGAGCCGAGTTCCCAGTAAGGCGCCGCAGAGTTCGAGACGTGGAATGGTTGTAACCTTAATTGGAGCCACCTTGCTCTTGGCTGCGAAAAGACGAATGTTAATTGAACCATCCAAGCTAACGGAGCGAACGTAGAGGCACGCTCCGTATGCCTTCTCAGATGCATCTGTAAAGATGTGAAATTCTGTGGATAAAGGTGAATCACACCTTATCCGTCTAGGAATATTTAAGTTATTGAGATAGGATAATGTATGTGTGAAGGTTCGCCATGCCCTTTGTATCTCCTCTGTTACCTCGTCATCCCATGAATGTTTGTTGACCCACAGAGTTTGCATGATTATTTTTGCCTCTATAATACATGGCGAGACGAGACCTAAGGGATCAAATACCTGAGATACTGTAGAAAGTATGACTCTTTTTGTTATTATTGAACTAGTATTCGCGATATTTATTGAAAATCTGAGTTGGTCTGTATTACAAAGCCAATTTAGCCCAAGTGTTTTGGAAAGTTCATTCGTACTTAGATTGACTGTATTTGATGTGTCAGTTGTGTTATTGATTTGATTTTGTGTTATTGTATTAAGTATTTGTGTATTATTTGACTGCCATTTTCTGAGTTTGAGCTGTGCTGAATTTAATGTATGAATGATATTATTACATAGTGTGATTGTGTCTGGAATTGTGTCGGCGCCAGAAAGAAAATCATCCACGTACAGATCATCAGCTATCGCTCTTTTCGTGGCTTTGTCTGATGTCTCCATGGCTAATTGTTTCAAGCATCGTGTAGTTAAAAAAGGTGCTGAGGCAGTTCCGTATGTAACTGTATTTAAGGTGTATGTTTTTAGTTTGTGTGATGGCTCAGACCTCCACAAAATTAATTGTAGAGGTCGCTGTGTATGCGTGATGAATATTTGGCGAAAGAACTTTTCGATATCAGCAGCTACTACGTATTTATGCTGACGAAAACGAAGTAGTATCGATAATAAATCATTCTGCACTGTGGGTCCAACTAACTGTATGTCATTGAATGATTTTCCTGACGAGGTAACTGCCGAGGCGTCAAACACAACTCTTAGTTTGGTTGTCGCACTTGACTCCCGAACAACACCGTGATGTGGCAAATAATAGTGTGGTGACGATAGTGACTGGCTAGCAACTTCACTCATATGGCCAAGTGATTCGTATTCCTGCATAAACTTAACGTAATGCTGTTTATACGACGGATCTCTATCAAATCTTCGTTCTAATGACAAGAAGCGTCTTTTTGCTGCATCGAAAGAATTTCCTAAAGTATCAGGAGTTTCTTTGAGTGGTATGGTTACTATAAAGCGCCCATCCTTGTTTCGCTTTGTATTTTGTATAAATGATTGTTCACATTTGCGTTCATCTGGGGTATAATTATACCTAGGTGATATAGTATCTAACTCCCAAAATCGAATAAGAGCTGTATCTGTTTTATCTTGTATTGTCATACAAGCTACTTCAGGAACGCTAGGCCTTTGTAATGCACCCGATATGAGCCAACCAAACCTAGTTTCAAAAAGTACTGGATTGTGTTTGCCTAATTGTATACGATTAGTACCAATAACATTCCAGAATACCTCAGCGCCCACTAGTATGTCAATGGATGAAGGTACATAAAAAGTAGGGTCCGCCAAGCATATTCCAGACGGCAACGGTACTTCGTGTTTGTTTATATATGAGTGGGGTGTGGGTGTAGTAATTCTGGGCAAGATTAAACAATCAATGTCCAACTTAAAACCACTATTCAATGATTGAATATGAATTTTACATGAATGAGTTGGTTCACATGTTTGATTGTTTATCCCGGTCACCCTAGAATTGACAGTACGAGTTGGTAAATCAAGCTTACCAGACATGTCCTGGGATATGAAGTTTGCTGTACTCCCATTATCCAACAACATTCTTGCTCGATGTGGCTTACCATCAACGTCCATGACTTGAACCAGGGCTGTGGAAAGCAACACACAATATGATAGACGAGTTGAACTATCACTATCAGTTGATACTGCATTTGCAACGTTTTCAACAGTTAATGATGTTTGTGCTTGTGAGTCATCATCATGAGAATGTAGCAATGTATTGTGCATATTTTTGCAGTATTTGCAATGTCCAAGTTTGCATACGGCACGGGTATGACCCGGGCGGAGACAATTCAGACACACCTTGTATTCTTCAGCTTTTAACTTGCGAACTTCTATAGACAATGCCCTAAATGAGTCACAGTTATAAAGATAGTGTTCTTTGCTGCATAATGGACATGAATATGATTTTTTTATGTTTTGTTTTGAATTGTTCGAATTTGAAGAAACAACAAAGCTTTTTTGCTTATCAATCTTCACCTCTGTATTTATTTTGAAACCCTTTGCTTCCTCCAAAGTCTCTAGAAGGTTTGACCTATTCCTTAAATATGTTATGAAGTCATTTAATGTTGGAGGATCAGTAAGAGTGTTCCTGTGTTCTTCCCAACGTCTGTTCGTAACTTGATCTAACTTTGATGCTATGATGAAGACTATTAATGTATCCCAATGTTCTACTGGTTGACCTAGTGTTTTTAGTGCTTGGAGATTCTTGCTAGTAACATCTATTACTCGTCTAATGCCCTCACTAGATTCCCTTTGGAGTGATGAAATACCAAATAAAGACTTTACATGGTTGTTTACGAGTAATTGTTTATTATCATATCGCTCGCATAACAATTTCCAAGCATTTCTATAATTTTCCGCCTTGAAATCTAAACTACGAATAACCAAAGCGGCACTCCCTTGAAGAGAAGTGCGCAGGTAGTGGAACTTATTAATATCATCTAGACTCTGCTCATCGTGTATCAAAGAAATGTACATATCCTTAAATTCCAACCAATCTTGATATCCTCCGCTAAAACGTGGTAAGTTAATTTTGGGTAGTCTTACATGATTGTGTCTGTGTGTAACCACGGTGCGACCATCACAAGAGCCTACCTCGGATCCCGGGTGTAAAGTAGGCTGAGAGCTGCGGTGCCGCATAAGCAGTACGCGGGCTGCGGCCACTTGACTGCTGTACAGAGACTCGAACTGTTCCCGTTCAGCATACAGCTCGTCAGGTTTCTCCGATATCATCTCCAGCTCATTCTGAAATTCATCATAAAGAGAATATGAGGACTCAATTCTGCTAATTCGAGATTCAAGGTCCATGAGCTGAACATCGCTAAGCTGCTGACATGACTGAGCAGTAGAAACAAAAGAAACAAACTGCGTAAGCTTAGCCTTAATGGAAGCTCGTTTTTTAATGAGGTCCCTAATTTTAGCTTCATTTGCCATTTTTAATATTCAGCTAGAAGTCAGAAGAAGTATAAATAGCAAATTCAAGCAATATCAACTATTCTCGAAAGACTTATGTTTATGTTTAAGCCACTGCTTTATTAGCGTAGAAATGTATGCTGTAAATATGTGTGAATAGTAAGTTTAAAGGGTATGAAGTGCAAGCTAGGCTTGGAAGAATAGATAAAAAACTATAACACTATTTTTTATAACCGCTTTTTTCTACCCACCACCAGTAAAAATATCTTTCGTAAAAAAAAAACACAAAATTACGAACAAAAGGTTACAAAATTACGATTGGCGATGACTAATAACGGACAATGACGATGCGGATTACGATGCACTTAAAGCGACAATACAGCTGATTCTATAAAACTACGGGACTAGTTGATTGACATACACACAAAGATGATATTACATTAGTAAGGTAATTAAAAGACTAACATTGGTAACTACGGATGAAATTTAACATGAAAATACGTATTTATTGGCAGGAGGTTAAGTTCGAAAGCGAATTAAAGACTACGACAAAATAGGAAGAAAATGAATTATTTCAATATAAAATGAACATTAAAAGCATGAAATGGATAAATGGTTATGGGAACATGGATTAATAAGGAATTGGAAAGATCTCACTTATCTTTTGCATTACGCTGATGTTGTGACGATGAACGTTCTGTTTAGAAGTCCTATTGCGGGCTCCTGCACCTTTGCTTGACCGAAGACTGCTGAAGATGACGTGTCTGAAGTCGTAGGGCACTGAAGTGAAGACCTTCGCTTACGCGCACCAATAACTAAAACGGCCACTCCATCCAGTCAGTCGAAGAAGGCTTGAAGCAGTTGAATCTTGAACGCCGTCAGTTATTCAGCTCCGTATTCAAATTCACTCCAACCGTTGAAGTATTTGAATTGTGAAAGTGCGTTACGAACGAACGAAACTACCTTGTTTACTTTGTTTAAAAAGGCTTCGAAGGACCATATGTTGGTTCCAGGACCCTATCTAAGCGTGTAAGGGAATACCTAGACTGTATAAAATGAAAGTACGAGTGGACTTGATTGAACTATAATACGTTAGATAAAATATTACAAGGTAATCGCGCGACGCGTACACAATGGTTTCGGATCGTAGTCGCTGGCCGAGTGAGTCGTATGCGCCGGCGCGTCACGAAGCGCCGAGCGCCGACCGATGATGCACGAGCCTCTCCTCCCTCACGAACTGCATACCCCGTCGTCGCCCACGTTGGTTGGTCGTGAACAGTAAAGAATACTTGTGTTGGGTTTGCCTTGCTAAATTGCATGCTGACGAAGTCAGGGGACTCAGCTATTCATATTTAATCTCAATCATAATCCATTCTAGCATTTCCATCCCAATTATACTGGAGGCAATTCTTTGAAGCAGCTGAATACATACAGTCACCATTGCTGGCTGCAGTTCCCCTTTAGTCCGTTCCACCACACTGGTGCATCATGCAGATTGGCAGGCCGCCTCGGCATGTAAGTTTCCTCACAATCTATTTCTTTACAATCAAACTTCTCTATGAAAAAAGAGCCGAAGATGGAGCTCTGTGGCGTTCACTAAGGGAGGCTTATGTCTAGCAGTGGAATATAGGCTGATGATGATGATGATGAAACTTCTCCATGTGAAGTCATCATCATCGACCCATTAGCAGCAGTTCCACTGCTGGGCACGGGTCTCCTCGCTAGCTCACTGCAGGTTAGCAGATTTCACATGCCATCAATAAATTCTCTCAAGCATGCAGGTTTCCTCACGATGTTTTCCTTCACCATTTGAGCATGTGATAAATACGCACATAACTTCCGAAAAGTCAGTGGTGCGTGCCTTGTGTTCGAACTTGAGACCTCTGACATTTCAGTCCTCTGATCACACCGCTAGGCTACCCCAACTCTTTAGAAGTTACGAGGTAACACAAATAAAAATACAGTCGAATTGAGAACCCTCCTCCTTTTTTGAGGTCGGTACATAACACATACCTTATAAAACTGGCTGTTTGGCAGCCTTTTGGCCTTGGGTTCGAACTCTAGACCTCTGACATCTCAGTCCAATGGTCACACCGCTAGGCTACCACAGCTCATCACTCACAGCTATGTGAAGTCTTTCTTACTAACTCCACGTTATTATTATTACTAACTTAAAAGAGCTTACCTCTTCTTGGTGGGGCATTCGCCATGTTCTTTCTCTATATAATATATCTCTTGATACAACTTGATACCCATTGCTTAGCACGGAACTAGATGGCGCTGTGTGCCATAATGTCCAGGAATATTTATTTATTTATTATTTTTTTCTTTACTTGTTCCAGAAAACTTTAATAAGCACTGTATTTTTATCTTTCACGTATTTTGAAACATTGACAAAAATTCTTGCTTGTAAAGATTCTTGCAGCTATATTCATATTGCTTGTGCCGTTTTGAAATGCTATTTTGTCACATATGATCCTGGTATTTTTCATTCTGTAGTGTCTACTGGAAGAGGCCTAATTTCAGCCGTTTACGAATATAAGCCGATGATGTATGTATTGCAGAGATAGTATATATAAATTACTACCGTTTTCTCTGATATTCGCCGCCGAATTTTGTATTGTCTTATTTCTTTTTGACAACTTTTGTCCTTCAATATGAGCTGCTGGTGATTTCAAATCTGGAAAATATAAATTTCAATTTTTAGTACAAATATTTGGGTAGGCGGAACATTGATTTCTTACACTTATGCTAGTATTTGACATTGAAATAATAATAATAATAAAATAATATTTTTTAACAGATTGCGGTATATTGATATTATTATCTCTTCTCCTCTAAATTAACTTGTGAACTGATTATTAGCCTTGAGAGACAGAAGAGTTATTTTCAAATTTATAATATTAATAGGTATAGAAGGTTTTTGGAGGAGAAAATAACGAGTTCTGTTTTGTTTTTCGATTTATCTCACTAAAAGACTATAAAAAGCCTTTTAGCTTCTATCATTTTTGATCGATTTTATGAAGGCAGTTCCTGTGGTAGCCTAGTAAAAATTATCGCGAAACAAACAGCTAATCCCACATAAAATCATACTTCAACTTGCTAAACGTCGAAGTCAAAAGAGTAGCCTGTAGAGAAGATGCCCGGATTTTTTTGTCTACATCACAAAATATTTTTTTATCGAAGATAGGTCAGCGTAACACAATCTCACCTGATGGTAAGTGACGATGTGGTCTAAGATGAAGCACGCTTACCTAGAAGATACGTATTCACTCGTGACTTGAAAAACCCCAAATTGTTCTCGTCGTGAAATACTAAATCAGGCAAATACGGTCATTAGAATAGAATAATGTTTATTAACCATGTAAAATGTACATATATAATACAGGCGTTTCACAATTAAAATCAACAGATAATTAAATTACCTTACGACCTCAATTATATGTCTAGACTGTTTCGTGAAGGCCCATGGCACTATATTAACTCCAGTTACGTACAAGAAACATAACTTATTGAAAAATCAAAGACCACTAAATACATTTACGTGAATATTTTTTCTAAATTTTAATACTGTTGCTCCATAAAACCACAAAGCATCATTCAGATGGTAAGAATGGTATATAAAGATGACCTACTTACATAACAGCTGAGAAAATAACACTACAATTATGTGAAGAACTTAACTTTCGAGACCACAAAATGGTATCAGTATTCAACATATATTAGTAATAACTTCTAGAATGTTCGTTTTTTTTGCATAGGATGTTTCCAGATTAATGTCACAGATAGATAAGCGGGTAAATCGAGTTTCAGGGCTGCCAGTTAACAACAGCGCGGTTATGCCATTTACCATCTGCAATTATACCAAAATGTGATGGTATTATACTATAGTGCCCATTCTATGTCGGATGCCCTTTTTTTTTTAGCTAAAATCCTCTTTATTCCTATACAGGAATTAGCGAACAACTTCTTGGCATGACCTTTTTTTGTGATACTCCTGCTTTCTATCAAATTATACCAAATGATCATAGATATCACATGGAAAGATACAATCCCTGTCGAATTTTGCTTTGCCGCTAGCTGGGAGCGTTTGAACGCAAATCTAATATTTGTGTGTCACAGTGTTTGTTATCGAAGTTATACAAATCGGTCAAGCCAAAACGCTCGAACGAATTTTGTTTGTTTATGTGTATATTTTAAAGGTTGTTTGGAAGAAATCGCTCTTTAGCGATAAGACCGCTATTGTACCCTTATTTTATGAATAATAATACATATATTATTAATGTAATTCTTTTTTGGTGTACAATAAAGTATATTCTATCTATCTATTTGGTAGGTCTTAGAATATATCGTCGGTAGGCTATTTTTTACTCTATGTTTCTATGTATATTATGTAAGTATTTGCAAAAGAAAAATTGTATACCTACGTATATAATTTTTGTGTTACGGAACACAAGCTTTTCAGCTTATATCGGAACTAGGTGGCGCTGTGGCGCTGTTTCTCTTATTTATCTATTATTTATACATTTCTCGTGTAGCAAGATACATAATTCATTTTACATTTTCAATTTCCATGAATAGATATAAATATTGGCGTCTTGGCGTCCATAATTCCCGCTCTCGCACCCGCCTGTGCACTGTGAAACAGCGCTTAGTGATCTAATTTCAAGCAACGTCATAGCAATCGCCATTTGTGTTACCATATCGAAATTATAACCTTCAATAATGTGACAAAAAATTATAAAAAATATCCGGACTCTTCAGCAGACAATAAAATAATAATAGGAGCCCTAGTGGCCTCGTGCTGTGACCAGTGGACTGACGTGTCAAAGGTCTCGAGTTCAAACTTAAGGCACTCACCACTGACTTTTCGGAAGTTATGCGCGTATTTATCACCTGCTCAAACGGTGAAGGAAAACAGCGTGAACCTGCAAGCTTAAGAGATTTTCTCGATGGCGTGTGAAGTCTGCCAACCCGCAGTAGGCTAGCGTGGTGGACTTATAACCTAATCCGTCTCAAATTAGAGGAGACCCGTGCCCAGCAGTGGGATAATGATGGGTTGATGATGATGAAAATAATAAATTCCATGCGTAGCGTAACCTACATCCGCTGGTATGGTGTGAAGCACCCCCACACTTGATGACCCTTTTTATTATAGTGCAGGTAACCATTACGAATATTCCCACTCGCAGTTGGAGACAACGTAGGCCTAGTTTATTTTATTTTTTTACTAGCTTTTGCCGCAACTTCGCACACTTTCGCATTTATAATATTAGTATGAATGGATTTGGATTTTTAATAGGTTTATCTCTCACTCGCTCCCACACAGTGACGCTATTGGGAACGAGTAGGGGCAGTCCTGAATTAGACCAATACAGGTGCTTTTGAATTGTCGAATTAAATTGAATTTAGTTGCACGGTTCCAAAAGGTAGGTCTTATGGAGAAGAACCGGCAAAAAACTCCATAGATACTCTTTTTAAATTAATTACAAAATTACTAATTTAAGCTATTACTAAAGCCATCCCGTCTAGGGGGGCACCATTGACAACAAAAAAAACGAGCGGCCGAAGGTTAAAACAATTTCAATACGCGCGATCAAGGGTAAAAGGGGTAAAAAGTAAAAAATCATCCCACTTTTAAAGTTGTCTTGTTATGTTTTGGTGGTATGTGGGAATAGTTTGTTGTGCCGCTTCTTCCCAGCAAAAACACTGGGAAGCGGTGAAAGGCGGGCGTTTTTGGGGGCTGTCTTTATTGTGGACGTTCAAATAGAGCCAATTATAGGAGAGAGGAGAGTATATTCTTTATTGAAAGGCCGGCAACGCATTTGCACGTCCCCTGGTGTTGCAGATGTCCATGGGCGGCGGTAATAACTTACCATCAGGTGAGCCTCCTGCCCGTTTGCCCCCTTATTTCCATAAAAAAAAAACTGGTCTACTTTGAATAAATTACATTTTGATTTTGATTTTAGAGCTTTTTTTACCCTTTAATTTGACTGACTTTGGGGTACTCTACTAGTCAGTCACATACGATCTGAGGCACGTCACTGCCTTTCGGGGCGTCTTCGGCGCCACATGTGAGAAGTAATTGTTTCTCTCTCGTTCTACCACCGTGACGTGCTCTACAAAAGTAGGTGGGTCCTTCCCATTCAATCTCATTCTCGACCCTCGAGTGAGTGATCAGTGAACGGTTTTAGACCGCAGTGACACAACAGTTGAGATTCTGCGAGTGAGTAATGTTGCCATAGCTTTATAAGGGAGCGAGTATTCTAACAGCAAGTAATGATCTGTTTTTAGGGTTCCGTACCTCAAGGGTGGCAACGGGACCCTATTATTAAGCCTCTACTGTCCGTCGATCTGTCTGTCTGTCACCATCTCATTAACCGTGATAGCCAGACAGTTGAAATTTTCACAGATGTATTTCTGTAATAATAATAATAATATTTCTGGACATTATTACACAGCGCCATCTAGTTCCGTGGTAAGCAGCGAGGCTTGTGTTACGGATACTAGTTGGTTGATATACTACATATATACTTTTTTTGTTGTAAATACATACATATTATACATAGATACATCCATGACTCGGAAACAAATATTGATGCTCATCACACAAATATTTGTCCCTACGGGGATTCGAACCCGGGACCCATAGTCCAGCAGGCAGCGTTAACTACCGCTGACCTAAACAGGTCGTCATAATCTCTGTAGTCTGTAGCCGCCATAACAAAAAATACTAAAAATAAAATAAACATTTCAGGGCTCTAATGCAACAAACGTGTTTTTTTTGCAGTTTTGCCCTATATTGATATCGGCAACAGGAAGCTTTAAATATTCACAAAATATTTTGTCCATATTTTGCATGGCGGAAGCCGTAATATGGTGAAGAACTGGCCACTGGTCTCACAATAAAAGTCATGTAACACTTATAAACTTTGTATTAAAACCTTATAATAAATTTACAAAGTGTACTGACTGGCAAGCTACAAAAAGTTTTTTTTTTTTTTGAATGGCATTCATTGTTAGCTCGAGGGAGCTTTTACAATGTAACCGGACTTTTTTGGCGAAGCACCAGACAGTGCCTCCAGCCAAGGCTTAACTTAGAATTTAAGCAACAGCAGCTAAGGGCGCCCCCGAATGGGGCTCGGACCTCGGCTTAGGGCGTTGCTGAGAGGACAGCTAGGGACGGCTGGATCATGGATTTGATTATTTAGGGGCGAATTTAAAGCTACAGGCTCGGCGCGGGCCGGCTCGAGCAAGTGACGGGAGGGAACGTTTACTGGACGTCGCGACGGGCCTCGCCGGCGAGGACGATATTTAGGTAGACGTGTTTGGAGTGTGAGAGTGCTGGTCTCGGGATTTGACTCTTGGAGAAGAGTGGTTTCGTCGTCTGGATAAGAGAGGACGTGTCTGGGGCGGCGTACCGAACTGATCGCGGAGGGCCTATAGTCGGTGCACTGGACTAACAAGGGATTCGGGTGATGGGGGACGCGATCGAAGTATCGTTTCGAAGCACGTTTTAGGTACTGCTTGATGGTGGGCAGTTTTAAGTCTACATGAAGCTGCTTATTGCGCACGAACCACGGGGCATCCGTGGCCTTACGCATGAAGCGGTTTTGTATGACTTGCATACGATTTATGCTGGGACCGTCGACGTGTGCGAATACGATACTCGAGTAGGTCATGATGGGGCGGCTACAAAAAGAGGAAACAATTTGAACGTATACTTTCTCCGGTAACGAAACCATAGCGCGATTCAGAAAATGAACCATAATGCACAACACCATCTAGTTAGATTGGTGGAACTAAATATCTCAAACAATGGCGATACATTTTATATTTGTTTGTACCCATATTATGCAAATTAAATTAATTGAATTGAGTTTTGTTGTATATTGACTTTAAAAATTAAAATAAAATGAATATTTACCCCTTAAATATTCGTTCCCATCTACCATACAACAAACGTGATTCAATGCGCTTAGTACGGGACTCTTCGTGCGCAAATCCGACTCGCATTTCACCGGTTTTCCTTTTTATTTGTTTCTTAAATCCACAAATTAGGATTTCATAACGAGTTTATCATTTATGGTGTGTGTGGGTTCTGCGATTGCCTTCAATATTATCTTTAACATTTCATTGTATCAATATTAACATGTATTTTCTGTACCTATTAAATAAATAGACGACCCAATTAGTCCAACGGTAGTTAACACTGCCTGCTGTGCTATGGGTCCTGTGTTCGAATCCCGGTAGGGACAAATGTTTGTGTGATGAGCATAAACATAAGTATCAGAGTCATGGATGTATCTATGTATAATATGTATGTATTTACAAAAAAAATATAATATACGTACATGTAGTATATCAACCAACTAGTATCCGTAACACAAGCCTCGTTGGCTTCAAAGTAATATCAATATAAGTTGTGGCTGTAGTAGCTGTAGTAGCTGTAGTATAATAATTATAAGTTACTGTAAGTGAAGGTATATGTTTTATATTATTTATGTTGTATGTCAGGGCGTACAGAAATAAATCAGTGTTTAAACAACCTATGTTGTTTATACTCATGCCTGGTGGACTGAGATGTCAAAAGTCTATCAACCGACTAGTATCCGTAACTCAAGCCTCGTTGCTTAGCTCGGCACTAGATGGCGCTGTGTCATAATGTCCAGGAATATTTATTTATTATTTATTTATTTATTTAAATGTCAAAGTAAAAAATATCATTTATTCAAAGTAGGCCAAAGTTAATTGGCTCTTTTTGAACGTCGACAATAAAGACAGCCCCCAAAAACGCCCGCCCTTCACTTCAATGGGAATTGAAGTCAGTGTAGTATTTTAAGGGACCTAAAACACTCCCCTATTTTGTGAGGATCCTCACTGCTTACCATCAGGCGGGCTGTATGATTATTTACCACTCTTTTGTTATTAAAATAAGGTTACTTAACTCTCACTAAACTAACTAAAACAGTACAAAACTCAGAATAAATGCAAAGCATTTTGTGGGCACATCGCTCGAAGAACGGATGGCCGACGGGGCTTGAAGGTTCTAGAGTGGCGACCACGTACTGGAAGACGCAGTGTGGGCAGGCCCCCGGCAAGGTGGACTGACGACCTGGTGAAGGTCGCTGGAATCCACTGGATGCGGGCGGCATATGACCGGTCGTCGTGGCGATCCTTGGGGGAGACCTATGTCCAGCAGTGGACGTCTAACGGTTGAAATGATGATGATGATCATTTTGTGATTCATAAATATTTATATTTACTTACGGGAGGAACTCTGTAATTACGATGTTGTATATTGTAATGCCTGAAGAATCTTTATATCGAATTAAATATCTTTCAAGTTAGCTACTGAAGTCGTTTTGTCACGTTTATAAGTAAAAACCGAAGTCATTGATGGTAATAAGCCTTGACGTTACATAAACACATGAAGTTTCAAATCATTACAGATAATTGTGAAAGATTTTTCAGTGTTTATATTGTTGCACTTCTTTCTCTGATGTCTGAAGATAGAGACAGAACACGCCACCTCATATATAATATATGTTACTCTATGCGCCACATGATGCCAACCGCGACCGTACGGCGTCGGACATTCACCTCTTCAGCGGCATGACTCATTGCAATACGGCTCGTTCAGTCTTTCGATCCACGGTCATTCTGTTCAACAATCGATGTATCTATGTATATACATAATATGTATGTATTTACAACAAAAAAAAAACAGCCAGCTAGTATCCGTAACACAAACCTCATTGCTTAGCGCGGAACTAGATGGCGCTGTCATAATGTCTGGAAATACTTATTAATTTACCAGCTGACCGAGCAAACGTTGCTTTGCCATATTATAGGGGTTAGTGGTAGAAAATCTGGTGTCACAGTGTTTGTCACTGGCTTGATGGATTATTATGAAATTCTGTATGTATATTTGGTACACCATCAGAATCGGTCGTAGGCTATTTTTTACAGGCCTATTATAAGGATGGGATATATTAAGGATGTCCCTCACCAGATATTTTTTTTATGATTCGGCATAAAAAAATACTTTTACAACCCCAAATTTTCCAACCCCTATTTTTTTATAGTAATATTAGTATGATATTCTAATGACTCTCAAACAGCTTAAGGACAACTAGGCACCCGGTGAAGACGGAATCAGCTGAGGTACTGAAAGCGGGTGGAAAACCGGTAGTGATGTAGATGGGGAAGTATGGAGCAAGCCTGATCGTATTGCTTTGTAAAGAAGTCGGTTAAAAGGCAATGTTTTGAAGAACTGCCGCCATGAGCTATGCCTACGAGTAAGTTTTTTTCGAGTCATCACAAAAAATACAAATAAAATAAATATTTCCGGACAATATTACACAGCGCCATCTAGTTCCGTAGTAAGCAACGAGGCTTGTGTTACGGACACTAGATGGTTGATATACTACATTTTTTGTTGTTGTTGTAAATACATACATATTATACATAGATACATCCATGACTCGGATACAAATATTGATGCTCATCACACAAAAATTTGTCCCTACCGGGATTCGAACCCAGGACCCATAGCACAGCAAATCAAATCAAATCAAATCAAATCAAAAGGTTTTTATTTCATATGAACTTTTTCAAGCATTTATAAAACGTTATGACACGTTAAGCAGGCAGCGTTAACTACGCTGAGCTAAACGGGTCATCAAACAGAATCGTACGCTGTATTTAAATGAAATGAAATGATTGTTTATTTATGTAAATAGATCTTTTTAAAGACACTTTCAAATGTCATGTAATTTTTTTTTTAATATCTAGTTGGTATCGGCCTTTCCAAACTGACGACCTCTGAGAAGAAATGCCGAAACAAACTCAAACATTTGTGTTTATAGTATGTGAGCCTGACAATGTAGGTTAAAGTCTGAGATGGCCTTTTGAAGAAAGCACCAGTGCAGTTTTGAGTTGACCTGTCCATACTGACAGCACGCATACGTCAGCCATCGTGTAGCTCAACCAACATTGAGGGAGCTCAACGACCCGACGCACGTCAATGCAAGATCATCAATTGCGATGCTGATGACTTCCAGCCTCCAGACTAAGCCGGTTTTCGCAAGTTTCAGTACCATAGACAGAACACAGAGTCTACTATAAGTTATACCGAAGACCGAAGAGTATAACCTATCCCTCTTTCTCTTTTCTTTTTAAAAAACGTTGCCCCACACTAGGATTTTCTCCTGTGTGTACGGTGCGTTTACAAACACAAATTTCCACACACACAATCGCCCAGACCCGGAACAACTACCTTTTCTATTGTTTTTTTTTATTGCAATAATGGGGCAAACGAGCAGGCGGCTCACCTGATGGTAAGTGATCACCGCCGCCCATGGACATTTGTAACACCAGAAGGCTTGCAAATGCGTTGCACACCCCTGCAGAAACCGTTTTGGTTTCTTAAAATAGGGAATTACTAAACTGACAGCAAATGGAATGCCCATGCTGTCAGAATAGTCACTCCCCCAACGAGCTCTGGTAACCTTACTCACTCGCAGAAAGATAACTATTGTTGATACCTGTTGAACGTACAAATATTTGTTCCGTGCGTCGAATGTTCTACTATGTATACCTATGAGAGCTGTGGTAGCCTAGGGGTGTGACCAGTGGACTGAGATGTCAGAGGTCTCGAGTTCAAACCCAAGGCACGCACCACTGACTTTTCGGAAGTTATGTGCGTATTTATCACATGCTCAAACAGTGAAGGAAAACATCGAGAGGAGAGGAAACGTGCATGCTTGAGAGATTTTCTCGATGGCATGTGAAGTCTGCCAACCCGCAGTAGGCTAGCGTGGTGGACTATAGCCTCATCCCTCTCAAATGAGAGGAGACCGGCGCCCAGCAGTAAGACAGTAATGGGTTGATGATGATGATGAATTATAAAACAAGCGTGACATATAATAATATAATTATTACCTTTCTGATCACCAGTTATTTCAGCCGTAAGTGATGATAGAAGGCGAACGTCGAGTGGATGAACTGTTAACCCTGGAATTGAGTACAATAATAATAAGTATACATTTTATTATTATTACTATTATTCTATACACGCTGCCTCCCGGGGCTTTGCCCGCATAGTATATAGATACAAAACCGCCCAAGTGCGGGTCGAACTCGCGCACGGAGGGTTCCGTACAAAATTAGGCAAAAAAAACGTTTTTTTTTTTGTATGGGAGTTGGGAGCCAATTTTATTATTAAAGTAAACCTACACGATCTTTGTCAAATGGAACTCTCCAATACCCTCCAATCACTTTGGCTGACGACACTTTCTTACTTTTTGGCGGAGACTCTTGGGATGAAGCATTTGCAAATGCTCAAAGGGGAATGAATATTGTAACTGGGTGGTTATCCAAAAATAGCTTAACCTTTAATGTGGATAAAACGAAATTAGTAATTTTTTCTCTTAAAACTACGGATATTCAACATTCTTCACCAAATATTACATCACACTCCTGTAACATTGCTACTGATGCCTCTTGTTCTTGCCCGAAAATACAAAAAGTGAAATCGATTATATACTTGGGCATAATTATCGGTAGCAGGCTGAACTTCCTAGAACATATCGACCTTATAAATACGAAAGTACGCAAATTAATAGTAATATTTAAAGCGCTTCGACTTGTGGCCCAAAAAAGCTTATAAAAACTGTTTATTTCGCTCTCTGTCAATCGCTCACTCACTTATTGTATTACCTCCTGGGGTGGTGCTTGTAAATCACATTTATTAAAAGTTGAAAGAGCGCAAAGAGCCTTACTTAAAGTTAGTTCACGCTTGCCGTTTTACCATCCGACTTTTGACATTTACAGAAAATGGGAGATACTCACTGTCTGTCAACTCTTTATCTTGTATACAGTTTTAAAACAGCATTCATTACTACATTACCAACCCGGATAAATTATAGACCGTTGTCATAGATATAGAGTTTGTCCAATAAATTTATTTAAAACAAGCCTAGCTCACCGTTTTTGATGGGAAACATCTATCGCTGCACGTAAAACCGATTTCTGGCGTGGCGAAAGCGTCGCCAGAATTTACGAAATTTAAATTTGATTTTAGTTCTATTTTCAAGTTTACCTTTTTTTTCGAATTGTGAATTGTAGTAAACCTCTTTGAGTTTGTGTAAATATGTTTCTTTTAACACATATTTTTTTTTAGAGTAAATAATAATAAAAAAGAACGCCAATAACGATACAGGGAAAACATAACCTGTGTTTTACTTGAAAACAAATTATTTTTCTGATAATAAAATGTCTGACCGTGATAATTTAGAGAGTGAGTATCACAATATGTTTTTTTCTGCATATTACTTTTACAAAATAATGTCGATGTTTCACATCTGCCAGGCGTCCCGTGACGGCTCACTGTTTTTATTGTTACCAGAGCTTTAATCTCTATAATAAATTAAATAGAGTGCTTTCAATATCTCCTTCCAAAATGTGAATGTAAATCTGTGGTCACTCAGTGGTTAATTAAAGCAGAACTAGGATTTTACAGAAAACCTGTTGCATAGTTGAATAGTTTTTGTAATTGCCTACACAGCCGGACACGTTCTCACACACAACACACACTCATTATACATGTAGGTACTCACACACATACGCAGTTTAAGGTTTTTTGGGTTTCATGATTAGGTACTGTTTTAAATGTTAATATAATACCTCCAAATCACTATATACGTATAACTGTACAATTATAATTAAAGGGCAAAAAAATCGCGTTTGTATGGGAGCCCCCCTTAAATATTTATTTTATTTTGTTTGTAGTATTTGCTGTTATAGCGGCAACAGAAATACATAATTTGTGAATATTTCAACTGTCTAGCTATAGCGGTTCTTGAGATACAGCCTGGTGAAAGGCATCTACAATCTACTCATTTATTACTACCCTCCGTTTAGAAATGATAAATTCCGAATAATAACTTCCTCACCCCTTTTCCACCCACTTAAGGGCTGATTTCCGGGACAAGGACTAAACTGTCCTTCCTCGAGACTCAATCCTACCTCCATGCCGAATTACATCTAAGTAGTTTAAGCATAAAGTAACAGACCGACAGAAAGATAGATAGACACACACTTTCGCATTAATAATATTAGTATGGCGAGTATGAATTATAGTCTGCCCGCGACCATAGATGCTGTAAAGAATCTGAAGCGTCGGGAACAAAAACCAACCACGATAACGTCCACATTTTCGTAAATATAAGAAACGAGTAAGTTTGTTACGTTTCCATTTTGAATGTTGGCGCGAATACACAGGGCCGCCATTTTGGAGGGAGCTTGTCAAAGTCAAAAGTTATTTCTGTCAAACCTAGTTCTAAAATATATTATTAGATCTTGGAGAAGAGCCGACAAGAAATTCTATTGACACTCTTAAATATTTTATAGGCATTGCGAGTTTCCGCGCTCTAATTGAGCTGCCCGATTGGGTAAGTACCTCCGCCTAACAGATGGCTGCAGTGAATCAACCATACTTGTATTTATTCGAGTGAATAAGGTTACCAGAACACAGGGAGTGACTATTCTGACAGCATGGGCATTCCATTTGCTGTCAGTTTAGTAATTACCTATTTTATGAAACCTAAACGGTTACTGCACGGTTTGGCAACGCATATGCAAGCCTTCTGGTGTTGCAAATGTCCACGGGCGGCGGTGATCACATACCATTAGGTGAGTCGCCTGCTCGTTTGCCCCCTTATCACAAATAAAAATAAATTACATTACATCATATCTAAATAGTTCCGATCTTTCTTTTAACACCTATTTCTCTTATAGTCATTTGTTGAAGTGAAACTTCTTTATCGGGGTTGGAAAAAAATTTAGTGTAACATTTTTGCGTTACGCGCCATCTTTATTTGAATAGGTTACCATAGCAACATGATGTTTGTGTGTAACATTTTTGCGTTACGCGCCATCTTTATTTCAATAGGTAACCATAGCAACATGATGTTTGTTTGACAACTAAAAACTATACCTTTTCCAATACACCAAGACCATTTGTTTTTCTATTGAGAACTTGCTATTGGTTGAGACATCGACGTTTTGATAAATAGAAGATTATGATTGGTTCCCACTATTATTGAAGTGAAACTTCTTTATCGGGGTTGGAAAAAAAATTAGTGTAACATTTTTGCGTTTCGCGCCATCTTTATTTGAATAGGTAACCATAGCAACATGATGTTTGTTTGACAACTAAAGACTATACCTTTTCCAATACACCAAGACCATTTGTTTTTCTATTGAGAACTTGCTATTGGTTGAGACATCGACGTTTTGATAAATAGAAGATTATGATTGGTTCCCACTATTATTTGGAACTGACAGAGCTACAATTCGAAGACTATTAATTCAAACGCTCTTTTTAAATTCAATGTTATTCGAGTAGATACCATAATTACCTTTGCATAAACTTTATCTAATTTAGCTTTATTCAACCAATTTCTGTGAAGTTGTAAATAGTAAATCATTTTTCGAAAAATGATGTCATAAAGCAGTTTCACTTCTTACGTGTGTACACTAATACACACAATTTTTTTATTCTTATGTCTAATTCGACATAATCGTATACGAGAAAATATCATCTACATCACTACGTTTACCGTCAACGTAACGTCAAAAATGACACATAGAAATTCGATCAATCAATTTATTATTTTGATCATTTCACTTTTCTATAGACATCGAATAAAATTATTTCCATTTTCTCGATAATGTTATTAAATTATTACTTTTTAACGTATTTTAAAATTGTCAATTAGACAATATCAATTAGGCATTGAAAAAGTATTATACCGCCATTAAGGTATCTCTTGAGGTAATAACTAATAAATAATTCTTATTTATAAATTAAAATTAGATCCAATATTAGTAGAACTTTAGTGAAAATACAAAATTATTTTTATTATAAAATAAATGTATGAAGATTAGTCGCGTAAAACGGAACGTGTTGCATCGCATATACGCCACCGCTACAACGTAAAAATTACTTTATACGTGCGGAGCACGCTCTCACAATATCAATAAGGGTACGTAAACCTTGCGCTCGCGCATTGTCGTCACCACCTACCCGGCAGTCGAGCTCCTTAACTCGTCGAATGAAAACATGCGCTAGTCCGTGTTACGTTCTCACAGTTAAGTTGTTTTACATAAAAATATATTTGTGTCATCACATCAACCGTTACACGTCCACTGCTGGACATAGGTCTCCCCCAAGGATCGCCACATATATCTATTAAACTCACCACATAATTTATTACTCGCCAGATTTAGCTTTTTTAATATTTTCAGTTGCAGGTATCCGTATAGGATTATCAGGTATACAGATCCTGATACTCCTAAACCCAATACCAATTTAGGAGTAAGCTCACCCCTATATATAAAGTCCAATTAAGATGTTGCCATATATCATAACTACAAATATCTTTTAAACACAATTTTTTTAATTCCAATGCACAAAATCATAGGATTAATTTAATTGTATTAGTATGTCCACATCTTGCAACATCTGATAGCTCAATATTTGTAACGTTTGTTTTTGTGTAATGATTCCTTTATTTATAATTAAGTAAAATTGAAATTTTATAACATTTTCATACATTTAATTCAAATGTTTTATTTTTTTAATGTCTAGTAATGACAATAAATTTTGGGGATGTTATGTTAGAAACACCTAGAAATGATCTCTAGCATATAGTTAATCTTGACCTAGATACATTAAAAAAAATGGATCGCTATACTTTCTTACAATGGAGATTTCATTAAACATTAAAAGATGATTTAGGTTGATATAAATTTATTATTGGATTGGATTGGAAACAGGTTAACCTACATAAAATCGAACACTAAGAGGTAAAACTACCATAATAGAGGGAATATAATATTCTCTATAAATTTTTAATATTACCTTTTCAATAAACCTGAAGAAATAGGATTAAAATTGCATTTTTCTATATAGGGACTTCTATTCTGCCGGTATCACAAATCATAATGAAAAGACATGCAATAAGTCAGCATTTAGATAATGTTAAACCAGAAAGCTGGTTGAATCTTATATTACAACACTATGATAAATAAAAAAAGTCATTCATAGACATGGAAATACTGTGGTGTTTCAGCTTCAGAGTTCCAGTCTGAGCCTCATCTCCTGTTTGCCTTTATCAGATAGCTGAAGTGGTACTTGCAGACTGTCTGGAAGACACTCAACCCTGTCTTACGTCAATCTAGTAAGTCCTAATATTTAAATTAATAAATTATAAGTTGCAGGTGTCATTTAACACTTTACTATTACTTTCTGAAGTATAAATGTCTGATAACGCTTTAGAGCATAATATTTTAATTTATTTGTATTAAAAATAACTTCTCACATTTAATCATAATCAGTCAGTTGCAACACCTACACTACTTGCTAGTGTTTCTAGCAATTTAAAATATTTAGAGGAGGTAGGGCATAACGAGATTCGTCGCTCAAATTGAGCTGCTCAATAGGGATGTTGACAATTTTTCGGAATTGTTTTTATTTCAAAGATCGACTCTTGTTTATTATAAAAAAATATATTTTATTTAAAAATATAAGTATTTTCTATGAGAAAATATACTAAAATAAAGGAATATTGATTTTACCCGCCAAAACACTGTCACAGCTGTTACACGATTTCATGCGTCACTAACCGCTAAACATGGATCTCGATTGATGAGAATTTGTCGAATTTATGCTTAATTCGTATAAAAGTAATTACAAAAAATCTAAATAAACACAATGTTTTACAAATTTTTACAATTTCGCGTCGGTATCAACATAAAGTCAGAAATGTTTGCGGCTTGTTTATCGGTTAGTGACGTCATGTCGGTTAGTGACTCTTCTTGATGTTTTGCAGTCACGTGACAGTTGGTGATAAATAAAACTTTTTAAACTAGTTTTAATGAATTGAATTTGATATATTAAATAAAAATTATGAGATTTTCGATATTCTAATAATACAAGCTATAATAAAACTAACACGAAACACGATTTTGTGATTAGTGTCAACATCCCTATTGGGGAAGTACCTCCACCTTACAGATGACTGCAGTGAATCAACAATAGTTGTATTTATTCAAGTGAATAAGGTTACCAGAGCACATTAGGGGAGTGACTATTCTGACAGCATGGGCTTTCCATTTGCTGTCAGTTTAGTAATTCCCTATTTAGTTATGTAAGAAACCAAAACGGTTCTGCAGGGGTGTGCTGTGAATAACATATAATATTCCATTTGTTTGCTAGCAGGTCAGTTTAGAATGGATAGACTGGCAGAATAGTAATACTTTTGAAAAACTCTGTAATAGCTTAATCCATATTTTTTGGAGAAAAACCTTACAATTTAAAAAGGTTGTAAATTTGAATAATCAATTAAAAATCAAATGTGATATCTCCATAAGAAGTTAGTGTGAACAATGCCGTAAACAATAATTTGTAAAAACTTGTGTATATAAATTCTCCCGACTGGTATGCCATGTCATTGTTACCTCGCAACATGCCAAATAGTGCAAGCAGGATTGTATATTTATTTATTTCTTGTACATAATAATATACACACGCCAGTCCGGTTGTCGTGGCGATCCTTGGGGGAGACCTATGTCCAGCAGTGGATGTCTAACGGTTAATGTGATGATGACATATACACACAAAATACAGAAGGAAAACAAATAAATAAATACAATGCACAATAGCAATGTATCTATGAATCACCAGTATTTTGTAATTAAATCTCTCCCAGCAAGGCCTGATGGGAGAGATTTCATTACAAATAACTATGAGAGGAGACATTTGAAAAACTTATGTGGGTATGACTAAAGCTACAAATATACTAGATGATATTAAAATCTATATACCTACATAGACTTAGAAATGGCTAGAGCGAAGAGGAGTGGAAGTGTCTATCCACTCTTTTCTAACATAGGAGAATAAAATTAATACAGCTTTGTAGTATATTTAAGAGTGGTTCACTGTTAATTTTGGAGATTTAAAAATTTGTCAAATTACCAGTTTAAATAATTGGGCGTTTTCCAAAAAAGTTGTACCTTGAAAAAAGTCAGTGTCCGACCACTTTCAGAATAAAATTATCGAATTTTATAAAGATTTTTATTACATAACATTTATTTTAACAATACAGTAACATATAATCTCTTAAATCAAATAAAAATCAGCTTTGAATCTATTATAGATTAAAAATAAAATCAAAAGAAGTCAAATGAGGTCGATGTTTTTGGTATGTCCTACACCTACTGTGTCAAGTTCAGAGTCACTTAATTTGGTCGTGTTATATTATTATTCAAACGCTTTGCATTTTATTGGTAATTTATGTACTTAACTTCGATTTACTACCTTAAAATGAATTAATTACGGTTGAAAAATATTTTAAAACACCACTTTTTGGTTACGAATGGAATTTCCGCGTACGTGACCGCATTTTCAAACTTATTTATGTGGAATTCTAATTACGTCACCGACAATTTTTTTGGAAAACGCCCAATTGCTAACTTTGAATAAGGAACATGCAAGCCATTTTACGAGAAGTCCTTAAATGGGAGGCGCGTACTTCGACTACAAATGGGCCAAAATTATACTATCAATAAATTATTATTGGTTACCTCGCCATTACCGCGCCATTTGAAGCAGTAAAGTGATTCATAATAATTCAATGTGGACTTACCTATCCAATATTAAAGAACAGATCTGTAACCTCCAGTCGCGGCACGATTGCTTGCAATTTTCTCGTTTATTAACTTTTAGTAATTTTAAATTTTAACTTTACCATACTTATTGGAGACTCGATTAACCATCAGTCCAAACGGTTTCTCATAAAGGGTGTCGTAAATTGAATATCTGGATGGAAATACAGATTACGATATAAAATAATAATCTCAACGTAATGACTTCCTTGCAAACTCAAATTGCTCAAACGTAATGTGAAAATTTAGAATATTCCCAGGCAAACAGATTTTAATAGACAACACACGCGTAATTGTGTACACAATAGTGATGCGACATCTCTGATTCTGATCTCAGTCTCACTCTCACCCGCTTTACGCTTAATGCAAGAAAAAAATATTGACTCGATTTCATCAGGTATTTAACGAAACAAACATGTTCGAACCTGCATGCGTCAGGCATAACAAGTGAAAATTGTAATGTTGTTTATTGTTTTTGGCAATTTTATAAGATATCGACGCAAGCCATTTCTATTTCGATGATAGTAATATCATCACTCATCAGTTCTTTATTTCATTTTAAAATTAAACAAAATGTTTTCTTTTTAATTTATAATGGTTGAATTGAATACAAAATCAGTTTAGTCAGTTAAAAATTAATATAAGAAAAATAATATTGCCAGTAATTGCAGTCTTAATGATTCTTAGAAATCTTTAGAAAACTTAGATAGAATAATATTATAACTAGTAATCGGCTACTGGTCAAAATTTTATTATATTTAATTTCAATTACCTATACTTCTTTTTTACTCATATTTTCAAAGAAATATTAGCATTCTGCACTCTTTTTCTATATAAACTATATAACTACTAACTAAACTAAACTAAACTAAACTAAAACTATAAACTATATAACTACTTTATGTGTGGGAAATTTCATACTCCTCCGTCCGCGCAATTTTCTTAAAATTGGGTACAAAGTTTGCAGTGCAAAATATAATTAAATATTATATTATACTTTTTTAATATATAATTATTTGATCACTGAATTAGCAGTGTTCCAATAACTATTTTGAATTGAGAAAAGTGAAATATCACGTTATGTCATTCGAGTTTAGACTTGAGAACTTTGAAAGTTATTCGATTACCTACTCGAATTAATTTATAAATTACCTTAATTTACACCGTTATTTGTATTACAATCGGGCTCATGTCGCATCACTACTTCAAAGATCATTAATACTTTCAAATTTCAATATCTGGGCCCAAAAAAGAGGGCGAGAATCTTCAATTTTCGCGGTTGTGTCATCACATTGCTCAAATTCACTTATAAAATCAGTAAAGTATTTTAATTTGTAATTATTATCTTTGTATATACATATATTATATTTCTATATTAATAATTTCGGAAGACTCGATCGAAACCGTACCTAAATAATAAAGCATAAAAAAATTAAGATTTCGAGTCGACAACACAGTGGTCCGCCCCGGGCCACATTAAGAGGGGGGCCCCGATTTGGCATTCGAGCCGAAATAAGAGGTCTGTTTAAATCGTTTTAAAATTTTCGGAGAGGGTGCAACAGAACTGCCCGATCTAGTTTTGGCATCACCCTTTTACCATCGGACAACCAGGCAAACTGCAGTGGCGTAGCGTGCCTTGGCCCCGTACAAAAATTTGTTTGGGGACCCTGATGAAGTGTAAAGATTTTTCACAAAAGAAAACAAAATGTTTGCATAAAATTCAAAGAAATATTTATTCATTGTATTATCTGTCACTTTTTCCAATCAGTTTCCACGGGACCCCCGACGCGCGTAAACAGTCTGGTTTTTATTATTTTTTGTTTACGCACGTCGGGGGCAGCCCCCGTGGCCCTGGGGCCCCGACGTGCAGAATTGTTACGACAGATACGACAGTAGCTACGCCCCCAACGTGCAGAAATGTTTCGACAAATATGGCGGTAGCTACGTACCCGAGCCACGGGGGCCCCCGACTTGCAGAATTGTTACGACAGATACGGCGGTAGCTACGTCCCCGAGCCACGGGGGCCCCCGAAGTGCAGAATTGTTACGACAGGTAGCGCGATAGCTGCCCTGTTAAACTGAAAAGCGGCTCCGTTTCATGGTGGAAATTCCGGAGCGATCGGTTCCTCTTTTTTTGTACGCACGAGGCGAGGGAATGGAATCGGCTACCTGATTCTGTGTTTCCCGATTAGTACAATTTGGGGGTCTTCAAGTCGCGAATGAATAGGTTTCTTCTAGCTAAGCGTTCTTTATCTTAGACCACATCTTTAGCATCAGGTGAGATTGCGATCAAACGCTTGCGTGTACTAGATAAAAAAAAACTATATAATTTCAAATTATATTAATTATGTCATCAAAATCCAAAACAGAGCCTGCTTTTCTTTCCATGGATAAAATAGCCAAACTGAAAAGGCGTTTTTTTTAGGGTTCTGTACCCAAAGGGTAAAAACGGGACCCTATTACTAAGACTTCGCTGTCTGTCTGTCCTTCTGTCCGTCCGTCTATCCGTCCATCTGTCTGTCACCAGGTTGTGTCTCCAGAACCGCGATAGCTAGACAGGTGAAATTTTCACCGCTATAACAACAAATACTAAAAACAAAATAAAATAAATTTTTGCGTTTACATTAGTTACGTTTTTATAGGTCTTTCTTACTTTAAATCAATATTGGCAACAGGTAGGCACTTGAAATATTCACAAAATACTCAGTTGTACTTTAATAATAAAATTAAAGTAAATTAAGTATTTAAGGGGGGCCCTCATATAAAAACGCCATTTATACGGAATTTTGCCTAATTTTATACGGAACCCTTCGACTCGCACTTGTCGGGTTTTTTTATACCATAAATATAATTACTGCCCACTTGATGGTTGGCGGTTACTGTAGCCTATGAACGTTTGCAACACCAGAGGTGTCTCTCGCGCGTTGCTAACCTTGTAAAAACCTAATCACTCCTTTTTTTAAGAACCCCACGCTATAGTCGTTTTAAAAACCCTCCACAGGTAGTTCATTCCACAGCCTGACTGTATGTAGTATGAAGTTATCATGGAACCGCTCAGTACGTGAAGACATTGGTTTCAAGATGTGGGAATGAATTCGCTGCCGATGGCGGGAGGTGAAGTCCTGCTTCGCCCTGTTGAACACACCTAGCTTTTTAGATGTCAACTTGGTTTTGTCCTCTAGACGACATCGGAATTGGACCTCACTGGAGATGTCTAGTATGCCAATGTATTTGGAGATGTTAAGGTCTGTGTTCTCAAATCGAAGTGTTACAACAAATGGGGCTTAGTAGTCTCAATTTCCAACACAAGTTTACTTCGACAATCCTCAACAACGGACCGAGGGACATTGGTACGGCCCGTGTAGGTGTCCCCGTTACTATCATCTGCATAGAATGAATGCTGTCAATCGACACCATTTCGTGTATGCTTGTGCAGTTAACAGTGTTGGCGACATAACGGAACCTTGTGGGGCACCAGCATTTATGTCAACATAGTCAGGTCTGCTGCCGTCAACGATCTTACAAGCATCAAAATATACAAAAATCTTACAAGCTTGAGTAGCCCGTATGATGGCAATTTTTAAAGAAGACTGACTGCCAACGCCTCACCTTGACTCCCATTGGCTGTCGCCCATCGGTGTGTAAGACACACTAGGAGGTCACCTATCGAGCGACCGTGGCAAAAGTCGTACAGACGGTTGCTGGTCAGTTCGTTGCCTTTTAGGTGTCTTGGGAGTTGGCGGTTAAGCACCTGCCCCATTAACTTGGAGAAAAGGGGGGTTATAGCGATAGGCCTGTGATCAGTAAATCGATGGGTCTAATCTTCGCTTTTTCTGGGCAGTCTTCCACGAAGACGGAACTCGCCCGCTGCTGCATAAAAGTCCGAAAACACGAGTTAGTACTGAACACAGCTTAGCAGTACAGTGCTTAAGCACCACTGCCGCTATGCCACCCTCCTCCCGCCGGATCTCTCAGTGTACAAAAGAGATCTCCGGCATGCTGTTGTTACACCTTGGAATGGTAGAAGGAACTGCATTTCCGTCGCCCAAAGTCGAGTTAGAGGCAAAGAGAGTACCTAGAATTTTTGCTTTCTCTTTAGCACTATAGGCCGAGTTTACCATCTGGCTTCCAAACAAACAAAAGTTACCCTCGGCAGCCTTAGCAAGCCAAAAAGCACGATTCCCAGAGGATAGCTACGAGTACATAGCCGCTTACCAATTCTGTAAATGAATACCAATTTGGCTATGGCGATTGCTCTCTTATTGGATTTCGAGATAGCATTTAGTTTGCATCGGAGACCTTGAGGTCCTACCCAGCCCGAGCTGTGGTCCAAGCTACATATGCACAGTCACTAGTGGGTTGGAAATGTAAACATTCCATACTCGCTATGATCGCTTCGTTTATAACATAAGAACCAGTTGTTCTTCATTTTGTCTGACAGCTTTAATGGAATCATGAGATGAGCACTCCAGCGTGTAGCAGATAAAAGTTTACCAATCTTTTGTATTAGTATTTCATCCTCTGAGGGTGGAAACGGCCTTTTAACCTGGGAATGATGATTCCGAATCCATACTCAACATATATCTAATTCTTCAGTATTTCCTAACGTTTAGTATATCAGTAGCGTTATGCAAAACGAAGTTTTTGAAAACTTAAACTAATCAAAACTTATTTAAGATCGACCATGACTGTAAACAGACTTTCCAGCTAAGAAATTTTGTCTAGATAAAGAAAAGCAGCGTTGGTTTTGGATTTTGATGACGTAATTAATAAATTTAGTCCTATAAACTAAACCCAGAAAACCAATTTCGAAATTAGTATAATTATAATTTCTTGTCTAGTGCCATTGCTAGTACATTTGTATCCGAGTCATGGATGTATCTATCTATAATATGTATGTATTTACAAAAAAAAAGTATATATGTAGTATATCAACCAGCTGTCGCCGGCGGTCTTTCCGAACCGTTACGACGTGGGAACCTTCAAGAGGAGAGTATATTCTTTATTGAAAGGCCGGCAACGCATTTGCACGTCCCCTGGTGTTGCAGATGTCCATGGGCGGCGGTAATCACTTACCATCAGGTGAGCCTCCTGCCCGTTTGCCCCCTTATTTCCATAAAAAAAAAATAGTATCCGTAACACAAGCCTCGTTGCTTAGCACGGAACTAGATGGCGCTGTGTGCCATAATGTCCAGGAATATTTATTTATTTATTTATTGCTTGTCTTTCTTACTTCACTTGTAAATGTTATTAAACATGATAAAATATTGATTAAAATTTGATTAATTTATTGATTTTAGTAATTAATTATGTTTAATTCGATATATATTCAAATCTGGAGGGTGTCAGGGGGCCCAAAATTAAAGATCACCCCGGGCCTCACAAAGTCTTAGTCCGCCACTGATTATATATCTGCAAAAACCGGATTGTTGAGTATTTTGTTAAATTGTTATGGTGCTGACATGGACACACGACATTCTTTTCGTAATGATTGTGAGACTGACTTGGTCTTGCTTGTGAGCGTGTGAACTGACCAGGGTTGCCAGTAAGCAACGACGCGATTATGCCATTTAGCATCTGAAATTATACCAAATGTGATGGTATTATACCATACTGCCCATTCTATGTCGAGTGAGCTTTTTTTTTTTAGCTCAAATCCCTCGATTATTCGATTATCCTTTGCAGAATTAGCGGAGAACTTCTTGGCATGACCTTTTTTTTGTGAGCGTCTTGCTTTTGTATCGAATTATACCAAATGGTCATGGATACCACATGTCCATCGTCCAATTATACCAATTTGGTATCAAAAGATACAATCTGGCAGCCCTGGAACTGACATCCTATTAACTAGTGGTGCCTCGCATGTTGTTTAGCGAAATTCCGTCCGCCTTTTTTTATAGGTCCATGGTGCTGACAGATAAATTGCAATCACCGTATTGACCACTCTATCGAAACGTCGCCACTGACACCGGATGACATGTTGAGTTAAAACATTCATTTTAAAAACAAAGTGTCCGTTACACAAGAAGTTTTCACTTCCAAGGCTTAAGGGCAAAATTATACAAAATATGGATCTTTGTTAACTTATTTCACCCTATTTTCGCTACTTTCTGATCCAGATAAAGACCAGAAACTTTTTCAGACTGTGTCAAAAAACATGATCCATGAGCCCTGTGGCCCTGGATATATACAATTATACATATCATACACAAATACATCCATTGGACTTGGATACAAATGTGCTCATCACACCAACATTTGTCCCTACCGGGATTCGAACCCGGGACCCCTAGCACAGAAGACAGCGTTAACTACCGCTGGGCTAATTGGGTCGTCAATTCACCCTGCATAAAAAATGATGGAACTGCCTCTAAATCTTCTAAAAACTATCCAAAGACATTTTGCGGAGAAACTAGAGATGGTATAAGAAGAAGAGACAAGAGAAGAACAATAAAAAATAAGGATTTCGAGTGTAATTACAGGTGCCCTACAATCCCTATCTATATAAAAAAATTAATGCTCACATAAATGTGGAAATTTGTTCAACTGTCAAAAGTGTGAAATATATAAATAAATCTTATATATAAAATTCTTGTGTCACAATGTTCGTTCCCGTACTCCTCCGAAACGGCTTGACCGATTCTCATGAAATTTTGTGAGCATATTGAGTAGGTCTGAGAATCGGCCAACATCTATTTTTCATTCCCCTTAGTGATAAGGGTTGTCCACCAACCCCTATAATGCGGCAAAACAACGTTTGCTGGGTCAGCTAGTCTATTTATAAAGGTCATGACCAAGCAAAGATACAAATCAGAATCACAGTACAAATCAGTATACAAGAGTCTAGTGATCAATCGACATCAAGTAATAAACACCATGATGAAATTAATTGATTGATACCAGGTATGTTTCGGCTCCTGAAGCAGTTTGGTGAATAATTGAATTTTCAATGCACAAAATGAGTCACACAATTATAGAGTTAGGTGTTTATTTCGAAAACCAACAAACTGTCGTATTTACAGATCAGAATGTGCATTATCAATACCTAGAACATCTGGCTTGAAAGGTGATAAATATTTAACGAAAAATGTTATACTTACATAGATAATTTTTTAACCGACTTCCAAAAGGAGGAGGTTATCAATTCGACTGTTTTTTTTTTATGTTTGTTACCTCATAACTGTGGTCTTGGTGAACCGATTTTGAAAATAATATTAGGAAGTATGTAAATTGTAATTTTACAATGAGAATTCTCACCCGAGAATTTGACAAAAGTACTTATAAAGGAATATTCTCTATTTTACATCACAGGTTGATTATTATAAAATAAAAAACTGCGTTTAAAGAAACCGACTTCAAAACTAAAATGTAAAAAATAACTTAATACAGTTTTAACTTCTTTTAAAGATACGAAGACGGTGCCAAGCCAAATATAAAGGTATGTAGATTATGTACACCCATCCTGCGTGATCTTGGGCGGGGTGGCTACAAACCAGGGCACCGGCACCGACTTCATACCTTTTAAATTAAAAAGAAGTTAAAACTGCATTAAGTTATTTTTTACTTTTTAGTTTTGAAGTCGGTTTTTTTAAACGCAGCATTCATCGACATTGTTCGTAAAAAAGGGATGTACCCAATATCTTCTATAGACCTGATTTCTTCTAATTTGATTATACAAAAATAAGCAGATAATATAACTCAGAATCCTGATTGAGTTCGAAATTAATAAGCATGTTTAGTATAAAAAACACTGCTGTCAATGAACGACCACTACCGCAAGCTGCTGTGAAATGGGCCCACCTCTAGGACACGGCATGACCATACTGCAGCCCCGCACATTTGTGCGGAGAAATCTGCACGATGATGCATATCTGCAACCCCGCACCCGCTTGCGTGGCTCCGTCGAAACGCATCCCGGAGCGTGGTGCGGGGCAGTGTGCGGATCGCTTAAGCCTGTATTATTTGACATGAATCAGATGTATTTATTTAGGGACATTTCAAAATAAAACAAGATATTTACATTTTATAGTATTGTATTTCGGCATACAGACAATATAATTAATTAGAGGTAGTTTTTTCAATAATCAGATAACTATGACAGGTCAAGTCAAATCATTTTGACAGACTAATGAATATAGTTTAAAAATAGGTGATCTTATCTGACTTTTGAAAAGTCTACCGTATTTCTTATGAATAAGACTTATTTTAGTTTGTAGCAATCACTACGTAGGACGAGCGAATGCAATGTTTAAAGTAGGTATGTTTAAAAATCAACTTTATGACAATGAATTATATATATTCCTACACATTTCCTTATTTTATAACATTTTCATAACCAAATCTACTAGAAACCCGAAATTCAGAACTGATAGCATTGTCACCAAAATTAAAAAGTTAATAGGTGATGTAGATAATAAAGAGTAGGTACAAATTGATTATAGGGTTCTCATTGTCTCATGATATTCTATACTTACGAGTTTAAAAAAAAAAACTCAAACGCTAGAGAGAGGGGGCGCCACTGTTAAATTTAGCCCCGTTCGAAATAATCGAATGTCAATACTACGTATTATTGGTCCCGGTTGTCGTACGAACACCTAGGATATATTCGTTTGTGGTAGTCAAAAACCTTTCAGGACGTTGACCCAGTACGACCGAAGAGTATGTACTACAAGTAAGATGTTTAAATTGACCCTTAGATTGTGGTTTAGAGATCTGATGACATAAGCTTCGTGTAATATACAGTTATTTACCAGATCTGTGTTGACTACAAGTTAGTCGACAAGACGTTTTCATGTAATTTTGTATAATAATTGTAGGATTAAATTATTTGAAATATGTGGAAGTATAGCTAAAGTTAATTTTTAAACATGACACAACTAGCAAATAATATTAAGAAATATGCATGTTAGACATCTAATGCGGCGGTCAGACCGGCTGTTGGAGTGGAAACACTTCACCATCTGAATATCTAGAAAGTAATAATAATATTAAATGGATCTATTACCAAAGTGATTCAGAGCGTGGAGCTTCCACCTTAAAGAGAGTTACGAAAAAGACGAAAACATAATTCTAAATGGCGGGCGTTTGAAATGTCCGTTCCTATATCAGCTGTTTTTTTTAACAGTTTGAAAGAAAAGCATGCATATTCCTTAACACTTACTTGTAGTTTGTCACAATGTACGAATAAATAACATTACATATATTGTATACATATACAGTACAAAATAAACTTAGTATGTACAGTAGAAGTTTCCGAACATTCATTCCAAAATTTGTAAACATTTATCATAATTATAATTTGTTATATATGTGTGTATTTGCACATTCCGTGTAAAAACCTCTACGAGTATATAGATCAAAAGTTTTATAATTATGTATAATTATAAATATTACAAATTAATGCCATTATGTCATAAATAGACCGGGGGTAAAAATAAAATATGTGTGTATGAAGTTGTCAAAGTGAGCGGGGAAATCTTTTGCTATTTATATTATGATGTTGGTAACAGATATTTCTGCGTTCGCTTCAATTCCCCTTCAATTAGTAATTCTACTTTTAAATTAAAGTTATTTCTCGTAAACAATACAAGTCACAATATCTTACAATAGCTTGAATAAATAACTGCAGTCATTAATCTACAGCGCAGGCGTGGAGTTTGTTTTTTTTAAATACGAAAATTATATTCCACAGAATTGCAAAAAAAAATTAAAACCCCCCAAAATTACAGCTCTATTGACCCCACATAAAATCCGCGCCCATGTGATCTAGGTACGAAATAAGTGTTTTAAACAGTACCTACTTATTACTATTTTGGCAGAAAATATTATTTTCCTGTAATGTGTTACGATTAGCTCTGAAATGATTATTTTTGTTTATTTTTACATAATAGATTTTTTTTCAATTGCTCTTTACATTATGCTAGCTTACTTAAGCCCCCATTTAAAATAGTTAAAATTTGCCAATACATTAATTTATCTTCAATAAATACATAAATAAGTAATTGTCCCATGGAGGTAGGCAGAAACTACGGAATGCTACGATCCCTGTATACGACTTTTGCTTTTCAATAAATAAAAACTGAAATGAATGAAATCTGTGTGACAGGTGTTAATCTAGAGCTCTATAAACCAATCCAAAGGAATAATTTCGATTCAGAAAAAAATCGAAATCTTCAACAATCTTAAATAATCCGCAAAAATTACAAAATATAATATCATATCATATATTATAATACACCTACAAAGTTATGGTAGTGTTATCTAATTTCTTGCTGGGGGCTAAGAAAATTGTATATTTTTTGCAAAAGGTACCTAATATTATTGTCTGTTAATGGCCCATTTAATTTAATGAATCATTGGATTGATTCCGTAAGATTTAATTCTTAAAACGTTTGGTCCTAATTGACACAAATTTTAGCATAATGTAAAGATAAACTAGAGCATTTTACAAAAATATTTCCAAACTCTAATGAACTACAATATTGTTGTACAAATGGACTTACAATAAGCTCGTACATCCGATGTCGGGCTCAAAAGTGAATAATATACCTAGGCCAATAAAATGGACAGACTATATATATCTTTGATAATTAACAAATATTATCGTACGCATCACCAATTCGCTTGTTTAATTTTATTTTTTTATCATATTTCATTAAATTACAAGTTCATTACTGAAAATGTACCAATTTAGAAGAATTTTAATTAAGGCTGAGTTGCGACGTTTATTTTTGGAGGTGACCTTCAATTTGACATTTGCCAAAACAACATGACGTATGTACTTTGACATACGTCAGTGTGACATTTATTTTTAGATTAGGCGTTATGTCATCATGAACAGTCGTCCCACTGCTGGGGACCTGGGCTCATCTGGGGCAAGCCTAATATCGCTCATTCTGAGAGAGAACCCGCGCCGACCTGTGAGACAGCAATTAAGTCTACACGTTGTCTTACAATTTTGAGGACGAAACTTAAAGTGTGGCCGTAAATTATACCACTTTCAGTACAGTTTTGGGACTTAACTGAAACATTACAATGTACATCGAAAGAAAATCCAAATCGATAACGATTATACGTAATACTTATTGAATAGATAACGATTAATGTTCATTTGTTAAATGTTGCAATTCAGCCTAAGTATAAATGCTCAATAAAAAACTTAATAAAAACGGCCTAATAAACAGTTTTCAATATAAAACAATGATATTATTATATAAGATACCATAACAATAAAAATTGGGGCCTAAATATCTGCACTTCATTAGTTTAGAAATCAAACCACTAGATAAGCTCACTCATTTTTAGTGAAGCTGATTACTAAACTGATTTAGTCTCACCACATCTCTTTTTAACTAAAAAGAAAAGAAAAGGATACAAGATCTTTCATCCCATCATTTTATGTGTAGTCCATTTGCTTATTTTCAATATATTTTTTAAGGATTTTCAAATATTTAGTATTAATTGAATATGATGATAATAGGAATGATAGATAGATAAATGATTTTCCCTTGCCCCCCTTAAGTTCCAGTAAAGATATCGTTTTTTACAGAAACTCACAAACGTATCAATGGTTAATAATCTACCATTATTTTACTTAATATCAGCTAAACAGAATTTATACAAAACTGCCAACTATCAAGTCGTTTTGCCAAAAATTCTACGTCCCTTTTCAACGGTGTTAGTAAGAAAGAGATGTAGTGAGATTAAATGACATTTCACACTGTCAGATGGACAACCAAAACTACAGGCGGTCGCCATAGACAGCGCGTAATGACCATAAACTCGCAAAAAATAGATTTCAAGATAGATTTTGATTACATAACCTGCTTATTGAAGATTCAATTTAGATTTAGTTTTTAATACTTTAACATTATGAATATCAGGTGTATACAAGTATGAGAGGTAGAGAGTCGAAGACGGGAGTATAAAAACATCAAAACATTCACAACATTATTGTACTTTACTAATTGTTTCAGATTATATTAATATAATCGCTTGAGTCCCCCACAAATTCAATGTTTATATAATCTTTCATCAATTGCAGCAGTAAATAAATTACTCTATTAATAAAACAAACCCATGTTTAAAATTTGAACTAACGAAACGAAAATTAAACTTTTTTATTTCTTTTTGCTCCGAGTGATGACTGAAATTTCATTTCAGGTAATTTAAATATTAGCAGTATTTTAGAAAAAAAAAAGTGTCAAGGAGTTTTTTGTATGTATAAAATGTTGGCTTAGATATTGATAACATGGGTACAATAAATATAGGTATATAAGATTTCATTAACGAAAGACCAAATTGATTTGGCGGACTCAAGCTATGTCGGGAGCTTTGTGAGGCTTCGTTTTGTTTTCAACGGAGCTCTGCCGCACGAATCTCCCAATTTTGTTTACTTAAAAATTACTTAACCTATCCGAGTCTGTTCAGCCATCGGAATAAAAACATTCATAATTTGAAAGCTTTTCAATACGTACTTTTAAGTAAAACTTAAGATTTACCCAGGTAGTAAATGTTCAAAAGTGAATTTCAGATAATATTTCGGACTTTGGTAAGTCCGAAGTATTATGCGAAATTCACTTTTTTGTTAGTTGGTAAAACTCAAGTTTTACGGGAAGATCTTAAATAATACCGCTTTTACGGTGACATATTTGACAGCAAGTTGCACCATTTTTTGACAGACCGTGTAGGTACGGTTTAAAAAAAAACATTCTTATATTCAAGAGATACTATATTTTTGTTTAAAATGTATTAAATACTGGCTACTTCATCATATATCATGACGTGAGAATGGGAGTCGTTTTAAGAAGAGGTCCCGTTTTAACAAAATGTAATGGAAACGAACTGACGAAAATTAAATGCATGTAGGTATGCAGTTTGACAGCTGTCAATATGTTTGAAAGTTATTTGGTGCAACTCGGTCCTAATATAAAATTGTACTTTGAATAAAATACATTACAATTAAAATTACAAATGCTTTTATATTTAATTAAGGTGACGCCTATTTTCACATTTCCTTTTTTTTTAAAGAAATACACGAATGTTATAACATTATGTTCTACAGCCAATAGATATTAAAAAAAAAACAACAAAAATGGCTCCTCTGCCTTTGAAAACCCATAAACTACTCATCATAATTCTCTTTATAAATATATTTATTTAACTGGCTGTAGTGGCGTCACCTTAATACATGATTTTAATACTTATTTGACCATATTTAACCACGGTTAAAATTTTCCGTTTGTCAGAGTATTAGCAGTTTGTCTACTATGTGTTAAAAGTGTTAATCTGTCTTAGTAAACGCACCCACGATAGACGAAAATATCTTTGCGTGGGGCAGTGTTGCAATGTATAAAAAAACGATCGAAATTCGATAAATCCTTCAGCGTTTGTCGTCAGTTGTCAGAGATATTTGCCGTATTTCGTTTACGTTAATTCACCAATTGAGGATCTTGTTCAACCCCCATGAGTAGCAGAAACGGTATATTGGCGCAGCGAAATGGTAGCTGATTATGAATGCGTCGAGTAAGCAGAAGAAGAGAGAGGTCTTCTCAAATAACGCCCACAGCTGTCTCATATTAACGCGTATCTCGACGAAAACTTGGAACAGATAGTCCCTGTAGGCTGGCGCCGGAACGTAGTTCACGTTCTGCATCTTCTAAAGCTGAGGGCTTCCACAGACCAGGAACTGCCGAAGTATCTGAAAAAGACAATATCAGTATTTAGAATGATGTCTTGAGTTTTTGTCGCCGAAGGGTCAGCCAGAAGTGTACTAAAGTACACCCACATATCCCCGGTATGATTTAGGTCACATATAATAGGGAGCGAGCCTATTGCTATCAACTGGACACGAAACCAAACTCAGAGCTGCTACTGAGAATTTCATAGAATTACCCAATAGGCAGACAGGTAAGAATTTTGTTAACCATCGGTCAAGAGTAAATATTTCCGGACTTTATTGCACAGCGCCATCTAGTTCCGTGGTAAGCAACGAGGCTTGTTACGGATACTAGATGGTTGATATACTACATAAACATATATACTTTTTTGTAAATACATACATATTATACATAGATACATCCATAACTCGAATACAAATGTTTATGATCATCACACAAACATTTGACCCTACCGGGAACCCGGGACCCATAGCACAGCAGGCAGTGTTAACCACCGTTGAGCTACAAGCTACAACATCCGCACAAAGTCGCATCAGCAACTGCACACAGTCGCTATATTCAACTGCATGCAGTTGTCTGCATTCGGATCTGATTCCACGTAGTTGATGCCAAGCATCTCGACCTGGAGCTCAGTGAGGTTTGACGTCGAAATGGAAACATGCGGCGACATTACACAACTGGTAGCCGACCGCGCGAAGTTGAACGCACGACTGCATACAGTTGATATTGATTTCACTCGACTGCAGCCGACCGCGTGCAGTTGATATCATGACTGCACAAAGTCGAACGTACAACTGCATGCAGTTAAATATATCAACCGCGTGCGGTCGCTGTGATGCAGTCCGTCTGATGACAGCTTAAGCAACGCTTTTATTTTAGAAATAAATGTATTTTAAGGACGCTATTACAATTTTCTACAAATAACGGTGTTTTTCAGGTTCAATTTTAATGTATAAGCAATCATATATGTGAAGATATTATGGTCTCAATTTAAAGGTAATCTATTCATCTTCAGATTGGCATCACAAAAATTGTATGACATCATACAAATTTTTCCCATAAATCCGTTTTCACCATCACAATAATCACAGAAAATGTATAAAAATAGGGTCAGATTACGTACCATTTTAAAGTAAACTTAGAGCATATTTTATCATCAAAATTATATAAAATTACGGCATATATAGTCCTCTATACGTTCGACTAATTATTTTGTACCTAAATCATTACATTTTTCAATAAACAGCAAAAATATGAACGCTTGCAAATTTCTTCATACATTTTTCACTCGCGGACTTTCATTCCGCGCTCAGACGCGCTTGTGGAAGCATGTGCGTATCGCTCTGTCGCAAAAAATAAATTACGAAAAAGTCTGTGTCATACACTCATATAGTCGTTTATCGTGACCGGAAGATGTTGATACTTTTTCAAACCTAAATAAAAGTAAATACGACTTAAATAATAATATTAAATTTATTATCAGAATGTTATTTAGGGATTGATGAATAAGATCGGGATTTGGATACTAACGGCTAAGCAGTCGTTGACAAGGTTGAGAAATGGATGGGTGGAGTTAAGTCATATTAAACCTGTGATTTAGATTAGGCCTGAAAGTAGATGGGTAGGGTTAAGCTGCTGTTGGGCAAGTTAAAAAATAGATAGGTGAGGTTAAGCAGCTGTTGGGCAGGTGAAGAAATGGATGGGTGGTTAAGTCATATTAATACTGTGATTTAGATTAGGCCTGATAGTAGATGGGTAGGGTTAAGCTGCTGTTGGGCAAGTTAACAAATAGATGGGTGAGGTTAAGCAGCTGTTGGGCAGGTGAAGAAATGGATGGGTGGGGTTAAGTCATATTAAACCTGTGATTTAAATTAGGCCTGAAAGTAGATGGGCAGGGTTAAGGTGCTGTTGGGCAAGTTAACAAATAGATGGGTGAGATTAAGCACCTGTTGGACAGGTAAAGAAATGGATGGGTGAGATCAAATTTTACTAAAACAAGGCGAGAATAATTGGGATTAAGAGTCTGTAGGTGAGTCCAAGACAAGGATGGGTAGGGTTAAGCATTTGTTAGTGAGGTCGAGACTTGATGGGTTGGGTTAAGATGTCAACTCCGTTCCTGACGGGTGTTCCCTGACTAGGCTTGTTCTTACTCGGCCACTGAATGACTGTACTAGTAGGTAAAACTTTCAGATGCACTAGTTCTGTCTTCTGGTACTATTAGTACCACCTACAACAGTACCATAGTACAGTATATAGTGAATTACATTTTATATTCCTTCATACTTTCCAGGTTTTGCCTATAATTCTTACAATACCCGATTATTCTTTATATGAAATATTATCATGCATCCCACTTATTCATATACTGATTTTATATCGCTCCCGCTCGTTTAGTCGCGTTTCGAGTATTTCAAGTATCTACAGTCCTACAGTTACTCAATTACTCAATTCTTTATTGCATTTCATAATGTGTACATTCGTTGGTAGGCATGTTAAACATTGGATCAATTATGGACCCTGTCGGGCACAGCAAAAGATATTTTTAATAGGAGAGAGGATGAAGGCGCTCTTTGTCAAATAAGATAAAAACTATATAGGTATATTAAATTAAATTGTATCATAAAAATATGTATGATTATAGTATCGTATAATATAATTATTTTATAATAAGTATTTCTATATTTGTTTTAGATATGTTTATGTATTTTTATTTTATTTATTGCACGTTTTTCATTTTTTTTAAACTATAAATTATAATAATCTAGATATTTTCAATTTTATTAAGCCTTGTAGAATGTTATTATTTTTATTTGAAAATATATTCTGAGTTAAATTTAAAATGAAATATAGGTATCATGTTATTGTAAATTTTATTGTTAAGTATTTTTTGGTATAAGTATGTGTAGTTTTTACCGCAGACTGTTGTTTAAAATTTTAAAATTATAAATTTACTTGCTTGTAGCGTGCGACTACTCGTTCAGAACCAGAAACTAAGAATACTGACATCTCGAACGAACGACGTAGTACTAAAAGAATGATGTAATAATAAGGAAAAGGAATAGTTTGTTCTTGTCAGTGTCGGGATTAATTCTTATTAGTACTTAGTACGTGAACTATACAAGCCTATCTCTGACCGTAAACTTTTGACAATCTTTTTATTAATTTGCAATGTATATATTTAACTACTTAATTATGTTTGTTCAGGTGGATTCTTGCAAGTCAATTTTGAATCTTCAACCGATTGAGCTGAAATTTTGTATAGACATGTTTGGATGTTTAGTTGTGTGACGTCATTCCGGAACACCCATGGCGGACTAGTTATTTGTGATGCACTTTACAACATGGGGATCAAAAACTTACTAAAAATAACTCAAAAAATAAAATGACGTCTCTCTAAATACAATTTCTACATTTGTATGCTTTCCTACAATATGGATATCAAATTATAGGCTTGCTGTGAATAACTCTAAAAATATTGTAACATCACTCTAAATCCAATATTATGGCGGACTAAGTTTTTAGTGGCTTTTTAACTAAATTTAGTTTTCTTATTGTAGTTCTAGTTTTCATTGATAAAGGTAAACGAATATTTTTCCATTATGTTTTTTTTTACTTTTAAAAACATAAATACATATTAATCATAAATAATGAGATATAGCAAAATAGACCGAGTCATGAATGACTCGGTTTATTGTGAATGCATTACAGCGCATTGAATTCACATATAACGAAATAAATTAATCTTTAAGATATTTTACTTAGGGATATCTGCAGACTAAACGTAAAGTAATTCGTATCGAATGTACAATAGGTCACCAGGTAGCAAATAACTTAATTATCACGAAAATAGTACGATCACTAAACTTTCTGAATCAATTCAAATAAAAATAAGAAATAATAACAAGGATCAAGATTATTTAAGCGATGTATAAAATCGAGCGCTCAGTGGTTTCAATGTGTGCGTGTCCGTAATGTTGCTGTGTGCGACTCTAAATACTTAAATTTGAGTTCGTCGAAAATGTAACAGCGTCCTTAAGTAGATACTACCACGCTAATCAGGCAAGTACTTGAGGGGTTTAGCAGAGGCGTCTACAGACACTCACACAAACTCACACCAAACTGCATTACTCTCATATTGATATTGTATACATACATTGTAAAGGAATTGATTTCCTATTTCATAATTTGTATTTTATTTAAAAGAGTATCTATGGAGTTTCTTGCCGGTTCTTCTCCATAAGACCTACCTTTTGGAACCGTGCAACTAAATTCAACTAAATTCGACAATTCAAAGGCACCTGTAATGTTGGTCTATTTGAAATAAACGATTTGACTTTGACTTTGACTTGACTCACTGTGTTTAAATTAATAAAAATAAAATATTCTACGACATTTTACACAGCACCATCTAGTCTCAAACTAAGCAGAGCTTGTACTATGGGTACTAGACAATGGATATAATATTGAAATAAAACTACTTTTTACGGATTTTGTCGCGGTATATTGATATTATATTAACCCGACGGTTCGGATCCTTTACAGCATCCATGGTCACGGGCCGACTGAGGTGTTGGTCGTCTTGAAGTTGTTATTACTAACAGCTACCTTACATTTTCAATTATTATTGACAATCCGATTTACACAGTACGTAATAGTTTTATTTCAATGTCTAATATTCGCGTAAGTGTAAGAAATCAATGGATATAATAGTTATATACTTTTTTTTGTGGGAAAAAGGCGTGAGTTTGGGGATAGGCAGAAGCTACAGAATGCCACGCGCTACGGTCCCTGCATAATACTTTTGCCTCGTCCACATTCATACATCTCGTCTCTTTTTGTAAATACATACTTATTATACATAGGAAACACCCAGACGAACACAAACACTTATATTCATCACATAAATATTTGTGCCCCGTGGGAATCGTACCCACGACCTCGTGATCAGCAGTCCGGTACTCGAACCACTACTTAATTATAACTAATCTTTATACTTCTCAGTATCTTTATATTATATTAGTGAACTGTATATATAGGTACTCTTCAATACATACTAGATACTAGCGGACCGCACCGCTAAGTATTGAATAAATATAAACTTCAATTGATTTTTTCATACGGATCCCTAATTATTAAAAAAAAATACATAGCCTATGTTCAACACGGACAGCATAGAATTCTAATGGTGAAAGAATTATTCGAATCGGGTCTGTAGTTTCGAAGCCCATTCAATGCAAACAAACAAACTTTTCCTCTTTATAATATTAGTAGGTATACCTACTAAAGCATATAGATAAAGCAGAGGCGCTCCAAAAAACAAATAACACTGCTGAGCACGGGTTTCCCCTCCTTTGAGAGGGATTAGGCTGTAGTCCACCACGCTAGCCTACTGCGGTTTGGCAGACTTCACATGCCATCGAGAAAATCTCTCAAGCCGGTTTCCTTACGATGTTTTCTTTCACCGTTTGAGCATGTGATAAATTCGCACATAAGTTCCGAAAAATCAGTGGTGAGGGCCTTGGGTTTGAACTCGAGACCTTTGACATCTCAGTCCACTGGTCTCACTAGTGCCGGAAGCCAGCGCGGGGCCGGTAGCAAATTCTAACAAGGGGCCCTTGCTTTAGTTAGCTTATCATTATATTTTATGGTATGGAATAATATAAAACTGTTACAATTAGTTACAAACGTTTTAACGGAGTGAGGGAGGGTCATTTTGCTCGCCCCAGATATATCATATAATTTTCAATCACGTGGTGGTAGGCTTCGGCCACAACGCCAAAGTCGTGTCCGACCCGTCCGTGTAGGTCAGTCTAGCCATTGCATGCAGGCCCCAAATCGGGAGACTAGTCGCGGAGGGTAACAAGATCCAAGTACACTCCACGGTGCACCGCTTTCCGACCGCAGACAGTAGGGGGCCAAAGTAAGGCAGCCCCGCCAACTAAGTAGTTCTGACCTCGGATGAAGTCAGTATATCCATCTACTCCCCATTCAACCACAGCCCTAGAGGTACACTGCGAGTGGCCGTCATCAGATTGGGATGAGAAGTGGCAGTTTTTCGTAACCTACCCTGGCGGCAGGTTTGCTTCTCTCTAAAGATCCGCGCAACTAGACGACTCGTTGTGCGGATGCTGTGTTGGAAGTGCTGCGTCAGAGAATAGAATATTATATTCCTTTTTATGAGGGTGCTATCAACGAAGCAGCAGAGTGTAAACGTGCTGATGAGGCGTTAAAACACGATGCACCTGATTTGGACAAACGCCCGAAACCGTAAAAGTATGGACTTTTCTGTGAAGAAGAAAGCACAACACAACAATACAACAACACTGCAAGGTTCTGCAAGAAGGTTGTGCAGACGGCCATATTCGACGTAACAGGATGGACAAACTGTCCTCGTACCCTGCGTAGTCAGGCGTTTCGGTCTATGGAAAAAGCAGTTTACTCAAACAACTGCCGCCCCTCCCTTCATCCACTACTGAAACCTGATGGCTTACACTGCTGCAGAGAAAGCGAATTTATTTGCCTCTCTATTTGCGGAATCTTCGCGTCCTGAAAACCCGGAAATAGTGCTCAAGACCTGCGCGAGTTCCTGTACTGACACGCTTATTTCGCTTTTCAAGTCAGGTCAGGTACCGAAAACATGGATGCTTGACAGCGTGCAGCCAGTGCTTAAAAAAGGCAGTCGTTCTTAACAACTACAGGCCGATTTCATTCATTTACATACTCTATAAACTATGGAACGTGTATTGAATAACAGACTCCTGGCATACCTAGAAGCGAACGATCTCCTTAGTGACCGACGGCTTTTGCTAAAATCGGTCCACTGGGGACCTTCTGGCGTATGCCACATATCTACAACTGGGGTAAGGCGAACGAGAGATGAAGAAGCGATTGCATCGTCTCTCTGGAAATCTCAAAGGCCTTTGATAGGGTAGGCTTGACAATTTTATCGGTAAGTTTCTATCGTTCGGTCAGTTTTTTATTTTCTGAGGAATCGGTCATTTTGAATCATGTTGATGGCTGCTCGTCTGACCAAACGGCTATTAATGCCGGAGCCCCTCAGGGATCTGTGCTCTCTGCAACTTTTTATGTTCATGTATGGCTGGGCGCAGATGACAGCACAGTTGTAGAGAGCTACACAGCCAATTCACTGACTGCAAATCTAATGTCTCAGGGAGAGGATAGTCGAACGCACGACCTTGGTCTTGAAGGAAGTCTCCGATATGGGCGATGCCAACCTGTTCAAATTCAACACCACTAAGACCAAGGCGTGTCTGTATTATATCTAAAGCCCAACTAGTTCCCAAAAGCTTGGCGTTCTAGCGAAAGTGAGGTAGTACTTCATGCCGGGGCAGTTGTTCAATCCAATGTCCAGAGTAGCTTTCGCATTTGGGATAGTTGCGTTAAATAACAGCTGGAGGCGTTGTAGTCTATTTGCGACTGAACTTGATTATTAAAACATTTATAATTTTCAACAAAGTAATTGCACTTTATTGAAAACCCGAAAAAACATCATAGCGCCTAAATGAGAAAACAAACAAGCCCGCTGAAAATTGTATTCGGTCCTTCTTGACGCTTTTACCTAATAACCATAAAAAGTTCCAAAAGTGTACAAAGATGCATACGTTATTATTGCTAAATCATAGATATATCTACATACATACATATACACTCACGCCTTTATCCCATGAGGGTAGGCAGAAACTACAGAATGCCACGCGCTACGTCCCTGCATACCACTTTTGCCTCGTCCACATTCATACATCTCGTCATGCACGCGCGCCGGTTATGAGTACTGCGTACCTGACCTTTTTGAAGGAGTTCACCAATTAGGTCGGTGTATGTCCTTCTAGGGCGCCCCCTACCGGTGTTTCCACTGACATCCGCCTTATAAATTCCTTTCGTGAATCGCCTATCATTCATCCTTTCAACATGTCCAAACCATCTCAGTACATTCTTCTCAACTTTTGTCACTACGCCGTCTTTCAAACCACAACGTTTTCTTATCACATCATTCCTCAATCTATCATTCAAAGTTACACCACACATATATATATTATAGAATACCACAATATGTTATGATATTCACGCCTGTTGTCGCTGAAAGGATAGGCAGAGGTTTAGGTACTAGTGTATACCCACGCTTCGCCGATACGTTTTGCCGGTGGTCGTAACTAGGTAAGGTAGGAACTAGAAGGCGTTGTGTTATAATATCCGAATATATTTCTTTATATTCATACATAATATACATACCTATAAAATATATAAATCTCACAGTAAGATGACCCAATTAGTCCACCGGTAGTTAACACTGCCTTCTGTACTAAGGGTTCCGGTACTGGGACAAATGTTTGTGTGACGAGCATAAACATGCGCTGTTACTAACTACTCCACTAACTAAATAAATAAATAAATAAAAAACTTTAATCTTTAACAGATCCTTGTCAGATGGTGTTTTCCCTGAAGCTCCAAGCTTCAGGAAGCTCTTGTTGTTCCAATATACAAAGCTGGTGATAAACATTCTATAGCTAATGATAGACCTATTTCCATACTGGTTACGTTTGGTAAAACATTTGAAAAGTTGGTGCCTGCACGCTTAGCTTATCTTAAACAGCACATCTCTGACAGCCAACATGGCTTCATAAAATGCAGGTCTACAGCCACTAATCTTATGTGTTTTACGTCTACATTAGCTGAATATCTTGACAATCGGACTCCAATTGACACCATCTACACCGACTTTAGCAAGGCATTTGACAAAGTGGATCATTTTTTGCTGTTATATAAGTTACCTAAGCTGGGTATAGGTGGCAAACTACTACACTGGTTCGAATCTTATTTAAAAAATAGGTATTCTAGAATAGCGATTAATGGCTTTTTGTCCATCAAATACATTGCATCATCCGGAGTACCACAGGGATCCCATTTGGGACCTATCCTTTTTAATATATTTATTAATGACATATCTGAATGTTTCCACAATTCAAAATACTATATTTTTGCAGATGACTTAAAATTAGTTATGCCAATTCAAGAAACCCTAGACTGCAGAAAATTGCAAGTTGATGTTGATAGATTATATAATTGGTGTCATGATAACAATATGTTTTTAAATATTAATAAGTGCCACTACATGCAATTTTCTCGTCAGAAAACTCCAAAGCCAAACAAATACTATATTAACGGAGTTGAAATAAAATCAGTTACGGAAATCAGAGATCTTGGCATCTTAATGGATAACAAACAAAAATTTGATAAACATATATTAAATGTCACATCCAAAGGTTTCAAAACTTTAGGTTTTGTATTACGTAACTGTAAAGAATTTAAAAACGCATCCACAAAAATTTGTATATTTAACACCTTAGTTCGCCCAATCATTGAGTATAATTCTGTAATATGGAATCCACATTACGATGTCTACAATACGCGCTTGGAAAATGTTCAGAAGCGTTTTCTGTACCACTTTTGTTATAGAGATCATAAAGCAAAACAACTCTCCAACTATTCGGCCAGATTAAAACATTATTGTATTAGGTCTTCATTATCTAACCGAAGAAATATGTCAGATGCTATTTTCCTACATAAACTATTTAACGGAATCATAGACTGCAAAGAACTATTAAATAAACTGCAAATTAACATCCCCACACGTGCACTCAGAAAAAATACTTACACACTCTTTCATATTCCTTATTTTAAAACAAACGTCGGATATTACGCTTCTCTGCCAAGGCCAAGGCAGTACAATAAGCTCTCTAAAGCTGACGTGACTGACATCAGCGACACGTTACATAAATATAAAAAGCATGTTAAAGAAGCACTGTCATGTTAATAACAAATGTATTTTATTTTATTTTACTTGATTCAATTCCGTTTTTTGTCATTAGTTTACTTAGATTAACATTATTTTTAACTATAAGTCTTTATATATTATTCTGTGTTTAGTTTTATTTATATAAGCATGATGTGGTCTCCTGCAAGTGAAGGAGTACAAAGACCAAAGTGATGTGTGCAAAATCTTCTGTAACAATTTATGTACTTTCTTTGTTGGAGATCCTTAAATAAATAAATAAATAAACATTTGTATCCGAGTCATGGATGTAACTATGTATAATATGTATGTATTTACAAAAGAAAAACAATGTATGTATCAACCAACTGGTATCCATAACACAAGCCTCGTTGCTTAGCTCGGAACTAGGTGGCGCTGTGTGTCATAATATCCAGGAGTATTAATTTATTATTTATAGTAAATATTATCATCATCAAACCATTATTGTCTCACTTCTGGGCACAGGTCTCCTCTTATATGAGAAGGATTAGACTATTGTCAATCACGCTAGCCTACTGTGGGTTGGCAGACCGGATAGGCCAATCAGTATATGTACAAAGAAGACTAAATCATCTTAGGCCACCCAGGACAGTTATTAGATCCATATGTATATATATATCTATTTTTAATATCATCAATATAACCCTCACATTGCATACAATTGGATTGAATGACTTTGAGGGCTGTTTTATTGATTTAAATGATTATAATTCTGTAACTAAATACCTATTTCAGGCGCGAATCATATTTTGTTCAATGTACAGTCTGACAATAACCAGCAAATTTCAAAAAACGTACGAAAATTTGAATTTCGCGGGTAGCGCGGAGCTTCCACCCTAAAGACTATAGTCACTCACATGAGAACAATATTGACATATAAGTAGTATACAATTATAAGGTTTTGTTCATACTCTTCTAACACTTCGATATACTGTACTAAAGTTACTTTACTTTACTTTATCAGTAGTACATATCAGTTAGTATTGAGCATGTTTAGCTTTGAATAATTGTTCTAATAGTAGGGGAGCCCTAGAAGGGATTTTTGGATTTACTCGAGCGCGGCAGATTCATATAAGGGAAGATACCTTACATATAGAATAGACATATTAATATTTTATATCAGAACGTCAGAGGTCTTCGAACTAAGACTGCGCAGCTGTCGTCCCTGCTAGAATCGTCTGGGTCGGATTTATTTGCCTTTACGGAAAGTGGCCTGAATGACGCTATACCAGATGCTGAATTCATACTCCCAGGATACCAAATATTGAGGTGCGACAGGGCGGATGGTCGTAAGCAAGGCGGCGTACTTATAGTGGCTACACCGCGGTTTGAGTTGCGACAAATATCTGTGGCGAGTGATATTGATATTGACTGTCATAACTTTGAGTTAATATGTGCTGCCGTCTATATTCAGAGTCATTTTTTGTTTGCTCTCTGTGTTGTTTATATTCCGCCGCAGGCGGATGAGAATGAATACATGTTCTTGTTTAGCATATTAGAAAAGATGTGTGTTAAATACAAAGCTAATTTAATTGTTTTAGGTGATTTTAATTTGTATTCGTGCAATAATAATATTTCCGATTATTACGAATATTTCATGGCATTCTGTGAATTCACTCAGTTTAATGTAGTACCAAACTGCAACAATAGGCAGTTGGACCTTGTGTTGAGCGCGCGTGGTGGCGTGTCGGTGGGTGCAGCGGAAGAGGGCATGCTGCCCGTGGATGCCTACCATCCCGCGCTAGCCGTGAGTGTGCAGCTGCGCGCGCCCCTCGCCCCGCCGCGCTCTGCTTCTAGCCAGCCACCGCATAATATGAGTAGGTTCCTACACTCAAATGGTAAGTTGTGGAATTTTAATAAAGCTGACTTTTATCAAATGTATACTTTATTAGCTGAGATAGATTGGAGTGATATGTACCATTTATACGATCCGGAATTAGTTCTAAATATATTTTATAGTAAAATTTACGAAACTTTTGACAAGTGTGTTCCATTGAAAAGAAATAATAATAACTCAATTAATAATAGACGTATATACCCCGTATGGTACACTCCCGTAATTATTAAAAATATCAAAATAAAGCACAAGATGCATAAAAAATATAAGTCAAGTAAATCGCAGACTGATTATTTGGAATTTGCGTCGTACAGGGCTAAAGTTAAAGCAGAAACTGCATTGGCACATGACCAGTACCGCAATCGCGTGCAGGCTCATTTGGCTAAGGATCCGCGAGCGTTCTGGGGATACATAAGATCTAGGAACAGAAACTCGTATTGTAGTAAACTAACTGTAGATGGACGAGTTTTATCGGATTATGAATGTGCCCACGAGTTTGCCCAATTCTTTAAGTCTGTGTACAATCCGGAACCGCCTGTGCTGAGCGTGGAGGCGGCATGCGAGGGCGCGGGCGCGGGCGCGCTTTCTTGCGCCTGGGCGCACCTCACGCGCTTGCAGCATGCCGACGTGCGGCGCGCGCTCTCGCGGCTGCCGCCAAAACGCTCCGCAGGGCCTGACGGTATCCCAGTGTTTATTTTTAGAGACTGCCGTGCAATGTTAATTGACCCGTTGCTACACCTATTTAATGTGTGTATAGGAACTGGAAAGTTTCCTGACTGCTGGAAACTAACTAGGGTGGTACCGGTACCGAAAGGAAGGGGTGGAGATGCTCCCAGTGATTATAGACCCGTGGCGGTTTTATGTACTCCAGCTAAGGTTTTTGAGTCGGCAATCCACAACAGCCTGTATCCACAAATAAGCTCTCTGTTGTCTGACGCCCAGCACGGGTTCCGTCCTGGGCGGGGGACAACAGGAAATTTACTAGATCTAATGACACATATAGTACCAACGGTGGACGCTGGGCATCAAGTAGATGTAGCCTATTTTGATTATAGAAAGGCATTTGATACCGTGGACAATGACATCCTCCTGGCTAAGTTGGCGAGTGTCGGCTGCACACCGCACACCTTGACCTTTTTCGCCAGTTATTTAAGAGACCGATGTCAGTACGTTGACTGTAGGGGTCAATATTCCGAACCTTACTTTACAAGATCCGGTGTAAGTCAAGGTAGTAATCTAGGACCTCTTCTATTCATTCTGATGATCAACGACTTGCCGAATGTAGTTAATAATTCAATACCTTTATTATTTGCCGACGATTTAAAATTAGTACTCGAAATAGGACACAATGTAAATCATGAGGTGCTGCAGCAAGATATTAATAAGGTTGTGGAATGGAGTTCTAGAAATAAGTTGTATTTCAACGTAGACAAATGTTCAGTGTTAACTTTCTCGCGAGCGCGGAAACCGAGTCACTATCCGTATTACATGGACGGAAGACCGCTGCAACGTGTCACTGAAGTTAGGGACTTAGGCGTGCACTTCACTGTACACTTACAATTTGGAAAACATGTCACTAAAGTCTGTAAGAAAGCATACCGCAACTTAGGAATGATATTACGTCTATCAAACCAGTTCACCAACGTCTGTGCCCTTAGGGCTTTATACGAAGCGCTGGTAAAAAGTCATTTGGAATGCAATGCCATAGTCTGGGCACCTCATGAAATTAAGTACAAATTAATGTTGGAACGGATACAAAACAAATTTCTCAGATTTATTTATTTTAAACAGTACGGTGTACACCCTGGGTATCCATTGCTGTATCCTACCTTGTTTCTATTAGGTATTATTGGTTATTTTAAACTTGAAGTGAGAAGGGAAGTTGCTCTTGCAACTTATTTATTCAAAGTTATACGTGGTAAGATGCATAATCCAGCCGTCCTAGGGACGGTTAGATTGTGTGTCCCGGATGAGTACGTGTCGCGGCGGCGGCGGCCGGCTCTGCTGTCCGTGCCGGTGGCACGCACCAACTTACTGCAGCAGGCGCCCCTTACGCGCGCTCTGCGGGCGCTCAACGCAATATCACAACAGATTGACATATTTAGTTGCACATTGAGTGAATTTACACGAACCGCTTATGGTATGTTATCTTATAGTTAGTAAATAATAATAACAGATAGGTAATATGAGAATAAAGTATGCATGCATAATTAGATATAAGTACTACTAGATATAAGAACTACGCTATTGTATTAGGTTAAGACCTGTGATAATAGTTGTATGTTTGTGAATAAATAAATAAATAAATATTGATAAGTACCTGCAGCCAGTATGAGTCCTTAACAGTGGTGGGTGTACTCAGGGGACCCGAAAAAAAAAAACAACTATTTGAAATACTCGAGCGCGTCAGGTTAAGATAGGGGAGGTTAATTACTTGCTAAGGAGTACCATATTCGCTAATCTGACGATTCAAGCGTAACCTGAAGGGGTGGGAGGGTAACAAAGTTGTAAAAACTGGACTTACTCGAGCGCGGTCGTTGTTGTATATATGTTAGAGGTAATAATACCAGAATAACCAAAAAGTATAATCTGACGATTTTCGCAAGCTGGGTGCAATAAAAAATGATAATTAAGATCAAAATCGAAGATTTTAAATTTTTGTAAATTCGCTGCGAGCTTAGTACACTTCCAAATCGACAGAATAAGAAATGACAGTATCTGTAACACCCACTGAACACCCCCTTTGAAAATCTGACGCGCCGGACTATTTTTTTTTTCTTTTTTAATTTTTGACCCCTCCCGCATAGCGTCCACTACGAAAATCGTCACATTACTATATATTTTGGTTAACCGACATGTTGCCGCCTGAAAAATATCAATAACAGTCGCGCGTATGTCACTGTTTCTCGTTTAAAAATTTTGAAAATCTGTATGCGCTTCCCCCACCACTAAAAGTGAAAACATTACAGGACAATTTTTTCTTCCTATCATCTAATCTACCAATTCTAATAGGTTTTCGCGACGCTCGAGTAAATCCACATTTAGCATCGTGGGCTCCCCTACTATAATTATCCTTCCATGAATCGATCAACTCAGCCTATCGCAACCACTGCTGAACATAGGCCCTCTCAAACTGCGTCATAACACTCTGTCCTCTACCTTCCTCATCCAGTCTATCCCCGCTACCTTTAATCATCCCTACTAGTGCCCCTATTGAACTAAAGTCATTATAAAAAAAATATGTACCTTTATGTGACGCGTATTACATATATGTATATAACTTATAATGATACATATTTTAATGATACAATTTAATTTAATACACCTATATAGATTGCTCCACCGACAAGAGCTGAGCTCTTAAATTAATAATAATAATATAGTTTTTATCTTATTTGACAAAGAGCGCCTTCATCCTCTCTCCTATTAAAATATCTTTTGCTGTGCCCGACAGGGTCCATAATTGATCCAATGTTAACATGCCTACCAACAAATGTACACATTATGGAATGCAATAAATAATTGAATAATTGAAACTTTTTGTTGTCTTCTTCAGCAGTATATAAGCTTTAACTATATGCCAAATCTCACACTCCACCGCGTGCAAATATGCTACAATAAAGGAACACAGTTTTTTCTACACCAATTAGAACTATAATAAATCGATTGAAATCACAGCCAAGATTCATCTACGCCATTTTGGGCACACAATGATATATTTCACAATTCAACACACTTAAAATTCGCATCGGTATTTTTTTTTAAATTCAAAAACACTTACCGTTTACTTCAAACTTTAGGTACGCGGCTGTCGAAGCGTCTGGATGTAAGGACCAGATCCGATCGGCCTGAAAAGACCAAATTTCGTCGATAGCGTTACACGGCTGGCAGCGCACTGAATGCACAAAGGAAGTCTAGACTGAATTTTTGAGGATGCAACGCGCAGGTCAGAATCGATAACGCGTTTCGAGAGCTATAAACTTATATGCAATATCATTTATTAAACATATATATTGAGAGTGCCGAACAAGTGTTCAGTTCCGAATGTAGAAAGCGACTGTAGCTTAGGGGGGAGGGCGTCGGATATGTAAACTCCCACGTTGAGTTCTTATATCACATACATACAAATAAGCAATCAATTTCGCCCATTATTATTTTCAAACTTCAGACTAAATTCGTCGAAAAGCTTTCGTATAAGAGGAATATAAAATATCAATGTTAAAGATCGACGGTATTTTTTTGGTCCTATGTTAGAAGAAGGCTCGCATGTGCGACTGCTGAGAGAGAGGTCTTAAGGTTTTGATTCCCAGGTCGAGCAAAATGTTATTGGGTTTTTCTAGGACATCTCAGTGACAGCTTAAAGTTTAGACTCGTGACCTGTTGAAGAAAATTCCCGAGTGCCCTTGATCACCTGGCACAACTTTTACTAAATAACTTTTGTCTTGGGGTGGACTCTAGACCATTCTCGCGTGGTCATGCATATATACATACCATCACGCCTGTCGTCCCCTAAAGGTTACGTAGAGGTGTACTAATGTACATCCACGTTTCGCCAGTATGTTTTAGGTTCCATGTAATAGGGGGCGAGCCTATTGCCATTAACCGGGCACGAATCCAAACCCCGAGCTGTTACTGATAATTCCACAGAAAAACCCAATAACACTGCTCGACCTGGGAATCGAACGCAGGACCTCTTGCTCGGCAGTCGCACTGTACAACCACTAGACCAACGAGGCAGCAGAGTGGTCATGGTCCCTCCTATTTACCCTTATGAAAACACACCAGTCAAATGTGGCTGTACCTACTAATGATTACGCTCTCGGGGACAAGACGCGTGAAGATATCATGGTAAATCAGGCTCCCAACATCAGCAGCCAATCTATATATCGGAATAACAACTGCGACTGACCGAGGTACGGTTGTCTAGATATGATAAGGACGGTCACCCATCCATAGATTGACCTTGGCGTGTGCAGCTTAACCTGATTGATGGAAAACCGCAGTTTTTTTACTGCACAAGGGTGGCAAATAAGTTTACGGCCCGCCCGATGCTAAGTGGTTACCGTTGACGTTTGCAACACCAGAGGTGTTGCTCGCGCGTTGCCGGCCCTGTAGAGAAACCGTTTAGGTTTCTTAAAATAAACTACTAAACTGACAGCAAACGGAATTCCCATGCTGTCAGAATAGTCACTCCCCAATGAGCTCTGGTAACCTTACTCACTCTAAAAACTTAAACTATTGTTGTTGCACTGCGGTGTTCTGTAAGGCGGAGGTACTTCCTCAGTCGGGCAGCTCAATTTGAGCGAGGAATTTCGCTATGCCCTCTCGACTATTTACATATGTATTTCTTATCATCTATGCACCCCTTACCTTACCAAAACCGTATCAAAGGTCTTAATTTCAATACTATGGCACGCACCACTGACTTTCCGGAAGTTATGTCCGTATTTATTACATGTTCAAACGGTGAAGGAAAACATCGTGAGGAAACCTGCAAGCCAGAAAATATTTTCTGAATGCTAACCCGCAGTAGGCTAGTCTGTTAATCCCTCTGAAATGAGAGGAGACCCGTGCCCAGTGGGCCAGTAAATAGACCCATGACGATGATGAACCTCTTTATGCTATCATAAACTTTTTTGCCCACAGAATGAACGCACCTAAAACGATTTAGCAAAATGTCATTAGTCCAAGAAAAAACAAACGTAAAAAAAAAATTAACTGACTTCAAAAAACATTATACAAGAACGCCCTCCCCTATCTGAAATACCTACATTAAAAATTGAAAAATAAACTGTGTATTTGACTTCAGAAGTATTATATATCATTATTATCATCATCATCAGCCTATATTCGTCCACTGCTGGACGTAGGCCTCACCTAGTGAACGCCACAGAGCTCGATCTTCGGCTACGATATACACCAAACAAAAAATAATAATCCAAATCAATTCATAACTGGCGAAGAAATTACCAAGAAATAATAAACATTAAAAAAACACATAGATACAATCGAATTAAAACCTATTCTTATTTTGAAGTCGTTAAAAAAATTACACGTGTCAATACTTATATCAAAAGGGCGCCATAAGTACTCTGTACCAATAATATGAGAGGTATTACATCTCATTACAGACTTAATACCGCCAATTCCACGATAATAATGAGTCTGCGGGGGAGCGAAAACATCCTTTGAAAACACATTTTTATTGTATTTTTCACTTAATAGGATCATGTTTTTCAATTCTAACGATCTCTAAAAATATTTTGTCTATTGAAGTGCGAGAACATTCGCTCTTATAGACATACGTCATTGGTTCTATAACGGTTGTCTCTCGATGGGGTAGGCAGAAGCAGAAACTATTGATTTCCACCTACTACGATTCTGTTAAAAAACTTTTGATTCGTTCTTTTGAAACGTGGCGAAACTAATAAGAGTAGACTGTTGTTTATGGAGCCCTATATGGAGCCTCATTCCCGATCCTGAGGACGTTGATGTGCCGTCATTTGTCGGCCGTGGATAAATGACGTGGCAACGGCGACGACAACGGGCGGGACAACACGTGCTTTTGAAATTATTATTATATGTATAATTTATTGTATTCTATACCATTTATTATATGATTTTTATTTTCTTTTATCTATAATTATTTATATGTTTATTTTATGTGTAAATACTGTTATTAGCCTAACCGTCCGTGGAATCACGCTATGGCCCCATCAGAAAATCAGCGCCGCAGCACTTAGTGTAGCGGCACTATGCTGAGATGGGAGCCTTTTTTGGCCTCGTGCGGGTGTTGCCCAGACATCATTTAATTTATTTTTCATTGTTCTATATTTTATTTGTTTTATTATTTTTTATTTTTGGTGCTGCTTCTGTTGTTTTTTTTAACTGTTGTGTCTTGTGATGTTGGCCATGCCCTCTACGGGGTCTAAATAAATATTTTTTCTCTCTTTCTTTCTATAAACTTGGGATGTTATGGATATTATATTTCGGATCTGGATACGGATATGGATATAGGAATAAAATTATATCGGTCTCGGATACGGTTACGGATATGTAATTATTTCGATTATCTGTTAGTTTCGGATAGTTTCGGTTACGGATATTAGATGAAGTTTCAGTGAAGTAGTGCCACCTCGTTTCCGGAAATGTTTTTATTAATGTTTACATTTTGCAGAATCTACATTACTAACATGATAAAAAATGACCAAATTAAACCTGTCAAAAATATGCCGTTCTATTAAGACTCAGCCCTTATACGAAAACTATCCGAAACTAGTGAAACGGATACGGTTACGGTTATATTTTTATTTCGGATATCCGATAGTTTCGGTTACGGTTACGGAGCTCCATAACATCCCTGCTATAAACATATATCATCTTATTAACCCAATTATTGTAACACTGCTGGGCAGGGCACGGGCCTCCTAATGTTTGAGAAATATTAGGCTATAATAGTCCACCACCTACTGCGGGTTGGCAGACTTCGCATACTATCGAGAGAATTTCTCAAGCATGCAGGTTTCGTCACAATGTTTACCTTCACCGTTTGAGCATGTGATAAATAGGCTCATAACTTCAGAAAAGTCAGTCGTGCGTTGGGTTAGTCGGTGCCAGTGCCTGGTTGTACACTGAGCGATGGGTGTACATACCTTTACATTTGGCTTGGCACCGTCTTCATACCTTTAAAACTAAAAAGAAGTTAAAACTGTATTAAGTTATTTTTAACGTTTTAGTTTTGAAGTCGGTTTTTTTTTAACGCAGTTTGTTATTTTTGTTACTGCTAGAACATACTGTTTAATAACACGTAAGAAGTGAAACTGCTTTATGACATCATTTTTCGAAAAATGATTTACTATTTACAACTTCACAGAAATTGGTTGAATAAAGCTAAATTAGATAACGAGACATCAACTAGTTGTTTTCCAATTGTATTTTATGATTATTGATATAGGTAATTATGGTTTCTACTCGAATAACATTGAATTTAAAAAGAGCGTTTGAATTAATAGTCTTCGATTTGTAGCTCTGTCAGTTCCAAATAATAGTGGGAACCAATCATAATCTTCTATTTATCAAAACGTCGATGTCTCAACCAATAGCAAGTTCTCAATAGAAAAACAAATGGTCTTGGTGTATTGGAAAAGGTATAGTTTTTAGTTGTCAAACAAACATCATGTTGCTATGGTTACCTATTGAAATAAAGATGGCGCGTAACGCAAAAATGTTACACTATATTTTTTTCCAACCCCGATAAATAAGTTTCACTTCAATAAATAAGAGCAAGGGACTGAGTACTGTGACACTGTACTGAAGTGAGAATTTTACAGTATTATATTGACAATAATTACTAAAGACGGCTAATCAATATTAATGACTACTGTCATTCAGTGAAGGGAAGTGAAGGGCGGGCGTTTTGGGGGCTGTCTTTATTGTCGACGTTCAAAAAGAGCCAATTTTTGGCCTACTTTGAATAAATGATATTTTGATTTGATTCAGTCCTGGATTAGCCCATAAGCTATTTAAGGTGGAAGCTCCACGCTAGCCCGCAAAATTCAAATTTTCGTACGTTTTTTGCAATTTGCCGGTATTTGTCAGGGTGTACATTGAACAAAATATGTTTCGCGCCTGTAATAGGTATTTAGTTACAGAATTATAATCATTAATATCATCAATACAACCCTCACATTGCATACAATTGGATTGAATGACTTTTTCATGAAATAAACAATCAATACAGTTATATGCACTTTGAGGGTTGTTTTATTTTAAATGATTATAATTCTGTAACTAAATACCTATTACAGGCGCGAAACATATTTTGTTTAATGTATTTGATTATAGTAATTATGATTGCTTAGGGCATCCAGGATGCTGGACAGAACCATTGATTGGTTTTTTATTAAATGACTATACTGCCCTAACATGTGTGTAGTTTGCCTTTTATAATTAAACATCGGCATAAACGTGGAAGCGATGGGGTTTATTGCCGATATTGCATTTTACAAATCATCATCATCAACCCATTATTGTCCCACTGTTGGGCACGCGTCTCCTCTCATTTCAGAGGGATTAGGCTATAGTCCACCATGCTAACCTACTCCGGGTTGGCAGACTTCACATGCCATCGGGATCAAATCTCTTAAGCATGCAGGTTTCATCACGATGTTTTCCTTCACCGTTTGAGCAATGAGCATGTGATAAATACGCACATAACTTTCGAAAGGTGCGTTCCTTGGGTTAGAACTCGAGACCTCTGACATCTCAGTCCACTGGTCACACCGCTCGACTACCACAGCTTAATTTATTTTACTAATAGGTACATTTAATTATTTATTTACAGTACGCAATAATTGAAATAAAACTACTTTTTACGGATTTTATCGCGGTATATTGATATTATTTTAACCCGACGTTTCCGATCCTTTACAGCATCCATGGTCACGGGCCTACTGAGATGTTGGTCGTCTTGAAGTTATAATTACTAACAGCTACCTTACATTTTCAATTATTATTGACAATCCGATTTACACAGAACGAGCTCACCGTGTCTTTCGGTCGTGCACTTTTGTTCTTGGATTTAGATTAAATGGAATCTATGATAGGGTTCCAAGCAGGTGGTAATACCCAGCTATCTTCTCTATTGAAATTTGGGTGTTTTTTAATTTCAATAGCCTCACGAATCATCCTAGGTAGGAATCGGTTTTCTTTTGCGAGGACTTGTGGTTCATCAAATCTGATGTAATGCTGGGGTTTGTCTATGGTAAGTATAAGACTGTTCAAATAAAACCATATTTAATTTACATCTATAACTTTATTTAGTACGCCATGCGTCCTCTTCATGTGTCGCCTCAAAGAATCTTTGCTGGCAAACGGATTGTTACAGATTATACAGGAATAATTCTTTTCACCCGTATGAGTGACTTTGTGCCTTGACACATCAGACTTCGTATAAAAAAAGTTATGACAGATGTCACATTCATGACATTTCTCTTTCAAATGAACGCTTTTCAAATGGTTATTGCATAGACTTTTGGTTATAAACGCTTTGTAACAAATATAGCATTTGAATTCGGGTTTATTATAGCCATGTTTTTCAACCAAATGTTGTACCCTCAAATTCTCCTGAAAAAATCTCTCGTTACAATACGGACAAGGGAATCTTAATTTTCTTTCATATTTGACATTATGAACTGACGTTTCGTGCTTTTTTTTATCTGTTCTGTTGTCAAAAATGGCATCACACTGTCGACACTTCAAAGGTTTGTGAGACCTTGTTTTGTGTAAGTTTAAAAAAACTAAATTTGAAAATCCCGCGCCACATATATGACAGACCTGTTTCTGATAATGTTTGTTCATATGTATGTTTAGAAGACGGAAGACGGAAAACTTTTCTGTACATAACTGACAGGATAATTCGCCGCCGATTTTGAATGGCACTAGTAAGTCTTCACCTAACTTGAAATTATGAGCGTCAGCTAGATGCCCTCTTAGAGTAATTAAGCTGTCTAACGATTGACCGCATATTTTACAATTGAGAACTGAAATTTCGACCTTAACCAGTCGGTTTTGTTGATCGATAATTTTCTTCTCTATCGCCTTCAAAGTATGCTTTGTATTTGTATGTTCCCGGAGTAAATTTACGTCTGAAAATGGATCTTTGCAACAGAAACATCTATAGCGACTTTTATTCCATTGGAAGACGAAAATTGTTGAGTTGGCAAGGAGTTTCAGTGAGTTTTCTCGAAGTATAGGGCCGTTACCCCGTCTTTCTGCTATTCTCGACCAGTCCTTTTGAGGTTTGTTTTCTGGAAAGAAAGACTTTGTTAAACAGTAGAAGATTTAGTTGCAGCAATTAGGACAATATTTTCAACCTGTTATTATTTAAAAGCTTTTTTTTATTTTGAACTAGTGCATAGACATATATTTTTTTGAGTATATTATATACCGAGTAAAAACTTGTTAATTTTTATGTACGGTGAATTAGCGCGGTTTACATAATACTTACATTATCACATAATTTAGGTAAAAAAAAAGTGTTTAATTAAAACGAAGATTTTCAAAGAAATTTTGAAGGAGAACCGAAACCAACCGTCATGACGATAGATGGACGTCGGCTACATGCAGTAGCTAATTTTTTTGGTAATTAGCGTTGGAGTTGCTCGTGGTCCCACCTTGGACCACCATGGGCCCACCTTGAGTAAGGCGGAATTGTCTTTCAGACTCTTACTGACTAAAAACAACAGCAGTGTTTGTGTCTCGATGGCATGCGAAGTCCGACAACCCGCAGTAGGCTAGCGTGGTGGACTATAGCCTAATCCCTCTCAAATGAGAGGAGACCCGTGCCCAGCAGTGGGACGTGATGATGAATTGGTGTATAACAATGTTGAATAACAATGTTGCGTAATGTGGACGTGTGTTTTGTACACAAGTTACATAACATGTTACTAAGTTTGTACGCACCTTTAGAACAGTACTGCCATCTGTTGATTTATTATGAACTAACGCGACACCATCCACATGCAATTAAAAAAAAAAACTGTCTGTTTGTTCCGATTATCTCTAAATCGGCTGTACTGATTTTCACGAAGCTTTCACTTGCAGATAGCTAATTTAAAGGAAACTAATTTGAGTTCCTCGGGACTCAAACCGCTTGACTTAAGAACACGGGAGCTGGCGAAGTAAATAAATATATGAACATTGTTTTTCTAAGAAGTATTTGCAGTGGCGTAGCGTGAATTTTCGCCGCCCGGGGCCGTCTGGAAATTTGCCGCCATTGTTCTAGTAGTATAACAAAACGTGGCACTTGCTACCGCCCCCTTTCATATGCCGCCCGGGGCCATGGCCCCCCCTCTGAATTTTTGCCGCCCAGGGCCGTCTGGAAATTTGCCGCCCCTATTCTAGTAGTATAACAAAACGTGGCACTTGCTACCGCCCCCTTTCATATGCCGCCCGGGGCCATGGCCCCCCCTCTGCCCCCCTACGCTACGCTACTGAGTATTTGTATATTTTTATATGCATTTAGTGAAAAGTTTTTAATTATTGGAAATACAAACAGACACTTCAATTTCATTTATTTGTTTAAATAACTTCGCGTCAATGATGATTTTATAGATCGGTGCTTTTTATACAACTGTCACATATAAGTATATTGTGACATTGCACTAGATGTCGCTGATAAATTTTAATTACGTTTTTTTATCTGTGGTTCATAAAAAATAATATTTCTGGACATTACGATACAGCGCCATCTAGTTACGAACTAAATAACGAGGCTTGTTTTACGGATACTAGTTGGTTGACATACTACATATATGCTTTTTTTTTGTAAATACATACATATTATACATAGATACATCCATGACTCGGATACAAATGTATAAGCTCATCACACAAACATTTGTCCCTACCGGGATTCGAACCCGGGACCCATAGCGCAGAAGGCAGTGTTAACTACCGCAGGACTAATTGGGTCTTCGACCATAATCCATAGCACTTAAACTTACCTATATTGGTTTTATCATTACATTTCTTCAATTTAGTTTTTCTTCCGTCAGTGTATGCTGTAGCCGCAGGCGCCAATATGGAGTCTCCTTGCGATAACTCCAATTTCAAATTCGCTAGAATTTCTGCAAAATATAAATAATATTTATTTCACTTGTAGCGACATCTGACAGTTGACAGTCTGACAACTGTCAAAACTGACGTCACATCGAACGCACCAATCACGAAGCCCATCCTACATCGCGATAATGGAGTTTACAAGAGCAGATAGAATATATCGCACCTTTAGAATGAAAGTGACGTAACTCAAAATTACAGGAATTTTTCTTTTCATTTCAAAATTATATTCTATAAAATTACATTGTATATACAAAATTACATTGTAAGGGTGCCTTTTATGGGTGCATTGTAAGGGTGTATTTTGTACCGAATTATGTAACCGAATAGAATGTAAGTGACCGAAGTCAAAAATAGATTGGTCTCTTTTTCTCCACAGGGTTTTAGAGTAGTCTTATTAAGGTCAGTCTATGGCAAAATCAGAAATTCCTGTAATTTTGAGTTAGGCCACTTTCATTAAAACCTGCAAGCTGCAAGATTTTCTCGATGGCATGTGAAGTCTGCCAACCCGCAATAGGCTAGCGTGGTGGACTATAGCCTAATCCCTCTCAATTGAGAGGAGACCTGTGCCCAGCAGTGGGACAATAATGGGTTGATGATCTACTTAGTTGCGTATGGTTGTAAACGGGAGTCAAGGGTTGAAGCTGAAAACCAGCGCTGGGCAACCCCTTAGAGGGGCCTAAGCATAAGCTGACGCTTCAACCGTTTGCTTTCGGTATTATAGTTGCTTTGTAAGTACCTAATTACTACAATAATGGCTGTAATATTGAAAACAATAAACTACTATTCTATTCTACTATTCTTCTATTCTAGTTACTGAGATTAGGGTGTTCAAACAAACAATCTCTTCAGCTTTATAACATTAGTATTACATTGTAAGGGTGCGACGCACCCTTACAATGTAATTTTGTACCGAATTATGTAACCGAATAGAATGAAAGTGACCGAAGTCAAAAATAGATTGGTCTCTTTTTCTCCACAGGGTTTTAGAGTAGTCTTATTAAGGTCAGTCTATGGCAAAATCAGAAATTCCTGTAATTTTGAGTTAGGCCACTTTCATTAAAACCTGCAAGCTGCAAGATTTTCTCGATGGCATGTGAAGTCTGCCAACCCGCAATAGGCTAGCGTGGTGGACTATAGCCTAATCCCTCTCAATTGAGAGGAGACCTGTGCCCAGCAGTGGGACAATAATGGGTTGATGATCTACTTAGTTGCGTATGGTTGTAAACGGGAGTCAAGGGTTGAAGCTGAAAACCAGCGCTGGGCAACCCCTTAGAGGGGCCTAAGCATAAGCTGACGCTTCAACCGTTTGCTTTCGGTATTATAGTTGCTTTGTAAGTACCTAATTACTACAATAATGGCTGTAATATTGAAAACAATAAACTACTATTCTATTCTACTATTCTTCTATTCTAGTTACTGAGATTAGGGTGTTCAAACAAACAATCTCTTCAGCTTTATAACATTAGTATTACATTGTAAGGGTGCGACGCACCCTTACAATGTAGCACCCTTAGATTGTACGCTTACCACAGTCTTCATCATAACTAACATCACCTAATTCCATCACATTTGGTGATTCACGCTTGATATGTTCTAGTTTAACTTCATCATCAGTTGTTTTTGTATCTGGAACATATATGTGTATAACAAAATGGTGTTAAGATTATCGAAATTGACTTCAATTCATTCTAAGATGGTAAGAACACATTGGAGTTTCACTATGTGATCCAATCAGAAATGAGGAGATCCGTAGAAGAATCCGGGTCGCTGACATAGCCTGAAGAATCGCCAAACTCATGTGGCAGTGGGCAGGGCACATCACTACAAGAACGGACGGCCGAGGGGGCTTGAAGGTTCTAGAGTGGCGACCACGTACTGGAAGACGCAGCGTGGGCAGGCCCCCGGCAAGGTGGACTGACGACCTGGTGAAGGTCGCTGGAATCCGCTGGATGCGGGCGGCGCATGACCAGTGGTCGTGGCGATTCTCAGGGGAGATCTATGTCCAGTAGTGGACGTCTAACGGTTGTTGTGATGAAGAATGTATTCATCTTCGTCAATGCAATTACTGTCCCACTACTGGGCTTGGTCTCTTCTCAGTAGTCTCTATAGTCCACCACGCTAGCTTAGTGCAGATTGGCAGACTTCAATTGCCAAAACATCTCTCAAATCTCACAAGCATGCAGGTTTCCTCACAATGTTTTCTTTCACCATTTGTGATAAATACGTCCATAACTTCAAAAATTTCACATAATGTGGCTTTGAGAAGTTCTTGAAGTCATTTGAAGTCTGTCAACAGTAGGCTAGCGTGGTGGACTATCGCAGAATTCCAGATGAGACCCATTCCCAGCAGCGGGACAGTCATCTGATTTAATACTCACCTCTTTCATGATCAGCCTTCAATGTCTCCATAATTTGAAAGTAACTCTCTTCATTCTGTAGGACCATCTGTCTAAATATTGTAGCATTCCGTAACCTGATGATACACTCCTCACATATGGCATGAGATGGCTCAGGATGTGAGTTTGTCAGCTGTAACATATAATGACTAGTTGAGCTGGTCATGCACTTCTGTGATATTAAGTTATTCATAGGCTTGCAATTTGAGGAATAAATTGTGATGAACCGTTCCTTCATGTGGGTAGGCAGAAATTACAGAACTCTGCCTTATAAAATCCTTTTGTAAATGGCCTATCATTTATTCTTTTGACATGCCCAAATCATTGAAGTATATTAATCTCAATTTTTCAATCAAAATTTCGTTTTCTTATCACATAATTTCTCAATAACCCTCAATCTTTCATTCAAAGTTATACCATACATTAATTTGTGAACAAAACTATTCTATCCCTCTAGTTGGACCAAAAAGCATGTCTTTAGAACTGATATAGCTATGTAGTAGAGAAAAATCGATGTACCTACATGTTACAAGAAAAACTAAAATTACTGAATGAAAATATTATTGCAATCTTACTTGAATATCAAATGTAGTGCGCAGCATCTCTTCGTATAATTCTTTTTGTCCTAAATAATAATATTCTGTTGATAAACCTTTAAAACAACCAGTCTTTAGGCAGCATCTACAAATGTTCAGTTGTGTTACATCTAAAGCATTGTTTAACTTTATCTCCATTCTAGACGAAATATAAGTAGTCATAAAATATTCTAAGCTCATGAAATGATACTCGTCAATTGATAAATTTAATTAAATCCCTATCTTAGATATATTTTATTCAATCGATTTTCGCACAAGGCTACGAAAATGAAAACAAAACAAAGTGACATTGAAATACATTGACAGTTTGACACCTAACTTATGTTTTGCTCCCCCTTCAGGGTAAAGCAAAGGAATCAAGTTCATACAGCCTAGCCTTCAGTATTTTTATAATTTTTTTAATGATGGATGATAGATACAATATAGGTTCTTTACTGAAGCGTATCGCGGAATTCTCAGGAGAAGTTGAAAGTCGTTCATGTTTGAAAGTCCTCATGCACGTTTACGAACATTTAACAGTTAATAATCCACCATTAATATACATTAAAATTCATCGAAACAGATTTTAGAAAATAAAACAAAACTGATAAACTTGACTCTTCAATTGATATGAGTTCACATGACAGCTTGCGTTCCAGTCTTGTTTGGTGGTTTGGTTGATTTCGCTCATAATGCGCTGGAACTTACTGTGTAGGCTCATTCGAGGAAGGATTTATAAAATCACGCTACGAGGAATATATGGGTCGAGCATTATTGAAAATTGTTGCAAGAACAGGGGAAATTCGGCTAGTTATTAATAAAACAAGATAATTGAAACTACAACGAAAACGGAGAAGATTACGTATAAAAATATAAACACTATTTGACTATTAAAACATTAAAAGTATTACACCAGATAATAATATCATATGCAATAAGGCAATTATGTGCTCTCAACCAACTACTAAATGTAATATCTTTTTTTTAAACCGAGCGCATGTAATCGTCACGGTTTAAAAAAAAGATATTACATTTAGTAGTCGATTCCACCAGCAAAGAGGTTTAATAAGTAATTCCAAATACCTATAACATTTGTCAAAAGGAAACAAATAAAACAACGTCAAACTGCTAAACGTGACGGTTCTCAAAAAGTTTATTAATTCACGAAATTTGCACCAAATAAAGGCTGATCATGTCTGGGTTGCCCACTTACCCGGATTGCAGGGAATTAACGAGACCAATACCTGTACTTACTGTTGACAAACGTAAGTCATCATCAGACTCGTGACATCAGAAGACCAGGTCGAGAAGACGGGTCTTCTCTCATTTGAAAGAGATTAGACTGTACTCCACGGCTCCACCACGCTAGCTGACTGCGCCTGCGCTAGACGTCTGCCAACCCGCAGGTTGGCAGACTTTTTAAGCCATCGAGAAAATCTCTCAAACATATAGGTTTCCTCAAGATGTTTTCCTTCACCGACTGGTAAAGTAGGTACCTACCTCTGCCTAACAGAGATCCGCAATAAAATAACAATAGTTGTCTTTCTACGCTACGAGTGAGTAAGGTTAGGTCGCTAAAGGAGTGATCATACTGACACTATGGTAATTCGGTTTAGTAACTCCCCTATTAAAGGTCTACAGAGTCGGCAACGCGCGAGCGATTGCTCTGGTTTTGCAAACGTCCATGGGTTATGGTAACCGTTTACTCTCAGGCGGGTTGCCACCGTGCCAGTTTGGTTGTCATCCTAGTGGTATTTACAAAAGGAGTTTTATTTAAATTTCTGCATGAATTTGAACTACGCCAAATAAAACTTAATATGCTTACGGAGTACAAAGATTTGACACACTTTAAGGTGGAAGCTCCACGCTAGCCCGCGAAATTCAAATTTTCGTACGTTTGTTGCAATTTGCCGGTATTTGTCAGACTGTACATTGAACAAAATATAATTCGCGCCTGTAAAAGGTATTTAGTTACAGAATTATAATCATTTAAATCAATCAAACAGCCCTCAAAGTGCATATAACTGTATTGATTGTCTATTTCATGAAAAAGTCATTCAATTCAATTGAAAAATTTGAATTTCGCGGGCTAGCGTGGAGCTTCCACCTTAATTTACCTAGTCTTCTATTTCAGATGTTGCCGATATTATTGCCAACGACTTTCGCGTTCTGCCTATATTCGAGAAAACAATGTATGAATGCAATTATAAAAAATACTATTCTCTGGACACGAACGAGTTTTTGAAATGCCGGTGGCGATCGTATGTGAAGCATTTTGAGGAACGAAAATTTGCGCCATTTGAGTTCATTGACATAAGGTTAGTTCCTACTAGTGTTGGGAGAAATATATCACTTGAAAGAAATGATTGATATGTATCATTTGTTCACTGTGATATGTATTTCACATCATTTAGCTCACTATATCAGTAGGTGACAAATGAACATACCTATCTACTTCTCATCATATCTCACAACGACATGATTGGCGCAGTGGCAGAGCTATCGGCTTGTGCATCACGAGTTGCGGGTTCGATCCTCGCACGGAGCAAATATTTGTACGTTATACAAGTAGTTGTTCCGGGTCTGGGCGTTTGTGTATGTGAAAATTTGTGTTTGTAAACGCATCCACGACACAGGAGAAAATGTGGGGCAATGTTTAAAAAAAAGATATCCGATTTACACAGATCTCTGTGTGAATCGGATATAATGTGTCATTGTCGCTAATAAACCCATATATATATATATATATATATATATATAGTAGCGTTTTTATATTTATCTTATATATAAAATTCTCGTGTCACAATGTTCGTTTCCGTACTCCTCCGAAACGGCTTGACCGATTCTCATGAAATTTTCTGAGCATATTGAGTAGGTCTGAGAATCGGCCAACATCAATTTTTATACCCCTTATTGATAAGGGTTGTCCACCAACCCCTATAATGTGGCAAAACAACGTTTGCTGGGTCAGCTAGTAATTTATAAAGTTAAGTATTACTCAGTTAAACAATTAAAAATTTTAATTTAAAACAAAATACAAATAACAAATGATAAATTGGACCTAAATAGCAATACCATAACGTCGAAAGAAAGAAAAGAAAAATTATCTATCTGTCAAATATTTATTTAATGTGTAGTAGGTACATATGTTTTGTTTATCAGCATATCTGTGATTTGTTTTAAAAAAATGTTTATATTGTTGCTTTCCAAAGTTTCCAATATTGGCGGTTTAATTCTTTCAGAGATTTCCACTTCTACAACAGTCTGACTCGGCTACTGCTATCTGAGAGTATACACAGAAAGAAAGATTTCCGTTACAAGCTGAAGGTTGGGCCTGGAGTAGATTTTTGCGGTCAAATACCACTACCACAAGACCTGTTAATGAAACGCGGCAACAAACCCATACCCAAGCCTCGAAGACACACTAAACCAGAAAATAAAAATATAAAGGAAGGAAAAAATAAAGATACAAAGAAAAAATAAAAATATCCTACGAGGGTGACTAACGGTAGGTATGCGTAGCTTCTAGACGTTTGCAACACCAAAGACGCCACTCGCGCTTTGCCGACTTTGTAAAAACTTACTCACTCTTACCGAAGCTATATTAGCTGAGGGTATTTTTTATTTTGATATAGCTTATAGTTTGTGAACGACCAGTGTTTTTATCGCTAAGGTCCGAAGAGGTCTAATGACATTTTTTTGACGCGAAAATTGGGGCATTTTGTCAGCGTTTAGTTCACTCGTCAGTCAGCGCTTGAGTGGATAAGCTGTCAGGATAGTCACTCCCGACATCGACACTTGGATTGATTTCTTTCCATTATCACCTTTGTATTAAGGCAAAGAATGTCAGGGAAATTGACTCGTCACAATATTGTAATACTCAATAAACTAGATTGTCGATTATCCGATCGGCAGTGCTCGGCACACAGAGTTTTACCGATTCGAAATTCTACGATAAACTCGAAAATATGTAACGGTTCAACAGTGGGATAGCCTCCTTTTTTGGCCCCACGGTCCTTGATTACCTTGGACGCCACTGAGCCAAGCCCCATGAAAATTTACCTTAGATGCGCCAATAGCTACATTTAGAGCTAAAAAGTCGAGACATGCGTGAGGACTGTAGCGCGGAAGGTAGGCTCGCGTGAGTCTAGCGGGCGTCATAATTCTGATGAATACTCTCGATTTCTATCAGATAGTCCCTAAACGCTTTCATCACTACGCCACATATGGCCCGTGTTCTCTAGTCTCTAGCCAGTAAGATTCTGGGAGAACCTGTGTCGAACGCTTTCTGGACATCCAGAAAAATTCCAACACATCTTTCAACTCCACGCTCCACCGTATTTATTTTCATTTATAAGTTGATTATTAGTTTTGTAATGGCTATTATGTTTCAATAAGGTTTTAGTAGTTATTGATTAGTTCATATTTATTGTTTAGAAAGTGTATTTTATGAATAAATGCTTAAGTTATGCTAACTTGCGTCTTGTTATTGCTGAGGAAATATTTTTGATTTATAATTCTTGACCTATTGTGTAATAGCATTTTGATTATGGAAGTTCTGAAAATCCAAGAAAATCCAGAAAAAGATAACATCCTACACGGCGCGTGCGTAATAGTAAAATAGATGCCTACACTGCCTGTACTGTGATTTCCAATGAATGAAAAGTGTGAGCGAAATAGCGTATCTACATATCTGAATACCTAGGCATTTTACAAACTCCGAATTGTTTTGTAGAGATATCAATCTTCCCTTCACATTTTGAAGAGCTTATGATCTTTTAACATGGTATAGTTGTGTGTATGTAACACACAAATATACCATGTTAAAAGTTAAACTTTCTCATTTGTCATTATTTCTCGGAAATAATAAAGTAGTAAGTAGGTACGAGTATGCGTAAACTAGAAACTACTACATACCCGGCGTATTTAAAAGATTAAAATCAACTTATTACAAATTACAGTGATTTTATTTGCAAAATAATAAAAAACTATCTTAGAGCGATATCGCAGTAATACATTCCCCGCATAAATTAAAAGGAACGTCCTCTAACGAAGAGTTGTTTGTGGATTCGGAGTAGGGATACCCACTCCGAATCGACAGTCCGAATGTCGAAGAAGAGATTGCAGATGGCTTGGTCCTGTATACATTCGCCGTACACCATTTAAACTTTCAAGGGACATGATGTAACACCGCACCATTACTAAATAAGTAGGTACTCTACATTGTTGTATTCGTCCATGTTTATTGTTCACGTTAATCACTTTTATCACAGTGAGCGACCGACGGAGACATGCGCGATAACGTAAACATTGCTTATAGATCACGTGACGTCACTGACTGCCTAATGTATGTGACTAAAAAGTATTTAAAATAATAACAATAGGACTGTAGGGCAGTGGGGGTCCACCGCAGGATGGAGGGAGCGGGGATCCTGTGTCAGCAAAAAATGAATTGAAATTAGACATAAGAATATTTTATATGTACCTACCTAATACTAACAACTAAGTAATTTAAATAGTTTGTTAATCATTAAAATTTTATAATTCTATTATTTTGCACGTCATTCTGTGACAAACATGTCTGCACTAAAATCATTTTGTCATCTTGTATGTACCTAATTTCCTTGTACACACACATGTTTTGCAAATAAAGCTTATCTAATCTTATCTCAATTTATTTTAATGTTACAGGAACCTCCCCTTAGCCAGCTTGATTGTTCAGCCTACTGCGCCGTTTTTAACCCCCGACGCAAATACGATGGGGATGTTATAAGTACAGACACACGTGCCTGTGTGTGTGTGTGTCAGTCTGTCTGTGGCATCGTACCTATGTCGCGAGTTTTGTTAGCTATGTTTGATGAAAATCAGTCCAAGATGGCCGCTAAAAGATAAACGTTACGTAGTTGTGATACCTATTGATGCTGGTCGATCGTTTTACCAAGAGTGGAATTAAAAATAAAACACCGTAATACATTTTTTCATTTTTATTATAACTCCAAATTAAGCTGATTGTAAGGGACAAACACCAATTACCTTATTCTAACTTATGTTTAGGCAGTATAACAAATGTGTACAGGGGATGTTTGTACGTAAACAAACATCGTTATTACGAGGTAGCTGCATTGCATTACTGGAATAAAATGCAGTTACTTGTTCACTGAAAACCGTTCAGGCGCGGATCCAAGTCTCAAATATGAGAGGGTCAAAAGACCAGAAACGTCAAAATAAAATTTTGATCCTTTTGACCCCCTCTTTTGAATCCGTACCTGCCCTAATCAGTCATGACTACCCAATTAGTCCAGCGGTAGTTAACACTGCCTTCTGTGCTATGGGTCCCGGGTTCGAATCCCGGTAGGAACAAATGTTTGTCGCATAAGCATGAACACTTGTATTCGAGTCATGGATGTATCTATGTATTATGTGTATGTATTTACAAAAAAAGGTATAAACACTTGTATTAGAGTCATGGATGTATCTATGTATAATATGTATATATTTACAAAATCAACCAACTAGTTACGGATACTATTAGCAACACACAAGCCTCGTTGCTTAGCTCGGAACTAGATGGCGCTGTGTCAATACCTATTTAATAATAATTTCTTAACGCTAAACTTATAATACATAAGTGTGAAGGACAAAGTATGTGTTATGTGAAGCGAGTGACGTTTGACGTGCTCGACCTAACATAGCACTAGGGGTTCGCCAGAGCCTCGTCGGTGATGTCAGCAGGGTGTACCACGGGCAGGTGAGGTTGACTTTGACTCTAAGGTGTTGGTAGAGCCACTTACACCCCATCGGTGGGCGCTCTAAAGTGCGCCATGTCTGTTGAGGCCGCAGTGCGCGTGCCACAATGTCCCCTAGACACCTAAAACAATTCAGAACTGTGTATTAGAGACTCGCCTTGTGAAACTCAAAAAGGGTAAAACAGAGATGAACTATTTTGCATCCTCCTTACCTTATGCTTTAATATGGCATATTCGATAATGTGCGACGTGGCTGGTGTAACAGCGGCGCGCGAGCTGTCGCACCCCTCCGACTATCATCGTGAACCCATTATCGTCCCACTGCTGGGCACGGTTCTCCTCTCATTTATTGATAGGGATCCGACTATAACCACGACAAAATGAGACATCCGCCTCCAGAGACACAGACGTCCACCGACCACCTGAAACAAGCAATAACAGTATATAAGAGTGTGAACTTTAGAAATTTATGGGGGTAAAACAGAGATGAACGAATTGCTTCCCTCCGTGTTAATTTGACATTCGCCCTTTGATCAACAAATACCACACCTTAAAATTTTAGGACGACCCGTTTAGCTCAGCGGTAGTTAACGCTGCCTGCTGTGCTATGGGTCCCGGGTTCGAATTTTGGTAGGGACAAATGTTTGTGTGATGAGCATCAACATTTGTTTCCGAGTCATGGATGTATCTATGTATAATAATTCTTTAATTCTTTATTGTACACAAAAAAAAAAATATATACAACATAACATATATCAACAATACATTTAAAGTGTTGTGCACAAAGGCGAGCTTAATTCAAGATTGAATTTTCTTCCAGCAAACCTTTGAGTGAGAGAGTTTTAAAAAAAAGAAGGGTAAAAAGACAAAGTGTACAATAATAACAAAGAAATTCTATATAGCATACGAGTAAACAAATAGAAAGATAGATAGATATATGTGTATATATAGCTATATAAATAAATAAATATATATTACAATTATTGACATATTATTCTGACAGAAAATGCTCCCTAGTCCTCCCCCTGAAAATGTCCAGAGAAGGGCTAGCGCGTAATGAGTGTGGTAGAGAGTTCCATAACCGTACTGCTTTTACAGTAAACGAACTGTCATAGCAGCTGGAAGAATGTGCCGGAGTTCGCAATAGAAGGGAAGAACTGACACGACAGAGTTTGTCCCTCGGGACAAGGTATTCAAAACGCTCTCGGAGATATAACGGCGAGTTAGGGTTGTGAAGGACAGAATAGAGAAGGCAAAGTATATGTAAGTCCCGGCGTCGCCAAATGGGTAACCACTTCAATCTGGCTCGAAATTCCGATACATGATCGTACTTCCGAAGCCCATAAATGAAGCGGATCCCCAGGTTCTGCAGACGCTCGAGTTTATTTAGGAGTTCCTCCTTTGCATCAAGAAAAGAGACATCAGCATAGTCAAGATGTGGGAGTAAAAGTGATTGCGCAAGTATTACCTTAGTTTGAAAAGGAAGGAAATTTTGAAGTCGTCTGAGAGACTGGAACGAACTGTACATTCTCCTGCTTACCTCCACAATGTGTGCTTCCCATGTTAAGGTGGAGTTTATAAGAACGCCAAGATTTTTGACACACTTAGAGTAGGCCACTGGGATTGTGTTGTAGATTATCGGAGGAAGTGACTGGTAATCTATAAGGTTTAACATGTATCTGCCACCAATGATCAGGGCCTGAGATTTTGTAGGATTTACTACAAGCCCAAAAGAGTTTGCCCACTGATGAATATTCTCAAGATCATCATTGATGGCATCTACAGCACCTTTGATATCGTCTATTTTACAATGACGATACAACTGCAAGTCGTCTGCGTAGAGGTGATATTGAGAAGTTATGACTTTCGTAATTTCGTTTATAAAAACGGAGAAGAGAAGAGGAGACAGAACACCACCTTGAGGAACACCCGCAGACAGTTCACACCATTCCGAGTATAAGAGACACCATAGAGTAATATGTATGTATTTACAAAAAACAGTATATAATTATGTAGTATATCAACCAACTAGTATCCGTAACACAAGCCTTGTTGCTTAGCACGGAACTAGATGGCGCTCTGTAACAGTGTCCGGGAATATTATTATTATTATTATTTATTACTGTTCGTTCACTGCACCACTAGCACTATTCTGCAACACTCGCGACCTTTACAAGGATGATGGTTGTACTTAATGAAACTACACGATGAAATATTAAGTCTTATATTGCGGTTATTTTCGAAATTAACAATGACGAGCCTAGTTGAATCGCGGAGAATCTTAACACCGCGATTCAGAATTGGTGTAAAATGTTGCAACGCCATCTATCGGCACGAAAGTAAACAATTGTTAAACAATTACATTTATCGATTATACTTCCCCACTCTTCACCTCTTCCCCTTCTACTGGGCAGTTATGTAAACGGTCAATTTTCACAAAAACATCCTTTGTAAAACGCCGCAAAGTAAAATCTAGTATCGCGCCTATTCATCACATTTATAAATATTTTCTAGAAAACACTTTATTAATTAAATATTTAAGTTTACTCCAGATCTGAGAAACTTAATGACCGCGCCCTTTAAATGTAGCTCACGTTAGCAACTTGGATTTTAAACATTGGTTGTTTAATGTCTGTAGAAATACGATAACACTTACCGTTGTATTGACCCCTGAGACACTTGGTACTATAGGGCTGCAGAGGCTCGGAGCCCTAATGGCGGCTCATAGGACTAGCGCGTCATGCGCGGCAGACGACGGGCGGCGCACTGAGTTCACAAAGGAAGTCTAGTCTAGAATAATCTAACTGCAGTGCGCAGGTCACGATCAATACTTCGACGTGGAATATAATGCAGTTTACCTTTGTGTGTGTAATATTTCATTATAAGGATATTGCATTCAGCCTACTGCGCCGTTTTTAACCTCCGACGCAAATACGATGGGGGTGTAATAAGTACAGACACATGTGTCTGTGTGTATGTGTATGTGTGTGTGTGTCTGTCTGTCAGTGGCGTTGTACCTATGTCGGGAGTGTTGTTTGAAAATGTTTGATAAAAATCAGTCCAAGATGGCCGCCGCAAGATAATCGTTACGTAGTTGTGATACCTATTGATGCCGGTCAATCGATATTACTAAGAGTGGAATTAAAAGTAAAACACCGTAATACATTTTTTCATTTTTATTATAACACCAAATTAAGCTGATTGTAAGGGACAAACACCAATTACCTTATTCTAACTTATGTTTAGGCAGTATAACAAATATGTACAGGGGATGTTTGTACGTAAACAAACATCGTTATTACGAGGTAGCTGCATTGCATTACTGGAATAAAATGCAGTTACTTGTTCACTGAAAACCGTTCAGGCGCGGATCCAAGTCTCAAATATGAGAGGGTTAAAAGACCAGAAACGTCAAAATAAAATGTTGATACTTTTGACTCCCTCCTTTTGAATCCGTACCTGCCCTAATCAGTCATGACGACCCAATTAGTCCAGCGGTAGTTAACACTGCCTTCGGTGCTATGGGTCCCGGGTTCGAATCCCGGTAGGAACAAATGTTTGTCGCATAAGCATGAACACTTGTATTCGAGTCATGGATGTATCTATGTATAATATATATGTATTTACAAAAAAAGGTATAAACACTTGTATTAGAGTCATGGATGTATCTATGTATAATATGTATATATTTACAAAATCAACCAACTAGTTACGGATACTATTAGCAACACACAAGCCTCGTTGCTTAGCTCGGAACTAGATGGCGCTGTGTCAATAACTATTTAATAATAATTTTCTTAACGCTAAACTTATAATACATAAGTGTGAAGGACAAAATATGTGTTATGTGAAGCGAGTGACGTCTGACTTGCTCGACCTAACACTAGGGGTTCGCCAGAGCCTCGTCGGTGATGTCAGCAGGGTGTACCACGGGCAGGTGAGGTTGACTTTGACTCTAAGGTGTTGGTAGAGCCACTTGCACCCCATTGGGGAGCGCATGGCTGGTGAGGCCGTAGTGCACGTGCTGCCGCACCCTGGTTTTGGCACAATGCATGAGCTTCGAGTCCCATACGAACATGACCAGGACAGACGGAGACACCAGCCACCTGAAACAGTTTACAACAGTACATTAATAAGGCCATGTGAAACCAAAAGGGGTAAAACAGAGATGAACTTTTTGCCTGCTCCGTACCTTTTAATTTTATGGGGTTTATTTTACATCTAGCAGAATGGGGTGTGACATGGCTGGTAAAGTTGCAGTGCTGCATGGAGTTAGATCACAGTGCGTGTGCCACCACATCTATTTGAACCGCAACAAGGACAGACGGAGACATCAGCTACTTTCAGAGACGAGGGTACGTCCACAAGGTTCCTGAAACAGTTCACATACCTATATATTTTAGAAACTGACCTTGTGAAATCTAAAAGGGGGTGTGGCGACATCTATCTCGCCACATAAGAACTATGTTCTCGGCGCGATGACGCGTATAATCCTACATCGCGCAAGTGACATTTGCACGCGAGATTGTATATATACAACCACCCAACATCAACCGTTGGGCAGTAGCCCGCCAGGCACAACACCTCGCCTGGTCGGAGGATCCTCCTTTTCCAGTGGAGGGACTACCACCTCCTTCCCTCCATAGGGGTAAAACAGAGATGAATTCTCAATTTTAATCCAGTGTTTAATGGGGTAATTTAAGTATCAAGTAGATGAAATCTCTATCACATTGGGCTTTAGCACCTTAGCTCTGCTTCATCTTAATTGGAGTGTTACGTCACGATTATCGATTGTATAAAACAGCCCGTTGATGGAGCGGAGGGGAGGGGGGTACCCCCTCCCACCCGCTCCATCAACAGGCTGTTTTCACAATAGTAATTATTTGTCAGTTTTGCAAATTTAATGTAGTTCATTAATCACATAATTAATATTCTCAAGAAAAGGTCTTCTTAAATGAATATAGTAAAATCTCATGATATGTGCGGCCACGCCCTACTGATGTAACATCGTGCAAAGATTTTCAATGTTTAATCATTGGTCAGAAAATCTATTCAGAATTCTACGAATACATTACCTTCATGATCAGCCCTGGGACACGCTGTTCTGCAGGATAGGAGCGGCTGGGGCGCCAGTAGCGACTCACAGATCTAGCGCGTCATGCGCGGCAGACGACGGGCGGCGCACTGAGTGCACAAAGGCAGTCTAGTCTAGAATAATCTAACTGCAGTGCGCAGGTCACGATCAATACTTCGGCGTAGAATATAATGCAGTTAACCTTTGTGTATGGAATATTGCATTATAAGGATATTGCAACACTAAATCTAAAATGTTAGTAGGTACTATTCAAATTCAAATTCAAAATCATTTATTTCAAGTAGACCAGTATAACAGGTGTTTTTGAATTGTCAAACTAGTTGCACGGTTCCAAAAAGTACGTCTATGGAGAAGAACCGGCAAGAAACTCCATAGATACTCTTTTAAATAAATACAAATTACAATATAGGGAGTTAATTCCTTTGCAACATCAATATGAGAATAATGCAGTTTGAACTATTTACCCAAGACAGAATAAAACAAATTCAGAATGCCATAGCATGTATGAGTCGACCAGCCTCCACTGTCAGCACTCGTTCACGAGTATGACATGTGTATCAGCATCTTTCTACTCAACCATGTTGTAGGGAATAAAAGGATCCGACACACAACGCCACCATCGGCAGGATATTTTAATGAGCATGACCAATATTTATTGACTAATTAGTTTTTTTTAAAGGACACGATCATATTCTTTATGTAGATAATACGTACATGTTAGTCCCATCAAAAATATCTTCATGTAAAATGATGCCAAGGCAAGCCATAATTATGACTCGCACTGTCAACAAGTTATCAGATCTGATGTAGAACCAAACTTCTGACTCTACACGCCAAAACTCTACAAGGCCTATGTTAACAACTTTTTGTATACAATTAAATGCCAAAAACGAGGCTTGCCACATGCATACATTCTTGTAAACGATATATTAATTTAAGTTTAGCTAAAAGATAATATTCATTGACTGTAAGGCGGTACGTAGATCGCCGGGTCAGCTAGTGTTCAATAATAGAATAACCTAAGTATCACCCTAATAAAACATCTCTACCTGCTTATGTGTTGATCCAGATAAAAGGAAAGAATAAAAACAGCTTAGCACGTCACATTCTATCAGGTAGAACCTCAAGAACGCCACAAGTAGTTTACAATCCTTGCATACAAGTTATGGTATGTTGCGATCATGTTACGAAATAAAACAACGATTCCTTAGCCTATTTTTAATATTAAGGACATTAAAAAGTTCATACCCTAAGAATAATATCACAGTATATAACCTTATTCTAGTAAATGTGTTTTAGTTTATAAGCGAAAATAAGTTGTGTGTTATGTGCAACGAGTGACGTCAGACGTGCTCGATGTCACACAACGCAAGATGCGCCAGAGCCTCGTCGGTGATGTCAGCAGGGTTTACCACGGGCAGGTGAGGTTGACTTTGACTCTAAGATGTAAGTAGAGCCACTTAAACCCCATCGATGAGGGCCCCAGTGGGGCAATGTGCTGGCTGCCTGCTGGGACCGGATAGACACAAGCCGCCTGCCCAGACCAGGGGATGTTCACCAGCCATCTAAAAAATTCACACGTGTACATAGAAAGTCGTCGTTAAAAAGGTGTGAAATCTCAAAGGGGTAAAACAGAGATGAACTATTTCAGTTTAAAGAAATGTTTATTTCTTGCAATAACATTTTGTATCCTCATTACCTTATAGTTTGATGGGGTAATTTGCGACAAGGTTAGTGAAGCCACAGTGTGCGGGCCGCCACATCTCATGATCAAGACTAACAGAGAAATCAGGCGCCATTGAAGAGAAGAGGAATCAGCCACCTGAAACAGTTCACACTCGTCTTGTAAAAGCTGAAGGGGTAAAACAAAGATGAACTATTTTGGATCTCAATAACCATATTGTTTAATGGGGTAACTTTAGTATCAAGCTGATATGACGACCCGTTTAGCTCAGCGGTAGTTAACGCTGCCTGCTGTGCTATGGGTCTCAGGTTCGAATCCCGGTAGGGATAAATGTTTGTGTGATGAGCATCAACATTTGTATCCGAGTCATGGATAATATGTATGTATTTACAAAAAAAAGGATATAAGTAGTATATCAACCATCAAGTATCCGTAACACAAGCCTCGTTGATTACCACGGAACTAGATGGCGCTGAGTAGTAATGGCCGGAAATATTTATTTATATCTTCGCTTTCCTTCATCTTAACTGTAGTAGTATACCGAAATACCTATAATTAAAATTGCGTCGCACTTATCGATCGTAAGCACACCCTCCTTCCCTTCTCCCCCCTTCCCCGCCCCCTCCACACTATCGACGGGCTGATTGCACCAAAAGTAATACTTAGACCAATAACAAGCTGTGGTAGCCTAGTGGTGTGACCAGTGGACTGACGTGTCAAAGGTCTCGAGATCAAACCCGGGCATGCACCACTGACTTTTGCGAGTTTATGTGCGTATTTACCACATGCTTAAACGGGAATGAAAACATCGTGAGGAAACCTGCATGCTTGAGAGATTTTCTCGATGGCATGTAAAGTCCACCAACCCGCAGTAGGCTAGCGTGGTGGACTATGGCTTAATCCCTCTCAAATGAGAAGAGACCGGTGCCCAGCAGTGGGACAATAATGGGTTGATGATGATGAATAGTTAGTCCGACACATCCATTGTTTAATATTGTCAACAAATCACATCCTTAATACTCTCAACAAAACGTCTTTTTAAATTAAATATTAACTATTCTAGTCTAAAGGTAATGTGCGGCCACGCCCTACTGATGCAGCACAATGCAATATTTTTTAATCTTTAAACATCGGTTATAACATCTATTCAGAAACACTAAAACACTTACCGTCATATGAATTCTGAGACACATGGTACTATAGGGCTGCAGAGTCCGGAGCCCTAATGGCGGTTCACAGGACTAGCGCGTCCTGTGCGGCAGACGACGGGCAGCGCACTGAGTGCACAAAGGAAGTCTAGTCTAGAATAATCTAACTGCAGTGCGCAGGTCACGATCAATATTTTCGATGAGCAATAAAATGCAATTCACCAACGTGAGTAATATTGCATCATATGGCAACACTAAATCTAAAAAATTGCCATCATTTATTGATCAATTTTAATTTCCTTCTTATTTTATTGGAAGTTTCTACTTATACTGTAGAACGAATAAATAATATCTACAGAAATTATTATTTGATAAAATATTATATAATAGGTCTTTCACCTTACCCAGCAGCCGAGCTGCGTGTAGAGAGCGCGATTTTTTTAGAGGGAAGGCATAGCGAGATTTCTCTTCCACTGCCCCACTGGGATTTCCCCAGTGGGGCAGTTCAATTTGGACCTCCACCTTACAGAAGACCGCAGTGAAACTACAATAGTTGTGTTACAGCGAGTGATTGAAATTGTCAATGCTGGTTAGAGAATTCCCATGCTGTCAGAATAGTCTTTTTCGTAACAGCTGGAGGCGAGTTGCTCTTGAGCCTCTTTTTGAGAGGGGCGAGCTATACTCTGACCCTCCTTTCCTACCGAGCCATGAGTGGAATATTCCTCCTAGGCCATTATTTGATTGTGTAGAAATCCTCATGATTAGCTACTGCGAGCGGAAGGCAGGAGGGTACGTTAAACTCTACCCAGAGCGGGGTAATCCACAGACTAAAACCACACGTGGTGTTTTTGCTTCACCACAAAGTACTGAGGCATTGGGAACATGTGGATATTCCGCAATATCTATGGTGTACCTACTCTCACTGAAAGATTACAAAACACTCTCCTAAAATACAATGTGGAATTTTGCTGTAAGAAAATTCAATCTTGATTTACGTGTGCACAACTGTTACTGCAATTATTTATATGCTGTTATTTGTGTGTATAAGTAATAATAAGAATTAAAGGATAAATTTTCTCGGATTAAATGATTTCAATAAACTTCCCGCGATAGAATCCGTAAACAGTTGCCTTCATTAAAATGTGATATTTTTTTAATCAATAGGACGCTGATTCCTATTATGTATAGTCAAGCCTATCCCATCATATGTGTTGATCCAGATAAAAGGGACGTAAGCATGTTATATTATAGCTGCAAAAAGAGAATAAAAAGAGTTCGACTCCGTACGTCACAGTCTCGCCAGTAGAACCTACATAACGCCACGTACAATCCTTGCACGCGAGTTTTGCTATGTTGTAATCATGTCACGAAATAAAACAACTATAATTATCCTATTTTTATTATTAACATTACATATATTTAAATAATCTATTGTTTAAGACTAAGATTATCACAAACTTATCCTAGTTCATAAGCAATATTATTAACCCAAAAATAGAAGTTGTGTGTTATGTGCAACGAGTGACGTCAGACGTGCTCGATGGCACATAACGCAAGATTCGCCAGAGCCTCGTCGGTGATGTCAGCAGGGTGTACCACGGGCAGGTGAGGTTGACTTTGACTCTAAGGTGTTGGTAGAGCCACTTGCACCCCATCGGGGAGCGCATGGCTAGTGAGGCCGTAGTGCAAGTGCTACCGCACCCTTGCAACCATGACCAGGGCAGACGGAGACATCAACCACATTCAGAGAAGAGAGGATGTCTATCAGCTACCTGAAACAGTTAACAAATACATGTTAGAATTTTTAATAAGAAAGAAAAATTCAACCTCAGGCGGGACTCGAACCCGCGTCTTCTGGATTGGTACTCCAGACGCTCTGCCAACTGAGCCACCGAGGTATCCGCCTGATGTGTTGAATTTTGCTTTCTTTATGTTACTCATGTCTTACGGCGACATAAAATAAAATTTAAAATTTAAAATCTTAGCTTCCATCATCACCATCATCAACCCATTAATGTCCCACTGCTGGGCACGGGTCTCCTCTAAATTGAGAGGGATTAGGCTATAGTCCACCACGCTAGCCTACTGCGGGTTGGCAGACTTCACATGCCATCGAGAATTCTCTCAAGCATGCAGGTTTCCTCACGATGTTTTCCTTCACCGTTTGAGCATGTGATAAATACGCACATAACTTCCGAAAAGTCAGTGGTGCGCGCCTTGGGTTCGAACTCGAGACCTTTGACATCTCAGTCCACTTGTCACACCGCTAGGCTACCACGGCTCGTCTTATCTTAACTTGAAATCTTAGCTTGAAATATGCTAAAAAATACAAAAAGATTACATGTTAGAAACTCGCCTGTCTTAAATAATGGGGTAAAACAAAGATGAACAATTTTGCATCGCAATAACCTTATTGTTTAATGGGGTAAATTTGGTATCAAGCGGATAGGGAATATCGTATTGCGTTAACGTCCTCAGTACTTGCCTAATTAAGAGTATCAATATTACATACGATCAAAATAACGTCACACATATCGATTTTCTGCGCACCCCTTCCTAGTCAACACCGCTCTATCAAGGTACCTACTAATTTCACAATATTTTTTTGTAATTCTTGCATATATTGTCACCAGATGCTTAAGAAAGATTTTAAGAAGAAGAGAACTCAAAAGAAGGTCTTTGATATCCTAGTTGAGGTTATTAGCAGCCACGCCCTACTGACGTAACATTATGCAACCGTTTTCTGAGTGCAACACTGGTTGATAAATCTATTATGAAGTACGAAAACACTTACTTTCATATTGAGCCCTGGGACACGCGGTTCTGTAGGGCAGCAGCGCCTGGAGCACCAGTAGCGGCTCACAGGGCGCTAGCGCGTCATGCGCGGCAGACGACGGGCGTCGCACTGAGTGCACAAAGGAAGTCTAGTCTAGAATAATCTAACTGCAGTGCGCAGGTCACGATCAATACTTCGAAGAGCAATATAATGCACTTCACCTACGTATATTGAGAGTATTGCAGCTTTAAAAATTGGGAAAATTGCCAGCATTTATGAATTGTGTCAAACTCCATTCTATTTTTTTTTCATATTTCTGGACTATACAATTATATAACATATTATTAATTGTGATAGCTTGTGGTATGACAAGCGGACTGTGAAGTCAAAAGTCTCAAGTTCAACCCCAAGGCACCACTGACTTTTCAAAGTTTCATGCGTTCTTATCAAATGCTCAAATGGCGAAGGAACACATCGTGAGGAAATTTTTTCTTGATGGTGTGTGATGTCTGCCAATTTGTACTAGGCAAGCGTGGTGGATTTTAGCCTCTCTCTAATGTGAGTTGACCTGTGCCCAATAATGGAACTGTAATTGGGGTGATGATGAACCAACAAAATATTTGAGAAAGTATTAATTAACGAGGCATACATTTAGATTTGTATAATTACACTACTTCTCATGGAAATCAATTCTCATACTTGTTAAGCTAGCAACCACTAGATCTAAATGTAATTTTAGCCTTGATGTTATTAGTAGTGTTAGCTGCTAGAAAAACCTTTGAAATAACCTTTGTTTGGCAACTCATTTAGTCCAGAGGTAGTTATCACTGCCTTCTGTGCTATGGGTCCCGGCTTCGAATTCCGGTAGGGATAAATGTTTGTGTGATAAGCATAAACATTTGTATCCGAGTCACGGATATATATATCTATGTATAATATGTATTTACAAAAAAAGTATATATCTAATATATCAACCAACTAGTATCCGTAACAAAAGCCTCGTTGCTTAGCTCGGAACTAGATGGCGCTGTGTAATAATGTTCAGAAATATTTATTTATGTATTTACATACTCTAACCAAACGGTACTTGCTCTCTGGCTTTTTTGTTTGGGGTTCGCAGACATAACAACACGCAACAACTTATGATATTTACCTACTATTTTAGCGATGTTTTGGTTAGATCACAAAATAAAACAAGGGTAATATGCTATTTACAGTTACATTTCTATATTTAACTCACTGGTGAATATTTTTACATTATATCTTGATATTAATCGTCAAATAATGTGGAATTCATTAATTTTATATTATATAGAATGATTAGGCAAGTCGATCATTGATCACAGTAAATGTCAAAAATCATAACTCTGGTTTGATTGCATCAGTTTTAAATGAAAATAAATCACATACACAACGTAAAAATTAGAATAAAAACAATAAATTTGTGACATGAACATTTATACAGAATGTCATGGTTTTATCATTATCACATTTTCATTTTTTAAACAAAGCAAAACGACTTTTGTTTAAAATAGGAAATTCATAGGCCTTAACAATTAGAAGCTGAAGCTTAGTTGCCGAATGAGACTAAACATATTTTTGGAATGATTAAAATACAATCATGCACTTATGTAATAACAATTTCTTGATGCTAAACTTATTTACATGATCTCCTAGACTATAGTAGTGTTATGTAAAGCGAGTGACTTTAGTCGTGCTCGACCTCACATAGCACCAAGTGTACGCCAGAGCCTCGTCGGTGATGTCAGCAGGGTGTACCACGGGCAGGTGAGGTTGACTTTGACTCTAAGGTGTTGGTAGAGCCACTTACACCCCATCAGTAAGCGGTGGGGCAATGGGGATTTTTTGAGCCCACAGTGCGCAGGCTGCCACACCCCTGCGACCATGGCACCAGGGCAGATGGAGACATAAGCCACAAGAGACGTGGGGATATTCACCAGCCACCTGAAACAGTTCACATACACATGTTAGATACTCAACTTGTGATAGTTAAAAGGGTAAAACCAAGATGAATTATTTTGCATCTTCATCACCCATTTTAATTTATAAAGGGTAAGTTGTGTATATACCCTGTACTAGCTCTTCCCCGTCTAAAGTGGAGTTTTATCCTTAATACATATTTATTAAGGATTAATTAAAATTACGTCATACTTGATCGTTTGCACCCTTTCCTCTAGGTTTATCAACGGGGTGTTTTCAAAAAAATAATTCTGTGTCAGTCGGGGAATTCTATTATTGAAAATGTACAACAAATCGTATTCTTAATATTCTTTAAGAAAAAATATTTTAGAATTTAAGATTATCTCACTACAGGTCTTTTATTGCCATGCCTTTTTTAAGTATAAAGTTCGTAATGTTTTGCTCTCTAAAAATCTGTTATTCAATCTAGATACTTAGAAATAGTAAAAACACTAACCGTTATATAGACCCTCAGACACTCGGTACTACAGGGCTGCAGGGCCCGGAGCCTCAATGGCGGCTCACAGATCCAGCGCGACATCCGCGGCAGACGGCGGCGGCGGGCGGAACCCTGAGTGCTCAAAGGAAGTCTAGTCTAGAATAATCTAACTACAGCGCGCAGGTCACGATCAATAATTCGATGCAGAATCTAATTTACTTCACAACGTCTACTTATTAAGTATTGCTACACTATAAATTGGAAAAATTGCCATCGTTTATGGACTATATGATTTTATTCCGCGTTTCCATCATAAAATGTATCATCTGTCCTTAGTTTTTAAGCCCAATGGTTTAGACTCTACGTTGATCAGTCAGGACAAGTATAATTGCCTATATTCAATATAGAAAATAATATGGATAAAAGCTTCTTTTTTTTTCTTTAGATGTTAGGGCATAGCGAGATTTCTCGCTTAAATTGAGCTGCCCGACTGGGGAGGTACCTCCGCCTTACAGAACACCGCAGTGAATCAACAATAGTTGTCTTTCTGCGAGTGAGTAAGGTTACCAGAGCTTATTGGGGGAGTGACTATTCTGACAGCATGGGAATTCCGTTTGCTGTCAGTTCAGTAACTCCCTATTTTAAGAAATGTGAACGGTTTCTTAGGGGTTTGGCAACGCATTTGCAAGCCTCTGGTGTTGCAAATGTCCATGTGCGGTGGTCATCACTTACCATCAGGTGAGCCGCCTGCTCGTTTGCCCCCTTATCACTATAAAAAAAAGATAAAAGCTTGTCGCGGGATGACTAAATATAGTCATCAATAAATCTAAAAAATTTATAAAACACGTATTTAATCAAAACGTACTCATTATTATATTGCCTGTATGAATTTGCATTAATTAGGTATCATCATCTTCATCAACCCATTAACGTCCCACTGCTGGGCACGGGTCTCCTCTCATTTTGAGAGGGATAAGGCTATATTCCACCACGCTAGCCTACTGCGGGTTGGCAGACTTCACATGCCATCGAGACAAATCTCTCAAGCATGCAGGTTTCCTCACGAGGTTTTCCTTCACCGTTTGAGCTTGTGATAAATACACACATAACTTTCGAAAAGTCAGTGGTACGCACCACTGACTTTTCTTGCCTTGGGTTCGAACTCGAGACCTTTGACATCTCAGTCCAGTGGTCACACCACTAGGCTACCACGGTTCGGTTTATTAGGTATATCATAAATAAATTATGAATTATAATAAATTGATGCATTTGACTCAGATTTACTTTCTTCTTTTGAGATCATTTAAATAAAGATTCTAATGAAAGCTGTCTTCTAACATTTTTCTTTCCAAATGTCTCAAACTGTAGATTTGATATACTACCTATGGCTGCTAGAAGTCAATTAAAAGCTAGATTTGGGTGGCGTCAACATCTTATCTATACATATAATAAAACAGTAAAAAATCTGTGTCTGTACATTGAATATATTAAAAAAAAATTTATTGAGGGGGCTTTAGGAACAGTAAGAGAGCACGAATCCAAAAAAAAAATTCTGTCTGTTTGTCTGGTTGTTTGTACACGCTAATCTTCGGAACTACTGGCCGGATTTGAATGATTTTTATGTTGTTGTATAGGTAATATGCCTGGGCAACATATAGGCTATATTTTATCTTGGAAACTTGAACACCTGATGCAAAACCGCAAGAGACCAGCTAAACTATAAGAGATACAAAAATGGTACCATAGCAAAAAATGTTCCACATGATGAGCATTTTCTGCTGAGAGAATAAATTTGAAGATCTGGAATACCTGATGTGGAACTCCAAGAGCCCAGCTACACCGTAACACATATAGCAATGACATCTTAGCAAAAGTTGTTCGGTCTGATGGGCGTTTCATGCTGACTTATAAAAATCGAAGATCAGACATCCGAGGTGGAAATCAAAGCTGTCACTAATTTTACTGTATATTATAAAATAGCATAAACTGGGAGTACCTCCACGCTGTGAAGGCAGTCACAGTTTAGGACTGATTTTTGATGACGATGATATATCATTGAAAAATAGATACTACTGGCCAAAACTACCATTAATTTTTATTTTATTTAGTAAATATTCTTCTAAAATATTCTTCAGGCTGGTTTATGTTATTTGAGTGTTTAAATTCGTTTTCGATTTATCTTCGTGACACGGTAGCCTACCCGGTAACGCAGGGGAGCAGTCACTTTAATTGATCAGCTATCTTCACAATAAAACTAAAACCATGCCTAGAAAGAGGTCAATTTTTTCCCAATGTTCCAAACAAGCTAAACGATTGAGGATCATACAATCCCAAGAATCTACCGAAGATCGTCAGATGCTGTACGAGAACATCAGGCTGCAACTCGCTCCGTGGAAACCTCTTCATATCGCGAAGCACGCCTGCATTCTCAGCGTATTTACGCATCTACATCCAGGTCTCTTGAGACCATTGAAGAATATGATGCGCGACTGACCGCTGATTGCAGTGAACGTCACGCATTGTCTCGCGAGTCGGACACGTTCATGGATAGAGAATTGCATTTGAGTTCTCAGCGTATCTACGAATCTGCTTCTAGGTCTCTAGAGACAAGTACGGAACATGATGAGTGACTGTTCGCTGATCGTGAGCGACATGCATTGTCTCGCGAATCGGAAACGTTTACCGATACAGAATCACGCTTGAGTTCTCAGCGTATTCGCACATCTGATCTACTAACAGGTTTTTTGAAACGAGTTATGAACGTGATGCGCGACTAACTGCTGATTGAGGTTATCATACATTGTCCCGAACACGCACACAACAAAATGTACAAAATCAGTTAGAAAGTGAGGAAGAAAGAAGAAAAAAGAAAGAGCCCAACAAATGTTTGAATTCTGATCGTCTTCGACTCCTCTGAACAGAATGTCGATATCATCTGAAGAATCGGATGTGTCTCAAGACATAGCCGTAGGGCATGGCGACTTTCCTTGAGGATCGGAGTGCATTTACGTATACTCCTATAATTGACCCCGCCACATATTCCGCCATCGGAGGTATGGTTCAAAATAGTACTTTTTGTGAAGCTGTTATATGGCAAAAAGAAACAAACGATATGTGTTGCTCAGGTGGGAAAGTACATAATGGGTATTTCCTGTTGATTTACAAAAATGAAAGATCTGGAACGTCTCGAATCGTCTCACGCAACCAGTTGTTTTCCCGTCCCCGAGCTTTTAGAATTCGACATCAGACGTTTCAGATCTTCGATTTTGACGATCCCGTTTTCGCTGGCATAAACAACAGGATCCGCGAACGAAGTCGCGGGCAGAAGCTAGTTTCAAATAAAACAACAAGTGCCTTAACCTAATTTTATAAAAAATATATCAACAATTTCTTAATACTAAACTTACTATTAGTGTCGTGACAAATCTGCAATTTTAAATGTTATCTTATTGACATATTATAAAGGACTTTAAAATTATGTCTTATGTGATGCGAGCGACGTCTGACGTGCTTGACCTCACATAACACAAAGTGTTCGCCAGAGCCTCGTCGGTGATGTCAGCAGGGTGTACCACGGGCAGGTGAGGTTGACTTTGACTCTAAGGTGTTGGTAAAGTCACTTACACGCCATCGGGGAGCGAATGGCTGATGAGGCCGCATTGCTCGTGCTGTTGCACCCTCGCAACCATGACCAGGGCAGACGGTGACATCAGCCAAATTCAGAGATGAGGGGATGTCCACCAGCTACCTGAAACCGATATCACAATTGTATATTATTAACTCGCCTTGTGAAATTATAATAGGGTAAAACTGAGATGAACTATTCAAAATTTTCGTTACCTTATGCTTTAGTAGGCTCTAGCGCGACACGTCTGGTAACACAGCTGTGCGCGAGCTGCCACACTAGGCTGGCTGGTCAGGCGGTGTCATCACCCAGAGACGAAGAAATGTCCACCAGCAACCTGAAATAGTCCACAGCAGTATATTACAATGTGATCATTTGAAATCTTAGAAGGGTAAAACAGAAATGAACTTATTTTTGGTACCATTACTTCTCCTTTGTCGTCATTGAAATTTGTAGGTACTTTATATCTAAATATAGCTAAACTGTACGACAGATTATCAATTGTACGCACACCCCTCCCCTACTAATCTATTGTTTAATACCTATTGTCAAGAAATCACATTCTTAATATTCTCAAACGATCGTCTTTTTAAATTAAATATGTGCGGCCACGCCCTACTGATGCAGCACAATGCAATATTTTTTAATTTTTAAACATTGTTTTTTTTTGACATTATGGCACTTATAATTTTGACATCTATTCAAATCATGAAAACACTTACCGCCATACGTATTATTCCTGGGACACGCAGTACTATAGGGCTGCCAGGGCTCAGAGCCCGGATGGTGACCCACAAGACTCGCACGTCATGCGCGGCTGATGACGGGCGGCGGACTGAGTGCACAAAGGAAGTCTAGTCTAGAATATTCTAGTTTTAATGCGCAGGTCACGATCAATACTTCACCGTGAAATATAATGCAGTTTATCTATCTATTATTATTTGTATATATTTATTTCACTGCACATTTAAGATAATATTGCAACACTAAATATGACAAATTGACATAATTTATTAACCAATTTAAATTCCCGTTTTAATTTTATTGTAAGAAGATTGTAAGAAGATTAGATACTATTTGATTGTATTATTAAGGAAACAATTTTAGAAGGTTTTATCACACTCTCAAACGGTGAAGGAAAACATCGTGAGGAAATCTGCATCCTTGAGAGATTTTCCCAAGGGCGTGTGAAGTCTGCCAACCCGCAATAGGCTAGCGTGGCTAGCCTAAAATGAGAGGCGACCCGTGCCCAACAGTGGGAAAATAATGGGTTGATGATGAAATTCGATTGCCCTAGGAAATTAAACGCGGATATATATATTATGTTTGGGAACACATAACACAAAAAAAATTTAAATGAATATATTTTTTTATGTTATATTTATAATATAATTAGTAAACGACCCAATTAGTCCAGCGGTAGTAAACACTGCCTTCCTTTCTATGGGACCCGGGTTCGAATCCCAGCAGGGACAAATGTGTGACAAGTGTGTGATGAACGTAACCATTTGTATCCGATTCATGGATGTATTATGTATAAAATTATGTATGTATTTGGAAAAAAAAGTAGGCGTATAGTATATCAACCAATTAGTATCCGTAACACAAGCCTCGTTGCTTAGTTCAGAACTAGATGGCGCTGTATCATTACAAACATGCAGCTGCTAGACGAAATAGGCACGTGTGAGGTTATACTGCCCCTTTCCTGCTGGAATAGGCAGATACTAAGATTCTTATATGACTTTTACTTCTATTCCAGACGCTTATTACCAGCTTATTGACCAGAGTTATTAAGTAGCACTGAATAACTTTGTAGGTATGTCAATAAATGGATACAAGTATCAACAAACAAAGTGTTCAGACTGGCAAACACACACAAATAATAAACAAAATTAACACTTCATACCTATGCCGTTCTTGATTACAAAACCATAGCGGGATCCAGAAATTGTACACTTTTGAACATCACCATACGTACACTGCTGAACGTAGGCCTCCCCCAAAGAGCGCCAACCATCCCGGTATTGGGCAGTTTGCATCCATCCGCTACTAGAGTTACAGAGACTTGGACATAAATATCTATTTGCATCTAATTGTATGGAACCACAGACTTGAAGTTACGTTCTAGCTGCTAGAAGTGAGGTAAAAGCTAGATTTCGGTGCAGTCATCGTTTCAAATAAAACAACAAGTGCCTTAACCTAATTTTATTACTAGCATGTCAGTATTATATAACTATTTCATTAATTTATTCATAAAGTAGCTCAACAATTTCTTAACGCTAAACTTATCAAGATATAATATGTCTGTGTAACCAAGTGTGTGTCATGTGAAGCGAGCTACGTTTGACGTGCCCAACCTCACATAGCACCAGGGGTCGCCAGAGCCTCGTCGGCGATGTCAGCAGGGTGTACCACGGGCAGGTGAGGTTGACTTTGACTCTAAGGTGTTGGTAGAGCCACTTACACCCCGTCAGTGAGCGCATGGCTGGTGAGGCCGCAGTGCGTGGGCTGCCGCACCACTGCCACCACGACCAGGATAAGACGGAGATATCAGCCACCTGAAACACTTCACAATTGTATATTAGTAGAGGCTTTAAGGGTAAAACAGAGATGAACAATATTGCATTCTCGTTACCTTTTAATTTTATGAGGTCTTTTCGCAGCTAGCGATATGAGATGAAGCCGCAATGCGCGTGTTGCCACACGCCTCCGATAATGACCAGGGCCGACGAGCCGAGACAACAGGTGCCTTTGGCGGGAACGGGATGTCTATCATTCACCTGAAACAATTCACAACTCTATTGAATTTAAAAGGGTAAACCAGAGATATTTTTTTTGCATCTTTGTACTTACAGTTCCTCACAGTTAAAAAGGGTAATTTTAGTATGTAACAGAGGAGAATGTTAATGCATTAGAATATTAGCCTGTATCGTAACTCTTTCTATATTACGTGCAGTTTTTCCAATGTCGTGTTCCACCTTCCTCTCTGCCCTACTCACGGATTGTCTAAAAAATTAACATATTTTAATTTCATATTATTTTCTGGTATTAATGGCTAATCATAAAATTGATATTTTCCAAAGACCGTGTTATTTATTGAATATAAACAAATTCACATGAGACATTTTGTAGCCACGCCCTTTTGAAATTATGTGGCGTCGTTGAACAACTTTTATATTTAATTATGGGTAAAGATTGGTACAAACACATATCTAGGCATATTGAAACACTTACCTTCATGTTCAGCCGTGGGACAAGCAGTTTTGTATGGCAGCGGCACCCGGAACACCCGTAGCGGCTCACAGGACTAGCGCGTCATGCGCGGCAGACGACGGGCAGAGCACTGAGTGCACAAAGGAAGTCTAGTCTAGAATAATCTAACTGCAGTGCGCAGGTCACGATCAATACTTCGACATTGAATATGATGCAGTTCACCTACGTCTTGCAATATGCATCATAAGGATATGGCAACACTGAATCTCAATAATTGCCATTATTTATTGACCACTTAGTTTTTGCTAATAATTTTTAGTAACTCTATTAATTACGAACAGAAATTTTGTTCACCTTGCAACCTGTTTCATTTTATTATATGTTTTAGGAAACTATATGGTACTAAATAAAACAACGACTCTTATTCTATTATTATATTTACAATATTAGGAATAAAACTTAGTGATAAACTTATCTACATAGTTGTTATCGGTGTCTTCATAGGTGTATATACTAAAATTATGAGGTTAAGTTATGTGTTGTGTGACCCGAGTGACGTCAGACGTGCTCGATGTCACATAACACAAGAGATTCGCCAGAGCCTCGTCGGTGATGTCAGCAGGGTGTACCACGGGCAGGTGAGGTTGACTTTGACTCTAAGGTGTTGGTAGAGCCACTTACACCCCGTCAGTGGGCGCAGTTCACGTGCTGCCGTACCCTTGCAACCATGACCAGGGCAGACGGTGACATCAACCACATTCAGAGAGGAAGAGATGCCCACCAGCAACCTGAAACCGATCAGAATTGTATATTAGAAACTTACCGTGTGAAATTTAAACAGGGTAACATTGAGATGAACTGTTTTGCATTCAAATTACCTTAGTAGGTGACGCAGCAATGCGCGAGCTGCCACACCCTTCCAAAGACGGCTAGAACAGACGGTGACATCACCCAGAGACGAAGAAATGTCCACTGGCCACCTGAAACAGTACACAGCAGTATATTACAATGTGATCTTTAGAAACCTAAGAGGGGTAAAACACAGATATACATAAAGATAATTGGAATTTCACCTTTATATCTATAGCTAAGCAGAAGGTCCGACGTATTGATTGAACGTACACCCCTCCCCCGCCCCTCAGTTACATGCCAGCTCCTCTACGGCCTATCAACGTGCGGTTTCCACAAAGAATAATACTTAGTTCCGCAAAACTATTGTTAAATATTGTCAACAAATCACACCCGTAATATTTTCAATTGATCGGCTTTTAAAATTAAATACCAACTATTCCAGTTGAGGTGACGTCCGGCCACGCCCTGCTGATGTAGCACAATGCAATGTTTTTTAATGTTAAAACATTGGTTATGATATCTATTCAGAAACACAAAAATACTTGCCGTCATATTAATCTTGGAATACGCGGTACTATAGGGCTTTAGGGCCCGGAGCCCCGACGGCGATCCACAAGACTCGCACGTCGTGTGCGGCAGACGATGGGCGACGGACTGAGCGCACAAAGGAAGTCTAGTCTAGAATAATCTAACTGCTTTGCGCAGGTCACGATCAATAATTTTCCCAAGAATATAATGCATTTTATTTACGTATGGAGCACTGCACAATGAAGAAATATTGCAATACTGAATCTGAGGAATTGCCATAAATTAATTGACCAATTTAAATTCCATTTTTATTTTACTGTGAGTATTTGTTTCATTTGATTGTATTATTTAAGAAACATATTTCATACAATCATTTAAAAAGAGTATACATTTACATGAATCGAATAGTTTCATATAATTAATAATATTATTATAAAAATATCATATTATAGTTATTAGTAAACTTGCAGTTTTAAGACGGAATAGGTATTTACGCATTAGGGTGGGTAGATACATGTATACAGATGTAGCCTGCCTGTTTTCTACCGGAATTTGCAAAGACCATAAATGATTCCTATATTGCCTGTTATTTTATTCTAGACGATTCATAGTGTACTGTCTAAGAGACATCGGTTTTGGCGGCTTATTAAACCGACATGAGAGCGACACACCTTGTTTCAGGTTTAACATGGAATTCAACGACTCGTTTCAGAGAGGTAGGGCGCTGCGAGTATTCTATTTCAAATTGAGCTGTATGACTATGGAAGCACCTCCGCCTTACAGAAGACCGCAGTTAAACAATAATCTTTCTTATATATAAAAATCTCGTGTCACAGTGTTTGTCGTTGAACTCCTCCGAAACGGCTTGATGGATTGTTATGAAATTCTGTATGTATATTTGGTAGGTGTGGGAATCGGTTTTATACCCCTAGATATTAAAGATCCCTAACAACCTAAATTTTCACTCTTCCATCACCAATTCCTATAATGTGGTAAAACAAAGTTTGCGAGGTCAGCTAGTATAATATAGTACTGTTTCTGCGAGTGAGTATGAACGACACAGACTATGAACAAGTATAGTATGTATAAACGGTCGCCACTCTAGAATCTTCAAGCCCATCGGCCAAGCATCGGCCGTCCGTTCTTCGAGCGATGTGCCCTGCCCACTGCCGCATGAGTTTGGCGATTCTTCGGGCTATGTCACTGATCCTTGGAGGAGACCTATGTCGAGCAGTGGACGTCTATCGGTTGATGTGATGATGATGATAGTATTAGTATCAGTTTAGACTAGTAAATTTATACAAAAAAATAATAAACAAAATTAACTCTTCATATGCCTTTATCGACTACAAAACCGTAGCGTGATCCAGAAATTTTACACTTTTGAACAACGCCAGCTAGTTGTGTTGTTGGTAAATATATTGGACAGTTCTTCCGTTAGGTCTACAACGTATTTACTCAAATGCATTTACTCTCCTTTTAACGTTACTGAGAATTGGACAAAAATATCTATTTTTATCCAAATGTTTTTAAATACAGATAGTCATAATCATAATACATATAACATCAAGTTATATTATGACTGCTAGAAATGAAGTAAAGCTAGATTTCGGTGTGTTTATCATTTCAAATAAAACAGCAAGTGCCTTAACCTAATTTTATTACTAGCATGTCAGTATTATATAACTATTTGATGATTATTTATAAAGTAGCTCAACAATTTCTTAACACTAATCTTATCTTAATATTTTACTGTGAGGACCAAGTATGTGTTATGTGAAGCGAGCTACGTTTGACGTGCCCAACCTCACATAGCACCAGGGGTCGCCAGAGCCTCGTCGGTGATGTCAGCAGGGTGTACCACGGGCAGGTGAGGTTGACTTTGACTCTAAGGTGTTGGTAGAGCCACTTACACCCCATCGGGAAGCGAATGGCTAGTTAAAGCGCAGTGCACGTGCTGCCACACCCTAGCAACCATGACCAGGGCAGATTGAGACATCAGCCACGCACAGGGACGAGGGGATGTCCACCAGCTCCCTGAAACCGATCACAATTGTATATTTATTAACTCATCTTGTGAAAGTTTAATAGGGTAAAACTGAGATGAACTGTTTTGCATTCAATTTACCTTATGCTGCAGTGGGTTATAGTTTAAGGTGCGACATAGCTGGTGACGCAGCAGTGTCCGAGCTGCCACACCCTTCCGACCATGTCTAGAACAGACGGTGACATCACCCAGAGACGAACAAATGTCCACCAGCCACCTGAAATAGTCCACAGCAGTATGTTACAATGTGATCATTTGAAATCTAAGCGGGATAAAACGGAGATGTATTTTTTTTGTCGCTATTACCTCTCATTTGTCGTCATTGGAATTTGACCTTTATGTCTAAATATAGCTAAACTTTACGTCAGATTATCGATTGTCCGCACACCCCTACCCTGCCTCTTCGTCACGTGCCCCTTCTCCTACCCCTCCATCCTATCAACGTGCGGTTTTCAAAAAAAATAATGCTTAGTTCTCCATCCATCCATTGTTTAATACCTATTGTCAACAAAACAAATCCTTAATATTCTCAATCATCTTTTAAAATATTTTTTTTAACCATCCCGGTCAAGGGGATGTGCGGCCACGCCCTACAATGCAATATTTTTTAGCGTTTCAATATTGGTTATGACATCTATTCACAAAATCCGAAAACACTTACCGTCGTATATTATGCCTGGGACACGCAGTGGCAGAGGGCTGCAGGGCTCAGAGCCCCGATGGCGACCCACAAGACTCGCACGTCATGCGCGGCTGACGACGGGCGGCGCACTGAGTGCACAAAGGAAGTCTAGTCTAGAATAATCTAACTGCACTGCGCAGGTCACGATCAATACCTACTTCGCCGTAGAATATAATGCAGTTTATGTACCATATATGTAGCACTGCACAATGCACCAATTTATTAGTTTGACTCCTGGGGAATAACAAAGGATAGTTTTTTTTTTCTCCGGACTTTATTACACGGCGCCATCTAGTACCGTGGTAAGCAGCGAGGCTTGTGTTATGGATACTAGTTGGTTGATATACTACATATATACTTTTTTTTGTAAATACATATATATACATAGATACATCCATGACTCGGAAACAAATGCTCATCACACAAATATTTGTCCCGGGATCTATAGCACAGCAGGCAGCGTTAACTAACGCTCAACTAAACGGGACGTCAATTTAAATTTAAATAATAATAATAACCGCCGATTGTACTTTTACTATTTGTGTATTCCATTTTGTTGTGTGTATTTCTTTATGTACGATGAAGAATACTCTATCCATCTAATGTTTTTTGTTGACTTTGAGTTATACAAGTTCTTTACATAGATATTTAGTTATCCCTAATAAGGCGCAAAGAGGAGTGGAAGTTTGTATGTGGAATCAATAATTCCTTAAAAATGAAGTTAGAAAATAATATGCAGATTGATGAAAAACCAGATTGAATAAAAATACAAAGTCTATGCAGATGAAGGCGTGGGTAAAAGCTAATTTCGAATAAAACAACAAGTACCTTAACCTAATTTTATTAAAAATATATCAACAATTTCTTAATACTAAACTTACAACTAGTGAAGAAATAAGTCTGCAATTTTAAATGTTGTTGAAGCAAGGACTTTTCAAGTCTTCAGGCTTCATATAATTTACGGATGCAACTTTACTTATTGCCTGGTATTGCTAAGCATAATTTCACAGGCGTTGAACTTGGCTGGTACATTCTGGCATTTCATATGGGACTTGCAATAAAGCTATCACCGCGTGCTGTTGTTCAATTTTTTGTTTTTCATTTTTTCAAATTAATATTAAGCCCCCTACTCGCCCACATGGTCATTCGAGCCGGATTTATAAGAAGAACCTGAAGAATAAAAAAAAATTTAAAAAAAATCAAGAATATTATCAGGAATTATACTATAAAATTGTGCAAGAAAGCTACGAGTCCGTAGTAGTGAGAGAGGTACCTACAAGATTTGGATGGAAAAGTGGCTGGACTCTAAAGTGATTAAAACAAATAAAATCAGTGTTTAAACAGTATATTTGTAAATTTTACCCAACACTCAGTTTCACAGGTAATATTTTCAGGTAAAATCAATTGGCCAATGTTAGGTATAAAGACTGCACAAGGTTAGTAACGTAATTATATTTAAAATTTACAAGCTATTATAAACTATTTACATTTTAAAGGTTAATTGTTGACATTGTATAAGGATAATTTAAATTTGTATATAACATAGTTAATCCGTACTTAATTGATACAGTACAGTAACGGTAGTGTTGCATCAGATAACTATTTAGTTTTAATACAAATTATATACATTAAATTATTGAGATACATATTTATATTGTTAATCCTTAGCTAATTAATTCGCCAATTTCTTTGTAATAGTTAAAATAATTCCGTTTATCACATTGTAAAAATTTACAGTCTTACCTACCTACAACAGTACATAATTTTAAATTCGGTGATATTATTCAAATTAAAAACATTCATTTAATTATCATATCCGCTTAATTTGTAATACATTGTGAGAACATTGTTTGTATGATTATTGATCCTATTATTGTAAAATTTCAGGTCTACGATTCTCGTCTTCCAAAATGACCGACATTAAAGATCTTAAGAAAAAGCGAGGTAGCTATAAGGGAAGATTTACTTCATTTGGAACTTACTTGGCTACTTTAAAAGGTTCCGACTTAACCCCTTGTCAGGTAATGGAGTTGCAGTTGCGTGTGGATAAGTTGGAGGCCTTATATGATGAGTTTAACGAAATTCAACTACAGTTAGAATGTTTGTGTGATAATCTTGATTCTGAAAATACTGAGAGAACATCTATCGAATCACAGTATTATTGTTTGGTTGCTCAGGCTAAAACCATAATAGTTAAGTACTCTAAACCAGATCAAGATGACGCCAAATCTAGCCGTGGTAGTTACAAGCGTCAGTTAGTCAAGTTACCTACCATAAAATTACCAAAATTCTCAGGATCTTACGAAAACTGGCTTGAGTTTCGTGACACATTTACCAGTCTCATTCATGACAATGACGACATAGACGAAATTAATAAATTTCATTACCTAAGATCTTCATTGGAAGGGTCAGCTGCTATCGTCATACAATCGATTGAGTTTTCTGCTCAAAATTACACAGTTGCTTGGGAACTTCTGTGTGACCGCTTCGATAATAAACGTTTGTTAATTCAAAACCACGTTACGGCATTGTTTAATGTTGAAGCGATCACAAGGGAATCCTCAATCGCCTTGAAACGTACCATTGACAATGTAAATAAAAATATTAGGGCATTAAGTACATTAGGTGAGCCTGTTTGTAGTTGGGACACTTTGTTGATACACATAATCAGCCATAAATTAGACACAAAGACATTCCGAGAGTGGGAAGAGTACAAAGGACGTATAGACAAAACAAAACCGATCACTTTTGAGCAATTTATGGAATTTATGCGCAACCGTGCTGACCTAATAGAAACCATAGAACAATCACGTCAGGTAACCACTAGTACTGTTAAGCAAACCCATAACACCAAAGTTAAAGCTATGATTTCTACGAACCAATCTGGTTCGTCATTATCACACGGTTGTCCAAAGTGCAGCGGCGAACATAACCTTAATTCATGCCCACAATTTCTAGCACTGAGTGTTAGCGAACGAATGTCTTTGCTGCCCTCTTATAAAATTTGTTATAATTGCTTCCGTCCCGGACACTACCCCAACAATTGCAAAAGATCAGGATGCAAAATTTGCAAGCGTAAACATCATACTCTTATTCACAACACTGAGCACAAAAACAATTATTTCATAAATAAATCAGGTGACAGCGTGACCGACAGAGGAAGGGTCGACCTATCTACAAATGCAACTAGTAGCGGTGATAACGCACACAATGTTGCACTTTCAACTAATATCATTGCGCATACGCATACAAGCACCTCGGGCGACATTCTCCTGTCGACTGCGTTAGTCAAATGTTATGACATAAATAATAAAGAATACATCGCTCGCGCCTTGCTCGATTCTGGTAGCTCGTCTTGTTTAATGACGCAAAACTTATTTAAAAGGTTAAACCTACCATATTTTAACACAAACCAGTCCATTCAAGGAATTAATAATTCGTTGTCTCCTGTTAGTCAAATGTGTCGCGTTCACATTCAATCGCTGCGTGAATGTTATTCTAATAATATCTTATGTTTTGTTCTGCCAACAATTACAAATAACGTTCCTAGTAAACAGGTGAACATAACTATACCTCCATATATACAGTTAGCCGATCCGTATTTTCACACGCCGGCTTCCATTGACCTTATAATAGGTAGCGATGTATTTTGGAGTTTATTAGGATCTGATAAAATAATTTTAGGTGATGGGAAACCAACACTATATCAAACTAGACTTGGTTGGCTAGTTTGTGGCCCAGTTAACGGCGGCTATAATAGTTTGTTGTCATCTCAATCATCTCCTATAAAATGTAATTTCACCAACTTTGATAATGATTCTTCCGATTCTCGCGAGTTAGATGACATACAAAACCAACTTATGCGTTTTTGGCAACTTGAGGAAGTTTGTCATGAGTCGTCCACTTATTCAACTGAAGAGAAGATGTGCGAAGAGCATTTTATTAACAATACTTCACGTTTACCAGACGGTCGCTTCTGTGTAAAAATACCACTGAAGGAGACTTCAGATTGTCTGGGTGATTCATTTAATCGTGCACAACGCTGTTTTCTGTCCCTTGAGCGCAGAAATTTAAAGCTACCTTCACTCGACAAAATGTACAAGGATTTCATGTCTGAGTATATTTATTTAAATCACATGTCCGAGTGTCACATTACTGCTAATCAGAGGTCATATTTCATACCTCATCACGGTGTTTTGCGCGAAAGTAGTAGTACTACGAAATTAAGAGTCGTCTTCAACGCTAGTGCCCCCACCACGTCTGGTCTTTCTTTAAATAAAATACAGATGGTGGGACCTACTGTTCAGGACGATCTCACATCAATCCTTCTTAGGTTTAGGATACACAAATATATTCTTTCCGCCGATGTGGAAAAAATGTACAGACAGGTGTCTGTACATCCTTCAGACAGGCATTTGCAGCAGATCGTTTGGCGTGATGATGTCTCCAGTTCACTTAAAACATATAAGTTGAACACCGTGACCTATGGAACTGCGAGTGCACCATTCCTCGCGACTAGGTGCCTCAAGCAGGTTGGTCTGGAATGTCAGGATAAACGAACCGCTGAAGTTATTTTACATGACTTTTATGTTGACGATCTTTTAACCGGTGCTGACTTGTTTGAGGAGGCTTTCTTGTTGAGAGGAAAGATCACTGATGCTCTTGCATCTGCGTGCATGCCTTTAAGGAAGTGGAAATCTAATGAACCTAAATTAATCTCAGAATCAACTTCTCAGTCTTCGTTAGATATCCACCAAGATGGTGACCTCCAAAATAAAACGTTGGGATTAAGTTGGCAGACTCACACCGATGCTTTGTGCTTTCCGATTAGTGTTCCTGAACACATTGAACACACAAAGCGAGGCATGCTGGCTGTGATTGCGCGAATTTTTGATCCCCTGGGTTTGCTGGCGCCATGCGTTATACGCATGAAAATGTTGCTGCAGAAGCTTTGGCTTGAGGGCCTAAAATGGGATGACCAATTAACAATTGAAGTCGGAACGGCATGGGCTGACATGATGACCGCATTGCCAGCACTTGGGAAGTTACGCATTCCTCGTCGTGTTGTCTGTGACTTATATAAACAGGTTGAATTTCACATTTTCACAGACGCCTCAGAGCGAGCTTATGGCGCCTGTTTATATATTCGCAGCAGCAGCAGCGAAGGTGACGTGGTCGTGCGATTGTTGATCGCCAAAAGTCGTGTTACTCCACTGAAACCCGTCACCATCCCGCGACTCGAACTCTGCGCGGCTGTTCTTGGTGCACGTTTATTTCAGAGAGTTACTAGTTCTCTTCGTATTCAAGCAACCAATATTACCTTTTGGACCGACTCCATGATTGTGCTGGGCTGGTTAAAGATGTTGCCAATTAAGTTAAATACATTTGTTAGGAATCGTGTTTCAGAAATCTTAGACATAACCAGTTCATGCAATTGGAGACATGTTCCTACCCATGAAAATCCTGCAGATTTAATCTCGCGTGGAGTGGAACCTTCTGATATACAATCATTGGATTTATGGTGGTTTGGCCCAACCTATTTGCGACAGAACAGTGCGTTATGGCCATGCACATCTCAGGAATCAAATAGTCTTCCTGAAATTAAACCGAATGTCTGCCTTTTAGCATGTGATCTTAATAGGTTAAGTAAAAATCTAGTTGATTTTGAACGTTTTTCTAATTTAATCAGATTGCAGCGTAGTATTTGCTATGTATTACGTTTTATCAACTCGTGTAAAACACGTCGTGTATTTCCATCTCATTTAACTGCTGATGAACTAAGTAACGCTTTAAATTTAATTATTATCCAGTCACAAAAGGAATCATTCTCAGAATACAATTTATTATTAAATAATCAGAAATTACCACATAAAAATCAATTATTAAAATTAAATGTTTTTCTCGATGATTTTAAAATTATGCGTGTAGGAGGTAGATTGAACAATTCTCAATTCCCATTCGAGAAAAAACATCCCATATTAATACAGTCCACTAATCACTTTACCAAACTTTTATTTAAATTTGAACATGTCAGGTTGATGCACGCGGGTCCTCAACTTCTATTAAGTACCATTAGAGAAGCCTACTGGCCCCTAGGTGGACGTAATTTAGCCAGAGCCTGCTATCGACAGTGCGTTCGCTGCCGGCGTTTGAAGGGGCAGACGGTTGTCCCACAAATGGGTAATCTACCGCTAAGTAGACTTTCACCTGCTGACTTCCCTTTTCAAAATGTTGGCGTCGATTATGCAGGTCCTATTAATTCGGCTAGTCGTCAGGGTCGTGGATGTAGATTGGTGAAGGTTTACATCGTAATTTTTGTATGCTTCACAACTAAGGCTATTCATCTGGAATTGGTGGGTGACTTGACTAGCAGCAACTACTTACAGGCTTTGCGCAGATTTATGTCTCGGAGAGGAAAACCTCTGAATGTTTACTCGGATAATGGCTCATCATTTGTAGGAGCTTATAATGAGATTTCTAATTTCCTCAAGCGCAACTGTGACTCATTAACTGAAGGTGCTGCCCATGATGGAATCAAGTTCCACTTTATACCTGCCTACGCTCCACATTTCGGAGGTCTTTGGGAGGCGGGTGTCAAATCGACCAAATACCATTTGATTAGAGTGTTGGGCAATTGTAACTTAACCTACGAGGAGCTTAACTCCGTATTAATTCAGATTGAAGGTATTTTAAATTCGCGGCCACTTACACCTTTCTCTACTGAACCTGACGACGTACTCCCTCTCACTCCTGGGCATTTTTTAATTGGACGGCCTCTAACTTCACTTCCAGTCAAGGATCTTCGTGAGTCTTCGGGCCATCATTTAACGCGTCATCAGCGGATCGAGCAGTTGAGACAGCACTTCTGGGCAAGATGGAACAAAGAGTATGTTTCCGAGCTGCAACAGCGGGTGAAATGGCATACTTCTAAGGACTCCTTGAAATTGAACTCCCTAGTTGTTGTCAAGGATGACAACCTGCCGCCTTTGAAGTGGAAGTTGGGCCGAGTTATCGCTCTTCATCGTGGCACAGATAACATTAGCAGGGTTGCTGACATAAAAACGGCGAACGGAGTTATCAGAAGAGCCTTTTCGAAGATTTGTCCATTGTTGGAAGATTCTTGTTGAAAGGCAAGCTTTCAACGGCCGGGGGCATGTTGAAGCAAGGACTTTTCAAGTCTTCAGGCTTCATATAATTTACGGATGCAACTTTACTTATTGCCTGGTATTGCTAAGCATAATTTCACAGGCGTTGAACTTGGCTGGTACATTCTGGCATTTCATATGGGACTTGCAATAAAGCTATCACCGCGTGCTGTTGTTCAATTTTTTGTTTTTCATTTTTTCAAATTAATATTAAGCCCCCTACTCGCCCACAATTGACATGCAATAAAGATGTCCAAAATTATGTGTTATGTGAACCGAGGGACGTCAGACGTGCTCGATGTCACATAACCCAAGAGATTCGCCAGAGCCTCGTCGGTGATGTCAGCAGGGTGTACCACGGGCAGGTGAGGTTGACTTTGACTCTAAGATGTTGGTAGAGCCACTTACACCCCATCGGTAGGCGCTTGGCTGGTGAAGGCACAGCGCACGTGCTGCCACACCCTTGCAACCATGACCAGAGCAGATTGAGACATCAGCCACATTCAGAGACGAAGGGATGTCCTCCAGCTACCTGAAACCGATCATAATTGTATATTAGAAACTTGCCGTGTGAAATTTAAACAGGGTAACATTGAGATGAACTGTTTTTCATTCAAATTACCTTATTAGGTGACGCAGCAGTGCGCGAGCTGCCACACCCTTCCAACCATGGTTTGAATAAAATGTGACATCACCAAGAGACGTAGAAATGTCCACCGGCCACCTGAAACAGTCCACAGCAGTATATTACAATGTGATCTTTTGAAACCGAGGGGTAAAACAGAGATGAACTGTGAAAGTTATTGGAATTTCACCTTTATATCTATAGCTAAACAAAACGTACCCTCCCCTACTACCTAGCAACATGCGGTTTCCAAAAATAATAATACTTAGTTCTGCAAAACTATTGTTAAATATTGTCAACAAATCACATCCTTAATATTTTCAATCAATCGGCTTTTAAAATTAAATATGAACGATCCTAGTCGAGCTGATGTGCGGCCACGCCCTACTGATGTAGCACAATGCAATGTTTCAGAAACACTAAAATACTTGCCGTCATATTAATCCTGGAACACCCTGTACTATAGGGCTTCAGGGCTCGGAGCCCCGATGGCGACCCACAAGACTCACACGTCGTGCGCGGTAGACTACGGGTGGCAGACTGAGCGCACAAAGGAAGACTTCCATTCTAGGAAGTCTAGAATAATCTAACTGCTTTGCGCATGTCACGATTAATCAATCAATCAGACCTTGTGGGGGGGGGGGTGAAAGCGCAGAAAAAGAGTTTGGAGGTATTAGGGATACCTGTAATTTCAATAAAATTATTTACCTACTATTAATTATACCTATTATTAGTAATTAATTCGCCGAAGAATATAATGTCTACAATTTATCTAAGTATGGAGGACTTCACAATAATAATATATATCACATATCTTCACAATAATAATATATATATATCACAATTATAATATTGCAATACTGAATCTGAGAAATTGCCATAATTAATTGATCACTAGACATTTACTTTATTGAATTGACTTGGAATTTAAATTATCCATTTTTATTTAATTGGGAGTATTTATTTCATTTGATTGTTTTATTTAAGGGGAAAGCTCCACGCTAGCCCGCGAAATTCAAATTTTCGTATGATTCGCGCCTGTAATAGGTATTTAGTTAGTTAGAATTATAATCATTAATATCATCAATGTGTAGATTCTTGTTGATTTGTGAGCTGTGGTAGCCTAGTGGTGTGACCGGTGGACTGACATGTCAGAGGTCTCGAGTTCAAACCCGGGCACGCACCACTGACTTTTCTGAAGTTATGTGCGTATTTACCACAAGCTCAAACGGTGAAGGAAAACATCGTGAGGAAACCTGCATGCTTGAGAGATTTGTCTCGATGGCATGTGAAGTCTACCAACCCGCAGTAGGCTAGCGTGGTGGACTATAGCCTAATCCCTCTCAAATGAGAGGAGACCCGTGCCCAGCAGTGGGACGTTAATGGGTTGATGATGATGAATATCATCAATACAACCCTCACATTGCATACAATAGGATTGAACTTGACCTTTTCATTAAATAGACAATCAATAGAGTTATATGCACTTTGAGGGCTGTTTTATTAATTTAACCTTAAGAACCGCCTTAAGAAACAGATTTCATACAATAATTTAAAAAGAGTTATACATTTAAATGAATCGAAAACTTCGAATAGTTTTAAATAATTAATAATATAATTAGTAAACTTGCAGTTTTAAGACGGAATAGGTGTACGTGTTAGGTTATATATGTAGCCTGCCTGTTTTAAATTATTCCTATATGACCTGTTATTTAATTCTAGACGATTTATAGTGTACTGTCTGAGAGACAACAGTTTTGGTTGTTTATTAAACTGACACGAAAGAGACACACCCAGTTTCAGGTTTGACATGCAATTCAACGACTCATTTTAGCGAGGTAGGGCGCTGCGAGATATCTCTTTCAAATTGAGCTGTATGACTGGGGAAGTACCTCCGCCTTACAGAAGACCACAATTGAAAAATAATATTACATAGTTCTGTTTCTCGACAACAAAACAACAACAACATATTTTACACTTTTGCACAACGCCATCTAGTTGTGTTTTTGGTAAGTATATTGGGCAGTTCCTCCGTTAGGTCTACAACGTATTTACTCAAACGCAAATGCGTTTGAGGAGCGTAAATCCTCTCCTTCAAACGTTACAGAGAATTGGACAAAAATATCTACTTTTATCCAAATGTTTTTAAGTACAGACAGTCATAATATAACATCAAGTTATATTATGACTGCTAGAAATGAAGTGAAAGCTAGATTTTGGTGTGTTTATCATTTCAAATAAAACAACAAGTGCCTTAACCTAATTTTATTACTAGCATGTCAGTATTATATAACTATTTGATTGATTATTGATTTAATTAATAAAGTAGCTAATTTATAACAATTTCTTAAATCTAAACTTATCTATATAACCTTGATAAAATATGTGTTATGTGAAGCGAGCTACGTTTGACGTGCCCAACCTCACATAGCACCAGGGGTCGCCAGAGCCTCGTTGGTGATGTCAGCAGGGTGTACCACGGGCAGGTGAGGTTGACTTTGACTCTAAGGTGTTGGTAGAGCCACTTACACCCCATCGGGGAGCGCATGGCTGGTTCGGTCGCAGTGTGCATGCTGCCACACATTTACAACCTTGACCAGGGCGGACGGAAATATCAGATACCTGAAACAGTTGAAAACTGTATATAAAAATGTGACTTCCGAGAATATAAATGGGGTAAAACTGAGATGAACTACATACATATACTGCATCAGTATTACCTTTTGATTGAATGGGTTATATTCAAAATCTAGCTGAATGGGGTAACATGCGCCATGTCTGTTGAGGCTGCATTCCGCGGCCTGCCACACCCTTCCAATCACGATCAGAACAGGTAGAGACATCAGGCGTGAAGCTATGAGATGTCCATCAGCTACCTGAAACAGTTTACAATATTTTATAAGTAAGAGGGATTGCAAAATTTAAAAGGGGTAAAATAGAGATGAACTATTTCGGCTTCTTTTAGTTCCACAAACTCACGGTTTATTGGGGTAAATTTATTATTTAGCAGATGGAGAATATTAACGCACTGGAGCCTTTATTGTAACGCTTTCTGCCGCATATCCATTATTCGTTGGATATGGACAGATTATTTCATTGTGCCCTACGTTGATCCCCCAAACCTTCTGTGCGAGTACGCACAGAAGGTTTGGGGGATCAACGGTTTCCACAAAACAGATATTAAAATTCTATATTATTTTCTAGTATTGACAGTTAATGAACCTTAATCGATTCCAGAACCTGTTATTATGTTATTTATCAAATACAAATTATCTCATTCGAAACATTTTGTAACCACGCCCTTTTGAATGTATGTGGCCATTGTTGAATAACTTTGCAATTTAAACATTGGTAAATATTCGTAGAAACACATATCTATATCTGATATCATATCGAAATACGATAACAAGACCACGATTTGTTTAAATAATAATAATAATAAATATTTCTGGACATTATGACACAGTGCCATCTAGTTCTGTAATAAGCAACAAGGCTTGTGTTACTGATATTAGATGGTTGATATACTACATATATACTTTTTTTGTAAATACATACATATTATACATAGATACATCCATGACTCGGATACAAATGTTTATGCTCATCACACAAACATTTGTCCCTACCGGGATTCGAAACCAGGACTCATAGCACAGAAAGCAGCGTTAACTACCGCTGACCTAATCGGGTCGTCAAGAGCTGTGATAGCATAGTAGCGTATCTTGCGTTATGTGACATCGCACGTCTGACGTCATTCAGTTCAACCCCAGTCTCAAGCAAAAAGTTCCAACCGGAAACCATGTCAGCACAGAAGGCAGCTTCCAAGAGACATTTGAAAAAAAAGCAGAGAACTTCCTCGTTGGTTTAATGCAACTGCGGAACAACACGGCACGCCGAAGCGTATAGACATTTGCAACAGCAAGTGTCGCTCACATGTTGCCGACACCGTAGAAACAGTTAAGGTTTCTTAAAATAAGTGAGTCTGACAAGAAGCTATATTCCCATGCTGTCAGTTACTCCACTAACGAGCTCTGGAACCTTACTCACTCGTAAATAGCTATTGCGAGTTGGCAGACTTCACATGGCATCGAGAAAATCTCTCAAGCAAGCAGGTTTCCTCACGATGTTTTTCCTTTGCCATTGGAGCATAAGATAATTAATTAAAAATACTTACATCACTTCCGAAAGGTCAGTGGTGCGTGCTTTGGGTTCGAATTCGAGACCTTGGCTTTCAAAGTCCATTGGTCACGCCACTATGTTATCACAGCTCTTAGCTGGAGAAGCTTCAATTATATCAAATTATTTGACTATTTACCTCATTGTTTTAAATTTGTTATCATTAACGCAACGCGAATACCAATAAGGGCAAAAACGTACATATTTACATCAAAAATATCTCTACGTAGTGTATCAATTATGTATACTGTCCATAACACAAGCGTCATTGCTTGTCTCTATCTAGATGGCGCTGTGTCAAATATATTCGGATACATAAATTATCATTATTCATTTATTTTTTGATTTCCTAAGACATACAATCAAATGAAACAAGTTTAAAAGTTAAAGAAATAATTTGATATAATTGAAGCTTCTCCAGCTAAGAGCTGTGATAACATAGTGGCGTGACCAATGGACTTTGAAAGCCAAGGTCTCGAATTCGAACCCAAAGCACGCACCACTGACCTTTCGGAAGTGATGTAAGTATTTTTAATTAATTATCTTATGCTCCAATGGCAAAGGAAAAACATCGTGAGGAAACCTGCTTGCTTGAGAGATTTTCTCGATGCCATGTGAAGTCTGCCAACTCGCAATAGCTATTTACGAGTGAGTAAGGTTCCAGAGCTCGTTAGTGGAGTAACTGACAGCATGGGAATATAGCTTCTTGTCAGACTCACTTATTTTAAGAAACCTTAACTGTTTCTACGGTGTCGGCAACATGTGAGCGACACTTGCTGTTGCAAATGTCTATACGCTTCGGCGTGCCGTGTTGTTCCGCAGTTGCATTAAACCAACGAGGAAGTTCTCTGCTTTTTTTTCAAATGTCTCTTGGAAGCTGCCTTCTGTGCTGACATGGTTTCCGGTTGGAACTTTTTGCTTGAGACTGGGGTTGAACTGAATGACGTCAGACGTGCGATGTCACATAACGCAAGATACGCTACTATGCTATCACAGCTCTTGACGACCCGATTAGGTCAGCGGTAGTTAACGCTGCTTTCTGTGCTATGAGTCCTGGTTTCGAATCCCGGTAGGGACAAATGTTTGTGTGATGAGCATAAACATTTGTATCCGAGTCATGGATGTATCTATGTATAATATGTATGTATTTACAAAAAAAGTATATATGTAGTATATCAACCATCTAATATCAGTAACACAAGCCTTGTTGCTTATTACAGAACTAGATGGCACTGTGTCATAATGTCCAGAAATATTTATTATTATTATTATTTAAACAAATCGTGGTCTTGTTATCGTATTTCGATATGATATCAGATCCCTTTTTTTTCGTCTCATAATCAAACAATGCATCTATTATTTTGTGAGTTAAAGGAATTTTGTTTAACCCAGAACCACGCAATACTAACAATCACGCCAATATTTCATGAGAGTAGGCTGAAACTACAGAACGCCACGTTTGCGAGGGTTTTGTCATGGTACAAAATAAAACAACGACTCTTATTCTATTATTATTTTTATGATAGTAGGTAGGTTAGATAGATTGGTAGGTAAAGACGAAGCTTAATGCTTAACTTATCTAGGTAGTAGTATTATCGGTGTCTTAATAAGTGTATGTACTAAAACTATGAGGTTATGTGTTATGTGAACCGAGTGACGTCAGACGTGCTCGATATCACATAACGCAAGATTCGCCAGAGCCTCGTCGGTGATGTCAGCAGGGTGTACCACGGGCAGGTGAGGTTGACTTTGACTCTTAAGGTGTTGGTAGAGCCACTTACACCCCATCAGTGGGCGCTCGAGTGCGGGCGGCCAAAACCCTGCCATCACGACCAGCACAGACGGAGACATCCACCGCCTGAAACAGTTCACAGCTTTTATTAGTAGATGAAATCTTAAAGGGGTAAAACAGAGATGAACTTTTTCGCTTCTTAAGTACCTTATGATTTATGGGTAAGGCCGCAGTGCCGCCCCAGCATAAATAAGACAGACTAAAACATCGAGCGCCTTCTGAGACGAGACGATGTCCACCAGCCATCTGAAACAATTCATAACTGTATATTAATAAGAGCCTTGTGAAATTTAAAAGGGGTAAAATGAAGATGAACTACTTTGCATCCTTATAGTATCACTACCTCACAGTTGAATGGGGTAATTTTAGTATCTAGCGGTAGATGAATACTAACGTATTGAAATATTTGCATATATCCTATTCTACGCACACCCCTCCCCAATACCCTCCGCGCTTTCAGCGATTTAAAAAAATGATTAATTGATATATGTTTCAGTATCATTGACTAATCTCTTATTCTTAATTATTATTGGATTTATTGTTTAATTGAATACAAATTTCAGTCGCGGCACATCGTAGCCATGCCCTTCTGATGTCCCATTTTGGACCCATTTTGCTATTGAATAGTGGTAATTACATCTGTTTCGAAATACTAAAACACTTACCTTTTTGTTCAGCTCTTGGACACGCGGTTCAGCAACGCCCGGGACGCCAGTAGCGGCTCACAGATCTAGCGCGTCAAGCATGGCAGACGACGGGCAGCGCACTGAGTGCACAAAGGAAGTCTAGTCTAGAATAATCTAACTGCAGTGCGCAGGTCACGATCAATACTTCGATGTGGAAATAAGGCGGGTACCTATTAGCCAAAAACCAAAGACAATTATTAAAAAAAAATTGTGACCATAGCTCGTTGGGAGGGTGACTATTCTGACAACACAGGAATTCCGTTTGCTGTCAGTCTAATATTAAGAAACCTCAATGGTTTCTACAGGGTTGGCAACGCGCAAGCGACACCTCTCGTATTGCAAACGTCTGTAGGCTACAGTAACCGTTTACCAACTTGCCTGACAAAAACAGATAGTTATTACTAAACTTTATAAAATAAAACAAACACATATATGGTGGGAAGGAGGTGGTAATCCCTCTATTTGAGAAGTTAAACATCGATGAAGGAAAACATCGGCAGCAAACCTGCATGCCTGATATTTTTATATTTTTTCAATTGCGTGTCAAATCAACTAACCGTCACTAGAGTAGCGTGGTGGACTAAGCCTTATCCCTCTTAAAACGAGCGGAGACCCGTGCACAGCAGTGAGACTTTAAATGGATTGATGACGAATAATAATAGTACATCATATTCTGCCGTTTATGACATGCAAATTAAATTAATAATATTGAAATTAAGACGTATTAAATACTAGTAAAAGCTGCTACTCTATCGAATCGAGAAAAATATAAATCCACGTCAATATAGCCCGTAGTACCTGAAAATTGCAGGGTTTACAGGTAGTTTGTAACCCATCAACCGTTGACGTGCTCAAAATTATAAATATGACGGCGAATGCGTGCGTCGTCGATAGATGTCAATTTTGAGGGTGGCTTTTGTATATAGTGAATGGAAGCGGTGCTGGTATTTTGTTTTGGAGATCAGCTGATCGGGAACCGCAAGCGCACCACGTCTGCGACGAATCGCTTGTAATCTTAAAATGTACACGATTAATTCGAAGACCTTCCTGCGCCGACAGATACTAAAATAACTTTGAATCTTACGCCAACGTCAATGTCAGAGTCAAAGTCAAAGTCAACTTCGATCACTTATTAACACTATCGACGTCATTTTCGTTCACTTTTCGCTGGAATTTTCAGGACCCGTTTCATAGGGGCGAGCCAATTACCTTCAACAGGGCACGAAAGTAAACTCCGAGCTACTACTGAGAACTTTATAGCAAAACCTAGTAACACTTTGCTCGACCTGGGAATTGAACCCAAAATCTCTTGCTCGTCGCTCGTCGGTCAGTCGCTTGCTCGCAACGTCCCCAACGAGGCAGTTTAGTTCAGATTAAAGTAACAATGAACTCACCTCCTAATACCAAACAAATACCCAGTAAATTGTCAATAAAACTGAAGACAAATATAGATTTAACAGATACTGAAAATTTCATGACTTTCATGTTTGAAAATAATGAAAACCAACCTTTGCTTACACAAGATAAAATTTCGATACATATACTCACGCCATTGTTTAATGAGAGTAGGCAGAACCTTCAGAAGGTCACGTGCACTCTATATTAGGATCCTGTTACAAAATAAAACAACGATTCCTTAACCTAGTTTTATTATATTACTTGCTCTATACTACTTGCCGTCAAATACTTAAAATATTATCACAGTATTCAACGCTTAACTTACATATTTATATGTGGGAACGTATGCTAGTCTTAATTTTGAACCAGAAAATGTTATGAAGTTGTGTGTTATGTGCAACGAGTGACGTCAGACGTGCTCGATGTCACATAACGCAAGAGATTCGCCAGAGCCTCGTCGGTGATGTCAGCAGGGTGTACCACGGGCAGGTGAGGTTGACTTTGACTCGAAGGTGGTGGTAGAGCCACTTACACCCCATTGGTGAGCGCATAGCTGGCAAGGCCAGTGCGCCATCAGCCACCATCATACCACATCAGCCACCTGAAACAGTTTACAATTGTATATTAATAGAGAGCGTGTGAAATTTTAAAGGGGTAAAACAGAGATGAACTTTATTGCTTCCTCATTACCTTTTTATTTTATGGGGTATATTGAGTATACAACAGAATGGGGTAATGTATGACATAGCTGTTGAGACCGCATTGCGCGGGCTGCCACACCCCTCCGACCGTGTCCAGGACAGACGAAAACATCAGCCACCTTCAGAGACGAGGAGATGTCCACTAGCCACCTGAAACAGTTCAAAACTATATGTTAGAAAAAAATGCTGTGAAATCTGAAAAGGGTAAAAAGGAGATATACAATTTTGGATACTTATTACCTTATTGTCAGTATAAAGGCATTATTAGAAAAAGGTAAGAAGTTGTTTGGGATTACGTCGGGATTGATAACATGATAAAATCGGTTATCAGCGAGATGTAGTTTTATTTATTTATTTCAATGTCTAATATTCGTTTGTAGAGATCAGTATTTATTTATTTATTTATTTAAATCATAACTTATATATTAATGTTTAAAGTAGTCGAAAGTTAGTGGTTTAAAATAAAATCAGTCGCCGCCCTTTGAGGCCAGGCCCTTCTGATACTGACAAAGTCAAATTTGACAACTACAATATTTGAAAAGGGTTAATTTAGGTCCCATGTAATAGGGGCGAGCATAAATCAAAATTCTGAGAATTTTACTGCTACTGAGAATTTTACTGCGCTCAATGGCGCCGATGGACCACTTGGGAAACAAACCCAAGAAAATTTACATGGCAGTCGCATTTATGACGACTAGACCAACGAGGCAGCTAAGAAAGTTCAGCAGATACAAATAACAAAATACTAAATTAGCCTTACCTTAATATTCAACCCTTGAAGAATCGATACTGTCCTCTGTAGGGTCCGGAGCTGTTCACATCGGCTCGTCAGGCGCCACTGACGGCCGGCGGAGCACTAAGTGCACAAAGGAAGTCTAGTCTAGAATGTTCTAGTTGTACTGCGCAAGTCCCAATCGATTTTATTATGAGATAAATACAGTATGAGGTAAGTTTCGAAACTGGTCGGGGTACTAAAGGGGTGTATACAGGAGGTGAGGTGGGGTGGGATACTGTCTATGTACCCCTGATAAAACATTTATTTTAAGTTATTTTTATACGGTCGTGATTATGTTAAAAATTGTTCCAGAGCGATGTCTGCAACTCTGTATATTATAGATATTGAATTGAACTAATTCGGGCTTTTTAATCGACTTCTAAAAAGGAGGAGGTCATCAATTCGACTGGTTTTTTAGGGTTCCGTACCTCAAGAGGAAAAAACGGAACCCTTATAAGATCACTTTGTTGTCCGTCTGTCTGTCTGTCTGTCTGTCTGTTTGTCTGTCTGTCTGTCCGCCGTCCGTCTGTCTGTCTGTCAAGACCTTTTATTTCGGAAATACGTGGAGGTATCAAGTTGAAATTTAAACCGTATACTCAAGTCTACGGTCCCTTGAAGTTGTGAAAAAATCAATGTTCTAAATTTACGTAAAAAAAAGATACGGCCGTTTAATCAGCAAAAAACGCATTTTTCGACCCTCTCAAGGGAATCAAAACTCATAGGGTACTTCCCGTTGACCTAGAACCATGAAATTTGGCATTTAGCATCGTTATAGACCAATAATATGAGGAAAAATCACAAAACTGTACATTTGTAACTAAATCTTAATTAATAGGGGGTCTGAATTTTGTTATAGGAATCTGAATTTCTAGTTGAAGCTATTAGTTCAAATGGGGTATCATATGAAAGAGCTTGATGTGTATATTTCAAAATAAAGATTATTTATTTTTTCCGACGCATTATTAATATATTTATCAATGTCATTGATAAATATATTTATTAAAATAAAACTACAAAATACAGCAATCCGCCATGATAAGTCAAATGTCAGTTTTTAAACACCTACGTCGAGTACTGATTATTTGATTTTTACTTTCGTTTAGGAATAAGGCAAAGGAATTTAGGCAATACAGCCAAGTATTGTACTCCAGTAATTTTATAATTTATTTATGATGGTGATTTTTTCGTGTGGAACGTAAATATATAATTTGTTGAGAGTTGTAATTGATGTATTTATTGCATTGGGGGGCCGCGTACCACTTATATAATTTAGAGTTCATATTTAACACGCTAAATATATTAGTTTATTAACACTAATGTTAAGTGTTGAAATGACGTCACAGGCAGACGCCATGACACCAGCGAGCGTTTTGGCGTGAATTTTGAATATAAAATTTAAATGTCAATTTCATTAATATTAAAAAATCAAATAAGGCGAATCGATTGCTTAAAATATTAATCAGTACGTTTACAACCACGGGGTACAACGTCCTGATTAAGATTTTAATACAATCAATTTCCGTATAAAATATTAGTGTAATAAGATGTTTGAAACAATACCGATTATGATATCAAAAATAAATAAAAATAAAGCTAATAACAATATCATTGTTTCGTCACATTTTCAATGAAAATAAGGTAGGTAAATGAAACAATCAATAAGTTAATCTATTTCATTTGTATTGTATGTAGGTCGGTAGTCTCAATACACACATTAGAAAAAATGGGCATCCCTAGTATTGACTGGCGATAGTAAAAAAATGGCGTACTTTTAATCGGAAACTTAAAAGTACTAATTATTATTCACAAAACTATCTCACGTCAAAAAGTAATTAAGTCTGTTTCAAAAAATATATTTTTAATTTAGATATTTCATGCTATTCCGCTTTTTGAGATACAAGCCATTTGTCAAGGTACTGTCCTTTATTAGATGAATAGAGGTACTATTTATCTATTTAATTTACTATTTATTTATTTTCATAAACTATTTATATAATTCTGTAACTAAATACAATCCTAAATAGGTACTATTAAATAAAATATGGAAATTAATCATCTTTACTTATAGAGTATATTTTATAATGACAAGCTGCAAAATTAACAACGTTGCATGGCAACGGTGTCAACGAGTATGCATCAGGTATCTACCAACTTAAGTGTCCTGTACTTATTAATAAAATAAAGAACATCTCTGGACTATATGACACAGCGCCATCTAGTTCCAAGCTAAGCAACGAGGCTTGTGTTACGGATAGTAGTTGGTTGATATACTACATAATTATATACGTTTTATTGTAAATACATACATAATTATTACAAATAGATATATCCATGAATCGGATACAAATGTTTATGCTCATCTCACAAACATTTGTTCCTACCGGGATTCGAACCCGGGACGCATAGCACAGAAGGCAGTGTTAACTACCACTGGACTAAGTGGGTCGTCAAATAGTAATAGTAGGTATATTTTAATAGGATATTAAAATACATACGTCACGTTTAATTTTAACGTTATAGCACACTTCAACTAAAATACCTATTAATAATTAAAATAGGTACCTATCGAACAATTTATCATACAAAGCAATTGAAGAATATTATAACATAAATTATATAAAGGCTACTCGAAACGGACTAGGTAAGAGGATCCAACGATTTCAATCCAAGTTTCCTCCAAATCTTGCTATGTTAAGATTTTCGCGTCCTTTTAAAAACAGTTACAACTTAAATCTATTTTTAAAATGTCAACTTGATGATAAATAATTAATTATAATAACAACTTATAGACATGTGCTCGTTTTTCGTTTAAGATGTCCTCTGCGCCCACTTTGATGATCTTATATTTAAATTAGGTACGGAACCCTCGGTGGGCGAGTCCGACTCGCACTTGTCCGGTTTTTTTTGTTACCTCATAACTTTCGACTGGGTGAACCGATTTGGATAATTCTTTTTTTATTTGGAAGCTGGTTCTTCCCGTGTGGTCTCATTTTGTTCAGTTCTGACCTTAAAGTCAAATTTTTTCGAGAGATATATTTTATTATAACATTAGAAGCCAAACTTTTTTTTGTCTGTCAATGTAAAAAGTATTATTGTATGGAATGGAGTGTAGTTTTTACCGATGTATTATGCTAGAGGTCTAATATAGGCTTCTTTTTACCACGGGAAATATTACATTATTTATTAATAAAAAACTTCCACGCACAAGGAAGTTTGAATGTTTGTTACTCAATCACGAAAAACCTTCTGTCTATACAGTCGTTTTTGGATGAAATTTGGCATTCGGACCTTCTTGAAATCGTCAGTCTACTGTGTCGCAGCTTGTCCTACAATAGATACATGAATGAAATAAAATTACATTAATTGGCATACAAGTAGTTTAATAATAATAATAATAATAATAATAGTTTATTTTCTCTTCCACAAAGGTGCCTTGAAATAATAACAATATGTATGTATATTAAATACTAATCCTTTGTGGGAGACTGGTATCCGCACTAGGTTACCTGTCAAACAGACTACCAGGCCCCCTTCATAATACTAAGTAAGTATAATACAATCGTTATAATTATGTAATACATAGACCTTTGCTAAGAGGGCTAAATGAAATTGTGCAAAATTAACTTACAGTAAATATTACCATGTAGCAAAATTTGAGTGTGTATGTAAGCCTTGTATGTTAATATCAGGATTAACACATTTATTACGTAAGGCGAATACTGTCAGTGTTTGATCCCCTCCTAATTTTGACTGTTTTAGTGACAATAATAGAGGATCACCAGAATAATCCAAGATAGCTGTACAGGTCTATTTTGTCTGTCAATTTTGTTACGAAACTTACACGGATTGAACGAACGGTGAAAACTAGATACAATTTTCTTTCATAATAACTACTTTTGTATTGATGATACATACAACATCAATTGTCTAAGAAAATACATAAGATTATTCGCTTATACGAATCATTGGCAATTTTAAAACGTTTTAAACCCGCCCTTTTTTAATTTAATTCCCCCTGAAGATGTCTCAATAACCATAATGCAACATAGAGACGTACATACATTTTATTTGATAGCTGGTAAAATGCATTACATCGCACGTCGAAGTATTGATCGTGACCTGCGCACTGCAGTTAGATTATTCTAGACTAGACTGCCTTTGTGCACTCAGTGCGCCGCCCGTCGTCTGCCGCGCATGACGCACTAGATCTGTGAGCCGTTACTGGCGCCCTGAGCCCCGCTGCCTTACAGAACCGCGTCTCCCAGGGTGGAACATGAAGGTAAGTGTTTTAGTATTTCTAAGTAAATGTCCCAATCACCAAGTGACCAACAGGGAAGTGGTTCCATGTTAGCACATCAGAGGGGCGTGGCTACAATGAGCATACACATTTAAACAATTGGTGTCTTAGAATGATTTAGGATAACTAGAATTAGAATGATTGGTCAACAATACTGATTAATACCTTCATCAATTTATAATTATTTTTTGAGAAATCAGTTTGTTAATAAGGCGCAGAGGAAGGGGAAGGGGTGTGCGTACAACCGTAAATATTTCAATACGCTAATATTCCCCATTCGCTATTTACTAAATTTACCCCATTGAGTGATTGATACTACAAGTAGAAATGCAAAGAAGTTCATCTCTGTTTTACCCCTTTTCAATTTCACAAGGCCTATTATTAATATACAGTTATGAATTGTTTCAGGTGGCTGGTGGACATGCCCTCATCGCTGAAGGCGCTCGATATCTCCGTCTGTATTATTCAAGCTCGAAGAGGTGTGGCAGCTCTCGCACTGCGGCCTCACCCATAAATCATATGGTAGGTAAGAGGCAAAAAAGTTCATCTCTGTTTTACCCCTTTAAGAATTCATCTTCTAATATTCATTTGTCATCTGTTTCAGGCAGTTAATCTCCCCGCCGCTTCAACCATGCTGTACATTGTACCTTGAAGCGCTCCCCGATGGGGTGTAAGTGGCTCTACCAACACCTTAGAGTCAAAGTCAACCTCACCTGCCCGTGGTACACCCTGCTGACATCACCGACGAGGCTCTGGCGAATCTCTTGTGTTATGTGACATCGAGCACGTCTGACGCCACTCGGTTCACACAACACATAACTTAACCTCATAATTTTAGTATGTACACCTATTAAGACACCGATAACAACTATGTAGATAAGTATATCACTAAGTTTTATTCCTAATATTGTAAATATAATAATAGAATAAGAGTCGTTGTTTTATTTAGTACCATAACGAAACCTTCGCAAAAGTGGCGTTACGTAGTTTCTGTCTACTCTCATGAAATATAAATGTGATTGTTAGTATCGCGTGATTCTGGTGATAAACAAAAGTTCCTTTCTCTAGCTAATAATAATTACAAAACATCCCTATTAACAAGTTTACGGCCGCCTGATGGTTAGTGGTCATCGTAGCCTATACACATTTGCAACACCAGAGGTGTCGCTCGCGCGTTGCCGACCATGTAAACCCGTTTTAATTTTCTTAACACAGGGTTCCCGTTAGTAAACTCTTGTAACTTGTAAGAAAAACACGGAATTCAATTCAACTGTTCGAGTCAGAGGCAGGGCGTGTAAAACCAGAAGCTTGGCTATACACACCGTACTTGAGATTGATAACTTTTTGACGGTGCGAGTCATATATATGGTCTCGCCTTAGCATCATTTTATATGAAAATGTTTTTGGTGTGATTGCATTCAACTATTTAAATGTTTATAAAGTGTAACTGGGTTTGATTCACTATGCAAAGTATTATAATAACATCATTCTTAGATAGTTTCCTAAAACATACAACAACATGATTCAGTGTTGCCATATCCTTATGATGCATGTTAAACAGACGTAGGTGAACTGCATCATATTCCACGTCAGAATATTGATCGTGACCTGCGCACTGCAGTTAGATTATTCTAGACTAGATTTCCTTTGTACACTCAGTGCGCCACCCGTCGTCTGCCGCGCATGACGCGCTAGTCCTGTGAGCCGCTACTGGCGCCCCGGGCTCCGCTGCTTCACAGAATCGCGTTTCCCATGGCTGAATATGAAGGTAAGCGATTTAGCATTTCCAAATATATGTTATCACCAATGTTTCAACAGCGAAGTGGTTCCATGATGGCACATCAGAAGGGCGTGGCTACAATGTGCCGCGACTTACATTCATATTCAATTAAACAAACGGAGATAAAATGATTGAGGATATGATTGGTCAACAGTACTGAAAAATATATAGGTTAATATTTCGAAACGTAAATATTCCTCAACTACCAGATATTAAATATACCCCATCAAACCGTGAGATTGTGAAACTACAAGTATGCAAAGTCGTTCATCTCTATTTTACCCCATTTAAAATTTCACAAAGTCTGTGACTAACATAGAGTTTGAACTGTTTCAGATAGCTGGTGGACATCCCCCCGTAGTGACAAGTGGAAGGCGCTGATGTCTCCGCGTCCGTGGAAGTCCGCGCATTGTAGCCTTATCCTATTCCACTAAAAACTGTTAAATCATAAGGTAACTTAATTGTTAATTGTACGCATATATTAAACAGCACATAAATAAAACAATACTTTTAAGTGTTGTGTACCAAGGCAAGCTTAGTTCAAGTTTGAATTTTCTTCCATCAAACCTCCTGTTTGTATGGTATGTTCTTAAGAGGCATAAAGTTCATCTCTATTTTACCCTTTTTAGATTTAGATTACACAAGGCTTTAACTAATATGAAATTGTGAATTGTTTCAGGTGGCTGATGTCTCCGCCTGTTCTGGTCGTGGCAGTCCGCGTACTGCGGTTTCACCAGCCATGCGCTTACCGATGGGGTGTAAGTGGCTCTACCAACACCTTAGAGTCAAACTCAACCTCACCTGCCCGTGGTACACCCTGCTGACATCACAGACGAGGCTCTGGCGAATCTCTTGTGTTATGTGACATCGAGCACGTCTGACGTCACTCGGTTCACACAACACATAACCTCATAATTTTAGTATATACACCTATATTAAGACACCGATAACAACTATGTAGATAAGTTTATCACTAAGTTTTATTCCTAATATTGTAAATATAATAATAGAATAAGAGTCGCTGTTTTATTTAGTACCATAACGAAACCTTCGCAAAAGTGGCGTTACGTAGTTTCTGTCTACTCTCATGAAATATAAATGTGATTGTTAGTATCGCATGATTCTGGTGATAAACAAAAGTTCCTTTCTCTAGCTAATAATAATTACAAAACATCCCTATTAACAAGTTTACGGCCGCCTGATGGTTAGTGGTCATCGTAGCCTATACACGTTTGCAACACCAGAGGTGTCGCTCGCGCGTTGCCGACCATGTAAACCCGTTTTAATTTTCTTAACACAGGGTTCCCGTTAGTAAACTCTTGTAACTTGTAAGAAAAACACGGAATTCAATTCAACTGTTCGAGTCAGGGGCAGGGCGTGTAAAACCAGAAGCTTGGCTATACACACCGTACTTGAGATTGATAACTTATATTTTACAAGATCAGGCGTTTGTCAGGGCAGTAATTTAGGCCTGTTACAATTTATCATTATGATAAATGACCTGCCTGGTGTTGCCCAGGATGCCACTTGTCTATTATTTGCTGACGATCTCAAGCTGCTTATCGCCATAAAGGATGAACAAGACTGTGTACGGCTACAGTGCGATATAAACAGGGTAGTCGAATGGAGTAAACAAAATAGACTAATGTTTAATACAAGTAAATGCTCAATTATGTAATAACTTTTAGCAGAATGAAGGCACCACGTCACTACAGTTACGTACTGGGTGGAGCAGGAATAGAGAGGACAGAACAGCTGAACACTGAGTGGACATTTTGAGATCATGTTGTCAACGTTTGTAAAAAAGCCTACAGGAGCCTAGGTATTGTGCTTCCGAGCGCAGTAGGATTCACAAACTTAAAAGCTACTACAGCACTGTACAATGCTCTTGTGCGAAGTAAATTGGAGTTTAATGCGGTTGTGTGGGCTCCTCATGAAGCTAAATATAGTCTCATGCTGGAGCGTATACAAAATAAATTCACGCGATTCTTGTATCTACGACTTTATGGAGTCTATCGTTTTTACCCATTGATGTACCCGCCTTTATTTGTTTTGGGCATGGTTGGGTACAACAAAGTGGAGACAAGGAGAGATTTGACTCTGGTCACGTATTTGTTTAAAGTGATTCGAGGTAAGATACATAATCCTGTGTGTTCAATATGTGTACATAATTATACTTAATCAATATACAACGCCATCAAGTGGATACTAGTGTAAGACATTTCGTGACGTGAACATCGTGCAATCTTCCGTGGTGGCGCCACCGTTGCAACAATTTCACTCTCCGAAGAAAATCGTTTACGATCGCGTGAGTCTCCCACATTTTTTATAGTAATTAACTAAAATATACGTTCTTATTTAAATCACTATGTTTAAAGACATCGTTGCCCTCATCGTATAGGGAAAAGTCTTAACACTGTGATACTGGGCGAGTTATATCTTAATGTTCCGGACAACTATGTCGGGCGGCGACGACGATCTCAACTAATCGCAGTGCCGCGCGGGCGCACCAATTTGCTCAGTAAAGCACCCATCACGCGCGCCTTGCATACGCTTAACATTCTTGCAGACAGGATAGACTTATTTTCATGCTCTCTGAATGAATTAACGAAAACCGCATTATATGTATTGTCTTGTTATGAATTAGGAATAAATGTATAATTTATTTTATTTTTAATTGTTCTATTCAATTCTATTCTGTTTTTTTTTTGTATTATGTGCATATTTTTTAAAGACCACACTACCGCATTGGGCATTTGATCCTGTAATGATATTTGTGATTGTGATAAATAAATAAATAAATAAACTTTTTGACAGTGCGAGTCATAATATGGTCAAGCCTTAGCATCATTTTATATGCAAATGTTTTTGGTGGAATTGCATTCAACTATTTAAATATTTATAAAGTGTAACCAATAATCTGGGTTTGATTCACTATGCAAAGTATTATAATAACATAATTTTTAGATAGTTTCCTAAAACATACAACAAAATGATTCAGTGTTGCCATATCCTTACGATGCATGTTACACAAACGTAGGTGAACTGCATCATATTCCACGTCAAAATATTGATCGTGACCTGCGCACTGCAGTTAGATTATTCTAGACTAGACTTCCTTTGTACACTCAGTGCGCCGCCCGTCGTCTGCTGCGCATGACGCGCTAGTCCTGTGAGCCACTACCGACGCCCCGTGCTCCGCTGCTTCGCAGAATCGCGTTTCCCATGGCTGAATATGAAGGTAAGTGTTTTAGTATTTCCAAATAGATGTAATCACCAATGTTTCAACAGCGAAGTGCTTCCATGATGGCACATCAGAAGGGCGTGGCTACAATGTGCCGCGACTCAAATTTATATTCAATTAAACAAACGGTGTCAAAATGATTTCGGATTTGATTGGTCAACATTAATAATTTTTCGAGAAACCAATTCGTTGATAGAGCGCAGGGGAAGAGGTGTGTCGTACAATCGTTGTCATCATTATACCAGCAAAGCGACATCCACTGCAGAATTAAACCGTGATGCAGGGAAACTATAAGTATGCAAAGTAGTTCATCTCTGTTTTACCCCTTTTCAATTTCAAAAGACCTCTGACTAATATAGAGTTGTGAACTGTTTCAGGTCGCTGGATGACATCTCTTCGTCACTGAAAGCGCCTGTTGTCTCCGCCGATCCTGTTCAATAGCAGAAGAGTGTGGCAGCCCGCGTATAGTGGACTTACCCCATTCCGCTAGATACTGATAAATCATAAGGTACTTAAGAGAAAAAAAAGTTTATCTCAATTTTACCCTTATTAGATTTAGATTAAACAAGGCTTTTATATATAACATACGCAATTGTGAACTGTTTTAGGTGGCTGATCTCTCCGTCTATCCTGGTCGTAGAGACAGGATCGTGGCAGCCCGCGTGCAGCGGCCTCACCAGCCATGCGTTCACCGATGGGGTGTAAGTGGCTCTACCAACACCTTAGAGTCAAAGTCAACCTCACCTGCCCGTGGTACACCCTGCTGACATCACCGACGAGGCTCTGGCGAAACTATTGTGTTATGTGACATCGAGCACGTCTAACGCCACTCGGTTCACACAACACATAACTTAACCTCATAATTTTAGTATATACACCTATTAAGACACCGATACCAAGTACCTAGATGAGTATATCACTAAGTTTTATTCCTAATATTGTAAATATAATAATAGAATAAGAGTCGCTGTTTTACTTAGTACCATATCATAACCTTCGCAAAAGTGGCGTTATGTACTTTCTGTCTACTCTCATGAAATATAAATGTGATTGTTAGTATCGCATGGTTCTGGGTATAAGCAAAGGTTCATTTCTCTAGCTAATAATAATTACAAAACATCCCTATTAACAAGTTTATGACCGCCTGGCGGTTAGTGGTTATCGTAGCCTATACACGTTTGCAACACCAGAGGTGTCGCTCGCGCGTTGCCGACCATGTAAAACCGTTTTAATTTTCTTAAGACAGGGGAGTTATTAAACTCTTGTAACTTGTGAGAAACAAACGGAATTCAATTCAATTGTTCGAGTTAGGACTTGTAAAGTCAGAAAGAAGCTTGGCTCTACACACCGTACATGAGATTGTTAACGTTTTGACAGTGCGAGTCATGTGGTCTCGCCTTAGCATCATTTTATATGAAAATGTTTTGGTGGGATTTCAATCAACTATTTAAATATGTATAAAGTGTAACCAATAATCTGGGTTTGATTCACTATGCAGAGTATTATAATTACATAATTTTTAGATAGTTTCCTAAAACATACAATAAAATGAAACAGGTTGCAAGATGAACAAAATTTCTGTTCGTAATTAATAGAGTAACTAAATATAATTAGCAAAAACTAATTGGTCAATAAATGATGGTAATTATTGAGAGTCAGTTGCCATATCCTTATAATGCATATTACATAGACGTAGATCAACTGCATTATATTCCACGTCGAAATATTGATCGTGACCTGCGCACTGCAGTTAGATTATTCTAGACTAGACTTCCTTTGTGCGCTCAGTGCGCCACCCGTCGTCTGCCGCGCATGACGCGCTAGATCTGTGAGCCGCTACTGGCGCCACGGGCGCTGCTACCCTACAGAACTGCTTGTCCCACGGCTGAACATGAAGGTAAGTGTTTCAATATGTCTAGATATGTCTTTGTACAAATCTTTAACCATAATTAAATATAAAAGTTGTTCAACGACGCCACATACATTCAAAAGGGCGTGGCTACAAAATGTCTCATGTGAATTATATTCAATAAATGAAGAAACGGTCTAAAAAGATCATTTTTATGATTAGCTATCAATACCAGAAAATAATATGAAATTTAGATAAATTAGGGTATGTTTTAACATGAAATTGGAAAAACTGCACGTAATATAGAAGGAGTTACGATATAGACAAATATTCCAATGCATTAACATTCTCCTCTGATACATACTAAAATTACCCTATTAAACTGTTGGGTACTGTGAGTACAAAGATGCAAAAATTTTATCTTTGTTTTACCCCTTGAAATTTTACAAATCCTCTGACTAATATAGAGTTGTGAATTGTTTCAGGTGAATGATACATCCCGTTACCGCCAAAGGCACCTGATGGCTCGGCTCGTGGGCCCTGGTCATTATCGGAGGCGTGTGGCAACACGCGCATTGCGGCTTCGTCTCATATCGCTAGATATTGAATAGACCTCATAAAATCAAAAGGTAACGAGATATTGCAATATTGATCATCTCTGTTTTACCCCTTTTAGATTTAACAGATCTCTACTAATATATAATTGTGAACTGTTTCAGGTGACTGATGTCTCCGTCTATCCTGGTCGTGGTGGCAGTGGTGCGGCAGCCCACGCACTGCGGCCTCACCAGCCATGCGCTCACCGACGGGGTGTAAGTGGCTCTACCAACACCTTAGAGTCAAAGTCAACCTCACCTGCCCGTGGTACACCCTGCTGACATCACCAACGAGGCTCTGGCAACCCCTGGTGCTATGTGAGGTTGGGCACGTCAAACGTAGCTCGCTTCACATGACACACAGACTTGGTCACTCAGACTTGGTCACACAGATATATATCTAGATAAGTTTAGCGTTAAGAAATTGTGGAGCTACTTTATGAATAAATTAATGAAATAGTTATATAATACTGACATGCTAGTAATAAAATTAGGTTAAGGCACTTGTTGTTTTATTTGAAACGATGACTGCACCGAAATCTAGCTTTTACCTCACTTCTAGCAGCTAGAACGTAACTCCAAGTCTGTGGTACCATACAATTAGATGCAAATATATATTTATGTCCAAGTCTCTGTAACTTTGGCAGCGGATGGATGCAAACTGCCCAATACTGGGATGGTTGGCGCTCTTCGGGGGAGGCCTACGTTCAGCAGTGTACGCATGGTGTTGTTCAAAAGTGTACAATTTCTGGATCACGCACTGGTTTTGTAATTGAGAACGGCATAGGTATGAAGTGTTAATTTTGTTTATTATTTGTGTGTGTTTGCCAGTCTGAACACTATGTTTGTTCATACTTGTATCCATTTATTGACATACCTACAAAGTTATTCAGTGCTACGTAATAACTCCGGTCTATAAGCTGGTAATAAGCGTCTGGAATTAAGAAGTAAAAGCCATATAAGAATCTTAGTATCTGCCTATTCCAGAAGGAAACGGGCAGTATAACCTCACACTGGCTTATTTCGTCTAGCAGCTGCATGTTTATAATGATACAGCGCCATCTAGTTCTGAACTAAGCAACGAGGCTTGTGTAACGGATACTAGTTGGTTGATATAGTATATGCCTACTTTTTTTTGTAAATACATACATATTTTTATACTTATACATCCATGAATCGGATACAAATGTCTACGTTCATCACACACACATTTGTCCCTACCGGGATTCGGATCCGGGACCCATAGCACAGAAGGCAGTGTTAACTACCGCTGGACTAATTGGGTCGTTTACTAATTATATTATAAATATAACATAAAAAATATTTATTTACCTAATATTTATTTGTGTAATGTGTTCCCAAACACTAGATCCGTGTTTAATTTCCTAGGGCAATCGAATTTCATCATCAACCCATTATTTTCCCACTGTTGGGCACGGGTCGCCTCTCATCATTTTAGGCTAGCCACCCTAGCCTATTGTGGGTTGGCAGACTTCACACTCCATCGAAAAAATCTCTCAATCATGCAGGTTTCCTCACGATGTTTCCCTTCACCGTTTGAGTATGTCATAAATACACACGTAACTTCCGAAAGTCAGTGGTGCGTGCCTTGGGATTGAACTGTAGATCTTTGGCTTCTCAGCCTACTGGTGACATCACTAGGCTATCACAGCTCTTCATGCAATCGAGTATGTCTATGATATATTGAACGGCAGCTCAGCTCATTACATTATAACATGCAATAGGCTCCGGTAAATGTATAATAAACCTTCTAAAATGATTTCCTTAATAATTAAATCAAATAATACCTCTTACAATAAAATAAAAAGGAGAATTTTAATTGGTCAATAAATTATGGCAATTTCTCATATACAATGTTGCAATATTATCTTAAATGTGCACTGCTGCATAGATAAACTGCATTATATTTCACGGCGAAGTATTGATCGTGACCTGCGCACTAAAACTAGATTATTCTAGACTAGACTTCCTTTGTGCACTCAGTCCGCCGCCCGTCATCAGCCGCGCATGGCGTGCGAGTCTTGTGGGTCGCCATCGGGGCTCTGAGCCCTGGCAGCCCTATAGTACTGCGTGTCCCAGGAATAATATAACGGTAAGTGTTTTCGTGTTTCTGAACAGATGTCATAACCAATGTTTAAACATTCAAAAATATTGCATTGTGCTGCATCAGTAGGGCGTGGCCGCACGTTACCTCAACTGGCATAATTAATATTCAATTTAAAAAGACGATAGCTTGATATGTATGAGGATATGATATGTTGGCAATACTAAACAATAGATTTACAAGAATAAGTATTATTTTTTGAGGAAACCACACGTTGATAGGATGGAGGGGCAGGGGAGGGGGAACATGACAAAGGTGCGGGGGAAGAGTGTTCGTACAATCGATAATCTGTCATACAGTTTAGCTATATTTAGATATAAAGGTCAAATTCCAATGACGACAAAGGAGAGGTAACAGCGACAAAAAAGTTCATCTCCGTTTTACCCGTCTTGGATTTCATAAGATCACATTGTAATATACTGCTGTGAACTGTTTCAGGTGGTCGGTGGACATTTTTTCGTCCCTTGGTGATGTCAACTTCTGTCCTGGTCATGGTGAGAGGGGTGTGGCAGCTCGCGCACTGCTGTGTCACCAGCCAAGTCGTGCATGAAACTATACCCCACTAAAGCATAAGGTAACTAAAATGCTAAATAGTTCATCTCAGTTTTACCCTATTAAAATTTGACAAGGCGAGTTAATAATATACAATTGTGATCGGTTTCAGGTAGCTGGTGGACATCCCTTCGTCTCTGAATGTGGCTGATGGCTCAATCTGCTCTGGTCATGGTTGCTAGGATGCGGCAGCACGTATACTGCGCCTTCACCAGCCATGCGCTCCCCGATGGGGTGCAAGTGGCTCTACCAACACCTTAGAGTCAAAGTCAACCTCACCTGCCCGTGGTACACCCTGCTGACATCACCGACGAGGCTCTGGCGAATCTCTTGGGTTATGTGACATCGAGCACGTCTGACGTCCCTCGGTTCACATAACACGTAATTTTGGACATCTTTATTGCATGTCAATAAAATAACATTTAAAATTGCAGACTTATTTCTTCACTAGTTGTAAGTTTAGTATTAAGAAATTGTTGATATATTTTTAATAAAATTAGGTTAAGGTACTTGTTGTTTCATTTGAAATTTGCCAGCCATGCGCTCCCCGATGGGGTCTAAGTGGCTCTACCAACACCTTAGAGTCAAAGTCAACCTCACCTGCCCGTGGTACACCCTGCTGACACCGACGAGGCTCTGGCGAACCCCTGGTGATGTTAACGCTTCACATAACACATAATTCAATACAAATCAAGGGGATCATACTATATTAAATTAGCATCAAACATTATACCGCAGATTTGACTCTACTTAGTTAAGTTAAGCTTCAAGAATTGTAATGTTTTTATTTCTTAATGTGAGATCCTTGGTTAGATTTTCAGTGTAATCATTTCAGTAGCAGTCCAGTCTAGATTTGTGCCCCGTTATCGCAGCTGACCCAACGCCGTTCTCAACCAGATTTTTTTACGTTGTGACACAAAGGAAGTGCCACCAAATATTGCGAGGAGAGGTAGGGCATAGCGAAATTCCTCGCTCAAATTGAGCTGCCCGACTCAGGAAGTACCTCCTGCCTTAGAGACGATCGCAGTTAAATAAAAATAGTTTTATTTTTATGAGTGAATAAAAGTTACCAGAGTTCGTTGAGAGAGTTAATATTTTGACAGCTGGAAAAACCGTTTGCGGTTAGTTTAGTATTTATTTTAAGAAACGTAGACGGTTTCTACAGGGTCGGCAACGCGCGAGCGGCACTTCTAGTGTTGTTAACGTCTATAGGCTGCGGTAACCTCTTACCATCACGCCGTACGCTTGTTTGCCAACCATGTGTCATAAAAAAAACGTTGGCGGCTCTAGAACATCTCTACCACCTAGTAGTCCAGCTGCATAGTATTTACAACGGCGACTTATCATCAAAAGACGTAAAGCGATTCGACCGTATAAATTGATATTTTTTGGAATATTTTATTGGGTATAAGTGTGATATTATTACAAAGCAACTGCTTATCATTTCATTCGGGCATACATCCCATTCTGACTAGTATATTACCCCATAAGAGTATCAATGATACTTTAACCATTTCAAAGAAATTCAAATGCCATTTGAATTTATGATTTTTAATATACTAAAGGAAAGTTGGATATACTCGGAAAGTTGATACTCGGAAGTTGTTGGCACTGCTAATGCTAGCTCACTCATTATCTCGTGTGCTTCGTGATTTATTTACCTGTGCTGCCATTTAGATGGCTAACTTTAGAGTGGCCAAGTTAAATTCAAAACTATATCTATGTAATATCTCATTTTTAATACAACTAAACGACATTAAATTGCATGAAAAGTTTACAAAATTGTTGAAGATATTTATTTAAACAACCCTAGTTAATAAAATTAGAAACAAATTTGAGATAATGCATAAATGATGGCAATTTCCCCAATTTACAGTGTTGCCATTCTCGTATTATTTGCACTACAGTGACGTGAACTGCATTATATTCTACGTCGCAGTATTGATCGTGACCTGCGCACTGCAGTTAGATTATTCTAGACTAGACTTCCTTTGTGCACTCTGCTCCGCCCGTCGTCAGCCGCGCATGACGTGCTAGTCCTGTGAGCCGCCATCCGGGCTCCGGGCCCTGCAGACCTGTAGTAACAACTGTCCGATCGTCAATATAAAGGTAAGTGTTCACATTTCTAAATTCACATATTCTAAATACATTTCCTGACCAATGTTTAAACACTAAAAATGATTAGATGATGCTAAATCAGTAGGGCGTGGCCGCATATTTATCTCAAATGAGATTATCGATATTTAATTAAAGAAGACGTTCTCTAGAGAATATTAAAGATCTAATTCAGACAGAGAGGGCTAAAGTAAAGGCGTAAGTCCAATGCGGTTAAAATTCTTCAGCTGCTTGAATCTAAAATTACCCTATTAAACAATAAAATTATTGGGATGGAAAAGAGTTCATCTCTGTTTTACCCCTTTAGTTTTTACAAGGCGAGTTACTAACATATATTCGTGAACTGTTTCAGGTGGCTGTTGGCTCTTGTCTCCAAAGGAGCCTGCCTTGGTCATGATCGGAGGGGCGTTGCAGCCTATATACTGCGGCCTCATCAGCCATGTCGCACATTAACCCATCTCTAGGTAATGAGAATGCAAAACACATAATTCATCTTTGTTTTACCCCTTTTCAGATTTCACAAACTTTGCCGAAGACTTTCTTACGCATGTGAGCTGTTTCAGGTGTCTGGTGGATACCGCCCAATCTCCGCAGGCGGTTGGTCTCTCCTGGATAGCAATTGCACATACTACCCCACTGGGCACTCGCCGATGGGGTGTAAGTGGCTCTACCAACACCTTAGAGTCAAAGTCAACCTCACCTGCCCGTGGTACACCCTGCTGACATCACCGACGAGGCTCTGGCGAATCTCTTGGGTTATGTGACATCGAGCACGTCTGACGTCCCTCGGTTCACATAACACATAATTTTGGACATCTTTATTGTATGTCAATAAAATAACATTTAAAATTGCAAACTTGTCTCTTCACTAGTTGTAAGTTTAGTATTAAGAAATTGTTGATATATTTTTAATAAAATTAGGTTAAGGTACTTGTTGTTTTATTTTAAATTTGCCAGACATGCGCTCCCCGATGGGGTGTAAGTGGCTCTACCAACACCTTAGAGTCAAAGTCAACCTCACCTGCCCGTGGTACACCCTGCTGACATCACCGACGAGGCTCTGGCGCATCTTGCGTTATGTGACATCGAGCACGTCTGACGTCATAACACACAACTTCATAACATATTATTTCCGGTTCAATAAAAATTAAGAATAACATAATACGAGTCCACATATAAATATGTTAGTTCGACGTTGAATACTGGATAATATTCAACGCCGACAGTATATATAGTTTCGACAGTATATTTTAATATACTGTCTTAGTATTTGACGGCAAGTAGTGTAGAGTAAGTAATATAATAAAACTAGGTTAAGGAAACGTTGTTTTATTTCGTAACATAATCACAATGTAGCAAATCTCGTACATAGCGTTCTATACATTCTGTTGGCGAGAATGTGACGTGCGGTATCATGCAATTTCGAAAAGACTTTCGGTCGGGAGGACCCTCATTGCTTTACCTTGTCTCAATCCCTGCCCACCTTCTGTAAGTGAGACACACTTAGAGGACACTGGTCTAGCGACCGCAAAAGGAGCTTCTAGGAGTCTTGGGAATTGATGGATCCACCTACTCATAAAGTACTTGGTCAAATTCTAAGTGTGACACGTGACAAATGTAACAAAATGCTCAAAAAGATTCGTTTCTGCTGCCTGACTGGGGAAGTACGTCTGCCTTATAGAAGACCGCAGTGAATCAACAATAGTTGTATATCTGTGAGTGAGTACGGTTACCAGAGTTCGTTGACGGAGTGACTATTCTGACAGCATGGGTATTCCGTTTGCTGTCAGTTTTGTAATTGTCTATTTTAAAAAAACTTTACGGTTTCTGCAGGGGTTGGCAACGCATATGCAAGCCTTCTGGTATTGCAAATGACCATGGGCGCCGGTGATCACTTACCATCAGGTGAGCCGGCTGCCCGCTTGCCCCCTTATCAACAAAAAAAAAGTTTTCTTCTCTTAGTGCCTCTCCGACTAGAGAAGGTTGGCAGTCAATTTAGCAAAATCTCTCTTTCTCGATGTGCAGCGAGGTGATACAGATCGACACCACTCGCTATCCCCATCCACCCATCCACTCCCTGATGTTACGTAGTCATGGTTACTTCCTCCCAGTGACACGTCTTTTGCCTGCGATTTTTCCCATTACAGTAAGCTGCAGCAACTCGTATCTTTCATGTCTTATTACATGTCATAAGTAGGCAACTTTTCTTTGTGCGATGGTTTTCAAAATCTCATATTTCTCATTATTCACAACCTCATTCAATTCAAAAGAATAAGTCAAAACTTATAAAAAATAAAAAGGAAATTCGAATTGTTCAATAAATGAAGGCATTTTTTCAGAGTCTGTGTTGCTATGTCCTTATAATTCGAAATAATATAAACGTAGGTGTCAAAAGTATTGATCGTGACCTGCGCACTGTAGGTAAATTATTCTAGACTACATTCCTTTCTTGCTCTCATTGAGCCGCCCGTCGGCTGCCGCACACGACGTGCGAGCCTTAACGCACCATCGGGGCTCCGGGCCGTAGCCCAATAGTACCAAGTGTCCCAGGATCAATAAGATAAGATGGTGAGTGCTTTTGTATTTCAGAATATATTGAATAGCAAATGTTTCGAGTTCTCGACACTAAAACTTGTTGCTACATCAGAGGGCGTGGTTACATATCCTCCCTCGACAGTGATCATTAAAATTTAATTTAAAAACACGCTGTCTTGAAAATATTAAGGATGTGATTTTTTTACAATATTAAACTTTGCAAAATTGACTTAGTGTTTTGGAAAAACAACCCGTCAATAGGGCGAAGGGGGAGGGGTAGGGGTGTACAATCTATAAGTGTGACGAAGATTGATTCGATATAAAAGTGACACTCCAATTAATACGGATAAATAGTTAATTTACCCCATTAAATAATTAGGTTATTAAGATGCAAAACAGTTCATCTCTGTTTTACCCCTTCATCTTTTACATGACAATTATCTAACATACATTTGTGAACTGTTTCAGGTGGCTGGTGGCTATTGTCTCCAAAGGTGCCTGATGTCTCCGTTTGTCTTGGGCATTGTCGGGGGGTGTGGCAGCTCGCGCACTGCAGCTTCAGCAGCCATGTCACACATTACTCCGTTCAACGACAAGGTAAGGAGGATGCAAAATGGTTCCTCTCTGTTTTACCCCTTTCAGGTTTCACAAGTTTTTGCTGACAACTTTCTTACATACAAATGTGAACTGTTTCAGGTAGCTGGTGGACATCCCCTCGTCTCTGTGCGTGGCTGATGTTCCCGTCTGCCCCGGGCAAGGTTACAAGGGTACGGCAGCACGCGCACTGCGGCCTCACCGATGGGGTGTAAGTGGCTCTACCACCATCTTGGAGTCAAAGTCAACCTCACCTGCCCGTGGTACACCCTGCTGACATCACCGACGAGGCTCTGGCGAATCTTGCGTTATGTGATATCGAGCACGTCTGACGTCACTCGGTTCACATAACACATAACTGCAATTAATGACATATTTTGACTAGATTATTAACTATTTGTAAGAGCCTAGGTATAAGTTTAGCATTAAGATTTTTATACGATGAGTAGTAAGTAAGTTAAATATAAGTGTAAATAGCCTAATACTCTTGTTTTATTTGTAACCTAACAATAACGAAAACATCGCATTAGTGGTATGAGTGCATAAGGGAAGGTTCGTTTCACACATTTCCAGCAGTTTTAGCATCAAGCCTGAATTAAATTTTTGTACTAAATGTGAGGCTCTTGGTTTGATAACCAGGTCAAGCAGTGATATTATATAAGTAACAACTCTGTCTAGACTTGAGCCCCGTTACGCTCAGTTATTCTTGCGCTTTCGGTGATTTTTAATTGAACTATAGTACTAAATCCGATTCAAAAGCTAACAACTTTGTTGTACATAATATGTAGGTACTTATACGAATATTAATTAAATTATAAGGGAAACCGGTATAGTCCATAAATTATGGCAATTTTCCCAATTTACAGGGTTGCAACACTTAGATGTGAACTGCATTATAGTCCACGTCGCAGTATTGATCGTGACCTGCGCACTGCAGTTAGATTATTCTAGACTAGACTTCCTTTGTGCACTCAGTGCACCGCCCGTCGTCTGCCATGCTTGACGCGCTAGTTCTGTGAGCCGCTATTGGGGTCCGGACCCTGCAGCCCTATTGTACGGAGTATCCAAGGATCCAAATGATGGTAAGTGTATTGGTATTTTTGAATAAATTGGATAACGAATATTTCGACACTTAAACTTTTTGTTAGTGTTAAAATATCAGAAGGGCATGGTCACAAATTGGGGCTGCAATAATTAAATATATTTAATTGAAAAATGTTCTTTGGAGTATATTAAGGATGTGTGTTTGTCGACCATTTAAGCAAAAGATCAGCTTAACTGACAAAGTGTTATTTTTGTGATAATAGCCTGTCAATAGAGCGGAGTGGAAGGTGTAGGGATGCGTGTGCAATTGATATGCGTGCAGTACTGTTGAATTCGCTAATGGTGGCTCGTGTACAGCAGTGGACGACATGCAGCTGTTTTTGTGAACGTTGAATAGATTTTTTTAATTTCCATCCACATGATACTCATTTTACCCCATTAAACCATAAGCTAATAAGGATTTAAGACAGTTCATCTCGGTTTTACCCCTTTGAACTTTCACAGGACGAGTTACTAGCATACATTTGTGAACTGTTTCAGATAGCAGGTAGACATCCTAGTCATGGTCAGAAAGGTGTCGCAGCCCGCGCACTGCAGCTTCACCAGCCATGTCGTACGTTACCCCCAGTAAAACATAAGGTAATGAGGACACAAAATAGTTCATCTCTGTTTTACCCCCTTTCAGATATCACAACCTTTTACCGACGATATTCTAACACAGATGTGAACTGTTTCAGGTGGTTGGTTGACATCTCCTCGTCTCGGAAGGCAGCTGTTGGGGTGTAAGTGGCTCCACCAACACCTAAGAGTCAAAGTCAACCTCACCTGCCCGTGGTACACCCTGCTGACATCACCGACGAGGCTCTGGCGCATCTTGCGTTATGTGACATCGAGCACGTCTGACGTCACTCGTTGCACATAACACACAAATTCATAACATTATCCAGCTCAATAAAAATTAAGAATAAGTCCACTTATAAATATGTTAGTTCGGCGTTGAATACTGTGATAATATTATTAGTATTTGACGGCAAGTAGTGTAGAATAAGTTATATAATAAAACTAGGTTAAGGAATCGTTGTTTTATTTCGTAACATGATCACAACATAGCTAAACTCGTATGCAAGGATTCGACTTGTTCAAAAATGTGACGTTTAAGCAATTGCTTAGGGGGGCACACGATACAGAATTAATACGGACGATATGAAGGGTGCTGGAGCTACGAAAAAAAAGTTCAGCCCACTTTATGTTCTTGTTTATGTTTTGTTAATTTATGTGGTGGGATGACCTTCTCTTTTTAGCCTCACCGCCCAAGATTACTTATGCTGGGACCACACTAGCGTTTAACGTCAATACCAATTATCTCGATAATTATTGCGATAATTTTTACCGCATTAAAATGGGTGGCTACACTTCAACGATCAACATGAATTGCTCATTTTTGGCGATAAAAACGGCGTTGAATTTACTTTAATTCAAGCAAGATAGACGTCGACAGAGCTCTATATTTCATGAGTGTAAACATTTGAGTTTCGGATCCCACAAACATGTTTCTGTTTGCAGAATCTCAAGAAAAGTAATTACTTTCTCGTTACTCCACTGCGTCGCCATAGTACGTATTTCGAGACAAAAACTAGGGTTGTAACGGAGGCCTTCTTAACGGAGGCGGAGGCGGATGCGAAGGCGATGAGTTTCTCTTCCGCGGATGCGGAGGTTAACGGAGGCGGAGGCGAAGGTGAAAGTGGATGTAAATAAAATGGTAATTTAAGGTTCAAAAGTTTTTATATTAAATACTTAACACTTAAGTAAACATTAAAAACATAAAGTAAAAATTTTAAGTTAACTTTTTTGTAATCAAAATTAAGGAGAGGTAAATTAAATTTGACAAACAATAGTTTTGCGGCTTTATCACCTTCCAAACGATTTCTAAGGGATTCATAATTTTAATTTGTAATTAAAATTAAAATTTAATTTTTAATTTAAATTTTTAATTGCGGCGCCCGCGCGGTTTTGCTATATGATTGCGTAAATAAAACTCCGTTACAACTACGCAAAAGTTGTGCGGAGGCGGAAGCGGAGGCTAAGGTACGATTTCTTGCGGAACTTCCGCAGTAACGGATGCGGAGGCGAAGTTCCGTTACAACCCTAACAAAAACGTGCGATTTTGAGGCAAATCCGTCGTAAAAAAACAAATACCCGCTCCCGTTGCGCTCTCGACGCACACTGACAATACGTAATGTGACCGCTTCATAGCATTAATTCTCGCGTTAATCTCTTTGATGTACCGCCACTTGAGCTATCGCCTAATGCCAAACGGCAACGTTAACGCCGTTGTCAAATTATCGCGTTAAGTTGTGGCTACACCAACGGTTAACGTCCATTATCGCGATAATTAATGGCATTTCTCGTTAGTGTGGCCCCAGCATTAGAGCATCCAGTTATATTAATCCGGCACTGGCTGGCGCATAGGCTCCGCTGATCTACATATCTCACACACATCACATACCAAACAAAGAGAGGTTCACACAAACACACTACTACACTTGTTTAATCATAAGGTAAATTAAAAACAGTGGCGTAGCGTGGGTATTTGCCGCCCGGGGCCGTCGGTAAATCTGCCGCCCCCTTTTCTAGTAGTATAATGTGGCGCTAGATGCCGCCCCTTTTCATATGCTGCCCGGGGCCATGGACCCCTTTGCCCCCCGACCCCCACCAACATTTGGAAAAAGATAATTATATATTTTTAGAGACATATAGTATGCATTTTTTCTGAATATTTCCAGTTGTATTGTTTAAGGTAGTTGGCATTTTCTGCCTCGCACAACCACTCTGTGGTACACGCTGTCACTGGCGGTCTTTCCGAACCGTTACGACGTGAGAACCTTCAAGAGGAGAGTATATTCTTTCCTGAAAGGCCCGCAACGCATTTGCACATCCTCTGGTGTGTTCTAATTTGTGTTTATGCACGTGTTAGCGTGTGTGTTGATGTATGTGGACGCATATGTATGAATGTATGTGTGTGTACAGGTGTGTTTATGGGATAATTTTTATAAGGAAATTGGTTTTTTTTTGGGGTGAAGAAGAGTTGTTTGTATGAAATAGCGTCTAATGGCGTACTGATGGTAAGTTGTAATGTTTATTCATTTTTAGATATTTATTTATTTATTTATCACACATACTCAATATTATAATTACATTATTTTATTATATACTAGCTGACCCAGCAAACGTTGTTTTGCCACATTATAGGGGTTGGTGGACAACCCTTATCACCAAGGGGTATGAAAAATAGATGTTGGCCGATTCTCAGACCTACTCTATATGCTCACAAAATTTCATGAGTATCGGTCAAGCCGGAGGAGTACGGGAACGAACATTGTGACACGAGAATTTTATATATAAGATTATATAGTTATTATTGTATTATTTAAGATCATCATTCATTAAATAAACAGACAGAAATGTGTTGCTGAGGGAGTTTGTTGCGCCGCTTCTTCTTCCCAGCAAAACACTAGGAAGCGGTGAAGGGCGGGCGTTTTTGGGGACTGTCTTTATTGTCAACATTCAAAAAGATCCAATTAAATTTGGCCTTCTGTGAATAAATGATATTTCGACTGTTGACTGATAATTAAAACAACCAGTCAGCTTAACATAATCAATTTTATTGTTTATCCTACAACAATACTCCGATAAAGTGCACAATTTTGTCCTAAAGTCTCCCTTGACTTCGAAAGTCGAAGTCTACTCGGAGTCGCTGGAGTCGGACGCGGCTTCGGCCACGTCGGCCGTGAACTTGTACTCCTGGTCGGCTCCGAGGTAGGCGTCCGACATGAAGTACAGCGTGTAGGTGTGTCGACCGGAACTGCCGCAGACGAAGTCTAGTCGGACCTGGGGATGTTAACATTATATTATTATTATTTTATTTATAAATATTTCCGGACATTATGACACAGCGCCATCTAGTTCCGTGGTAAGCAACGAGGCTTGTGTTACGGATACTAGTTGGTTGATATACTACATATATACCTACTTTTTTTTGTAAATACATACATAGATACATCCATGGCTGGGATACAAATTTTGATCACACAAACATTTGTCCCTACCCGGATTCGAAACCGGGACCCATAGCACAGCAGGCAGCGTTAACTACCGCTGAGCTAAACGGGTCGTCTAAATTTTAGATCATACATTTTTGACGACCCGATTAGTGCAGATGTATTAAAGGTGCGTTTCTGTGGCAAGGGTCCTGGGTTCGAATCCCGGCAAGGGGAAAATGTTTGTGTAATGAGCATGGATGTATTTACAAAAAAAAGTGTATCAATCTTCTAGTATCTGTAACACAAGCCTCGTTGCTTAGCTCGGAACTAGATGGCACTGTGTCAGGTTTTGATAATTCAAAAGTACATGTAATATTAGTCTAATTGAAGTCATTTGACTTTGTCAATTAATATCCAGATATAAAAAAAACACGCCGCTGCTAATAACAGTAGTTTTGTATAAAATACTGACATTCAGACACATCTGAGAAGACTGTAGGCCGAACGCCGAAAGCCGAAGGCCGAATGCCGAAGGCCGAATGACAAAGGCCGAATGCCGAAAGCCGAAATTAAAAAATAATTACCTTCGCACTCCTCGCCAATGAGACCCTCTTGATAGAAAGCAGAGTATTGCTTTTGGGATCTCCGATCACCACCCACCATCCTTCTTCGCGTTTCTGTCATATCAAAGAGAAATAAATTAATAAATTGTGAAAGAAAATATGTACCGCACGACTGTACTGTGACGACTGCTGAGCAAGTCTTGGGTTCGGTTCCCAGGTCCAGCAACAAAAAATTCTCAGTAGCAGCTCGGAGTTTGGATTCGTGCCCGGTAGATCGCAAAAGGCTCGCCCCCTATTACATGGGACCTAAAAACACCGACGAATGTTGGGTGTACATTAAATACACCTCTGCCTAAATTCCACCCCTCTTTTCTCCCTTTTGAGGGATAATTTCAAGAATAAAATATGCTATGTCCTTCCCCGGGACTCTTAACTATCTCTTTACCAAATTTCATCAAAATGGGTTCAGCGGTTATAGCGTGAAGAGGTAATAGACAGACAGACAGACGGACACACTTTCGCATTTATAATATTAGTCTTGAGTTATAGCAACCAAAAAAATATTATGATAAAGCCTTTCTTTTCTTATAAAAAAGGATTATATAAAAAATGATTTCTTCAAAAATACTTGGTAAAAATGTGGTGAAAAATCAGTACCTGTGGGAAGAACGGAGCGATGACCGGCCCGACGATATCGTCCTCTCGCTCTAACGACACCTCCACAACAATCGGCTTGCCGGCGCGGAGATGACGCTCGTTTTTCACCTAGAAAGTACCGAGAAAAAGTTATTTATTATTAACAAAATTAAAAAACATTAATAACAAAAAATAGAGCAATGGTAGTCGAGCGGTGTGACCAGTGGACTGAGATGTCAGAGGTCTCGAGTTCGAACCCAAGGCACACACCACTGCCTTTTCGGAAGTTATGTGCGTATTTATCACATGCTCAAACGGTGAAGGAAAACATCGTGAGGAAACCTGCATGCTTGAGAGAATTCTCGATGGCATGTGAAATCTGCCAACCCGCAGTAGGCTAGCGTGGTAGACTATAGCCTAATCCCTCTCAATTGAGAGGAGACCCGTGCCCAGCAGTGGGACAATAATGGGTTGATGATGACATTATTAATAAATCTGATGTTTTGTGAAAGATGAACGTAGTAGGAGATTGTAGGTGCGGGAAAATCCTTTACAGACCGTCTTGCCGCCTGAGGAGGTGACGAGGTGTGTCGAACTCCGCCCACCGTGAGCGTTTACCGACTAAACAACCGCACCCGTCAACGCCACTATCCCTATTGCCGGGGTCATCATAATCATCATATCAACCGTTAGACGTCCACTGCTGGATATAGGTCTCCCCCTAGGATCGTATCCAGCGGATTCCAGCGACCTTTACCAGGTCGTGAGGTCCACCTTGCCGGGGGCCTGCCCACGTTGCGTCTTCCAGTACACGGTCGCCACTCGAGAACCTTCAAGCCCCATCGGCCATTCGTTCTTCGAGCGGTTCCCTTGCTCGTGGGATTCGTGAAAGCATGCACCACAAGTCACAACCCCTGTGGGGTATTACACAATCTCTTATATTGTGAATAAAGTTTATTACTTATTTACATTGATAATTTTTTCCGGACCGGACATTATTACACAGCGCCATCTAGTTCCGTGGTAAGCAACGAGGCTTGTGTTACGGATACTAGATGGTTGATATACTACATATATACTTTTTTTGTAAATACATACATATTATACATAGATATATCTATGACTCGGATACAAATCTTGATGCTCATCACACAAACATTTGTCCCTACCCGGATTCATACCCGGGACCCATAGCACAGCAGGCAGCGTTAACTACCGCTGAGCTAAACGGGTCGTCTAAATATATGGACAATATATAGTCAGCTAATGTTACCTCATATGTGAGTTCCACGTTGGGGTATCGGTTACAGAAGCGCGCGACGTCGGCCATCTCTGTCGGTGACAGCTGCAGGAGTTTGGCGCGAGCGTTGTCCTCTAGCTCCATCACATCGAACACAGTCTCAACGCTCTGCAAAACGAATTATATTAAATAAATAAACGAAAATAAAAATAGTATCAGAGATAAAATATAAATGAAATATCGGCTTAATCTTGAGTAAATATTTATTTCTCTATAGGAGCACAACGTAATACATTAACTAAACCGCCATGACACATGACATATAATGAGAGAGGGTAACAGTACAGACTATCTGTCTCACTGGCACCTTATTACATTGTACCTATTTGGACTACTTTATAACAATTAGTATCGTAGTATTTCATGTGTCTTCAATTATTATAATTAATAATAATAATAATTTATTCATTGACATAAAATATAGTAAACACAGTATAAGACTCCTGCGCTAGTAACAACTGTGTTGCAGGAGCCAGTATCCCCCTATTACAAATGACCATATGTTTTATTTTATGACAAATCAATAAAAATAGGAAAAAAAATTGTTCTGTATCAACGCAAAAACGACGGAATGTTCTAAGATTGACGTGTCTATGTGTGTGTGTGTGTGTGTGTGTGTGTGTGTGTGTGTGTGTGTGTGTGTGTGTGTGTGTGTGTGTGTGTGTGTGTGTGTGTGTGTATGTGTCTGTCTGTGGCATCGTAGCAGCCGAACGGATGAACCGATTTTGATTAATTTTTTCGTTTTAAAGGTGAGTTCTTAGCAATGTTTGATGAAAATCGGTCGAAGATAGCCGTCACAAAATGAGTGGGGGCTTTTTAAATTTTTAAAACAATCATCATCATCATTTCAACCGTTAGACGTCCACTGCTTGACATAGGGCTCCCACGAGGATCGCCACGACGACCGGTCATATGCCGCCCGCATCCAGTGGATTTAATTAATGTTATGTATCAATTGAAACATTAAATATCTATGTAGTGTACAACCATCTAGTATCCGAAACACAAGCCTCGTTGCTTACCACGGAACTAGAAGGCGGTGTGTAATGAAATATCAAGAAATATATTCACGTCTTTTTCCTATGGGGCTAGGCGGAAACTACAGAATGACTTTTGCCCATTTTTGCCTCGTTATTAAAAAAGATTGATTAATGTATGTTACCTTCTCCGAGCAGCGCTGCACGAGCTCGGTGGTGAAGTGAGGCAGCTGCCGGAGGTAGGAGTCCTTGGCCCACATCGCCTGCGTCACCATCTGCGCCAGCTCCATGGCGGCCACCGCCGGGGACAGCCAGCCGCTGCTCGACACCACGTCCACGCACGCCTGGATCAGCCGGATGGCCTGTGGGGGATAGGTTGGATGAGAGAAAGGAAATAATATCTATGTAATTGTAGTACAATCTTTTGTTTCGAATCTATAAGTGACGAATTCACCATAATTGTATATTATTGTTATTTTCTTTTAAGTTGTATTTTATTAGTGGATAAGTCGTTGAAGTACCTATAAATAAATAAAATGAACATCGGTCACGTTTTATTCAAGAGCTGTGGTAGCCTAGTGGTGTGACTGAGACTGAGATGTCAAAGAACTCGAGTTCTAACCCACCACTGACTTATCAGAGGGAACCTGCATGCTTGAAAGATTTACTCGACGGCATGTGAAGTCTGCCAACCCGCAGTAGGCACTATTTATTTATTTATTTAGAACAACCAACAAGGCTTACACCATAATTATGTTACATCGAAATAGGTTCACGCGTCGTTACATTTATGTAGTGTACACTACACACTTACACTATAGCCGAATCTCACATCAACACATCAATTCATAAGTACTAGATTGATAATGAAACGGTGAAGGAAAACACCGTGGCAAAATTTGCTCTTCTCATCTAGGGCGATGGTTGTTCTTTTTTATGCTTCAAGGTTGGCAAACCATCCCACTGCCTGATGGTAAACGGTTACCGTAGCCTATAGACGTTTGCAACACCAGAGGTGTGAATCGCGCGTTGCCGACCCCGTAAAAGGCAGTTACTACACTGACAGCAAACGGAATTCCCATGCTGTCAGAATAGTCACTCCCCCAACGAGCTCTGGTAACCTTACTCACTCGCAGAAACACAACTATTGTTGATTCACTGCGGTGTTCTGTAAGTACTTCCCCAGTCGGGCAGCGAGATTTGAGGGAGGAATCTCGCTATGCCCTACCGACTACTGTAATATGGAGGGAGGGGGAGTGTTACCTTAGCTAGTACGATGGCTGTGTCTGCCTGCAGTTCGGCGGGAAGCTGCATCCTAGAGAGATGCGCCTGTAGGAGCACGTGGGCCTTCACATGCGGGTCGTTGTACTTGACGGCGCCGCCAGAGGGCGCTGTCGGCTTGTGGGGAACTCTGTCGAGAGGAAATTAAAGTTAATTGATGTAAAAACTGCGATATAGACCGATTATCCTCCGAAACCGATTCATTCTGGATTTAAAGACACTCAATTTATATCTATCGAGGAAGACCCACTCGGGAAGCTCGTTCCACATTTTAGCGTTGTAACGCATGATAAAAGTGGCTTAAAGCGTTTTGTTCGGATTTTTACAATATCCACCACGAATTGATATCGTTTTTTTGTGATTGTGATCGTTTCTATAGTAAAAATAAAAGATAATAATAAATATTTCCGGACATTATGACACAGCGCCATCTAGTTCCACAGAAGAGAGAAAGAAACTAACTTGGCAGCTAAAGCTTTGATGATGTTCTCCTCGCGGTGTCTGATGCACAGCTCCGAGTACTCCGCGGCCGAGGAGATGATCTCCAACAGTCCTCGGATCTTGGTCTTGTTCGTGAGTGATAAGCTGAACAGTTCTGTAACATAATATTCGTATTAGTCGATTATTTGATCATTTAGTCGATTAGATAGAAGACTGATTGATCAACGACATTCATTCGACTTATTGGGATGGTGAACTATTTGGTAGGTTAGTGGAATTTTTAATCATTATATCATCAACCGTTAGACGTCCACTGCTGGACATAGGTCTCCCCCAAGGATCACTACGACGACCGGTCCTGTGGCCCCCGCATCCAGCGGATTCCAGCGACCTTTACCAGGTCGTCGGTCTACTTTGCCGGGGACCTACCAACCATTTAAACCCTTTTATATTTTAAATGAGCTGTGGTAGCCTAGCGGTGAGACTAGTTGACTGAGATGTCAGAGATCTCTAGTACCAGCCCGGGGCACGTACCACTAACTTTTTGAAAGTTGTGTGCGTATTTATCACATGCTCAAACGGCTCAAGCTTGAAAGAATTCTCGATGGCATCTGAAGTCTGCAACCCATAGTAGGCTAGCGTGGTGGGACTATAGCCTAATCCCTCTCAATTGAGAGGAGACCCGTGCCCAGTAGTGGGACATAATGGGTTGATGATGAGATGATCATAAGGGGCCATTCAAGCATAACTTAAGCACTAAAGGCGGGTGGAGGGACAGCACATCCCAAACCACTGGAGGGATCGGGCTGAAATTTGGCTTGCAGGTAGATGTTATGACGTAGGCATCCGCTAAGAAAGGATTTTTTTTAAATCACTCCATGAGGGTAAAAAGGGGGGTGCAAAGTTAATATGAAACTTTTATTTTTTTAGTTAAATTGCACGCGGACGAAGTCGCGGGAATGAGCTAGTCAAATAATAAACGAAATAAGCACATACCTATGGTAGTGTAGTTGATGTAGTAGTAAGAGGCGATCATGCCGAGGTTGAGGGGCTGCACGTCCATGTCATCCTCGATGGCGATACACTTGGACTGCTCCAGGTCCGTCAGGGTCGTCTCCACCAGCTCCGACAGGTGGTCTGATAGATGCCTGCGGATCAACGGAAATTCAATGTCAAACAGTAGCGTAGCGTGGGGGGGGGAGGCAAAGGGGGCCATGGCCCCGGGCGGCATATGATAAGAGGCGGCATCAAGTGAAGTCTGCCAACCCGCAGTCGGCACTATATTTTTTTTTATGTTGATAAGGGGACAAACGAGCAGGCGGCTCACCTGATGGTAAGTGATGACCGCCACCCATAGACATTTGCAACACCAGAGGCTTGCAAATGCGTTGCCAAACCCCTTAGAAACCGGTCAGGTTTCTTAAAATAGGGAGTTACTGAATTGACAGCAAACGGAATTCCCATGCTATCAGAATAGTCACTCCCCCAACGAGCTCTGGTAACCTTACTCACTCGCAGAAAAACAACTATTGTTGATTCACTGCGGTGTTCTGTAAGGCGGAGGTACTTCCCCAGTCGGGCAGCGAGATTTGAGCGAGGAATCTCGCTATGCCCTACCTCCAAAAGACCCAAGTTTAAAGTTTACTTTTAACTTTACTCCGGTTTTCATCTGGTATAGGTCCCGTCACGAGTTTAGAGCTCTGGCCTTGAATGCGCAGATATCATTTTTTGGGTCCGTTTGGCGGGGGGGGCGGTGTGCGGCGGGTAAGCGGCCAGTGCCGGCGCCGTATTGGTGTATCGCCCAAAGTACATTCACGCACATATTGCTTTCGTATTTTTTCATCGACTTGACCTTTTACCTTTCAACAAGTAGTTCCAGTCGCATCCATCTACTAACTTCAACTTCCTTAATTAACGACGATTTGATGAAAGGAATAGGATTATTGCCAAATGGTTACAAATATTTTTTTTTTTTAAATATAATTGATTATAGATAGATAGCTAGAATATACTTTATTGTACACCAATAATTAAAAAACACATTACATTAATTTTATTATTGATTATGTAATATTGATTCTATAGGTATCTACAAAAATAATAAATTATTTTTATAAAATAAACCGTGGTTATATTTTATGTTTCTCTTTTAAAATACCTATATAAAACTTCTATTTCTTTTCCATTAAAAGTTACAACTCAAGTTAATCTTACTTTTCTAAAAACACTTCGTAATATAATGTGAGCACGAGTGTACGACATGCGCAAGTCTCCCCACTACTTTCGTCGAGCGCTCTAAACTCGTGACGGCACCTATACTGGTCGAAATAGTCGAGGGGTCGGTGAACTGTTTATTGCTACAGTACCTGTGCGTGACTCCCTGCAGGTTGTAGTAGTTGGGGTTCTGGGTGAGTCGCCGGTACAGGAACGTCCACGTCAGGTAGTCCACCGCGTCCTGTTTGTTCTCTATGGTCTTCGTCACGATCTCCGCGTTCATGTGATCATGTAGTCTGTGGTCGAGGTGGCTCTGGAACAAAATAGTTATTTTTATTGTTTTAAGTTAGAAAGAGTTACAGAGAAAATTGTCCATAGGTACATTAGACCCTAAGATCATGTTACTCTTAATATCTGTGAGATCAACGTGATACCCTTAAAACCCTATTATTTCCTAACATCAAGCATGAGATAGTTATACCAAAACGTAACTGAAAACGATTTTGAGTTAGAAATAAATATCTAATAGTAACTGATACATACAGAATTATAATCATTAATATCATCAATACAACCCTCACATTGCATACAATTGGATTGAATGACTTTTTCATGAAATAGACAATCAATACAGTTATATGCACTTTGAGGGCTGTTTTACTGATTTAAATGATTATAATTCTGTAACTAAATACCTATTACAGGTGCGAATCATATTTTGTTCAATGTACAGCCTGACAAATACCGGCAAATTCTAGCGGCAGGCAGTCATTGAGCAGCTTGGTGAAGGTCTTGTGATGAGCGACACAACATGTGGCCCTCTAATACCGCCCCTCCCTCCATGTTGTTTTTATGGGGTCACAGGACCCCCATAAAAACACCCCTTTCAAATCTCTAAGACTTTAAGAGCCCAGGACCTTAGAGACAGTTTCTCACTGTAGAAATTTAAGCAACAGCAAATGATGGGGCTGGTCGGCTTATACATGTCAGGGCATCCGGGTTTTATATTATAATTATTTTATTTTATTTTTTTAGTGCTAGTGGATAACTCATGCGTTTCACGTCGGACTGCATTATTCTCATATTAATATTAAATACGAACATTGTAAATATAACAAATTATTTAAAAGAGTATCTATGCAGTTTCTTGCCGGTTCTTCTCCATAAGATCTACTTTTTGGGTGTTGACATTTCGAAAGAACCTGTAATATTGGTCTACTAGAAATAAAAATATTTGAGTTTGAATTTGATGATCACCTCTAGCGGCAGGCAGTCGTTGAGCAGCTTGGTGAAGAAGGTCTTCTGGTGGGCGACGCACATGAGCACGGCCGTGGCGTGCTCGTCCTGCAGCGGCCGGCCCGCGCGCCCCACCATCTGCAGCACCGTCGTGATCGGGTACTGCTCGTACGCGTGCAGCTTGCCGTTGTAGCTGCCGATGGTAACAACAAAAAACTTTTTAACGAAACAAAACCGACTACAAAAGTTGATAATTCTGTCGAAAAAAACCGACTTTAAATGTTAGCACCACGGGGAGCTGAAGCTTTCAATCAAAAATCGTTGTCGTAAGCAAATTTTTAATCAGCTGTGGGACTCTAGTGGTGTGACATGTTCTCGAGTTCAAACCCGGGCACGCACCAATGACTTTTCCGAATGAATGTGCGTATTTATCATATGCTCAAACGGTGGAGGAAAGCATATCTCTCAAACATCCGCAGTAGGCTAGCGTAATGAACTATAGCCTAATCCCTTTCATAGGTGGGGCAGCAGACGAGGCAACGGCCCCGGGCGGCATACGAACGACCCACCCAATGGCGTAGGTTGGGGGGAGGGGGACAGAGAGGGCCATGGCCCCAGGCGGCATACGAACGACCCACCCAATGACGTAGGTTGGGGGGAGGGGGGCAGAGAGCGCCATGGCCCCAGGCGGCATACGAACCACCCACCCAATGGCGTAGGTTGGGGGGAGAGGGGCAGAGAGCGCCATGGCCCCAGGCGGCATACGAACGACCCACCCAGTGGCGTTGTGTGGGCAGCCCGGGTGGCAGACGAAAGGGGGCGTAAGAAAGCAATTTAGCGGGTGTAAGACTGACGTGTGCGTGTCGGCGATGATGACGGTGTGCAGGTGCGCGGCGAAGGCCCACGCCAGCTCGGCCGCCACCACGCACAGCTGCACGGCGCCCGACTCCACCAGCTGCTGCACCAGCCGCCGGTCGCCCGCCGCCACGCCCTCGTGCAGGTACGCCACGCCGGCGGCCAGCGTCTCCTTCAGCATCTGTAACAAACATTATTATAATGTACCATCGGGTTACTGACATCATCATCATCAACCTACTAACGTCCCACTGCTGGGCACGGGTCTCCTCTCATTTGAGAGAGATCACAGACCACGCTAGCCTACTGCGGGCTGACGAACTTCACATGCCATCGAGACAAATCTCTCTAACATGCAGGTTTCCTCACGATGTTTTCATTTACCGCTTGAGGAATGGCTGCAGCATAGCATGTCAGGACTGACTTCAAGAAGCTGTCGGGGCTGGAGAAGCGTGACCAAATGCGTACCTTGTCTTGCACCCGCTTGAGAACGGCTATAATATGTCAGGACTGACTTCAAGAATCTGTCGGGGCTGGAGAACCGTGACAAAATGCGTACCTTGTCTTGCTTCCGCTTGAGAACGGCTATAATATGTCAGGACTGACTTCTAGAACCTATTGGGTGTGGAGAGGCGTGACAAAATGCGTACCTTGTCTTGCTTCCGCTTGAAGAACGGCTGCAGCATGTCGAGACTGAGTTCAAGAAGCTGTGGGGGCTGGAGTACGGCGACTAACTGCGTACCTTGTCCTGCACCCGCTTGAGGAAGGGCTGCAGCATGTCGGGGCGCGCGCGCAGGAAGCGCGTGGGCGTGCTGTGGGCGGCGGCCAGCGCCAGCAGGTCGGCGGCCAGCAGGCGCGCGTGGCGGCGCGAGGCCACGAACACGGCGGCCGGCCGCGCGCCCGCGTGCCGCACCACGGCGTTGTAGATCGGCTTCGTCATCGCCGCCAGCCGCGACGCCGCGTGCGAGATGTTGAAGCCCTGGGGGACGCCGCGGGTATGAACATACTACGATACCGGATTTAGAGGTCTGTGGAGGCCTCGGCGCAACAAACGAGTTGTTTCAATTATAAAGGTTCCGTACCTCAAGAGGAAAAAGCAGAACCCTTATAAGATCACTTTGTTGTCCGTCTGTCTGTCTGTCTGTCTGTCAAGACCCTTAATTTGTTCCGAAATCTGTATTGTGCGGCCCCTTTTAAATATACAAGGTGTGAATACTGTATCTTCTACTTTAATCTACGCTAATGTTGTGCATGTCTGTAATTGACGTAAACACTAGTGTATATACTTTTCTTTAAAATATTAATGTTTGTGTTTATGTTGTTAATGTGTCTTAAATAAATAAATAAAAAAGTGTCCGATAATGAATTGATAACCTTGAAATGAATTATAATAGAACAAATGGCCGTTCAGAAAAAAATACAAAATAAAATAAAAACCAATGGTACCAAAGATACGACTGTTTAAAAAATATCGATGTTTTTTTTACCTTATTTTAAATTATTGTACACCACGATAAAAAATTAATGAATTCTATCGGTTTTTTATTGTTATAGCAATTTATGATAACTTAGGTGATAGATAAGCAATAAATAGTAAGACTGTTATTTTACAGCTTTTAAAAAAACCAAGTTGAATATTATTTGTTGAAGGGGAAAATTTGTGAAAAATATTTATTTTGACAAACGTTAAGGTGGAAGCTCCACGGTAGCCCGCGAAATTCAAATTTTCGTACGTTTTTTACAATTTGCCAGTCACTCAACACTCAAGCGTCCAAGCCGCGCGGGCGTCTATCGCCTCACTTGTCCGCGCATGAAATATCACTTACTCTTGTACGATCGCGCCAGACCCACTCAACAAAAACGATTGCTGCTGAAAAACTGCTATAGCTATGTTCGAATAAAAAATACTCACGGAAAGCTCAAAAAGTCTAGAATTTAATTTGATTACAATTAAATTACTCTGAGTAATAATAAAGGATGAAAATTAAGTTTAAAGATGGGGAAATCAAAAAAAAAAAACGATGATCGCGTAGTGATCATGAAACTTTTCCACCAAAATTATTCTATGTAACCGTTATGAAATCGTCGTAACAATACATATTTCGTAAAGAAAATATCTTCACGTTTATTTTGATATACAATAACAATAGAAATAAGATATAAAAACGGATAACTTTCCACATTTTGCTTGGAGCTCCACACACAATAATCTTTAATTGCCAAAAAAAACGAACTGTCACTTTCTTATTTTTTTTTTCTAAATATTTTGTTACTACTGCACCGATTAAATTCACTCTCATGGATGACAAATTTTATATAGCGCCATCTAGTAATTTTATACCGTACGAGTATTAGCTGAGTTTAGCGCTGTACACGATTAAACTGAACGATTTCGTTCGGTGACTGTGCTCACCTGGGACAGGATAGGCAAGAGTTTTTTTTGGGACTGTAGTACACATGGACACTTGAGTGGGTAAGAAGATTATAATTATAATATAGATGAATCATCTTGTCTTACCTGTATATGCAGTTGTAGGGGCTGCGGCCGGACGCTTGGATGGAAGTTGAAGGAGCAGTTGGCGTTGCAGCCGAGCCACTGGGAGACGTCCCGAGCGTCCGCCAGAGGAAGGGAGAGAGCCACTATGCGGATCTGACGACCTGGGAGAAAACATACGGTGTTGGATAGAGATGAGAGATCTGATATGGGTACCGCGAGATAATTTTGTCGTGGTTTCAGCTTGGCGAGATATAGGTGATAAACGAGATAATCTACGCCAGCGTACTGCGGATTGGCAGACTTCACATGCCATCGAGACAAATTTCTCAAATACGCAGGTTTCCTCACGATGTTTTCCTTCACTGTTTGAGCATTGGATAAATACGCACATAACTTCCGAAAAGTCAGTGGTATGCCTTGGGTTGTGCCTTGAAGTCGATTTTGTTTGTTGAAGTCGGTTGAAAAATAAATGAAATCCGTCAACTCACCAATCTGTGAGGATATGTATCTCATTCTTGAGCACACGACTTCGAGCACAGGGCCTTCTTCTCCGCCGAGGAGTTGAAGAGCATCCACGATGAACAAAGACACGCTCTGGACACTCTTGCGGACTTTCCATCTGTGGGGAAAAAGAAAAATGGTTTAATTTAATCGCACTAGAATAGGGTTGCCATGCGTTCCGATACGCCCGGGACTTATCCCGGGCGTATCGTGTGTAGTATGGTGTAGTATGGTGTAGTATGGTGTAGTATGGTGTAGTATGGTGTAGTATGGTGTAGTATGGTGTCCCGGCCGATAAGCAAATTGTCCCGGATACAAAATTTTAAACCCGAACCTAAATAAATTGTAATGCTAATGTAATAACATGATACTTTTTACACTTACGCGAATATTAAAAATTGAAATAAAACAACTTTTTACGAATTTTGTCGCGGTATATTGATATCATTTTAACCCGACGTTTCGGATCCTTTACAGCATCCATGGTCACGGGCCGACTGAGATGTTGGTCGTCTTGAAGTTATAATTACTAACAGCTACCTTACATTTTCAATTATTATTGACAATCCGATTTACACAGAACGAGCTCAATGTGTCGTTCGGTCGTGCAGTTTTGTTCTTGGATTTAGATTTTATAGAATCTAAGATGGGGTTCCAAGCAGGTGGTAATACCCAGCCATCTTCTCTATTGAAATTTGGGTGTTTTTAATGCGATAAAATCCGTAAAACGTAGTTTTATTTCAACATGATATTTAATGAAATATGTTAGTTAAATGTAAGTCCGAATGTCGAAGGACAATTATAAGTTACTAGCTGACCCAGCAAACGTTGTTTTGCCACATTATAGGGGTTGGTGGACTACCCCTAACTTTTAGGGGGATGAAAAATAGATGTTGGCCGATTCTCATAGATACCGGATAAGCACAAAAAATTTCATCAAAATCGGTCAAGCCGTTTCGGAGGAGTATGGCAACGAAAACTGTGACACGAGAATTTTATATATTAGATTTACTTTGTGTTTAAATTTGTCTTGAATACTTTGCTTGACTCCTGAAAAATGACCTACGCCTATGCCTTTGCGTTTATTTATAACATAAGTTTTGAAGTTATGGAAGGGAAAAAATACTTATATCTGAGTATATAACTCACCTTCTAGAGAGTATGTCCCATTTGTCAGCTGTCGTGATGATAATCTGTCCCTTGTTCAACAATTTGTGATCTGTGGCTGTTTCACCCGTCAGTTGTACTACCTGTAAACAAAAATATATTTGAACATTCAATGTATAGGTATGTTTTTAGGTCCCATATAATTAGACCACTGGATTGGAGCAGTGGCTGAGCGATTAGCTTGTACTTGACGGGTTGCCCGCACAAAGCAAATATTTGTACAGTCTTAGGGTAGTTGTTCCGGGTTTGGAACTTTGGTGTATGTAAATATTTGTGTTTTTAAACGAATTCACGATACAAGCGAAAATCTTAGTTGGAGGCAATGTATTATTTCTCTTTTTTTGTCAGCCTTTATCATCCCACTGTAGGGCAAATGCCTCCCTAATAATACGTCAGCCATCGTGTAGCTCAACCATTATTGAGGGAGCTCCACGACCCGACGCACGTCGATGTAAGATTAGTGGGACATTTGCGTAATATGCAGTTAAAGAAAAAAATCTGTACTATATACCTTCAAATTGAACCGTGTACCGAACTTATGATAACAATCAGCGAAGACGATGTCCGCCAGCGCGTCTTTGGGCAGCAAGTAGACGGCGCGACCGGCCTGGTTGGTGGACAGCATCCGCAGCAGCGCCAGCTCCGCTATCACCGACTTGCCGGAGCCCGACGGCGCTCCGACGAACACGTTGTCGTCCGAATTGTACACGGCGTTGAACACCTGCGGAAATGGAGAGGGAAATTCAGTTATTACTACCTGCCTCCCGTGGCTTTGCCCGCATGGTATATAAATAAATAGTACTCTATGTGTTAATCCAGTCCAGCGGTAGTTAACACTGCTTGCTGTGCTATGGGTCCCGGGTTCGAATCCTGGTAGGTACAAATGTTTGTGTGATGAGCATAAACATTTGTATCCGAGTCATTGATGTATCTATGTATAATTTGTATGTATTTACAAAAAAAAAAAAAAGTATATATGTAGTATATCAACCAACTAGTACCGTAACACAAGCCTCGTTGCTTAGCTCGGAACTAGGTGGCGCTGTGTGCTATGTCCAGGTTTTTTTTTTATATTTATTTATTTATATTTACATACATACACTCACGCCTTTTTTCCATGGTGGTAGGCAGAAACTACAGAATGCCACGCGCTACAATCCCTGCATACCACTTTTGCTTCGTCCACATACTCCACATTCATACATCTCGTCATGCACGCGCGCCGGTTACGAGTACTGCACGTTTGTGAAGGAGTTCACCAATTAGGTCGGTGTATGTCCTTCTAGGGCGCTCCCTCCCGGCGTTTCCATTGACATCCGCCTTATAAATTCCTTTCGTCAATCGCCTACCATTCATCCTTTCAACATGCCCAAACCATCTTAGTACATTCTTCTCAATTTTTGTCACTACGTCGTCTTTCAAACCACAACGGTTACTTATCACATAATTTCTCAATGTATCATTCAAAGTTGCACCACACATACTTCTCAAAGAACGCATTTCCACGGCATTAATTCTGCTTTCATGCCTTTTCTGCCATACCCAACTTTCACATTTATATTTATTTAATGTTTATAGATATGATACCTGAGTCTGCACAGGATTGAACTGGGGGAACGTCTCGTTGTAGAGCTCCTCGTATTTGGGATTCCGTAGCGCCGATATTGGCAACGGCTGCAAGTCCAGCAGTTCCGTGGGAGGCAGGTTCTTCTCCGGCAGGATGAGGTGGCGGAAGGAGACAGGCAGCTGGGTCTCTGCTGCTATCCATCTGGAGTAAGAAGGGATTTGAATATCAGTCAGTGTAACAGCAGTAGGTCTCTTCAAACTTATAATATCTATTGGGATTAGAATATGCTTCTGTTTAAATGAGTAAGACTTCTTCTTAAGGATTCGTTTATTGAAGTGAAACAATATGCAGACATACGTTCCAGTGTTTTCTATTTTCTTCTTTTTCTTTTTATATGTAAAACCTTCTTGTGCATTTACAAAAAGTATCTTATTAAATTTATATATTTAATAATATCAACTAAGGCTCGACCGAGATCTCAGTCTCGGTCTCGGCATTCTCGGCTACAAATCCAGCCGAGAAATCTGTCTCGGATCTCGGCTAATAGCCAAGATTCTCGGTCATGGCCGATGGTCAGGGCACGGATCACTGACTTTAAGAATACTATAAGATAAAAATGATTATACTCTTTATTGGGAGACCAGTCATAAACAATACTTCAAAGGATAATTCTGTCAAAAAAAACGACTTCAAATGTCAGAAGTTGACCAAATTGAAATCGGACCAAATGGGAAGCACCAGCGTTCAAATATAAATTAAAAAATAACAATCAACGAAATCGGTTCAGCCAATCGAAAGTTATAAAAAAAATACAGTCGAATTGAGAACGTCCTATATACAAAAATACATATATATATATATATATATATATAGGTATATATATTATATAAACACATTACATAAAATATTATAACATTAACATTAAATAAACAAATACTTGTATATAGAATAAAATAGCCCTCTTCCTCTCTCCTAAAATGTTTTTACTTTGCTGTGCCCGACAGGGTCCATGATGATCTGTTTTTAATTTAAGTCCATCTGTAAAATTACCATGGAATGCAATAAAAAATTGAGTATTGAGTCCTCGTTTTTGAAGCCGGTTAAAAAAATCTTAACATGAATACATGGGGGTGAACCAGTCGCCGTAGCGATCCTTGGGGGAGACATATGTCCAGCAGTGGACGTTTAACGGTCGATACGATGACGGATACATGATCACACATATCTAAGTCATTCTTCACACTACAAAAATGTCATTTTGACATGACTTTTATTACGTTACCTGTCAGAAACGACCCTGAGGAAGTACTGGGGTGGCAGTGGCTCGAAGACCGGCACGAAGAGTTTGACGTGGTGCTCGTCCTTGCAGTACTTCTCCTTCAGCAGGAAATACTCGTGATGGAGCACCACCTCCGAGTCCACGTCTTCAACCAGGATCCAGAAAGCTTCCGACTGGCCGTGGACCTGAGGAATAGATAAGTTGAGTCATTTTTTTTAACTGCCTTGTTGGTCTAGTGGTTGTACAGTGCGACTGCCGAACAAGAGGTCCTGGGTTCGACTCCCAAGTCGCGCAGAGTGTTATTGGGTTTTTCTGTGAAAATTCTCATTAGCAGCTCGGAGTTTGGATTCGGGACCGATTATTAGCAATAGGATCGCCCCCCATTACATGGGACCTAAAACATACCGGCAAAATGTGGGTGTACATTAGTACGCCCCCATTTTGCGGGTATGTTTTAGGTCCTAATATTGAATAAATACCAACACTTACCTTTTCATCCCAGTGGAAGTCAGGAGTGATGGTGAGCTCCACACGGAGCGTAGACCTGGTGATGGGCTGAATGTGGGTCGCCAGCTCCAACTTAGGGAACTGGTGGACGTATTTGTGGATCATCTTGCCCAGCTTGGGGGCTCGGACGAGCTCCCCAATCTCGTTGGGCCCCAACTCGTAGAGTTTCTCCCAGGGGAAGTTTTTCTTTTCGAGTTTTTTTATGACCTGGACAGGAGATGTTGGAGATTAGGAGATGGAGCAGCTAATAATACTACACAGTATAAATTATAGTCATACAGTACGACATACAATGCCGACCCAATTAGTCCAGCGGTAGTAAACACTGCCTTCTGTGCTATGGGTCCCGGTAGGGACAAATGTTTGTGTGATGAGCATCAACATTTGTATCCAAGTCATGGATGTTTCTATGTATAAAAAAGTATATATGTAGTATATCAACCAACTAGTATCCGCAACACAAGCCTCTTTGCTTAGCTCGGAACTAGATGGGGCTGTGTTATAATGTACATCCATGACTCTGAAACAAATGTTGATGCTCATCACACAAACATTTGTCCCTACCAGGATTCGAACGCAAGACACAGCACAGCAGGCAGCGTTAACTACCGCTGGACTAATTGGGTCGTCAAGATGTCTGGCGAGTTAGTAATTATAACTTTAAGACAACCAACACCTCAGTCGGCCCGTGACCATGGATGCTATAAAGGATCCGAAACGTCGGTTTAAAATAATATCAATATACCGCGATAAAATCCGTAAAAAGTAGTTTTATCTCAATGTCTGATTAATATTCGCGTAAGTGTATGAAATATTAAAGTTGTCACCTCTTCTGGCATCTTCCTGAACTGTCTGAGTGGCGACATCGACTGCCACATCCTCCGATCCACCATCTTACATAGCGCCAAAGTCTTGTCCACCAACTGAGCCCAACCTGAAAAGCAAATGGGTACTATATTAGCAAGACTTTATTTTTATGGTGATAAGGGGGCAAACGAGCAGGCGGCTCACCTGATGGTAAGTGATGACCGCCGCCCATGGACATTTGCAATACCAGAAGGTTTACATATGCCACTACAGAAACCGTTAAGGTTTCTTAAAATAGGGTATTACTAAACTGACAGCAAAGGAATACCCATGCTGTCAAAATAGTCACTCCCCAACGAGCTCTGGTAACCTTACTCACTCGCAGAAAGACAACTATTGTTGTTTCACTCCGGTCTTCTGTAAGGCGGAGGTACTTCCCCAGTCAAGCAGCGAGATTTGAGAGAGGAATCTCACTATGCCCTACGTCTCGAAATATATAGTATATAGTAATTTCTAACCCTACCGCAAATCCATAAAAAGTAGTTTTATTTAATGTTTAGCATTGAATATGGAAATAATGAGTAGTTTACTCTTTATGGATTTTTTCAAAATTCGTAATTTTATAAACATGAAGGCGTGTCTGTCTATCCGTTACCTCTACACGCTTTAACCGCTGAACCGATTTAGATAAAAATTGGTATGGAGATAGTTTGACTCCCGGGGACGGATATAGGATAATTTTTATCCCAAAAATAATTATTTAATGGTAGCCATATCATTAAGAAATGATCGATAAATTGTTAAAAGAGAATTCAACTTTTCGTAAGAAATAGATAAAAGATTGATTAAAAAGCAGATTGGAAAAAGAACTACTACACAAATTACCGACCTTTCTTACCAACTAAAGTTGACAACGTGTGTGCGTGTGTAAATTTTTGTGTGAGTGTGTGTGTATGTGTGTCTGAGTGGGTGTTTGAGTGCGTGTTTGATTGCGTGTCTGAGTGCGTGTGTGTGAATGTTCGAGTGAGTGAGTGCGAGCATGCTCTCAGTCTTTAATAATATTTTTTCCCTAACCTCTATGCAGTACGATCTCAAATATGGCGCGCAGCAGTCGGCAGGCGGACTGCGTGACGTACACCATGTCGGCCATCAGCGCGAACCCCTCCAGCTTCAGCTGGGAGATGTACGCCTGCAGGAGCACGTTGATCTTCGCCGACGGCTCCTCTATACTTTCCTTGATCGGTATCGGCACCTGGGTTAGAACGTGTGTGGTTAGGAGTGTTGAAATAAATAAATAATAAATAAATATTCCTGGACATTATGACACACAGCGCCACGTAGTTTCGAGCTAAGCAACGAGGCTTGTGTTACGGATACTAGTTGGTTGATATACTATAGGTGCCGTCACGAGTTTAGAGCGCTGGACGAAAGTAGTGGGGAGACTTGCGCATGTCGTACACTCGTGCTCACATTATATTACGAAGTGTTTTTAGAAAAGTTAAATTAACTTGAGTTGTCACTTGTAATGGAAAAGAAAAATAAGTTTTATATAGGTATTTTAAAAGAGAAAAATAAAATATAACCACGGTTTATTTTATAAAAATAATAATTTATATTTTTTTATATATACGTATAGAATCAATATTACATAATCAATAATAAAATTAATGTAATGTGTATTTTAATTATTGGTGTACAATAAAGTATATTCTATCTATTTATCTACATATAATCAAATAATCAATTATATTTAAAAAAAAACTTAAATTCTAATCGTTTGGCAATAATCCTATTCCTTCCATCAAATCGTCGTTAAATAAGGAAGTCGAAGAATATAGATGGATGCGACTGGAACTACTTATTGAAAGGTAAAAGGTTAAGACGATGAAAAAATACGAAAGCAATATGTGCGTGAATGTACTTTGGGCGATACACCGTATTGGTGTATCGCCGGCACTGGCCGCTTCACCCTCCGCACACCGCCCCCCCCGCCAAACGGACCCAAAAACTGATATCTGCGCATTCAAGGCCAGCGCTCTAAACTCGTGACGGCACCTATACATATATAGTACATATTTTTTTGTAAATATATATCTCGGTTAATCCGAATGATCGCAAATCCGTATAACTGAGGGTCATTTAATCGATTCTCCACCATAAATAAGCAGATAGATGAGAAACGTTACGGCGCGTTACATGGGCGGGAAGGGGGACAAAAATCTCCAAAAAAATGCGTTAAGTAATACTTGAATGCTACCTTTAAAGAAGTTTTTAACCAAAATAGTAGGAGGTTTTCAATTCAACTGTTCATAACTTTCGACTGGGCGAACCGATTTTGATAATTATTTTTTATTTGAAACCTGGTGCTTCCCGTGTGGTCAAGTGTGTTCAATTTGGTCCAGTTCTGACCTTGAAGTCGGTTTTTTTTCGACAGAATTTTATTTTCTGAATAAACTCACCCTTTCCATGAGCTTACACAGCTCCAGCTTCTCCTCCTCCCTCACGGCGATATGCTTGAACTCGGCAGAGAGAGAGAACACGCGGAACAGCTCGATCTCTCCTAGCGTCGGCTTCAGGAGCTGCGCGTAGCACTGCATCGTCTCATACGTGCAGTAGAAGTGGGACGCGATGCGGCCCAACTCCGTCGGCTGGAAGTGGCCGGATTTGCGCTCGTATCTTATCAGGCCGGCTCTGGGGAGATACGTCAGGTATTATTATTATTATATACTAGCTTATATATATTATAAATCCTTCAAAAAGGTCAGGTCCGTAGTACTCGTAACCGGCGCACGTGTATGACAAGATGTATGAATGTGGACGAGGCAAAAGTGGTATGCAGGGACCGTAGCGCGTGGCCTACCCCCAGTAGTTTCTGCCTACCCCCATGGGAAAAAGCCGTGAGTGTATGTATGTATGTATACTAGCGGCCCGTCTCGGCCTCGCACGGGTGGACATTTATCTTTTAAACTTCATCTATGCTCCGCTCCTATTAGTTCCAGTGTGATGTTCTTTTAGCCTTATAACGTTCCTCGATAAATGGACTATTCAACACAAAAATATTTTTTCAATCCCAACCAGTAGTTCCTGAGATTATCGCATTCAAACAAACAAACAAACAAACTCTTCAGCTTAAAATAAGTATAGTATAAAGTTCAAAAGGTTGGTAAATCAGCATAATTTAGGTTTTCGGTCGTAAGTGCGACTTTTGAGCAAGTGGCCTGGGATTCAATTCTCAAGTTGTGCAAAGTGTTATTGTTATTTATATAAACAATTGAGTAGCAGTTTGGAGTTTGGATTCGTGGCCGGTTGAGAGCAGTGCCGGATTTATATTTTTTATGAGTGTAGGCCACTTGATATCCGCCGCCCCATGCACTAAACACTAAAGTTAAATTCCTCTGAAATCTGCCGCCCCTAGGACGCTGCCGCCCCTAGGCCGCGGCCTATACGGCCTATTGACAAATCCAGGACTGGTTGAGAGCAATAGGTCGCTTATCTGTTTGCCTGGTTGTCCGACACCTCTGCCTAACCCTTTTGGGACGACAGGCGTGATGGTATACGCGTATGGAAGGAATTACTCACTTGTCCAGCAAACTGGCAGCCGTATGCACGAGGTCAGCTCGGTGCAGTTCCAGCAGGGAGTCTTCTTGGAACTTCTCCTGCGTGATGCCATATAGGGCGGGCTGGCGGAGCATGCGGATGTAGAGGTATGTGTAGCCTGGGAGAAGAATTGTATACTGTATTGTGACGTTCACACCCCCAATTTAATTGTAAAATAATAATAAATATTTTAATTAATATATTTTAATTAGTTCCGAGCTAAGCAACGAGGCTTGTGTTACGGATACTAGATAGTTGATATACTACATATATACTTTGTTTTAGTAAATACATACATATTATACATAGAAACATCCATGCCTCGGATACAAATGTTCATGCTTATCGCACAAACATTTGTCCCTACCGGGATTCGAACCCGGGACCATAGCACAGATGGCAGTGTTAACTACCGCTGGACTAATTGGGGTTGTCGAATGGTTAAAAAAGGGCTTAACAATCGCGTTTGCTGTATGGGAGTCCCCCTTAAATATATATTTTATTTTGTTTGATTATTCGCTGTTAGGAGCTGTGGTAGCCTAGTGGTGTGACCGGTGGACTGACATGTCAAAGGTCTTGAATTCGAACCCGAGGCACGCACCACTGACCTTTCGAAAGGTATGTGCGTATTTATCACATGCTCAAACGGTGAAGGAAAACATCGTGAGGAAACCTGCATGCTTGAGATATTAGTCTCGATGGCATGTGAAGTCTGCTAACCCGCAGTAGGCTAGCGTGGTGGACTATAGCCTAATCCCTCTCAAATGAGAGGAGACCCGTGCCCAGCAGTGGGACGTTAATGGGTTGATCATGATGATTTGTTGTTATAGCGGCAACAGAAATACATAATTTGAGAAAATTTCAACTGTCTGCAGCTCTTTAGGTACATCCTAGTGACAGACGGACGGACAGACAGCGAAGTCTCAGTAATAGTGTCCCGTTTTTTCCTTTGGGTACGGAACCCTAAGAAACCAACATTATAAAAAATCCACTCACCCAACCACGTGACCGCGTCTCGGACGCTCTGGATGGAGCCCAGCACGATCTCCGCGTTCAGCATGTCAGGCAGCTTGCTGACCAGCTGGGATTCTATCGGCAGCTGCTGGTTGAGGAGTGACAAATAATACTGGAGCTCCGAATGGTTAGTTATCAGGATGCCTGTGGATTAAAGAAAATTGGTTGTCTGTAGAGTCGGTTTACGAATGATAATTTTACGTGATAACAAGCTGAACGCTTAGACCGATCATGCCTCTCTATCGCTTGTTCCGCGCTCTCGCTTGCACGCTCGGCTCAGGCGGAACGTGACAATTTTTTGTACGTACAGCCGGCGTTCATTGATGCATAAGACGTGATCACGTCAATCAATATAATAAACACGGTGTTTGTCGCTGAACTCCTCCGAAACGGCTAGACGGATTATTATGAATTTTTGTATGTATATTTGGTAGAACTGAGAATCGGTCGTAGGCTATTTTTTACACCACTAGTTGATAAGGATGTCCCTGAACAGACATTTTTTTTATATTTTTTTTATTGTTGTATTTCTTTAATTATTTTCTCTCGTTTGCTGGGTCAGCTAGTATGTATATAAATATGTCAGAGCATTGGTTGACATACTATGTTACTTGTTTGAAAATTTATTTTGAAGTAAACCTTTTTCGATGATAGTCAAGAGAATTAAATTATCCAACTGGCAACACTATGCGAATACTCTAGCAACATTGCATCGGTCTGATCCCTGATTAAGCTACAGTTGTATAGTTTGGATTAGGCTTGAAATACAAATGAGAGGAGACGCGTGCCCAGCAGTGGGATAATAACTACACAAGCCTACAGGTTACCTTCTCCCTTAGTGTCGTACTGGGGCCTGCCGGCGCGGCCCAGCATCTGCAGCACGTCGAGCGCGCCCAGCTCGGTCCAGCGGCCGCGCTCGGGCGAGTACACCTGCGTGCCCTTCACTATGATCACAATAACTACACAAGCCTACAGGTTACCTTCTCCCTTAGTGTCGTACTGGGGCCTGCCGGCGCGGCCCAGCATCTGCAGCACGTCGAGCGCGCCCAGCTCGGTCCAGCGGCCGCGCTCGGGCGAGTACACCTGCGTGCCCTTCACTATGATCACAATAACTACACAAGCCTACAGGTTACCTTCTCCCTTAGTGTCGTACTGGGGCCTGCCGGCGCGGCCCAGCATCTGCAGCACGTCGAGCGCGCCCAGCTCGGTCCAGCGGCCGCGCTCGGGCGAGTACACCTGCGTGCCCTTCACTATGACGGTGTGGGCCGGTAGATTCACTCCCCACGCTAACGTGGCCGTCGATACCAGCACCTGGAGATTACAATTTTCAATTATTAAATCGATTATATTTCGATTATTAAATCGATTATATTTTGATTATTATTTTTTTATACCGCTAGGGCGGCAAACAAGCTTACGGCCCACCTGAGGTAAGCGGTTACTGTAGTAGCCATAGACGTTAGCAACACCAGAGATATCACTCGCGCGTTGCCAACCCTGTAGAATCCTTTTAGGTGTAGGGGACCATATTACTAAACTGACAGCAAACGGAATTCCCATGCTGTCAGAATAGTCACTCCGCTAACGAGCTCTAGTAACCTTACTACTCACAGATAAAATCTCGCTATGCCCTACCTCTCTTAAAAGGATTAAAAGGATCTCTGATGCGGTAACGCATTTCTCAATACTCAATACTCAATACATTTATTGCACTCCACAAGTTATATAGATGTTACAATACAATTATAAGAAACATGTGTGGGCCTTGTCGGGCACGGCAAATGTAGGAGAGAGGATGAAGTCTTACTCCCCTTTTTAACTTTGTATCATTTTATATAATGACACAATATGTATAAGTATATTATTTATTATATTATACATTTTTATTTAATTATTTATAGTTTTTTACATGTAAAGCAATTTGCAAGCCCTCTAGTGTTGTAGATGTCCATGGGCGGCGGTAATCACTTATCATCAGGTAAACCTCCTACCCATTTGCCCCCTTTTTAACATAAAAAGGGGGGTAATACTATACACTACTTAACTATAGTCATTTTTAAATACTAAGACTACATAAATCTGACCTGTATATGCCTGTCGGCGAACAGATCTTCGACTAGCGTCCTGTCGACCCTGCTCATGCCGGCGTGATGTATCGCGAAGCCGTACGGCAGCAGCTCCCGCAGTTCCGGGTTCTTCACCTGTTCAGCCTCCGTGCGGAGCACCTCCATACTAGCTGACCCTTCCCTGGTAATAAGGATGAAGAAATAAGAATCATTAATCATGAAGAAATATAAATCATTGAATTCACTACGTCCTGCATACATCCAAGGGCGGATCCAGACCCAGGAACTGGGTTAGTCGACCAGAAAATAGACTTTATATTACAAATATCGCTGTTATTACCAGATAACTGACCAATTTGACCCCCTAGACCCCCGCCCAAATTAGTGGGGCGTTACTATGTGATAAATATAAGCTATCCACTTCCCTCCGTGTCAAGCAAGAGACAGAATAAGAGTTTATATGTCATTGATATACGTATGCTGTGTGTGTCGAGCGTACTACAAGCAAATGAGTACACGAGCAAGTGAGTGCGCAGCCGAGTGCTTCATTCTCAACGGGGGTCCCCCAACCGACATTTTTTTTATTTTCTAAATACATATCATACATAGAAATACCTATCTTTAACTCAGGTCAGGTCAAATCCAGGACCCTTACCACAGAATGCAGCCTTAAACACCACTGCGCTAATATAATGATGATGATGGGTGCTCACATCATCATAGTCTGGTGATCAGTGGTAACTTACCTGAGGAACTGCCCAAGTGTATCTTTTTCTAGGCACATATCTCGGATAGCGCGCGCCGTCTTGCCTGTTTCTTTACGCGAGTGAACGAACACCAAGATCTGTGAATGAATTGAATGAACCAGTGAGTAGAAGTATTGTTTTTTTTTTAAATTTATATGTAAATGGGGAAAGATCATAACAGTAAATCAATGCAGTTATGTGCACTTTGAGGGCTGTTTTATTGATGTAAATGATTATAATTCTGTAACTAAATACCTATTACAGGCGCGAATCATATTTTGTTTAATGTTCAGTCTGACAATGGCCGGCAAATTGCAAAAAACGTCCGAAAATTTGAATTTCGCGGGCTACCGTGAAGCTTCCACCTTAACGAATTTTTTTAAATATATCAATGTTACCTGATTCCTCCCAGCGTGTTCCATGGTCTTCTCGTAAACGATGTCGTTCATAACTTGGAACCGTTTCAATGCTTTCTTCTCTGTCACACCAATGTACTGCTGTTCTAACGCGACCGGTCTGAAAATGTAATGTTAAATAAATAAATATATCTGGAAACTAACGCTCCGTACCGGTTTCGCACGGGTGGACATATATTTTTAAAACATTCACCCTTGCTATATAAAATTGCGTAGCGTATAAATACTTGGCCCTTATGGTTTAAGGTGGAAGCTCCACGCTAGCCCGCGAAATTCAAATTTTCGTACGTTTTTTATTATAATTCTGTAACTAAATACCTATTACAGGCGCGAATCATATTTTGTTCAATGTACAGCCTGACAATGACCGGCAAATTGCAAAAAACGTACGAAAATTTGAATTTCGCGGGCTAGCGTGGAGCTTCCACCTTAAACCATAAGGGCCAAGTATTTATACGCTACGCAATTTTATTATTAAATTCAAATTTTGGAGCGTGGAGCTTCTAACTTAAGAAACATGATTCACTTCGTTTCAAAAATTTAAGGACTCGTTACCGGCGCGCATGCATGACAAAATATATGAATGCGGACGAGGCAAAAGTGGTATGCAGGGATCCTAGCGCGTGCTATAATGAAGGGATCGTGGCTTTCTGTAGCTTCTGCCTACCCTCATGGGAAAAGTAAAAACACTAGGAACCGCTGAAGGGGGGAAATTTTCGTAAGCTGTCTTTTTGTTGTCGACGTTCAAAAAGAGCCAATTAAATTCAGCCTAATTTGAATAAATTATATTTTGACTTTAATTTTGGAAAAAGGCGTGAGTGTATGTATGTAGTTGACTTACCTGAATGAGTTATCGAAGTAAAACAGCCCATGTTCGGGCCGCACTCTCAAGAACGCGGCCACGTCCGTGTAGTTAGGTAATGTGGCGGACAGACCGACCAAACGGACCTGTCACAGAGAGTTATTTATATATTAGTTTAAGAAAAACACCTTATGTATAACTATACATAAACTGTTTACACACTGCATGAATTGGGAATTGTATTTAAGACCTTTTGCTCAGCCATCGCACTCGCAACAAACAGACTTATTTTTTTATATAAGCACCGTTTATATTTTTATATGTATTAAGTAAAAAGCTATTAATTTGAAATTACAAACGGACACTTCAATTTTGTTTATTTATCTAGTTAGTACTTGAAAAACATATCGACAAACTGTGGACATACCTACATTTAAGAACACGAAGTAAATTAATAATATATCTGGACTATATGATACAGCGCCATCTAGTTCCGAACTAAGCAACGGAGCTTGTGTTACGGACACTAGTTGGTGTCATAATGTCCAGGATTTTTTTTTGGAAGTAAAGGGGCGAACGGGCAGGATGCTCACCTGATGGTAAGTGATCACCGCCGCTCATGGACACCTGCAACGCCAGAGGACGTACGAATGCGTTGCCGGCCTTTCAGTAAAGAATATTATGCTCTAAATCTATATTTACTGCCTCGTTGTTCTTGTGGTCGTACAGTGCGACTGCCGAGCAAGAGGTCTTGGGTTCGATTCCCAGGTCGAGCAGTGTTATTGGGTTTTTCTATGAAATTCTCAGCAGTAGCTCGGAGTTTGGATTCGTGCTCGGTTAACGGTAATAGGCTCGCCCCCTATTACATGAGACCTAAAACATACCGGCGAAACGTGGGTGCATATTCTATACACTTCTGCCTAACCCTTCGGAGACGACAGGCGTGATGGTATGTATGTATGCATCTATATTTACCTCTTCCTGCGTCTGCTCCACAGTCCTCAGGGTCCTGGCGACGAGAGCCTCCAGAACTGGTCCTCGCTCGTCGTGGAGGAGATGGACCTCGTCTATGATGATCAGCCTCACCAGATTGGTGAAAGAGCGCTCGCCACCTGATAATTGCATCATTGTAAAAATTAAAAACACGTATTCAATACTGTCTTTTGAAAAAAAAAAGGGTACACTCTAACGACCCTGTGCTGGACGCACACTGCTATTGCTGGAATTACTTTGCTTCAATAAAACACTCGAAAAATAATTGTAGAAAATATCATCATCATCAACCCATTATTGTCCCACTGCTGGGTACGGGTCTCCTCTCAATTGAGACGGATTAGACTATAGTCCACCATGCTAGCCTATTGCGGGTTGGCAGACTACACATGCCGTTGATGCCGTCAATGTTGATGTTTTCCTTCACTGTTTGAGCATGTGATAAATACGCGTACATGTGATATTTTCACCACCCTTATTCCCCTTTTAAGGGATGATTTACGGGATCCTATGTCCTTCCCCGGAACTCAAACTATCTCTATACCAAATTTCATCTAAATCCGTTGAGCGGTTATAGCGTGAAGAGGTAACAGACAGACAGACAGACACCCTTTCCCATTTATAATATTAAGTATGGATAGTAAGTATAGATTACAAAGTTACCTTTTCTCGTGATAATATCCCATTTCTCAGGAGTACACACGATGAGTTGGGTGGCTTCGATCTGTTCGCGTGTCAGCTGATGGTCACCTGTCAACTCCGACACCTTCATGTTGTACGCCGCCAAACGCTTGCTGAAGTTGCCCACCTGTGGGATAAAGAGGTTCCGTTTTAAAAAGTCGGCTAAAGGTATACTCTTCTATGTTTCACTTCTTATTTGGCTTATCTCTAAAGTTATCTTCATGTTGTTTGACGACCCAATTAGTCCAACGGTAGTTAACACTGCCTGCTGTGCTATGGGTCCTGGGTTCGAATCCCGGTAGGGACAAATGTTTGTGTGATGAGCATAAACATTTGTATCCGAGTCATGGATGTATCTATGTATAATATGTATGTATTTACAAAAAAAAAAGTATATATGTAGTATATCAACCGACTAGTATCCGTAACACAAGCCTCGTTGCTTACCACGGAACTAGATGGCACTGTGTGATTTATTTTTATTTATCTCTGTAGAATATGTGGACTGTAGTTTATTTGTTCTGAGATAAGGGGCGGTAGGCTTGATGGCGACACAAAAACGATGCCTTAACACTTTTAAATTAATTTATTAATTTTACACACCAGAAATACATCTGCCTGCCGGCAATCCAAAATAGATAGAGAGAGTGAGACATGTATGAATGGGCTAGTATGATGTACAGAATGTATGGAAATTTATACTGTTACAGATTAATAAAATTAATACAGCTACATTACATGTTATGTTTTTTGTTGGTGATTCCAACAATCTCCATTTTTCTTATTAGATTTTCTCTACCTGACTCATATCTTCTCTCTAACCTCTCGCCTTTAGCTCACTCTATCTCTTATTTAATCCATTCTCTCAACTACTACTATATCCTGTAGTCTAGACTGTCTTTTGTAGCTCAATCTCTCTTATAACCTACTCTATCTCTTCTCTAAGTCACTCTCTCATCTAGGCTACTCTATCTCTTCTCGATTATTTTCTGCTCACTCTCTCCTTCCCACCAAACCCTTATATAATCAATATTCTCGCCCCCATCTCACACCTTCCACGCACTCTTTCTCTCTCTCAATCTCTTACCATCTCCTGTACGAGCGACCTCATCGGCGCCACGTAGATCATCTTGAAGTCATGCACGTTGACTGTGCCGTCGTCGTTGACGTGCTTCCCCACCTCTCTCAGGATACACAAGAGAGCCACGTTGGTCTTTCCGGCACCAGTCGGGGCGCATACCAGGAGATTCTCGTCTGTCTCCAACGCTGCTTTGGAGATGCGACTCTGTGGAGAGAACATAAGATTTATAATCTTCTTAATATTCCACCAATATCCTACTAATATCCTACTTATATTAGACGACCCAATTAGTCCAGCGGTAGTTAACACTGCCTTCTGTGCTATGGGTCCCGGGTTCGAATCGGTAGGGACAAATGTTTGTGTGATGAGCATGAACATTTGTATCCGAGTCATAGATGTATCTATGTATAATATGTATGTATTTACAAAAAAAGAATATCAACCAGCTAGTATCCGTAACACAAGCCTCGTTGCTTAGCTCGGAACTAGGTGGCGCTGTGTGTCATAATGACCAGGAATATTTATTATTTATAACTTACTAATACCCTACCAATATTATAAACGTGAAAGTATGACGCAAAAATTTGCTTAACGAATTAAGATGGAATTTGGCATACAGAGAGTTTATAACCTAGATTAACACACACTTAACGCTACTTTTTAACCTTATATCAAGCGGTTATTTTTAGTTATTAGTAATTATAATAAACGCGTTATTATAACCAGTCCGCTTTTATATCCAATCGGCTTATTTATGTATACCCTCTTTTAAAAAAATATCGATTTTGCATACAAACTTTCACCCCCGTTTTCGTCCTTTTAAGATATGAGTTCCGGGACAAAAACTATTTCCTGTCCTATATATCCTTCCCCGAGACTCAAACTATCTCCATTCAAAATTCCATCTATATATGTTAAGACAATAAATAATAATTCTAAACTAAGATTATAAAACTGAAATGTATCCCTGTCTCATTCTCTCTACCTCTCTTCTTTCTCTTTCCTCATAAACTGGCCCAATGCTGGGCATACCCAATCCTAGTTTAAATCAATATTCACAGCAGATGAATAACAAATGGATTAGGCGTACCTGTATTCTGTTAAGAGTCTTGAACCCGTCGAATGCTGGCTGTACGTATTTGGGCAGCTTTTCCACCGGCATCAGGGTTTCCCCCTCATCAAAAGGCTTCGGCTTCAAGGCTGGTACGTGGACTTCCTCGTAACCTGGTGATGGAGAGGAATTAAGACTATTTTACAGATGGCAAATGACATTCAATATTTTTTTTCCATGTACAAAAGAAAATAAGGTTATTGTGAAATCTATTGAAAAATAGAGCAAATCTCGCTGCCCGACTGGGGAAGTACATCCGCCTTACAGAACACCGCAGTGAAACAACAATACTTTTGTTTCTGCGAGTGAGAAAGGTTACCAGAGCTCGTTGTCGGCGCCGTTACGACAGCACCGAGGGTGTTCGAGGGGAGTGCAAGAAGCGCGAGGGTCCTTCCCTTTCCAGCGGCCGTAAGCTACCACCGCGCCCCGAAACACACTTGCCGATAGCTCGCGAACCGATCGCCACCAAACTAAATTGTACCAATGTTTTTAATTTAATACACAATTTATCTATCGAGTGAGTCGCCTATTTTATTTGTGTTCCCATCGTGAACACTCGTTAGAGGACTGTTCTGACGACATGGGCATTCCGTTTGCTGTGAGTTTAAGAGCTTTCGTTTTTTAAGACAACTAAAGCGGTTTCACGTACCACGACCACGTACTGGAAGACGCAGCGTGGGTAGGCCCCCGGCAAGGTGGACAGACGACCTGGTAAAGGTCGCTGGAATCCACTGGATGCGGGTAGCGCAGGACCGGTCGTCGTGGAGATCCTTGGGGGAGACCTATGTCCAGCAGTGGACGTCTAACGGTTGATATGATGATGATGAAAGCGGTTTCTGCCGGTGTTGGCAACGCAAGCCTTCTCTGGTGTTGCAAACGTCCATGGGCGGTGGTGATCACTTACCATCAACCGTCAGCTTGATTGTCACTCTTCTTGTATAAAGAAATGTGTGCGTGTCCTACCTTTCCTCTGCTTCCTGAAGGAGCCGGGCGGCAGCTGGCAGCGCTTGTTGGCCATGAAGTGCGCGCCGGCCGCGAACATGAGCTCGTCCAGCTGCAGCACGCGCCGGCTGCCCGCCAGCTGCCCGCCGCCCGCCGCCTCCGCCTCCGCCTTGTGCCGCTTGCGGGGCGCCTCCGACGACTGCTGGGCGGCCTGCCAATGTCGGGGTGAAGGATTAATACTGGGCCTTATTGATGTGAAACATCTATAGCCGCACGTAAAACCGATTTCTGGCGTGGCGAATGCGTCGCCACGAAATTTAAATTTGATTTTAGTTCTATTTTCAAGTTTACCTATTTTTTTCGAATTGTGAATTGTATTAAACCTCTTTGAGTTTGTGTTAATATGTTTCTTTTAACACATATATTTTTGATGTGGAAAAAAATCGTAATATTTTATTTTATCATTATGACATATTTATCACAATATGTTCTTTTCTGCATATTACTTTTACAAAATAATGTCGATGTTTCACATCTGCCAGGCGTCCCGTGACGGCTCACTGTTTTTTTCATTTATATGTGAGAAACAAATATGACGGCGCATGCGTGCGTCGTCGATAATGTCAAAATTGAGAGAACTGCCGTTTAAGTCGCTCTAGCGAAGCGTCGTGTGAGTGGAAACAGTGTATGTATATAATGTAGTAATATTTATTTAATTACTACATTACATTACATAAATACAATAAATAAGATAAGTTGAATATTAAATATAGTATTATTTTATTATTAATTTAAGAGCTCAGCTCTTGTCGGTGGAGCAATCGCCACTGTTGTCTATCTCCTGCTTTCTGTTTGACTTCTTGATACGACATAGCATAACATACCATCACGCCTGTCGCCCCTGAGAGGTTAGGCAGAGGTGTACTAATGTACACCCACGAGTCGCCGGTATGATTTAGGTCCCATGTAATAGGGGGCGACCCTATTGCCATTAACCGGGCACATATCCAAACTACGAGCTGCTACTGAGAATTTTGCAGAAAAACCCAATAACATTTTGCTCGACCTGGGAATCTAACCCAGGACACAGTATTAAATATAGTACCATGATTTAAAACAGTTAATAATAATATCTTTAAAATGGCTGATATAAATTAGTACTTCCTCTCTCCTATATTGCTGTGCCCGACAGGGTCCACAATGTACTTATATTAATAATAAATAAATAATAAATAAATAATTATTCCTGGACATTATGACACACAGCGCCATCTAGTTCCGAGCTAAGCAACGAGGCTTGTGTTACGGATACTAGTTGGTTGATATACTACATATATATACTTTTTGTTTGTAAATACATACATATTATACATAGATACATCCATGACTCTGATACAAATGTTTATGCTCATCACACAAATATTTGTCCCTACCGGGATTCGAACCCGGGACCCTTAGCACAGAAGGCAGTGTTTACTACCGCTGGACTAACTGGGTCGTATACCTAATAATACCTAATAATGTATACTTACCATCCAAAAAAAAACTTTGTGGAACGCAATAAATGAATGAATACTAAAAACTGAATACAGTGCTGGTATCTTGTTTTGGAGACGAGTTGATCGCTCGCGTTTGCGACGAATCGCTTGTAATTTGCCCAAATAAATAAATATTTCCGGACATTATTACACAGCGCCATCTAGTTCCGTGGTAAGCAACGAGGCTTGTGTTACGGATACTCGATGGTTGATATACTACATATATACTTTTTTTTGTAAATACATACATATTATACATAAATACGAGTACATCCATGACTCGGATACAAATGTTAATGCTCATCACACAAACATTTGTTCCTACCGGGATTCGAACCCGGGACCCATAGCACAGCAGGCAGCGTCAACTACCGCTGAGCTAAACAGGTCGTCAAATAATCGTTCTTTATTTAAAATACCTTGCCCCACACTAGGATTTTCTCCTGTGTTGTGGGTGCGTTTACAAACACAAATGACTGGTCAAATGTAGTATCACCAACCTCATCATCACCCTTCCCGGTCTCCAGCTGCGCCAGGATCTTCTGCAAGTGCGGCTGCTTCGACATCTCCTCTCTGATGGCCGCTCTCTCGCTCTCCGACTGCGATGACGCCAACTTGGTGCAGTATAAAACTGTGAACAATTGAATACTTATAATACATAAAATAAATAAATAAATATTTCTGGACATTATGACACGGCGCCATCTAGATCCGAGCTAAGCAACGAGGCTTGTGTTACGGATACTAGTTGGTTGATATACTACATATATACTTTATTTTGTAAATACATACATATTATACATAGAAACATCCATGACTCGGATACAAATGTTCATGCTCATCACACAAACATTTGTCCCTACCGGGATTCGAACCCGGGACCCATAGCACAGAAGGCAGAATCTCTATAATATCTAACAAACTAATTGGTTTACATACACACATGGATAACTTCCGTTGTTATTGTGTGCGTAAACTAGTAAGACTTGAATTGACAATGCTCGCTTGAGCGTGTGCTTTTTGGGTCGTCATACACATAACTATTTTATAATATAATACTGTATACTTATAATACATTATTCTATATTTGTACGCCAGTGATTTGGCAGAGCATAGTGATACTGTAAATAAACTTAAGATCTGTTATTTTTAACCTACGTCTCACAAATAAATGATTGATTGATTGATTGATAATAGTTTACTAGATATTAAAAAAATTTATTAATAATCTGTACTAATACTAGCTGAACTGCCACATAAATTATTTCTGTTGGTCAAAGTAAAAATACTAGTATCCCTATTAAAAAACAAGGCATGATAGCAGAGGGGTGAAAATTTAGGATTACAAGAGGTAAAACATTTAAAAAAAACAGAAAAATTAAAGTTATAAATACCCTCCCTCGTCACATAGGGTTTTAAAAAACCGCCTACGACCTATTTTTAGACCCACTAAATATAAACAAAACTTGAGAGGCGTCAAGGGAAACCCGGATGGAACGAAGTTCCTTTTTACAATTCCTTCACTAATGAATCAAAAGGAACTTCGTTCCATCCGGGTGTCCCTTGCTTTCTATAATAGAGAGAGAGATAGAGAGAGAGAGAGAGACAGACAGAGAAACATGCGCACGCCGCACGGCTTACAATAGCTTACTATAGCAAAAAGTATCGTTACAACTTTTCGTTTTATTTTTTTCCGTCTAGCCCCCTTTCGCAACGCGCGATAAGGAACTTCGTTCCAAAAAAACATGGAAATCGGTCAAGCCGTTCGGAGGAGTGCGGAGTGCACACTCTGACACGAGATTTTTATATATAAGACTATGGATTATTATGTATATGATTTTTAGTGAAATTTCATTAACTTTTACGATATTTATTCCCCACCAATGTTTTGTCACATCTAATATATAAAATTCTTCTGTCACGGGGTGCGTAATCGAACTCCTCCGAAACAGCTTGACCGATTTTGATGAAATTTTTTGTGCTCATCCGGTATCTATGAGAATCGGCCAACATCTATTTTTCATCCCCCTAAATGTTAGGGGTAGTCCACCACAAAATTTTATTTTTTATTTTTTAGACAAACTTTTTTTTTGTATTTTTTTTTAGATTTGGCATTAAAAAATGCATACAACCCTAAATTTTCACCCTTTTACCACCAACCCCTATAATGTGGCAAAACAACGTTTGCTGGGTCAGCTAGTAATTTATAAAAATAATTATGTGCTCACAAGTCGGCTACTGTAAACAGAGAATGAGGAAAACTGTTCCACCGTAGTACAGTCTATGAGTAGTTGGGGGAACAGTGTGAATCTGTCTCGAAACAACTTACGTTAGTTTGTCTTGGTAATTATAGTAATAAGTTCATAGTTATTAAGATCTCATCACTTTCATAGTCCATAGTTATAAGTTTCATAGTTCATAGTTATAAGATCCACAAATTCCAGGTTGCTCAGCGTGCAATGGAAAGAGCAATGCTTGGAGTTTCTTTGGTGGACAGAATTCGCAACGAAGTCATTCGCCAAAGAACTAAAGTCACCGACATTGCTCGTAGAATATGCACGCTGAAGTGGAAGTGGGCCGGCCATGTCTGCAGACGGACGGACAGCCGATGGAGCAGACAAGTGTTAGAGTGGAGACCGCGAATGGGCAAACGTAGTGTAGGACGACCTGCGAGGGACCGACGATTTGAAGAAGGTGGCTGGCAGCGGATGGATGCGAGCTGCCCAAGACCATGATATGTATAATATATATATATATATATATATATATATATATTAAGATCTCATCAGACTTGTAAATATTGTTCTAATTTGGCAAATAAAGATTTATTATTATTATTAATTACCGAAATATCGATTAAAAAACAACACTTACTCGTATACCGATATTTGTTTAACAGCTTGACAAACTCGAAGCAGTCATAGCCAAGCAGTAACACCAGTCTGTTCTCCAGGTCTCTGTCATCAGCCGCGTCTCCTAATGCCGTGAGGACTTCGCTGGACTTGGCCTGGGAGACCATCGCGTCGGGGAAGTGGCGGGACAGGCGCCGCTGCAGCCAGTAGGCGTCGATGTCCATGGGATGGAGGGTTGCGTCTCTACGTTTCTGGGACTGTTCTTCTGATAGCTGGAAAAAAGAAAATATATAATTGATATTTTTTGGGCAGACGAGCAGGCGGCTCATCTGATGGTAAGTGATCACCGTCGCCCATGGACATTTGCAACACCAGAAGGCTTGCATATGCGTTGCCAACCCCTGTAGAAACCGTTTAGGTTTCTAAAAATAAGGAATTACTAAACTGACAGCAAACGGAATGCCTGTGCTGTCAGAATAGTCACTCGCCTAATGAGGCTGGTAACCTCAACTATTGTTGATTCGCTGCGGTGTTCTGTAAGGTGGAGGTACTTCCCCGGTCGGGCAGCTCAGTTTGAGCGAGGAATCTCACTATGCCCTACCTCTCATAAATTAGCCAGAGTATATTAAAATAAATACTTAGTATCCAACTGAAACAGGTTTTTCTGGCTAAATCGAATCTTCGGTATCTGTTTCAATTGAAACTAATATAACTGGAGAGTATTAAAACACACAGTGTCCGACTAAAACGGAATTTTCTAGCGAAATACCGAATCTTCGTTATCTGTTTCCCAAAACCGAAACTTTTTCAGACATGTAAAAATCTATTGTTTACTGAAATTGGGCCACCACTTTCTACCGAAATTAAAACTAGCGCCGTAGGTAGATTTCTTCCGCCAAAACTTGCCGAAACCAAAACTTCGGTCGGCCACTAAAAATATCTATATTTATTTTACTAAATTACAAAAAAATACATATTATATACATATGTAGTTTATCAACCATCTAGTATCCGTAACGCAAGTCTCATTGCTTAGCTTGGAACTAGATGCGCTGTTTCATAATGTCCAGGAATATTAGTTTATTAGGAGGGTCCTATCATGACTATCAAGACCCATTTACAATTGGGTCTTGATAGTCATGATGGGACTCTTCGACATTTCTTACTTGTAAATCCTACTAATATAATGTGAAATGTATGTATGTATCTTTGTTACTCTTTCACACAAAAATCGCTTAACAAATTTGCATGCAATTTAGCATACATACTGTTTATGACCTGGATTAATACATAGGCGACTTTGTATCTATATACCTTGCAGACAAAGCCGCGGGAAGCACCTAGTAATACTATAAACTCACATTAGTATGTATGGCATTCCTCTTTCCCTCACCATCGCTGTCTTCTTCAGCACTGCTGTCTTTCTCCTTCTCATTCTCTGAACCTTCACCGTCTTCCTTATCTTCTTCGCGCACCTAGAAAAAAAGAGAAATTATTTTAGGGTTGTAATATGGATTATTCAAGACTATACACACTTAACCGTATTTATCTCATGCTCAAACGTTGATGAAAGTAGAAAGAAAAACATAGTAAAGAACCCTGCACGGCTAAGGACTTGTTAGGGGAGAGACTATTCTGACAGCATGGGAAATCGTTTAGTAATTCCTCTATTCTAAGAAAACTAAATGATGAGACTCTTTTGTAATGGTGGTTATTACTTATTTACGAGTGCACATAAATCCAATGTGAAAGCGTGTTTTTCTGTCTGTCTGTCTCTTCATGCTTAAACTGTTGGACTAGTTTAGATTCAATTCTGTATGGGAATAGTTTGAGTCCTAGGAAAGGACATAGGATGGTTTTTGTCCCGGGAATCATCCCTCAAAAAAGCGAAAAAGAGGTTGAAAGTATGCGGAATCTTTTTTTTTTTTTTAAGTGTAGAAGTAAATAAGTAGCATTGGATATAATTGGACAATACTGCCATCTATATATCTTAAAAGTAACTTCTCGTCAGCTAATTCGATTTGTTAAATGTTGATGTTGATATGTCACAAGATGTCGCTGACGTAAGTTTTAATTATTTTACATCACGTTTATATCTGTGGTTTTAACATCCGTCCACCTGCTACGAAAGATCTACTTTTTTCCCTTATGATCTTTGACGTGTGTCGCTCTGTAATAAAAACCTTGTCGTGTCGTATAAATAAAATATTCATATTTCATAACAGTATTGAGTGTCTTGTCTTCATTTCTGAGCGTCCTGGGCCCTAATATTTGTCTATTTGGTCCACCGAGCCGGATATCGCAGGAAAACCCGAGGATTACTGAGATAATTGAAGATTGTTACACGTCTTGTCTGTGTGAAACGTGTGTGGCGTGGCATCGTCGTGGTTTTTCGCCTGATTTCTCGAATTAAGAATGGGTGAAGAGATTCAATCCCTGATAAATTCGCGGCGATATTTAAAGGGGCGAATTACTCATATCGAGCGAAGCCTTGGTGAGATAAATGTCATCAATTCTGCTGCGGAACTTCAGGTTGCCTATGACCGTCTGAAAGAAATATTCTCTCGTCTGGACGAAATCAACATGAAAATCGAGAACCTTGACGAAACCGAGACAGCCGAAGGCCTCACAATCGAGAGTAAATATATGGACATGGCTAAGCGGATCACCAGTAGGATCATGGACTTGCAGAGGTACGAGCGCAGTCAGTCTGAGGGCCCACGGCCTGGTCAGCATGACGATCGTAAGAGCAAGAATCTACCTAAAGTGGCGTTGCCTACGTTTGACGGAGATTATGGAAACTGGCTGGCGTTTAAGGACTTGTATACGTCACTGGTTCACAATAGCAATGAAAGTGCGGTTCAAAAATTTTATTATTTAAAATCTTGCTTAAAGGGAGAAGCTGCATCTCTTGTGTCAACATTAGAATGCACTAATGAAAACTACATCAAAGCATGGGAGGTACTAAGTCAAAGGTATGACAATAAAATACTCATAGCTCAGCATCATCTAAATTCCATTATATCACTTAGTAAGGTAAACAAATCTTATAACCTTAGAAGGTTCCTTAATGATTTTATGCAGTGTTATCATTCTCTGTTATCATTAGACATAAAAAATTTAGTAGATGTTATTTTGATACATTTGTTATCAACTAAAATAGACTATGGTTCTCTTAGAGACTATGAGTTGCAGCGTAGCACAAATGAATTTCCCTCCCTACAAAGTTTTGTGGATTTCTTACAGCAACGATGTCAAGCTTTGGAAATGGTGTCACGGGATGTACCTGCTGTTCAAGGGAAGCAGCTGCTACCACAGCGGGCTGTCTCTCATGTTGCTACCAATGTTTCTCAGGCTGTAAGCAAAGTATCATGCTTGTTTTGTCAAAAGGCACATGCCACCAGTAAGTGTTTTAAATTTATTAAACTCTCTCCGTCGGACAGGCTTAAATATGTTGAAAAATTAAAAATTTGCACTTTGTGTTTGTCACAGCTACATGACTTAGCACAGTGTCAAAAGCTAAACAGTTACAGTTGCAAAAAATGTCAAAAGAGACATCACACTTTGTTGCATATGGATGATGAGTCTTCTTCAATATGTAATTTTGTGAAGAATAATAATACAGTTTCTGCCCATTCATCTCTTAAAAATTATGATTCTAATGTTATTTCATTACTGCCAACAATTCAAGGCTATCTTTGTGATTCAAATAGTAATCATGTTAAATGTAGAATGTTGTTAGATGTTGGTAGTCAGAAGAATTATATCACTAAGAGATTGGCTAGGAATTTTACTTCTAAAGACTTTGACTACACTGATTCATTGGTAGCTGGTGTAGGAGGTCATGTTACTAAGGTATCACAAAGAATTAAACTTACTGTTATGTCACAATGTTCTGATTTTAAAATAGAATCAGAATTTGGTGTCTTGGATGTTATCACAGATGTGTTGCCAAATACTACAATAAAGAAAGGAGATCTTACCTTTCCTTCTTTTGTGAAACTGGCTGACCCTAACTACAACCTCTCGAAGCAAGTTGATGTTATTTTGGGGGCTGATATATTTGGTGTAGCACTTTGTGATGGGAACATCGATTTAGGGCAGGGTTGCCCTAGGCTATTTAATACTGCTTTTGGATGGGTTTTATGTGGTAATTGGTCTGTCCCATTCAATTCAATGCATATTGATAATAGTTTTCATTTGTCTGAACTTCAAGACAATATTGTAAAATTTTGGTGTTTGGAGGAGGTTTCTGATAAATCTGTGTTGTCATTTCAGGAAAAGTACTGTGAACAGTTATTTAAAGAGTCTGTTTGTCGTGATGGTACTGGCCGATATCAAGTTGATTTGCCGGTCAATCAAGATGCATTAAACAAATTAGGTAACTCTTTTAATTTGGCTTTTAGACAATTCCAAGCACTTGAATTAAAGTTTAAAAACAATGTTGAGTTCTTCCAATCTTACAAATCATTCATCAATGAGTTTGTTGATCTTGGTCATGCTCAATTAGTTGAAAATGTTAAACCTCACAGAGGTAAGCATGTTGAGTTTTACATGCCTCACCATGCTGTCATAAAGGATGCTTCTACTACAACTAAGCTTAGGGTAGTATTCAACGCATCTGCGCCTTCTTCTACTGGTATAAGTCTGAATGATGCTCTTTATGTGGGGCCTGTGGTGCAGCCAGATATGCTTGCGGTGCTTCTGCGGTTTAGGATGTTCATATACGCCTTTGTGTCGGATATTAAACAAATGTATCGACAGGTTGTTGTTTCCAGTAATCACCAACCTCTTCAGAGGATCCTGTGGCGTGACACACCAGCAGAGCCAATCAAATGCTTGCAGTTGACCCGCGTCACGTATGGCATGGCTCCAGCTAGTTACTTAGCTACTCGTGTCTTAACTCAGTTGGCGGAAGATAAAGGTAATAGCTTTCCACTTGCTGCTAAAGCTCTTCTTGAAAATTGTTATGTCGATGACATCTTGCACGGTTCTAACGACATTAATACGGCGCTTGAGACTATACGTCAATTAGAGGAATGCTTAGCTTGTGGGAAATTTGAATTGCATAAATGGCACTCTAACTCTGCTCAAATTCTTCAATCTCTGCCTCCAGAGAAACGTGAAAAATGCACGTTTTCCTTTAATAACAACAATAATACATCTATTAAAACGCTTGGGCTGAAATGGGATCCTGCCGCTGATGCTGTCCAAATAGTTGTGCCTGACAAGCTTATTGATGAAAAATCGACGAAACGTAATGTTTTATCCAATATTGCCAGAGTTTTTGGCCCACTGGGTCTTATTGCTCCTGTTACCATTCATGCTAAAATCATTATGCAGCGTATTTGGAAGTCTAATATTGGTTGGGATACTGAAATTCCTCCAGATATATTAAAAGACTGGAAATCCTTTTGCAGAAACTTAGCATCTCTTAATATACTTTCAGTGCCTCGCTGCTTAATAAAACCTGGTGCTACAAGCTTTGAGCTTCATGGGTTTGCAGACAGCTCTACTAAAGCGTATGGTTGTGTTGTTTACGCTCGTTGCTGTGAAGAATCTCAAAATACAGTCCACTTAATTGCTGCAAAATCTCGTGTTGCTCCATTGAAATTGGTCACTCTACCCAGGTTGGAGCTGTGTGCTGCGCTGTTGTTATCTAAGCTGATGAGTAAAGTTGCAAAGGCTATGCATGTAAGTAAAAATAAAATGTTTTATTGGACAGACTCTATGATCACCTTGTGTTGGATAAAGGCTGATCCTGCACGTTGGAATTTATTTGTATCCAATCGTGTGACAGAGATTCAAGAAATGTCTCCGAAAGATAATTGGCGACATGTTCGTTCAGGTGATAACCCAGCTGACCTGGTATCAAGGGGATTAGAACCACAAAACCTTATTGGTTGTAAATTATGGTTTTATGGCCCCCATTGGTTATCCTTGTCAGACTCTCATTGGGACATAAGTTCTTATGATTTAGATGTCATTGTTCCTGAGGAAAAAACTGTCACTCTTATCACAAATCAAATTGTTTCTTCGCATTGGTCTGAAGTTTTTGAAAAATTCTCTTCCTGGAGTAGGTTATGTCGCGTATTTGCCTATATTCGTCGCTTCATATTTAATTTAAAAAATCATAAATGTAAAAGTGTTGGATTTCTTACAGCTAAGGAAATCAGACAAGCAACTGACGATATCATTCGCATCGTTCAACATGAACACTTCAGTAAAGAGTTGAATGAGTTAAAACAAAATAAGGCAAATGTAAAATACTGTTCTAAACAAATGCAATATTTAAATCTCTTTATCGATAAAGATATGCTTATACGGGTTGGTGGTCGCTTGCGTCATTCCAGTCTCCCTTTACAACATAAACATCCCTTGTTATTACCTTCTAAAACCCATATTACTTCTTTAATAATCAGGTATGAACATGAGAGGCTCCTTCATGCTGGTAATCAAATGACATTATCTAGCTTACGTAAATTTGTATGGCCTTTAAATGGTAGGAATACTGTGCGGCACATAATACACCAATGTGTAAAATGTTGTAGATATAGAGGTGAGACAGCTTCGCAAATAATGGCAGACCTGCCTAGGTATCGTGTAACCCCCAATAGACCATTTTTGTTGTGTGGTATTGATATTGCTGGTCCTTTTCAAATGAAGGTAGCCCGTGTTAGAAATCCACTTATTACTAAGGGATATATTTGTATTTTTGTATGCATGTGCACTAAAGCTATTCACATAGAACTTACCTCTGATCTCACAACTAATGAGTTTATGAATGCACTTAAACGATTAATTTCCAGGCGCGGTAGGTGTCTACAAATATTTAGTGATAACGGTGCGACCTTCAAGGGTGCTAGAAATGAGTTGGTAGCACTGCATAAAATGTTTCAAGTAGATTTTAACTCCATTTCAAACTTTACCAATTCAGAAGGTATTGAATGGGTATTTATACCTCCCTACTCGCCTCACTGGGGTTCTATATGGGAAAACAGTGTTAAAAGTGTCAAGCATCACTTGAAGCGGGTAATGGGTAACAACATATTAACTTATGAACATTTAAATACATTGTTAATTCAAATAGAGGCCATAGTGAATAGCCGGCCCATCACTCCCCTTACAGATGATGCTGATGACCAATTTCTGTCTCCTGCACATTTCATTATAGGTGAAAACTTAACTTCTCTTCCAGAAGGTAATTTCTTTAATGTATCAAATAATAAGTTATCTATATTTAACCAATTATGTAAAATGCGTCAATCTTTCTGGAAAGCTTGGAAAAATGATTATCTTCACTCTCTCCAAATGAGATATAAATGGTACAAACATAATCCTAACTTGTTGTTAAACATGATTGTATTAATTAAAGATGACAATGTACCTCCACAGTCATGGCCTTTAGGTAGAATAATTAAGTTGTTTCATGGTAAAGATAATAATGTAAGATCTGTTATGTTGAAGACTAAAAATGGAAACTATACAAGGCCTATAACAAAAATTGTACCTTTGCCACAAGAAAATTAAATAAATATTAGCAACCAGTGTAAGACACTGAAATTGTAAGCTTCAATTAAAATGTAAGTGTTATTTAATATAATATTAAGTATGTATCAGAAAACCTAAAATTAGTGGTCAAACTAGTTGTTAAGTTTAAAAACTTTGTATGAAACATTGTGTTCACTTTATTTTATATAGATAACATCTGTGTAGATGTTTGTTTTCTTTCAGTTTATAAGATATGCCTTATATTATGTAAATTCATTATGTAACGATAATATTTTATTAAGTTACTTTGTAACGGGCGGGTGTATGGACAATACTGCCATCTATATATCTTAAAAGTAACTTCTCGTCAGCTAATTCGATTTGTTAAATGTTGATGTTGATATGTCACAAGATGTCGCTGACGTAAGTTTTAATTATTTTACATCACGTTTATATCTGTGGTTTTAACATCCGTCCACCTGCTACGAAAGATCTACTTTTTTCCCTTATGATCTTTGACGTGTGTCGCTCTGTAATAAAAACCTTGTCGTGTCGTATAAATAAAATATTCATATTTCATAACAGTATTGAGTGTCTTGTCTTCATTTCTGAGCGTCCTGGGCCCTAATATTTGTCTAATAATCACTAATTCTATGCAGACATAATCACAGACAAAAGCTAACATATTGATTTCTTACACTTACGCGAATATTAGACATTGAAATAATAACATAATAACTTCATTTTACTTTAAAATAATATCAATATACCGCGATAAAATCCGGTAGTTTTATTTCAAAACAAAAGCTAGTTTAAATAAAAATGTTACTCACTTCTCCATAAGCATCCTCATCATCTTCCTCAGAAGACTCCTCAAACTGCACATTGATGCCGTACGTCTCATCGATTTCCGTGTTCCCTTCAGCCGAGGAGCTGATGTTGAAGTCTGTGATCTTCTTGCCTGAAAGAAACATGGAAAATAATACAGTATTATTTATTATTTATATTAAATCTGTTATAGTATTTGTAACGAGCCTTTTTGCTCCTTACATGCCTTCGGCCTATTTAGTCTGTTTCGCGTCACTAATTTGATTTTTATTTTATCTGTGGTATTTTCTCGAGTTTTGACATAAGTGACAGATCGGACGGCTGCTCACTCTTCGACCAGCATCTACCGGTTGACGATTCAAAAATGAATCTTCGCCTTTAAGTTTTTTTATCAAGGCGAATCTTAGCCATCCTCGGCTGGATTACGCATAATTTTAATGCCATAGTACGGCATATATTAGGTTTTAAGGCCCTATAAATTTGTTTTCGCCTGATGTCTCTGGTGTGAGGTGGCCGCATGGCGCATTACATGATTTGAGGAAGGAAGGAGGACTAAACGGTGAGATCCATCAACTTTTAAAGTGCCGTTTGACGGATTTTTCACTTTGCCTCATCGTGCCTTAACCTGCAAATTTTGTTACAGCCTATGGTCGGAATCTCGTACCGAAACATTTAGTTTACTTCGTATTACGAAGAAGAAGAAACGGTAAGACCTTTTTAATGCTAAAGTGCCGCGTCTCGGATTGATCACTTTGCCTTGCCGTAATCTAATCTATACAATTTGTTACAGCCCGCTGTTGGCGTTTCTTCTGATGGTTTCTTCGAAGGGTTTCTTCTAAGGTTTTCTTCTAAGGATATTTTCCATTTGTTTGTTCCCGTGTTAAGTTCTGGCCTTCTCCCATGAACTTAACTTGGTCGTTTTGCTGAGGGACCCATCCAGCGCTCACCCGACGCTCACCACGTCACATGGTTTTAGTTTAGTTTATTTCTGGTTAACTACCCCCTGGTATGTTTAATTTCAATTTAATTTAACTAATTTAGTTATCATACTCAAGATGCAATAATCTCCTGTACATCAATAATTTCCTGTAGTTAATAATTTATACTAGTTTTTAATTTTAACTAGTTATTCATATTTTTTGTGTAACTTTGTTATTTTGCTGAAAGCTACGGGCCTATAATTAAAGAAACAAAAGGGAGTTCTTGTTTGATTTCTTTATTTAGCCTCCCACCGGACGATTAAAGGTTCAATCCTTCCGATAGACCTATTCCGGCAAACTTATCTTTTTTAGGTGTAAGCTCCAAGGCGCCCGAACCCATAAGGTATTTGTTTTGTTTGTTTTCATTTAGGAGCTACACACATCTTACACATTTTATAATTATATTTCAAATCTAATTAATTATATTTATTTATATTTTCTTTTTCTTTTTTTTTTTAATATTACATATTCACGTCATAGGCACAATCAGGCTTACAACTATACTGTACCATGCAACTATTATAGAAATACTAGTTGACCCAGCAAACGTTGTTTTGCCACATTATAGGGGTTGGTGGACAACCCTTATCACTAAGGGGTATGAAAAATAGATGTTGGCCGATTCTCAGACCTACTCAATGTGCTCACAAAATTTCATGAGAATTGGTCAAGCCGTTTCGGAGGAGTACGGGAACGAACATTGTGACACGAGAATTTTATATATAAGACTAGCTGACCTAGCAAACGTTGGTTTGCCACATTATAGGGGTTGGTGGACTATCCCTAACTTTTAGGGGGATGAAAAATATAGATGTTGGCCGATTCTCATAGATACCGGATAAGCACAAAAAATTTCATCAAAATCGGTCAAGCCAATTCGGAGGAGTATGGCAACGAAAACTGTGACACGAGAATTTTAACATTTAAAAGTGCTTGAAAAAGTTTATTTGAAATAAAAACCTTTGAATTTTGATTGACACCTTAGCAAAAATCATCATTATCATTATCAAACCTTGGCAAAAATAGATTCTCCTAATCTTCTTTTTCTATTAAATATTTTTGTCTTCTATTCATCTCTTTCTAAGATGAACAGGTATTTAAATATTTACTACTCACCTAAATTAACCAGTAGAGCAAATCTCTCATCAGCCACTGGTCCAAGCAGCATCTCAATCTCTTTCTTCTTCTCTGGGTCTTTCAGTTTGTCATTCTTCAGTACTACTAGAACCTGAAAATGTTTGATTGGAATTAGAAAAACAAGAGAAGCAGGGTAATGAGATTCCTCTCTCAAATGATTGATCTTTCTGACTGGGGAAGTATGTACTTCCACCTTACAAAAGAGTGCAGTTAACCAACATTAGTTGTTTCTGCAAGTTAATAAATTTGGGAAGAAAGGTAATATTGGTGGAATTTTTGCTATCTACATATCTATACATGAAGCAAAAATTTGGGCCCCTTTTAACTAAAGTTGCGCAAACAGAGGAGTATAAAATTTCTCACACATAGTTTATACAGAGAAGGAGTGACTATGCAGTATGCTAATATTAGTTTAAATGTGTGTTAGTGTAGCTGTGGTAGCCTAGTGGTGAGACCAGTGGACTGAGATGTCAAAGGTCTCGAGTTCGAACCCAAGGCACGCACCACTGACTTTTCGAAAGTTATGTGCGTATTTATCACATGCTCAAACGGTGAAGGCAAAAATCGTGAGGAAACCTGCATGCTTGAGAGATTATTCTCGATGGCATGTGAAGTCTGCCAACCCGCAGTGGGCTAGCGTGGTGGACTATAGCCTAATCCCTCTAAAAACTGAGAGGAGACCCGTACCCAGCAGTGGGACAGAAATGGGTTGATGATAAGTTTAAATGTCAAACTACAAGACAAAAGAAATTTAAAATAATACATAATTAATTACCTCATCACAAGCACCGCACAGGATGTCTCTAGGCTGATCACCAAGAGCACTCTGCATGAAGGTCAACAGCATCTCATAAGCATGCCGCGTATGTTGTGCCCGTGGTCTGTACAATACTCCTGGTGTGTCATCAGCCCAGGCCACCCGAGCCGTCTTGGATTTGGAAAGCTCATACGAAGCTTCGTCTCTTTTCTGTCGTCTAGAAGGAGGGAGATGATATAAGATGGGCATAAGTGGCAATTAACTAAGTAGTTGTGATAGACTAGTGGGCTGTGGGAGTCAAAGGTCCTGAGTTCAATTCCTAGGCATGCACCACTGACTTTTCAAAGATAATGCATATATATCAAATAATATAATGAAGGAAATCATTGAGGAAACCTGCATGCCTGATAAATTTTATTGGATGCATATGAAATCTACATTGAATCAGTATTTGTTTTCATTACTTTTAAAGCCGCAATTCTAATCAAATGTTACAGCTTCATTAGTGTAGTAGACCTAAGTGGTATTATAAGTTCATCAGCAAGTTTATCGGTTACACTCAGATTAAAGGGGGTGAAGGTGAATGTTATTATTATTATTGTTATTGGTATATATGTGCTCTGGGTTACTAAGAATTTTCTCTCAAAAATACCAAAAACACTGCCCGACCTGAGAATCGAAACCAATGACTCACGCTCAGCTGCCGCACATTATAACTTCAAGGCTAAAGAGGTTTTTTTGGCCTGAGACTTACTTGACTTTTCGCTCCTCAGTTTTGTCTGGCTTCGTGCGCTGTGCCCTGTCTCCCATTCGAGTCCCTAAGAGCTTCCCTGACAAGGACAACACTTCACCTGTTGCCTCATCGCGACCACGACGTTCTATGAGCCTCACATCAGCTTGCAAGACCAAATTGGAGTTCTACGAAAAATGCAACGCAAAATGTTTTGAAATCAAACTTCGATAGTGATATATTAGGAAATTTTTTGGTTGAAAACACTGTAAAGAGATTTATATCCAGATTATTCGTAATAGAAGTCGGATTTTTAAATGAATAAATGTTAAAATTGCACAATAACAAGCAATACAGAAATAAAATTAAAATATAAACTTACGGCTTTGTATTCATATTGCAACTGTCGGGCAGCCGCATCAGCCATGGCGATTAATTACTTAACACACGAATCACGAACATATAATCACTTCTTAACAATTAATCGTGCAAAATAATGAAAGATAACACGACAAAACAATAATTTTTGAGGTTATGCCGCCGTCGCCATATTTTGTTTGGCACAGATAACAAATTATAAAATAAAACCGTTGCTATTTTTTAGACCAAAGGCTTTTCATTATTTTAGAAATAGTCGAAGAAGAAACAACGATAATGCAGTGAGTTTTTATAGTAGCTCGCTATTTACACTTTTTTTTTATGGATTCTCCATATTAGTAATGTTGGTAGTAGTTTATTTTTAGACTATTTAAGAAAAATAAATGTTGAAACACGATCCAATCCAATTAAAGGTTACTGCTTCATCTTATTACTGATCCTAATATTAATCAATGTTTAATTAATAAAATTATATCCTTTATGGAGAATAAATATACTTGATCTTAATATTAATCCGATTTCGATAATTTAATATGATAAATATAATGAGTATAGCTAACAGTTGTTTTTATTTATTTACGTTTGTACCGTACGGACATTATGTATTTCATGCCCGTCAAAGATGAATAGGTTATTGACCCGAGAATGATGACGGCATTATTATTTAATACTGATTCTAGTTTAAACATGTTTATATAAGGACAGAAAATCCCGTATTGATACTAATGTGCTTTATATTATTATTGAAAACGATTTATGTTTCTCATAATCAGAGCATCTAATTTAAATAAACTGAATAATGCAAAAAATGAATTGACCGTATTACTTCATTGATTATACATACACATTAATTATACGGAAATTATTATTAGCATTAATTATATCATTATTATAAGCTTGTGTATGTTTTGATACATTATACTTATTGATTTTGTAAGTACAGACATAGTAACAGCTCCTAAAGGGATTTAAACTCAAGGTTCTTGCCACGGAAGGCAGCATTTAGCATTAATAAATACTGTTGTTATAAAGTCGTCTTAGTAAATGACATCATTAACTAGGGAGGGCTTCTAATTTACCTTCTATTTTTACTTATACTACGTTAAAATTATGAAACCAAAACCAAGCCATTCATGAGTAGGTACCGAGATACTGAATTATATTTTAATCAAAGCTGTACCGAACTGTGTAATAGTGGTTAGATGTACAAAAACCTGCACTACATTACATAAATACAACAAGAAAACGTATTAAAACAATAATATAAGTATGCCTTCAGCGAGAATTATTTTAGAGATAGTAGTCTTGCCCATGCTGCAAAGTTTACAAACAAAGTCACGTGATGTAAACAAAAAGCATTGACATGCGCTCGCGCGACCACGCCGATACCCGACAAGCAGACTCGGTAGGTGGGCTTACTATTTTATTTCTCTAGGTTGCCCATACTACTATCATATTACATGTATTTTCTCCAAAATATAAGTCGACTTTTACTTATAATATTGATTATCGATCATAAATAATTGGTTGTTACTTTTTGTTCACATTGAATTTGATTAAATTAAGCAATATAATTTCAGCCATTGTACTTATAAGTTTATACATAGTTTTTAATATGCTTCCATTCATAATAATACGTAAAGCAGAGTCTAGTAGTACAATAGCAAAAACTGACGAATTTTACATTACATGAGGTCTAATTTATTGATCCCGAAAAGAGATGGTATTATTGAGTTTCTATAAGTGCGAGTGAGAAAGAAATGATTTTGTGAATGCGTGAGTGATGTGCGTGAATCTCCGTCAAGTACAAAAAAAGTTCATTTCTGTCACAGAGAAGCACATAAACAAACAGCGCCGACATCGATGTGACGCAAAAATGGCGGCACCGTCAAACGGTAGTGGTAATTTAGTGGAAGAATTTGAAGAATCCTTTCAGGTGAGTCGAATTTAAATGAATTAACACGAAATTTCACCAAAATATTCCCAAAATAGCATTTCATTCATAACCTCAACAAAATAGGTTTATACCCAAATGTCAAACTATGGCGGTGCCGTTGCCAACCTAGCAATCTTAAATAATCGTGGCCGATGTTGCTATTTAGTAGAAGCTTCGTATGGTAAAAAAAATCGTTTGTCCCAAGAACACGAACAAGTTTCGTGTGTACGTGACCCAAATTTGCTTATGAAGCTTCTAATAACTCGCGACTGTCGTGAAGGGATTTTGTTGCAAGCGCATCTCGATCAAGTCGGCCATTTTACTGATAATGTTTTCACATAATTACGAAAGGCTTATCGCGTGCTAATTAATTAAATTATCGAACTGAGAACTGAAATACATAATAATGTGGCGCTGTATTCATGAATAAAAAAGTGAACAATTTGTGAACGATGGTGTAATAGTGACATTATTGTGATGAAATTGTGTTGATTGATTTTTGGTGTTTGTGATCGTAAAAAGGACCATGTCGATAGCCGGGGATGATGCTGGAATGTCTTCAAATGGGATGTCCATTCAAGTATTCCGCCCAACATGGGAGGAATTCAAGGATTTCAACAAATACATCCAGTATATGGAATCGAAAGGGGCTCATAAAGCTGGCCTTGCGAAGGTGATTCCGCCGCCTGAGTGGGTCCCTAGGAAGTCGGGCTACGACCTGGACCAGCTGAACGTGACGATACCTTCGCCTATATGCCAGGTGGTGACTGGCAAGCAAGGTTTGTTTCAACAAATTAATATTCAAAAGAAAGCCATGACCGTAAAACAATTCGCTGTAATGGCTAATTCGGCAAAATACTGCACACCGCGTCACTCGGGCTTCGATGATTTAGAGAGGAAATACTGGAAAAATGTAACTTATGTTGCCCCTATATATGGAGCTGATGTAAATGGTAGCATAACAGACCCTGACGTTCAAGAATGGAATATAAACAGTCTAGGCACAATTCTTGACTTCGTGAACTCTGATTATGGCATAGAAATTGACGGGGTCAACACCGCTTACCTATATTTCGGTATGTGGAAGACTACTTTTGCGTGGCATACAGAAGACATGGATCTATACTCTATAAATTATCTCCACTTCGGAGACCCAAAAACATGGTATGCGATCCCACCGGAACACGGTAAAAGGTTTGAACGGATTGCTGCAGGATTCTTCCCGACTTCAGCAAAAACTTGCCAAGCATTTTTAAGACATAAGATGACGTTGATCTCTCCGCAGATATTAAAGCAGTATTCTGTACCTATAAATAAAATTACCCAAGAAGCAGGTGAGATAATGATTACGTTTCCATACGGTTACCATGCAGGTTTCAATCATGGATTTAACTGTGCTGAATCCACAAACTTTGCTGCTCCTCGTTGGGTTGAATATGGAAAGCGTGCTACCCAGTGTACCTGTAGTAATGATATGGTTAAGATATCCATGGATACATTTGTTAAACGATTTCAACCGGATCGCTATGAGCTTTGGTTGAAGGGACAGGATATTGGTTGTCATCCTGAACAGCCTGAAAAGATGGTTCCTGCACCTCATCCGTCCGGTCAAGATATTTTATGTAATAGAAATAATACTGAGCTTCCAGAATCATTTATAGAAGCAGAGGAAGAAGGTCTTAAGAAGAAGAAAAGGCACCCTCTTCATCTTAAGCGAGCAATGGCCAGTAAGAGTATATCAGAAGGTGCAATTGCTGTTTCCATTCTCGGCCATGATGTCATGGATGATGATGAAATGACCATGGCAGAAGGAGACCTAGACATGATGACTTCAATGAAACGACCTGCAATAATGCCTCTACAACCTGATGAAACACAGCTTGATGCTCTCGAAGATATTTGGTTAAAAGGAGACGAGATGGATCCTTCAGAAGCTCAGCTCCCTGATGTAGGGTACATAGATTCTGACAAGGATTCAGATTACGAGGCACCGAAGAATAAAAAGAACTCCAAAACACGAAAAAAGCGCAAGGACAGCATTAAGAAAGAGGTGAAAGTTAAGAAGGAGGTTACTGATGAAGATACCAAAGAAGGTGACGAAGACAAAGATAAAGAAAGTGATAAGAGGACACCACAGAAGAGAGGTAAAAAAGTCAAAACAAAGAAACTGTCAAATGAACAGTTACAAACAATGGCAGCTCTAGTTTCTAATTGGGAATCACCTCCCCATCTCGAGGAGGAGATACCCATCCTAAAACCAGCTCCAGTCATCGACGATCCTCTCAACTCATCATCAACTTCTGTATCTCCAATTAAAGATACTCTGAAAACCCAAACAGTTACTATAGTATCTCCTATCACCAAAAAGGAGACGAAAAAACGTAAATCACCAAAAGCTGCTGGGGAGAAAATAGAAAAACCTAAGAAGGAACGGGTTAAGAAAGAACGGAAACCTAAAGACCCGAATGCGCCTGTAAAGGAGAGGAAGCCACGGAAACCTAGGACACCTAAAAAGAGTACTTACGAGTACACTTCACCAGTTGAACCTATTATGGCGAAACCTGATCAAAGTTACCGACTCGCTTCAGTTACCAAGTCCTACCAGCACCAACTCTCTAACATACCTTTACCTGCAACCCGCACATCTACTATTTTATCCCTGCCTAAAACTGATGTCAAACCACCACTACCAAAACCTGAGAAATCATACTCGGCCATTTTATTAGACCGTAGTTTGAAGGTTGATCCTAACTTGAGAGTGCCGAAAGTAATACCACCATTAAATAAGAATCCAAGCGCTTTCGAAGGCGAATTCCACAAATTTATGACAAACAAAAATCAAGAATCACCTCACCTCCAACGGTTGTCTGCGAGCCCTCGGAAAACGTCTCCTAAAGTATCTCCTACTCCTGCAGCGGAAAAAGTTGTTGTTGAAAGCATAGAACAGCCCCCGCTCAGAGAAGACTGGTCTATGCCAGTGGGTCAATACAATGATTCAATATTCTTAAATAGCCCACTCGATTACAGGACTTATGCTGGGGCGAATAGGTTACAAACTCCTATGGATAGGAGTCAGTGGAGGCCTGAGTATTACCAGCCCAATCCAATGCACAATACACCTATGCCTCCAATGTACTCCCAAATGACAAATAATTACTACAGGAGTCCATATCAGTCACCATGGCAATATGGTTATCAAAAATAAGCAGTATTTTTTAATTAGGCTATAGGTAATGTTCCCGGTACTCTCGGTTATGCATTGTTTTGAGATCTAAATTAGTTATTATGTACATAACTTAATAATCTATTAAAAACATGTCTGGCGTTATACTGAATTCCATTTCTTTCTTATTAACTAGGCTAGGGGATTTTTTGTTTTTGTTTACATGAAACAAGCCTTAAAAATAACCGAATAGTTCAGATATATTCAAAGTGTTACGTACTTACTTCATAATATACAGAAATACAGATATAAGTATTAAATTTGGTGTGATGATTTAATTTTTCAATTTTACAATACAAATGCCTCAAAATAGAACTCTTCCCTTCTCACAAAGCAATATAGAAAAACTTGCAGTTGCAGGTAGTAAGGACATAGACAAAAATATATATTATATTATAAAAGGATAGTGTAAAAGAGACACCAATATATTTTTTTAGACTTCTAAACACTGCATAATGAGATTTCACTTATTTCAAAGAAAGTTCCATTTCAAATCATAGAAAAATTATTCCATATTGTGATTTGTGTGTCTGAAATAGGTTGTTAATATTGTCATTGCAATCAGAAATGTATAAAATAACAATCCATATTTTACTGTGGCAATTTAAGCTTAAAGATTAAAACAAATTTAGCTTATTTGGTGCTGTCCGTTTGAGTAGCTTAGGCAAATTAACTTTTCTCCTTGCTAGTATACCAATTACATATTGTCAGTTCATAAGAATAGGGATTTATCGATTTGCTATTCAATATTTACGACTTTTAGTTAGATTGAACCCACCTAGTCTCTTACATGGCATTAAAAATGTATGATGATATACCAAACGATAAACTAAACAAATATCAGTTAATAGATAACATTAATCCTTCCTGAATCAGTTAGCACTGATTGTAGTCAATTGAAATATATTTCAAATCCAAGACAAACAATATTTTTTATACAATTCTTCTAATCTCAATTGAAATTATCAATTTAGACAATAGTACTTGCTATGGCTGAAAAAGGCGCCATAACTTAAAAGAGCAATTTTTAATATGGAACACCTTTACATTCACAACGAGTTGACATATAAATATCTTGTATCCTGTGGTAGTTTTTTTTTATTTAAGCAAGGGATTACATTGTATGTGCAATTTTAGCAAAATGTGGTTGAGGATCTACGGGTACTTGCTTGAAGTCTGAGTGTTTGTGAATTGTGAATATTTAGTGTGTATACCCACCTTGTGTGACCCACAACACATGAAAAATTCTTAGTGTGGGCCATTTCTTTTTTAAAAAGCAATATGTATTGAGCAATCTTATTTCTAACACATCTCATTGATTTAACTATTTAACGATATAATCCAGACAAAACTAAGAAAAATCTTATCAATGTATTTCAGTGGTTACATATTGTGAATATGATTTGAAATAGAACTTCCCTTATCGATAATTTAGAATTATTTATTTATCTTAATAATAAAATTCATTATAACGTGAAGGAGCCCATATTGTAAATTACACTAGCCATTTACGACGACTGATTATAGCGGTTCATTTTAAGATCATATGATTTGTTTTTTAAGTTTGTAAAGTACTTCATAGATAATTCTAGTGGCACTCGTTTTAATTTGAACCTTAAATGCATCTGTATACTTGTATGCATCATTGAATAATCTTGGAAGAAATTAACATTAAATATATGCAGTCATATGCATCTGTTAAGGTCTGAATTAAAACGTTAAGTAGTAACTCCCTTACTAATAAACTTTGTTGTATAAATTGTGTTAAGTACAAACAGTACTTTTCTTTTAATAATTAAAATACATAATTTATACAACATTTTTAAGTAAGGCTGTTAGGATTAAAGTGGGTTATATGTCAAATGGAAAGAGAAGCTACATGACATAATTGGTTTTGATCTGATAAAACGTCATGATCCGTGCAGACGGGCCACACGCTGGCGACGAAATTGTTGCTCTGCTTAAAGTTGTACACAAATAGGTTTGAGCCAATACGTAGTGGATTTACACAACAATTCCAATGCTTATGGAATTATATATTTTTATACAATTTCATAAAATAAATGTGTTGCGACAGTTTTCTGTCATTTTTAATGGATGTAGCTAAAGCATCTATAGTTAAATCTAATAGTTATAACATCGCACACTCTGTGTTGGTCAAAGTCGTTCTTTAATTCATGTGTGTTTTTCATATTTTTGACAAGAATTCAATATACGCATTTTTTCGTTGTCACAAGACAAGTCGTTTAGTAGTAGTAGTGGGCAACATTTTTGCTGCTGTGGTGTGGTCCGTCTGCCACACTGACACTTAGTTTCAAGTTATTGTAACATAATTAATATGTAAAGAAAATAATTTATTTGTCAGAAAAGCATATACATATAAAAAAAAAACATATAGATTGATATTTTTCCAAGAAGTCCAGATTTAATTTTTTATAATATTTGACATATAACTCGCTCATTACAGCTTTATTTTAGAAATAATTAAAAAGTAAGATTTTTTTATATATATTTGACACATTGGCAATTTAGAAAGTGAGAATATACCTATTTGTTTGTTATTTTTAATTTCGCGACGCTTCGCTATTACTTGTATCACAAAACTGTTCTAATTTAAAGAAAATGTTTCCTAAAATTAGATAGTTATCAAAACTTTGTTTTAGTTTTGTATTACACTGTGCAAGACGTATAAACGCTAAATTTAGTTCTACCCTCACTTGTGTTTTAATGTGTGCGTTATGTCTGGTGCAAATCTAAATACATTTTGGTTATAAATAAGTGTAAATTTAGAGATCATTTGTTTTCATGTAATTTTGTCAATAAACAATAAAAACAAACTCTGTATATTGCATCTAGCGTAGAAAACAATATAGTGTCCCATAGTATATTAATTTATTTCTTTAGTTTTGTTTTTAAGTACACATATTGCAATCTACATTTTTAGTAACTTTTTATGTTTATCGACCTTTCAACATTAATTTTTGTGTACACAAGATTGTAAGTTAGAAAATTATATTTCTTTTTGTGTTTACGTCACCCTGGTGTATAAAATTTGTTTTAATTTTTGCAATAGTATGATAATAATTGGACGATTTTGTGTATCTGCAATATAGCAACTTACCCTAATAAATCTAATTCATGGAAGCAAAATGCTAAATAACCACTACCTACATCGAAATATCTAAGTGCCTTTGAAGATTAGTTCCACAAATAAATAGTTTCTACTATCGCCCGGCAACGGGCGAGCGACACTTTGTTGTTGCAAACGTCTATAGGCTAATATACCCGTTACTATCAGGCGGACTCTAAGTTTCTTTGCCACGTTTTAAAAAAAACAATTCATTTAATTTCTGGATTTAATGAGGTTATATGTACTTTCTGTTTGACAGATTGACATTTTATTCTTTTTAAATTATATAAAAAAAGAATAAAATTTGAAAATAGTATCCCACCGGCGTCGTATTCTTAATTTGTTTTTTGTTTTTTTTTGCTTCCCTGTATCAGATGTTTTTTTTATTGCTAGCCAAGCTAGTCGTCGAGACGATACTCTGCCTGATTGGTTTATTACTAAAGTGTTTGATTTGTATGAGACATTTAAGCAATTTAATTTAAACTTAAATAGAATATATTAATCTTCTTAAGTTGGGGATTTCGTGGACTCAAGACTTTTCGTGAATTACATTAAATGTATTATTACATTATGTGCGATGTGTGTATATAGATAAGCACTCTTGCTCTATGAGGTAGTACACTGATACTCATCTATCAATGAGGTTTATATCTATTTTCAATCGGCTGTTTATTGCAATATACCTATGTATCATAAATGGCTATGCACAAAATTCGTTACAAAACAAAAGATATATGACGTCATGCTTAAAATGAAAATGACATTTCAAGCACATTATTTTTTTATTATTAATTACTCGGTTTTTAGTCCTAGTGACTATTTGCTTCGATATAAAGTCTTGAGCTCTCGAATATCTTCAAAATGACAAGAAATCGTGAGATAATGTGTATAAATGATAGTCATATAAAATTAAAGTAAAATATATATTAAGACTCGTGGACTTTTGAACGCGTATAACCTCTTTGACGGTTCGCTCATGTTAGATGGATATAAATGAAAATGTATATTTTCCTTTTGGAAATGAATAGTTATTTTATTTACTTGTTGCATTGTGTGCATACAATAATGTGTGATTAACAACTAATCGGTAAAATAATGTCTGATAGTGAGGAAAATCTTTACGGATCATCATCTGCTTGGCTGCATTTGTCTTCAAAATAAAACTAAAATAGCTGTAGAAAGCCTGAGAGATTTCTCGACGGTATAGTCTGCGATCCCGCTCTAGGCTAGCGTGGTGGACTATAGCCTAATCCCTATCAAATGGTAGGAGACCCGTGTCCATTAGGGGTTCATTAAGTGGATTGATGAGGATAAAATAGCGATTTGTATGCCATACAGAAAGCTGTGAATCCATTTCTTTTCACCACAAAAACGTAAACGCATCCTTCAGGTTTAGTAACATTCAAATAATATAGATATTATTAGGTAATATGAAAATCTGCTGCGGACTTCAAAATATATATTTATAGCGCGTTATTTTGTACGCTACGTTATTGTGTAACGCTCACAGAGCGCTATGCGAGATTGCTATGCAAGATTGCGTGTTTTTAATGTATTATCGCCCTTGTTTTATCTGTGCCGCTATGTGTAAAGCGACACTATAGCACGCTATACGTTTACAACGTTTACAATTAACAAGTATTTCTCCCGTTTTTCCTGTAATGTATTGTAACTAGACGAGTACGTTTACTTCTGAACTGTGGTGAAAGCATTTAACACTCGGAAAAGAATTCCCAGTATTATCGATTATGAGATTTTTGTTTGTAAATCTACCCTCTATACAATTCTAAGTTATTTCTGAGCGAACCGTCAAGGAATATAAGAGCAATCGACACGGGTTGTTTGTTCACTGTAGAATAATAATATGATAGTGTATAATTTAAATGCTGTTTTAAAAATGAAGTTCTTTCAATAAAAATAATGATGAATATTTGGCTTTCTTTTTCCTTATAGTAACTACGAGAGCTGGCCACATGTTGCTATTATGGCCAAGTATTCTTTGGTTTGCAATAAGAATATATTGTGATTATAAATAGAGATAAAAGCTATCGTATCTCTCGCGTAGGACCAATCTACACACCGTGCACTGTTTTAAACGTGACACGAATTCTCATACATAAAGACTTACATTTTACATAAAGATTTTCATTTTTTTATTGCGATAAGTGGGCAAACGAACGGTTCACCTGGTGGTAAGTGATCACCGCCGCCCATGGACATTTGCAACACTAGGAGGATTGCAAATGCGTTGCCACTTGCCAACCCCTGCAGAAACAGTTTTGGTTTCTTAAAATAGGAATTACTAAACTGACGGCAAACGGAATGCCCAATATAAAGATTTCGTATATAGACGTAGTGGGAAGTCAGTTCTTCAAGTCACGAGTGTATTGGTATCTTATAGGTAAGCGTGCTTCATCTTAGACCACATCGTCACTTACCAAACGCAACCCATCTATTATAAAAAAATATTAAACAAAATTGTGGGGAAAACTGATCCTAAAATTCCAACCAAGTTTTTCTCTTCCCGAAGTTTTTCTGATCAAGTGAAGGAAAAAGTGGGAATCGAGTCGTATCCAGAAGTCAAAGAGAAGCCAGGGGATAGAGAACAATGGCGATTGCTCCACTGACAAGAGCTGAGCTCTTAAATTAATAATTCAAATTCAAAACATTAATTTCAAGTAGACCAGTACCAACAGGTGCTTTTGAACCGGCAAGAAACTCCATAGATACTCTTAAATAAATACAAATTACAATATAGGAAGTCAATTCTTTTACAATTTTAATAATAATAATCAACAAAAGCACACACGTAACCTATATGTAATAAATTATTTATCATTTGCTTAAGTAAATAGTGAAGAAACCTTCATACCGGAGACATTCTTGATGTCCTGGTAAAGTTAGGTAAGTTAATTATACTGGAGTAGAATGATGGAACAAAGACTTATTTTTTTTTGACGGACCTTTATTGTTAGTTCGAGGGAGGTTTGATAACCAAATCAATGAAATCAAAAGGTTTTTCAATTTCATATAAACTTTTTCAAACATTTATAAAACGTTAAGACTAGTTGCACGGTTCCAAGAAGTTGAAAAGTTGCTAAGGTTTAACTTACAAATTAAGTGACAGCAGTTAAGGGCAGCTAATGGGGCTCCGGCCTTGGCATGGGGTGTTGCTAGGGGGACAGCTGGATCACGAATGAGTAGTACTATTCGCAGCAATTGTAAATTTCAAAGAACAGCAATAGTAAATTTCAAAGAACCCCCGACGGCGGCCATCTTGAACCGATTTCCATCAAACATAGCTAAGAACATTCCCGATTAATTCACCTTTCAAACAAAGAAAGCAAAATTAAAATCGGTTCATCCGTTCGGGAGCTACGATGCTACAAACAGACACACAGACAGACACGTAAAACTTATAACATCCCGTCGTTTGGGGTTAAAAACTGGAGACTTCCGACAACCTTCTTTCCAAGCATCCACCCACAGTCATGGGCGTAGCGAGGTACGGGCAGAGGGGGTTGGAACTGACCCCCCCCCCCTAGAAGAGCAGTCAGTCGTTGGTAAACTGTATAATCGAGTGCATTTACTCCTGACCGATGTTTGACAAAAAAACATATCCAAAATTCTGAATCCTGGCTACGCCTCTGTCCACAGCGACCCCACGAAGTATATGGTTATTATAGTGGGTAGTTCTAACTTGATAAGTTTTGTAGGCATGCCTGAACGTGCTGACGAAGCAAGAAGCCTCCCCTTCCGTGGAAAAGGAGGAGGTGAAGGTGGAAGTGGAGAGGTTCATAGACCTGGCCAGACAGATGGAGGCTTTCTTCCTGCAGAAGAGGTTTGTACGGAACTTCCAACCAACCCTGTAAATAGGTGATAAATCGCTGTGTTTAGTGTGAATTTTTGAAGTTAGGAGAGTATTTATCACATGCTAAAACGGTTAAGGAAAGCATCGTGAAGAAATTGCATGCCTTGAGAGAATGGCTATACTCGCCCTGTTTTTATTAAACTTCTCACCTGGGACGATCACGATCTGGAACTTCGTGATTAAAAAATAGGTACCTTTAAATGCAGTCCAATAAAATGACGTCATCCGTTTGTTATAATGCAGATAGTTCAAGCAGTAGCGTAGCGTGGGGGGGGGGGGGGGAAAGGGGGCCATGGCCCCGGGCTGCTTATGAAAGGGGGCGGCAAATTTCCAGACGGCCCCGGGCGGCAAATACTCACGCTACGACACTGGCTACAAACCCTATATAATTTTAGGTTCCTTCTATCAGCAATGCGGCCAGAGTTATTAGTGAAAGAAGATAACAATGAATTGAAATGTGAACTGCAGCGGAAAGAAGAATTGTTGCGGAGGCATTACGACAAGATTAGTCAGTGGCAGAATCTTCTGGCAGATCTACAGGTTAGTCGGACATGCGTTATTATGAAATAGAAGATTATTGAAGGAGAGACTTTGACTAGGGGTAGCTGGTAAATTCTGGTAAATGTAACCCTTCCTATCCGAATCATTCCACTTTGCCACACCAGTGAGACAGATTCCACTGCCTTAAAATTTGCAGTAGAATCTGCCTCACTAAACAGACTTTAGCGGGGCAGTTTCCACTAGCTAAAAATGTGTTGTATAAATTACAGTATGAGCAAGCCTACCAAAACTAAAGTGCCACCCCTAGTGGGGTAGAACCCACCACATTTTTAGTGGAATTGCCCCACTAAAGTTTTTTAGTGGGGCAATTCCACTCCGCTTGGTGGGAAAAGTGGAATGATTCTCCTATCCTATCTGGTTAAAAGTACTTCTAAGTTTTTCCCGATCCCTACTAATATTATAAATGGTTCAGCGGTTAAAGCGTGAAAAGGTTCATCAGACACAGTTTTGCATTTATAACGGAAAAGCTTTTACCCGCATCTCTTGTCTTCTCACTTGGTCTACGTAAAATTAGAAATTTTATTTCCGCCCCCCTTTTCCCCCTTTTTAGGGATGATTTCCGGGATGAAAACTATCCTATGTCCTTCCCCGGGACACAAGCTATCTTGACACAATATTTTATCTAAATTGGTTCAGCGGTTATAGCGTGAAGAGGTAACATATAAACAGACAGAAAGACACACTTTCGCATGTATAATATTAAGTATGGATGTGATTTGGGTAACACCATCTTCGGGATCAGAATAAATATTTTTCTTTCTTTCTACACCAACGGGGCAGTTGTCTAGCGGTGTGTGTGTATTTTTATGCCTTTTATTTCTGACTCTAGAACATTTCTGCCCAGGGCCACACTGTGTATAATAAGTGTCAGCAGCCGAACACTCAGGCGCCGGCCGTGCAACAAGCGCCGACACAGCAACACGTGGTGCAACAAAGCGTTCAGGTATGTTGCAGCCTAAAATTGTCACGAACATTTTATAAAAAATATATATTTATTATTATAATAAATAAATATTAATAGTTAGTCGAGTGGTCGTACAGTGCGACTGTCGAGCAAGAGGTCTTGGGTTCGATGCCCAGGTCGAGCAAAGTGTTATTATGAAATTCTCAGTAGCAGCTCGGAGTTTGGATCCGGCAATAGGCTCGCCCCCTATTACATGGGACCTAAAACATACCGGCGAAACGTAGGTGTACATTAGTAAATCTCTGCCTAACCTTTCGGGGACGACAGGCGTGATGGTATGCCGTATAAATCTTAATATTTTAGTGTCGAAAACGCTCGCCACTATGTCTGTTTACTACGGCAGTGGTAAGTTTATACGGTCGTACTGTTTGTAAATATATCACGTTCACACGCTTGCCGGTTGGTTGTAGGTGCTAGTGCTGCTACACAGCGGCATAGCTAAGTGACCATAAGCCCTGGGGCAATCAACTGGTACACTCTAACAAGCTAATTGGTTTACATACACACATGGATAACTTCCGTTGTTATTGTGTGCGTAAACTAATAAGACTTGAATTGTCATGCTCGCTTGAGCGTGTGCATAATACGAACTGTACGTATATACGCACACAATGAATATGTACTCCAGTTGTCTGTATCATTGCATGTATACCAATTAGGCGTTATAGTGTACTTAGTCTGAATGGCCCGAAACTAATGGCACGCGGGCCATTCGACCTACACTGCATATATATTTTTTTGTAAAAGCCTACTTATTGTGCATAGAAACTCGGACTCAGGTACAAATGTCCATGCTCGAACTTGTTGTGTGGACTTTCAAATGTCCATGATAGAAATTAAAGAGATATAAATGTCAATAATTGTTTCATCTAGGCACAACAGATGGCAGCAGCGGCGGCCGCGCAACAAGCTGCGTTGCAGCAACAAGCCGCGTTACAGCAACAGCAGGTACCCCGCCCCCCGCATCCGCCTGCGTACCCCGCGAACGCCCAACGACGATAGTCAGGCAGGGAGGGTGTTAAGTGGTGACAACACCTCCGAATTCAGGACTATTTGTGTCAATACAGTGGCGGGTCTACCAATAGACAGTAGGGCGGCAAATTTCGGCATATTCCTTTTTCTTCCCACGGGGGTAGGCAGAAACTACAGAATGCTACGCGCTCCGATCACTGAATACCACTTTCGCTTCGTCCACATTCATTCGCTTGATCATACATGCGCGCCGGTTACGAATACTGACCAAGTAGCACTAGCACTGACCTTTTTTGTTTTTTTTTCTTCCAATAATAAGCTAAACCGGCCGCTTTTACCACTTCATGACGTTATTGAATCGAAAATGGTTAATGAATAGCGGCAAAACTCGAATAGCATTCTGACGCCAATGTGTAAACCCGCCACTATCAATATGTGAAGTTACGTCATCAAATGATTTGTCATTCGGTGATTTCACATAATATTATGGTGATAAAATCACTCCGTGTATAATAAGGATAAAATTGTTATATAATAAGACGTAATATAGTGATTGATTAGTAAATAAGATAAATAATAGAGAAATTTATCTCTCTGAAAAACTGTTCAAGATTGGCGAATTAGTAACTTTAAGTAGCCTGAGGTTTTGAAAATAAAATCAGTAATAATTTTCATTCTTTTCGTAGATAGTTATGCACTTAACTTTTATTTTTAAAATATAATTTGGTTTTCGTATTATTTTTTTGTTTCATTTATTTTTTACCTTATCCACACCGCTTGAGAATTTTTTGAAATGGCAACACCCGAGTTTGCAAGGTATGTAGTTTTTCATTTTTATTATTATTTTTAAGCACTATTTAGTAGATTGTAATTCATTTTATTATTATTTAGATATGTGGCTTTAGGTATGGAGCTATGGTAGCCTAGCGGTGTGACCAGTGGACTGAGATGTCAGTGGTCTCGAGTTCAAATCAACCAAGGCACGCACCACTGACTTTTCAGAAGTGATGTGCGTATTTATCACATGCTCAAACGGTGAAGGAAAACATCGTGAGGAAACCTGCATGCTTGAGAGATTTTCTCCATGGCATGTAATGTTTGCCAGCACGTAGTAGGCTAGCGTGGTGGACTATAGCCTAATCCCTCTCAAATAAGAGGACCCGTGCCCAGCAGTGGGACAGTAATATTGAAGGTATATAATATGATGATATGTAAGCTTTCTTTTAGGAAGTAATAAACTCAATGTTTCCCACTGTTGGGATAGATGCATGGATTAGGCTATTATAGTCCACCGCGCTAGCCTAGTGCGACCAGTGACGGATCTAACCTATCGACTCAGGGGAGGAGGGATCTTCTAGGGGGGTCATCAAGGGACCATAATAAAAGTCATCCCACTGAAATTAATTTAACAAGTTTAAAATTTCAAATGAGCTTATTGATTTCGTACACTTACGCGAATATTAGACATTGAAATAAAACTACTTTTTACGGATTTTATCGCGGTATATTGATATTATTTTAACCCGACGTTTCGGATCCTTTACAGGACACGGTGAGCTCGTTCTGTGTAAATCGGATTGTCAATAATAATTAAAAATGTAGGGTAGCTGTTAGTAATTATGACTTCAAGACGACCAACACCTCAGTCGGCCCGTGACCATGGATGCTGTAAATGATCCGAAACGTCGGGTTAAAATATTATTAAATATACCGCGATAAAATCCGTAAAATGTAGTTTTATTTCAATGCTCAAATGAGCTTTTTTTATGAAATGATTTTTATAAAACTCTAATTAAAAGACTATTTTCTGGTCGATTAACCCGGCCCAGGGCGTCATGCTGTCGACAGGTGCCAGGAGCTATTTAAGCTATTTAAACAATTGTTTAGAGCATCTCGTCTAGGGATTTGTAGGAGGTGGGGCATAGCGAGATTTCTCGCTCAAATTCAGCTGCCCGACTGGGGAAGTACCATACCGCAGTGACTCAACGATGCCCATCACACAATCATTTGTCTCTACCTAGATTCGAACCTTGAACCCATAGCACAGAAGGCAGCGTTAATCACCGCTGGCCCAATCGGGTCGTAATACGTAAGTAGCTAGTATTTAATAAAGAGCATAAAAATGTCCACAGATGCAGAATAGCCTTGCTCAAGGCATGTTCCTGACTGGGGGGAGGGGGGCATACGCTGCGGCCCCCCTTCAGGGCCCCCTCGCCTACTTAGAGAAGACCGCCTCTAATATAGGTAGGAAAGATTTGATCGTTAAATTAAATTATTTAACAGACAGAACTGTGTTGTTGGGGAGGTTGTTGCGCCGCTTCTTCTTCCCAACAAAAACACTGGGAAGCGGTGAAGGGCGGGCGTTTTTGGGGGCTGTCTTTATTGTGGACGTTCAAAAAGAGCCAATTAAATTTGGCCTACTTTGAATAAATGATATTTTGATTTTGAATCTGTGTAGGCAGAGCATCAAAGAATGTATGTGATGATGAGAAATCTAGCTTTTTCTATTACTTAAGAACCTACCTGAACATTTAACTATCTGTGAGTTGCTGCGGCATTATAGCTCCCAAACGGATAATTTTTAACCCCCGACGCAAAAACGATGGTCACACACGTCAAACTTATAACAAAGTTTGACGTCTGTCTGTGGCACCGTAGCTCCCGAACGTATAAACCGATTTTGATTTGTTTTTTTAGTTTGAAATGTTAGTTATGATTGATCAAGTCTGCTTTTGACAACACAATGTTCTAAGCACAGGTGTCGCTAACCTTTTCACGCCTTTTTTGAAGAACCCCATGTTGGAATCAAGCGGAAAAGTCTCGACAGCCAGTCCATTGTGTAGAGAACTAATCACAGATAAATAATAAGTTAAAGAATTCAATTATCAATTAATATACACCTTTTTGGAGCGGCCACGTACTGGAAGACGCAGCGTGGGTAGGCCCCCGACAAGGTGGACCGACGATCTGGTAAAGGCCGCTGGAATCCGCTGGACACGGGTGACGCATGACCGGTCGCCTTTGCGGTTATTGTGGGAGACCTATATCCATCAGTGGACGTCTAACAGTTGATATGATGATGCACTTTTTTGTTGTTGCACAGATATGGTGGGTCTGGGCGATGGACGAAGGTGACGCGGCCGCGGGAGGGGCAGGGGCAGAGGCCGCGGCAGAGGCCGTGGTATGTTACTCCACCAATTCTGTAAACTCTTGCATTGACGCGCGTCGGGTCATCGAACCCAGTGGACTGACAGTTAAACTCTGTCAGTCCACTAGGTACGACCCGGGCACGCACCACTGACCTCAAAAAACCGAAAATTCAAGAGTTATTTTGACATTTCTGTGATATTTCCAGGTCGTGGAGCGTCCCCTGAATACGGTGGCAGCATGACACCGCCATAGCGCACCCCCCTCCCTGCGGCACACACACATACACACAATATACTGTAAACAAATGATATAGTAACAAAACTTATATAACCAAACAGTTGTGTAATAGCAAAACCGAGTTTCCTAATAGTAAATACACAGTAATACTGATTATTTCCCGATAGTAAAATCAAGATATTTTTAATAGCAAACAGGACAGTTTTCTGATAGCTATATTAACAGTTTTCAAATAATTAACCAGTTCTGAATAGTAATCTATACTCCATATAGTAAACCGAAGGCTTTTCTATGTATTAACAATACAATCAATTTTCAAATTTAAATCGAACAGTATTAATAATAAATAATAAATAAATATTTCTGGACATTATTACACAGCGCCATCTAGTTCCGTGGTAAGCAACGAGGCTTGTGTTACGGATACTAGATGGTTGATATACTTAATATGTACTTTTTTTTTGTTAATACATACATATTATACATAGATACATCCATGACTCGGATACAAATCTTGATGTTCATCACACAAACATTTGTCCCTACCGGGATTCGAACCCGGGACCCATAGCACAGCAGGCAGCGTTAACTACCGCTGAGCTCAACGGGTCGTCATTGTTATAGTAAATCGTTTTTTTTTCTAATAGCAATCATAAGAAAACAGTCCTATAATTTAGCAAACTGAAGTCATTGATATTAGCAATTCGATCAGTTTTCAGCTACTAATTTAAACTGTAGGTATTATAATAGTAAACCGGACATTAGCTTAATAGCGAACTAAACAGTGATCAAATAGGAAAATTAATCAGTTTCCTAATAGTATTCTATTTTATGCCACCGTATATAGTTTACCGCTCTTTATAAGAATATCTATAGTACACCCATATTGAATTAAGTATTGAAATTATTATTCTAGGTGGGTTATTATTAAGAAAATTAAATAAATAATTATGTCGTTAAATAGCACTCAGTTACATACTATTTGGCAACTGTTTTCTAGTCATTAATATTAAATGAATATCATTTTTTTTCGTAGTCGAATTAATTAAGTAATAAATTAGGAAAATTCAGTAATTTTTTAGATGATAATTATTGTAGATTAATGTAGGACAAATTTAATTAGTTAGTCAAACTTAATACTTCATCTAAATAATCAAAAATACAATAAAAAAAAATTAAATTTATTTTGTCGTTTTATTTTCCTGATGTGTATTCAATAGTGTTATAAAATCACAACAAGGGTTAATATTACCATGTGAAGCAAAGTAATTCTGTACAAAATGGAACGGGAATTTAATGTCAATAAAAAAACAAAAGCTTATTTATCTATAGTTATTTTTTTCTCATTACTCATTTATTGATTGTGTTCCATAATGTACACACATACAGATGGTAAAATATAAATATAACGTTTCATAATAAATTTAATCTACCTACTTTTTTTGGATTCTACCGCGGTATAGTAGATGTCATTTAATGCCTTTTTTTCGCATATTTTACAGCATGAAAGGTCACGAGAAGTCTGATGATAAACAGGTACACTGAGACGCCTTTTTCCGTGGACAGATATGTCAAAGGTCTCGAGTTCAAAACTAAGCCCATTGACTTTTCGGAAGTTATGTGCGTATTTATCACATGCTCAAATGGTGAAGGAAAACATCGTGGGCAAACCTGCATGCTTGAGAGATTTGACTCGATGGCGTTTGAAGTCTGCCAACCCGCAGTAGGCTAGCGTGGTGGACTATTGCCTAATCCCCCTGTGAGCCGAGCCCAGCAGTGGGACAATAATGGGTTGATCATGATATACTTAACAAGGCTCGTAATACGGTGGTAGGGTCGTATATACCGGTGTTTCTCGTGAGTTGATAACACTATCAATATACCGCGTCAAAATCCGTACAAAACAATTTCATTTCATGTCTAGTATTCGTATAAGAGTAAGAACTCGGTATGACGATCGGTGTTTCGTAGTTCAATATCATTCACGCCAAACTACTCTCTCTATCCAAGGCACGTAGTTATAAACTCGCGTGTACATGCCCGCGTCGCCTGCGTACCCACATTTACGTCCGTATGACGTCACGCCTATGATAGTGTGCAAACACTTCGAGATTTGTGACGTCACTTGTAAGGGACCTCCACTGTCACCCTGTGGAAGATAAGAAGATATTAGAATCAACTGTAGTGCAGAATATTCTCGAGAGAAAGGGGGTATAGCAAAAACAAAAATATTTGTACTTTAAAGGAGACCATGATTCTCTGAGTTTGTTTCGGCATTTCAGTTGTCAGTTAGGAAATGCCGATGCCAACTAGATACTAAAATATTTTTTATAGATGACTTGTAAAAGTGTCTTTAAAAGATCTACTTACACAAATAAGTAATCATTTAGCGAGATTCTTCGCTCAAATCTCGCTGCCCGACTGGGGAAGTACCTTCGCCTTACAGAACACCGCTGTGTACCAACAATAGTTGTCTTTCTGCGATTGAGTAAAGTCCAGTTCTAGTCGGGCAACTCAATTTGAGCGTCAAGTTTCGCGCTCGATCATATCTAGCGTTTCGGCTTCGATCTTCGCACCCAGCAAATATTTGTACGATTTACAGTCTGTGTGTTATGTATGTATATGAAAAATTACGTTTGTAAAGGCACCCACGTCCGAGGGAGAAAACCTAGTTTTTTTTATGGTGATCAGTGGACAAACGGGCAGGAAGCTCACCTGATGGTAAGTGATCACCGCCGCCCAACCTTACTCACTCGCAGGAAGACAACTATTGTTGATTAACTGCGGCTTTCTGTGAGGCGAATGTTCTGGAGGAGAACCTTCGGCTTACTGTCTACATTTTTGTGAAATAGTAAGAAGATGTTACCTCACAAGTGTCCTTCGGTTGACTGGTGTCGCCATAACACATTTGTGTCTTGTGATTATATCCTTGTTTCAGGTGTCGGTGCGCAGGAAAATGTTTTTCGCACTGTTCTACTGTAAACTCCTCGAGGCGTACCTGAAATTATAGATATATAGAATAGAATATGCTTTATTGTGCACCATAACATTAAATAAAATATAATCTTTACTTATTAATATTATTCATGATTAATCCTTACTGATATTATAAAAGCGAAATTGTGTCAGTCTATCTGTTACCTCTTCACGCTGTAACCGCTGAACCGATTTAGATTATATTTGGTGTAGAGATAGTTTAAGCCCCGGGGAAGGACATAGGATGGTTTTCATCCCGGAAATCATCCTTTAAAAGGGAGAAAAGGGGGGTGGAAGTTTGAATCCGGATAAAATTACTAATTTTCTCAGAATAAATGAAAAAAAAATACACAGACGTAGTCGCGGGCAAAAGCTAGTGTAACATAAACACCCCATCACGCTTGTCGTCTTTGTAGGCAGGCAGACGTGTTCTAAATATAGGTAAATCGACATTCCGCCGGTATGATTATATACCTTGGTTAGTCTAGCAGTCGCACTTAAGAGCATTAGACTAATCAAATAGTTTATACAGTAACATTACATATTAATACATGAAATAAGGTTGGTGGGACCTGTGGATTGTGAAGTCAACGGTGAGGAAAGGGTGTGTCGGACTCCGCTTGAGCGTTTACCGACTAAAAAACCGCACCCGTCAACGCCACCAGCCCTATTGCCGGGGCCATGGGATTCGCAAAAGCATGCACCACAACCCCGGCGGGATCGTGTGCCCCCCTAGACAGTATGCCCTAAACAATTGCTTAAATAGCTTTAGGGCTAATCTAGGACTGGTCAGCAGTGTCCCTACACACACCATCCTTACCTCTTGAAGATTATCAGCGAGTGGTCGGTTCTTGCCCAACTTTCCCCAGCCCGTGGCGAACGCTAGCGCTTGTGGCTTGCCCGTGAAGTCCAGACAGGCTGGAAATACGTCCTTGCTGAATACAATCCTGGAACAGTTGATATTTCATGAGAGTCCGCGAAGGATTAGGCAGAGAGGTGTACCAGTACACACATTTCGCCGGTATGTTTTAGGTCCCACGTAATAGGTATATTGCCATCAACCGGGCTCGAAACCACACTCCGAACTCTTACTGAGAATTTTATACAAAAACCCAATAAGCTTTGGCTTTGATCTGATGTAAATATTTTTTTGTCTCCGGCCATTACGGAGTAGCCATTTTAGAGTATCTGTCGCCTTGATTAACACTGTGGCGACATCTATTTCACTACATACTGACTACGCACACAGTGATGAAGAACTGTCAATTGACATGACACATCAAACGCACCAATCACAAAGCTCATTCTACATCGCGATAGTGGAGTTTACAAGCGCAATTAACATATTAACACACCTGGTGGTAAGTGAACACCGCCGCCCATCGACATTTGCAATACCAGAAGGCTTGCATATGCGTTGCCAGCCCATGCAGAAACCGTTAAGGTATCTTAAAATAGGGAATGACTAAACTGACTGCAAACGGAATGCCCATGCTGTCAGAATAGTCACTCCCCCAACGAGCTCTGGCAATCTTACTCACTCACAGAAACACAACTATTGTTGATTTACTGCGGTCTTCTGTAAGACGGAAGTACTTCCCCAGTCGGGCAGCTCAATTTGAGCGAGGAATCTCGCTATGCCCTACCTCTCAACAAATAATATTTCTATTCTACCATCTATAATATAGTACTAACGATCTATCAGTCTCCAGGAGTGCGATGTCATGGTATTTGGACGGGGGTCTGTATTGTGGGTAGGGGTAGATCCGTTTAACATTGTACACGTGCCACAGTTCGTCAGGATCTGACCGCTTCAGGATGCCCATCGCTATGAACCTCACAGGACCTCTGGGAAGCAAAGATCAATATTAGCATCGTAGTTACCATAACACAGTGGCGTAGCGTGAGTATTTGCCGCCCGGGGCCGTCTGGAAATTTGCCGCCCCATTTTCTAGTAGTATAAAAAAGACGTGGCACTTGATGCCGCCCCCTTTCATAAGCCGCCCGGGGCCATGGCCCCCTCTACCCCCCCCCACGCTACGCTACTGCCATAACAATAAAAATACGACAATACATAATATAAACGACGACTTTTTTTTTCACGACTCGGTGGCGCAGTGGCTAAGCGATCGGTTTGTGCGTCACGGGTTGCGGTTACGATCCCCGCACGGAGTAAATATTTGTACGTTCTACATGTAGTTGTTCCGGGTCTGGGCGTTTGTGTATGTGGACATTTCGCACCTTTAGAATGAAAGTGACCTAACTCAAAATTACAGGAATTTCTGATTTTGCCACAAACTGACCTTAATAAGACTAGGCTCTAAAACCCTGCGGAGAAAAAGAGACCAATCTATTTTTTGACTTCGGTCACTTTCATTCTATTCGGTCAAATACATACTAAGGGTGCGTCACACCCTTATTTTGAGTTAGGTCACTTTCATTCTAAACGTGCGATTTGTGTTTGTAAACGCACCCACGACACAGGAGAAAATCCTAGTGTGGGGCAACGTTAAAAAAAAAGCGTGAATAAAGGCTTACTGTGAATGAATATGAATGAATCTTACAGAGTAGCAGCAGATATGCAGTGCGCGGCAGTCAGTATAAACTTGTCGCTGATCAGAGAACCTCCACACAGCCACTGCGCTGAGTCTTCATCAGTTCCATAGCCCAACAGTGCCTGATATAGACAAAGAAAGAAAGAAACACATTTATTTCTGACCTCGTCAGTAGTAACAGCGGTAACAGATAAAAAAAATAAAAAAAACAAAACAAGACATTATAAAATAAGACAAAATTCGGTTAGCCCGAACGAGGTCAAAAAACGGACCCTATCTCAGCGTATTGCTGCAGCACTAATGAATCAATGCTGCAGCGCTAGTTTTCAAATAGGACCAGGCAGTGTAACGTCACGGGCAAATGAAAAAGAAAAAAGAACCTACACCTCATTGGTGTAGGTTCTTTTTTCTTTGGGACGCAACACTACAGATAACTTACAGAAAAAAACAAAACAAAAATAAATTAAATAAGAACAAAAGTAACTAAAAAATAAAAAATAAAATAAAAACAATAGCAAAATAATATAATACAGAGAATAAAAAAATAAAGACTACAAAAGTGTCTCACGGCCGGACCAAATGGGTCTCCAGATCAGCATGATGTCATGCAGCTCTGTGCAACAGGGTGCATGACGCTGGTTTTCTTCTGGAGCCACAGCAGTGCTTCCGCGGATGCCAATGGCGTGTGTGTGTGTGTGTGTGTGTTTTGTATTACAATATACTACAAAATACAATAAATATAGGTAGTTTTTAAGAAAAAATTAATTCATAGGTAGCTTCCCAACTAGCAAAAAGTGGTTTTTATACTATCCTAGAACCATCATTTATCGAAGACTATATGAGATTTATATCCACATATAAGTCGCGAAAAGGGCCCACTTTATAAGTCTACTTTTACTGATATCGTATTTATATTAGACCGCTGAAATGCCATATACGCCTATATTGCTCCTGTAATTGAATTACGTCAATGTAATTACTCCTGTTAATCTCAATATAAGTAAGTTATAGTAAACAAAAAAATAGATTAATACGCGCCTAGAAATGCTTTTATAAGCTGTATCGAACATTGTTGTGCTCTGTAAAAAATATTTTTAACATCTTGAGTTATTTATATGAATCAGAATTTATTAATCTTTTGGAGGATGAGGGTCGTTGGACAATAATATAGTCACGACAAAGTTCAACCATAAAGTGTATATTTATTCAGTACAATGCTCTATATATATTTACAATTCCTAGGGTACAAATACAAGTCATCCTAAACCTATTACAAAATATTTACACCAATTAGAATCAAGCTAGCGAGCGCGCGGGGCGCGAGGCGCGGGGCGCGGGACGTAGGTCGCATGCAGGTGTTCGAATCTATAAATATTGGTAGCGCGCGCGCGGGCTCCTCCATTTCGCGCCGCGCGTCGCCGTCGAGTGTAGCTCCGTGATCATCTCTGCTCCTCTGCCTGCTGTCGTGAAGATCGCTGCCTGTGTGCATGTTGTTACTCCGTGTTGTGCTTGCTGCTTGCTCCAAACCGCTCTTATCAGAGCGAACTGACGCGTGCAGCGGCGTAGCGTGTTACTATGCGCGCCGCGTCGCTGCCGCGAAAGCGTCTTTATCAAGACGGTGTCGTGTCTCCATGCAGCTGTCATAAAAACGTTATAGTCTTTTTCAAGACTGCTTCTTCGCTGTCTCTTGAGTAGCATGTCAGAACGTACGGTAATGGTAATGGACTCGGTAACGGTGGTAAGGTAATAATGGTGTCTGGTAACGGTGGTAATGGTTTCGAAGGAGGTACGGTAAGGTAAGTGATTTGTGAACTGTGTCACTACATCACTCCCCCCTAAGCGAAGCGTACGTTCGGTTTAACTAAGCGGCCAGAACGAGTAACGTAGGTATCGCGCGTCGTCACTAGGGTCGTTGACCGAGGTTCCGATGGCTCGTCGCTTGTAGTGCGCGCTGTCCTAGGTTGCTGCCGTGTTACTGTTCTGGTGTCAGATTCTTCGTCTAGTAGGTGGGCTGGCTTCACTCTGTCTATTGAGACTACTGCAGTTCGTAAGGGCATCTGTATGGTGAATTGCTTGCTACCACGTTGCAGAACTTTGAACGGGCCGTCATATGGTGGGGTCAACGGACTTCGCACGGTATCATTACGCACGAAAACATGAGTACACGTCGCTAGATCCTTGTATACGAACGTGCTCGTGCTGTTGTTGTGTGATTTGCTGCTTGGCGATAGATTCGACATAGTTTCGGTCAGCTGGCGGACGAAATCTGCGTCTTCAATGTTCGGCTGTGTAGGCACGAAGAAATCCGACGGTATTCGCAGTGTCGATCCGTAGGTCATCAGAGCCGGGCTGACTTGAGTGTCTTCGCGTAGAGCGGTGCGTAGTCCCAGTAGAACGGTATGTAGTTCCTCGTTCCAGCGCGTGGCGGCGCTTCTCGCCATGAGTGCGGCTTTCAAGGTTCGATGCCAGCGTTCGACTTGACCATTTGCTTGCGGGTGAAATGCAGTAGTTCGAATCCTTGTAATTCCAAATTTTTTCATCAATGCGTTGAACAATGACGATTCAAATTGTCTTCCTTGGTCAGTGGTCACGCGCAACGGGCAACCAAATCGCGATATCCAACCATCGTACATCGCCTTAGCAACAGTGTCGGCAGTGATGTCACGTGTAGGTATTGCTTCGGGCCATTTGGTGCAGCGGTCGATCATGGTCACCAAGTATCTGAAGTCGTTTGACGGCGGCAGTGGTCCCACGATGTCTATGTGAACGTGTTCGAACCGCGCGGATTTTTGAAATTCCCCGAGCGGAGCGATTACGTGTCTTTGTACTTTCCCGCGCTGGCAACCGATGCATGATTTTGCCCATAGACCAACTTCTTTATTCATGCTCGGCCAGAAGAACTTGGTTGACATAATCCTCCTTGTTGTTCTTACACCTGGGTGACTCAGCTCGTGTTGCGCTTTGAACGCGGCAAAACGGTAAGTCGCTGGTAGGTACGGACGCATGTTGCCGGCCGATGTTTCGCATATGACAGGTCGCTGACCTCCGGGTAGTGTAATGCGTACGAACTTGAGACTCGGGTTGGACATGCAGGTCTTCAGCTCTTCGTCGGCTTCCTGGTCTTGAGCGAGTTGGTCGTAGTCTATTGTAGAATGAGATAGGTTGATTTCTTCGATTCGTGATAAGGCGTCAGCTGCTTCGTTCTTATCACCGGTAATATATTCAATCTTCGAACAAAATTGACTGACGTAATGAAGTTGGCGTTCTCTTCTTGGTGTATCGGTACTGTTCGGTGATCTTGTTAATGCGTAGGTTAGAGGTTTATGGTCGGTGAATATAGTCAGGTCGTTGCCCTCTATCAGTCGTCGTAGATGTTTTACAGCGGTGTACATTGCTAATAATTCGCGATCGTACACGCTGTATCGTCGCTGCGTCTCACTCATAGTTTTCGAGTAGAATGCCAGAGGTCTCCACACGTCGTTGACTTTCTGTTGTAGCACAGCGCCGATACTTGTATTGGATGCGTCGGTAAATAAACAAAGTGGAGCGTTAGGTATCGGGTGCGTAAGCGTCGTTGCCTCGAGAATGCTTTGGCGGCATTTCTCAAAGGATTGTTCGGCTTCTTGAGACCACTGAATCGGAGTTTTATCGTTTTTCTTGCTGTTATGTAGGTACTTATTCAAATCATGTTGATATTCTGCTTGATGAGGTAAGCAGCTGCGGTAAAAGTTTATCATTCCTAAAAATCTTCTAAGTTCTTGTACTGTCTGTGGCTTCGGATAGTTTACTATGGCTTGAATTCGTTCTTGAGTGGGATTGATTCCTTCTGATGAAACTTCGTATCCGAGAAACTCGATGATTTTCTTATCAAATTCGCACTTGTCGATGTTTAGACTGACGCCGTAGGTATTTAGGCGTTCGAGTACTATTTCTAAGTGCCGACGATGTTCTTCCTTGTTTCTCGAGTGAATCAGCAGATCGTCGACGAAACAGAATACGATGTCATCTAGTCCTCGAAGAACTTCGTGCATAAAGCGTTGAAAAGTTTGACCGGAGTTTCTTAGGCCAAATGTCATGCAGGTAAACTCGAAGAGACCGAAGGGTGTTATTATGGCTGTTTTCTGGGCATCTTCTTTCGCGATGGGCACCCAAAAATATGCCATCTTCAGGTCGAGCTTAGAGAAGATTTTCTTGCCATGAAGTTGGTACGTAAAATCTTGGATTCGAGGTATGGGGTATCGGTCTGGCACGGTGACGGCGTTGAGTCTTCTGTAGTCCCCACATACTCGCAGTGAACCATCCTTCTTCTTGACTACATGCAGAGGACTGGCCCAGGGACTGTTCGATGGTTTGCAAATCCCCATCTCGATCATACGCTCGAATTCAAGCTTCGCCGCTTTGTACTTGTCGGGCGGTAGAGGGCGCGGCCGAGAGTACAATGGCGGTCCGGTTGTTTCAATATGGTGCGTGACGTCATGTTTGACTGGAGTTTTCAGTGACATTGGTCTCAGTACATCTGGGTATTTCTTCAGCAGGTCGTGGTATGCATGGTCTCGGTTGATAATGTAGATCGATTCTTCGTTGTTATGTATCTTGATGGCGTTCACGCTGAGTTCGGTTACGCGGTCGACGAGTTTTCTTTGATGCAAATCAACTAGTAATTTGTGATGTACTAAGAAGTCTGCACCCAGTAACGATGTCTTCACGTCCGCGACGACGAAAGTCCACTTGAAGCTTCTATGTAAACCTAAGTTGAGCTCGAGTGTGCGCTCACCGTAGGTTCGAATTTCTGTGCCGTTAGCTGCGAACAGTTTGTATGTATTCTCTGCCGGCTTCAAATGCTTCTTGTTTCGGGCGGCTAATACGGATATGTCGGCACCCGTGTCCACAAGAAATCTCTCTCTGTTAATGATGTCGATCACACATAGGCGGTGAGACTTTTGGTTTACATCGACGCCCGCCACAGTCGATGTACTTTCTAGTTTTCCTGCTTGGTTCTTGAGCACGGCGATTCACATTTTCGCGCCTCGTTGCCGAAGCGGTAGTGATAACGACACATCCAATCGGGATCGCCGGGCTTGCGCGCGTCATGCCTACGATGTCTTGAGTGCGAGCGAGAGCGGCTACGGTTTGCGTAGTGCGAGCGAGAGCGGTGATTCGTGGAATTTTGTTGATTTCGAAGCTCGGCGATATCGAGAGATAGTTTTTCAATTTGTTTTGATAACACGCTGATTTGAAGGTTTGTTATATTTTGATGTCCCTCGTTGACCGATGTGCTGGTTGACCGGGGGTTTTCTGTGGAGACTGCGGCTACTGTAGCTGGTTCAAAATGCTCCATCATCTTGTCGGCCATCGCAGCTAAGATTTCGAGCGATGACTCGGTGTTGACGGAGATCACAGCGCGAACTTGTGCGGGGAGATGGTTGAGCCACATAACCTTCAGTGCTTCATCAGACAGTAATTTGCCGCTAAGGTCTCTCATCTTACGCAGCAGCTGGCTCGGTTTTTGGTCGCCGAGTTCGTGGCCGCTGAGTAGCTTCTGTAGCTGGCGATGGTCTGACTCCTGGTACGTCGAGATGAGTCGGTCTTTCAGTGTCTTGTATTTTCCGCTGGCCGGTGGCTCCAGGATGATGTCCGCGATCTGTTCCAGGTCACTGCAGCCGAGCAGCGGGACGACGAGGTTAAACTTCTGCTCATCTCCAACTTTACTGGCAGCAACCGCGGCTTCGAACTGCGCGAACCACAGACGCGGGTTTTGGCGCCAAAATGGTGGTAGTCGGGCAGGTAGAGATATTGTAGCCACGTTGCTCTTCACGGTTGTGACGTCCTGCGCATCAGTATATTCTTCATTAGTCGACATCTTGCAGGGAATTCTTCTCTTCAGGCTTCAGTTTTCTTCGGGGTCACCAATTTGGAGGATGAGGGTCGTTGGACAATAATATAGTCACGACAAAGTTCAACCATAAAGTGTATATTTATTCAGTACAATGCTCTATATATATTTACAATTCCTAGGGTACAAATACAAGTCATCCTAAACCTATTACAAAATATTTACACCAATTAGAATCAAGCTAGCGAGCGCGCGGGGCGCGAGGCGCGGGGCGCGGGACGTAGGTCGCATGCAGGTGTTCGAATCTATAAATATTGGTAGCGCGCGCGCGGGCTCCTCCATTTCGCGCCGCGCGTCGCCGTCGAGTGTAGCTCCGTGATCATCTCTGCTCCTCTGCCTGCTGTCGTGAAGATCGCTGCCTGTGTGCATGTTGTTACTCCGTGTTGTGCTTGCTGCTTGCTCCAAACCGCTCTTATCAGAGCGAACTGACGCGTGCAGCGGCGTAGCGTGTTACTATGCGCGCCGCGTCGCTGCCGCGAAAGCGTCTTTATCAAGACGGTGTCGTGTCTCCATGCAGCTGTCATAAAAACGTTATAGTCTTTTTCAAGACTGCTTCTTCGCTGTCTCTTGAGTAGCATGTCAGAACGTACGGTAATGGTAATGGACTCGGTAACGGTGATTTGTGAACTGTGTCACTACAATCTCAACCATAGTAGAAAAACAAAATGTTATTGTTGTTAAATTGTTAGTCTTATAGCTTATTCGTAGGGGAACAAGAATTTTCTGTGAAATCTATCATGGTTTTGATAACAATTTTAAAGCGCCTCTTGAAATTTGCTTATTTACATTTTAGTATTAATTAATATTATTTATATATTATGAATGCAGCTGACATTTTCTAAGTAAAATATTTCCAAGTGTGACATAGTGCTAAAATAAGTATTTTTAGCATTTCCAAGTGTGACATAGTACCAATATAAGTATATTGGTTCTATATTGGGTTATCTTAAAACCGAAGAAGGTTCGCCATTGTTACCGATTAGGGTTCCGCAATGCCCAAATGAATCAATGAACACAATATCAGTTTTATTTGCTTTGTATAATATTTGCATGCTGTGGGCTCTCATAATTGAAGGAGTACACTGACCTTATAATGTATGTGACTGATTATTAATATATTTTTGTGTATATCCTTTGTCAGAAATCCTTAAGTAATAAAATGTAAATCGATTGATATTTATTTAAAGATAAGTTAAAAAAATATTTTAAGGTTTGTTCCACGTGCTAGGTTAAACATTGATATTTTTTTTGACTTAATTATTTACCTAATAGGTAGTCGACGTTTTTTAATACAATGACGCAGTAAATTTTAGTTATAATCCGCAAGTTCTTCATGATTATCACTTTCGCTCAAAGATTCGGTACTTTCGTAGTCCGAACCTCTTCCATCTAAAGTAGTACTACAATTTCTTGTCCGGAACCCTCGCTAGAATTCGCGATACGATCTTCACCAGTTAAATTAAAAACATCGGTGCTCACTGCGGTTAACATTTCTTTATATGTTTTTTTTACTTTTTATTTTATCAGATCCAGTTTTTTTAAACCGCTTCCCTTATTCAATTCAATTTTTCAATGTTTGTAGAAAAAAATCTTGTAATCAAAATGGCTGTGTCAAATCCTACAATAGAATTTGCAAAACTATATAAAGCGTATTTTCGCCTGTACTGGTCGTTACAAGCAAAAGTGGCTTCTTAAGAGTTTTACCCAAGATTGTTTGAGATTACTTAGACAATAACACTACTGTGGAATGCCTATACATACATCAACTACAAAAATCAGAAAATAAAACTAAAACTATGTGGAATATAATACATGAACGAACAAATAGAAAACCAACTAGGAAATACCAAAATATTCAACTCCAAATAAACAATACCCTCATCTCAGAACCTAAAAAAATAGTTAATGAATTCAACAATTTTTTTGCATCAATCGGGGAAAGCAGCATACAAAATCTAAATACTAAAACACGAGACTTACCTACACTCAACTCCACTGAAAACACTCTCTTTCTTAGACCAATAGACTATAGAGAGACCTACAATATCATCAAAAATATTAAAAATAAACTTAGCTACGGCATTGACGAAATCCCTCCTTCCTTGATTAGACAATGTGCAAAAGAACTTTGTTTACCTTTTAGTGCATTAATAAATCAATCCTTTGATGAAGGCGAATTCCCTGACCGATTAAAAAAAGCTATAGTTAAACCAATACATAAAAAAAATACTAAAACAGACCCCAGTAATTATCGCCCAATAGCTCTTCTACCCACAGCTTCAAAAATTTTTGAAAAGGCAATGTGTGACCGTGTTTACAGTTTCTGTGAAAAATACAAAATCTTTGATGAGAGCCAAAACGGATTCCGAAAAAAGCATTCGACAACTCTTGCTGTCTACAAATACATGCAGGAAGTTATTAATATAATAGATAATAAAAAATATGCAGTGGGAATACTCCTTGATATGACTAAAGCATATGACAGAGTCCAATTTAATATCTTATTAGACAAACTATACAAAATAGGAATTCGCGGAAAAGCACACAAATGGTTCACCTCATACCTAAAAAATAGAGAACAATATGTAGAAATAGACAACTGTGACATAAACCTCAAACAAATAATACATTTTAGATCAGACAAAAAAATAATAAACGCTTCAATACCGCAAGGTAGTGTTATCGGATGCCTACTCTTTTTAATCTACATAAATGACCTTCCAAAAATTACAAATGAACCGTGCGTACTTTTTGCGGACGACATATCTCTGCTAACCTCATGTGAAAACGCGGATGGGTTAAACGAGCGGCTCCAAAACATTTTTAATAATATAGCAAAATGGATGCATGAACACAATTTAGAAATTAACTATGACAAAACTAAACTAATGTCCTTCTACCCGTATCAAAAATCTCCTTTACAAATTAACTTTTCAACTAATAACATAAAAATAGAAAATACAAACGACTTCACACTACTAGGAATAACAATAGATACAAATTTAAATTGGAAAACACACGTCAAAAACATCCGAGCTAAAATATCCAGATTCGCGTATGCCCTCCGAGAAACAAAAAAAACCACTGATCTACCAACAGCGCTAACCACATACTATGCTTACGCATATGCGTGGCTTACCTATGGAATAATCATGTGGGGAAATAGTACCGACATAACGTCCCTTTTTACCACACAGAAAAAACTAATCCGAATCCTAACAAATATAGACCAAACCGACAGTTGCCAACCTTACTTTAAGAAACTCAAAATACTGACCTTACCGTGCATTTATATCTTAGAGATATGTAAATTTGCAAGAAACAACATCACCCTATTTACAAAGCGAGCAGACAAACATGCAAATAGATCACTTAGATACAAAAACAGACTAATGCTACCAAATTCTAGAACAACTCTACATTCAAATAGTCCATATGTGATGGCTATAAAAATTTACAACAAACTTCCAGAATCCATCAAAACAGTAACTAATAATAAAATATTTATAAACAAGGTAAAACAACTTCTCATTACTAAAGCCTATTACAATATTAAGGAATATATAAATGATAAAGAAATAAAGTAATTTAATAAATATAATTAAAACATACTACAATATAATTACATTCACAATAACACTAAACTATGTACTTACCACAATATATAAAAGAATATAATATAAAATAATAATACTAGGTATATTAAAATAACAATATTTATACTAAATTACAAATACATATTTTAATAACGAATATAATACACTCAATTACTTAATTAAATTAAAAAATATATACTGTATTATAGTAATTAATACATAAAAAAAAGTATTGAAATACATAAATAAAATAATTTAATTACACTAAATAGTTTCATAAAATTAAACTACAAAACTACCTTTAATATAGAAAAACTAAACAAATCTAGTCATCATCACATAAATATTATATTATAACTTACACAAACAAATATTATATTATATTACAGATATCTTCTATATCTTTTTATATAAAAATACATTAATGCAAATGCGCGATATCGTAATAGTCAAGTATCCTCCTCTCTTTTAAATTGCCGTGCCCTGCAGGGTCCATAATGTACCATATGTGACAAACAATATCTAACATGTTTATGGAGCGCAATAAAGAATTTGAATTTGAATTTGAATTATATAAACATGTCTAGGTTTAAAACGGCATACGATAAATCAAAAAAAAATTATTGGGAACGTTTTATCCTACCGAGTGCTGTTATAATCTTGGTGATTTATTACTTTTAAAACGTGGATACGAAATTCATTTAACATTTACTTCTAAGCTTAGGTTAAACCAAACCAAATACATAAATGACTTATACTAGTAATTTATCTTTAATTTACTTATATTTGCCACAAAATATTAGCTTATATGAGGCTATAAGTAAAAATAACAAGAGTCATTGCTCCTCAGTGCATATCTTCCTGGTACATGCTCCTACAGGAGTATTAGGATTTAAATAGCCCGTAGATGTTATCTTATAGGCGCATATAAGTCTGACTTACCAGAGTAATTACTCTTGAGTGTAAATACTCTAATTTCATGCTTTTATAGGAGTCTTGATCCTATATTTGTCAGAAGATATGATCCTATATGCTGATATAAGTACAAATTATAGGATACAACGTATTTGAGTAAAAACAGCATGTATTTATGCTGTTAAAAGCGTAGTAGCTACCACCAAAACCTACTGCGCCTACTGCGGGTTGGCAGACTTCACATGCCATCGAGACAAATCTCTCAAGCCTGCTGGGTTCCTTCACCGATTGAGCATGTGATAAATACGCACATAACTTCCGAAAAGTCAGTGGTGCGTCCTGAAACATACCAGCGAAATTTGGGTGTAGTAGTACAACTCTGCCTCAATCTTCGGAGGCGACAGACGTGGTAATAATAATAATAAATATTCCTGGACAAAATATTCATGACACAGCGCCATCTAGTTGCGTGGTAAGCAACGAGGCTTGTGTTACGGATACTAGGAGGTTGATATACTACATATATACTTTTTTTGTTGTAAATACATACATATTATACATAGAAACATCCATGACTCGGATACAAATGTTGATGCTCATCACACAAACATTTGTGTTAACTACCGCTGGACTAATTGCGTCGTCAAAAATTGTGGTGGTCTGTTTATGTTCTCACCATATGTGGGTAACGCGATCTCTCCGCGTCCTCGCCGCCCACGACTACAGTGTGGAAAGCCTCTTCGAATTCGAAGCAGTTGGTGGTCGGGTTCCAGAAGCGCTCCAATCCTTTAGTCTGGCACGAATACGGCAGATACGTCAAGTGTTCCACGCATTCTGTAAGATTATGAAGATAATTAATGATTGAATGATTGTTTATTTCTGTAAATAGATCTTTTTAAAGACACTTTTACAAGTCATGTAAGATTTCTTTTGTATCTAGTTGGCATTGGCATTTCCATAACCATGCTTACTATACTTACTAATATTATAAATGCGAAAGTGTGTCTGTCTGTGTGCGGATAAAATTACTAATTTTGCGCAGATGAAGTCGCGGGCAAAAACTAGTAACTACAATGATAAATTTAAAATCGTACTCAATTTTTACACTTAACGACCACGCGACGATATACCTGTGCAAACGCAAGCGACAGTTTTTACTTAATAGATATTACAACTGCTACCATGAACACACGATCAATAGATTTACGTGATAACAAGCCGAACGCTTAGGCCGATCGTGCCTCTATATCTATATCGCTTGTTCCGCGCTCTCGCTCGCAGCCGCCGTTTATCAATTTATAAAATATAAGACGTTGTCACGTCAAAATACTTACTGTTTCGTGCCGTTTGAGAAGTTCTGAAGTATATACCACCTTCTTTGTCTATTATTGCGTTTCTGCAAAATGATAAAAGTACATATTATTAAATAATTTTTTGTTTTGAAAGGAGGATCTCTATATTATAATAATAAATAAACCGTAATTCTTAAATAGCTAAATGCTTGATTGCCTTGCTACATGCGGTTTGGCCGATTCGTTACTAGTTACAATAAACTATTGTATGACAGAAAAGTTATAAATCTTATATATGTATATAAAAATCTCGTGTCACAGTGTTTGTCGCTGAACTCCTCCGAACGGCTTGACAGATTATTATGAAATTTATTTGCGCAATTTTTTTATTTACCTTGTATCATTGACCAGTACACAATCATTGCAGCACACCACCGGTTCGGTTTTTTTAAACGAACATATCTGCAGAAAACAGATTAAACAATTAGGTCAGGTTACTTTTAATCAATCATCATTATCAGCCCATTATTGTCCAACTGCTGGGCACGGGTCTCCTTTCATTTAAGAGGAATTAAGCTATAGTCCACCACGCTAATCTACTGTGGGTTGGCAGACTTCACATGCCATCGAGAAAATCTGTCAAGCATGCAGGTTTCCTTACACGATATTGTATTGTTCCTTCGCTGTATATGCGATTAATACGCTAATACAGCTTAATTCAGTTTTATTATAGCAATAATTGAATTAAATTTTGTAGGAGGTAGGGCATAGCGAAATTTCTCGCTCAAATTGAGCTGCCCGACTGGGGTCATTGGGGAAGTAGCTCCGCCTTACAGAAGACCGCAGTGAATCAAAAGTTGTCTTTCTGCGAGTGAGTAAGGTTACCAGAGCTCATTGGGGGAGTGACTATTCTGACAGCATGGGAATTCCGTTTGCTGTCTGTTCAGTAACTCCCTATTTTAAGAAACCTGAACAAAAATATATTAAGATACTGTACCTCAGGATGAGACTTCTGGGACAAGTCGAGGAGTGATGAGAGGCACTTGAACACGTGAACGCATGTTCCCAACCCTTGTTTTGTCTGACATACGTCACCTGAAAAAGTAAAAAAAAATTGTTTAGTTTATCTACCACTGTGGTATTCTAGTGGTGTGACCAGTGGACTGAGATGTCAAAGGTCTCGAGTTTAAACCCAAGGCACACACCACTGACATTTCGAAAATTATGTGCGTATTTATCACAAGCTCAAACGGTGAAGGAAAACATCGTGAGGAAAACTGTTTTCAATGGCGTGTGAAGTCTGTGGGGCAACCTGCATGCTTGAGAGATTTGTCTCGATGGCGTGTGAAGTCTGCCAACCCGCAGTAGGCTAGCGTGGTGGACTATAGCCTAGTCCCTCTCAAATGAGAGGAGACCCGTGCCCAGCCGTTGGATATTAAATGGGTTGATGATGACTGCATTTGGAGTTAATCTTTCTCAGTTTCTGAACGCTTCGATTTAATTTAGAACTACAAATATTGGACAAGTCAAGTTATATGTATAACTTAACTTCTGGCTCGTTCAATTGTTTTATTATGTAGGTAATATGATAAGGCTATTGTTTTTCTTATTACATATCAATTGACGACTCAGTGGCGCAGTGGCTGAACGATAGGCTTGTGCGTCACAGGTTGCGGGTTGTATCCCCGCACGGAGCAAATATTTGTACGTTCTTACAGTTAGTTGTTCCGGGTCTGGGTGTTTGTGTATGTGAAAATTTGTGTTTGTAAACGCACACACGTAACGTTTTTTTTTAAATAACATAATTTATCTACATTTTCAAGATAATTTCGCCTAAATCTTAAATAAATAAAATATTCCTGGACATTGTGACACAGCGCCATCTAGTTCCGAGCTAAGCAACGAGGCATGTGTTACGGATATTAGTTGGTTGATATACTATATATATATACTTTCCTTTTTGTAATACATATTAAATTGTATACATGTATACATATTAAATGTAATACATATTATATATAGATACATCAATGACTCAAATGTTTATGCTCATCACACAAACATTTGTCCCTACCGGGATTCGAACCCGGGACCTATAGCACAGAAGGCAGGGTTAACTACAGCTGGACTAATTGGGTCGTCAACATAAAACGTGCAACTGCATGAGTTTTATGTTATTTTTTTATTTTTTAACTACGTGGGTCTATGCGTGTTGTTTTTGGTGACAAATAAATGTTATTTCTTCCTTTTTTCTTTATATAATGGTTATTTTTGTTTAGTGGTGACTTGTAACACAGGTTTTTAATTAAAAACCTACATCAGGCACCAGTCTCTTACATAGGTGAAAACTAAATTTGGCAGTAGGACCTATAACTGTCAAATTTAGTTAATTAAAACTTAAAATCTGTAATTCTGTACCAACCTATTGTGAAGAGAAATAAAATAAATTTATTATTATTAGATATTATTTTTCCTTGCAAAGTTCCTAATAAATAAAATAAAATAAAATTACCTTCCAATCGATCGTGGACACAAGAAACACTAACGAATGCGAAACCGAAAAAAACACTTAAATAAAATCCACTTAACATGATGGAAACATTTATTATAAGCTCAACTTGTTTCTCATGATTTGTTCGTGTACACACGCGACGAGTTTGATGGCTACACTGCGTTTCATATTGAAGAACATACTATTATTACGCGACTGGTTTAGTTTAGCATATTTTTCCTATTTGTCACTGTACAAGTTTGAAATATGGCTGTTTTAATCACGTCTGGGTGGTTCTATTTTTACTTGAGGGGTGTTTTTTGACGTGATAACGGTCGTCTTATAAATAGACGTACGAAAAATTGTCACTTCTGCCTGTACCGCGTGCAAGCGAGAGCGTGGAACAAGCGATAGAGAGGGACAACCGGCCTAAGCGTTCGGCTTGTCACACATCTATCTCTCTTCTACTCCATCGTCAATTTTTTCTTATAACGATGTTTATTAATTGGTAATTTATCTAAATCTTTGAGTTCTGTTCGTGAAGTACTGTCATTGGGATTTTAGGTGGTTTCACCGTTATTACCGTATATATATATTACACCCGAAGTTACGTGGGTATTTATCACACGCTCAACCGGTAAAGAAAAACATCGCAGAAAACCTGTATACCTGAGACATTGTATTAATGGCGTGTGAAGTCTGCCAACCCGCAGTAGGCTAGCGTAGAAATAAGAATGAAGCCTAATCCCCTTTTCAAATGAGAGGAGACCCGAAGCGCCACGAAAACTGTAGAAATGTTTGACTCCCTTTTTTAAAAACACCAACTTCTAACTTTAACAGTAACATAAAACGATCTATTAACGTAACGATCATAATTAATTATAAGTGATTAAACTATAAATAACTAAAAGGAAGAGCTTTCAACTTGGACTCAAACTGGTCATTAACTTCACGGTCTCAAGTATATGTAAATTAGGTACTATCGTTTTCCCGCAACTTCGTCTGCGTAAAATTATTATTATGGGCAGTTATTATTATATATATTATTTTAATCCTATATCCTTTTTAGATTAAATTATTTATTTCCAACGAAAAGTTAAATTATTACAATTCTTGTTACCAAAAAAATTTACATCCCAATATAAGGCTTTGAGGTTTCTTTCCGGGAGAAAAACTATCCTATGTTCTTCCCCGGGATCCACATTATCTCCATACAAAATTTCGTCTAAATCGGTTCAGCGGGTTAAGCGTGATGAGGTAACAAACAGACTGACTTACTTTTGCATTTATAATTAAAGGGTAAAAATAAACAGATTAGTAAACAAATCAAATTTAATATATAAATATTTATATTTATGATCGTTTTGATTGCTTGACGCATTAAAAAACAATTTACTGTTTATTTGTTTGTTCCGGCTAATCTCTGAAACGGCTTGACTGATTTGGACGGGACTTTCACTCGCACATAGCTAATGTTATGAGGAGTAACTAAGGAAATTCACTTTAATTTAATAACATTATCGAAGAGCGTGGAAGCAGACGGAGTGAATGAATATGAATATTATCATTTTTTTGTTTAAATTGAACGTCGACTATCAATAGTTAAGATTAATGAGCTAGTTCAATTCAAGGATTCCAAGACAGTTAAAATCGTTCCCCTGGGACACGTCGGGTTTCATTGTCTCGACGATATTCTGGATGGTTACTATTGTTGATCCTTTTTTTATCGTTTATAGGTCAGCGATTGACCACTATCTCACCTGATGGTAAGTGACGATGTGGTCTAAGATGAAGCATAACCTAGAAGATACCTATTCACTCGTGACTTGAAGACCCCCAAATTGTACTCATCGGGAAATACAGACTTAGGCAACTGATTCCATTCCCTCGCTGTGCGGATAAAAAACGACGATACTGGCTTACAGGAGTTGCAGTAGTAGGGACTTAGGGTGGTGGGTATGTCTAGTTCAATGCAAGTACATACCTACATAGCGTTTCGTACATTGACTTACGAACTGGGACGACGATGTAGCTACTCTCAAACCAGTTTATTACCAGTTTTACCTTCAAGACTACTCTTGAAGACGAGGCTAGTCGGGCAGGTTATCTATCTTATATATAAAAGCCTCGTGTCACGGTGTTTGTCTCTGAACTCCTCCGAAACGGCTTGACCGATTCTCATGAAATTTTGTAAGCATATTGAGTAGGTCTGAGAATCGGCCAACATCTATTTTTCATTAAATAGGGGTTGGTGGACAACCCTTATCACTAAGGGGTACTTAGTGATAAGGGTTGTCCACCAACCCCTATAATGTGGCAAAACAACGTTTGCTGAGTCAGCTAGTCTTATATATAAAAACCTCGTGTCACGGTGTTTGTCTCTGAACTCCTCTGAAACAGCTTGACAGATTACTGTGAAATTTTGTATGTATATTTGGTAGGTCTTAGAATCGGTCGTAGGCTATTTTTTACACCCCTAAGTGATAAGTAAAAATTAATAAAACCTGGCGAGGGACACTCGCCAGGTTTTATTAATTTTTTTTGATAAAACATTTCTTTGTATTTTTTTAATGATTTGCATTAAAAAATATATAACCCTACATTTTTACTCTTCTACCACCAACCCCCATAATGTGGCAAAACAACATTTGCTGGGTCAGCTAGTATATTGTATATAAATGAATCCCTAGTTCTCTTGTTCACAGCATCACGTGTGAACGACTGAACCGATTTTGATCAATTTTGGTATTATTAAAGACAGAACTTTAGAGAAGAATATGGGCTACTTTTTACTAACCTACCACGTGGGCTAACTTCCGCCCGCGGCTCCGGGCGGAAGTTAGTCACTTAGATATAACTACTTACTTATTAAACTGGCTGATTTTCTTTTTTAGATTTCTAGAACAGGCATATTTTCTCAGTGTGCCAAAAATCTAAATAAAAATATCATTTATTCAAAGTAGGCCAAATTTAATTGGCTGTTTTTGAACGTCGACAATAAAGATAGCCCCCAAAAACGCCCGCCATTCACCGCTTCCTAGTGTTTTTGTTGGGAATAAGAAGCGGCGCAACAAAGTCCCCAGCAACACAGTTCTGTCTGTTAATGAATTTGATGATTCTATACAATATCACACATAATCTAATCAGTACTCAGGTATTATTATGTGAGCTAGCATACACAAATCCATTTTACCAATATTTTTTTTAAAAAAAAGCTTATAATTATGTATATTACACTCACTTAGCCTCGATTTGTCTGTATGTGCCCGCTCACATGTAATTTCATATTTTAACATGTTTAAATAGTGAGTTGTCTTGGCCGATAGAAATGTTGTATGCTACTGTTACGACGACCGCGTTCGACGCCCGCCTGATGGTAATACTGTATCCTATGGACGTTTGCATTAGCTGTGGTAGCCTGGTGGTATGACCTGCAGAAACTGAGATGTCAAAGGTCTCGAGTTCGAACCCAAGGCCACTAACTTTTCGGAAGTTATGTCCGTATTTATCGCATGCTCAAAAGGAAGACATCTTGAGGAAACCTGCATGTTTGAGAGATTTTCTCAATGATATGTGAAGTCAGACTTTCTATTTTATAATATTTACAACCAAAAAAATATAGGTATGTTACCGGCAATCTGTATAATTTAGGTATTCTATAAATTACGGCAATGTATAGAATACCTTTTTTTTTTATTGTCCGTGTGGGAATGCATTTACGCACTTCCCGTCGCCCGGGAAGACGACGGGGGTGTGTCGGACTCCACCCAGAAGGGGTGATTACCGACTAAACCCACACGGGGTCTTTCCGCCTCACCACCATAGTGCCGGGGTTACGGGTACGTGTTGGCATTCTTCCGCGACCCCGGCGGTGGTGGACCGCCCTTGCGGTCCCCAGGCCCTTGTGGGAGGGTCCTCAGTGACCCTCCACTTCGTCCCATCCACTGAGTGGGGCGCGGCAAGACCCACCGCGCCGCCTACTCCGGCCATGTATAGAATACCTGGGGCAACCAGGCAATGTATGAATACATACATTATCTGCACGTTTTAGATATTAGATACATTGCCTAGGTATTGTATAGAATACCGGATTATACAGATTGCCGGTAACATATACACTACATGCCAATGTGTCACCTGTCTAGTATCCGTAAAACCCAGTTTCCATCAAAGCGGAGAGGCGAGATGTGTTTAGAATATTCAATCAGATATGTTTTATTGTTCACTGAATGAGTTCACAATAAATTAATATTTCCGGACATTACTACACAGCGCCATTTAGTTCCGTGGTAAGCAACGAGGCTGGTGTTACGGAATACTAGATAGTTGACACACTACATATATACTTTTTTTTTGTAAATACATACATATTATACATAGATACATCCATGACACGGATACAAATGTTAATGCTCATCACACAAACATTTATCCCTACCGGGATTCTAACCCGGGACCCATAGCACAGCAGGTAGCGTTAACTACCGCTGAAGTAAATGAGTCGTCAAATCCAACAACAACAACAACAACAATAGCCATGTAGGTATAGATTATATTCCTTTTTATATTATTTTTAAATTAGATTTGTATTTAGGTTACTATACTAGTGAATTGATAACCTGTAATGTTAATAAATTGTGAAATAAATAAGTAAATAAAATACAACCAACATCACTGTGGACCGATGACCTGGTTAAGGTCGCTGGAATCCGCTGGCGCAGGACCGGTCGTCGTGGCGATCCTTGGGGGAGACCTATGTCCAGCAGTGGACGTCTAACGGTTGATATGATGATGATGACGTCACTTTTCCTCTCCGCTATGGTGGAAACTGGGTTTTATGCTAACACGATGGAACAATACGAAATAGTAGAAATAAAACAACGATATAAAAATACTAAGCGCATATATTTAAAACAATTACTGTTTCGTCTTATAAGTACATTATTATCTACAACGTTTATCAAAAACACATTTAAATGGAAATACTGAACATTATACCCACACATAATAAAATGTCTAAGGATTTCTATGCGATCGCGACATTGCGATTAAACGCAGCGATTAATCTTACGACATATTATCCAAAATATTTTATAAGTCCTTTCCAAAGACTTATCTGTCCACAAAATGTATACTTTTACATATTTAAGACGCGATCGCTTCGATATTGTACATAAATAACTTAATACAATTGAAATCAGTGGCGTAGCGTGGGTATTTGCCGCCCGGGGCCGTCTGGAAAGTTGCCGCCCCCTTTTCTAGTAGTATAAAAACGACGAGGCCGTTGATGCCGCCCTTTCATATGCCGCCCTGGGCCATAGCCTTCTTTGCCTTCCCCCACGCTACGCTACTGATTGAAATAAAATTACCGTTTACAGATCTGCCGTATCAATACTAAAATAATGTCAATACACCGCGATTAAATCTGTAAAAACATATTTTTATTTCAATATGTAGTATTTAAAAAAAAAACGCATAAATAAATGCCTCATTAATAATACTAATCGTACTTGCGACTAAATCGCACGTGTGAAGGCGAATTAAGGGCCTATCGAATAGGCTACTATTAAATCTATTGTATCACATATACATAAAAGTATTACATATACATACAGTTATATACAGAGTTTGTTTTTCAAGTGGGCATACATGCCCAAATCCAAAACTAAGGCATAGCGAAAATTATTCAAAGGATCTGCCTATATTTTGATGAAAAATACATATTGTATTATTCGATTTTTAAGAAATCAATATTCCTAGGCAGTAATCGACTGCTATTAAACCGATCTAAGCAATAACTAGTAAGGAAATGAGATGATCAATTAAAAAAACAATTATATATGACAAACTGTGGAGCATGTTGAATTTAAATAAACCGATTCATATTTTCAACAATCAGCTTTCTTTAAGTATTTTTCTGTATTCGGTATACATACGGATTTGGCCAGCCACGTATTTTAAATATTCCCTGTATAAAGATGGGTTTTTGCCTAGGCATAAAAAAATGCCCAGTAAATATTATAGGGCAAATATTTTAAACAAATAAATTCAGCTCAGTTGGCAGAGCGTCTGGAGTACCAATCCAGAAGACGCGGGTTCGAGTCCCGCCAGAGGTTGAATTTTTCTTTCTTAATAAAATTTAATAATTGTTTTTGTTGAATAAAGACGTGCATACATGTTTAATTTTAACGTTAATTGTACAAATTTAGGATATAGACCTTGATAATAGGCATATGGCACTTTTTTATGCCCAGGCAAAAACCCATGTTTAGTTATATAGTTACGTGCTTTGCGACCGTTTGATGGTTTCACAAACTTTTATTTAATAATCAGAAATGACTGTCATAGAGTGGTAATTATTTCTGATTATTTATTTATATTTTTTTTTAATATTTATTTATATTGTATTTTTTAGAAAGTTCGGGAAAACTGTAATCTATGTATTACTTTGACTTCAAAAAGGAAAACAGATTATTTCTTAATCCCATACAAAAAATAGATAAAAAAAAAGGAAAACATGAAATTCGAACGTACATGTTTCTTTTTTAAACGACGGGAGTGGCAAAGAAACTTACGCCCCGCCAGATGGTAAGCGGTTACCGTAGCCTATAGACGTTTACAACGCCAGAGTTGTCGACGCGTTGCCGACCCTGTAAAAACAGTTTTAGATTTCGTAAAGTAGGGGAGTTACTAAACTGACAGCAAAAGGAATTCCCATGCTATCAGAATAGTCACTCCCACAACCAGCTCTGGTACCTTACTCACTCGCAGACACAACTATTGTTGTTTCACTGCGGTCTTCTGTAAGGCGGAGGTACTTCCCCAGTCGGGGAACGCTATTTGAGCGGGTAACCCGTCTCGATTAAAATGATATCAGTATACAGCGATAGAATCCTAAAAAAGTAGTTTTATTTAAGTATTATTATTATTGTTTAGAATGATTACAAAGATACAAAAAAAAATCATTGTTTTATTTATTGATCATTTTTTTTTGTTGAAAACATTGCTTATTTTTTCTCACTTAACGGTATATTATATATTCTTAATATCATCTTTAAGAGTACATCTTATATATAAAAATCTCGTGTCACGGTGTTTGTCGCTCACTCCTCCGAAACGGCTGAACAGATTATTATGAAATTTTGTATGAATATTTGGTAGGTCTGAGAATCGGTCGTAGGCTATTTTTTTATACCCCTATGTGATAAGGATATCCCTCACCAGATTTTTTTTCTTATTTGTTTTACGAAATATTTTTTGTTTTTTTTTTTATAATTTAGTATTAAAAAAATACTTATAACCATAAATTTTCACTCTTTTACCACCAACTACTAATGTGGCAAAACGTTTGCTGGGTCAGCTAGTATAACTATATATTTTACTGACAGAATTCAGAACCAGTATTCTGTATGACTGTATACTAAAAGCTGTTGAAGAGAGGTTGTTTTTACTAAAATGTCGAGTGATCCAGTTTTATTGGAAAGAAAAATAAGCCGAACGCTTAGACCGATCGTGCCTCTCTTTCGCTTGTTCTGCGCTCTCACTCACACGCGCGGCTCAGGCGAAACGCGACAATTTTTCGTGCGTGCAGCCGGCGTTCATCGATTTATAAAACTTTATCACGTCAAAAATGACAATATTATTGTCTTCGCGTCTCAAACTGTCTGTCTTTTATTTTAAAAGTATTTATCGTATCAGTTCAATGTATTTAAAATATTGGACAGTTACGTAACTATAAGCCCGTAGTAAATACAACAGAACTGACCCCCCATTTAAGGGCCCCCCCATGTTTGGGCCCAGAAAAGGGCCTCCTCCCGCAACCAACATTGTCATTTTTTTTAATAAATTAATAATTAAGTACAAACAATTGAATCCAAAATTGAATAATGTGTTTAATCATGACACGTATTTTGGTTTGTAAAAAGGTAAATGGTACGGAACCCTTCGTGCGCAAGTTCGGCTCGCACTAGAGCGGTTTTTTCCTGTACTTTTGAAATTATAACTCAATATTAGGTTAAATATTAGAGTTGCATCATTAATAGTAATAATTAAGTTAAGTTAAGTCGACTTACATTATTATATAAATAATTAAAATTAAATTGTCAAAATCAGGGTCGGGAAACCGGTTAATATTTCAAAGTGTTATGCACTTGATTCGACACCCGTTAATTTCTGTTTCGTTCACATAATCCAGTTAGTGTAAATATATTTATAAACCGGTTTCCAAGAAAAATCCGGTTAATTTTACGCACGATAAACAAACGTCGTTTATAAATGTGCAGCATACAACTACACAAATAAAAAAAAGTTTTGCCGCTTGACAAAGAAACCGGTTAAGTTGATAATAAGAAAAAAAATACAGAATTTCAAGGTTTAAAAAAAGTTTGAAGCAAAACCGAAGTAAACCGGTATGTTTTTTCAAACAGCTTCCCAACCCGGTACAAAATAAGTACCGTTGCTTTTAAAAATAATTCTATAATTAATACAACTTAATATTGACTAGTATTTATAAGATCAACCAATTATGAAAAAGTACAAAATAATACAATATTTGAGATTAGAATATAATTATGCATTAATATCAATCGAGTATTATTACACATGGTTACTTCTAAAACCTTTCAGGATATCGCAGCTGTCATCATTCCTTGGTTTTATTTTCGTACAAAAAAATATATTTATTTAATTGTCCGCTTGAATGTTCATAACTATACGCGCATCGCAAAGACTAAAGCATTGCGTTGTCCATTTGTCTATGAATGAAATATAGACTTACAAATGTCACGACAGTACAATAAAAACTTGAAATATCATTTTTATAACCGACTTCAAAAATTAGGTTTTCAATTCAGATGTGGCTACTTTTTTATGTCAATACATGATGTTGAGTTATGTTAGAACTCGTAGAACAACAGTTATTGTCTAGTCCTGCGAGGTTGATGTTGTTTTACAAATAACCCTGTATATCACTTGAGTATGTATTTCTTCTCAGAGGTCGTCAGTAAGAAAATACCGACGTAAATGTTTGTGTGATTATCATCGACATTTAAACTCGAGTCATGAATGTTTTTATGTATAGTATGTATTTTCAATAAAAATATCTATTTAGTATATCAACCATCTAGTATCTGTAACACAAGCCTCGTTGCTTACCTCGGAACTAGATGGCGCTGTGTCATATCTACGGATATATTTATATATTTTAACGAATAAGTAATAATTATTTTCATTATTCAAGTTTTTTTTTTGTTTTAATACAAAAACCTACAATTTGGACAGTGTTTCTATAACCACTAATATGTGCATTTTATATTCGCTAAATAGACATAATATATTCATATTTTACTAGTAAATATGTCAACCGACTATTCAACTAATATATTAGTCACTTAATTCTGACTAAATAAATAGTATGTATCCCCTAGCTTCTATAAAGTGAACTATGTTAACTAAATCGAATAGTCGGTATGTTATTACTATAGTCATAATTATAATGATTATTATATGAGTTCTTATTTCGTTGTTTTTCACTCTCATACAGTAGAACTTCGATTATCCGAACCTCCAATTATCCGAAAACTGACTTGGTTTATCCGAAAGTTCAATTATCCGAACGGTGGTACGAATTTGTCAAGAAGAATGTTGAACACCCGGCGAGTTCTCCTTCTCAAACGGGAAACTTAGCAGCGCAGAAGCACGTTGCAGCCATTCGTTAATTGAAATTCAACGATTTTAAAAACAAATAATATTAAAAACGCATTCGACTTTTTCAGGCGTTTTATATTTTGACATTAATATGTACGTCAAAATACATATATACTATACTGTTTTTTTATGTAAAAAGAAATTGCTTTTCTATGATATTGATCTAAGAAAACCCTTATTCCGATTATCCGAACTAGTTAACGGTTTCAAAAGTTCGGATAATCGAGGTTCTACTACAATAATATTGAAAAATACATAATTGTTACAGAATTTTGAAGATTCAGTATTTCATGTTATTTAGTATATTTTAGCACATAATAGTCTTTATATGTGTTTCGTCTTACAATAGAACGGATCTCACGATATTCGTCCGGATTTATTTTTATTTCTAGAGTAATAGGGGGGGGGGGGCTCCCAATAAAGTGGTTAATGACCATTGGCGTAACTACCTACAGTGTGGGCGGTGGGGCCCTAAAACGAATAAATAAACAAACTTCTTATTGAACCACCATAAATCAGCCCAACATCAAAATGTAAATAAAATAGGCTGCAAATCGAGTTTAATCATGGCAATTCGTTAAAAATACAGGGGAATTCCCGACAAGTTTCAACTTTAAGTGGATTGGTTGTGGCCTGCAGTGTACGTTATAAAAAGTTTAGGAGCCCCCGTTTTATTGCCCCCAGGGCGCCTGGTACGTATCACCGACAGGTGTATATAAGGGGGGGGGGGGGAGCCGGGTGGGCCGTACCCACTCCAGAATGGTCTACTGCCCACCCTAGGATCTTGAGCCATCGATTCGAGATTCTATGATAGACGTGAAAATATGTAACATATTCCCATCGGCCATGACATGGCAAGGGCCAGTGCACTGGCGTAGCTACTGAAGGGCTAGGTGGGGCATTGCCCCAGGGCCCCCAAAACCTGATTACCAAACTTCTTGAATCTTTTCTTCTTATTGAATTAGTAAAAAAAAAACAGTGAAATTCCCGACAACTTCCAACTTTCAAAAGTGGGACACCATTTTTTGTTGCCCCGGGGCCCTATAACTACGTCACTGGGCCAGGGGCCCCCTGAAAAATGACCCTAGATCACCTGTTGGTGGGGACAGTAAGGTAAGGCTGATGTTATTTAAGTAGTTTCTCCTGTTCATCCGCCCTGGCGTAGACATCTCCGTTTCGGGCTTCGGGCGAGGTCCGCGAGGCGAACGATGAGCGGGTGTGGGGGGAGGCCGACACGGGGAGGGGGTGGGGGGAGGCCGACACGGGGAGGGGGTGGGGGGACACCTGGGGACAGAAATAGATAATATATTTATTTGTTAACTTTGGTTAAAGCTGTGGAAGCTTGGTGGTGCGCACCATTGACTTTCGTGAGGAAACCTGCATGCTTGAGAGATTTTCTCGATGACATGTGAAGTATGTCAACCCGCAGTAGGCTAGCGTGGTGGACTATAGCCTAATCCCTCTCAAATGAGTAGGGTGGCCCGTGCCCAGCAGTGAGACTATAATGGTTTGATGATAAAAGGTAAAGGCGAAGTAAAATTATTATTTTTAACGTAATCACCTATTTCAGCAATTGCAAATTATAGTATTAGCTTGGACACAATATAAATGAAACTATGATTAAAAAAATCTCATGCACGTAAAAATGGGTACGAATGCTCTGAACACTATTACAAATAAACTTTAAAAAGAAAAGAAAAGATTAAAGATCAAAAGTCGCAAATATGAGTACCTAATTTGCGTTTTTCATACAAACTATAAGTTTAATTTCAAAAATTTGTATCGAGTTTTTTTGAGTCCCGGAGAAGGACATTAGATATCGAAAATCATCCCTCAAAAGAACAAAAAGGGGGTGAAAGTTTGTATGCAAATTCAGTAATATCTTAATGACCCTTCATTACGGAATAAATAAGCAGATTGGATAAAAGGACCATTATTACGCGAACGAAGTCGCGGGCAAGATCTAGTATAGAATATACCCTACCTGCCTGGATGGAGTCTTGTGTTCACCAGTGATGCTTATATCTTCATCGACTGACTGCAACAACTGGGAAATACAACAACATTATTATTAATAATAAACGTGTACACGCTGAAATAATATTAATAAAGTTTTATTGACGCAAGAGGAACAAATACATGTTAATTCCTTGGCACCTAAACTAGTATATTAACTACTACTAGTAAGAAGACGTACATCATTTGTTGATGGAATGTGTCCGTTATCAGACGTATTGAGAGCTCTTGATGAGAACGCTTAGTTTGAACAGGCTAAGTCTAGGTATGTTTCATGAATTGTTATCAAAACCTTCATGTGTAGCATCTAAAAACCTGTTTATGTTTATTAGCCACTACTGTTAATTTGTTATAAATAAAATTAATTTGTTTGGTTAGTATTAGAGTAAGTTACGATGGAATTGGCATATACATCCATGTATAAAAATTCCTTAAATAAAGAGAAAATAAAAACTGCTACTGGTATTGCTAGTATTTCAGGTGCCACCTAAAAGATTTTCATACATACATACACTCACAAAAATGTGTGGGAAAATACCATGATGTCAGTGGAAATGCCGGGGGGTGTGGGGGTGTGACCCCGACCACCGACCTAATTGGTGAAATCCTTCAAAAACCAAAAAATTGCTCAAAAAACCTCAACTCTGGTTGCTCTCTAGCATTTTAATGATCTTGGACAACTGCACCAGCATTAGCTGTTCCGTTTCCAGTCTCCTCTTTTCCAATTCAAGTCTCTCTTCTCTCCACTCCCTATCATGGTTCACCACATCTCTTTCGTACTCCAAAAAACGTTCATAACGATCTAGATACTCCAACTGGCGATCATTCGATTCGATTTCCTGTTGAATCGATTTGAAATCGATATCGTTTGACATGTAATCGATATCGCGGCTTGGCATGTCGTTGTCTGGGTCGGATGTGGATCCGATTGGATCCTGGCTTGGTGGGGAGAGGTTGTGGAATGTGAGGAGGGAGGAATCGTTGTGGAAGGTCGTAGTTTTTTTCTTTTTGCAATAGTCTGATTCTAGAATTGTAAAATTTTATTTAAAAACTGTTTTGTGCGTTTAATATTCGGCTACTACTAAGAATGAGATTCAGGGTTCGATACCAAGGATGAGTAGTTTTATTGGTTTACAATATGGAATTTCCAGTAGGAATGCAGATTTCGGATGTTTTTGGAGAGGCATAGCGAGATTCCTCGCTCAAATCTCGCTGCCCGACTGGGGAAGTACCTCCGCCTTACAGAACACCGCAGTGAAACCACAATAGTTGTGTTTCTGCGAGTGAGTAAGGTGGTTACCAGAGCTCGTTGGGGGAGTGACTATTCTGACAGTCACTAAACTATTAAGAAACCCAAACGGTTTTTTCAGTGTTGGCAACACGCGAGCGACACCTCTGGTGTTGCAAACGTCTATAGGCAGTATGGCCCTTGTGACAAAAAAAAACGATGTCCGATTATTGGCAATAGGAGCGTCCTCTATTATATGAAGCCTTTAAATATTCAAATATACTTTAATGTTGAGAATGGTCACCCACCGTTATATTGACTTCAGGCAGACACAAATTAACCTTAAAATTACTAATGAACGTACAAAAAAACTAACCAATATTCTTCTTAATATCAATACTCTTATTCAATACATTTTTCTTCATCCAAAAATTATTTCTAACACATTCAACGCATTCATTTGCATCCACATCTTTGGCCAAATGTTTGGGCAAATTGTCGCAGTTCATTTTGCCGAACAAATCGTAGTTAGCCCAATATTTGGCTGTGTCGCAAGCATTGGCGTAGGATTTGGACGGACCCGTCTTCATTAGCTCGTTGTAAGACTTGGTCGTGACGCCCAAATGATTTTGAGTTCTAGACGGTTCTGATAGGGACCAATATTGATTGTTGCTCTTGGATGGGTATTTTTCGGCGCTGGTGGCCAATCTTTCGGAGGAAGGATAGGTGTGTTGGGAAATTTGCATCAATTCTATTATATTTAATCTCTGAGGAAACTGTATGTAATAGACATTTAAAAGCATAATTTCATTTCATTATCATACATAAAATTTACTATTTAAATCCAAAAGTCAGTTAAAAGCCGACCAATCCCACATCTCATCATCGTCCCATTACTGTCCCACTGCTGGGCACGGGTCTCCTCTCATTTGAGGGAGATTAGGCTTTAGTCCACCACGCTAGCCTACTGCGGGTTGGCAGAATTCACTTGCCATCGAGAGAATCTAGCAGGTATGCAAGTTTCCTCACGATGTTTTCCTTCACAGTTTGAGCATGTGATAAATACGCACGTAAATTCAAAAAGTCAGTTGTGATCGCCTAGGGATGGAACTTTGGATCTTTGTCTTCACAGTTCACTTTGATCGCAAGCATCGTGCCTGATAGATTTTCTCGATGGCGTGTGAAGTCTGGCAACCTGCAGTAGGCTAGCATGGTGGACTATAGCGTCATCATCATGTCAGCTAGATGACGTCCAGTGCTGGACATAAACCTCCTCCAAGGTTTTCCAAAACGACCGGTCCTGTTCGCATCCAGCGGAGTCCAGCTACCTTTACCAGGTCGTCGGTCCACCTTGCCGGAGGCCTACCCACGCTGCGTCTTCCAGTACGTGGTCGCCATTGGAGAACCTTCGAACCCCAGCGGCCACCAGTAATATAGCGTAATCCTTCTCAAATAAGCGGAGACCCGTGTCTAGGATCAATAAATGGGATGATAATTATGACATTTATGATCTACTTTCGCCTGAAAACCTAAACACTAATCTCATCATTTATCTACCAAAACTACTGTGAAAATTACAACAAAAATTGGACCTTATTGATAGTGGAAGTAGATCCTAAGTCCTCTACGTTTCTTGTGGACGCTGTGCTAGTAGATTTGCCGGGCAGTTTCTTTGAGATCAGAGATATTGGCATATTGCCGCTTGACTTGCTTGAGGTACATAGGTGCAGTAATGGGATGGGATAGGATAGGTGTTAGGATGGTTTGGAGGTGAAGGTCCTGTTCCAACTGCTTCGTTGGTTTAGTGGTCCTATTTGCCACTGTTGAGACTAGGCATGTTATGGATATTATATTTCGGATCTGGATACGGATATGGATATAGGAATAAATTGACATAGGAATTAAATTTATATTTTTTGAGGTACCTCTATAATAAAGTTGATTAATTTTATAATTTGATTAACCTGAATTTAAATTAGACATAAGAATATTTTATATTTAATACTAATAACTAAGTAATTAAAATAGTTTGTCAATCTTTAAAATTGTATAATTCTATTATTTTGCACGTCATTCTGTGACAAACATGTCTGCTCCAACATTTTATAATTAGTACATTAACATATATTTTGCATACCCACAATGAGGGTGAAATATGTACTGCGCTGTAACTCGATTTAACATCTCATGTAACCATCATATTTCAGCAAATAAATGATTTGATTTGATTTGTTTCGGATACGGTTACGGATATGGATACGGATATTTTGGATTATCCGTTAGTTTCGGTTACGGATATGATGAGATGAGATGAAGTTTCAGTGAAGTAGTGCCACCTTGTTTCCGGGAAAAGTTTTTATCTAACTATTTGCATAAATTTTGCAGAATTACATTACCTAACTTGATCAAAAAAAGTCCTAATTAAACCTATATACGTCGTTTTATTTAGACTCCGAACTTATACCAAAACTATCCGAAACTTGTGACACGGATACGGTTACGGATATATTTTTATTTCGGATATCCGATAGTTTCGGTTACGGTTACGGAGCTTCATAACATCCCTGGTTGAGACAAAGGCTCGACCTCGCAAGCAAAGTATTATTATTGGGTTTTTCTATGAAATTCAGTAGCAGCTTCCCCCATCCCCTATTCAATGGGACTTAAGACATACCGGCGAACTCTGCCTATCTATTCGGGGACGACAGTAGTAATGGTATTTTTGAGTGTTGTTCGTGATCGTGAGTTTTCACCCCTTAAAGCTAACCGGCATGGAAAGTTAGAAGACTATGGTAGAGATAGGAGGTTTCTGGCTTAAATCTCGCTGCCCGACTAGGGAAGTACCTCCGCCTTACAGAACACCACAGCGAATCAACAATAGTTGTCTTTCTGCGAGTGAGTAAGGTTACCAGAGCTCGTTGGGGGAGTGACTATCATAACAGCATGGGAATTCCGTTTGCTGTCAGTTTAGTAACTTCCCTATTTTATGAAACCTATACGGTTTCTTCAGGGTCGTACAACGCGCGAGCGACACTTCTGGTGTTGCAAACGTGTATAGGCTACGGTAACCGCTTACCATCAGGCGGGCCGTATGCTTGTTCGCCACTTATCTATATATATATATATAATATAATATATATATATATATATTATTATATATATATATATATTATTATATATATATATAGATTATATATATATATATATATATATATATATATACATATAATCGTTTGTCCTGTCTGATTCATCAACGCAGAGCCAAAACCATATGGTTACAAACTTAAAATTTTGACAAATTAATGGTTTATTTTATGATGGAAAAATCCGCTAAGAAAGGAATTTTAGAATTTCGACCCCTAAAGGGGTGAAATGAGGGATAAACGGTTGTTTTGAAAGAAGAATAAAATTTAATATTCAAGTTCCTCAGCAAAATTAAATGCTCCCATATTTCGACGTTTTTGGAAATTCAACTCCTAACGGGCGAAATGAGGGGGAGAAATTAGTTTGAACTGGTTTTGGACCTTTATAAAGCTATAAAGCAAGTCCTGCCAACTGAGCCACCGAGGTATCCGCCTGATGTGTTGAATTTTGCCTTCTTTATGTTACTTATGTCTTGCGGCGACATAGCAACATCGATTGGACAATTCTGTCCAACCCAGAATACTCCCTTTACATCGAGTAGATTCCGGATGATATTACTTTACCTTTATACAATCTTTTTGTATTTTTTGGCATATTTCAAGCTAAGATTTTTAAATTTTTATTAAGAAAGGTAATTTCAACCTCAGGCGGGACTCGAACCCGCGTCTTCTGGATAAGTACTCCAGACGCTCTGCCAACTGAGCCACCGAGGTATCCGCCTGATGAGTTGAATTTTGCCTTCTTTATGTTACTTATATCTTACGGCGACATAGCATTTTTTTCTTAATAAAAATTACAAAAATGTTAGATTGAAATATGCTCAAAAATGCAAAAGATTGTATAAAGGTAGTGTTTAGGAGACTAGTTAGTTACCTTATCAACTTCAGTATCAAATTGTTCGTTGGTGGCGCCCTTGGACAATGCTCCTTTCTCCATCAGAGTAGCGCGTTTCGCTGCTAAGTATAGTGACCTGCAAATTAAGGACCAATATACAAAATACAAAAACAAACAGATAGTAATATAATGTATAATTGATACAATAAATGTTGACATAATATACCTGCAGGTTTCCTCACGATGTTTTCCTTCACCGTTTGAGCATGTGATAACTACGCACATAACTTCCGAAAAGTCAATAGTGCGTGCCTTAGGTTTGAACTCGAGACCTTTGACATCTCAATTCACTAGGTTTCTACGGGTATTATATAGCTAGATGGATTTTAGTTTATATAAAATATTTCATAAGTTAGATAACTTTAGTTAGGTAGGTACAGTTACCTACTGCCTCGTTGGTCTAGTGGCCGTACAGTGCGACTGCCGAGCAAGAGGTCCTGGGTTCGATTCCTAGGTCGAGCAGTCTTATTGGGTTTTTCTGTGAAATTCTCAGTAGCAGCTCAGAGTTTGGATTCGTGCCCGGTTAATGGCAATAGGCTCGCCCCCTACTACATTGGATTTAAACATACCGGCGAAACGTGTGTGTACATTAGTACACCTCAGCCTACCTTTCGGGGACGACAGGCGTGATGGTATGTTATCAGTGGCGTAGCGTGGGTATATGCCGCCCGGGGCCGTCTGGAAATTTGCCGCCCCGTTTTCTAGTAGTATAAAAAAGACGTGGCACTTGATGCCGCCCCCTTTCATATGCCGCCTGGGGCCATGGCCCCCTCTGCCCCCCCCACGCTACGCTACTGTATGTTATGTCATGCTATTTAATTACATACCTCTTGACGGTTAGATAGAAGAGTTCAGCGATAGCCCGCACAGAGTAGTCCGGTACGAAGGTGTGACGTAACATGGAATCCATGTTGATATTTTGTAGAGATCCCATTGCCGATGGCGTCGGGGATTCCGCTGAGGAGAAATCAGAAATTATTATATCACTCGCTTTTGCCAACGACTTAGTTTGCGTAAAATTAGTAATTTTATTTGCACCCCCCTTTTCTCCCATTTAAGGGATGATTTTCGGGATGAAAGCTATTCTATGTCCTTCCCCGGGACTCAGGTCCAAGCTGTCTAAAGAATATCTGTGGCAATTAATTTTCTTTTTATTAAATAGTTTTGAAATATGTTCACTAGTTGGCGCTACTGGCGAATACATTTCTGAAGTATAGTATCAAAATGTTGTTATTACACGCCTGGAAGCTAAGTTTTGTTTTAAAATAATATTATTATAAAAGGTCAATTCAAAGTAACTCTATAACAAATTTCATATTTTTCTTTTCTTTCTTATTTATGTTTTTGGAAGGAAGGTAGGGCCTTTGTTCAGCAGTGGGATCAACCGCGCTCAAAAAATAAAATTCCTGGACATTATGATACAGCGCCATCTAGTTCCGAGCTAAGCAACGAGGCCTGTGTTACGGATACTAGTTGGTTGATATACTTTTTTTTTGTAAATACATACATATTATACATAGATACATCCATGACTCGGACACAAATGTTGATGCTCATCACACAAACATTTGTCCCTACCGGGACCCATAGCACAGCAGGCAGTGTTAACTACCGCTGGACTAATTGTACTCACCGACGCCGACGTTCTGCGTGAGCGCCTGCACGCCGAAGTACGTGAAGGGCCCCGCCTCGAACACGAGGTTCTCGCGCCCCACCGTCACCTCCACGCGCCCCTCCAGGATCAGCACGAAGTAGTCCACCTGGAATAACCACCATGTCACAACATCACAACATGCTTTAGTTAGGAGCAATCTTGAAAGTAGTGCTATCATCTGGAATCCTTATGAAACTAAATAAATAATAAATTATAATAAATATTCAGGGACATTTTACACAGCACCATCTAGTCCCAAACTAAGCAAAGCTTGTACTATGGGTACTAGACAATGGATATAATACTAATATACTTTTTTTTGTAAATACATACTTATAATACATAGGAAACACCCAGACGAACACAAACACTTATATTTATCACATAAATATTTGTGTCCCGTGGGAATCGAACCCACGACCTCGTGATCAGCAGTCCGGTACTCGAACCGGGCCGAGAGGGAAAGTGTTTGATGTGCCAGTCATACGCACGAACATGTTGAAGTTTGCACCACTGGTTAGAGGAATTAACATCCTAAACCAGGTATCGCAAAAATTTGATGTATTTAATTGCACGTTGGCGGAATTTGAGAGGGTTGCATTAAGTCACCTAGCATTAATTTAGATAGATAGATATAACAATATTGTTTAATAACTACATGTTGCATTGGGTCTAATAATACCTGTAAAAACATTGTATGTAATTGTAAATAAATAAATAAATAAATGTCAACTAGATATAAAAGAAAATGTACATGACTTGTAAAAGTGTCTTTAAAAAGATCTATTTACAGAAATAAACAATCATTCAATAATTCATTCATTCAATCAAAACCAGATATGTTTCTAACCGGATTCATTATCATCAACCCATTAACGTCCCACTTCTGGGCACGGGTCCAGTAGCGTAGCGTAGGGGGGGTGGGGGAGACGGGGGGTTTTACCCCGGGCGGCATATCAAAGGGGACGGCATCAAGTGCCACGTTTTTTTTTATACTACTAGAATAGAGGGCGGCAATTTTTCAGACGGCCCCGGGCGGCGAAAACCCACGCTACGCTACTGCACGGGTCTCCTCTCATTTAAGAGGGATTAGGCTATAGTCCACCACGCTAGCCTACTGCGGGTTGGCAGACTTCACGTGCCATCGAGACAATTCTCTCAAGCATGCAGGTTTCCTCACGATGTTTTCCTTCACCGTTTGAGCTTGTGATAAATACGCACATAACTTCCGAAAAGTCAGTGGTGCGTGCTTTGGGAACTCGAACGCAATGATGAACGGCAACGTCGCAGCAGCTTAGAAAATACTTGTTTTTTTAACGCTCGACTCTCTGTCCGCTTTTCGACCTTAAGCTCATAACAAGAAAGTCTAAATTTGTCTGTTTGTATATATTCGTCCAACTTACCGGCTTTCCTTGTTGGAAGACAAAGGTGGTGGGGTCCTTCTTGGTCTTGCCTTTGAGCTTGATGTGCTGTATGACGTCCTGCTTCAGCAGGCGCCGCAGGACCGTCTCCGAGACTGTGTCCGGTCTGAACGCGTCCACACCTGATGAGGAAAAGAGATGGTTTTATGCTTAATATAGGATTTATATAGGTTTAAGTCTTCTCCCCTGGTCCTTGAAAATTAGGCAGAAGTGATCTCAGCGTATTAGATCAAGCCTTAAGTCCTATAAAAACCAAAAAAGAAAAGAAAAAAGTAATAAACCTTTATTATTTAACCTCAATAATTTTAAGGGATGAAAACGCTATGGCCTTCCCCGGGACTGCAACTATCTCTTTACCAATTTTCATCTAAATCGGTTGAGCGGTTATAGCGTGAAGGGGTAACAGACAGACAGACACGCTTTTGCATTTATAATATTAGTAAGTATGGATATCCCGTCGGGGTTGTGGTGCATGCTTTCGCGAATCCCATGGCCCCGGCAATAGGGCTGGTGGCGTTGACGGGGGCGGATTATAGTCAGTAGACGCCCATTGTGGGCGGAGTTTGACACGCCCCGTCGTCTCCCTAGGGGGCGGGACGGTCTGTAAAGGATTTTTCCGAACACAAAAAAAATACTAATAAGGAGTACGCATTATTTATTTACTTACTGGTGCTAAGAAACTGGAAGGTAGCCAGAGTAAGTTGAGGAGATATGTGGATACGCTGGTTCTCATGCCGCTCAGCAAATGCTGCGAAGTCTTGGAGCTTGTTCGTGGGGCGGTTACGGCGACGTTTGGACCTGTTGTCCACTGTTGGGAAAGCAAATAATAAAAAGAAAATTAACACCCTGGTGTAGAATATAATTACTTACCCTTTTCCAATGTTTCAACTTACAGAAGACATCGGTCTCATCCACGATCTCCGCTTGAATCATTTCCTCGATCACGTCTTCTAGAGTCACCAGGCCTATGGTCTCGTAGAAGGGATCCCCTTCGCCCTCGTTGTTGATGCGGTGGACAAACGCCATGTGACCTTTGTGACCTTCAAACAGAAACATGAACTTTTACTCTCCATATCTATGATGAGGAGTGGGCAGGGCACATCGCTTGAAGGTTCTAAACTGGCGACCATAGACTGGAAGACGCAGCGTGGGTAGGCCCCCAGGAAGGTGGACTGACGACCTGGTGAAGATCGCTGGAATCCGCTGGATGCGGGCGGCGCTTGACCGGTCGTCGTGGCGATCTTTAGGGGAGACCTATGTCCAGCAGTGGACGTCTAACGGTTGATATGCTGGTCCTTCTCTAATGAGAACGGAAGCGCGCTCGTCTACTTCGCCGCCGACCCCACACCGGGACGCACGCATTCAAAAACCACTCCATCAAGGACGCGTGATATCGACAATAGTTTATAGTAAACTCAAAGTTTGTTTTATTATGTTTAACGTTGGAAAACGAATTTCATGTAAAAGTAAACCCGTGTTAGTTTATTCAAGAAATCCACCTGCCAACCCAAGCAGTACCTGCTCCTACACAGAGCAAGAACGGCAAAAAGTCACGTTTGTTGTATTGGAAACTTTCGTAAATATGAGGATTTGTTGTTATAGCAGCAGTGGAAATACATCATCTGTGAAAATTTCGACTGTGTAGCTATCACGGTACATGATATACAGTAAACAGCCTGGTGACAGACAGACGGACGGCTTAGCAACACCCTTTGGGTACGGAACCTCATAATCTAATCATAATTTACGTGAAGTTAAGTAATTATTTTGGGAGCTTTAAAGCGTCTGCAAAGCAATATGGCCGACGGAAACTGTCTAGGAGTATTGGCGACTGATGTTTAAGGATATTGCCTAAAATATACGTAAAACTCAGCTTGGAGAATTTACGTGAGGTAAGTAATATTTGTATGTACCTTGATTACCTGATACCTGAAAATTGGCCCACTAGGCAAGATAGCTGGTAGGCATGCGTTCTTAGTACATACTAGCACTACTCAATAATCCACATTTGGTTCGTCAGAAAATACGTGAGGTCTGGCGGCCCAGGGATCTTACTCTATTAGGATAGCACGGGCCGAAGCCAAGTCCTACCCTAATTTATTGATGATACAGTATGATGGGATGGTAATGAAGTGATGTTTAGGTTTGATGTGTGTGTATGATTCTGTGACCGGGTGTAAGAAGTTGGTGAGTTTGCAAAAATTTCCGGCCTATTCTGCAAGTATTTAAGATTGTAGCCTTTTGTAGACTCAGGTAGGTGTATGAAGCTATGCCTAAAGTTTGCAGTGATTGGTTTAATTGCTTTGGAATTACTCCTGTGGTCGATAATACTACTGAAACTATGTATTATTACTACCCTCAAGCAACCTACCTTCTTTAAACTGCTTAAACATGACATCCAGCGTGACATCCTCGAAGACGAAATTGCAGGGGTTCTGGTAGTACTGGCAGAGGGTCCGCAGCGGTGTGTTGTCGTCAGGGTCCACGAAGGCCAGGTCCTTGATGAATAGCACCGTCACTATATTGCCGCGGCCGGCTTCGTATACTGGGATCCTGGAGTAGCCTGATGGAGGATGAGGATGCTGTTTTAACTTGTTTTACGCTTTTAACACCAGTGTATTAACCTTAGTTTCCGTAACACACGCTTCGTTGCTTAGCACGAACATAGATGGCGCTGTGTCATAATAAAATAATAATAAATAAAAAGCATTCATTGAAAAATTTTGCAAAAAAAATGGCAAAGATCAGGTTTGTTGTATGGGAGCCACTCTAAAATATTTATTCTATAAATTTTTAGTATTTGTTGTTATAGCGAAAACAGACATACATCATCCCTGAACATTTTGAATGTCTAGTTATCATTAGAGATGCACCGAATATCCGGTTACTATCCGGTATCCGGCCTATCCGGTCCTTATTTTACTATCCGGCCGGATACCGGATAGTAACGTGCTATCCGGCCGGATACCGGATAGTAACGTGCTATCCGGCCGGATACCGGATAGTAAAGTTGCTTGATTTTGGGGGTAAAAAATTAAATGTAAAAAAAAGTTAGTCATAATTAACACAAAAATACGCGAGCACGTCTGTACTTTTGAATGAAGTTACTCCGTACTGACATAATAAAACTCGTTTGGTTGCATAGAAATGTGTCCGCGCGAACGTTCACTACGTAACAGGTCAAAACCTGCTCGACGCGCACCTGCGAAACTCAAAATGTAGGTATAGTACCGCCGGCCGAATATTCGGCGGCCGGATACCAGATATTCGGCGGATGGTCAAGCCGAATATCCGGTATCCGGTATCCGGCCAAACAACTATCCGTTGCATCTCTAGTTATCATGGTTCATAACATACAACCTGGTGACCATGGACGTATCTAGATTTTTCTTTCAGGGCGGGCTTGGCCTCTTCTGGAGTGGGCACCTAGGGTGGGCACAGTCCACCGGGTGAGAATTTCTAATCGGTAGACTGACATCCTAGTGAGGGCATTGGATCATTCTGGTGGGCACTGCCCACCCGGCCTATAGGTACGCCCATGCTGGTGACAGACAGACAGATAGACAGGCGGACGGACTGCGGAGGCTTAGTAATAAGGGTTTCGTAGGCACCTTTTGGGTACGGAGCACCAAAGAGCGGAATGGAACCGAACGGACTTAACGCTAAGTAATAACGGTTGCTTACTTTTAGGTGGCAGTTACATAATACAATGTGGAGATGATAACATAACAATAAATGAAAAGACGAGTCATACTAGTTCAAGAGAGTATTTTGACTCTATTAAATAAGTCGTAACATCGATATTAAAAAAAGTTTTTTACGAACAAACTGAATAGCACAAATATGCTAAAGAAATTAGATTTGCGTAAGGAGTTTTTTAAGATTGGCGAAGGTCTTTTAAGTGGCGGTTGGCAACATTTGTTTATACTTATGTTACAGGTCTTTAACCATATCTGTTATAGCCTAGTAAACAATACATCACTGTGTCTAAACTACTGGGTATATTTGATTGATTTTTGGTATACAGACTTAGAATATCATTAGGTATAATGGGTTTAATTTATTGTCGTGTTATCACGACCACATAGTATATCTATTTCCTATGTTACATTGTCTATCGATAGATAAATACTGCGTTTAATGTGACACGACAGTGTCTAATTGCTTGTTGCCATAATGAAACATTGTTCTCTGCAGGAATCAATCATTTTTAAACACAGAGTTTATTATGAATGTCTTTAGTTCAGATAACCATTCTTTTTAAATAAATAAATAAATATTCCTGGACATTATGACACAGCGCTATCTATTGTCCCACTGCTGGGCACGGGTCTCCTCTCATTTGAGAGGGATTAGGCTATAGTCCACCACGCTGGCCTACTGCTGGTGGACAGACTTCACATGCTATCGATAAAATCTCTCAAGTATGCAGGTTTCTTCATGATGTTTTCCTTCACCGTTTGAGCATGTGATAAACACGCACATAACTTCCGAAAAATCAGTGGTGCGTGCCTTGGCTTTGAACTCGAGACCTTTGACATCTCAGTCCACTGGTCTCATCACTAGGCTACCACAGCTCAACTTAGCTCAGCTGGCAACCTTAATTAATGCAAAAACGCAACTATTTTTGATTTACTACAATCTTAAGGCGAAGGTACTTCCCCAGTCGGGCAGCTCGAAAACTTGCTATGCCCTGCCTCCCTCATATTTTACTACTAAGACTCACCGGACTTGATGATCTCAGACATGGTCTCGAAGTCAAGAACAGAGGTGATGGGCAGCATGAAGACATCTTCCAACTTCGTCATCACATCCGAAACGGTCTTCTTGCGGAGCTCCAGCGCGCCAGAGATTATGTTCACCTCGTCCTTGTCCAAGTCGTTGACGTCGGTCGTCACCTGAGGGTTGGGAGTCGGGTTAGGTGATGAACGGGTGATCAGTTGAGGGAGCCTTATATTACAGTTAGGGTGACTTTGTCGGCGATATGACCTAGAGTTCATTTTTACTCTTCGAAGTCTGCCAACCCGGAGTAGGTGACTAGCGTGGTGGACTATAGCCTAATCTCTCTCAAATGAGATGAGAGACCTGTGCCCAGCAGTGGGACAGTGAATGATTTGATGAGAAAATATTAATCAGAGTTACATTACGCCTAATTTTATGTAATTGAATTTTGCAGTTAAAACAGAAATACGCACTTTACGCATTCGGTTTTCCGACGTTAGACGGAGACTGCCGAAGCGTATAACTAGAATCTGTAGTAACTGTCGAATCTACTGGCATCACAGCTGCAGGTGTAGCATTATTTACCAGACAAGCAAAAGTTAGCAAAAAAAAAACTTTTAAATAAAAATAGCTTATGTTGCGTCTGCAATTTTAAAATTTATTTATAATGAAGTGTAATAAAATGATATATAATTAATGATGTATGCTAATGAACTAATGGGCATTTTGCATAAATGGCTAAATTGCAGTGATTTACACTTCGCCAAATATTCTTCCACGAAAGGGACGGTTAGCAAAAGTATATTCAGCGAAAGGGACATTTTACACAAGGGCATTTTACGAAAGAGACAGTTTACGCAATGGGCGTTCTACAGATGGGAAAATTTGCGCAATGGGCATTCTACAGATGGGACAATTTGCGCAATGGGAATTCTGCAGATTGGACAAATTGCGTAATGGGAATTTTACAGATCGGACAACTTCTGCAATGGGCATTTTACAGATGGGACAATTTGCGCAATGGGAATTCTACAGATGGGACAATTTGCGTAATGGGAATTCTGCAGATGGAACAAACAAATTGCGTAATGGATATTACGCAAGTGGGAAATTTAAATAGGAGACATTCTATGAAAGATATTATTTTAGAAATAATAAAATGAAAAGGTCATTTCACGAATGGGAAAATGGACAATGAATTGTTAGATGGGTTATAGAATTAATATATAAATATCTGTTTCTGAAATACCTGAATAGCTTGCAACCGTGACGTTACGTCTGTGAGTTCGCTGTCAGAGACTTTTGACATTTATAATATATTTACTTTGTTATTGACGTCACAGCGAGAATAAACATGGCGGCTTCCGTCTTCGCGCCATAATTTAAGATCATATTTTAGGTAAATATCAGTTATTACCACGGGAATACGTAAACTACTTTCCAAAAAAGTGTTGGATAGTCCATTTATCGAGAAAGGTTATAGGCATCGTGCTACGACCAGTAGGAGCGGAGTATAAATGAAGTTTAAAAAAAAAGTCCGCCCGTGGAAAGCCGGGACGGGCTGCTAGTTACCTATATAAATATTATGTATATTAGAAATTAATATCTTATATAGATATGCATTTGGTTTTCTATATCTACGGGTAAACCACACTTACTGGTGCCATCGAACATTTCCTTAAGCCGAATAGTGCCAAATGTTAGAACTGTCTGTCAACAGCAGACAATAATCGACTTTATTGCTATATGTCATAAAGTCTATTTTGAAGGTAGATTTTGGGTAACCTGAATCAAGTTTTGCTTACCCCGGTTAATACATGGATGGGTGACCACTATTTAGTTAATTATAGTTTTATTGTGATACGATATGAATGTTATAGTTTTATAATGTGTTATGTATTTTTATGGGACATTTTTATTTGAAATAAATTAATATGAAAAATAAAATGATCAATTCAGACCTCTATGCTTTGAAAGTTATTCCGATAATATCGAAGATGTTAAACTAAGCGGGTTTACTAAGGATGTTAATTGTATTGTAGTTCTGCTTAGCCTGTCAGAGAATGCAGGCGTGACTTTTATTTTAGTATCATTTTAATCATCATATCGATTGATTATACCTTCTTTTTGTACCGGTCATCCATCGATTAGTAATCGATTTTGTACCGGGTATGTATCGATTATGTACCGATGATAACATTTCCATTTCAATCAATCTTGTATAAATTTATATAAAAATCCCCATCCAGTGTGGGCATACTTTAAAAAAAATCTACCATCCTTTTTTTTTATACTGCCTGTATCTTGCAATTTCATAACAATTTTGTATAAATTTTGACAAAATCCCCGATAGCACATCCAGTGTGGTCATTCTACACACACTTTGAAATAAAAAAATCTACCATTCACTAAATATTTTTTTATACTGGCAATATCATGTGCACATCGGTACATACCTTGCGTACATTTTTGGTACGGAACGCAAAAAGAGACAGTGTCTCTCTCACCTTCACGAGCTCCTTGAGTCTCTCTCTGTTGTACACGCTGCCTATCTCCTCGCCTAGGAAGTAGTCTAGGAGCTTGCTGACAGGAAACGCTAGTGGGGCCGTGAGGGCCATTACTGCCTGTTGAAGATTTTGGACAGCAAAAATGTTTATTAAACTAAAATGGTTGTACAGTTAAAACACTTACAAACAATATTATGCGCTAAAAATAAAAAGAAATAAAGCATATTATGATAATATAATCTGTGGTCATTATTTCAATAGTTATAATAGTTTTTTTTTATTTTTTTTTAGTTTCTTATAGTTTTTTTTTTCAGAAATAAATGGTTGTCTGTCAGTCGGTTTACGCACGATATTTTTTTATGATAAGAAGCCGAACGCTTAGGTCGATCGTGCCTCTCTCTATCGCTTGCTAAGCGCTCTCGCTCACACGCTCGGCTCAGGCGGAACGTGACAATTTTTAGTGCGTGCAGCCGGCGTTCATAGATTAATAAGACGTCAACACGTCAAAAAACACATTGTAAGGTGCACAAAAACAAAAAACGAACACCATAAAATGAATATTCGCATAGCTGTAAGCAGTAACGTAGCGTGGAGGGGGCAAAGGGGCCATGGCCCCGGGCGGCATATGAAAGGGGGCGGCAAATTTCCAGCCGACCCCGGGCGGCAAATACCCACACTACGCCACTGGCTGTAAGAAATCAATAAATCACCTTTGTAATCATGATACTCTTGGCCCCAACCATGAGTCCGTGTCTCGAACATATCGCTTGGGGCGTGATCTCGCCCAAAAGCACGATGGCTAGCGTCGAGAATATCACGGCGAACAGGCCGGAGGTGAGTTCGTCTAGTAGGATCGTGAACGTCGAGTTGACGGCGACATTCCCTAGTAGGATGCTGCACAGTAAGTAGTTACCGTGGTCGCGTACAGGCATTATCGCCCTGGCGTATTTTCTTTCTTGCTCCGTACCTGAAATTTGGGTTTTCAGTAATTATATTCACTAGTGAACAGTTAATGTTTACTAATATCAAAAACTTTGTTACATTTTCATTTGGTATAAAAAAATTATGAAGCCGGCATTATCACGTTATAAAGTAGTAAGCCGTGACCAGTAGACTGAGATGTCAGAGGTTTCGAGTTCGAACCCAAGGCACGCACCACTGACTTTTGGAAGTTATGTGCGTATTTATCACATGCTCAAACGGTGAAGGAAAACATCGTGAGGAAACCTGCATGCTTGAGAGAATTCTCAATGGCATGTGAAGTCTGCCAACCCGCAGTAGGCTAGCGTGGTGGACTATAGCCTTATCTCTCTCAAATGAGAGGAGACTCGTGCCCAGCAGTGGGACGTTAATGGGTTGACGATGAAAGTAGTAAAGTTCTACTTTCGACAGAGCTTAACGATCAAAACGGTTTATAAACTATGAACACTGACAATTCATCTTTTAAACAAAAGAAAAACGTATTCAAAATCATTTCATTCTTCTAAATAGCATGCGTATCTGGCGTTGCGCTATTTCATCAATACGTTACATACGTTAATTCACTATGCGTTTAATTAATGGAAAGAGGCCTATACCCAGCAGTGGGATCAGAAAGGCTGTGGATGATGATGATGATGATGATGATGATGCGTTAAATAAAAATAGCTTACCTGTATTAGAAATGATCTTCAGCTCAGTCCTGTCCAAAGACATCAGTCCAAGATTTAAGCCAGAAAACAGTGCCGAAAACGTCAAACAGGTCAGTATGAGCGTCAACGACACCCAAAGAGGCAGAAGCGAGGTGTGTGACGCCAACATCTTGTAACCCTCGGTGCCTTGGTGCAGGTATTTCTCCTCATCATTGAAAGGATCTTCGACCCCAAACTTCAAGTTTTTAGCACATACATAGAGCTTAGAATCGGTTATAGGTGCTGGAGCAACGATATCAAATAACGCTGTTTTTGGTCTTAGCGAACCTTCTTTTACCTGTGATCAAGATAAAGTAGCAATTTACATAAATACCAAAATTGACGACAAAATAGTCCAGCGGTAATTAACACTGCCTTCTGTGCTTCTGCAAGTGTTTGTGTGATGAGCATAAACATTTGTATCCGAGTCATGGATGTATCTATGTATAAAATGTATGTTTTTACAAAAAAAGGTATTTATGTAGTATATCAACCAACTGGTATCCGTAACACAAGCCTCGTTGCTTAGCAAGGAACTAGATGGCGCTGTGTCATAATGTCCAGCAATATTTATTTAAAAAACCATCACGCATGTCGTCCCCGAACGGTTAGGCAGAGGTGTACTAATGTACACCCATATTTTCCGGTATGTGTGAGCAAGCCATAAGGCCATGAATCGGAATCGAATCCAAACTACGAGCTACTGAGAATTTCATAGGAAACCACAATAATACTTTGCTCGAGCTAAGAATAGAACCCAAGAATATCTTAGCAATGCGACCACAAGTTCCACCTCTGCTTAACCTTTCTAGAACGATAGGCGTGATGTAATATGTTATTATAATATAAATAATAAAACACTATTTTTGCGCAATGACATACATTTTGCTTTATCAGTACCTTCATCATATGACGTCAACACACGGTGGATAAAATACTTCTGTCAGCAAAATATGTATTTGCCACACAGGGGACAAAGAACGCAGAAATATGTCATATAAGAATACTTATGTCTAGACTGCATAGGTAGTAATCTTAACTAATACTGTCCCAGCAAACGTTGTTTTGCCATATTTTAGCAGTTGGTGGAAGAAGGGTGAAAATATAGAATTATAAGTATTTTCTTATGCCAAATCTTAAAAAAAATTGTCAAAAAAAAAAGAAAAAAGTTCTGGTGAACCTTATCATGGAACATCACGGAGGGGTATAAAAAATAGCCTACAATCGATTCTCAGACTTACCAATTCAAAATCAAAGATTTAATAATAAGCCGTGCAGCCGCTTCGGAGGAGTTCAGCGACAAACACCGTGACGCGAGATTTTTATATATCAGATTATATAGTTAAAGAGTTTGTTTGGTAAAACGCGCTAATCTCAGAGAAATACTGCTTCGAATTTTAGAGTTAGATAGCCCATTTATCGAGGAAAGTTATAGGATATATAACATCACGCTACGACCAATAGGAGCGGGGTAAAATGTTGCAAAAAGAGGGATGGATTATGACACAGCGCCATCTAGCTCCGAGCTAAGCAACGAGGCTTGTGTTACTGATACTAAATAGTTGATACAATACAAAGATACTTTTTTTATGAAATTCATTAATGAATCTTGTAGTATGTATCTTCAATACATCCAATCCTAAAAACTATCGAACATCACGCTACCATTCCCAAGGGGTACGAGGGTGAATAGAAATCAAACATTCCTTAATTAAAATGCTCGTGACGGGTGACTAGAGGTAAATACGTTTATTTTAATTTCGTTACCTAATTGGCTAGACCAGGGGTCGGCAACATTTTGAGTCGGAAGAGTCAAAAATTACAAAATATTTTTTTAAACAATCACCATTTTTTTCTTGACAATAAAAAGTACTTGAACAACGATTTTTAATGTTTTTTTTTTCGATAAAATAAATAATATTTATTGCGTATGGAACTAAAGAGCCGCAGCTTCACATTTTTAAACTTAATTTTGAAAGAGCCGCATTTTTTTTCTTGCCAACATTAAGTAGTACTTGAACAAAGATTTTTAAATTGAAATAAAAATACTTTTTACAGATTTTATCGCGGTATATTGATATTATTTTAACCCGACGTTTCAGATCCTTTACAGCATCTATTGTCACGAGCCGACTGAGTTGTTGGTCGTCTTAAAGTTATAATTACTAACAGCTACCTTACATTTTTAATTCTTATTGTCAATAAGTGTAAAATATCAAGATTTTTAAATGTTTTTTTTTTTATGGAACTAAAGAACCGCTGCTTCACATTCAAAGAGCCGCATGTGGTTCGCAAGCCGAAGGTTGCCGACCCCTGGGCTAGACGTAGCGAGTGGGAAGGAGGGTGCCATACGTCCTTGAGTTCACTGAGAAGTGGGACGAAAGGGAATTATAGCTATTTCTATTAACTAGTGGCCGTCAAGAGGTCGATATACAACGAAAGTGTGTATTTTGTATACATATATAATATGCATTTTAGATGGCAGTACCTATAACGTGAAAACGGCAATAATTTTGTCAAAAAAAACGACTTCAAATGTTTAAAATGGGACTACGCGGGAGGCATTAGGTTTTCTAATAAAAAAAGTTTCATCAAAATCGGTTCACCCAGTCGAAAGTTCCGAGGTAACAAACGATAAAAAAATACAGTCGAATTGAGAGCCTCCTCCTTTTTTAAAGTCGGTAAATATACATTAAGATTAATCAATTCTTACCATATATTCTCCTTTTAGAAGAAACTTGCAGGGTTGTCCGTATTGTTGGATCTCGTGCGTGAAAGCTATCACAGTCCTAGACGTGAGACCGTCGCCGAACAATCTAGAACAAGACTTACATATTATACCTACATTTAAAAAAAAACGTTGCCCCACTCTAGGGTTTTCTCCTGTGTCGTGGGTGCGTTTACAAACACAAATTTCCACATACACAAACGCCTTGACCCGAAACAACTACCTGCAGAACGTACAAATATTTGCTCCGTGCGGTGATCGAACCCGCAACCCGTGACGCACAAACCGATCGCTCAGCCACTGCAAATAATTTGACGACTCGGTGGCAGTCGTCAAATTATTTGCTTACAAGAGAGCTGATTCAATACCATAAAAGCTTGCGGCCAAGCGTAAAACTATCAACAGTATAAAATATCTATAATAATAATCTATGAATGGAATAAAAATATCTGTCACAAAATTTTAAGTCATTTATTTATCTGCAAAGAGATCTTTTTTAGGATTCCGTAACCAAAAGGTGCCAACGGGAACCTATTACTAAACCTCCACTGTCCGTCCGTCTATCCGTCACTAGGCTGTATCTCATGAAAAAAGTAGAATATAAGAAATATTTAAGGGGGGCTCTATACAGACAGATAGCCGGTAGCAGGTAAATGGTACGGAACCCTTCGTGCGCAAGTCTGACTTGCAATTGGCCGGTTTATTGTCAAACAGTTATGCTACTCACCTCAATGTAACTCTAGAATCAGCTAGAACGCTAGGAATACCGTCGTCGATAATCTTTGGCTCTTTACGTGAATCCTCTATCCTCAAACCTTCAATATTAACCATATAAGGATCAGCTCTAACGCTGGTAAAATCCATTTCAGGTATTGTCACGTCCCTAGGTTTCCTATTCATAGCTTCAAAACTATCACTAATACTCGAATCTTTATTCATTGATTGGGTAGTTCTTGTGTGCGTATTTTCGGTAATACTCCTTCGGAACCTGTCGATTGAATTGTCACTCCTGGACTCCTCAAAGGTATCCCTTTGAAGATCGAAGTCTGGAATTGTTTTTGCTCGCTGAATATCACTTAAAGGCACATAGTTATCGTTAATTAGGACTTCTATATCTTTCATTTCTTCTTTTGTAAGTGTTGGCTTGTTTCCGAGGTCATTTACATCTGTATCCCGGGAAAGATCCACCAGTTCTGAGTTTGGCTGCTCATCTTCGGTCGTGGAATTCGTATGGTCAAGTCTGTGGACAAGAGAAGTATATTCAAGCATAAATAATAATTGAATATATCCGAACATTATGACACAGCGCCATCTAGTTCCATCTAGCTAAGCAACCAGGCTCGTTTAACGGTTACTAGATGGTACTAGATACAGGTTTTTTGTCGCCGATATTTCGCCCAAAAGTCCGAGTTTTTTGCTGTTATTCGGCTACGGCAATTTAAGTGATGGCAGCCCTAATCTTGGCCAACCCTGCTGTATCATCATCATCAACCCATTATTGTCCTACTGCTGGGCACGGGTCTCCCCTCATCTTTTTAGAGGGTTTAGGCTATAGTCCACCACGCTAGCCTACAACGATTTGGCAGACATTACATGCCATCGAGAAAATCTCTCAAGCATGCAGGTTTCCTCACGATATTTTCCTTCACCGTTTGAGCACATGATTAATACGCACATAACTTCCGAAAAGTCAGTGGTGCATGCTTTGGGTTCGAGACCATCGACATCTCACTCCGCTGGTCACACTGCTAGGCTACCACAGCTCTTCACCCAGCTCTGTACCCTGATGTATACAAATCTTAAGTTTCTCCTTTAATATTTATGGAGCTGGCCGTTATGAATCTACTATTTATACAACGACCTTAACGTCGATACCTACTGCCATACTTCATTTAAAATTAGAATGAAACACGCCACGTTTACTGTAGGTGCTAAAATGAGTTATAAAATAAAACTGAATCGTTTTAACTTATTGGAATGTAAAAAAATATATTTAATGGGAGGTTTTTGTTTACAAAGACACTAGCTTTTGCCCACGACTTCCTCTGCGTTAAATTAGTAATTTTATTCGCATACAAACTTCCGCTCCCTTTTCTCCCTTTTAAGGGATGATTTACGGGGCTCAAACTATCCTATGTCCTTCCCCAGGACTCAAACTATCTCTATACCAAATTTCAGGTTATAGCGTGAAGAGGTAACAGACAGACAGAGACACTTTCGCATTTATAATATTAGTAAGGACGGATGTATTTTCTGCCGACATACTTTCATTTTTTTAGGATTCCGTACCTTTAAAGAAAATAATGAACTCTTATAGGACTCACTTCGTTGTCTGTCTGTGTCGGATTTGAAAGTAATTTGGCATACAGTTTATTACCGTCGTGTCACGGTGTTTGTCGCTGAACTCCTCCGAAACGGCTGGACGGATTATCAAGAAATGTTGTATGTATATTTGGTAGGTCTGAGAATCGGTCGTAGGTTATTTTATATACCCCTAGGTGATAACGATGTCGCTCCCCACTTTTTTTTTCTTTTCTTTTTTGTGACTAAATATTTTTTTGTATTTTTTTATGATTTGGCATCAAAAACTGCTTATATCCCTAAATTTTCACCCTTCTACCACCAACCCCTATAATGTGGCAAAACAACGTTTGCTGGGTCAGCTAGCAGCTATATACAATGCGAGCAAACCCGCGGGTGGAAGCTAGTATACAATATAGACAAATTAGTCAACTACCCACCTATTATAGCTCCTAATGGATATTAAAATAGACACTCATTCATTAGCTTTCGTCGAGCGTATTAGTCGCATGTCGACCGTCACGATACGAACGGGGCCGTGCAGTCTATTTTTATTGCAGTTAGTAAATAAATAAACAAGCTATTTCGAGTCTTAGGATAAAACCTTTTAAAGAGAGGGCATAGCGAGATTCCTTGCTCAAATTGAGCTGCCCGACTGGGGAAGTACCTCCGCCTTACAGAAGACGGCAGTCAGGTAAGGAGCTTTTGCGTGAAGGAGTAACAAACATCCACACAAACATTCGCGTTTATAATATCAGTAGGGTTTATTTCGTTACCCGAAAACTACCATCCGCAATTTTATTACTTAAAGCACACATTCGCGTGAATACAAACGAATTACTTATGACATTTGGGACAGCTTGGGTATCGGAAAGGTTCTATGGTGTGGCCTGGGCGTAACTAAACGTCAGACTGATGCATCGGACACCACATCGCAACTTTATTATAGTCTGCAATGTTTGTAGAATCGTCTGTCGTACCCGAAGGGTTAGGCAGAGGTGGACTAATGTACCTACACCCACGTTTCGCCGGTAATTATTATAGTATAAAATTGTTTTCGGTCCCATGTAATAGGGGGCGAGCCTATTGCCATTAACCGGGCACAAATGCAAACTCCGAGCTGCTCCTGAGAATTTCATAGAAAAACTCAATAACACTTTGCTCGACCTGGGAATGGAACCCAAGACCTCTTGCTCGGTAGTCGCACTGTACAACCACTAGACCAACGAGGCAGTTTTCTTATCACATAGGCATACATCCATCTATAATCTATATACATATTATTATATAAAAGGAGAAGCTGACTGACCGACATATCAACGCAGGACTTAAACTATAGGGGTTACTCAAGAACCGCGATAGCTAGACAGTTGAAATTGTCACAAATTATGTATTTCTGTTGCCGCTATAACAACAAATACAAAAAACAAAATAATATAAATATTTAAGGGGGGCTTCTATACAAAAAACTATATTTTTTTTGCCTAATTTTGTACGGAATCCATCGAGCGCGAGTCCGAATCGCACTTGGCCGGTTTTTTCCTTCACCATTTGAGTATACAATATCGACATAATAAAATAAAAACCAAAAATTTTAAAACAACAATTACCGAAAAAAAAAGTCGACTGAAATACAGTCTTGCTATTTTATCGCATAAAAAGGTCACTGTGAGTACCGACCTCCTTAAGACGGCTATTGCATTACTTTATTTATAAAAAAAACTGAATATCTAGTTCAAGAACGAATGATTTCAATACCAAATCACAAGTGGAATTAAGAATAGAACTTGAAAGTCTGTTTCTAATGCGTCAGTACTGAGTACACGTCGTATAACTCATGAAAAAATAATAAAACTCCTATAAATTATTGCTTTGCAAACTCATTGACGTGTTTGCAAAGGAATTGAGACGCTAGAAATAACGTTCATAGCTTTATGTTACACTAGCTGATTGCCGCGACTTCGTCCACGTGCAATTTAACATTTCAATATCAAATCTCAAGTGGAATGTATGCATAGAACATGAAAGTCTGTTACTAATGCATCTGTACTCAGTACGCGTTGTATCTGTCTATCTATATATTCAGCCGGTGACACCCACTGCTGAGTTTTTTTTTATGGTGAAAAGGTGGCAAACGGGCAGGCAGCTCACCTGATGGTAAGTGATGACCGCCGCCCATAGACATTTGCAACACCAGAGGCTTGCAAATGCGTTGCCAAACCCCTTAGAAGCCGTTCAGGTTTCTTAAAATAGGGAGTTATTGAACTGACAGCAAATAGAATTTCCATGCTGTCAGAATCACTCCCCCAATGAGCTCTGGTAACCTTACCCACTCGCAGAAAGACACCTACTGTTGATTCACTGCGTTCTTCTGTAAGGCGGAGGTACTTCCCCAGTCGGGCAGCTCAATTTGAGCGGGAAATCTCGCTATGCCCTACCTCCTACAAATTATGGTAAATTGAGTAAAGGCCTCTTCTCTATAACGCCACTGTTGCCGATCTTGTGCAAGTCGCACCCACTGATTCCCCACTGCCCTCACAATGTCGTCAGACCATCGGGCTGGTGGTCTGCCCCGAGTTACTGCTTTGGTCCACCTGAGATCTTCCCGTCTAGATCTTCGCGTATAACTCATAAAAAAATAATAAAACTCCTATAAATTATTGCTTTGCAAACTCTTTGACACGTCAGTTTGCAAAGGAATAGAGACGGTAAAAATAACGTTCATAGCTTTATGTTACACTAGTTGATTCCCGCGACTTCGTCCGCGTGCAATTTAACTAAAAAAATAAAAGTTTCATATTAACTTTGCACCCCCGTTTTACCCACTTAGGGGGTGAATTTTCAAAAATCCTTTCTTAGCGGATGCCTACGTCATAACCTGAATGGCAAATTTCAGCCCGATCCGCCCAGTCGACGTGGTCCCTTTACAATGAGAGGAGACCTGTGACCGTGACCCGAGACCGTTTCGCGTAAATTCTAACGCGAAACGTCCCCAATGCCATGTTTAATTAACATACTATTACTACGTGTCTTATACATTTGTTAATAGATACACCTATGTCTATGCCTATGGTAGACTAGAGCCAGTGGACTGACATGTCAAAGGTCTCAAGTTCGAACCCGGGCACGCATTGCTGACTTTTCGGAAGTTATGTGCGTAAGTTATATTTATCACATGCTCAAACGGTGAAGGAAAACATCGTGAGGAAACCTGCATGCTGGAGAGATTTGTCTCGATGGTATGTGAAGTCTGCCAACCCGCAGTAGGCTAGCGTGGACTATAGCCTTATCCCTCTCAAATGAGAAGAGACCCATGCCCAGCAGCGGGACGTGAATGGGTTGACGACTACACCCATATCAAAATGTGCCTTAAATGTAAGCATAAAAGTAATACAATAAAACGAGACATACTATCACGCCTGTCGTCCCCGAAGGGTTAGGAAGAGGTGTACTAATGTACACCCACATTTCGCCGGTATGTATTAGGTCCCACACTAAGTTTCTGCTACTGCAACTTCTGTAAGCCAGGATCAACAATAGGCTACCTTCCATCTACCCGAAAATTCGTCAAGACAATCAAATTAATCATACAATTTAAATGGAAGAGTAGGAAAAACATTCTTATTTTAACCTAAGCGCAACGTATAAATAGGTCACCAACATAGCAACCTTATAATCGCTGTCAGAGCAATATCTAGGCCCCATTTTTGCGTAATTCTAAAGGTCATGGGGTGTCATGGAACGGGGGTAAGGGGGTCATAGTTCCCCACCCCATGGACGGTTTTACTCTGAAAATTATGTTAGTATTCGTTTTGGGGAATCTGCCAAATACGTTTCAACCAAGGGGTTTTACGTTTCAAGTCTAGGTTCTTCTCGTCTGAGGTCGTTGACTTTTGAAAAATATCGGACGCAAATCATTTATTCATGCTGGCTATGAAGCCAGTACAACGTGCGCAAATCATTTGCGTATTACTAATAGAGCAATGGCGAAAATGCGCGTAAAAAAAAACAAACTAAATAAAATCTTATACACTCCTTATTTTTTTGGGTGGTTCGAAAAGGAAGGATAAGGAGTGAAATTGTCAAGCTAGAGGCGTCCAAAGCATCTGGTAATGGACGTCGCCTGGTCCATAGCTTACCAGGTTGCCGACCCTCCAAAATCGTATATTTGACTCGAAACGGGCGGCCATATTGATTTCATTGTGACGTCACTCACAGAGCAAATATAAAGATGACAATTTGTATAATGCAGTGGAAGACTGGAGCTTAGCTATGCATTACTGTTAGTACACTCCAATATCGGTGACGTACCTATATTAAGTCGTCGAGTGCGTAAGCAGGTAGGGCTGAGTGTATCTTATACATAAAAATCTCGTGTCACGGTGTTTGTCGCTGAATGTTGGATTATGAAATTTTGTATGTATATTTGGTAGGTATGAGAATCGGTCGTAGGTTATTTTTTACACCCCTAGATGTTTTACACAGAATTTACACATGAATTTAATTTCTATGTAAGTACTACTGTAAGTATGGAGAATTTATAGAAAAATATTTCAAGGTTTTAATAATTTAACAATAAGCTGAAATACTTGATCTGAATGTGAATCTGAAATGTCGAACATGTCTGGCGTGTCAAGTACTTTTTGTGTGAACAAACGTTTTATTTATTTATTTACACTATACAACTATCATATAGTATATCAACCAACTAGCGTCTGTAATACAAACTTCGTTGCTTACCTTGGAACTAGATGGTGCTGTGTCATAATCTCCAGAAATATTTATTTATTATCACAGGACTATCCTAATACATTAATGAAGAAATCTTATTGTATTATTATTAGATGGAACTAACTTCATCGTCACTGCATGTTTCCCATAACCTACATATATGTATACTGTGTATATACATAGTATGTATATACACAGTATACATGTACAGTATACATATACCTCTGTGCGTTTTGAGTTCTATGGGTAGTACCCAAAGACTGCATCGCATGATTTTTAGGCAATTCAAGTGTTATAAATAGTTGTTTGAAATTAGAATAACTATGGCTAATGAATATGAGTTGATGATGATGATGGCCTATGAACTACATCATCATCGTCATCATCTAAAGGCTTTCTGATCCCACTGCTGGGTATGAGCCTCTTTCCATGCATGCCATTCGCTTCTGTCCTGTTAAACATGTTATATTACAATTTTAAAGCTCATTTAGGTATTCATGTTGCCCTGAACAGTCTTACAGAAACTGAACTAAAGTATTTTAATTATCTTTGCATTAATGATTGAGGGTGTGTTATTACAACATATCCTCAATAATTCTTTGTATTCTATTTCTAAAGAGCTTGACCAATTTGGTAACATTTTGATTTACATACATACATACATACACTCACGCCTTTTTCCCATGGGGGTAGGCAGAAACTACAGAATGCCACGCGCTACGGTCCCTGCATACCACTTTTGCCTCGTCCACATTCATACATCTCGTCATGCACGCGCGCCGGTTAAGAGTACTGCGTACCTGACCTTTTTGAAGGAGTTCACCAACTAGGTCGGTGTATGTCCTTCTAGGGCGCCCCCTCCCGGCGTTTCCACTGACATCCGCCCTATAAATTCCTTTCTTCAATCGCCTATCATTCATCCTTTCAACATGCCCAAACCATCTCAGTACATTATGATTTATATTTATATAATAAGTACTTATAGCCAATTAGTTGTAGTGAAGAAAAAAAAAATACTATATATTTATGCTGGTGCCAAACACACAAATGAAGGTTTGTTTTTTTTTGTCTTTTGTCAGTAAAATTATTTAAAAAAAACTGGAAAAATACATAATAAAATATTCAGCCCTGAATTTTTTAAGTCCAACAATTTTTTTTGCATCGCTATGCATAGTGCCCCAGCAATCCAGCAGCAATTTTTATTTTTAAATATTTATAAGTAGAACCTACAAATTGAATTTTTAATTATAATTTTTCTGCTTTTATGGGGGTATTTGTTTCAAATTAATATTTTCCTACATTCAAATAAAAAAAGTATTTCTTGTTTTTTTATTATAGGTGAATAGAACTTACAAATTGTGAGTGTTTTAAATTAAAATTTTCCTTCATTTACATGCAAAGCTGTGTCCCTCTCTCCTTCTCCCCTCCCCAGGGAAACCAGGGTGAGTCAACTTTTTATATTCATCCCAAAATGTATTTAAGTTATGGGCAAAAATATGTGTAATTCTGTTTTCTTCTATTTCTAATCAGATAATTATACCATAGAAATACCATAATTTATATGATCGAATTTCGCAGACAGTCGGTAATGTATATAGTTTTTTCTTCAGCAGTTAATTACATCAGTCGTTGTAATGTCGCACTAAATGTGAAAGTTGCATATTTCACTTCATCATAACAGAAATTGTTACTTACAAATCGTCGTTCCTTGTGTCCAGATAATGCTCAGCACCTTGATGCACCCACTTCCCGCTAAATGGACTGTTTTTCACATATTTTGTCAACACACAGAAATATATTCTCGCATTCGTAATAGGCATAACAATTTCAAGTTTCGTTAACCACTGCGTAGTAAACACCTCCTTCAGCTCGTAATTAGGAAATATGACGTCACAATCACCACCCCCTGAACCTTCCACTGGGGTTAATCTCCACGAATTATGCCCCAGAAATTCACCACCCTTCACATTTAGTAAATATTTACAATTGATATCATCACATATTTTACTGTCGACTTTTAATGAAATTATCCGTGGTTCAGGGGCTTTAACATCAATTGCGTGCACGTTAAAAAATAAATAAAATATTAAACTACAAGTCCGTACCACATTTAACGCATGTGCCATTTTTGCGGAGCGCAAAATTGTAAAGAAAACAAGAGGCCGCGTCGGCTGGCTACTGCGACATGTTTTCTTTTGACAGTTAGGCGGGCAATTGTTGCCGGAACTGCAGTAATATAAAAAGTGTTGTCACATCCTGTAAATATATTTTATTGATTTAATATTAAACAGCCATTAAATGTATCAATTAAATTCTAGATTCTAACGATAACAATATTATTCCTAGAAATATTATTTTGTTTCTAAAAATAGATATATTATGTCTATATTAGACATACATACTTGAGGTTATGATAGTTTTCGAACGTATGTATTGCTGTCAAATATGATGTGCTTTTTCGGATACACCAAAGAAGTCTACGGGATACCCACTGTATACTAAACCTATCATAATATGTATCTTTAGCATAAATGTATATATTTTAAACATATACTAAATATAAATAAAATAACAATAAACAAATTAATGCGGTGATAATTTTATTGAATGCGCAAATCATGGTAAACATTTGGTAGAACTTATAATGTGCTTAATCGAATCTGCTAATATAATATGTTTAATTCATAAGCGAAAAAGGAAACAGTAAAAAAAGAAAAGAGAAGTTGCTATTTAAAATACAGAACTAATAACTTGATGTGTATATCCGAATGAATAGTGAATACTCGAATGAACCACACGATGGAATAACTCACTATCGACTCACATTATGATGTTTCTAGATTTTGAACAAAATATATTTTCTAACTCTTTTTACTTCGACTTAAAACTGAATAATTTTTAATAAAACTCTTACTGAAAACAGAAAATTTAATAATGTCGATATTAATTTCCTACACTTACGCGAATATTTTACATTGAAATAAAACTCCTTTTACAGATTTTATTTTGGTACCTTGATATTATTCAATCCCAACGTTTTGGATTCTTTACAGTATTTATGGTCACGGGTACTGTGATACTGTGCCAATAACGAGACAAAATCCGTAAAAAGTACAATAAGTAGGCACATTTTGATATAATGATGTTGTCATGTCAAAGTGAGGTGAAATGAAAACGAGTGAGTTTGACAAAATACCGGTGGTGAAACCGCGATCGGTCAGCGACCATTTGGCAAGACAACTATAAGTCAAAAAACGAGTGTGTTGGCCCTATTTTTAGTGAAACAAAAATCAAATCAACATAATTTCAATATTATAATGAGATCGCCATTTATATATTCATTTAACTAGTATAATTACGTGTATGTGTGCACATATCAATTGTTCTTTGTTACATCATGAACAAAAATTTGGCGAAAGGAGAGAATTAATTTTCGTTAGAGTAGAAATTAATGGAAATTGATATTATGGAGATAAGAGGAGCTGGAGATGGGGCTGCTGCTGGGGAATATATACGGCCTCCGTCGAAACGGTACTCTTGGGCCGAGGTTCGGCAGGCCGTACATGATTTACGAAAAGAACTATCATGCCTGTCAACTATGGTGCCAATTGCTATTAGTTTCCGAAAATTGGGAAATGGGAAGATAAGGATATATTTTTTAAGGAACCCACAGAATGGTTGGGAGATTACATTGCTGTATACTGATGTGACACCTACATTGCAGCCAAACAATTCCAGGTATTCATTGAACTCATTCTTTTTCTAAATTAAGGATGTATGATGAGTTTTTTTTTGCTTTAAAAAAATACAGGCTGTATGATAAATTCTATAGTATCATTTAAAATGTCACTTGTAGTCTTTGGAATAGACAGGAAGGTTTTATTTTATGTTTCCATTTCTATTAATTTATAGACCTATAAAATTATATTAAAATTAAACTATGTGTGTTTACTAAACCATGGATAGTTGAATATCTATTCTGTTTACAGTTCCTTGATGTAATGCTTTAATAATTAGAAAACAATTACAAGACAAGTTTTAGCAGTCAATATTTTGTTGTTAGATTGTACTAATAGTGGTATACTAATAATTATAAATAATGGTAGTATACCAATTATTTTTATGCAACAAGTAGTAATGAAGTATAATTAGACAGTTACACAAGTCATTTTTATTTAACCTCAATTGTTTTCTCAGAGAGGAAAACTAAACAAAAGTTGAAATAAAAATGCTTTTTAATAATTTTATAGTGTCTTAATAATATCATCTTGTCTCAACATTTTGGATCCTTTATTGCAGTTTGAAGCCTATAACCATGGCTAAATAACTAGTTTAATTTCAAACAACTGAGAGTTGGTCTGAGAAATTTTCAGTTCTTAGTCAGTTCTTTATTTTTCAAAAAAATCTCTCAAGCAAGCAGGTTTCCTCACAATGTTTTCCTTCATCATTTAAGCATGGGTCACCGGGGTAGCTTAGGCATACATTACCACTCCTCTACCTACCCCTCTGGGGTATGATGTTATGTCTTATATTGTATCATTGTTTACAATCAATGCAGCTGTGATACATTTACATACAAGTTTTTATGAGATAAAAACTAGGTTGAGAGGTCATAATATTTCTTATGAGAATCTCGTAACTATAAATAAACATGTTTTTTTTTTATTTATTGATGGATGACATTGTTTTTAATGGATTTGTAATCTATGTCATTTAAAAATAAACAAGTGTCATTGGCTAGGGTTGGCAGTTCTTGAGGGTTTTGATCTTTTATTGACAAGCCAACATTTACTTGGGGTTTTTTTTAGAATTCTAACAAGCTGTTGAATTTTACTTCATCATGAACCCTGTTACTGTACCACCAATGGGTACGGGTCTCTTCCCATTTAAGTGGGACTAGAGTATAGTCCACCATGCTAGCCCAGTGCGGGTTGACAGAATAATTAGTTAAGAAATGCCGATGCCATAAATAGATAGATAGATCCTAGAATAAACTTATACATGACTTATAAAAGTATCTATTTACAGAAGTACAATTTATCATTTAATTATACTTAAGCCCTGTGGTGTGTCTAGTGGTGTGACCAGTGGACTGACATGTCAAAGGTCTGGAGTTCAAACTCTGGCACGCACCACTGACTTTTCCGAAGTTATGTGCGTATTTATCACATACTTGAGAGATTTCTCAATGGCATGTGAAGTCTACCAACCCGCAGTGGGCTAGCATGGTGGACTATAGCCTAATCGGTCTCAAATGAGCGGAGACTCGTGCCCAGCAGTGGGATAATAATGGGTTGATGATGGAAGTCCTTACCTAGTAGGAACTAAAATATAAATATTAACAATCGATGTGTCAGAAGCAGTACTCCTCTGTCTAACCTATTTTGGGAATGGTATGACATTAGTCTATGACATAATATTATTATTCTTTGTTATTATAATATGTTATCTAACAAATTTCTCTTTCAAATACTCTATGAAGTAACTTAACTTTCTCTATTGGCTGTTAACAATCGATGTGTCAGAAGCAGTACTCCTCTGTCTAACCTATTTTGGGCATGGTATGACATTAGTCTATGACATAATATTATTATTCTTTGTTATTATAATATGTTATCTAACAAATTTCTCTTTCAAATACTCTATGAAGTAACTTAACTTTCTCTATTGGCTGTTATCTAATGAAGTTAATTGCTTGTCTACTATATAATATATCTGGCAGAATTACTTTATGATCATCATCATTTATTTTATTTTATTTTATTTTATAACTTTTAGAAAACTTACAGCTATAATAAAGATTACAAAAACATTAGTGAATGATGGCCATTTACAAGTTTTCACAAATGCGTTTTCAAATTAAAAACAATATTGTAGACAGGCAAACAGATACACTAATTACTGCATTAATCACTATCATCACTAAAGAAATACTCTGTTAATAGTTTCTTTAGGATACTAACACTGGTACAAAATAAGTCAATATCAACACACTGACACACTCTGTTGTAAGTCCTAGCAACCCTTATAACATATGAGTTTTGTCGATATGTGCATGGCGCAGAAGGACAGTATAAAAGTTGTGGTTTTCGCAATAGTGCAGATGGTATACGAATTCCAATTTTACTCATCAGCTCAGGAGAGTCAATTGAACCATTAATTAGACTAAGAAGAAAGGATAGATCAGCAATTTTTCTCCGCTCGAATAGAGGAAGAATGTGAAACTTACTACATCGATGTAAATAGTCGGGTAGATAAGTTTTTGATCTATATTGAATGTAACGCAAGAATTTTTTTTGAATACTTTCGATACGATCTATATAGATATTATAATTTGGGTTCCAAACAGGTGAACAATATTCAAGGTGACTGCGAACAAAGGAACAATAAATAATTTTAAGAGTTTTTATGTTCTTAAAATCTGCAGATATTCGCATAACAAAACCTAACGCTTTTGAGGCTTTTTTAACGGTAATATCAATATGCTTGTCAAAGAGTAGTTTCGAGTCAAATGTTACTCCTAAATCTCTAATGGTGTTAACTCGGGCTAGTGAAGAATTTGTAAGTTTGTAGTCATACTCAATTATATTAGGTTTACGGGTAAAAGTGCAGACGTAACATTTAGAAACATTTAAATCCAGATTATTGAAATTACAATAATTTTGAAAACAGTCGAGATCGTGTTGGAGGTAAATAGTATCATCAATTGATTTAATTTGTCTAAAAATTTTCATATCGTCAGCAAATAATAGAATTTTTGAATTTGGGAAACATAACGAAATATCATTAATAAAAATATTAAATAAAATAGGCCCTAGCAGCGATCCCTGTGGTATTCCCGAAGTAATAAACATCGATCTAGAAGAGAAACCGTGGAGAACAACAATCTGACATCTATTTAAAACGTAAGATGAAAACCATCTGAAGAGGTCACCACTAATCCCAATAGCCCAGAGCTTTCGTAAAAGTGTGGCGTGGTCTAAACGGTCAAAAGCTTTGGAATAATCCGTATATATAACATCCACTTGCGTACGTTGAGACATGCAATCTGATAAGAAGTCACTCAGGAGAACTAAATTAGTAGTAGTGGACCGCCCTGGTAGGAAACCGTGCTGCTGTTCGCTAAAATTGATTTTGATAGAGGCGTACAGCTGTTTGTAAATAATTTTCTCTAAAATTTTCGCAAATAGACATAGTTTTGAAATCGGTCTATAGTTTTCGACCGAGTCCTTGGGTCCTTTTTTATGGATTGGGGTTACAAACGCCATTTTCCAAACTCCAGGCACAATTCCGGAAGTCAGCCATTATACGTCCACTGCTGGACATAGGTCTCCCCCAAGGATCGCCACGACGACCGATCATATGCCGCCCGCATCCAGTGGATTCCAGCGACCTTTACCAAGTCAGTCCACCTTGCCGGGGGCCTGCCCACACTGCGTCTTCCAGTACGTGGTCGACTTTATGATAACCCATGCCGATTTATGATTAGGGTAACGAGATGCCCTAACAAATCATTAAATGATGGGGCCAAAAAAAAACCTTATCCTGTTTATATTACCAAAACGTCAGATCAGCAGTAGGTAATGCTGTCTGCTGTGCTATGGGTCCTAGATCGAATCTCAGTAGGGACAGATGGACATAGTTTGTGTGATCATCATCATCATCACATCAACTGTTAGACGTCCACTGCTGGACATAGTTTGTGTGATAAGCATCGACATTTGTATCCAAGTCATGGATATATCTATGTATAACATGTATTTACGAAAACAAAAGTATATATGTAATATATCAACCCATCTAGTATCCGTAACACAAGCCTCGTTGCCTAGCTCGGAACTAGATGGCGCTGTCTCATAATGTCCAGAAATATATAGGTATAGCTTGTGGGCTAATCCAGGACTGGTGTTGACTAGGTATTTATTTGTTGAGTCAGATTGATTTGACGATAAAAACTATTTATAACATAACTTACTTTCTTAATCTAACTTACTAAAGTTGCAATTAAGATTTTTTGTAGGCAAACAGGAGCAATCATAGATTAAAAAAGAAATGTCAGCCATCTTTTATAATGATTAAGGAATATTTCTAATTAAGCTTTTATAAAGTCAATTAAATAATTATCTAATTATAAGTGTAGAAACCATCATTTCTCAGTTCCTTATTGCTACAGTGACACAATAAAATATTGTTTAATATTAATGTTGCATTGCCTAATACACTGTTCCAAAAACACAATATTTTTTACTAATAGTACTACGGGTGTACTAATGTAAACCTACGTTTCGCCGAAATATTTTAGGCCCCATGTAATAGGGGGCGAGCCTATTGCCATTAACCGAGCACAAATCCAAACTCCAAGCTGCTACTGAGAAATATCATAGAAAAACCCAATAACACCTTCCTCGACCTGAGAATCGAACCCAAGACCTATTGCTCCGCAGTCGCACTGTCCGATAACTAGACCGACGAGGCAGTTATAATATTAATCTGACGACCCAATTAGTCCAGCGCTAGCCAACACTGCCTTCTCTGCTATGGGTCCTAGGCTGAATCCTGGTAGGGACAAATGTTTTGTGTGATGAGAATCAACATTTGTATCCGAATCATGGACGTATCTGTGTATAACTAGCTGATTCCCGCGACTTTGCCCGCGTGCTATTTAACGAAAAGAAAAGTTTCATACTAAATTTGCACCCCCGTTTTATCCCCTAAGGGGGTGAATTTTCAAAAACAAACTTCACATAAACCATCTACTAAATAGTCCAAACAAAGCCTAAGCATTTGGTTTGGATAGGTGAGCCCGTTCTTGAGTTATAAAATTACAACGAAAAGTGGCATTGATTTTATATAGATATGTATGTATGCAATGTACATATGTATACAAAAAAAAGGTATATATGTAGTATATCAACCAACTAGTATCCGTAACACAAGCCTCGTTACTTAGCTCAGAACTAGTAAGTGTAATGATGTCCAGAAATATTTAATTCTTATTTATTTTAATCATCATCATCATCATGTCAGCTAGAGGATGTCCACTGCTGGACATAAGCCTCCCCCAAAGATATTATAATATTATTTATATTACATACATAAAGCATTGTAAAACAAAACCAACAATTTTGTATTTAATTTAAAAAGAGTATCTATGGAGTTTCTTGCCGGTTCTTCTCCATAAGACCTACCTTTTGGAACCGTGCAACTAAATTCAATTTAATTCGACCATTCAAAAGTACCTGTAATGGTCTAATTGAAATAAATGATTTGATTTATTTTAATATCGTATATTTATTTCAGGTTAGACTGGAAACCCCTGATCGAGTCCAACGTGGCTCTTGGCGTGACGTCAGGCAAGTGGTCTCGAGAGGAACAGCTGTTATGGGAGAGGCAGAGGGTGGCTGCATGGGGGATCGCCTCCTATGAGCTGCACCCGGCCACCGGGAGGATTATGTTCCCCTGTGCCTCGTCCCTCTTCGCGGCTGATGAAGGTCTGAGTCAGGTGAGGGAATTTTTTTTATTTTTGTAAATAGATCTTTTTAAAGATACTTTTACAAGTCATGTAATTTTTTTTTAGTACCTTGTTGGCATCGGCATTTCCTAACTGACGACCTCTGAGAAGAAATGCCGAAACAAACTCAGAGAATCATGTCTCTTTTAAAGTCCAAACATTTTTGTTTATAGTATGTGAGCCTGACTATGTAGGTTAAAGTCTGAGATGGCCTTTTGAAGAAAGCACCAGTGCAGCTTTGAGTTGACCTGTCCATACTGACAGCACGCATACATCAGCCATCGTTTCGCCGGTATGTTCTAGGTGCCATGTAATCGGGGGTAAGACTATTGCCAGTAACCAGGCATGAATCAAAACTCCGAGCTGCTACTGAAAATTTCATAGAAAAACCCAATAACACTGCTCGTCCTGGGAATCGAACCCAAGACCTTTATTTTATTTATATTATACAATAAGCAAATTTCGCTGAGAACTGTTTGAGACCTTATGTTTATAATAATAAGTGTGAAATTTCATTGTATCTATTCTTCCAGTCACCACCTCTGGTCCCCCGTTCGCTGAACACCGGCGGGGGGGCCCCGCTGACCCCGGCGATGTGCCCCCAGGCCCCGGAGCTAGTGGCCCACGCCGCTCGGGGGGACATCTGGCTCGCGGGGGGACAGTTGCGGCGCCCCACGCGTCTCACATACGCCTGTAAAGGCCACGAGCCTGATAGGTGAGTTATTTTTTATGGAAATAAGGGGGCAAACGGGGAGGAAGCTCACCTGATGGTAAGTGAACACCGCCGCCCATGGACATCTGCAACACAAGAAGACGTGCAAATGTGGTTTATCAGATGTGTAGATTGGGGGAGGTTGCTTAGAGCTGTGGTAGCCTAGTGGTGTGACCAGTGGACTGAGATGTTATAAGTCTCGAGATCAAATCCTAGATGCGCACCACTGACTTTTCGGAAGTTATTTGCGGATTATATTCGGTATTTCTTCTCAGAGGTCAGTCAAGAAATGCCGATGCCATGAAATGAATGCTAGATCCTAAAATAATCATTATACATGACTTGTAAAAGTGTCTTCAAAAGATTTGACGACCCAATTAGTCCAGCGGTAGTTAGCGCTGCCTTCTGTTCTATGGGTCCTGGGTTGGAATCCCGGTAGGGACAAATGTTTGTGTGATGAGCATGAACATTTGTATCCGCGTCATGGATGTATCTATCTATAATATGTATGTATTTACAAAAAAAAAGTATATATGTAGTATATCAACCAGCTAGTATCCGTAACACAAGCCTCGTTGCTTAGCTCGGAACTAGATGGCGCTGTGTGCCATAATGTCCAGGAATATTTATCATCATCATCAACCCATTATTGTCCCACTGCTGGGCTCGAGTCTCCACTCATTTGAGAAGGATTAGGCTATAGTCCACCACGCTCGCCTACTGCGGGTTGGCAGACTTCACATGCCATCGAGAAAATCTCTCAACCACCTTCGGTTTCCTCACGATGTTTCGCTTCACCGTTTGAGTATGTGATAAATACGCACATATCTTCAGAAAAATTAGTGGTGCGTGCCTTGGATCCTTTCTTTCCCAACTCAAGACCTTTGACGTCTCAGTCCACTGGTCACACCACTAGGCTACCAAAGCTCTTTTCATTATTTATCATCATTAACTGTCATCAGGTTGGCAGAGGATCCTCGGCAGGCTGGCGTGCCGTGCTACGTGACCCAGGAGGAGTTCTCCAGGTACACCGGGTTCTGGTGGCAGCCGCATTCTAATGGTAAGTCTACCACCAGGTTCTGGACTGGACTTTCTCGGCTTGGTAAAATGGATTGGTATATGCTAGCTCACATAACCATAGGTAATGATTGCACTCTATATTGTATACTGATTATAGTATTGTATAGAATCACTTATTAAATAAACAGACAGAAATGTGTGCTGGGGAGTTTGTTGCGCCGCTTCTTCTTCCCAGCAAAAACACTAGGAAGCGGTGAAGGGCGGGCGTTTTTGGGGACTGTCTTTATTGTCGACGTTCAAAAAGAGCCATTTAAATTTGGCCTACTTTGAATAAATTATATTTTGACTTTGACTTTGACATACAACCTTTTAACCGCTCAATTGGGATTTATCTGGCAAAAATGTTTGGCTCTGTCATCACACATCCGACACGAGACTGCTCTTGTTTGAGAGGGATTAGGCTAAATACTGTTTTGTAGGTCAAGTGGTCGTAAGTGCGACTGCTGAGCGATCTCGGGTTCGATTCCCAGGTCGGTTTTTCTATGAAATTCTTAGTTGCAGCCCGAAGTTTGGATCCGGAGATTGGACCCTATTGCCATCAACAGGGTTGGTGGCAATAGGGTCCACATTGACGTAAGACATACTGGCAAAATGTGGTTTACATTAGTACACCTCTTTCTAACCCTTCGGAGACGACAGGCGTCATGGTATATCTATGTATGTCTAAATAAAAACCAGCCAAGTGCGAGTCGGACTCGCGCACGAAGGGTTCCATACAAAATTAGGCAAAAATGTAGATTTTTGTTTGGGCCCCCTTAAATATTTATTTTATCTTGTTTTTAGTATTTGTTGTTATAGCGGGAACATAAACATTATATAATTTGAGAAATTTTCAACTGTCAGTGTCTAGCTATTGCGGTTCTTGAGATACAGCCTGGTGACAGACAGACGGACGGATAGACGGACGGACAGACAGAGAAGTCTTAGTAATAGGGTCCCGTTTTTACCCTTTGGGTATGGAACCCTAAATTATATCAAAAATATCTTGTTGTTTTTTCAGACGATGTATACAGGATAGTTTATGAGGAGGTGGACGAGAGTGAGGTGAAGATCTACAGCTTCCCGTCATCGCAGAGCAGCAGCGGGGATGTCGAGGAGTTCAGGTACGTAGACTGGTGCTGCTGCAGTCAGGAGGCAGTGGCATAACTAGGCATATCAGGAATTTTAATGTATTTTCTTAAATGAGTTGCCATGATTAAATCTATGAGATGTATGAATGTGGACGAGGCAAAAGTGGTATGCAGGGACCGTAGCGCGTGGCATTCTGTAGTTTCTGCCTATGCCATGGGAAAAAGGCGTGAGTGTATGTATGTATGTATGATTAAATCTTTAGTCCGTGATCAAATTGAGCTGCCCGACTGGGGAAGTACCTCCGCCTTACAAAAGACCGCAGTGAATCAACAATAGTTTGTGTTTCTGCGAGTGAGCAAGGTACCTAAACGATTTCTACGCGGTTTGGCAACGCATTTACAAGCCTCTGGTGTTGCAAATGTCCATGGGCAGCGGTGATCACTTACCATCGGGTGAGCCTCCTACCCGTTTGCCCCCTTATCACAATAAAAAAAAGTAGATTCGTAACCTGTTTTGCTTAGATTTCGAAGATGGGATATTTTTTACTAGTTCAATGACCTGGTAAAGGTTGCTGGACCGGTCATCTTGGAGATCCTTGGGGGAGACCTATGTCCAGCAGTGGACGTCTAACGGTTGATACGATGATGATGACAATGATATTGTAATAGTCTGTTCTAAATGGGACATGCCCACCATCTTAAGTCCCTACTACTGCAACTCCTGTACGCCAAGATCAACAATAGTAACCATCCAGAATATCGTCGAGGCAATGAAGCCCGACGTGTCCCAGGGGAAAGATTTTAACTGTCTTGGAACCCGCAGAGAAAATAATCATGAATTTAAATAGGAGGAGTAAGAAAAATAAAGTTTTCCATTTCCCTCCTTGTCAGGCGAGAGACAGAATAGTGTTCAAATGTCATTGACATTATATATAGTTACTAGCTGATGCTCGCAGCTTCGCCCGCGCATTTTAATACATATTTCTCATCCTCATTTCTCCCGTTAGAGGTTGAATTTCCAAAAACGACGAGACAGGTATGCATTTATTTTTGCCGAGCAGCTTGAATATTAAATTTCCCATTAAACTCCCCATTTAAACTTTCAACCCCTATTTCACCCTCTTAGAGGGTCGATTTAAAAAAATCCCGATATACATGTTTAATTATGTTTAACCAATAACTTGTATATTAAATTTTATATCTCTAACTTTGAAAATAACGGATTTCCATACAACCGTTTATCCCTTATTTTACCTCCTTAGGGGTCGAATTTCTAAAAAGCCTTTCTTAGCGGATGTTTTCATCATAAAATGCATCATATATGTCGAAATTTCAACCCTGTAGTTTAGGCTCTCCGTTGATGAATCAGTCAGGACAATCGATTATATAGATCGATATCTATTGTAAATTTTCTCCACTCTCCACAGGTTCCCTCGCGCCGGCACACCCAACGCCAAGTCCTCCCTGAAGATGGTGACCTTCAGGCTACAGAAAGCCGCTCCAACAACAGTCCTCGATTACTATCAGGAGGGAGCCGCTGAAAACTGTAAGTTTATTTATTTACTAGCTGATTACTGCGACTTCGTCCGCGTGCAATTACGAAAAACGGAAGTCGGTTTTATCCCCTTAGGGGGTGAATTTAAAAAAATCCTTTCTTGGTGCTCCCCTACGTTATAAAATAAATAAATTTTCATTATTATTTACAAATTTTGATAATATTTGTTGTGCTTAAGTAAAAATAGTAATTATGCTATTATCTTCTACCCTGTATTAATTCATACTTCCATGATACTAGTATTATAAATGCGAAAGTGTGTCTTTCTGTCTGTTTGTTACCTCTACATGCTATAACCACTGAACCGATTTAGATGAAATTTAGTATAGAGGTACCTTGAGTCCCGGGGAAGGACAAAGGATAGTTTTCATCCCGGAAATCATCCCTTGAAAAGGAGAAAAGGAGGGTGCAAGTTTAAATGCCAATTACTAATTGTCGCGGGCGAAAGCTAGTTAATAATATTTTAAATAATAGCCATAATTTAATGATGATGTTTTTTTTTATTTAAAAAGAGTATGGAGTTTTATGGCAGTTCTTCTCCCTACTTTTTGGAACCGTGCAACTAGTTTTTGACAATATAAAAGGCACCTGTTATATTGGTCTAATTGAAATACATCAGTTTAATTATTTGTTTTTACAGCCGGTGATATGTCAAACGGTTGTATGGAGGTGACGGATATCCGGTGGTACGAGCTGAAGCAGCCGCTGAAGGAGTGCTTCCCCTGGTTCGAATACCTCGCCAGGGTCGGCTGGACACCAGACGGGCAATAGTGAGTGTTTACTGTTTTTTTTTTTAATGTTTGTTATGCGTACCAATCCGTTAGTCTATGGTGGGAAGGAGGTGAGAATCCCTCCATTGAAAAAGGAGGATCCTCCGACCAGGCGAGGTGTTGTGCCTGGCGGGCTACTGCCCAATAGATGATATAGGGTGGTTGTATATATACTATCTCGCGTGCAAATTTCACTTGCGCGATGTAGGATTAGCGTAGTTCGAATGTAGCTAGATAGATGTCGCTACAAGTCGCGCATTGCCTACATTGTAGAAACCGTCTAGGTTTCTTAAAATAAGGCAGTTATTAAACTAATAGCAAACGGAATTCCCTTCCTGTCAGAATAGCTGGTAACCTTACTCACTCACAGAAACACAACTCCCTCTCACTACGATAATAGTAGCAAATTTATTATGATATCTACTTTCTTCTCTTTCCAGCGTATGGGTACAACTCCTGGACAGGAAACAGCAGCGACTGGAACTGGTCCTCATACCTCTGGCTCAGTTCTCCTCGCCGACGACATACGAGCACGCTGGGGAGGGGTTTTGTGCTCGACTTGAACAGCCTCCGAGTAGCCAACAGGTGAGGTGATGTTATCACATGCTCAAACGGTGAAGGAATCGTGAGGAAACCATTTTTTTAACCGACTTCAAATAATTCTGTCAAAGAATCGGTTTCAAATATCAGAACTGAACCAAATTAAAATTGGAAGCACCAACCAGCTTTCAAATAATAAAAAGAATCATCAAAATCGGTTCACCCAATCGAAAGTTATGACGAAACAAACAATAAAAAGAAATACAGTCGAATTTAGAACCTCCTCCTTTTTCTAAATTGGTTAAAAAGGAGGTTTTCAATTCGATTATATTTTTTTTTTTACTGATTTTTTTAATACCACAAGCGTGTAAGCGGTATCCGTAGCCTACAGACGTTTGCAACCTTATTTTATGAAAAAAAAATATTTATATAAATAGATATTATTTTATCTATGTAAATAAAAATGCACAAGGTGGACTGACGACCTGGTGAAGGTCGCTGGAATCCACTGGGTGGCGCTGGACCGGTCGTCGTGGCGATCCTTGGGGGAGACCTATGTCCAGCAGAGGACGTCTAACGGTTGATATGATGATGATGATGAAATAAAAATGAATGTTGCTAAGCGCATAATTCGAGAATGGCTCGATCAATTCTGCTAATTTTTTTTGTACGTTCCTGAAGGCCTGCGAAGGTTGTAATACAAAAAAAAATACAAAACGAAGTCTGTCCTGGCCGCTAGTCATTTAATAAAGATTTGTTTTCTCTCTTTCCAGCCAGTCCAAGATATACAGATTCTAGTCTCAGAGACAGCGCCGGATGCCTGGATAAATGTACATGACATATTGTATTTTCTGCCGTCCATTGGTCTAGAGATGAACTTTATCTGGGCTAGCGAAGAGAGCGGACACTTGCATCTGTATCTAGTTACATGTGCGTTAATACAGAAGAGTAACGCGCCACATCGATGTGAGTATAATTATCTATTATTTTATTATTATTTTTACGACTCGGTGGCGCAGTGGCTGAGATCGGCTTGTGCGTCACGGGTTGCGGGTTCGATCCCCGCACGGAGCAAATATTTGTACGTTCTACAGGTAGTTGTTCCGGGTCTGGGCGTTTGTGTATGTGAAAATATGTGTTTGTAAAGGCACTCAAGACACAGGAGAAAATCCTAGTGTGGGGCAACGTTTTTTTTTTAATAATAATAAATTAATCTAGTCATTTTTAATTGTTGGTAGAAAATGTTCGAATTTATTGAAGATTGGTAGAAAATTATAAAAAAATATCTTTTCGTAATTGATATTGATCTCATACACTTACGCGAATATTAGACATTGAAATAAAATCCGTAAAAAGTAGTATCATTTCAAAGATTTGTAATTGAATTTTCTATCTAGTAATGGATAGAACTATTTTTGTGAATAAATTTAACTAAACAAAACTTGAACCTGTATCTTAATTTATTTAGCAAACTATCCTACTATATGAGTAGGATAGTTTGCTAAATAAATTTTAGACATTTATATAGTTTTATTTTTTCAACTTAGTTGATTTCACTGATATTACATTGAAACAATGATAACTAAGATATTTAATCAGATTTAAATATATCGCCATATTTGTTTTTCCTCCACAGCGGTTATAGAAATGATCACCGATGATGAGAGCAACGCTGTGGGTCCCAACGTGGTCAGCAAAGAGCCCATCACCGCTGGCGAGTGGGAGGTGATGGCCAGGAAGATATGGGTGAGTTATCTTCTGCTAGAAGCTAGGAAATTATTAAAGAAAAGTATTTGATGCAGCATCATCAGCAGATGACTGGAAAGTGGTCTTCTATTCTGATGACCCATTTAGCTCAGCGGTAGTTAACGCTGCCTGCTGTGCTATGGGTCCCGGGTTCGAATCCCGGTAGGGACAAATGTTTGTGTGACGAGCATCAACATTTGTTTCCGAGTCATGGATGTATCTATGTATAATATGTATGTATTTACAAAAAAAAAAAGTATATATGTAGTTTATCAACCAACTAGTATCCGTAACACAAGCCTCGTTGCTTACCACGGAACTAGATGGCGCTGTGTCATAATGTCCAGGAATATTTATTTATTTATTTATTATTGTATATACTATATAATAAATAGTTTATTGTAATAATAATAATTTTGTTATTAAATAAAAAGTGCTGTACATTTGCCAATAGGTATCTTACTATTAAATATAAAAGATTACTTATGATATGCCTGAACTAGGTTAAACCTGTGATTGTGAATCTATACTCCGAGCTGCTACTGAGAATATCAAAGAAAAACACAGTTCGCCCTTACAATCGAAGCCGAGACCTATTTTTCAGCAGTCGCACTAAATTACCACTAGACAAAGCTTTAATCGAGGGTTCCTTGCAGGTAGACCCGGCCTGTCAGCTGGTGTACTTCGTAGGGCTCCGCGAGACGCCGCTGGAGCGCCACCTGTACGTGGCTCCGCTGGCGCCCGCCCGGCCGCACGCCGTGCAGCTCCTCACTACCGTGGGACACTCGTGTGCTGTGGATATAGACGATGTGAGTATTGTATGCAGTTGCCACGCAGTTTCCACGCAGTTGCCACGCAGTTGCCACGCAGTTGCCCCGCAGTTGCCCCGCAGTTGCCCCGCCGTCACGTAGTTGCAATGCAGTGCAGCAGTTAGTGAAAGTTAATACTTAAATTATTTTTTGTTTCGAAGTAGGCTAAGTTTAATTGGCTCTTTTTGAATGTCCATTGTAAAGATTTTCCCCTAAAAACGGGGTTCAGTAGTTTTTAAACTACTAACACGTAACTGTTACACAGTGGATGTGTTTATAAACACAAAGTTTCACATACACAAATGCACAGAGCTGAAATAAATATCTATAGATCGCACAAATGTTAGCTTCGAGCAGAGATCGAACCCGCAACCCTTGACGCACAAGCCGCTCGCTCAGCTACTGCGCCAATCGAAGCATTATATTTCATAAATTCTTATTTAAATTGTGAACTATAAGTGGCGTGATTCGTTTCAATTAATCTTCTGTCCAGGATTGCACGGTGGCGGTGATTACTTCATCAAACATCAGCAGTGTTCCTGTGACGAAGGTCTTCAGAATCAGCACATCACCACACCGTCTGCACGTCCAGGGCACCATCACTGATCGTCCACCATCAGGTAATTGATCCATATGTAAACTAGAAGACGTAGTGATTTCTTATACTTGCGCGAAAATTAGACATTGAAATAAAACTACTTTTTACGGATTTTATCGCGGTATATTGATATATGAAGTCTGTCGTTTGTGAACATACCATAGACAAACCCCAGCATTACATCAGATTTGATAAACCACAAGTCCTCGCAAAAGAAAACCGATTCCTACCCAGGATGATTCGTGAGGCTATTGAAATTAAAAAACGCCCAAATTTCAATAGAGAAGATGGCTGGGTATTACCACCTGCTTGGAACCCCATCTTAGATTCTATAAAATCTAATTCCAAGAACAAAACTGCACGACCGAAGGACACGGTGAGCTCGTTCTGTGTAAATCGGATAACAATAATAATTAAAAATGTAATGTAGCTGTTAGTAATTATAACTTCAAGACGACAAACATCTCAGTCGGCCCGTGACCATGGATGCTGTAAAGGATCCGAAACGTCGGGTTAAAATAATATCAATATACCGCGATAAAATCCGTAAAAAGTAGTTTTATTTCAATAAAAAACGTAGTGAAAAAAATTCAGACCCATGTAGTAAAGTGGATGGCATGTTGAGAGAATCTAGGCGAGATTCCTCGCTCAAATCTCACTGCCCGACTGGGGAAGTACCTCCGCCTTACAGAACATCGCAGTGAAACAACAATAGTTGTGTTTCTGCGAGTGAGTAAGATTACCAGAGCTCGTTGGGGGAGTGACTATTCTGACTTAATTTCTGGCTAGCGTGGTGGACTATAGCCTAATCCCTTGCAAATGAGAGGAGACCCGTGCCCAGCAGTGGGAGTAATCGTTTTATTTTTGTACCACATTGGTGGCAAACGAGCTTACAGACCACCTGATGGTAAGCGGGTACCGTAGCCTATAGACGTTTGCAACGCCAGAGGTGTCGCTCGCGCGTTGCCGATCCTTAAGAAACCGTTAATGTTTTATAAAATACGGGAGTTACTAAACTAACTTGTATTTAATTTAAAAAGAGTATCTATGGAGTTTCTTGCTGGTTCTTCTCCTTAAGACCTACCTTTTGGAACCGTGCAACTAAATTCAATTAAATTTGACAATTCAAAAGCACCTGTATTGGTCTAGTTGAAATAAATGATTTCATTTCATTTCATTTAACAGCAACCGAAATTTCCATGCTGTAAAATATAGTTACTAAACTGACAATAAGTGGAATGTGCTGTCAAAATAGTCACTCCCACAACAAGCTCTGGTAACCTCACTCACTTGCAGAAACTCAACTATTGTTGATTCACTGCGGTGTTCTGTAAGGCGGAGGTACTTCCCCAGTCGGGCAGCGAGATTTGAGCGAGGAACCTCGCTATGCCCTACCTCTCAAATGTTGGAGTTAGTGATAGTTAGTTATATATTTGTAATTAAAATAAGTAAAATGCAATATTTGTAATTGAAATTTGCCAGAATCGTTGGAGGTTCGAAGCTTCAACGGTTCCTGGGACAGCCGTTCTGGTGACGGTGACGAAACGGATAGCGAGACCGGATTATTAGTTAGAGGTATGCCTTCCAACGCCACTCCATCCAATTTAGGTCTTGGCCCATTATGAATGTGCGATCTAAGTCATTAATATTTTTTATTGGACCTCTCGCTCGCACTTACTGGCCTTGTGGGACTATTCTGTGTGTTTCAATTTCAGTGTTTCCAACTATTTGCAACTTTCGCCTTAAGAGTTAAAAAGGATTGGTAGATAGTCACCGATCTACCACGTTACCTCAGTTACCTGCGTCGTTGCATTGTCACATTCCTCTGATTTTAATGATTTATGACTCGGTTCGCACGTTTATAATGGCTCAAGTTTAGTAAAATATATTGAACTGGTCGTACCATGCTACGTTTGGTGTGGCACACATTGTGTTTAAAGAATAAAAACAATATTTGTAGGGCGTTGTATATGGAGCCAAAATGTGCAGCATTTTTTGAGTTTTGAAGCGTACAAAAACCAAACCATTAGCATTTTTATAAATATATACATACATACCTATATAAGATCAGGGGTTATTTTATTCCTGAAGCATAACACAATGTTCATTTAAAACAAAGTTTTATTTATTAAGATACAGATAAGTTTTAACATAACATAACAAATATCAAATTACTAACCTAAAACAGAGAATCGAGGATTAAATGTTCATGCTTTACTATTGTTATTATAAAAACTTTAATCGTCTTTGGGCTTTTTTTTGGAAATTAAAGCGAATTCTCAATTTTTTTTTATAGATTCAGAATTATGGATTTCTGAACTGATACATACTCAAATGTCAGTGTCAATGTTAACACAAAGGTTACATATATATAATGTGGTGTGTATCAACAATCTAGTGTCTGTAACACAAGTCTTTTTTTAGTCTTTATCTCATAAGGGTGGCAAAAAAACAGCCCTTATGATGGTACGCGGTTTCAGTAGCCTATAGACGTTTGCAACACCGTCCAACCGTAACCGAGTAACCGTCCAAGTTTCTCAAAATAAGGATGTTACTAAACTGACTGCAAACGGAATTCCCATATTGTCAGAATAGTCACTCCGCACAACCTTACTCACTCGCAGATACACAACTATTGTTGTTTCACTGCGTTCTTCTGTAAGGCGGAGGTACTTCCCCAGTCAGGCAGCTCAATTTGCCCGACCTCTCGATCTCATGGTTGCTTAGCTTGCTAACTAGATGGCGCTGTTTCATAATTAACAGATATATAAATTCTATTTATTTCCAGAGCGTTCATTGAGCATATCAGACATCCCGCCGCCCCAGATCTTCGAGACGCGGCTCTCTTGCGGGGCGACGGCGTTCTGCACGCTGTGGCGCTGCGGCCGGCCGGGGCGGAGCCCCACCGTGCTGCACGTGTACGGCGGGCCAGAAGTGCAAACTGTCACTAATAGCTATAAGGTCAGTTGGTATGTCATGCCGTATCGTCCCCCAAAGATTTGGCAGAGGTGTATAATAGGGATGTTGACACTAATCACAAAATCGTGTTTCGTGTTAGTTTTATTATAGGTTGTATTATTAGAATATCGAAAATCTCATAATTTTTATTTAATATATCAAATTAAAATTCATTAAAACTAATTTATAAAGTTTTATTTCTCACCAATTGTCACGTGACTGCAAAACATCAAGAAGAGCGCATGACGTCACTAACCGATAAACAAGCCGCAAACATTTCTGTTTTTGTGTTCATACCGACGCGAAATTGTAAAAAATTGTATTTATTTTAATTTTATTTATTAGGCTCATCAACAATTGTTTACACTGAGACAACATAGTAAAAATGGCACAAATTAAATAAGATTAGTGTAACAATTTTTTACAGATAAGCACTGCATGCACAACATAAAGTCAACATCAGACTAAAATCTACAAGTACTAACACATTATCAATTAATATAAGGTTACATAGAATTTATAAAAAAATAAACATAATAGAAATAATTTTACATACAAACCTCAACATTACAGCAATATGCATACACTTTATAGTATTCCAAGTAAAATTTTACGGAACTTTTTAAGCGAAACAGCATGGACGTCAACACAGTCGCTATAGGTATTTAAAAGCTTACATAGTCGGGGCACGGCGGAGCTGGCACCAAGAACAGTCCTACGTAAGGGAGGGTACAAGGGAGTGACAGGTGTACGTGGATATCTTCCGGGAACCCGAAAAGGAATATAAAATTGAATACAAAAAGTTTTGATTTTTTGTATTCAATTTTATACGAATAAGGCATAAATTCGACAAATCGAGATCCATGTCTAGCGGTTAGTGACGTATGTAATTGTGTGACAGCTGTTACAGTGTTTTGGCGGGTAAAATAAATATTCCTATAATTTAGTATATTTTCTCATAGAAAATACTTATATTTATAAATAAAATATATTTTTTAATGATAAACAAGAGTCGATTTTTGAAATAAAAACAATTCCGAAAAATTGTCAACGTCCCTATTGTCGGCACGAGTCGTGAGCACAGATTTTAGCAGTAAAAGCCATTTTACGCGTGTACGCTTTCGGCCAAATTTGTTCAGTATCGGTTTACCGGTCAGAAACTATTGTGTGCAGCCTCGGCGCCCCTCGCCATCGTCATTCCGCCGAAGAAAATTTATGAAATGCGCAAGTGAAGTTTGTGCTCACGACTCGTGCCGGTACCTATACTAATGTACACCGACATTTCGCCACTTATAGGTCACATGCGCGAGCCTTTTGCCATCACCTGGACGCGAACCCCAAACTCCGAGCTGCTACTGAGAATTTCATAGAAAAACGAATAAAACTTAAAATGTCTTGTTGGTCGAGTGGTAGTAAAGGACGACTGCAAGATGTCTTGGGTTCGATTCCCAGGTCGAGCACAGTGTTATTGGGTTTTTCTATGAAATTATTATAAATAAATAATAATAAATATTCCTTGACATTATGACACACAGCGCCATCTAGTTCCGAGCTAAGCAACGAGGCTTGTGTTACGGATACTAGTCGGTTGATATACTGCATTGTATACTTTTTTTTTTGTAAATACATACATATTATACACAGATACATCCATGACTCGGATATAAATATTTATGCTCATCACACAAACATTTGTCCCTACCGGGATTCGAACCCGGGACCCTTAGCACAGAAGGCAGTTTTAACTACCGCTGGACTAATTGGGTCGTCAAATTATTCGTTTCTGGGAGTTTGAATTCGTTCTATTACATTGGACCTAAAAACATACCGACGAAATGTGGGTGTACATTAGTACACCATTGCCTACCCTTTGGGGACGACAGGCGTGATGGTGTGTATTAAAATGTGTTGATCGTGATTGGTGATGACACTTCCACTCCTCAGGGTATCCGCCAGCTTCGCATGCATATGCTGGCGGCGAGGGGTTTCAACGTGGTAGCGGTGGACTCGCGCGGGTCCAAGCACCGCGGCCGCGCCTGGGAGGCGGCCATCCGCGGCAAGTTGGGCCAGGTGGAGTTGGACGACCAGGTCAGTACTGCGGCAGACAGGGTGTGGTAGACAGATGCAAAGACAAAGTCAAATCATCATCATCATCATCATCAACCCATTATTGTCCCACTGCTGGGCACGGCTCTCCTCTCAATTGAGAGGGTATATATTAATATGGATTTTGTGCAGTGGTAACAATGAGGTTTTGGTGCATGCTTTCGCGAATCCCATGGCCCCGGCAATAGGGTTGGTGACGTTGACGGGGGCGGTTGTTTAGTCGGTAAACGCCCACTGTGGGCGGAGTCTGACACGCCCCGTCGCCTCCTCAGGCGGCGGGATGGACCGTAAAAGATTTTTCCGCACTTAAAAAAAAAGTGGTGACAACCTAAGATGGCGGCGGCAAATAAAGACGAAGCGAGTTTCTTTTAATTTGATGATAGTAATGAGTTGAAACTAATTAATTTGACAGGTAGAAGTTCTCCAGTGGTTGGCGAAAGAGACAGGCTGTATAGACATGGAGAGAGTCGCCATCCATGGGTGGAGTTACGGTAAGTTAACTGTATGTGTGAGAAAGAGAGAGAGAAAGAAAGAAAAGATACAAATAGGTCTTTGAACAAATCATAATCATCGTTAGACGTCCATTGCTGGGCATAGGTGATCCTCCAAAGATCGCCACGACGACCTATCATGCGCAACCCGCATCCAGCGGATTCCACCGACTCGAACCTATGAAATTGTCCATTTTTTTTATCGAATATCATATTAACACAAGCTCAAACAGTGAAGGAGGCATAAGTAACATAAAATAAGGCAAAATTCAACACATCAGGCGGATACCTCGGTGGCTCAGTCGGCAGAGCGTCTGGAGTACATATCCAGAAGACGCGGGATCGAGTCCCGCCTGAGGTTGAATTTTTCTTTCTTAATAAAAAATAACTATGTGGGCTCTGTTCGTGTGCAGGGGGGTACCTGTCGCTGCTGGGGCTGGCCACGCGGCCGAACACGTTCCGCGTGTGCGTGGCGGGCGCGCCGGTCACGTGCTGGCGGCTGTACGACACGGCCTACACCGAGCGGTACATGGGCCCGCCCGCCCGCGCGCCGCACGCCTACACCCGCGCCAGCGTACTCGCGCACGCGCCCTTCTTCCCCGACCAGTTAGTACTGCTACACCTAACACTACACTACACGTGACGTGCTGTACTGTACGACACGGCCTACACCGAGCGGTACACGGGCCGCTTCTTACCCAACCAGTTAGTACAGTCGAACAAGCTAATTGGTATACATGCAATGCAACTATAGACCGATCAATATGTGGATGTAAACCAATTAGCTTGTTCGACTGTACTACTATACCTAATGCTACATGTGACGTGCTGTACTGTACGACGGCTGTAGTAGATAGGATTTATATAATTACTAATTATTATACGCAGACATCAATCTATCATTTATTTAAAGTAGTACAAAATTTAATTTGCTCTTTTTGAAAGTCCACAATAAAGACAGCCCCTAAAAGGCCTGTTCTAATGTGCACTGATCACCGTTTCCTAGTATTTTTGCTGGGAAGAAGAAGCGCTGCAACAAAATCCCAAGCAAAGTTATCAAATCTCCCTACCCTACCTCATCTCAACAAAACTCTCCTCTTTTTAGTGCAATCTTAATGCATAAATATCTCCCAAGTTATTTATTGTATATTTAACGTCACTATTATAAATAAGTTCTGTGGTGTCCAGGGAAGGTAGACTCCTGATCATCCACGGTCTTGCTGATGAGAACGTGCACTTCTGTCACACGGCAGCGCTGACTGCTGAGCTCGTGAGGCTCGGGAAACCGCACAGAATACAGGTGATAAGTCAATTTTTTATGTTTTTCAGAAATATATTGTAACAATGACAAAAAACGAGTAAATGATTTTAATAGTCCGAGTCATCATCAACCCATTAATGTCCCACTGCTGGGCGCGGGTCTCCTCTCAATTGAGAGGGATTAGGCTATAGTCCACCACGCTAGCCTACTGCGGGTTGGCAGACTTCACATGCCATCGAGAATTCTCTCAAGCATGCAGGTTTCCTCACGATGTTTTCCTTCACCGTTTGAGCATGTGATAAATACGCACATAACTTCCGAAAAGTCCGTGGTGCGTGCCTTGGGTTCGAACTCGAGACCTCTGACATCTCAGTCCACTGGTCTCACCGCTAGGCTACCACTGTTCAGCTAATCCGAGTACCGAGTGTCAAAATCGTTTCTTTTCAGTTTTCAATAAAGCTAATTTTTAAGGTTCCGTACCCAAAGGTTAAAAACGGGACCCTATTACTAAGACTTCGCTGTCTGTCCGTCCGTCTGTCATCGGGCTGTGTCTCAAGAACCGCGATAGGTAGACTGTTGAAAATTTCACAAATTATGTATTACTGTTCCCGCTGTAACAACAAATCCTAAAAACAAAATAAAATGAATATTCAAGCGGGGCTCCCATACAACAAACGCGATTTTATTGCCCTTTTTTGCTCGATATCAATAAAAGATAAAAATAAAATAAATAAAATAAAAATTTAAGGGGCGCTCTCATACAAAAAACGCAATTTTTTGCCTATTTTGTGTATAGATACCTACTGTTGTTTACCTAGTCAATGGTACGGAACCCCTCGTGCGCGAGTCCGACTCGCACTTGACCAGTTTTTTATTAAATTGTTTGATTTACTTTTAACGCCGTCGGGTTTTTTATTTTTCTAATTAATTAATTTTTTATTTGTATTTTATTTCTACTTGTTAGTTATTTTTTGAGTAATAGAGCTATTTAAACTGTAAATGTATTATAATAATTGCGTATTTTGTACTTCGATATGCTATACTTCGATAAATTTGATACTTATTTCGTGATAATCTTGTATTCGCAGGTGTACCCCGGCGAGAGGCACTCGCTTCGAGCGATGCACGCAGCGAAGCACTACGAAGCGACGCTTCTACACTTCTTACACGAAAACCTGTAACGAAGCGTGTACATATTTTGTATAGACTACCCACATTTGTATGGGGTGTAATAAATTATGTGAATAATTCATGAAGAAAGAAAAACGGTCGGTGTTGTCACGCAGTTGTCACGCAGTTGTTACGCAGTTGCCACGCAATTGACACGCAGTTGCCACGCAGTCAGCACTTATACCGTCTGACGCTCCCTCTATATGTGTACTGTCAAAAAGTTACGTAAATAGTAACGAAGTCGTAATCAATGCAATATTGTTATGTGTTTGTTTGTTTTTAAGTATGTTGACAATTTCAATGCAATCGTTTGGGTGCACTATCGGGTGGAAACATGAAACTGCCACCCATCCATTTCCAAACCGTGGAATACGTTGCCCCAATAAAACCCCATACAACATATAATGTATATTACATTAAGCTTATACAATACGATGAAATTATGTTATTCCTGTACGTTCACGGATAGGAAACAGATGGACCGATTTTGATTGAATTATTGTTAAAAGATAGACGGATTGTACTGATATCATACACTTACGCGAATATTAGACATTTAAATAAAACTAGATTATTACTAGATTTTATTGGCGATATATTGATATTATGTAGTAATTATAACTTCAAGACGACCAACACCTCAGTCCGCCCGTGACCATGGATGCTGTAAAGGATCGGAAACGTCGGGTTAAAATAATATCAATATACCGCGATAAAATCCGTAAAAAGTAGTTTTATTTCAATGTTTTATGTACGCATAAGTGTCATAGGGTCTATTCTAGATTTTTCTGACCGATTTAAGTAATTTTTGCGTCGTTTAATGTCTGGAGAACTAAGTTTTTGACTAGTTCAGACTCTTGGTTACAACATAAACCTTTAATTGACCTCTCGGGTCTATGACCTTAAGACCCCGGGGAGATGACCCCTTGATCTCCGGTTACAGTTCCAAACAGAACTGACATGGACCCTTTTGCTCCCAAAGAACATGGTCACTTATACCCCCAAGAAATTAGACCCATATCGCCCCCAAGGAACATGATCCTTTTGGACCTTCAAGGAACAAAATCCGTTTGGACCCCCAAGGGGCATGATCCCTTTGGACCCCAAGGAACATGATCCCTTTGTACCGCCAAGGAATATTGTCCCGTTCATCCCCAAGGAACGTGATCCCTTTGGACCCCCAGAAATCTCCTTCCCCCGTGGACCCCCGCGACTGTTTTAATAAATCTACGCAGCAGGATACATACGTCTATCTTTTAAATAATACCGTTAGCAAATGTATTACGAAATGTAAATATTTTATAACATTATAAAAAATATATGTTTTTCAAAATTCAGTTTTGTTTGTTTTCTTCATTATGCCTACCTCAAAAAACAGCGCTGATAGCCTATTCGTGTGACCAGTGGACAATGAAGTCAAAAGTCTCGAGATGCTTTCTGTGTGACGTGACGTGCGCATTTATCACATGCTCAAACGGTGAAGGAAAACATCGTGAGTTAACCTGCATGCTTGAGAGATTTTTCATTGGCACGTGAAATGGTTTAACTACGTTACTCCAGCAGGAAAGTTGAAAAACAATCTTATGACATTCCTGGCTGACATTTTCACTATACTTTTTGACTAAATGCACTAACTAGGGTTCCGTACTCAAAGGGTGCCAACGGGTACTTATTACTAAGCCTCCGTCCGTTGTCTGGCTGTCGTCTGTCACCAATCTTTATCTCATGAACCGTGATAGCAAGACAGTCGACATTTTCACAGATGATGTACCTATGTACTAAAAATACTACACTTCAATATTTATTTAATATTCTAATACAACAAGCGTGATTTTTGCAGATTTCTGCTCTGTTTTAATAACGGCGACAGGTAGCCGGTAAATGGTACGGAATACGGAACCCTTCGTGCGCAAGTCCGAGTCGCACTTGACTGGTTTTTTTATTTACAACACATGGCAACACGTCTTGTTTTAAGCCGGTTTCTTGACTTTCGTGTTCAATGTTATGACATGGTCGTGTTAACTTTCAGCAATATTATTCAAAACGCATTCATTTACACTTTTGAATCTTTTATACAAGTCATCATGATTTTATATTTAAATGCAATGGTGTGAACTTTATTTGGAATCGCAAGTATGCGTTCTGTTTCTTCAGTTTCTCACAATACCTTCTTTTTAAAAGAGTGTCTATGGAGTTTCTTGCCGGTTCTTCTCTATGAGATCAACTTCTTGGAACCGTGCAACTAGAGTCATAACGTTTTATAAATGCTTGAAAAAGTTCATATGAAATGAAAACCTTTTGATTTGATTTGATTTGATTTCTCAGTAGGTACCTAATATCATATCATATAATTATCAATTACATGTTTAATTAAACATACATTAATCATTTTTAGAAAAAACGAGTGACCTCTACCTTTTGCTTTTATAGAGGTATCTGTCTCCAAAACATTTTGCCAATTAAATCAGCATTAAAAATATGAAATCTCATGTCTGTCAGTGGACAACAAGATCTTTAACTAATGATCTTTCTCAATAGTTTATTGAAGTCAACTAGCTCAGTAGAAATGATCTAGGTATCGCGGTAACGGTCTCCCGCGGTAGGTAATATGCATCGCAATTTTGTAGCTTCGTTTTAACATTTCGTCGGTGCGCTTGCCAAATCTGATATGTGCATTTGAATAACTTTTCAGGGCAACAAGAAAAACGTTTCTTTTCGTAATTTATTAACATCTGAAAATATAAAAATACAACAAAAATGGCAAAAAATATCTTATTTAGTCTAAGCTAATAAAAAAGTTATTACATTCGGGTATGAGAGCTCAATTACTTTTTTTGTTGTGTTAAAAACGAAAAATCAAAAAAACGCACATATCAGTGTTGGCAAGCGCACCGACGATTTATCGATATTTTGTGCGTCGAAATTCCATAGTCTAATCTGAAAACGCAGATTCGTAGTAACAATTTATACGCAGACGAAGTTTGGGGCAAAACCTTGTAATTTATAATTTCATTTGGTTTAACTAGCCATCATATTATATTACTAGTCACTGTACTAATATAATAAAGCGGGAAAAGGGAATAATGTATCTATGGTAAAATGCGATGTCTATGATTATTTTAAGGGTTTATTGCGGATTCTACATAAATACGAGATCCACTGTATCTGATTTTCTCCACCGAGTTAGGATAATAAATATGACGGCGCATGCGTGCGTCGTCGATAATGTCAAATTTGAGAGTGGCTGTTGTCAAAAAGTCGCTCTAGCGGAGCGTCGTGTGAATGGAAGCGGTGCAGATATCTTGTTTTGGAGACGAGCTGAACGGGAACCGGAAGCGCGCCACGTCTGCGACGAATCGCTTGTAATCTGCCCGGATAGTGTGCCCTAGTATCTGATTATAATGAGAAGTCAGAAGCGATAATTATGATGCCTCCCGATCGAAAATACGCCTACAACAACTGAATACACGATGAATTCTGATGAAGGCCTTCCTGCGCCGACAAATAGTTTTCTACTGCACTATCGTTTCACTCTGTAAATCAATAATTCATCACAGAAAGTTGGTTTGTTTTTATGTTTGGTTTATATGATGATAATGTCAAGAATTACAAGTCCAATGTATAAAAATATTTAGTATGATTTTAAATTGCCTATTCATTTACGAAAATTTTAGCTACCACTTATGTATGAAGCTCTTTCCGGCCATCAATGAAAAATGTTGAGAAAATTGTACCGACTGTCTTATGTTCAGCAGACGAAGTCGCGCCGGTCAGATAGTAGTACACATACATATACATAATGATAATATACATCATTATAATAATTATCGTCGTGTTATCAACAAGTTTGCGTAAGTAAGGTGAGGGTTGCTGGCTCTGATGTCAGACGTGACCCATTTCACTATGATTCACTTTTTATTACTCGCGTTGATAAATCTATACCACAAAAACACTAAATATTTATATACTTAGGTACTACTTGACCCAGCAAACGTTGTTTTGCCACATCATAGGGATTGGTGGTAAGAGTGAAAATGTAGGATTATAAGTATATTTTGATGCCAAATTATAAAAAAGATACAAAAAGTGAGGACATCCTTATCACTGAGGGGTGTAAAAAATAGCCTACGACCGATTCTCAGACCTACTAAATTTACGTACAAATTTTCATAATAATCCGACACGCCGTTGCAGAGGAGTTCAGCGACAAACACTGTGCCACGAGATTTTTATATGATGAATAGTTCATCATCATCAACCCATTATTGTCGCACTGCTGGGCACGGGTCTCCTCTCATTTCAAGAGGGATTAGGCTATAGTCCACCACGCTAGCCTTCAGCGGGTTGGCAGACATAACATGCCATCGAGAAAATCTCTCAAGCATGCAGGTTTCCTCACGACGTTTTCTTTCGGGAAAACGTCGCGTTCCAACCCGCGGTAGGCTAGCGTGGCGGACTATTGCCTAATCCCTCTCAAAAAAATTAGAGAAGACCCGTGCCTAGCAGTTTAAGCGTGAAGATGTAGTAAGCAGTTTTATTTGTAAGTTCAAATCTGAATATATTTTAGTTTTAAATAAACATTACGAGATAATTGTACGTATTCTTATGAATTATGTGATTTCCTGTAAACGAAGAAACACAAGGAAAAATATTGTATGTTAATTATGTTATTACCTATATTGTACGTGATAATTAATTGTAAATTTGTAATATAAAGAGAAGAGATTTTAATTTTATGTTTGTTTGTATTCAATTGGCTCTGAAACTGCTGGACCGATCTAAATAATTCACTATTAGAATGCTACAGTGATTCTCCGTGATGAATATAAGCTACTTATATTTGTTTTAAAAACAATTAGGAATTCGTATGAAAAATCAAAAATGTTTCCAAAATAAACAAAAGTACCGAAAAAACCCTTAGCGTGATGTGTCTCAAAGCCAATGTTTTCATACCACGCCTGTTAGGCAGAGGTGTACTAATGTACACCCACATTTCTCCAATATGTTTTAGGTCCCATGTAATAGGGGGCGAGCCTATTATCATCCACCAAGCACGAATCCAATCTCCGAGCTGCTACTGAGAACTTCACAGAACATCCCAATGACACTTTGCTCGACCTGGGAATCGAACCTGAGACCTCTTGCTCAGCAGTCGCACTGTACGACCACAATACCAACGAGTCACTTACTAAATACTAAGTTATTAGATCATATCTACCCGCGCAAAGTTGGGACGGGCAACTAGTCATAAATATATTAAAAACCAGTTGAAAATGACATCATTATTCTATGTTGCAATAAAACTATTTTTATTTTTATTGCGATAGGTATATTGATAATTTGATATTATTTTAACCCGACGTTTCGGATCCTTTACAGCATCCATGGTCACAGACAGACTGAGGTGTTGGTTGTCTTGAAGTTATAATTATGAATAGCTACCTTACATTTTTAATTATTATTGACAATCCGATTTACACAGAACGAGCTCACAGTAAATTATAACTTCAGACGACCAACACCTCAGTCTGCCCGTGACCATGGATATATTAATGGTGATATTGTAATGATACATCATACAATATCTAAAATACCACTGACACAGCCCGACGAATCGCCAAACTCAAGTGGGCAAGGCACATCGCTCTGAGAACTGATGGCTGAAGGGGCTCGGGGGTTCTCGAGGAGACAGGAAGACGCAGCGTGGGTAGGCCCCCGGCAAGGTGGACCGACGACCTGGTTACGGTCGCTGGAATCCGATGGATACGGGTGGCGCACGCCTGGTCATTTTGGGAATCTAGCAGTAAAAGTCATTTAACTGAAATGATTATGATGATCTAAACTAAAATATTTATTTGCGCTTGCGTTGATCAATATTATTATTGTATGTCATCAAAGAATTCTCTTGAAAAAAACCCGACTTCAAGGTCAGAACTGGACCACACGGAAAGCACCAGCTTTCAAATAAAAAAAGGATTATCTAAAACGGTTCACCCTGTCGAAAGTTATGACGTTACAAACATTAAAAAAAATACAGTCGAATTGATAACCTCCTTTTTTGAAGACGGTCAAAAATGGCAATCACACAAACAAAATAGAATATCTACCAACAATTTACGTACAAAATAAAGTTTATAAGGCAGTAAAATCACTGATTAGCTCAATAATAATATATCTACTACAACGTGTGTTAGATTGAGGAAAATGTTATAACCAGTTTGTGTGTATTCTGCTATGAGGCAATTAGAATAATATACTTAGCTTACGCTACAGAAGTAAACGTCACCTTATGCGTTAGATTATATAAAAAACGCTCACATATTTATTTTTCACTTTTTTTTGTAAATTATTAACCCCCGACGAAATAACGACGGCGTTATAAGTTTGACGTGTGTGTGTGTGTGTGCATGTGTGTGTGTCTGCTTCTGCTTGGGCGTGTGTGTGTGTGTGCGTGTGTTTGTGCGTGCGTGCTTGCGTGCGTGTGTGTGTACAGACAAACAGACACACTTTCCCATTTATAATATTAGAATGGATATGGGTTTTGATTGAATTACTAACGACGATCCGATTTGCGCAGCTGTCTTGTGTGGTAAATAATAATTAATAAATAAATATCTCTGGATATTATGACCCAGCGCCATCTATTTCCGTGATAAGCTTGTGGAGGCTTGTGTTACGGATACTAGGAGGTATACTACATAAGTATATTTTTTTTCTCTTTGTAAATACATACATAGGTATTATACACAGATACATACATGACTCGGATACAAATGTTTATGCTCATCACACAAACATTTGTCCCTACCGGGATTCGAACTCGGGACCCGGAGCACAGAAGGCAGTGTTAACTACCGCTGGACTAATTGGGTCGTCATGCGTCATCATAATATGCATGTTTTTCTAAAAAAGAAGTGCCTAAATAATTATGTAGTGTTTACTATCTAGTAACGTAACGTAGTTCCTTAACTCTGATAAAGATGGTGCTGTGTCATAACGTAACGTGCAAACAAGGAAAAAAAAAATACATTTTGCCCATAGAATTTAGAATGAGTAATTTCGGTAGCTTATTTTTTATCCAACCTACTTAAATTTATTATTTTTAAAAGTTATAAAGTAATTTTTTTTCAGAAATTATTGATTCCCCGTGCAAACTTTCAACCCTATTTTCACCCCTTAAAAAAATGATTTTCGGGATATAAACTATCATATGTCCTTCCCCGGGACTTCACTATCTCCACACCATTCGGCTGTATTGCCAATTGCCACATTAAACGGCAATACCATTTTATTTGGCGAATGTAACCCAGTCTTGGGGTCATATGAAAGTAAATACCAACTTAGCACAGCGATATTATAGGCTGCATTCTGTGGGTTCTGCAAATGTTTGTGACGGCGACCAGGCGTTGGTTATTGATATAATTTGATTATCATATTATTTTCTTCATCATCAACCCTTTATAGTCCCTCTGCTGGGCACGGGTCTCCTCTCATTTGAGAGGCATTAGGCTATAGTCCACCACGCTCGCCTACTGGGGGTTGGTAGACTTATTATTTTCTTACACGTCTATAGATAATAACAAAATAAATCGACAAAAAATTCAAACCAAAACCTAAAATTAAGTGCACACAAACAAATTAAAAAAAAAAACTAAGTGTATTTGCTATAAAAAAATTGACAAGAAAATAAAAAACAAAACAAAAAATGAATTTTGCATCTTCAAATGCGCACATTTTTTCTTCTTTATTTTAGCTGATTTTTATGTAGGTAAATCCGGTTACGTTCTTAACCTTGTTTTAAACTAACAAGTTTTCCTTCGGCAGGCGTATTATCAATATATTATTATGTATTCTGATGTCGATTAGGTATGACCGTATCTGAACTCAGTCACCGAGAAGATGTCATGACAGAAAGACATCAATATCTTGTGTAGCCTGTAATAATAACCATTTTTTTTTGTAGTCAATTGACCTTTTGTCCAAATGTACTTGTGAATCTCGTTTTAATTCGTTATTATTATTTTATTTTAATAAAAATAGTGCTGTGATTATTTTTATAAGGTGAGTTTTTTTGTTTTTTTTTAGACTTTGTTTTAATATTATTGTTATTTTGTTTTGAGGCGATTTGTTTAAATGTTTGTAAAGTTTTTTCAACCATTCTCAAATATTACAGTAGGTGCATATATAGTTATTTAAATCTGTAATTTTACATTACAGTTTTAATACTATTATAGATGGTACAGGTCTGATCTCATAATGGGTTATAAGCATGTAATATTACATACTTTTTTGTGCAATATCCAATTAAATCAAAACTTTATTTGGCATACCTACTAAGTGCATAAAATACATAGGTAGGCCTTAATACAAAGGTAGGTACTTAGAAGTTAGCGTCCTAATACAGGCAAGAGAACTGATTTTACACTATTTGTATATTTTTAAAATTCTATTATATTTATTTTTTAATAGTAAGATGTTACTTAACATAAAAAATAAATAAATATATCTGGACAGTATATCAAAGCTCCATCTAGTTTGGAGCTGAGCAACGAGGCTTGTGACCAGGGCTGCCAGTGAACAACGACGCGGCTATGCCATTTACTATCTGCAATTATACCAAATATGATAGTATTATACCATACTGCCCATTGTATGTCGGATGAAATTTTTAGCTAAAATCCTCGGACAACTTCTTGGCATGACCTTTTTTTGTGATCCAAATGATCATAGATACCACATGGATACAATACACCGTCAAATTATACCAATTTGGTATCAAAAGATACAACCTGGCAGCCCTGCTTGTGATACGGATACTAGTTGGTTGATACACTACTTACATCTATATGCTTTTATTTATAAATACATACATTATGCATAGATACATCCATGACTCGGATACAAATGTTGATACTCAGAATAATAATATACTTACATAAGTAGTTTTATTTATATGTTATTGTTATTATATTATACAGTGATATCAATCAATCATCATTTTGTTTTATAGTAAGATTATGTACTTATATAATGACCTTTTTTGATAACTAGGTAAAGATATTATAAATAAAGGCGAAAGACTATCAAGTTCCGACTTTCCGAGCTAAGCAACGAGGCTTGTGTCATGGATTCTAGTTGGTTGATATACTACTGTTCCAGTTAACGTCTTTCTTCTTAAAATCAGGGTCAGGTTTTCTCAAAAGACTACAGATTCAGGTTCTTCAAAAAAGAAGTGAAAAGGAGAAGAAGTTTCCTCCGCTTCACAGAAGACCACAGTGAAACAACAACAGTTGTGTTTCTGCGAGTGAGTAAGGTTGCCAGAGCTTGTTGGGGCAGTGACTATTCTGACAGCATGGAAATTCCGTTTGCTGTCAGTTCAGTAACTCCCTGATTTTATGAAACCTGTTAGGATTTTTACTGGGTCGGTAACGTGTGAGGGACACCTCTTGTCCTGCAGAGGTCCATAGGCTACGCTTACCATGACAGCAAGGTCGCGCGATCTTATTTATTTAACGCTGACTCAAATTTAGACTGTGTACTTACTAATAAAAAGATTTTCTCTGCATGAAAAATGCAATATATCTAGTTAAAAACATCTCTTAAAGCTCATAACGTAACATACCATCACGCCTGTCGTCCACGGAAGGTTGGGCAGAGGTGTACTAATGTACACCCACGTTTCGCCGCGCGCCCGTATGCTTTACATTCCATGTAATAGGGGGCGAGCCTATTGCCATTAACCACGGACAAATCCAAACTCCGAGCTGCTACTGAGAATATACTAGAAAATCTCAATAACATTTAGCTCGACCTGGGAAGCGAACCGAAGATATCTTGCTCGGCAGTCGCACTGTACGACCACTAGACCAATGAGGCAGTTAGCAGGCACTAGCAGCAGAATGCTCATAGTAACACCGATTTATGTTTGATGGGTTTTAATTGAGAATTTTATTAAGAATTTTAATTAGATAACGCTTAGCCCGCAGAGCGAAGGTTCAATGACTTTAGGAACACCTATATCGCAGGAGTTTCTTCTGTGCTGCAGGAGGTAGGGCATAGCGAGATTTCTCGCTCAAATTGAGCTGCCCGACTGGGGAAGTACCTCCGCCTTACAGAAGACCGCAGTGAATCAACAATAGTTGGCTTTCTGCGAGTGAGTGAGGTTACCAGAGCTCATTGGGGGAGTGACTATTCTGACAGCATGGGAATTCCGTTTGCTGTCAGTTCAGTAACTCCCTATTTTAAGAAACCTGAACGGTTTCTAAGGGGTTTGGCAACGCATTTGCAAGCTTCTGATGTTGCAAATGTCTATGGGCGGCGGTCATCACTTACCATCAGGTGAGCCGCCAGCTCGTTTGCCCCCTTATCACCATAAAAAAAAGTAGACAATATTTTTATGATAATAATAATAATATTTCTGGACATTATGACACAGCGCCATCTAGTTCCGAGCTAAGTAACGAGGCATGTGCTACAGATACTAGTTGGTTGATATACTACATATACATATACTTTTTTTTGTAAATACATACATATTATACATAGATACATCCATGATTCGGATACAAATGTTTGTGCTTATCACACAAACACTTGTCCCCACTGGGATTCGAACCCGGGACCCATAGCACAGAAGGCAGTGTTAACTACCGCTGGACTAAATGAGTCGACAAATAATATCTAATATATAAAATTCTCGTGTCACAGTTTTCGTTGCCATACTCCTCCGAAACGGCTTGACCGATTTTGATGAATTTTTTTGTGCTTATCCGGTATCTATGAGAATCGGCCAACATCTATTTTTCATCCCCCTAAAAGTTAGGGCTAGTCCACCAACCCCTATAATGTGGCAAAACAACGTTTGCTGGGTCAGCTAGTCATATATATAAAATTCTCGTGTCACAATGTTCGTTCCCGTACTCCTCCAAAACGGCTTGACCGATTCTCATGAAATTTTGTGAGAATATTGAGTAGGTCTGAGAATCGGCCAACATCTATTTTTCATACCCCTTAGTGATGAGGGTTGTCCACCAACCCCTATAATGTGGCAAAACAACGTTTGCTGGGTCAGCTAGTATAATATATAATAATATACTTAGGTACATCGTCGTGTAGTGCGATTACCGCCCAACTAACAAAATTATCCTGGAATTCGATTTTATAATGCTACTTGTAAATAATGCTACTTATAAAGCTCCGATAAAGGTTTTGGTTGTAGCTACTACGCTTTTAACAGCATAAATACATGCTGTTTTTACTCAAGTACGTTGTATCCTATAATTTGTACTTATATCAGCATATAGGATCATATTTTCTGACAAATATAGGATCAAGACTCCTATAAAAGCATGAAATTAGAGTATTTACACTCAAGAGTAATTACTCTGGTAAGTCAGACTTATATGCGCCTATAAGATAACATCTACGGGCTATTTAAATCCTAATACTCCTGTAGGAGCATGTACCAGGAAGATATGCACTGAGGAGCAATGACTCTTGTTATTTTTACTTATAGCCTCATTTATAAGCTAATATTTTGTGGCAAATATAAGTAAATTAAAGATAAATTACTAGTATAAGTCATTTATGTATTTGGTTTGGTTTAACCTAAGCTTAGAAGTAAATGTTAAATGAATTTCGTATCCACGTTTTAAAAGTAATAAATCACCAAGATTATAACAGCACTCGGTAGGATAAAACGTTCCCAATATTTTTTTTTAGATTTATCGTATGCCGTTTTAAACCTAGACATGTTTATATAGGCATTCCACAGTAGTGTTATTGTCTAAGTAATCTCAAACAATCTTGGGTAAAACTCTTAAGAAGCCACTTTTGCTTGTAACGACCAGTACAGGCGAAAATACGCTTTATATAGTTTTGCAAATTCTATTGTGGGATTTGACACAGCCATTTTGATTACAAGATTTTTTTCTACAAACATTGAAAAATTGAATTGAATAAGGGAAGCGGTTTAAAAAAACTGGATCTGATAAAATAAAAAGTAAAAAAACATAAAGAAATGTTAACCGCAGTGAGCACCGATGTTTTTAATTTAACTGGTGAAGATCGTATCGCGAATTCTAGCGAGGGTTCCGGACAAGAAATTGTAGTACTACTTTAGATGGAAGAGGTTCGGACTACGAAAGTACCGAATCTTTGAGCGAAAGTGATAATCATGAAGAACTTTCGGATTATAACTAAAATTTACTGCGTCATTGTATTAAAAATCGTCGACGGTAAATGATTAAGTCAAAAAAATATCAATGTTTAACCTAGCACGTAGAACAAACCTTAAAATATTTTTTTAACTTATCTTTAAATAAATATCAATCGATTTTCATTTTATTACTTAAGGATTTCTGACAAATGATATACACAAAAATATATTAATAATCAGTCACATACATTATAAGGTCAGTGTACTCCTTCAATTATGAGAGCCCACAGCATGCAAATATTATACAAAGCAAATAAAACTGATTGTGTTCATTGATTCATCTGGGCATTGCGGAACCCTAATCGGTAACAATGGCGAACCTTCTTCGGTTTTAAGATAACCCAATATAGAACCAATATACTTATATTGGTACTATGTCACACTTGGAAATGCTAAAAATACTTATTTTAGCACTATGTCACACTTGGAAATATTTTACTTAGAAAATGTCAGCTGCATTCATAATATATAAATAATATTAATTAATACTAAAAAGTAAATAAGCAAATTTCAAGAGGCGCTTTAAAATTGTTATCAAAACCATGATAGATTTCACAGAAAATTCTTGTTCCCCTACGAATAAGCTATAAGACTAACAATTTAACAACAATAACATTTTGTTTTTCTACTATGGTTGACATTAATAAATTCTGATTCATATAAATAACTCAAGATGTTAAAAATATTTTTTACAGAACACAACAATGTTCGATACAGCTTATAGAAGCATTTCTAGGCGCGTATTAATCTATTTTTTGTTTACTATAACTTACTTATATTAAGATTAACAGGAGTAATTACATTGACGTAATTCAATTACAGGAGCAATATAGGCATATATGGCATTTCAGCGGTCTAATATAAATACGATATAAGTAAAAGTAGACTTATAAAGTGGGCCCTTTTCGCGACTTAAGTATATGTTATAAGTCTCATATAGTCCACGATAAATGATGGTTCTAGGATAGTAAAAAAAACACTTTTTGCTAGTTGGGCGAGCAAGAGGTCCAGGGGTCCAGCAGTGTTATTGGGTTTTTCTATGAAATTCTCAGTAGCAGCTCGGAGTTTGATGCCGGATGAAGGCAATAGGCTCGACCCCTTAATAAAATAATAGGACCTAAAACATACCGGCAAAATGTAGAAATAAATAAGCAGAATAAAAAAAAGCGGACTGATTAAAATTAATAATTCCACGCAGTTAAAGTCGCGGTCAAATACCAGTAATTATAGAAAATAAAATAATCAAAATAATAGCCTTATAGATTAGGTAGAACTTATGATATAAACAAAACAACAGGTTTTTCTGTATTTCGAATACTTGATTATAATAATAGACCCGCATCAGGTCGTTATCTTGTGGGTTTTTACCAGTGTTTATGGAAACAATGAATGATGAAACATTGATGTCAGTAATAAAAAAACAACCGGCCATGTGCGAGTAGGACTCGCGCACGAAGGGTTCTGTTCAAAATTGGGCAAAAAATTGCGTTTTTTGTATGGAGATATTTAGATATTTTTGGAGCCCCCCTTAAATATCTATTTTGTTTTGTTTTTAGTATTTGTTGTTATAGCAGCAATAGTAGGTACATAATTTGTGAAAATTTTAACTATCTTGCTATCGCGGTTCTTGAGATACAACTTGGTGACAGACGGACTGATAGACTGCGAAACCTTAGTAATAGGGTCCAGTTTTTATCATTTGGGTACGGAACCCTAAAAAAGATGTTTGCAGTTCCGTGTCCGAACTCTTAATGATGTATTTTAATTTCTGTATGTTATCCTTTTTTTATATACAAACTAGCTGCTTCCCGTGACTTCGTCCGCGTGCAATTTAACGAAAAACGGCAAAGTTTCATACTAATTTTGCACCCCCGTTTTTCTCCCTTAAAGGGTGAATTTTCAAAAATCCTTTCTTAGTGCTCCCCTACGTTATAAAATAAATGATATTTATTTCTGTAAATAGATCTTTTAAAGACACTTTTACAAGTCCATGTATGTATAAGATATATTTTAGGAACTAGATGGCATGGCTAGATGGCAAAAGGAACCCCTGTGCAAAGTTTCAAGTTTCTAACCCGTACAGTTTAGGCCCTGGGCCAAAATACTTTTTCATGCCTAAAAACTGGTCCCTCCGAAAGAATTATTAATTTTATGGGATATCAGTACAAAATAGCGCAAAAAGTATACTTATATCGAAATATAACATTATTTTCTAACGCAGAAAACAAGATTTGACCGGGAAAAAATGTTATTTATCCTAAAATTGCAGTAACAACGTTGTAATTTATGGTAACGCAGTCGTTCTTAGTACAAAATATTGCTGTCCTTCAGCACTGTGCCAAGATGTACTTAGCTATTTCTCCCAATATTTCCTAGGTGACGTTGAATCTTAAATGTCCCTATGAAAATGTAACATTTGAACCTTATTACAACGCCAATAGATATTTTTTACATTAAATATTTCATGGAATAAAAAAATATTTTGTCTGTGTCCCCAACAAAGAACAAAATCGTAACTACCTTGCGTTGCTATATGAAAATAAACCTTAAAGTGAGTGTGTTACATTTTATTTCACTTCATTTGGTTCGACTTATTGTAACTATTAGAACGAATGATAGCAACTGCGCGGGGGGGAGACCGCTAGCCGGATCAGTCGCGTCGCAGTCGTTGAGAGAGGTGCGTGTGTTTATTGCGTGACCGCTGAGTTACCACTGTCGAAAGGTACGTACTGACTATATTTACATTATTGTTATTTTAATACGCAGCTAGTCATGTTTTGTTTCTATCAGTGTTAGAATATTTGCATTTTGTTATTCTTTTTAGTGAATATTTACAACGAGTCAAATATTTACAACTGCGTAACTGCTACACTGCGTTACTAGAAAAAAATTAACGCAGTTGTTGTAAAGGTAACGCAATTGCGTTTTTTATTATTTTTGATGTTAGAAATATGTTATTAAGACCGACATGCAAAAATACTCTTTCTTTCTTCACAGAAAGAAGCTTCTGCACTAAATGGCGTTAACGAGACAGTCCCACCATTTTGGCGGATCAAGAAAGCAAGTAACTTTACATACAGGAGTTATGTGCACAAAACCTGAAGGACATAACAAACCAACTGTAAATTCATTTTGTACCATTACTGCGAATAATTCCCATAACCCTGCCTCCATTTGGGCACACCTACATCCAATTATAAGCGAAATACAACACAACAACCGTCATATAACTACAGTTCACTTTTTTCCGATGGACCAGCTACTCAATACCGGCAGAAGCAAAATTTTTATTTCTTAAGTCACAGATTATTCAGCTTTTCCAGATGGAATTTCTTTGAAGCTGGTCATGGAAAAGGGGCTGCTGATGGCGTTGGTGGCTACCTCAAACGCACCGCAGATGAAAAAGTAGCTGCTGGTTCCGATATTTCTGATGCAGAAGCTCTTTATTACACTTTGAAGGATTTGAGCAAGGTTCAAATGTACTTACTGACTGAAAGCGACATTCAAATCGTTGAAAAAGCACTACCTAAAAACCTAGTGCCACTCCAGGGTACTATGGAAGTACATCAAGTTTTTACTGACACTCCCGGTGAACTTCAATACAGAGACCTCAGTTGCTTTTGCGAAAGGGGTTTTTGCCGTTGCATGAATCCAAAAACATATCAGCCTGTTCCTGTTCCTGTCATTAATACACTTAGAGAAGATATTCTTTCGTTTGAATTGGATGAGGAATCAGTCCTAGATGACATTTCTAATGTCGTTGCCGTACCTAGAAGATCATATTATAATACGGTTTATTCCTCATCTTCCAACTCTGACGACGAACCTTTAGCAAGCTTTAGCCAACCATCGGTTTCTAATATAAACGAAATGCAGCTAATTGAAAAGGAAAATGTTCATCCTTCAAAAATATCTGACGGTGTCCATGTTTTAATAAAAGTGTCTTCTGTCAAAGACAAACACTACACTTACCTTGGCGTTGCTAAAAGTGAAGTCGATGAAGAAGGAGACGTAAAAAATATGTTTTACAAGATGGTAGATAAAACTGGCAAAAATTCAAAGCAGTGGAGACTGATATTTCTTACGAGCCTTACGATAACATCTTGGAAATTGTTCCTAACCCTAAAGTTATCGTAAAAGGTAAAAGGGTATATTTTCATTACGATGAAGCAATTAACGTATATGAAAAGTAAAACTGAATTATTTGTATTTAATTTGCTAAGTTTGTTGTTTTTGGATTTATTTGAGTTACTTGATACTATATCACGTCATAAGAAGTTAAATTTTGTTTTGTTTTATCATAATAACAGATCTCTATAGAAAGTACAAAGCATAGTATGAGAAAATACTACTGTGTTACCAAGCTTACTACTGCGTTACTTTTGTGTCCCTTTGATTATTGTAGTAATTTCAGTAATACATGGGCTTCTAGTGATCTTAAATGCCTGAACCTCTTACGTACGTATTATTGATCAAAAGTGGAAGGTTATGCCATTAGGTGGTATTAAATATAAGTTGTTTTTTGTTATTAATAGGAAAGTTTATGTTTTAAAATGACACTTTGGTAACGCAGTAATCCTAATTATTAAGAATACTCCATGAAACTGATTATTTCTGTGATTTAACTTACTAAGAGCTAAATGTAACTGTTACAGTTTAAAACTGGCATATTGAAAAGTCTGATTGTGCAATTTTAATTAATAAAGTTAATTTTGTAAAAAAGTAACGCTGTTGTTTAATTTCTTGACACCTTGATATATTAGTTGCCAGAAATATAATAAACTCATTAAAACTATCGCTGCAGAGGTATGTATATTATAAATCGAACTATAACTAATCTATATTTACCTAAAAAAACAAAGAAATTTTATATTTTATTTTTATTTTTTATCGAAATTTGTATGCTCGGATTAGGCACTAAAAAGTATTTTGGCCCCCCTACGTTGATATGTCAGTCAGTCAATCAGCTTCTTTTATAATATACTAGCTGATTCCCGCGACTTCGTACGCGTGCAAATTAGCTAAAAAAAAAAAGTTTCATATTAACTTTGCACCCCCGTTTTACCCCCTTAGGGGGTAAAACGGGGGTGAAAAAAATCTTTTTTTAGCGGATGCCTACGTCATAACATGTACCTGCATGCCAAATTTTTGCCCGATCCGTCCAGTGGTTTGGGCTGTGCGTTGATAGATCACTATGTCAGTCAGTCACCTTTAAGTTATACCCATATATTTAGGTATAGATGTATAATATAGATGTTGACAAACAAGCTATGATAACAGCTATGATAAACGCTTACCATCAGACGGGCCGTATCCGTCTGATGGTAAGCGGTTATCATAGCGAATGGACATTTGCAATACCAGATGTGCTACTTGCCCCTAACTGAACATGTAAACACCGTTTCGGGCTTCTTAAAATAGGGGGGTCACTACACTGAGAGCAATCAAAATTCCCATGCTGTCAGAATAGTCACTAACGAGCTCTGGTAACCTTACTCACTCGCAGAAACACAACTATTGTTGTTTCACTGCGGTCTTCTGCAAAACAGAGGTGTTTACCCAGTCGGGCAGCTCAGTTTGAGCGAGAATTCTCGCTATGTCTTACCTCAAATTGATTTGAAGTTGTCATGTCTTGATAACACCTTAAAATAACCTATGACAAAAACACTTATAAAAAACTGCGTTTAAAAAAACCGACTTCAAAACTATAAAGTTAAAAATAACTTAATACATATTGATTTCTTACACTTACGCGAATATTAGACATTGAAATATAACTACTTTCGCTGTCGGAATAAAATAATATCAATATACCGCGATAAAATCCGTAAAAAAAAGAAGTTTTATTTCAATAACTTAATACAGTTTAAACTTCTTTTTAGTTTTAAAGGTATGAATCTCATCTCATCAGATCCTCACCATTTTTTATGGGACCACACGGGAAGCATCAGCTTTCATATAAAAAAATAATTTTCAAAATCGGTTCACCAAGTCGAAAGTTATGAGGTAAACATTTAAAAAAAATACAGTCGAATTGATAACCTCCTCCTTTTTGAAGTCGGTTAAAAAGCGGGTGTAGTTTACAAAATTGATTGTGCTATGTTAGTTTTTCAACATAGTAGGTCAAGTCTAGCAGGTCTGTTAGATGCGTAGGTTTCCTTGTGATATTTTCCTAACTATATTGGCTAATTTTACCACAAAATCACATAGTTATTGAGCAATTGGTAGGTATTTGTTGGAATATGTTGTCAGTAATAATAATTCTGGTAAATAACCTTACTACACGCGGAATGGTAAGCGGTTACCGTAGCCTATAGACGTTTTCAACACCAGAGCTGTCACTCGCGTGTTGCCAACCCTGTAGAAACCATTTTTAGGCTTCATAAAATAAAGGAATCACTAAACTGACAACAAACGGAATTCCCATGCTGTTAGAATAGCGACTCAAATAGTGAATACTAATGAGCTCTGGTGTGCTTACTCACTCGCAGAAACGTAACTATTGTTGTTTCACTGCGGTGTTCTGTAAGGCGGAGGTACTTCTCCAGTCGGGCAGCTCAATTATGCCCTACCTCTCGAAGAACATGTTTACGATATAATTATTAAGAATAAATAAGATAGATTTACAAAAGCATTCAATGACGTTTATAATCACAAACGCTGATCTCACCTTCATAATATATAGACTTGAGTAGAATTTATTTTGTTTATTTATATTTCGTAAAACGTATAATTTGAATTGCAGTGATGCAATTTAGTTAATTATATGTGTCTTATCGTTATCGATCAAATGCAACATATCCAATTAGAATACAATACTTATATATTATAATCTTAATTAAAGTTTTACGGTTAGTTAATCTATGTATACTAATATTATAAAGAGGTAACTCCTTCAAAGAGGTCAGGTGCGCTGCACAGTATTCATAATCGGCGCGCGTGCACGACAAGATTGTATGAATATGGACGAGGCAAAAGTGGAATACAGGGATCGCGTGAAATTCTGTAGTTTCTGCCTACCCCCATGGGAAAAAGGCGTGAGTGTATAAAGAGGTAAAATAGTTTTTTTATATAATTATAAAAAATCAATCAATTATAAAAAAAACAAACAAAATATGACGACCCGATTAGTCCAGCGGTACTTAACACTGCCTTCTGTGCTATGGGTCCCGGGTTCGAATCCCGGTAGGGACAAATGTTTGTGTGATGAGCATGAACATTTGTATCCGTATTTACGAAAAAAAATTACATATATACCTATGTCGTATATCAACCAACTAGTATCCGTAATACAAGCCTTGTTTCTTAGCACGGAACTAGATGGCGCTGTGTGTCATAATGTCCAGGAATATTGATTTATTATTCAATAAAAAAAAACTGGGTACAGGACCGATCTGAATATTTTTTTTACCTTTCGGACATTACACTACATGGGGGTAGGCAGAAACTACAGAATGCCACGCGCTACGGTTCCTACATACCACTTTTGCCTCGTCCACATTCATTATCTGTGGTGCAGAAAGTTATATCTTATTTTTAAAATCAGAAATCCGTATGAAACCTTCAATAATGTAATCCAAACTGCGACAAATTTAACGACAAAAGACCCTTATAATGATGTTGACTCTCGAGGATTATATTTTTTAAATATTTCTGTGCGAATCCGGGGCGGGCTAGTGATCCACAATATAAAGGAACTGTGATAGCCTAGTGGTGTGACAAGTCTACTGTGAAGTCGAGTTCGATCAGACAGACATCACTGACTTCAACGGTGAAGGAAAACATCATAATAAATTCGTATTAGTGAAACAAGTAATTAGTGTTGTATTTATCTGTGTTGCAGAAACCATGGGTCTTCTGATCGCGGCCGCTATCTTGGCGCTGGCTGGTGCGCAGACCACCATCGACCCGTCAGTGTTAATAGGTATCTTCGGAACTCCTCCCACCACTAGCCAGGGATCTGGACCTACCACGCAGCGTCTTGAAGACGTAAGTAATGTCTTTTTAATGGTACGAGAAATTTCTCCTGTGTCGTGGGAGTTATAACAAATCTGTCAGCCCGGTCTAGGCTAGCGTGGTGGACTTTTGCCTAATCTATCTCAAATGAGAGGAGTCCAACAGTCAGATCAGTAATTGATCATGATATCTACATAATATTATGATCATTTCTCAATATTTCATTGTGTTATGTAACAAACAAAACTAAGGCTATCAGGTTACAAAACAATTTAATAAACTTAAAAATATGTTAATTACTATTTCGTCATTAATTTGGCTTTGAGTTGTAATCAATAAAAGTTTTAATTAATAAATAATCGTTCTATAAAAAATATAAATCGTTTGAAAACGATTTAATTGCCTTCTAATCGATCTGTGGCACGGTGCGTCGCTCTCGCATCGGTTCGGTAGTTACGGAACAATTGTATGCAATGTGAGGGTTGTATTGAGGATATTAATGATTATAATTCTGTAACTAAATACCTATTACAGGCGAGAATCATATTTTGTTCAATGTACAGCCTGACAAATACCGGCAAATTGCAAAAAACGTACGAAAATTTGAATTTCGCGGGCTAGCGTGGAGCTACCACCTTAACCAGCTAAAACGTTGTCTCATCTCTCTCAGACTGATGAATTGTCTGGAATAAACGAAGACAGATTGTTCACACTTACGCGAATATTAGACAAATGTTTAAAATGTGATGAGCATCAACATTTGTATCCAAGTCATGGATGTATGTTTTTACAAAAAAAAGTATATGTATAGAGTCATGTGCGTATTTATCACACGCACAAACGGTGAAGGAAAACATCGTGAGGAAACCTGCATGCTTGAGAGATTTGTCTCGATGGCATGTGAAGTCTGCCAACCCGCAGTAGGCTAGCGTGGTAGACTACCTAATCCGTCTCAAATGAGAGAAGACCCGTGCCCAGCAGTGGGACAATAATGGGTTGATGATGATGATAGTGTATCAGCCATCTAGTATCCGTAACACAAGCCTCGTTGTTTCATTCGCTGTGTAATAATGTCCGGACATATTGATTATTTATTTATATTGGTTCTGATGATGTGAGGTAACTCAGGTGCGACCAGGGCGCTCCAACATGGTGTATGTCCAAGGTCTATCAACGATCGAGCCATCACTGCTTATTGATGTGTTTGGTACTCCACCACCCACTCGTAAACCTTCGACGAAACGGCCTCAAGTTGTGAGTTTGAAGTTCGAAACGCACTCAAAACTCGATACCAACTCGACTCGAAACTAAATTATTAGAAATGGGAGCTTTATGTTTTATTAACCATTCGGGGACGACAGGCGTGATGGTATGTTATTTTATGAAAAAATACAATGTGAATGTATTTTTTGAATGAATGCGCTATGTAGGTAGACACACATAGTACGCTTAATAGCTTTTTATGTCTGGCGGCTTTGAGATTTTAAATTGGCCTATGCAAATGTCCCACTGATCTTGCATTGTCGTGCGTCGGGTCGTGGAGCTCCCTCAATAATGGTAGAGCTGCACGATGGCTGATACGTGCTGTCAGTATGGACAGGTCAACTCAAAGCTGCACTGGTGCTTTCTTCAAAAGGCCATCTCAGACTGACCTACATCGTCAGGCTCACATATTGTAAACAAAGATGTTTGACTTCAAAAGAGACCATGATTCTCTGAGTTTGTTTCGGCATTTCTTCTCAGAGGTCGTCAGTTAAGAAATGCCGATGCCATCTAGTTCCTAAAATATATCTTATACATGACTTGTAAAAGTGTCTTTAAAATATCTATTTACAGAAATAAATATCATTTAATCAGTCATTTTACGGTAGACTAGCTCTTACCCGCGACTTCATCTGTGTACTTAGAATTTGTTATTTATTTATTTTTCCACTTTTCGCCCTTTAAAGGATTATCCTATCCTATGTCCTTCCCCGAGACTCAAACTATCTCTACACCAAATTTCATCTTAATCGGTTCAGTGGTTATAGCGTGACTCTTCTCACTACCTTTACCCAAAAAAACAGACAGACACACTTTCGCATTTATAATATTAGGGATGTCTTTCAAGTAGTTGAGCATTTTGTATTTTTACAAAGATACTAAACTGACAGGTATGTGAATGACGTTTTTATTTATAGATCTTACCACAAACTAGTTACTATAAATTAACTTAATTAATGTTCTATTGGCTATAAGATTTGCAAAAAGCAAAATAAATTTGAATTTGAAGAAGAATTTGACTTAAGCGGATACAAAACACCTTAATCCAATAAAAAATATGATATGCTGATGTTCCTAAAAACATCAACAAAATAAATTAATTTTATTCATTCAGGTAGTTATAAACCACACTGTGTTATAAACCCATTTCAAATTAAAAAATAAAAACGTCATCTCATTTGACAGCTGGGTTTTTGCAAAAACCGAATAAAGATTTTTACGGTTCGTCGACCGTCTGGTTGCGACAAAACCGGAGTTCGAGTTGAGTTGGTATTAAGTTATCACGAAGTGCAATTACTTTGGGATTTTGCATAGAATGAAATGGGGAAAAAAGCATTGTTCAACGCATGTAGGGGTTTTTCATAAACGGATGCATGCATTACATCTTAAAGGGAAAATTAAGCAGAAAAAGTATTTAATTTGCCTGACTGACTAAAGCATGACGAAATCTTTACATACAATATCGTAATAGGTAATGCAAAATATAAAGAAACAGGGAATACCTCAAATTGAGCTGCCCGACTGTGGAAGTACCTCCGCCTTACATAAGACCGCAGTGAATCAACAATAGTTGTGTTTCAGTGAGTGAGTAAAGTTACCAACAGACAGACAGCATGGGCATTCCGTTTGATGTCAGTTTAGTAACTCCCTATTTAAAGAAACCTGAACGGTTTCGGCAGGGTTTCTGATATTGCAAATGTCCATGGGCGGCGCAGATCACTTACCACCAAGTGAGCCGCCTGCTCGTGTGACCTTTATCACCATAAAAAAGGAAGGTCCAATATAACGACGCACTTTTAATTATGTCAGTATTAATCAGATTGCGTACTGAAAGACGCACCGTGAGTAGGCCCCCGGCAAGGTGGACTGACGACCTGGTATAGGTCGCTGGAATCCACTGGATGCGGGCGGCGCATGACCGGTCGTCGTGGCTTTTTGGGGGAGACCTATGTCCAGCAGTGGACGTCTAACGGTTGTTGTGATGATGATGATGATGATGAATCAGTTTGTGTGAGACGTACGTTTCTGATTATGTCGATTGTTGCGTAAAAAGATATTCATTTATAGTATACTATTTTTTGTAAAATCCTGCCTATTTTAATGTCATCAAATTTGTTTCTTTTTTAACAATAGAATTTATCTATCACATAATAGGGGGCGAGTCTATTGCCATCAACCGGACACGAATCCAAACCCCGAGCTGCCACTTATAATTTCATTGTAAAACCCAATAACACTTTGCTCGACCCGAGAATCGAACCCAAGACCTCTTGCGCAGCAGTTGTGCTTACGACCACTAGACCAACGGCAATAATAATAATACATAAGCATGTTGTTAAAATAAATATTTACTTTTCATTGAACTATTATTGACGACCTGATTAGTCCAGCGGTAGTTAACGCTGCCTTCTACGCTATGGGTCCCTGGTTCGAATCCCGGTAGGGTCTGTTTGTTTGATGAGCATGAGCATTTGTTTCCGAGTCATGGATGTACCTATGTATAATATGTATTTACATAAAAAAGTATATGTGTAGTATATCAACCTTCTAGTATCTGTAACACAGGCCTCGCTGCTTACCACGGAACTAGATAGCGCTGTGTAATGTCCGGGAATATTATTTATTTATTTATGTATAACGTAGGTATTTGAAACGTTACGTTTCAAAGTCTCTTTCATCAACCAATTTAATATCCCACTGCTGGGCACAAGTCTCCTCACATTTGAGAAGTATTCGGCTATAGTCCACCACGCTAGCCTACTGCAGGTTGGCAGACTTCACACGCCATCTAGAAAAAATCTCAAGCATGCAGGTTTCCTCACGATGTTTTCATTACGTTGCATGTTATAAATTCGCACATGTCTTAGAAAATTCAGTGAATCTTGAAACCGAACTCGTTATATACACATAGTATCTTAGTATTCTGGCATGCCCAATAATAGTCTAGTCTAGTAGAATAGTCCCGATTCCGAAGAAATCCCTGAAAAAAAAAATGTTTTCGCTGGGAAGTCCCAACTGTTGTCTCTATTCTTTGATTTTTTGTAAATTAACTGACCTAATTTCGATCACTGATCATTAGTTAGAGCTTGTGGGTTCAGAAGATCTATTCACAAAAACAAATATATTTTTTTTATATTTTCCAGATAACTGTCAAACCAACAGAAGGTACATCCACTTACGTCAACAATGAAGGCAACAACTGTCAGTGTGTGCCGTACTACCTCTGTGACGCGAATAACGTTGGTGTCGATGTTAACAACGCCACTGTCACCGGATGGGGCGAACTGGACATCAGGTGAGGACTCATCATCAACCCAATTACTGTCCCACCAGGGTCTGTCTCTATCTAAACACGAATCGGGGGAGAGTGATTCTTTCAGCGCCCTTTAATTGGCGTATGGGCAGTGGAGCTAAAAATAAGCTCATTCCACTTAAATTAACAATATATAAAACAACACTACTGGGAAATTCTTGACAAAAGTGGATAAGTTAGTTAAGCTGTTGCGTGTAGCGCCCCGTTTAAACCCCGGCGCCTATGGCGGCCCGAGTTGCCCCACCCTAAAACCGGCCCTGTGTCCCACTGTACTGCACTCGCACGGGTCTCCTCTCATTTGAGAAGGATCAGGCTGTATGTAGTCCACCGCGTTAGCCTACTGCGGATTGGCAGACTTCACACGCCATTCATCGAGAACGTTTTAGCATATTATATTTGAAAAATAGGCGAATAACTAGGTACTGACTTTTCGGAGGTAAGCGCATGTGGTGTGGCCAGTGGACTGAAAAGTCAAAGGTCCCGAGTTGTCTTTACCTATGTAGTCTATCACTTCTCTATAATAATATCCACTTGTAGGAGGCAGGGCATAGCAAAATTTCTCGCTCAAATTGAGCTGCCCGACTGGGGAAGTACCTCCGCCTTACAGAAGACCGCAGTGAATCAACAATAGTTGTCTTTCTGCGAGTGAGTAAGGTTACTAGAGCTCATTGGGGGAGTGACTATTCTGACAGAATGGGACTTCCGTTTGCTCACAGTTCAGTAACTCTCTATTTTAAGAAACCTGAACGGTTTCTAACGGGTTTGGCAACGCATTTGCAAGCCTCTGGTGTTGCAAATGTCCATGGGCGGCGGTCATGACTTACCATCAGGTGAGCCGCCTGCTCGTTTGCCCCCATATCACCATAAAATAAAACACAAGCCTCGTTGCTCGGCAACTAGATGGCGCTGTGTAATAATGTCCTCTTAAACACTAAATCTTTTTTCGCAGGTTCGGTGAGGATGACCACCCTCGTCAGTGCCAGGAGAGCGTGGAGGTCTGCTGTACAATCCCCAAGGACGAGCCCATACACAAGCCGAAGCCCAAGCCACAGCCGGGCCAGGTCCAGGGATGCGGATACCGTAACCCTCGCGGATTAGGAGTCACCATAACTGGGGGCACTGTAAGTTTTCAATTAAGAGTACGGCTTAGCGAGATTTGTGGCTCAAATTGAGCTGTCCGACTGGGGAAGCACCTCCGCGTCATTGGCGTGTACCTACAATAACTAGTTGACAATCTTGGGCCGTCCGCCATATTGAATTTAGAATGACGTCACATAACTTAACTTAACCATGCATTGTCATCCAAATTAAACATGTCTACAAAAAATTCATCTCAATTAGTTGAGCGAGTGTTTTTTAAATTCACTTGCAAGAAGTTTTTAAAACATTGCAAGTTAAATACAATACTCAATTTGTTATTACATTCCATGGTCATTTTACAGATGACAATTAAATCATAATGGACCTTGTACATAATGGGCACAAAAAAGTAAAAACATTTTAGGAGAGAGGAATACTTTATTCTATATACAAGTATTTGTTTACATATACATACATACACTCACGCCTTTTTCCCATGGGGGTAGGCAGAAACTACAGAATGCCACGCGCTACGGTCCCTGCATTTTGTAAAGTAAAGAGAATTATAACAATACGATTGTTTCACTCATACAATTGCATCACGGGACTGTCATACAGGTTCGGAGTCAGTAAAGCATTAAGTATGTCCTCAGGGTGCCGAAGCGCAGTTCGGCGAGTTCCCCTGGGTGGTGGCGCTGTTGGATGCTCTCAATGGCTCGTATGTTGGCGTCGGCGTGCTCATTCATCCTGAGGTCGTGATGACTGGCGCTCACATCGCTCAGAAGTAGGTTGGTCGTATCTGTGCTCAACCCAGAATGGTTGTAGTCGTTAGTAAAAATTATCCCACATCGATCCGAATCAGTGGCGTAGCTAGGTGATCAAAGGTTAAGAAGGGCTAAGAAAAGGTCACCCCACTTTAAGTTTAAGTTAAAGTAGAAACTTGTCGGAAATTTCCACTGGGATTTTAATTGGGACAGCTTTCTTTTCTCGAGTGGCGACCACGTACTGGAAGACGCAGCGTGGGTAGGCCCCCGGCAAGGTGGACCGACGACCTGGTGAAAGTCGCTGGAATCAACTGGATGGCGCAGTCCTTGGGAGAGACCTGTTTCTAGCAGTGGACGTCTAACTTTTTTTAGCCCTCGATCACTTAGCACTGGGGCCAAGCCCCCCATGAACAATGAGTCTAGATATGCCAATGTTTAAAACTGTCCGGTTAGCCTTAAGTGCGACCGCTGATCGAGAGGATTTGATTTTCAGGCCGACCGAACTGTTTATATAAATTAAATAAATATTTTTATATTATATTAATTTAAATGAATGTTTAAAGGGGGCATACAAGAAACTACTTTTTTGCCTAATTTTGTACCCGAGAACCCTTCGTGCGCGAGTCCGACACGCACTTGGCCGGTTTTTATCATCTATAGGTTAGCGTTTGACCACAATCTCACCGGATGGTACGTGACAATGTGGTCTTATTACAGAAATAACTAGTTCAAAGAAATCCCAAAACGCCTGGTCCAAAGTGCCCAGTAGGCTGGCGGCATTGCCACATTGGATGGGAATGCTGTGCGGTGAAACGTCTCATGACCCAAAAGGCTGGCCAATATTTCGGCCAGAGAATAAGCATTCCCATCCAATGTGGCAATGCCGCCAGCCTACTGGGCACTTTACGCACTGACAGCGCCGCGGGTGAATTCTTCGATGCCCTCAAACACACGCATATTTATAGATTTAATGTTATAATTTAACACAAATCATGATGTTCTTTCCATCAGGTACTCTCCTGGCACATTGAAGATCAGAGCTGGTGAATGGGACACGCAGACGGTCAAAGAAATATATGAATTTGAAGAAAGAAATGTTGCGAATATTTATATTCATGAAAGTAAGTCAAAAGACACTTAGATAATCTAAATATATATAACTCAAAGGTAACTGACTGACTGACTGACATAGTGATCTATCAACGCACAGCCCAAACCACTGGACGGATCGGGCTGAATTTTGGCATGCAGGTAGATGTTATGACGTAGGCATCCGCTAAGAAAGGATTTTTGACCCCCTAAGGGGTAAAACGGGGGTGCAACGTTAATATGAAACTTTTATTTTTTACTTAAATTGTACGCGGACGAAGTCGCGGGAATCAGCTAATTAAGTATTAAATAAAAGACTTATGTCATGAGCCGTGATAGTTAAATGGGCCTGACGAGTAGACCTTAATTACAGGTCTCGAGTTCGAACCTAAAGCACGCACCACTGACTTTTCTAAAGTTATGTGCGTATTTATCACATGCTCAAACGGCGAAGGACAAAATCGCGACGAAACTAACATGCCTGAGAAATTATCTCTATGGCATTTGAAGTCTGCTACCCGTACTAGCGTGGTGGACTATAGCATAATTCTCAAAATGAGAGGAAACCTGTGCCCAGCCGTAAATGGGTTGATGGTATAATATCCATTCACCATAATATTAGTAGGTACCTATATATTAACCAACTAATATTAAAAAGCTAAAGAGTTTGTTTGTTTGAACGCGCTAATCTCAGGAACTACTGGTTGGAATTGAAAAAACCTTTTTATGTTGGATAGTCCTTTTATCGAGGAAGGTTATAGGTAATAGAACATCACGTAACTTTTAAAAATATATGTCCACCCGTGCGAAACCGGGACGGGCCGAAAGTAGGTACATAAAATTAGAATCAGACAGAATCAGATAGAAGTGTTTTTTGAAAGCGAAACATGTCTTTCTGTTACCTCTTCACGCTTTAACTTGGTGGAAATTTGGCGAATCATAGCCTAATATTTCTCAAAATTAGAGGAGACCCATGGCCAGTAGACGGACAGTAAAAAGGTTGATGAATTATAGAAATATTAAAAATGCGAAAGTGTGTCCGTCTTTCTGTCTAGGTTTAAACGTGATGAGGTAACAGATATAGATAGACACACTTTTGAATTTATAATATTAAAAAGTAAATCTAATCCCGACATTTTGGATCCTTCTCAGCATTTGAAAAAATGCAGTTTCATTTCGATCTAGTTTTCCCATCAGTTTAATTAAAACCCTTTATGCCTTCCAGACTTTCAACCAAAGAGTTTGAAGAATGACATAGCCCTACTCCGTCTGGACCAGCCAGTGCACATCTCCGAGTACATTAACGTCATCTGTATGCCGGAACAAGATGAAGTGTTTGATAGTCACAAAAACTGCGTCGCTAACGGCTGGGGAAAAGATGTTTTTGGTAAGAGACACATACCATCATGCATCTATAATGATTAAGGACCTAAAAAAAAAGGTCGTCCCACTTAAATTCATTATTCAACAAGTTTGAACTGAAAGTTGTGATGGCGTTTTTGCCCCAAGTCACCTAGTAATAATAATAAAATTCTTTATTCATTCAGAAATTAGTACAATACATATACATAGGTACACTATACATCAGTAGCCTTAGCACTAAAAGTAATAAATATAACAATATGTAGGTATATCCCTGGCCCCCACACTAGGATTCCCTGTGTCGTGGGGTCCAGTCCCTTCCGAAGTAACGCGGCACTGATTTGGGCCATCGTGGTCTCAGGAGTCAGTCCAATAAAAAAGATTAAAAAATATTTCCAATTAAAAAGGCTATTTATATGACCCGACTCATTGATGTATCTATGTATAATATGTATGTATTTACAAATCCATAACACAAGCCTCGTTGCTAACCACGGAACTAGGTGGCGCTGTGTCAAAATGTCCAGAATAATAATAATTACTTATTTCTTATTTATTGCCGGGACACTAATGAGAATATATTCATTACCTCTGCAGATAAACACAGTCAGAAAGTAAAATTTTCCATTCTCTTTCCCAGGTCTTCAAGGGCGTTACGCCGTGATCTTGAAGAAGGTGGAAGTGGACATGGTGCCTTACAGCCGCTGCAGTGAACTGCTGCGGAGGACCAGACTGGGGCATAACTTCAAGCTGCATAACAGCTTCGTCTGTGCCGGCGGTGAAGAAGGGAAGGACACTTGTCAGGTACAGTGAAAAAAATATATTTTTGTTATATCGAGGGAAGGAGGTTTTAATTGAAAAAGGAGGATCCTTCGACCAGCCCAGGTGTAATGCCTGGCGGGCTACTGCCCAACGGTTGATGTTGGGTGATCCTAATCGGCTTGCAAACTTCACTTGCGCGATGTAGGATAAGCTTCGTGATTGGTGCGTTGTGAGTCGATATGTTGACAGAATGACAGATGACGGTTCTTAGTCGCCATGTATGTTTTTCTTATGTGGCGAGATAGATGTCGCTATAGTTATACAAAAAGGGTGGCTGACAAGCTTACGTCCCGCTTGATGTGAGGCAGTAACCGTAGGCTATGGACGTTTGCTACGGTAGTGGACGTTTGCAGGTCAATTTGAACGACAAATCTCTCAACAATTAAAACAATTTTTTATTTAATTTATTTTGCATGTTGTGTAATAACTGGGCCCAAGGAATCGAGTCTAAATTCTCAATACTAATTTGCTAATATCTATTTCAGGGTGACGGTGGCGCTCCTCTAGCGTGTCCTATTGGCAACAATCGCTACAAGCTGACAGGATTAGTCGCATGGGGAATAGGTTGTGGGCAGAAGGACGTCCCAGCAGTGTACGCCAATGTTGCCCTATTCAGACGGTGGGTCGACGAGAAGATGGCTAGTTGGGGACTAGAAGCAGTTTCCTATCGGTTTTCGGCATAAATTTCAAAAAGTTAATTGTTCATTAACTAACGAATAAATCGGATAAATAAATCGAATAAAAATGGGATTTTCAATATTAATACTCACTAAATAAATTATTCATTAACAGGCATACATTTACAGCTGTTTTTTGAAGTTAATGGTTCATTAACTTGACTAATCAATCTTGTGAGACTACATAATAAAGTTTATAATTTATACAACCTTTGACAGAGCTGAGACATGATCTTAATACAGCGCTTAATCATGTGAATAAATTTCATTTTGAGTTTTTATGCCGGTGATTAGAAATATATTGCAAATAATCGGTTGTTGATAAATGATTTACAGAACCATTTGTGACAATTCCTCGTATTATTGACATGTTGGATAATTAATGGTTTATTAAATAAATAAGAAAGTGACATTCCAGTACTCACAATATAGTTAAACTTAATATAATTTTATAGTATAGAATTTTAGAAGGAAGTCATAAGGTTACCACAGACTAAAATCTCAAAAAGTATTAATTATGACATTGTTGATACAGATAAAAAAATAAGAATTTACATTATGTAGTTGAACACATCGAAATAAAACTACACAAAACTATGGATGTTGTAAAATATCTGTTATATATGGACTAAATAGTAAAATATTTAGTTCGTAATAGTGTATAGTCTTTATGTCATTACCGATAAAAAAAACTGGTTTCAGAGATTTATTTTTCTACATCGCGCTAGAGATTTTTGTATAGTTACATATTATAATTTATATTAACTGAAGAAATGTTATAAAAATGCTCAAATACTAATTTTGGTAATATTATGTATAAGTCATTAATATACTCTTGCAATTTGACATTAAATAAGTATATTTTTTATTTTGTGTGTTGTTTTTTTTAAACTAACAAGTTTTTGGGAATATGTTTTAGTCTAGTGGTGTGACTGAGAGCGAAAGTTCGATCCCAAGGCCACTGAAAAGATCGTTATTATGTTAAATACGAACTAAAAAAAAAATACCTTTTAGGTATATGTGACCACAATAAAAATCGAGGGAAAATATTATAGATAAATTGAAACTCCATGCAGCATATTCCCTATTTATTTATTAATTTATTTTTATTGTTGGCAACGCTGCACTGCAGTTAGCCTTTTCTAGCTCACCGTGGAGCTGTTTTAGCCTGGCTCGAGCTAGCGTTAGATTAGCATTTGTGGCTCTCATACTTTCCTGTAAAAAAGAAAAGATTAATTAATATAAACGTGTCACGAAACTCAACGATAATCTGGTATCGGGCGAGAGGTATACCAGTTATGAAAAATTGAAGAACAATTCGTAGATGCCGTTCCTCCCGCCGGGGTTGTGGTGCATGGTTTTGCGAATCCCATGGCCCCGGCAATAGGGTTGGTGGCGTTAACGGGTGCGGATTTTTAGGTAAACGTCAGAGCTTACTCATCTTATTGACACCGTGAAGCTTTCACGCGACAACGTGTCAATAAGCTGAGTGATACGAAAGCAGGCTTGTCAAAAAATATCGATATATCGATATTATTGGTCCGATTAAATCTATATTTTAATTTATACCTACACCTAGGTTAGGCGATCAAGAACAATGCTGGGGTTAAAAAAGAATCCCATTGAAACTTGCCTGAAGTTAAAAAAAATCGATACCTATTTATATGTGTAAAATCTCTAGCCCAAGGTCAATGAAACTACTTTAAATCACACACACAATATAATAATAGTTCACCTTAGTTAAATAATATCAACGAAAACACATATTTCTAAAAACTACTTATACTTTTAGCGGTAACGTAACCATAGCGCGATCTAACTAAATGCCAACGCCATCTAGTTAGAAAGCAGATACTAAATTTGAATAATCTAACTTATTTTATCTAAAAACCTTTTAATTGAATGTGATATGGTTTAACAATATGCATTTCTAGGGATGTCCCTACGCGTACGGGTATTTTCTGTATGAGCAATATGGCTCGGACAACTACATTGAACTTACCTGCACATTTAGAAGTGTTTTATCAGCTCTAGTAAGTTTCTCCACGGATATTTCTGTCGTGTGTTTTATTAAGCCTTCGAGTGTCGCTCGTAGCGATACATTGCATTCCCCTGTTATGGAAAAAAGATAGAAATTAATATTTAATTATTAATGACAAAGTGTTAATAATATTTAAATATTAACACTTTCAATGCTAAACGCTTAAAACTACTTAAAGCGCCTGTGTGTCTGTTACCTTTCTTACGTTTAAACTGCTGAACCGATTTAGATGAAATTTTTCATGTAGATAATTAGAGTCCTGGAAATAATTTCTTAAAAGGAAGAAAAGAGGGGTGGAATTTTGTGTGTAGAATCCATAATTTCTTAAAAGTAGAATTAAACAAGCAGATTGATTAAACATCACTTTTGATACAATTACTGAGGATGAATGATAGGCGATTGACGAAAGGAATCAGGTGGATGTCAGCAGAAATGTCGGGAGAAATGCCCTTATACGTACACCAAACTAATTGGTTAACTCCTTCAAGAAGGTCAGGTGTACTCGTAACCGGCGCGCGCGCATGACGAGATGTAGGAATGTGGACGATGCAGAAGTGGTATGCAGGGACCGTAGCGCGTGACACTATGTAGGTTCTGCTAATAATCGCAGATTATTTTGTAATTAGTATATAATAGTAATAGTAATTAGTAGATAATTTTGTATGTATATTTGGTAGGTCTGAGAATCGGTCGTAGGCTATGTTTTATACCCCTAGGTGATAAGGATGTTTTCTTTTAGTTTTTTTTGACAATATATTTTTTTGTATTTATTTAATGATTTGGCAGCAAGAAATACTTATAACCCTACATTTTCACTCTTCTACCACCAGCACCTATAATATGGCAAAACAATGTTTGCTAGGTCAGCTAGTAAAATATAATAACACTTACACAACTTTTGGTGTAGCAGCGAGTTGTATATATTTGCATATGTGGGTGTTGATGGAGGCTTCAACACACTATTTAGAGGCACGTCCGGCTCTATCAGAGTCGATGGTAACGTCAACTTAGTCTCTGAAAGAGGAATGTGAAATATTAAAGTACATAAGAGTTAAGACTAGTTTATACTCTTATAAACAATAAGTATACAGGGATTAAATAAATATTCCTGGATATTATGACACAGCGCCATGTAGTTCCGTGGGAAGCTACGAGGCTTGTGTTACGGATATTCGATAGTTGATACACTACATATTTTTTTTTTGTAAATACATAATATTTAACATAGATACATCCATGACTCCGATACAAATGTTTAAGCTCATCATACAAACATTTGTCCTTACCAGAATTCGAACCCAGGTAGCGTTAACTACCGCTGGACTAATTGGGTCGACAAAAAGGTACTGTGAACATATGAAAATCTTATCAATCAATTAACTCAGTCTCAATAGGCCTCTCCCAAACTGCGAGCCGTCAAGTTCTGGAGTGGAGACCCAAAACCAGCAAACTTAGTGTCAGACGTCCCTGGCTAGATCGACTGACAACCTAAAAAAGGTAGCGGGAATAGACTGGATGAGGAAGGAAATCTCATAGAAAAAGAAAAACTCCTAGAAAACTGTTTCTCCTCCCTAAAAACCTTGATTATAGTATTACATTCTTGTTGACAATGCAAAGATGAGTTATAGATAAGAAAAAAAGTAAAAAAAGCATTTAATTTTTTAGACATATTTTTTTTTACATTACCATCATCTGATTCTGGGGCTTCACCGGCTATAACACATGATTCAGAGTTCAAAGTTGTTTCTAAGTCCTGAAATTAAAAAAAAAACTATATTTTCTCATACCTCTCTACCTCTGTACTACGAGAGTAGAGACTCTCAAACCACTTAAGTTTTTAGTGCAGCATAACTGTGAGAGAGACATCAGGACACAATAATATATTTTTTTCATTTCGATAAAGAAGAAGGTTTTATGTTCATCTGTATATATTTTTTTATTTGATTGAACTTTTCAAGTAAATTAAAAAAAATATACAGATGAACATAAAACCTTCTATTTAAAAATACCAAATAGTATTGAAGATAACCACCTAAACAAGAGTCAAGTTTGCGAAACAAACAACTATTAACTTCTCAAGTCATACTTACCGGAGATCTCGCAATTTCTATTTCAGAATCTGATTCTGAAGCTTCGCCATCCACTACATGAGGGGTTTTAGACATTTTCTAATAAGAATAATTTAAAAAAATACGATCAATAATATGAAGACGCAATCGTAACAATATTTACAATTTTTTTAAACGTCAATGTAATAATGTTCATTATCGTTAATTATGATCTTGAACATGACATTTAGAGAAAAAAATCTTCTTATAGATACTTTAGTTGAAGTGTAGAATATTGTTTGGTAGATTTCAATCAATCAACTCAGCCTATCGCAGTCCACTGCTGGACTGCGCTCTCAAACTGCACCATAGGACTCTGTCCTCCGCCTTCCTCATCTCTTTCTCTTCCTTGGTGGATTGTGATGTTTAAAATATAAGTTTTAAAGATGGAATGGAACGTGCAATGTTGACGTTGACGTTCCAAGATGTCGTTCAACAGCTGATTACAGATTGTTTTTTTAATAGGTACGTCTTGTTATATCTGATTTTGTACTTGTTTTATCTGATTTTGTGTTTGTTTTAATGGCTATTAAAAAGTCATGTCACATACTTTTAGTAATTTTCTCATAGTGAGCACAAAAAGCTGCGTGGTTCACGCGATCTGTTAATTATTTAATGCTACTTTATATAAGTAGGTTTATCTAATAAATTTTAGCATACTGCATACCTAATACAAAGACTCAAAGCAAAGACTATTATACCGTTACTAGATACTCGTTGACTCAAAGAATCCAAATTGCTAATTCTGAACTACTTTTTTTTACACCACGTAGGTTGCAAACAAGCTTGTGTTAAGCGGTTACCGTAGCCTATGGACGTTTGCAACGCCTGAAGAGTTGCTCGCTCGTTCCCGACTCAGTAAAATATTTAAAAACCAAATTAGGTACCTACTAAAACTATTCTTTTTTTTTCTTAGTTGAGGAAAATAAGCCATCACGCCTGTCGTCTTGGAAGGGTTAGGCAGAGGTGTGCTACTGCTAATGTACACCCACATTTCGCCTGTTTTCTTGTAATAGGGCGCTAGCCTCTACTGAGAATTTCATACAGAAACCCAATACAACTTTGCTCGACCCAGGAATCGAACCCAAGACCTCATTCGCTGAGCTGCCGCACTTACGACATCTAGACCAACGAGACAGTTTAGTAAAAGTTTTAATTCAATGTCTAATGAGCGTAACTATGTATAAAAAATTAGTATCTAGGATATAGTTTTAAACTAAGGTAGGTTAAGGTAGGAATAAAGTATTTCCCCCCCATTCCGGGGTTCTCGGCTTGTGGCAACTCCGCGGCGAAGCGAAGAGGAACCCCGAGATGTCGGGCCGCTCCGACACGGGCTTTTCCCAGGAAGCCTGGTCGTAGAGTGGCCCTGTCGCGGGCACCTGCGGGTGTGCCCAGCCCAGCAGGTTGCCTGCGACGAGGCGGAACCTGCCGTTCCGGCAGGATGCCTGCGTAGGTTGCGGTGTCGTATGGGAGGCACCGCAACTGAGGCGGGCCGCGGTGTCGTATGGGAGGCACCGCGGCTGAAGGATTTCGGGGCCGCGGCGGGAGAGGACTGTCGGTAGTGAGGTGCGCCGCTCTCCCTGCCTTTCGCGGCCTCGGCGGGGCCACAGCCGCTGAACTGTGGTCGCGGTGGGGCCGCAGGGGAAGGGAAGTGTCGGTATCACGACGCGCCGTTCTTCCTATCCTCTGCGGCCGAACACAAGGCTCTGGTGGAGCCCGAGTGGGTGACGCCCACTCGAGGAGGAAATGCCGCGTCGAGTGTCCACACGCTCCGCTGCGTCGAGTGTGCGCACGCTCCGCTGCGTCGAGTGTGCGCACGCTCCGCTGCGTCGAGTGCTCCCGCGCTCCGTGGCGTCGAGTGTCCGCGCGCTCCGCGGCGTCGAGTGGACGCTCCGCGGCAAGTCTGGGGACCGCAAGGGCGGTCCGCCACCGCCGGGGTCGCGGACGAATATTTCAGTTCCCGTAACCCCGGCACTATGGTGGTGAGACGAAAAGATCCCGTGTGGTTTTAGTCGGTAGTCACCCACTATGGGTGGAGTCCGACATATCCCCGTCGTCTCCCCGGACGGCGGGGAATGCGTAAATGCATTTCCACACGTCTAACAAAAAAAAAAAAAGGAATAAAGTATTTAAAAAATAAAACAACATAGAACACGAAGAACCTCTTTACTATCAGATTGTAACGTGGACGTATTTGACTTGACACAGCGACAAAATATTATTATTTACAATAATTTTATTACACTCCTCATAAAACGCCTCACGGCACGACCGACACCTTATAAATAATACATCGTACATAATAAAACTATTTATTACGAATTTTATCGCGGTGAATTGATATTATTTAAACCCGATATTTCCCGGATCCTTTACAGCATCCATGGCCCATAGTCACGGGTACAAACGGCAACAGTAACCGCGATAAAATCTGTAAAAAGTAGTTTTGTTTCAATGTCTAATAATCGCGTAAGTTTACAAAATTAATATCATTGTAGTCATAATTTAGCTTGTTTATAAATATAGTTTTCAATTTGAAATAGTCATTTGACGGTAAAATATATCATAGCTTTTTTGACACTGACTTAACTTACTATTGAAGTTAAGCTGTCAAAGTTATATAATTTATTACAAATTATAGCCTCTTGACACATTGTGCTGCTGTCATTTTAAATGCAACTGTCACAAATACGTGATAACAACAAGGATACGTGACAAAGAAATACATGAAATAAATATTTGGACGAAGTTTTAGAATTCATTTTTTCTACATAACTATAAAGTTTAAAAAGAATAATTAATTTTGCAATTTTTTAATAATTACTCTTATAGGTAATAATAAGTAGGTACAGTTTTAGTATGGCAGTCAATTTTTACAAAATAATCACGTAATAATCACAATAAGGGATGAAAGTGATAAATTTGAAAATTACAGTACATGTACATAGTTAGCCTATGTAAGTACCACACGTACTAAATACATAGAAATAATGCAATTTGTTTTGAGTATTATTTAATCAATTTACTAGATTGTTGATGAAAAATGACAGTTGACAATAAAATAAAAAACCTTTACTATTGAGCGTGAAAAGCAAGACTTGAAACCGGTTTTTAAATTGGCGCCAATAAGAATTTAAAACAGTTTATTGCGGATATCCTGATTTTTCAGAAATAAACCCGTTTAAATAGTATACCACGTTACTTGATCTGCAATTCAGCTGTTTTTCGAATCAGTATCACTTCAAAGAAAGAACTAATATTTACGGTTAATCATGATAAATTAATGCGGTGATGAAAAAAAAAATTGAAGATACTGGTTTTTAAACGCCTGTTTTTATGTTTAAAAACCGGTTTCAAAATTTTGGTTGACAGTATAAATAGTTAAGTATTCAAACTGTAAGTATGCTTTTACAATAAATATAATTGGCGCTTAGGTCCTTTATTCGTCACTGGAATAGATATTGTATAAATTTGTTTCACAGATAATATAACCGGTATTTATCAGAAGATAGTGAAACAGCCATAAAAAGTTTGTGGTAGTTAATACAGTGAATTTTGGATAAGTGGGCCGAATATGTAAGAAACCTATATTATTGGTCGTTACAATGAACTATAGCTTGGCAAATTCATACGTGACTTTGCGCTAGACCAACGAGGTAAACCAAACATCAAAAACATGTAACAAATCAAGCCTCTGTTACAAAGGTTTCAAATTTCCCCGTAACAGAGATATTTTCGACGACCCAATTAGTCCAGCGGTAGTTAACGCTGCCTTCTGTGCTATGGATCCCGGTAGGGTTCGAATCCAGGTAGGGAAAAATTTTTGTTTGATGAGCATCAACAATTATGTATCCGAGTCATGGATGTATCTATGTATGTAGTTACAAAAAAGTAAATATGTAGTATATCAACCATCTAGTATCCGTAACACAAGCTTCGTTGCTTACCACGGAACTAGATGGCGCTGTGTAATGATGTCCGGAAATATTTATTTATTTATTATTATATATATCGATAGAAAAACATTACGTGTGTATTTATTATAGTATAATTATATTTTTTTTATATAATTATATAAAATACATGTACAACTCTGTTGGTTTAGCTGTAAGTCTTATATAGAATAGAATGAATAAATAAATATTGAAAAATCTCGCGGCAGAGTTGATTTTCAGACTAAATCAAAATCAAGTCATCTCATTAAGAGTTTCATATATACACATACAGATACACACGTTTAAAAGCCCTATTTATTGCATCGAGGGCTGAATAATATATAATTAACACAATATTTAATATAATTACTGATGATATCTTCAACAAATCAACAAATATTTTTAAATACAACTTCTGTAAATTATAACAGATATCAATTTTATGACTTTTCGAAATACTCCATTGATCGATTACTTGTTTAGTTAGTATAAAATAGAATAACAAGATGAGATACAACGAAATTTCCTATTCGTGTTTCAATAAGTCGATTTGTTGATATACTATAGAGAAAATAATACATAGTTACTAATGAGGTTGACAGTAAAAAAAATCGTCGTTTGAAAATCAACCGATAGGACGATTCGAATAATGAAAAGTCGAACACAAAATAATAAGGTTTGATTAACCGGGTTCTAAGGTTGACTAGTTTAGACAATTAAACTTATATTTAAAATTACTATTAAAACAACGATAGTACTATAAGTAAGTATATTGTTTTAGTTTTCGTCCAAAGTGCTGAAGCTATTTTGCTTTATTTTATTAATTTTAAAATTTCATTGCGTTTGTTGTGTTTATCGCTGAACTCTGACACAGGTCTCTGAAACCGGTTAAAACTGCAATATTTTACACAAAACCGAAATTACTTTGTCTTAACCGGTATCATTTAAACCGGTTCCGTACCCTGTTAATCTATGACATAAGTGACATAACCGTTTACATTTTGATAGTAATAAATAAATAATTTTGCACTCTCTCTTATTACTCTTCGAATGCAGTCTGGTTGCTAAGAATTAACGAAAATTTGATTATCTAATATACAATAAATACTATATAATTAAAAGACTATTAAAAACCGACATTAATAACAACCTTCAACAAACACTGATAGTTTTTCAATAAAATTTTATTATTTCTATAATTAAGTATAGGCTAACAATTTTAAGTTAGGTACTACTTTTTTGTGACCTCTTTGATGTAATGAACAAAATCGGAGTTCAAAAATTATAATGTCTTTCTTTTTCAATCACTCACGTAAATATCTGTATGGACATCAACATTGTTTCAGAGTTATTGACAGAAGCTGTCAATGTCAGAATAATTTACATCACTTGTCAATGTGAGACTATTTAGCGCGAAATATACTTAAAATGTATATAAATTTCGTGTGCAAATGTAATCTCGAGAAGAAAAACGGAAACGGCATGAAGGTGCATTAAACAAACTTCCCATATCATACCGGTGACAGGCTGTGTCGCTCTTTTTCTAGCCGCTTAAACCGTAGTTGCTCAAACAATACACGACAAAATCGTCAAGAGCAAGAGGACGTCCTTGTACCTTGTTGCTACACTAGCATCATCATCAACCCATTATTGTCCCACTGCTGGGCACGGGTCTCCTCTCATTTGAGACTTGGCTATCGTCCACCACGTTGCTACACTAGCGCCACCCTATTAACCATTTTTGACAGTAATTTTTCATAAATGTTTCTCTTCACATCTACCCTCCATACTTAGTTAAACGTCAAAGAAGTCACAAACAGTCTTTAGAGTCTAGGAGAAACAAAAACAGCTACTATAACGGTTAGGTTACATGCTAATATTTGAAGAAATCAGTCAAATCCAATAATTTAAGTACATAGCTATGTACTAGGATTCATAAGACGTTTTACCTAGATTAATCTACTAGATAAACTTTGCGTTACATCGATTTTTAGTCGATTTCTTCTCGGGTTACCCCATTGACAGACTATACTAGGCACAGGACATCAAATATTATAGTTAGAAAAACCTTATTTTCACACATTTTCATGTATGATGATTTAGAAAATCCATTTTCGAAAAACAAAGACTAAATATCAATGCTCATTTTGCATTAAAAGATTCTAATAAAATATTAAGCATAAAACGGACATAGTAACTAATAAAATAAAATAATATGGGATCTGCCGTTTTTAGTTGGTAACATCACTACATTTTATTTCATAATAGTCCAACAAGAGGCATCTGATTAGTCGAATAATCGATTTCTAAACTGTGGCCTAGGTATTTTTAAATCCGTGCTATTTGCCAAATTGAGGTTTACTTTTATCATTACTAAAGTCTAGACTTTTACCATGCCTGGGATGACTATATTTTCTTTTATCATTTCCTTACTAATTTCGTTTAGTTAATTAATCTACTAATATGACTAATGATGATCGACTAATCGACTACTCGGGGAGTTAGTAATTAAAAAAAACCTTTTTTCCCTTAAAGACTAACAGTAACAATTGTGACTAGAGTATTATGATACAGGAACTGTTTTACAATCGACTAAAATTCAAAGAATTAAGACTCTAACACGTTCGGACCAGCAACGGCATATAACGATAAATTTATTAAATCCTAGTAAATACAACGTGTAACCACGTCATTTATAAACATGCGTTTCTGCACTCTACGTCTTAAACGCTATCATACATTCTAATAGCCGATATTCTGTGCCGCACCATTTTAAATTACCAAATTAATGTCTGGTTGCAATGTATCAACTTTTGGCGGCATGCCTCTTGACGCACGCGTACATTCCAACAATAATTGTATGGCATAATTATCATGTCACAGTATCCGCAGATTGAGAACGGTGCTGGGCCGGACGTGTATAATATAATCTTCTCTATTAAGTTCAACAAATCGATAATAGCAATCGTATTATACAAATTGGCAGTACGGCCTTTGAAAAAACGTCATTACAGTGAATATAAAACAAATATTTTTGCATTGACGACTTTGCAAAGTTGAAATAAAAAGTTATGAATTATGTAATATTTATAGCAGTTGTTGCCACGCTATTTTTAAACGATTAAGACAGAAATGAGATTTGTAGAACTTATATTGAAAATACATAATTATTACTTCTCAGTATAGGTATAGTTAAAATATCATAGTATCGTTTTGGAAGAGAAATGCCATATTTTTTATCTGAAATCTGGTACAGACAGTCGTGAATGATGCTTTTGTAGGTCAACTTGCGCGTAAGGCCATTTGCGCAAAACGCATTTGCGCTACTTTGCGCAAATCTGGCGGAATTTTCAATTTACACTACTAATATTATGGTTGTTCAAATTGGGTGCGCTAAAGGACAATTTATCGCATTATTTTTTTATTATTATTATACGATTGTAAAACAGACAATGCATTACTGACCTCATTGTCATATGTGTTATCACGTGAGTAACTATCATTTACAATATAAAATGAAAATCGACTATTTATAAATAGTAATTATTTAATTTAAAAACTTACTAATAACCAACATTTCCACTAACAAAAGCCGCTATAATTGTTTTAATAAATGCAAAGCTTAAAAACTAACTTTACCAAAAAAAAAAAGAATCTACTGAAGAATATTTTTCTAGGCAGCTCTACTAAAAAAAAGTGATATGATTAAAAATTGCTTGCAGTTTACATTTTATTAGGACGTTTAGTCTAAATTATATGATAAAATTATTGAAATATACATGCTGGTATAATATCATGTTATTTTTGAGCAAGATAAGCATAAATAATAATAATATTATTATTAGATTGTAAGACTGAGACAGCGTTTTACTAGTTACATAGCTCCATCTCTTTCTTATAACCTAAGACTACTCAAATATACGTTACATAATTCCGAGTCTCATAAGTATTCCTAAATATACTACTTCTTCGTTCACTCGTGTGAAAAGTAAAAGAGATAGCTGTATATTTGAGTTACCTACCTACTCGAAATAATAGCCCATGTCTTCTTTTTTATTGGTTCTAGAAATGGCAGAGGCATATATTTTGTGTGCATGTTTATTTCAAGAAAAAATGTTTAAGAAAATTTCAGCTGTATGGTATTATTAATTAAAGTAAATATTTTTTGTTATTTTTTTATATTTTTCTTTAGGTATAACATGATTCACGAAGAAAAATAATAAACGGTATGGTGTGAATTCAACGTTGGTTTGTAGATTAATCTAATCTTAAAAATGTATTCAATTCATTCAATTCCATTGTTTTTTATGCACTGTTTATTTCAGGATATATTTTTTGTTGAATTTTAAAAGATTTCGCGATGGAAAAAGAGAAATAACGTGTGAGAAAACTGGACTTAACCAAAATTTTGTAAAGTGATCGCTCAAAAGGATGTTATAAAGCTCGTTCAAAGATCATTATAAAAATCGATAAAATTGGACCAAAAAAGCCAAAAAAATCTTAGAAATAAATAAGTATTTTTTTCGAAAAATATCATCATCGTAGTAAGCACATCAAAAATTCATTTTCTTTTGTGTTTTTTTTATAAACATACGTCAAAATTATATCCTGATGTCATGCTCGGGTATACCCTGTTGCTTCATATCGTACAAAAAATAAGGTAAAAAAGAAATTAAGTTCGGTACACAACCTTGGACATAATAATATATAATAAGAATAAGCTTGAATACAAAAAAGGAAAAACAGCAAAAATGTAATTACGTATATATCTAAATGGGTTTTAAAATTTCTTGTTTAGGTGAACTAGGCAATCTATACCTTTTTATAATTGTAAATCTAAGAATAAAGACGCTACGTAACTCTTAGAATAGTAATTTAATAGTTTAGGATCATTTATTAAATCATACTTTTGATTTTGCAGAAGTTTCGACTCCATTTAATAAAGGGCAAAATTTGTATATGTACGGTAAACGCAAAAAGTTGTTTTTTAAATGAAGTTATTAATAAATGTGTTTTTGTAATTGTAATTTAACAAACTTTTAATACTTAATTACTTTTGATAGTTTAAAATATTGTATATGCAGTGTTGTGGCTGAAAACATATTTTTTTTTAAATTTTATGTTTAAATAATTTACTTGTGGTATTTTAAAAATTCAAGAAATCATAAGCAATAAGTCTGGACAGATAAAAAAAGATTTCACTGACACAGATAAAAAAAACCTTATTATATTATAAAACGAAGTCGAAACCCATCCGAGAAACCGTTAAAATCCGGGGATTCCTTTTATATTTTGGCTAGAAATGCAGCAGTAGCACACTCCTAAGCCTGGGCCGAACGACGCGGCTGTAGAAGTGGTCGATCGCCGCCAGGTAGTGCCCGTAGCGGCGCGCGCGCAGCCACTCGGTCGCGGTGCGCAGGAGTCCCGCGTCGCGCAGGAGTCCCGCGTCGCGCAGGAGGTCCGCATCGCGCAGGAGTCCCGCATCGCGCAGGAGGCCCGTATTGCGCAAGCACTGACAGCGCCTGACGTGTGCACCTCTAACACTACGACGCTTTGCTACGGTCCTGGGGAGAATTCGGGAATAAAAATAAACATACTCTTTTATTTTTTTATTTATTACTCTTATTATATCATAACAGATAAGTTTTGTTTATGACAGAAAAAAAGCAATGTTTGTTTGTGTAGCCATCTCCATTTACAATAATACGTAAAAATAACATTATTAGCTTAAGCCACCCTAGATTACTTTTAACATGACATAATGCAGTTCTTGACAGATTCATAGAAATAGTGAAAAGAAATTCACACTTGTGGTGTAAAAAAAATATCATTTTTATCAGTATATTATTTACCTGGCGGGCGATAGCGTACTAGCTGCCTCAGTCTGCCGTCATAGCCCTGTATCGAACATCTGCAGTGACCGAGTTATGACATCATCCTTGAGGCATGACTCAAGAAACTCCTCGATCGTGATCACGCCATCCTGGTTCAGATCCAGCTTCCTGAACACACGGTCCACCTGGAAAATTATAATAATAAATGATTAATTAACTACCTCGTTGATCGAGTGGTCGTACAGTTGCACCCACTTTTAGCCGGTATGTTTTAAGTTCCATGTAATAAGGGACGAGCCTATTGCCATCACCCATGCAAGTCTCCTGTGACAGCTGTGATAGCCTAGCGGTGTGACCAGTGGACTGAGATGTCAAAGGTCTCGAGTTCGAACCCAAGGCACGCACCACTAACTTTTCGGAATTTATGTGCGTATTTGTCGCAAGCTCAAACGGTGAAGGATAACATCGTGAGGAAACCTGCATGCTTGAGAAATTTGTCTTCATGGCATGTGAAGTCTGCCAACCCGCAGTAGGCTAGCGTGGTGGACTATAGCCTAATCCCTCTCAAATGAGAGGATACCCGTGCCCAGCAGTGCGACGTTAATGGGTTGATGATGATGATGCAAGTCTCCAAACTCCAAACCCAATAACACTTTGCTCGACCTGGGAATTGAAGCTAAGACTTGACGTGTGGAGTCGTCCTCGTGGTCTGTGAAGTCTGCCAATCCGCTCTATCCTAGCGTGGTGGACTATAGCCTAATCCCTTTCAAATGGGAGGAGACCCTGTGCCCAGCAGTGGGGCAGTAAATCCGTTGATGAGAGAGAGAAGTATTTATTTCCTCACAAACACACATTGACGCACACAATAAACTAAAATATAAAAAAAACAACAACAATAAAAAATATAAAAGTAGAGTATAACTTCTAAGTGCGTGCATTATACAAAAATAAATATACGCGTCGACTTGAGAACCTCCTCCGTTTTTCGTTTCGTCGGCTGAAAAGCCCAGATTCCTCTGACGAAGAAAAAAAAAGAAGCAAAAAATTTGTGTTTCCTTTTCTATCTGTGGCACAGATGATATGAATGCATTTAGTTCACCTGTTCATTAGCTTTAGCGTCATCCAGCCTCGCAGCCGGCGACCCTGGAGGTGCCCGCCGTCCCAGCAACTCGTGAACCGCCACCACGACTTCTGCCAACTCCTGCCTGGTGATAGCACCGTCTCCATCCACGTCGTACAGCCGGAAGGCCCAGCGGAGACGCTCGTAAACTGATCCTCGGAGTAAGGTGGACAGAGTTACCAAAAGCTCCTGGAATTAAGATAAAACTGTTTAGTTTTTTTTGTAGGTACCATTGACGACCCGTTTAGCGCAGCGGTAGTCAACGCTGCCTGCTATGCAATGGATCCCGGGTTCGAATCCCGGTAAGACAAATGTTTGTGTGATGAGCATTAACTTTAAAATAATATGTATGTATTTACAAAAAAAAAGTATATATGTATTATATCAACCAACTAGTATCCGTAACACAAGCCTCGTTGCTTAGCTCGGAACTAGAGGGCGCTGTGTCATAATGTCCAGGTTTTTTTTTTATTTATTTAGCAGGTTCAAACAACCACATCAGAGTAATAAACCGTAGTTTGGCATCCATATTGCTTTTGAAGTATTTCTACCCATTCGTCTTTCTTTAATCCCGTAGGATCAAGATATATATGGAGTAAATTCCATGTTGGCAGTAATACCAGTGAGATGCACTGGCGAAAAGCCAAGCGCAGGCATTTTGAGTACATACCATCACGCCGATCATCCAAAGGGTTAGGCAGAGGTGTACTAATCATCATGATCATCATCAACCCATAATTGTCCCACTGCTGGGCACGGGTCTCCTCTTATTTGAGAGGGATTAGGCTATAGTCCACCACGTTAGCCTACTGCGGGTTGGCAGACTTCACATGCCGTCAAGAATATCTCTCAAGCATACAGGTTTCCTCACGATGTTTTCCTTCGCCGTTTTGAGCATGTGATGAATACACACATAACTTCCGAAAAGACAGTGGTGCGTGTTCGGATTTGAACTCGAGACCTTTGACATGTCAGGCCACTGGTCACACCACTAGGCTACCACAGCTCGAGGTGTAATAATGTACACACACTAGGCATGTGTCATTGAAGGTTTTTTGGTTAATGTAATTTAACTGTTATTCATCAATGGTCAACAGTTTAAAAAAGCTGTTAAAATAATTAACAGGTTATGAATGTTCAACGGTAGCGTTTAGCGTTAATTTATATCAACGTTTTCAATCATTGACAATGAAAAGTTGACAATTTAGTTGCAAATATTTATTAAAGATTATTCATTTGAAAAGAATTAAAAAGAAATGACATTCCCTTCGTACGAAGTTCGGCAAATCGGCATTGTTCGGTATTGTTCGGAAGTAATCGTTTCGCAAAATAGAGTTGATTCTAAAATGTTAATCAGATTAAATTTTCAACCTGTTTTTTCATTGATGAATAACAGTTATCTCGTTGACGAATGAAAAGTCGTTAAAAAAAACAGTTTATTGATTCAACGACCACCTCTAACACGCACATTTCACCAGTGTGATGGGACCTACCCATATAATAGGGGCCAAGCGGGCAAGAATCCATACGCTGAAATGCTATTGAAGAAGAATAATTTCATTGTAAAACCCAATAACACTTTGCTCGAACTGGGAAACGAACCCAAGACGTCTTAATCACCAGTCGCATGTCCACTAGAACATCGAGCGCAGTATACATTCTAAGTCAATTGCTGTCTGAACAAATTTAATTAAAAAACTTCTCGAGTTTGTGGTCCAAAGTGATTATTCAAACTCATTGAAACTTTTTGGAACTTATTTTGCATCGTTAAACCAATTTTGAAATTAACGACACGACTTTTCAAGTTGGAAAAAGTTATCGAGAAATACCGGCGAGGTCTCAGTGTATAAATCGTGTATAAAAGTCGATACGTTGCAAAAACGATTTATTTTGGCATCTATCATCATCATCATCATCAACCCATTAACGTCCCACTGCTGGGCACGGGTCTCCTCTCATTTGAGAGGGATTAGGCTATAGTCCACCACGCTAGCCTACTGCGGGTTGGCAGACTTCACATGCCATCGAGATAAATCTCTCAAGCATGTAGGTTTCCTCACGATGTTTTCCTTCACCGTTTGAGCTTGTGATAAATACGCACATAACTTACGAAAAGTTAGTGGTGCGTGCCTTGGGTTCGAACTTGACATCTCAGTCCACTGGTCACACCACTAGGCTACCACAGCTATTTATATTTGGCATCTATTCTCCATATTCATTCATATCCATACCATATAATATTTTTTTATGTCATAAGAGCAGCAAAGAACCTTGTTTAGGTTTCTTAAAATAGGGGAGTTACTAAAAGATATATTATTATAGTTTTTGTCTCGTAAATTATCCTTTAAGGTGGAAGCTCCACGTTAGCCCGCGAAATTCAAATTTTCGTACGTTTTTTGCAATTTGTCGGTCATTGTCAGGCTGTACATTGAACAAAATATGATTCGCACCTGTAATAGGTATTTAGTTACAGAATTATAATCATTTAAATCAATAAAACAGGCCTGAAAGTGCATATAACTGTATTGATTGTCTATTTCATGAAAAAAACATTCAATCCAATTGTATGCAATGTGAGGGTTGTATTGATTGAAGGTGAAAAGGGAATCGGAACTTTGTATGTCGGATCGATTTCTTAAAAGAAGAGAGTATTTCTTACTCTCTTCTTTCAAATACTTAACCAGATTGGATAAAAACCCTCAGTGCACAAAGTCACGGGCAAAAACTTATTAATAAATAAGTCACGAATTTTATATCATAAAATTAAAATTGACCGCCTCGTTGGTCGAGTGGTCAATTCCCAGGTCGAGCAAATTGTTATTGGGTTTTTTTATGAAATTCTCAGTAGCAGCTCGGAGTTTGGATTTGTGCCCGGTTAATAGGCTCGCCCCCTATTACATGGGACCTAAAACATACCGCCGAAATGTGGGTGTACATTAGTATGCCTCTGCCTAACCCTTCGGGGACGACAGGCGTGATGGTATGTTACAAAATTACATTAAAATTCTCGTCCGCCGCCAAATAAGTTTCTGTCGAATCACTTAATAATGAAACCATCGATTGGTAGAAGTTTTACCATAACATTGGATGTCTTCCAAAATAACAAAGACTTCGTAAGTTGTTTACCAATTCACATTGACTTTTATGGTAACCCATATATTCCGAACTGACTTCGAAACCGGAACTGGCGTTTTGAAGTCTCGCGTAATGCCAAATTGAATTGAATTTCTGGTTGGTTATATGTAGGTAAGTTTTTTTAGAGTTCCGTTCTTCTATCTTTTTTTATTTGTCCAAAGAAATAGAAATATATTTATTTGGTTGAAGCAAAGTTACAGGTTCTTAACATATAACAGTAATAGATCTACATCCAATTAAACTATAAAACTTTATTGAATTATAAAGTATATAAAATAGTAATTTATTCTAACTCAAAGTCAAATGGTTTATTTCAATTAGACCAATATTACAGGTAAGTACTTTTGAATTGTCAAAAACTAGTTGCACTATTCAAACTGGGACAATTATCTAGTTTTAAATAAAATATCTGATTTTAACTTTAAACTGTCCACCATCACAAACCATCACGCTAGGGAGAGGTGTATTAATGTACACCCACATTTCGCCGGTATGTTTTTGTTCTTATGTAATAGGGGGCGAGCCTATTACCATCAAATACGCAACCAAACTCAGAGCTTCTACTGAGAATCTCTAAATATATGTATATAACTCAAAGGCACAGCCCAAACCACTGGACGGGTCGGGCTGAAATTTGGCATGCAGGTAGATATTATGACGTAGGCATCCGCTAAGAAAGGATTTTTGACAATTCACTCCCTAAGGGGGTAAAACGGAGGTGCAAAGTTAATATGAAACATTTTTTTTTTGTTAAATTGCACGCGGACATAGTCGCGGGAATCAGCTAATGTAATATAAAAAGTGAGCCGTCACGGGACGCCTGGCAGATGTGAAACATCGACATTATTTTGTAAAAGTAATATGCAGAAAAGAACATATTGTGATAGGAACTAAATATGTCATAATGATAAAATAAAATATTACGATTTTTTTCCACATCAAAAATATATAAGTGTTAAAAGAAACATATTAACACAAACTCAAAGAGGTTTAATACAATTCACAATTCGAAAAAAAAAGGTAAACTTGAAAATAGAACTAAAATCAAATTTAAATTTCGTGGCGACGCTTTCGCTACGCCAGAAATCGGTTTTACGTGCGGCTATAGATGTTTCACATCAAAAATCTAAATAATACTTTACTCGATCTTAGAATCGAACAAAATACCTTTTGCTCAGCACTCTCACTTAATACCACTAGACATACGACGGAGTATACAAAACAAGCTTTAATTTAAACAAAAACACGACAAAATCTCTTGATTCCTATTTTAGCTTAACACATAAAAAAGTTATCCTATAAAAATGTTGTAGGGTAACAATGTATTATAATATAAAGGGGAAATGGAGTCACGGAGTATCTGTGATCAAAACAAGGACATTAGAGTGTGTATTGGACGGGGTTCACGCAAACTGGGAACTTCGGTATAAAATGTTTTGAGCAGTGTACGACTAAACGCCGACAGACACTACGCCGACAAGACTCGGGATCTAAAACATACTGGCATACCTAAAACAATCCAAACATCGGGATTAAATAATATTAGTTATTATACCGCGATAAAATCCGTAAAAACATATTTATTTCCCTTTTTTTATGTCATAAAAGAGGCAGACAAGCATACAGCCCGCCTGATGGTAAGCGGTTACCGTAGCCTATAGACTAATAGACGTTTGCAACACCAGAGGTGTCGCTCGCGCGTTGCCGACCCTATATTTCTACTATTCCCGTAAGTATAAGATACCAGTTCATACCATCACGCCTTCCATTCCTGACGGGTAAAGCAGAGATGTACTTATGCACACCTACACTTCACTAGTAGTATGTTTTTGGTCCCATGTAATTAGGGGGCGACCCTATTGCCATCAGTCACAAATCTAAATTCCGAAGCTGCTACTGAGAATTTCATAGAAAAACCGAATTAACATTTTGCACGACCTTCGAATCGTACATAAGACCTCTTGCTCATCCCTTACGGCCACTAGACTAAGGATGCAGTTTAGAAATCATTTCGTCATATTTTTTTCTTTTCTCAGCTCCAAACATTATGCAGTCTAACTTGACTTTTATGTTGAACTTCAGCAGATGCGATAGCTGCGCCGTCCGCGTCGTTACAGCAAACAAACAAACACTTTGTAACATTTTATATGCACGCCCGACTTCACACGGGTATCACTGTGTCTACCTACCTACGCTACACTGTATGTTTTTGTAATCCGATGTAATAAAGACAGAGTTATATCATTTACTAGTTTTGGCCCGTGACTTCGTGTGTGTAGAATTTTTAAGATTAGACATGGCTTTTAAGAAATTATCAATTCCTTTAAAAAACTACCCTATTTTTTGGCCTTTTAACGCATGCTTTTTTTATGTCACCAGCCTGCCTGATGGTTAGCGTCTACCGTCGCTTACAGATGTTTGCAACACCAGAGGTGTCGCTTGCGCGTTGCCAACCCTGAAGAAACCGTTTAAGTTTCTTAAAATACGGAAGTACATTGACAGCAAACGGACTCCCCATTACGTCAGAATAGTCACTCCCCCAACGAGCTCTGGTAACCTTACTCACTCGCAGAAACAGAACTATTATTGTTTCATTGTGGTTTTCTGTAAAGCGGAGGTACTTCCCCAGTTGGACATATCAATTTGCTTTACCTGTCTCTAAATGAATGAATGAGATTTAAAAGATACTTACTCTGAAACTGATGGCTCCACTGCAGTTGACATCAAAAGCTTTGAACACATAGTGAGCATACAACGCGGAGTCTGTAACAAAACGATTGTGTTTGTTATCGAAAATACTATTAATATTCTCTACTAGATGTCATACACATTGTGGTTATAGATAAAAATAATCATTGTAGCGGGTTGTATCATCATCATCATCATCATCAGCCTATATTCGTCCACTGCTGGACGTAGGTCTCCCCTATTGAACGCCACAGAGCTCGATGTATCTTGTATTAAAATTTGAGCTCAATCGGTGCAGAACTTTTTGAAGGGCGGGCGTTTTTGGGGGCTGTCTTTATTGTCGACGTTCAAAAAGAACAAAATTAATTTGGCCTACTGTGAATAAATTATATTTTGACTTTTGACTTTGACTTTGAATTTTTGAAGCCTACACAAACCAACTTAACATTTATAAATTTAAAGTCTGTGGTGCGTGCAATATCTCGTCTTTAATTTTATTTATTATATTGTTTATGCTCCGAAACTACTGGACCGATTTGGATAATTCTTTTACCATTAGAATGCTACGGTATCTGTGATGACCGTAGGCTACATTATTTTATTTAAAAAAATAATTATAGATCTGTATGAAACATTCAATTTAGGTTTAGCATTTTTGAAATATTTATTAAACCCGTGCTAAGTTGAGGCGGGCCGCTAGTTTGCCAATAAACGTATTGATATAAAAACAAAAGGATACTTACTGCCATGCGGAAAGAATTTCGCGTAGATGTCTTTAAACGATTCTTCTTGAACCACGCCCTCTGGACATTCCTGTAGAAACGAAAAAAAATACAATTAGTTTAAGTCAGAAATCATCAATTTAACTACAATCAAAGCAATATCCTAGGTTTAATCCCGCTACAAATCACTCTGTCAATCTGTGAAGCAAGGTTTTTTATACCTTAAAGAGAGGTAGGGCATAGCGAGGTTCCTCGCTCAAATTGAGCTACCCGACTGGGGAAGTACCTCCGCCTTACAGAAGACCGCAGTGAAACAAACAATAGTTGTGTTACTGCGACTCAGTAAGGCTACCAGAGCTCGTTAGGGGAGTGACTATTCTGACACTAAATTCTGTCAGTGTAGTAACTCCCCTATTTTAAGAAACCCCTAATTTAATTTAACATTAAATGTTAAGTATACATATACTATTCAGACAGCATTCTATGTGCTTAAAGCCTTCTTTTTGACATTTTACCACCCTATATTATGCTTAAACCTGGCGTATCTATTGTTGATACAAACATGATAGTATAAACAACTATTTTACCTGACATTTACGCGTTAGCTTCAAGCGAAAATATATAAAAATCTCCTTTATATAATAGCACAATAACGTGAACTTTTGTATTGTGATCGTTATGTATACTAACTTGCTTATATAGGTACAGCTGCTTGTCTGTTAGGTAACAAAGCGAGGCCCTATATTCGAAGCTGCAGACTGGATTGGTCCAAGTTATAAGCGATAATTTAAGGAAGAAAGAAAGAAAATCAATTTTATTGGCACAACAATGACGTACAAACTTAATAATAGAAACTACTTATTTTTAAACATATATAACACATTAATAGTGTATAAATAAAAATATGCTTAAATAAAAAAAAACAATATAAAAATGGAATAAATTGTAAGTAGTACGTCGCAGATGTGACAAATAGGTTCTCACTCAGCATGATGCCGTGTTAAGGCAAACCTCAACACAGCGCTGGTTTTCAGTGAGGATAAGGGATTTTTTTGGCTAGAAACTGTTTTTTTAAATGCACAACTTTTAAAGGTGCCACAATATGCACAAAACAGAGAGCAACACTCAGTGTTGACTCAGTTTAGGTGTTTAATTCTAACCTAACTTAAATAGTAATAATAATAGTAATCTTTTATTAGGTACGAGTATAAAAGAAAATTTCCATCAAGGGTCGAAAAAAGTGTTACTTTATGTTTGCTTTGACGACCCTATTAGCCCAGCTGTAATAAAGGTTGATATCTGTAGCAAGGGTGCCGAATCCGAATCCCGGTAGGAGTAAATATGTATTTGGGCGATGACCATTGACATTTTAAACTGAAATATGGATGTTTCTATGTATAATAATTATGACTGATTAAGTAACTATTTGGAAAAAAAAATCTATGTAGTTTATTTAGAATTAGCATTGCCATTCAACGTGGCAATGCTGCCAGTCTTCTGGGCACTCTACCCCCTGACAGCGTCGGGGACGAGTTTTTTGACGCCCTATAACTTCTTTTTTTTTTTTTTTTTATGATTGTAAATATTAGTTTTTATTTAATTTAAGATCGGTATAATGTGTTTTTAATTGTATAATAGACCTAGTAATAGACTATAAGTTAACTATTTGATTTATTTCATTTGGAAATAAAATATAATCATTGTAGTTTAAAACGTAGCGTGCTGCAAAATGTTACGGATTGCTGGTTCGATCCCCGCACTGAGCAAATATTTGTACAAACCACAAATATTCGTTCCGGGTCTGGGCGTTCGTATGTTAATGGGACTTGCCCACCACTCAAATCCCTACTACTGCAACTCCTGTAAACCAGGATCAACAATAGTAACTATCCAGAAAATCGTCGAGACAATGAAGTCCGACGTGTCCCAGGGGAACGATTTTAACTGTCTTGGAACCCGCAGCGAAATTAATCATGAAGTTATATAGGAGGAGTAAGAAAAATATCAGTTTGTTTATATTTGGGCGTTCGTATGTGACAAATTTTGTTTGCCACCGCACCCACACAGGTGTCAACCCTACGAGACAACGGTTACAAAAAATATGTATTAAATCGCTCCCGCTCATAACTCGCTCCATGCCAACTCACACGTCAAAACAGCGCCATCAGCGCGACGGAAGCGCCACACAATGTGTCACTTTTTGACCAAATGTGTGTTGCAAAAGGGTGTTGTAAGTTCAAACATGTATGAATACATACAAGCTTTTGCCCGCGATTTCGTCTGTGAGGAATTTAGTAATTTTGGGTACTTATTTTTCATATGAAATTATTGATTCTCTATACAAACTTTCGACCCCCTTTTCACTTGCTTAAGGGATGATATTATGGATAAAAATCATCCTTTGTCATTTACCGGATTCATACCCAGAATGATTCGAGACGCTATTTTCGTTTTTTTGAACCCTCATAACTTGGAATAAAACTAATTTTTACGGATTTTATCGCGGTATATTGATATTATTTTAACCCGACGTTTCGGATCCTTTACAGCATCCATGGTCGCAGACCGACCATGGATGCTGTAAAGGGTCCGAAACGTGATAAAATCCGTAATTAACTTTAAAAAAAAAAGCAAAACCAACTTCAAAAACTAAAAAGCAAAAAATAACTTCATACAGTTTTACCTTTTTTTTAGTTTTAAAGGTATGAAGTCGGTGCCGATGATGTGGTGGTTTTTTATATGAAAAGTTTAATATATATATATATATATATTAAACTTTTCATATCAGGTCAATCTAATAGCCTGAAAGAATACAACTATCGATCCATATATACTTATAATTATGAAAGATTTTCCCTTCAACTCCTAACCGTTGAGGAGTTGTACCTTCCATCATCAGATCATTACATGAGAAGTTGATTTTCAGATGCAAATACTTGAACAGCTTTGGAGAATACATGTAAATGTAATAAATGCTTATAACTGAAAGAATTTTCTTTTAAATCTTAACTGTTGAGGAGTTCTACCTTCCATCATCAGCTCATCAACCTCAAATGATGATTATCAGACACAAATACTGGAACAATTTTAATAAATATATTCAAAACGTGATAATTGCCTATAAAATTTGAGGGTTGCCCTCGATTTCCCTGGGATTCCATCATCAGATCGTGATGTGGTTACAATGGGACCATCTGTGAAGTATACCCATTTAAACAAAAAAAAAATGTTGCAAATCGGTCCAGGCGTTTTGAAGTAATTCGTGAACATACATAAAAAGATTCCGACGAATTGAGAACCTCCTCCTTTTTGAAGTCGGTTAAAAAGTAGTCTTATTTCAATGTCTAATATTCGCGTAAATGTAAGAAATCAATGCCTCATAACTTGGGTTTGGATTATACCAGATTAACAAGATTCTCGGGATATGTTGCCTATAGCAGATATATTGAACGTATAAAGTTTGAATTGCATAACTCTTATATTTTAGATTTTATTGATACCTAAAAAACCCTAATTTCTTCACTGACTGATCAACCAAATTCTTAGGGTACTTCTTAAAGTAAAATATGTGGCTTGGCCATTCCGCTACATTTACGTGTGCGTAAGGTGATAAAATTATTCATTTTTCATTACTTTCTATTATAATATACTTCTTGTAGGTACGGAATGGCCAAGCCAGCTATTTTGAGTAAGTTGTAGAGTTAGGGCGTGTAGAGTCAGAAGTTTGGCTCTACACGAGATCTGATAACTTTGTGACGGTGTGAGTCTTGGCGTTATTTTACATGAAAATGTTTTTGGTGACATTTCAATTTTTTTTATGATGATAAGGGGGCAAACGAGCAGGCGGCTCACCTGATGGTAAGTGATGACCGCCGCCCATAGACATTTGCAACACCAGAAGCTTGCAAATGCGTTGCCAAACCCCTTAGAAACCGTTTAGGTTTCTTAATATAGGGAGTTACTGAACTGACAGCAAACGGAATTCCCATGCTGTCAGAATAGTCACTCCCCCAATGAGCTCTAGCCACCTTACTCACTCGCAGAAAGACAACTATTGTTGATTCACTGCGGTCTTCTGTAAGGCGGAGGTACTTCCCCAGTCGGGCAAAAATGAATTAATGAATCGATTAGTTTCTACAAACAAACAAGTCAATTAATTACGACGAGCTGTGCACTGCATTATTTCATCAACAAGTTTATTTTGAGATCTCCGCTTTTGTCGTTTTAAAATAAATAAACATAACATACCAGAACGCCTGTCGTTTCTGAACTTTTAGGCTGAGTACTAATTAAATAAAAAGAAGAGGTGTAAAAACACCTTCATTTCACCAGTATGTTTTTTCCACGTACATCGAACTGCATCAGTCTCATATTGATATTATATTGTGAAACAAAACAAACTATTTTATAATTTTGTATTTAATTTAAAAAGAGCATCTATAGAGTTTCTTGCGGGTTCTATAAGACCTACCTTTTGGAACCGTGGAACTAGTTTTTAATAATTCAAAAATACCTGGAATATTGGTATAATTTAAATAAATCATTTGAGTTTGAGTTTGAATCATTGGGGGCAATGACGATCAATGACGAGCCCCCTATGGACGATCCTATTGCCATCAACCGGGCGCGAATCCAAACTCTGAGCTGCTACTGAGAATTTCATAGAAAAATCCAAGACCTCTTATTTTATGATTCGGCATTAAAAAAATATTCTTTTACCATCATCCCTATTTTTAATAGTAATATTAAGTAGTATTTTTTTATCCACAACTAGAAATGATTATGATTTATATGGCAAAACAATGTTTGCCGTATCAGTTAGTATATACATATTTTTGTGTTAATACATACATAGTATACATATGTAAACCCATCACGTACAAGTATGCTATTTTGAGCTACGTCACAAGCTGAGCCGAGTTGACAATGCTACTGGAAGTGGCTTTACACGTCACTCATGTGTCCACACCGTTTCAAAGTGTTGTGACATTATTTCAGCTAGTTCTGTGTCTGTATATAGTTCTGTACGTAGTACAATACTGGTCACTTATATTTACGCGAATATTAGACATTGTTTTTTTTTTCTTTTTCAGTCAGTGGCGGATCCAGCCAGGTTGTGATTGGGTGATCGGAAATAATCAAGTGACCCAAAAAAGGTCATCCCACTTATATTTAACTAGCTTTTGCCCGCGGCTTTGCTCGTGTTAAGAAGTATTATTATTAACTAGGTATAGTTTTCATTCAAACTTTCATCCCGTATTTTATCCCCTTCGGGGTAGAATTAATCAAAATCCTTTCTTAGTGGATGCCTATGTCATAACATCTACCTGCATGCCAAATTTCAGCCCGATCCGTCCAGTGGTTTGGGCTGTGCGTTCATAGATCACTATGTCACTCAGTCAGTCAGTCACCTTTGAGTTATATATATTTAGATTTATTATTTGACAGTTTAAATTTTTTTAAACCCTTGTAGTGAGGTGGTCACATTGGTCAGTTATCTAGTTATAACACGATGTCTCTAGTGCAGACTATTTTCTAGTCGATTAACCCAGCCCAGAGATCCGCCCTTCCTTACAGTAATAGTTTTTTGGACTCCAGGGCCCTTGGTCTTTTTTTGTAAGCTCGAAAACAAATCATAAAATAGTAATTTCGTTCACAAAAAATATGGAAATTTATATAAGTGTGCTCAAACGGTGAAGGAAACCCGCGTGCCTGAGAGATTCGTCTCGATGGCGTGTGAAGTCCGCCAACCCGCAGTAGGCTAGCGGGGTGGACTATAACCTTATCCTTTTTAAATGAGACGAGACCCGTGCTCAGTGACACAATATTTGGATTAATGAAACCAAACTAGTAATATAATCTCATTCGTATTTATAATTGAAAAGGCTTCTTGATCCAATTTAGTAAAATAAGTAGTAAATGACGTTAGAACAACAATATACAGGCTGACAAAGATATAAAAAAAAAACTTCATAAATATCTTTTTTTTTCGATTACAAACTGACATTTGTAGTTGGTGAATAAAACAGAACGTCTATTTCAAACTGCAAAGATGAGTTGGTTTTAATTTTTTTTTAATTTGTTTTTTACATTCTTATTTTTTACTTTCTATGAGAGAAGAGGGGGTTTGAATAATTTAATTTAACTATTAATTGTATTTATTTTAAATCTTTATGAGAGGTAGGGCATAGCGAGATCCCTCGGTCAAATTGAGCTGCCCGTTTGGGGAAGTACTTTCGCCTTACAGAAGACCGCAGTGAATCAATGATAGTTGTATTTCTGCGAGTGAGTAAGGTTACCAGAGCTAGTTGGGGGAGTGACTATTCTGACAGCATGGGCATTCCGTTTGCTGTCAGTTTAGTAAATCCCTGTTTAAGAAACCTAAACGGTTTCTGCAGGGGTTGGCAACACATATGCAAGCCTTCTGGTGTTGCAAATGTCCATGGGCGGCGGTGATCACTGATCACGATATAAAAAAAAATAAGGTGTTTTGTCAATTTTCAGCTATTGGCAAACATTACTGAGTGCAAATAAATAATGATTTTAACGCGAATGCCCTATTAATACAATATAGCGACCTGTCACAGAAAGCGCTCTATTTTTGGCGGGAAACGGTCGTCGAGTCACTCACCCACTGACCTTTTGCTAGAAGTAGACACAATGCACATGTATTCATCCCCCTCGCTCTTGTTCTCACTGTATAGCGCCGTCTCCCTCTCATTCATTAGCACGGCGCTACACGATATCATTTCGAGTGTTTGAACAGGAATAATAATGATGTCTGTACATTTGTTTTTGTGTTCTAAAAAAAAAACGTGAAAATGGCGGGATTTTTACTGTGTATTATTATGATGTGGATGAAAGGGTTGGGTTCGTTATTTTTTATTGCGAAAACACAATGTTATGACTTCATCTCAGGTCGTTGCTATACAATTATTATTTAGATTACAGAATTTTCTACACAAGTTATTTAAAAACCCACCCTTAGCTAGTAATAAACTGTTTATATGGTTTGTTTATGTGGTTTACGATGGCTGACGTATGCGTGCTGTCAGTATGGACAGGTCAACTCAAAGCTGCATAGTCAGGCTCACATATTGTAACCAAAATGTTTGGACTTTAAAAGAGACCATGATTCTCTAAGTTTGTTTCGGCATTTCTTCTCAGAGATTGTCAGTTAGAAAATGCCGATGTCAACTAGATACTAAAAAAAAATTACATGACTTGTAAAAGTGTCTTTAAAAAGATCTATTTACAGAAATAAACAATCATTCAATCATTCATTCAATCATACTTATTTATTAAATTGATATGTAATCGGCTAATGGCTTAAGCTTATTTGCATTTAGAAGCATTTTGAATGTTGGCACTATAATTAGTGCCGCCATTAATGTTTAATTTTTCGTTTATTTTAATCATTTATCATACCAAGCCACATATATATATTTTAACATTTACTTAAAAAATATACTCAATTACTTTATTATAACTATTATTGGATTCATTAGGTTTTAAATTCTTGCGTGTGATTAGTGTAACAGGGACCCGCAAGTCATAAGATATTGTTAAGGTATAACTCCGGCTAGAGCCAAGCTATTGATATAAATAAATATATTTTTTGCTGATACTGCAGGACCCCTTAAATATAAAATTAAAGGTCTTCAGTGATATATTTTCGGGAGGTAAAGGGCATAGAGTGAGTTCTCGCTCAAACTGAGCTGCCCGACTGGGGAAGTACCTCCGCCTTACAGAATACCGCAGTGAATCAACAATAGATGTCTTTCTGCGAGTGAGTAAGGTTACCAGAGCTTGTTGGGGGAGTAACTATTCTGACAGCATGGGAATTCCGTTTGCTGTCAGTTTAGTAACTCCCTGTTTTAAGAAACCTAAACGGTTTCTACAGTAAACGCATTTGCAAGCCTTTGGTGTTACAAATGTCCATAGGTGACGGTGATCACATTCAGGCCTCCTGCCCATTTGCTCCCTTATTTCCGTAAAAGAAAACATATAGGTATCTGTTTTTGTCTCCTAAACTGCCCTGGTTGTCTACTTAAGTAGTTACATTAGGTATTAGTATATAGACCGTTTACTATGGTACGTTTAGACTAAAGCTCAGTCTTAAACTACGAAACGACGTTTAGAGTTGATTGTGACTAAGTTTAAATCCGAGTTAGGTTAAACTTTAGTTGTAAAGTCGTGTTGGCCATTGTACAGGGCTTAAAGTTACGCTGGCAAATCCGGGTGGGGTAAAGTACTATGTAGGTTTTGTACTTAGTACCTACCTTCTGCGATTTAATGTGAATAATCTTTGTTTTGCCAATACACTAGACTTGACTGTCCGTTGTTAGCTGACGTTTTATTATAGTGGCCCTTCCCAGTTTCGCAAGGGTTGTCATTTCATTTTAAAACATTTTGGAATAAAAGTAGAGTTTATTGTATGTGGGTTACATTATTAAAGCTTTCCTATGAATCCCATTTTTTTTCTAGTTATTAATATAAACTATTACTCAAAGATAATGTAGGATAATAACGGTAAAGGATTGTTTTAAATCAGTCCGGTATTTTTCCATACAAACAAACTTTTTCGTTTTATTAACTGACTTTGAAAAAGAAGGAATTTATCAATTTGACTGTTAATTTTTATATTTGTTACCTCATATCTTTCGACTGGGTGAACCGATTTTGATAATTCTTTTTTTATTTGGAAGCTAGTGCTCCCCGTATGGTCCCATTTCGTCCAGTTCTGACATTTAAAGTCGGTTTTTTGAGAGAATTATGGGATAAACGTAAAGTATATTGAATGTGGGTTACATTATCAACTTTTAGTACGGATTGCAAATTTTTTCTAGTCACAAATATAGCCTATATTGCTCAAAGATAATGTATATATTAGTATGTATATTATACACATACTAATGGTGAAATAAATTTTGATTTGCGACTTGAGATTAGTACCTACGTTCATACAAACAAACTTTTCTGTTTTATATACATATTTGTATAGATCCAGACGTAGGCGCGTGTTACGAAGATTAGATTTTCTTTCATATTAATTATGGATATTAACTACTCGCGAGCGACATCTCTGGTGTTGCAAACATCTATAACTAACTTGCTTGCTACCTGTGATACCACTAAATAAAAAAAGAATGCACTTAGGGAGCCGATAAAAATTTAATGCCATTATATTCTTCAGACGAGAGTCGCTTTGCAAAGATCCTATTTCTGAGGTGATACAGAAAGAAATACTATCATCGGTTAACTAGAGAGCTCCGATTCGCTTTGTCTATTAATTTAAATTTACTGCAACATTAAAGAAAAGTGGGTGACTTTATTTTATTACTAGCTGATTCCCGCGACTTCGGCTATGTTCAATTTAATGCACCATTTAGATAGACCAGTGTACATCCTTCTAGGGATTCTAATAAAATAATAAATATACCCGGACATTATGACACAGCGTCATCTAGTTCCGAGCTAAGCAACGAGACTTGTGTTACGGATATTAGTTGGTTGTTACATGTTATTATTATTATTATGTTACATATCTCTTTTTTAAATATATATGTACATATTACACATAGAAACATCCCTGACTGACGTCAAATCTCAATGCTCATCACACAAACATTTGCCCCTACCGGGGTTTGAGCGTCTTGCCAAGGAAGAGTCCTGGATTTTATGCTATCTTATATAACATATAAAAATCTCGTGTCACAGTTTTTGTCGCTGAACTCCTCCGAAACGGATTATTATGAAATTTTGTAAGTATATTTGGTAGGTCTGAGAATCGGTCCTAGGCTATTTTTTACATCCCTAAGGTGATAAGGATGTCCCTCAACAGACTTTTCTAAAAAAAATTTGGCAATACAATTTTAGTACCTATTTTTTATGATTTGCCATTAAAAAAATAATTATAACCCTAAATTTTCACACTTCTACCACCAACTCCTAAAATGTGGCATAACAACGTTTGTTGGGTGAGCTAGTAATAATATTATAAGTATAGAATATCTTGAAGTGTACACTCACAAGTTTTCGTGCCTTAACACTGTGTTTGGACACGTAAAATTGCGTGTCAAAGTCAATATATACTGATTTCGTTTTGTGGTACCTTGGCATAGAGTCGCCCCCCGACTTGGGCTGTGAACTGGCTGGAATTAAAATCAGCTGTGGCTTTACGTAGCCCTGACAAGAGAATCTAATCTAAAACATACACTCGATCTGTCCTATCAACGATGTATTCGCTGCTAGTTACGGTGTATTGCTTAAATAAAAACAGACATTGTTGACGACCCAGTTACTCCAGCGGTAGTTAACACTGCCTTCTGTGCTAAGGGTCCCGGGTCCGAGTCATCGATGTATCTATGTATAATATGTATGTATTTACAAAAAAAAGGTATATATGTAGTATATCAACCAGCTAGTATCCGTAACTCAAGCCTCGTTGCTTAGCTCGGGACTAGATGGCGCTGTGTGTCATAATGTCCAGGAATATTTATTGTTACATGGAGTGGGGACCTGGTGTCCTAAAACACAGGCTTTCAGCCTAGCTTAGGCATCAGTCCTCTACAATATTGAAATTTGTACATAACAACTGTGTATATTAAGTAATATGATATTGTTAATTTCAAATATTGTAGTGGATAAATAAATGAATTATTATTATTATCTCTTATTAAAAAGGTAGGACATCGCGAGGTTTCTCACTTAAATTGAGCTGCTGGGGAAGTACCTCCGCCTTACAGAACACCGCAGTGAATCAACAATAGTTGTGTTTCTGCGAGTGAGTAAGGTTACTAGAGCTGTGTTTATTCTGATTACCTTTCTTATACCTTTTGCCCGGCAGTCGCACTGAACGACCACTTGACCAACGAGGCAGTTTTTATATTTATTTACATAAATTACTAGCTGACCCAGCAAACTTTGTCTTGCCACATTATAGGGGTTGGTGGTAGAAGAGTGAAAATTTAGGGTTAGATGTGTTTTTTTTTACAAAAAATATAATAAATGAAGAACCGCTAGATCGATTTTGTGCAAACTTCACATAAACCATCTACTAAATAGTCCGAACAAAGCCTTAACATTTGGTTTGGACAGGTGAGCCCGTTCTTGAGTTATAAAATTACAACGAAAAGTGGCATTGATTTTTATATAAAAACTAGCTGACCCAGCAAACGTTGTTTTGCCACATTATAGGGGTTGGTGGACTACCCCTAACATTTAGGGGGATGAAAAATAGATGTCATCAAAATCGTTCAAGCCGTTTCGGAGGAGTGTGGCAACGAAAACTGTGACACGAGAATTTTATATATTAGATTGTACTCATCGGGAAATACAGAATCAGGCAGCTGATTCAATTCCCTCGCTGTGCGGATAAAAAAGAACGAAGTGAATCGTTTAGTTTGCTAATTGGCAATTTTTGATTGGCTTTTACAGGCAAGTTTTTAATACCTTCGATTCATCATCAACCCATTAACGTCCCACTGCTGGGCACGGGTCTCCTCTTATTTGAGAGGGATTAGGCTATAGTCTACCACGCTAGCCTACTGCGGGTTGGCAGACTTCACATGCCATCGAGACAAATCTCTCAAACATGCAGGTTTCCTCACGATGTTTTTCCTTCACCGTTTGAGCTTGTGATAAATACGCACATAACTTCCGAAAAGTCAGTGGTGCGTGCCTTGGGTTCGAACTCGAGTCATTTGACGTCTCAGTCCACTGGTCACACCGCTAGGCTACCACAGCTCGACTGTCTATTTGATCAAACAAAATACTGATTTAGATTTCTATCTAACTACCGTGCAAACCGGCGCGGGCTGCTATTATGTTATAAAATATTACTGAGCATAGACAAACGAATGGTGTGGCGTTGTCTTTACGACTTACTAACTCAACTAAATATTGCTAGATTTATTTCAAAAGGTTTTGCGGTTCAAGGTAGTATAAATAACCTAGATTCCTAGATGATATACTTATAGCTTTTTTATATGCTTTTGCCCGCGACTGCATCTGAGTAAAATTAGTAATTTTATTTTTAATTTCCACCCCCGTTTTCCCCCTTTTCAGGGATGAATACCGGGATGAAAATCTATCCTACGTCCTTCCCCGGGGCTCAAACTATCTCAATACCAAATTTCATCTAAATTGGTTCCGCGGTTATAGCGTGAAGATATAACAGACAGACAGACAGACACACTTTCGGATAAAGGTAGCACACAAGCTGATGGTAAGCGGTTACCGTAGCCTATAGACGTTTGCAACACCTAAGGTGTCGCTCGCTCGTTGTAGACACTGTTGAAACCGTTTAGGTTTCTTAAAATAGGGGAGTCACTAAACGGACAGCATACGAAATTTCCATGCTGTCAGAATACCACTGGGCTATGATGCAAGAAAAGTGTATAATCTTATATATAAAATTCTGGTGTCACAATGTTCGTTCCCGTACTCATCCGAAACGGCTTGACCGATTCTCATGAAATTTTGTGAGCATATTGAGTAAGTCTGAGAATCGGCCAACATCTATTTTTCATACCCCTTAGTGATAAGGGTTGTCCACCAACCCCTATAATGTGGCAAAACAACGTTTGCTGGGTCAGCTATAGTCGATATATAAGTATATAACGTTTTCTAAATAACCTTAAAGTTTAAAGCGATTAAAAATCTTTATAGTATAACAACCATTGTAAACTTTGAGTTAACAACATCAGAACTGCTATTTTGTAAGTCCAATTGGAGTTGTACACGGAATGCATTTGTTTAAAGTTAAGTATTTTATATTTTACAGACGATATAACCTTTTAAGTAATGTTTGTGTGTTTTTTTTACTACCCTATTAGCGCAGAGGTTATAAGATGCCTTCTGTGTTAAGGGGTTTCGAATTCTTGTAGAGGCAAATGTTTGTACCTGAGTCAAGCATGTTTCTATGTATAATATGTATGAATTTACACTAAAATAATATCTATGTATATAGTGTAACAAGCATCCAGTATCCGTAACACAAGCCTCGTTGTTTACCTAGGAACTAATTGTTGCTGTATTTTTTTTACACAAACAATTTTCTCTGTCGGGATTCCAACCCGGGGTTATAACCACAGAAAGCTGCCTTCAATACAAATAAAATCATCAAATCAAATCATTTATTTCAATTAGACCATTACAGGTACTTTTGAATTGTCGAATTAAATTGAATTTAGTTGCACGGTTCAAAAAGGTAGGTCTTATGGAGAATAACCGGCAAGAAACTCCATAGATACTCTTTTTAAATTAAATACAAAATTGTTGGTTTTGTTTTACAATGCTTTGTGTATGTAATATCAATATGAGACTGGTGCAGTATAAAGCTTCGCTAGTCGGGTCGTCATAAAAATAATCACAAGTTAAATAATTCCGTACAATAGCAATAGAAATCCGTGCAACTAGAGTCTTAACGTTTTATAAATGCTTGAAAGAGTTCATATGAAATAAAAATATTTCGATTTGATTTTGAATAATCAAATTCAGGTGAGATTGTGGTCAAACGGTGACCTATATCTTATATATAAAATTCTCGTGTCACAATGTTCGTTCCCGTACTCCTCCGAAACGGCTTGACCGATTCTCATGAAATTTTGTGAGCATATTTAGTAGGTCTGAGAATCGGCCTACATCTATTTTTCATACCCCTTAGTGATAAGGGTTGTCCACCAACCCCTATAATGTGGCAAGACAACGTTTTCTGGGTCAGCTAGTAATAAAAAAAATCTTACCGTTTTGAAGCCTCTGTACATCACTCGAATCTCCTGTTTCGAGAATTTCGTCTGGCGGCACAACTCCTCCAACGCCACAGGGATTGGCTTCGGGGTCCGACTGGGCTCCAATTCATACGCATGCTCCTCAACTGGAGACTCTGGCGGCGTAGCCATCTTCGCGAATTACAGCCTTAATACCAAACAGTTATAACCATCTATAAATCATTTTACTTCTGTAATCCTACTAAAACTACCCGGTAACAGATAGTTTAAAAAAAAAGTTTTTTAGGATATATTTTTCACTCTGTGGCACGATCGTTTAGCTGTGATCCATTTGACAGATCATTTTGGCGGTAGTTTTGACAGTGACAGTTCAATGATTGATGACGGATGACGTTAGGGCCGGATTCTTATTCTGAAACAAAGAAAGATATCATATAAAGTTACTGTGAAATACTTTCTATGAAGCAAGCTATCATAAAATTACGCCCGGTCGTGCCCGAAGGGTTAGGCAGAGGTGTACTAATGCACACCCTTATTTTTCCAGCATGTTTTTAGGTCCAATGTATCTAATGGGGCGAGCCTATTGCCACTAACCGGGCTCGACTCAAGACCTTTTATCTCAGCAGTCGAATATACGGTCACTAGACAAAAGAAGCAGTCTAACAAAGCTACGGGCTAATAAATTCATGTTTGCAGTAAATATATCAGCGTATTCTTGCCACATTTACATTATAATTAGCGTTTGGCAAACTCTAAACGAAGCCAACTCACAGGTGCAAATGTCAGTTGCGAAACGATATGTGGAAATAGCTGCAAATTTATCATTCACTCAATTCAGTCAATTTGGATTGAAGATCCTGTATTGTACTGGAAATACTGAGAATAAACTACCAAAACAATAACTAAATATAACGACTAAAAATTATCTTTAATAATACACATGCTCAAACGGTGAAGGAAAACATTGTGAGGAAATCTGCATGCTTGAGAGATTTTCTCGATAGCATGTGAAGTCTGCCAACCCGCAGTAGGCTAGCGTGGTGGACTATAGCCTAATCCCTCTCAAATAAGAGGAGACCCGTTCCCAGCAGTGGGAGAATAATGGGTTGATGTTGAAGAATCCGATTATCAAGACACGAGAGGAGTTAGAAGAATTTATTTTTTAAAGTTTCTGTATCATTGCGGTTACTGCTGACCTTACCTCGACACTGTCATGAAGGTATTCATGCAAACAGGCCGTATATCAGTGAACTCTTTTAACCATGGAGGTATTAATTCCCACCATCTATGCCGTACTAGAGGATCGACGTCAAGCAATGAGGCCTTATAGTAAACTAACCTTTGCCCTTGACTTTTTCTTTATAGAATTAGAAAATTGGGAGCTTATTTTATGTCTAATCCGCTTTTTTATTAATCTGCTTAATTATTTCTTACGAAAAGTTCAATCAAAACAGTTTTTTTTATAATTAGTCCATTTATAAGAAACTATTGATTGCCCTTACAAAATTCCACCCCTATTTTGGTCTATAATAATAATAATAATAATAATAAGATCCCTCACGATGTTTTCCTTCACCGTTTGAGCATGTGTGATAAACATGCACATCATTTCCAAAGTCAGTGGTGCGTGCCTTGGGTTTGGACTCGAGATCATTGACATCTCAGTCCACTGGTCACACCACTAGGCTACCACAGTTCGGAGTAATAATCGGTGCAAAAGGTACATAATAATATTACCTCAATGTGTAAAACACGAAATTTAATAGGAGCATTATATTTCCCGCCAACTCTGGCAGTGTGCCAACCAGGAAAAAATGTATTCGTTTTTTTTAAATAGTAGCAATGTTTTAAGTTTTTAATCGCTCTAAACTTTTTAATGTACGGGTAGACATTAATATGTAGTTTTGTTAGCTTTTAATGTGTATATTTCAATCTTTAATCATTATTTTACGTAATAAACACTAGCTTTTGCCTGTGACTTCGCGTGCTTAGAAAGAGTTTAAGAAATAAAACTACTTTTTAAAACGGATTTTATCGCGGTATATTGATATTATTTTAACCCGACGTTTCGGATCCTTTACAGCATCCATGGTCACGGGCCGACTGGACACTAAAAAAGTTTTATTTCAATGTCTAATATTCGCGTAAGTGTAAGAAATCAAGAGTTTAATAAATTATTGACTTCGCAACTTGCACTCTTTCCGCTCTTTAAAGCCGGAATTACAATACGAAATTAGTTGCATGAAAATGTACACGAGTACACATATAGATACGACTTAAACGATGTAAAACTTGACGTTTACAATGCATGAGTCGTATCTTTATGTGTACTTGAGCGTACTTTTACTATTAAATATACAATAAAAGGGATTTTTCATAAATGCAACATCTAGTTTACATTGCAACTTTTAATCCGTGTATGCTCAGTTGCTAACGTTATTCACAAAATATTGAACTATCGCCGTTTTTCTAACATGTTTAATTTTTGTTCATGAATGTACGTCTAATTATTGTAAGCATTATTATTTTGTAAACTTATTTCTCCGTAAGTAAATGGTATTGTAAATTCTTAATGAGAAAATAACTATCTTAAACAACATTATAGTTAATAGTACACCTCTGCCTAACCCTTCGGAGACAACAGGCGTGATGGTTGTTATGAAAATAAAAATACCTTTTTTACGGATGTTATTGCAGTTAACAAATGTTATTTAATCCCGACGCTTCTCATACTTTATAGCATTCATGGTCAAGGGCAGATTCTGCCCTTCAAACCCCGTTTTAAAATAAAGATGTAGTTTTATTTCAATGTCTTACATTCGCGTTTATCTGCAGTTTATGAGAGGTAGGGCATGACGAGATTTATCTAATACTAATCTCGCTGCCCGACAGGGCAATTACCTCCGCCTTACAGAACACCGCAGTGAAACAACAATAGTGACTATTGTTGTTATGATTTAAAAGAATTAATGGAAAATAAAGACTAATTTGAATTATGAACAGTTATGTTAAACATAAAAGTATATTTTTCATAAGACCATAATTTGTATTACAAACTTTATTTTGCAGGCCTGATCAAAGGCGAAACATGTAGGTATCAAATCAAATCAAATCAAATCATTTATTTCAATTAGACCAATACCGGTACTTTTGAATTGTCGAATTAAATTGAATTTAGTTGCACGGTTCCAAAAGGTAGGTCTTATGGAGAAGAACCGGTAAGAAACTCCATAGATACTCTTTTTGTAGATCTATTACTTAGACTAGTTCACTTAGTTTAACATTATTTTTAACTATAAGTCTTTATATATTATTCTGTGTTTAGTTTTATTTATATAAGCATGATGTGGTCTCCTGTAAGTGAAGGAGTACAAAGACGAAACTGATGTGTGCAAAATCTTCTGTAACTAATTATGTACTTTCTTTGTTGGAGATCCTTAAATAAATAAGTAAATAAATTACTGTTAAAATATAATAACAACCTATAACTATGTTTCTAGCAAAATAAATATATTTCTATTTCTATTCTGACAGCATGGAAATTCCGTTTCCCGTCAGTTTAGTAAGTCTCTTATTTTAAAAAACCTATATATGGTTTCTGGATGCGGGTGGCACAGGACCGTTCGTCGTGCCAATCCTTGGGGGAGACCGATGTCCAGCAGTGGACGTCTACCGGTTGATATGATGATGATGATGATGATATGGTTACTACAGGGTAGGCAATGCGATACCTCTGGTCTTACAAATGTCTATAGTCTACGGTAACCGATTAAGTACAATAAGGCGGGCCGTCATCTGGAAAGCCATTTATTATCCTGCATATGTCAATCATTTAACAATACATTAATTATTATTATCATTTATCATAAATCATTATGCCTAATAAAACTAAGGGCTATTATTAAACGGTCACCAGAAATATTTGTAAGCACCAAATAAAATATAAACCCCAAAAAAAAGACTCTAAAAAGGGTCCAAAGTAAATCATATTATGATCCAAAATAATCAAACAAACATCAAAATAATTGCACGCTTTGTACAAATATTCATTTTGCTTCCCAAAATAGATAAATGGTCACCAAAAAAAGTCAAAAATTGTGACAGAAGTCTTGTTAGCTGAGTTAGGTTGTAAGGTCTTTTTTTTTGCTATAAACGGGACACGAATCCACGGTTCGAATACAATTTTTTCATTGTATCTTGAATTGCACACTGTCCAAACCTTTAGCGCCAATATTGGAGCCAACGTTTGCACTAACTGTTGTATGTGTACATACCTACATTCTGGCGTGGTATCTGTTCAAAGTTTCAACTTGAGCTGTGGTACCGAATAGCTGAATATGCATCGACTAAAATGACCTAAATATGAAGTGTAACTTGTTATGAAACTACCCGATATATATGTTACCGGTAATCTGTATAATCCGGTATTATATACAATAATTAGATAACTGCTTTGTTGATTTATTGGTCGTACAGTGCGACTGCCAAGCACTGACATTGTAAAAGTGCCTTTAAAAGATCTATTTGCAAAGATAAATGTCATTTATCATCACGTTATTACGTGACTCCATATATTTATACCTAAGTTGGTGTCGCAATGTTTTTAATGTCCCACGTTGGGCGCCAAGTAATAAATCATTTTTTTCAACACTAATCACTTGGCAATTTAGGTGACGTGTACACGTTTTTAAGCGTCCGTGAAATTTCGTTTTGAGCAAAAAGCTCCATCATATGAGATTGTAACGAAAATTTATGACTTTATTGCGTTTTACGGGAAAAAATTGACGATAATAAGTGTGTTTGTGACCAGTCAAATATATTATAGTAGCTTTTGCCCGCGACATCGTCTGCGTCATTCATAGAATTAGCAATTGTATCCAATCTGGTTTTTTATTAATCGACTTATTTATTTCTATCATCTCTTAAGAAATTTTTCACCCTTTTAACAGCTGATAACAACAAACAAAATAAACAACGAATAATATACTATTCGTCAAAAATAAAAGAGAAATTACTAGATACGACAATATTATTTCGTTTTCAAATATTAAAACACCGCAGTTTTCACTCACCAACATTTTAGCCACTTTTAAACATCCATAAAAGTCGTCCTAATGGCGGGAAAGCGCGGGAAGCCGCCATGTTTTTTTGCTAATAACCTCTTTGGCTTTTTTATGAATACAAAAAACCCGCGCCATTCGTGTTATGTCAAACCAACCATGCAGAAAGATATTGTATCATTCTGTGTGTTGAATTTTAATGGAATATGTGCTGTAGATATGATTATATGATATTATATGCTTGAGATTATTTTTCTCTAGGCATGTGAAGTTTGCCAACCCGCAGTAGGCTATAGGTGGTGGAGTATAGTCTAATTCCTCTCAAATGAAAGAAGATCCGTGCCCAACAGTGAGATAATAATGGGTTAATGATAATGATGCGCTGTAGATGTGCAGATATATTAAATTATTAATAAATATATACATTATGACACAGCTCCATCTAGTTCCGAGCTAAGCAACGAGACTTGTCTTACAGATACCAGTTAGATGGTTGATAAACTATTCCCGGATATATTTATTTATATATTCGGCGATCCTTCTGCTAAAATCCTGTATTTAATTTCTCAGTAAAGCCTATAACGTAATACTGGGAACTTGGCCGCGTTTGAGACCACAGCAAATGAATCAATCTTGAATTGTCGATATAGATAAAATAAATATATGATTACTAGCTGAGCAAGCAAACGTTGTTTTGCCACATTATAGGGTTGGTGGTAGAAGGGTGAAAATTTAGGGTTATAAGTATTTTTTTATGCCAAATTATAAAAAAAACGATTTGTCAATAAAAGTCTTAGAGGGTAACAATAGCCTACGACCGAAATCTAAAATTTCATAATAATCCGTCTAGCCGTTTCGGAGGAGTTCAGCGTCAAACACCATGACACGAGATTTTTATATATAAGAAGATTATTATCGGTGGGAAAATCCTCGATTTCCAGTGGAAGGGACTAACACCTCCATCCCTTTTTTATACCACACGGTTGGCAAACAAGCTGCCCCGCAACCCACGGCAACCTGCCTGATGGTAAGCGGTTACAGCAGCCTATAGACGTTTGCAACACCAGAGGTATCGCTCGCGTGTTACCGACTCTGGAGAAACCGTTTAGGTTTCTTAAAATAGGGGAGTTACCAAATTGACGGCAACTGGGATTCCCATGCTGTCAGAATAGCCACTCCCCTCTGGTAACCTTACTCACTAGCAGAAACACAACTATTGTTGTTTCATGCCTTCTTCATAAATTAAACCGTCTCCGCGAAACGTCAAAACAGTCGAGAGCTTTTTAAAATATTGCACAAGTCTGCACGAATTTAAAGCAAGTCTTTTTCGTCTTGATCTTAAAAGAGCTTTTGAAAAGGGCTTACACAATGGCCTTTATTAGTGTCACTTGAGGGAGTGCTAAGCGACATAATGTACCTAAACGACATACTTAGCTGTGGAGACTAGTCTTTTTTTAATGTGAAACAAAAAAATATGTTTGCGAACAAATGAAAAAGAAAAAGAAAGAAAAGTTGTATATAATTCTTCGAAAACCTTGATTCAAGAATACTTGACTGCTTAAATATAATACAGGAATGCTAGAGAATTTGATGAAGATAGAGAATATGACTGCTTGGAAGTATAATTATATTATAGATCTCAATTTAAGAATAAAACTACACAACCAAAAGATACGGTAAGCTCGTCCAATGTTAATCGGATTGTCAATAATATTTAACGAAAATATAGTGTAGCTTTTAGTAGTTATAACAATAAGACACTAGACAATATCTCAGTCGGTCCGTGACCATAGATACTGTAAAAGATTCAAAACGATATAAAATAACATCAATATACCGCGATAAAACCTTACTTTTTCACATAAACTTACTTTTTCAATATTTGACAGCTGTCATAAATCCGCGCCAAAACTAGCAGTGCCCGCTGCGCACATTTTCTACCACAGTATAAAAAAAACTAATAACAAAAATGGGAGTATACAATAAAGATTTCTATGCACAAATATACTGTGTTATGTTAGGTTAGGTTAGGTTAGAGCGATCGAGCAGAATCGTAAAGGCGAACCCTTTTTTTATTAAAACCGTGTTCACATGAGTTTTGGTTGTAAGTGGTTGTAGCTATTTACTTTATATTTCATGTTTCGCTTTCTGAAATAGCTGCTTTTAGGGAGAAAAGGTCAGGTACGCCTACGAGGCCGCAATACAGTTTTATTTTACCCACATGTAACCTTTTTACTACATTCATCATGTTTCTAACCTTTTTTTTACTGCCTAGATGTCAAATGCCGTCTGCATTTTAAATATTTAGCGACTTTTATCGGGAAATTGAAGCGTCATGTTTAGTAGTTTTGTTTTATTCTTTCGAATTTTTTTTTTCAGACGAAAAATTACCGAAATTTGAGGAAAATACTTTGATAGATCCGCTGGATGCGGGTGGTGCAGGACCGGTCGTCGTGGCGATCCTTGGGGGAGACCTATGTCCGTGTAATTATATCAGAATGCTCAAACAATTAAGAAAAAGGTCGTGAAGAAATCTTTATGCCTGAGATTATTCTAATGGCGTTCGAATCTGCCAACCAGCACATGACTAACGTGGTGAAAGAATCCATTATCCACATCCATATTATATTTTAATATTATAAATGTGAAAGTGTGTCTGTCCGTCTTTATGCCTGTCAGTCTATCTGCCTCTCGACGCTATAACCGCTGAACCGATATAGATGAAATTTGGTATAGAGATAGTTACAATTTCGGGGAAGGTAATAGGATTTTTTGTCCCAGAAATCATCCTTAAAGGGGGTGAAAAGGAGGGTGAAAGTTTGTATGCAGAATCGATAATTTCTTAAAGGAGCACATACGAGTAGATAAGTGAGTTAAGTTTTAAGGGAGATTGTTGAGCCACCATTTCTTCCCAGCAAAAACACTAGGAAGCGGTGAAGGACGGGTATTTTTGGGGGCTAACTTTTTGGTCGACGGTCAAAAGGAGCCAATTAAATTTGGCTTTGAATAAATGGTATTTTGACTTCGACTTTAAACAAATTAAATTAAACTACTAGTTCTACAAAACTAAATAAATAAATAAATATTTCTGGACATTTTGACACAGCGCCATCTAGTTTCGAGCTAAGCAACGAGGCTTGTGTTACGGATACTAGTTGGTTGATATACTACATATATACTTTATTTTGTAAATACATACATATTATACATAGAAACATCCATGACTCGGATACAAATGTTCATGCTCATCACACAAACATTTGTCCCTACCGGGATTCGAACCCGGGGCCCATAGCACAGAAGGCAGTGTTAACTACCGCTGGGCTAATTGGGTCGTCTAAACTAGCAGACGAAGTCAGTAAAAGCTAGTTAATATACATAACTAGCTTCTACCCGCGACTTTTACTGTACTATTTACCAATAACACTTTTGAAGGTTACTCAACATACATCAATGTTATGGGTACCAACCCCATAACACCTTTTACGTTCACGGCCAACTCATAAAAATTTTAAGTACCCATGGATTTTATTCTTTCGCGTAAAAAAAATACAAATTTTCTTATATGAGGCATAAATCATGATAAGAATCTGTATTACCGACAAAAAATATGTGTTGCCATAAAATGAGGTTCGTAAAATCGCGAGGCCTTTTTAGTAGAAACATAGTTTTGACTTTTTTTAATATGTTGTAATACTAAGATGCTATATTATGTTGTAATGCAAAATAGCTGATGGCCTGATGGTAATCAGTCACTACTAGCCTTTGGACGTTGGCAACACCAGAGATGTCACTCGCGCGTTGCCGACCCTGTAGACACCGTTTCATCATCAACCCATTAACGTCCCACTACTGGGCACGGGTCTCCTCTCATTTGAGAGGGATTAGGCTATAGTCCCGTCGGTAGACACCGTTTATAAGGGAGTTACTAAACCGACAGCAAACGGAATTCCCACGCTGTCAGAATAGTCACTCCCCAACTAGGTATGGTAACCTTACCCGCAGAAACACAAATAGGTATTGATAATTCACTGCGGTCTTCATAATTCTGACATTACTATTTTTTTTATAAGATTGTTAGTGCAATAAAGGAACGAGTAGATGAAGTTTTATAAACGGAGGAAAGAAAAAATATTTTGCAACCTCATAATAATTAATTAAACTAAAATAATATTAAAATCCAAATATTCGTGCTGGTTGTGCCAAAATTATGGTGCCTATATCAGTTACAGCTACAGTAGGGCAGTTACTGTAATGCTGGTATTAAAAATATTACAAAAGAGAGAGAGAGATCGTAAGAAAAGAGTCGTATCTTTTCAGCCAAAACACGTCTGTAAAGTAATCTATTTTTTGGGACGTGCCCAACATCCTAAGTCCCTAGTACTGCAACCTGTAAGCCAGGATCAACAATAGTAATCATCCAAAATATCGTCGAGACAATGAAGCCCGACGTGTCCCAGGGGAGTGGTTTTAACCGTCTTAGAACCCGCAGCGAAATTAATCATGAAATTAAATCGGAGGAGTAAGAAAATAACAGTTTTCCACTTCCCTCCTTATCAAGCGAGAAACAGAATAGAGTTTACATGTCATTGACATAAGAACAGATGTATACAACTGGGTTAAGCCCAGTTGCCAGGCACCACGGAAGACATTATTAAGATATGGGTCCTAAAATATGAGCTATTATATCTGATTCCAATAATAAGTATGGCAAAGACGCCTAAACGCACGGAAATTCATCCTAGTCGCAACAATGCCCGAGTAGTAAATCACCCTGAAAAGTCATCTGTCAAACATAGGAGAGAGATTCTCTTGATGACATGTGACATGTGAAGTCTGCCAACCCGCAGTAGGCTAGCGTGGTAAACTATAGCCTAATCCCCCTCCAAAAAAGAGGAGACCCGCGCCCAGCACTGGGTTGTTAGCGAATTAAAATGTCTCTGCTACACTATTCTTAGACGTGAATTTCATTTCGAAGCAATCGTATTGCTGTATCTAAAATAGATAGACACGATGTGACCGAAATAGGTTAGGCTAGTCGATAATCTAAAGTTGATCGATATTGGTAGGCAATGGTTGTGTATTTAACAGTAAAAACTTCATACGATGCATGGTCAGGCTGTGGAATGGAACTACCTGCCGATATTTTCCCACAAAATGACAGCATCATCAGGAACCCATTAACGTCCCACTGCTGGGCACGGGTCTCCTCTCATTTGAGAGGGATTAGGCTATCGTCCACCACCCTACGCTACTGCGGGTTGGCAGAATTCACGTGCAAGAAGATCTCTCAAGCACGCAGGTTTCCTCACAACATCTCTGTTTACAATTTAATTTCGTTCGGACTAACAAATACTTCATAAAATACGCTCGAATTGCTTACAACGTTCAAGAGTTTATATTTCAAATATTCATAAATTTGTCTGAAGTTATGATCTAGTGAAATGTAGAAAGCAGGGAGCGGTTTAGCCAGATATTATTTTAATCTAGGTTATGTGAGACAGTAAATTTAGAAACGGTAAAATAGTTACATAAGTGGAAGGTGTGAGCAAAATTATTGTGAAATTTTGAAAATACTTTTGTGTTGAAATAAGACTACTTTTTACGGATTTCATCGCGGTATATTGATATTATTTCAACCTGACGTTTCGGATCCTTTACAACATCTATGGTCACAGGCCGACTGAGGTGTTGGTCGTCTTGAAGTTATAATTACTAACAGTTAACTTACATTTTTAATTATTACTAGCTGACCCAGCAAACGTTGTTTTGCGACATTATAGGGGTTGGTGGACAACCCTTATCACTAAGGGGTATGAAAAATAGATGTTGGCCGATTCTCAGACCTAATCAATATGCTCACAAAATTTCATGAGAATCGGTCAAGCCGTTTCGGAGGAGTACGGGAACGAACATTGTGACACGAGAATTTTATATATAAGATTGACAATCCGATTTACACAGAGCTCACTGTGTCCTTCGGTCGTGCAGTTTGGTTCTTGGAATTAGATTTAATAGAATCTATGATGGGGTTCCAAGCAGGTGGTAATATCCTGCTATCTTCTCTATTGAAATTTGGATGTTTATTAATTTCAATGGCCTCACGAATCATTTTGGGTAGGAATCGGTTAAGTATTCGCGTAAGTGTAAGAAATCAATAATACTTTTGTGCATTTGACATAATAATAGCTAGTGATAGCGTAGTTGTGTTGCGAGTGGACTGGGAAGATAAAGATGTCAAGTTCAACTCCAAGGCACTCACCAATGAATTTTCGTAGTTACGTGCGTGTTTTATTATATTAGGACTTGCTTTTGACCGCGATATCGTTTGCGTAAAATTAGTTTATTTTATCCGCATACAAAACTCCACCCCTTTTTCTTCCTTTTAAGGGATGATGGGATGAAAACTACTATCCTATCTCCTTCCCCGGGACTCAAACATATCTATATCTATATACCAAATTTCATCTAAAACGGTTCAGCCGATATAGCATGAAGAGGTAACAAAGAGACAGACACACTTTCACGTTTATAATATTACTAGCTTTTGCCCGCAACTTCATCTGCGTAAAATTAGTAATTTTATTTTCACCCCCATTTGCCCCCTTTTAAGGGATGATTTCCGGGATGAAAATTATCCTATGTCCTTCCCCGGGACTCACCAAATTTCATCTAAATCGGTTCACCCAATACAGCGTGAAGACAGAAGAGGTACGTAACAGACAGATGGACACACTTTCGCATTAATTTATAAAATAAAAAGTGTGGAAGTATGAAGAGAAATCAGTGCGAAGACTTTAAGTGCGGAGTCGATAATTTCATAATGGAGGGTAATTGCATAAGCAGATTGCAAATTCGACGCCGGCAAAGTTGTGGTACTATGTATTTGGAACCACCCTCGGAATAAAGGTTATTTATAAGCTTTTTGGAACTAGCGTCACCTACACAGACGCCATCTTGGATGTTTTAATTAGGCTTGGGTAAAAAAATATCGATATTTTCTCAGAACATAATATTATACCTACTAATATTGTAAAAAAGGAAATAATTAGATTTTTGTTAATACGGGTTTGAAACTACGGGCTCGATCTAAATAATTCTTTCACTTTTTAAAAAAAACTAATTTTAAAAAGCAATTAGGTTTTAATTCCTATCTCTACCTGTGCAAAGCCAGGGTGGGCGTCTAGTCTATTATACTTAGATATTATTTATCTGGAAATATTGGTATGCGATATTTATTTTCGAATATTAAAATTGTATCAAAAACTATATTGAAGCACACAATTAAAATATTTCCCCTTTTTTCAGTTAAGTCAGTCACTTTTGAATATTTTGATAATACTTTAGGTAATCGTGCACTACGGTAAAACTATCGGTTTTACATATTAGATCGATATGGCTTAAAAATATCGATACAATATAATATCGATATAGGTATTTATTTCATTTGTACATCCCTATTTTGATTAATGTCAGTCATATGTCGTTCTGTTTCCGTGTTTAGATTTTCCGCCTTGTACGCAAATACTCGGTTATGTCAATATCTATTTACACATTTAAGTTTATTTTGAGAGTATCATCGTATTCATATAATTTATTTGCATTTCACAATGTTATATGTGGACGTCTAACGGTTGATGTGATGACGATGAGATTATGATACATAGTAACAAACAATTAGAGACTGGTACCTATAGTATAGAATAGAATACGCAGTATACTAGGAGGTAGGGCATATCGAGATTTCTCGCTCAAATCTCGCTGCCCGACCGGGGAAGTACCTCCGCCTTACAGAACACCGCAGTGAATCAACAATAGTTGTCTTTCTGCGAGTGAGTAAGGTTACCAGAGCTCATTGGGGGAGTGACTATTCTGACTGCATGGGAATTCCGTTTGCTGTCAGTTCAGTAACTCCCTATTTTAAGAAACCTGAACGGTTTCTAAGGGGTTTGGCAATGCATTTGCAAGCGTCCATGCAAATCGGACATCGGGCGGTCATCACTTACCATCAGGTGAGCCGTCTACTCGTTTGCCCCCTTATCACCATAAAAAAAACTAAAATAGTCTTGACTTTATTATGCACTTGTATATTATACATAGATACATCCATGACTCGGAAACAAATGTTGATGCTCATCACACAAACATTTGTCCCTACCGGGATTCGAACCCGGGACCCATAGCACAGCAGGCAGCGTTAACTACCGCTGAGCTAAACGGGTCGTCGTGAACACATCGATTGGACAATTCTGTCCAACCCAGAATACTCCCTTTACAGCGAGTAGATTCCGGATGATATTGCATTACCTTTATACAATCTTTTTGTATTTTTTTAGCCTATTTCAATCTAAGATTTTTAAATTTTTATTAAGAAAGAAAAATTCAACCTCAGGTGGGACTCGAACCCGCGTTCTTATCATCCTTTTATTATCGTTCTTTTATTTTCGTACTTATCACTTTAAAAATCATGTAACACAAGACAACATTTGACTCCTGTAGCCGCGCTAAGGAGTAGGAAGGAGCGCGTCAACGTTCTATTTTATTGAATGTGCAAACTGTGTTGCCATGATAAACGAGTTATGAACGATTTTATAAATATTCGACTTTACTGATATTAAAATGATAGTGTTGCCATCTCTTAACATAAATGTTTTTATTGCTGATTTTTATTTTAATATGTAACAAAAGCCTATTTTAAGGCTATTTGAAATCGCGTTATGACCTCTATAAGCAGAGTATCAATGAAATTCGTTTGCTGCTTTTGTTTCTCAAAGACCCAACACCGGTAGATCAGTTTCTTATTGTTTTAAAACAATAATATTTCAGGGTATTTAAAAATCGCCAGTCTAAGAGGGTGAAATAGGGGTTGAATGTCAATTGAAAGACCGTCATTAGGGTTCCGTAGCCAAATGGCAAATAACGGAACCCATATAGATTCGTCATGTCTGTCTGTCCGTCCGTATGTCACAGGCACTTTTTTCCGAAACTATAAGAACTATACTGTTGAAACTTGGTAAGTAGATGTATTCTGTGAACCGCATTAAGATGTTCACACAAAAATAGAAAAATAAAACAAATTTTGGGGGTTCCCCATACTTAGAACTGAAACGCAATTTTTTTTCCTCAAACCCATACGTGTGGGATATTTAGGACGCTATTACAATTTTCTACAAATAACGGTGTTTTTCAGGTACAATTTTAATGTATAAGCAATCATATATGTGAAGATATTATGGTCTCAATTTAAAGGTAATCTATTCATCTTCAGATTGGCATCACAAAAATTGTATCACATCATACAAATTTTTCCCATAAATCCGTTTTCACCATCACAATAATCACAGAAAATGTGTAAAAATAGGGTCAGATTACGTACCATTTTAAAGTAAACTTAGAGCATATTTTATCATCAAAATTATATAAAATTACGGCATATATAGTCCTCTATACGTCCGACTAATTATTTTGTACCTAAATCATTACATTTTTCAATAAACAGCAAAAATATGAACGCTTGCAAATTTCTTCATACATTTTTCACTCGCGGACTTTCATTCCGCGCTCAGACGCGCTTGTGGAAGCATGTGCGTATCGCTCTGTCGCAAAAAATAAATTACGAAAAAGTCTGTGTCATACACTCATATAGTCGTTTATCGTGACCGGAAAATGTTGATACTTTTTCAAACCTAAATAAAAGTAAATACGACTTTAATAATATTATTAAATTTATTATCAGAATGTTATTTAGGGATTGATGAATAAGATCGGGATTTGGATACTAACGGCTAAGCAGTCGTTGACAAGGTTGAGAAATGGATGGGTGGAGTTAAGTCATATTAAACCTGTGATTTAGATTAGGCCTGAAAGTAGATGGGTAGGGTTAAGCTGCTGTTGGGCAAGTTAAAAAATAGATGGGTGAGGTTAAGCAGCTGTTGGGCAGGTGAAGAAATGGATGGGTGGGGTTAAGTCATATTAATACTGTGATTTAGATTAGGCCTGAAAGTAGATGGGTAGGGTTAAGCTGCTGTTGGGCAAGTTAACAAATAGATGAGTGAGGTTAAGCAGCTGTTGGGCAGGTGGAGAATTGGATGGGTGAGATCAAATTTTACTAAAAAAAGGCGAGAATAATTGGGATTAAGAGTCTGTAGGTGAGTCCAAGAAAAGGATGGGTAGGGTTAAGCATTTGTTAGTGAGGTCGAGACTTGATGGGTGGGGTTAAGATGTCAACTCCGTTCCTGACGGGTGTTCCCTGACTAGGCTTGTTCTTACTCGGCCACTGAATGACTGTACTAGTAGGTAAAACTTTCAGATGCACTAGTTCTGTCTTCTGGTACTATTAGTACCACCTACAACAGTACCATAGTACAGTATATAGTGAATTACATTTTATATTCCTTCATACTTTGTAGGTTTTGCCTATAATTCTTACAATACCCGATTATTCTTTATATGAAATATTATCATGCATCCCACTTATTCATACACTGATTTTATATCGCTCCCGCTCGTTTGGTCGCGTTTCGAGTATTTCAAGTATCTACAGTCCTACAGTTACTCAATTACTCAATTCTTTATTGCATTTCATAATGTAATAAAGAATAGTAATATTTCTGTGAGACGTTTCTTTAACTGGAAAGACAAACGTATAGTCACACTTAGTGATTATGTTGAGAGGCAAACAGTTACACCTTTTTTTACACCTGATAATGGAAAGTAAGTGCTATAGTCATTTTATATCATATAATTGTAAGTCGTTGAAGAGATCAATTGATGGTATTAGAAGCCTCTGTAAGTTAGCGGATGTTATCGCGTTGCAGGAGACCTGGCTGTTGCCGCATGACTTGTCGGTTCTGAATGATGTAGATAATAATTTTGGGAGCACAGGGACATCTGCTGTTGACACATCGGCAGGCTTACTACGTGGAAGGCCCTATGGAGGTGTAGCCATATTGTGGAGAAAGTGTGCTTTTCAGTCGGCTAAAGTGTTACCGTGTGATGATGCCCGCTTGGCGGCAGTGAAATTAAATTATGATAGTGACAAGTCTTTGATAGTATTTAGTGTTTATATGCCAACAAATTGTCCTGAAAACTTACCTGAGTTTACTCAATGTTTAGGTAAAATCTGTTCGATTATTGACGACGATAGAGATACTGAGGCAATATATATTTTAGGCGATTATAATGCGCATCCTAAAGAACTTTTTTGTAATGAAATGCTATCTTTTTGTAATGATCAGGACTGGACTTGTATAGATTTAAACATTCTTGGCGAGGACTCAGACTCATTTACGTTTGTAAGTGAGGCGCATGGGAGTTCTAGGTGGTTAGACCATTGTATTGTTACGGGTGCTTCACTACCATCTATTAATCGTGTATGGATAGAACAGGATATCCAATGGTCTGATCACTCGCCACTCATTATTAAATGTGAGCTAGGACAGATCAGTACCAAGAATATATTACAAACTTCTGTTTTCAATAAAATACTGTGGGGTGAGCGATCTACTGAACAAATAGATATTTATCATAAACATTGTCACGCTCAACTTAGGGAAATTGATTTTCCTGGCGGGCTCTCAGATTGCTGTGACGGGATTTGTGACAATGAGGAACACAGAATCATATTGAGAGATATGTATCTAAAGTTGGTTTCAATCTTGTCTGAAGCTGCAGCAGGTGCATATAAGCAGAGGGGATCGCGGAGGAGAGGTGGCTATATCGCTGGGTGGAATAAGCATGTGGCAGGTTTACACAAGGAAGCCAGGCTAAAGTTTTTGGCATGGGTTCGAGCTGGTAAGCCTAATTATGGCCAGGTATATACAGATATGTGTGGGAGTAGAAATGTTTTTAAAAAAAAGTTAAAATGGTGCCAAGACAGACAGGATCAGATTAAAATGGATACTCTTGCCACACATCACACCACCAAGGACTTTAAGTCGTTCTGGAAGCAAACAGGTAAAATGAATGGGAAGCCTGGCTTCCCTGTGAGTGTAAATGGTATAAGTGACCATTCTATGATAGCTGATCTTTTTAAAGATAATTTTAAGATTGAACTTCATTCTGATTCCACTGCAAGCAGATATGATATAACTGGGGCTATCGCTTTAGAACGAACAGTAAAATTTACTGCTAAAGATGTACGAAAGGTTATAACTGGTATGCAGAGTGGTAAATCTCCTGGACACGATAGTCTCAGCATTGAACACCTTAAGTTTGCTGGTGTTCACCTGCCGCGTGTGCTATCCATGTTTTATAATCTGTGTTTGTGTCACGGTTACTTGCCTGAAGAGCTGACGAAAACTATAGTAGTACCAATTGTTAAGAGCAAGACCGGTGATGTGTCGGATAAAGGTAATTATCGGCCTATCTCGCTAGCGACAATAGTAGCCAAGGTGCTTGACAGCTTGTTTAATAACATACTGTTGCAGCACATAAAGCTGAATGATGCCCAATTTGGTTTCAGGAGTGGGTTATCAACAGAGAGCGCGATCCTCTGTCTTAAGCGAGCTGTCAGGTACTACACGGAGAGAAAGACACCGATCTACGCGTGCTTTCTGGACTTATCAAAAGCCTTTGATACGGTTCTGTATTCTGTATCATAGGCTATGGGTCAAGTTGGAAAGTGCGGGTGTGCCGGTTGAAGTCATCTCTGTGTTGCGCTATTGGTACAAATGTCAGCGTAATCAGGTAAGATGGGGTAGTGCACTATCTGATGCATATGGCTTGGCATGCGGCGTGCGGCAGGGGGGTATAACCTCTCCTCTGTTGTTCAACCTTTACCTCAACGACCTCATCGATGAGCTCAGTAGTACTCATGTGGGTTGTTTTATAGACGGAGTTTCTGTAAATAATATTAGTTATGCAGACGACATGGTACTGTTGGGTCCATCGGTGGGTGCGGTACGTAAACTGGTCTCTATCTGTGAGGCGTACGTGGTGGAACATGGTTTGAGTTATAACTCAAAGAAAAGTGAAGTGCTCGTTTTTAAGAGTGATAAGCGTGATTTAGTGCATGTTCCACCTATCATGCTTAATGGTACAGCTCTACGGATGGTGAGCAGCTTTAGATATCTGGGGCACATTGTGACAGAGCACTTGCAAGATGACGCAGACATAGAGAGGGAACGCAGAGCACTGGCAGTCAGGGGGAATATGCTCGCACGGAGGTTTGCTCGCTGCTCGTGTGAAGTTAAGATAAACCTTTTTAAGGCATACTGCCAATCTTTTTACGCGAGTAGCATGTGGGTGAAATACACTCGTCGGGCTGCCAATACTTTGCGTATCCTATACAACAACATCTTCAGGATGCTGATGCGACTGCCTCGCTATTGTAGTGCGTCTGCGATGTTTATGGAGGCCCGAACAGACGGCTTTCATGCGATTATTCGCAAGAAAGTGGCCTCCATACTACATCGTGTGAGAGGTAGTAGTAACAGTATCCTGCAGATGATTGTTACTCGTGCGGATTGCCCATTCCAATACAAATGGATGCGTATTGGGATGGGTGTTCATTAGAATAATTACAATTATTTCTTTTTTTTTAATATATTACAATTATTTCTTTTTTTTAATATATTAAGTATGTGTTAATATGAATTTAATAATTCGAAATAAATAAATTATTATTATAATGTGTACATTAGTTGGTAGGCATGTTAAACATTGGATCAATTATGGACCCTGTCGGGCACAGCAAAAGATATTTTTAATAGGAGAGAGGATGAAGGCGCTCTTTGTCAAATAAGATAAAAACTATATACGAGTAGGTATATTAAATTAAATTGTATCATTAAAATATGTATGATTATAGTATCGTATAATATAATTATTTTATAATAAGTATTTCTATATTTGTTTTAGATATGTTTATGTATTTTTATTTTATTTTATTTATTGCACGTTTTTAATTTTTTTAAACTATAAATTGTAATGATCTAGATATTTTCAATTTTATTAAGCCTTGTAGAATGTTATTATTTTTATTTGAAAATATATTCTGAGTTAAATTTAAAATGAAATATAGGTATCATGTTATTGTAAATTTTATTGTTAAGTATTTTTTGGTATAAGTATGTGTAGTTTATACCGCAGACTGTTGTTTAAAATTTAAAATTTTTAAATTTACTAGCTTGTAGCGTGCGACTACTCGTTCAGAACCAGAAACTAAGAATACTGACATCTCGAACGAATGACGTAGTACTAAAAGAATGATGTAATAATAAGGAAAAGTAATAGTTTGTTCTTGTCAGTGTCGGGATTAATTCTTATTAGTACTTAGTACGTGAACTATACAAGCCTATCTCTGACCGTAAACTTTTGACAATCTTTTTATTAATTTGCAATGTATATATTTAACTACTTAATTATGTTTGTTCAGGTGGATTCTTGCAAGTCAATTTTGAATCTTCAACCGATTGAGCTGAAATTTTGTATAGACATGTTTGGATGTTTAGTTGTGTGACGTCATTCCGGAACACCCATGGCGGACTAGTTATTTGTGATGCACTTTACAACATGGGGATCAAAAACTTACTAAAAATAACTCAAAAAATAAAATGACGTCTCTCTAAATACAATTTCTACATTTTTATGCTTTCCTACAATATGGATATCAAATTATAGGCTTGCTGTGAATAACTCTAAAAATATTGTAACATCACTCTAAATCCAATATTATGGCGGACTAAATTTTTCGTGGCTTTTTAACTAAATTTAGTTTTCTTATTGTAGTTCTAGTTTTCATTAATAAAGGTAAACGAATATTTTTCCATTATGTTTTTTTTTACTTTTAAAAACATAAATACATATTAATCATAATTAATGAGATATAGCAAAATAGACCGAGTCATGAATGACTCGGTCTATTGTGAATGCATTACAGCGCATTGAATTCACATATAACGAAATAAATTAATCTTTAAGATATTTTACTTAGGGATATCTGCAGACCAAACGTAAAGTAATTCGTATCGAATGTACAATAGGTCACCAGGTAGCAAATCATCACGAAAATAGTACGATCACTAAACTCTATCAATTCAAATAAAAATAAGAAATAATAACAAGGATCAAGATTATTTAAGCGATGTATAAAATCGAGCGCTCAGTGGTTTCAATGTGTGCGTGCCCGTAATGTTGCTGTGTGCGACTCTAAATACCTAAATTTGAGTTCGTCGAAAATGTAACAGCGTCCTTAAGAAGAATGAAATTTAACATTCAAGCTCCTCAGCCAAAATAATTGCATACATGTTTCGTATATGGAGTTTCTTGCCGGTTCTTCTCCATAAGACCTACCTTTTGGAACCGTGCAACTAAATTCAATTAAATTCGACAATTCAAAAGCACCTGTATTGGTCTAATTGAAATAAATGATTTGATTTGACTTTATTTTTTGTAATTTGTACCTCATACAACCAATTATTCCTTGCTTACTAACACGCGAGTGAAGCCGTGAGGGAATAGCAAGTGTATATATATATAAACGGTAAGTACTAGCGATAAATAAGACAAACCATCCGGATAAATATAATATATCTCGGAATGTATTCCGGTTTTATTTCAAATCACCAAGGTTGCCATGGTGATGGATTCTTATGGATTTTGGTACATACATGTTTGTTTTATTTATTTAACAGCTTATTTTTTAACTGCTTCGTTGGTCTAGTGGTCGTGAAATACGCCTGCTGGATAGGAGGTCTTGGAATCTTCCCAGGTGATATATTGGATGTAATATGTAGTTAATTGTGATTATTATTAATTATATTTACATACAGTACTATTTTTTTAAAGATAAATCAAACTACACTAAAAAATCACTTTTCCTCCTCTCTCTTACTATACTTTTGCTGTGCCCGACAGGGTCCATAATTGTATCTAGAACTAAGCCTTAACACCTGTATTTATAACATTATGGAATGCAATAAATTTGAATTGAATTGAATTGAAATTAAATGAAATCAAATCAATTAATTATATTTTCGAGCCGTTTGGGGTTGAAATTAAACACATTGGGTCTGACTGCAATTGGGTGAATTTCAACAAGAGCTTTTTATTTGTCATTTCGGTGGGTTTTTTTTATTTCAATGCTATCTACATATTTTTTGTGACTAATAAAACCTTAGCCTATTTTATACCATTGGGTGTGAGTGGACATCAAATATCATCAAAACTTACATAAATATTTAAGGATGAATTTTTAAACGTCCACTGAAATGAAAAGTAAACCGAAATGATAAAAATTACCACTGAAATGATAATCTGTGCACCGGAATGAAATAAATCCACCGAAATGATACAGCTAAGAACAACCGCGCTTGGCAGCCAGGGTTCCGTACTTTGTTAGGTTTGATTTCCATGAATTTTAGATAAACACTGATACAGGACAGTATTTTAATACTCTTATTTTAATATCAGTACACAGTTATTTTAATATCATCATTTATATACTGATATTACTGTTAGTATTACGATATCAACGTATCATCATCATCATCATCAGCCTATAGCCGTCCACTGCTGAACGTAGGCCTCCCCCAACGTAATACTTATTAATTTAATGTATTGTTTATTGTGATATGAATGAATTGTTTCTTTACTTATATAACCTTTGGTAATTTTTCTTGTTGTGTTGTGTGAAAATGTTGGAAAACTTTATCGTAAATGCTGGTAAACATGAATAAATATTTTCGTTTGTTTTTCAAATACAAACTGATTGATATATTTTCAAAAGAGTGAACGAAGCGCGATTAGAAAGCTTAAAGTTTCTGAATAATATTATGGCTGCATTTATGACATTAATAATAATACATAATGTCTACCTATTGCACTAAGAGAAAAATGCTAGGTAGGTTAAATTGGTAACGAGACGAGAATAGTGTTCTACAGGTATATAAGTAAAACTTCTAAAATTAAACCAACTCTTATATTTTCAAAACACAATAAATGAATAAGAAATATTATAAAAATATCTTAGTAGTAATAGCTTAGTACTTTTAATCCTTTTACATAAACGTTAATCCATGTCTAGATATGTATGGTGCCATTTTTTAACCGACTTCCAAAAGGAGGAGGTTGTCAATTCGACTGTAATTTTTTTTTTATGTTTATTACTTCAGCACTCTCGACTGGGTGAACCGATCTTGATCATTCTTTTTTTATTTGAAAGCTGGTGCTTCCCGTGTGGTCCCATTTCAATTTTGTTCAGTTTGGACAGTGGCATCCATGAGAAAATCATATAAGTCTTAAATTTGCATTAAATAATAATATGTGAGTGACAAATGGACGAATAACTCATTATCACGCCAACTGATTTCGATGATTCTTTTTTTATATGAAAGCTGATGCTTCCCGTGTGGTCCCATAAAATGGGAAGGAAATGGTGAGGATCTGATGAGTGGATCCTTGGGAAATTGAGAGAAACCCTCAAATTTTCTACGTAGATGACGCGTTTATTGTTCAACCCATTACATACCATCACGCTTGTCATCCCCAAAAGGTTAGGCAGAGGTGTACTAATGTACATCCACGTTTTGCCGGTATGTTTTAGGTCCCATGTAATAGGGGGCGAGCCTATTTCCATTAACCGGGCACGAATCCAAACTCCGAGCTGCTACTGAGAATTTCACATAAAAACCCAATAACACTTTGCTCGACCTGGGAATCGAACCCAGGACCTCTTGTTCGGCAGTCGCACTGAACATCCACTAGACCAACGAGACCTATTACTACAAACCTATTGCAGACACTAAAAAGTAAAAAATAAAATAAAAAACAGCCCTTCCGAGAATTCGATTTTTTTTCTTATCAGGTTTTATGAGTTTTACTGCTGGTTTGGTAAATACAAATATTATACAGCAAATACACCTGAATAATCTAATCTACACTCTAGGTAAAAGTACATTACAAAACTTACAAGACTTTGTATTTGACACAAGGATCTCTAAAACTTTGTGGTTTTATCATTTCGGGTATAACTGTCCACCGAATCCACTGAAATGATAACACTGAGATGATAAAATAGAGGTTAGTTCTACATTTAACACCAAAATAAAATTATTAAAAAAATATGAACACTACTCAAACAAAAGAGTACTTACGGCGATATTATATACAATTTTGAAACAAATTAAAGAAATCTAGCACGAGTTATAACAGCCACCGAAATGAAAATATTTTTGTCCCCATATTACTGAAATGATAAACTTACTTCTTTGGCGGGTAACCGCAAGACGTTAGGACCGGTGCATTCGTGCCGAGAGCTTGACCCGGGCTGATCCAAAGTGAGGAAAGGTGAGAGGTGCGTAACAACGCAATGTTGACGTGGCTATTTTACTAAAACTTACTGTCCTCTGAAATGATAACTTTTTTCCAGACAAAAGTTGACTGCCTGTCAAATCCATGAGAAAGAAGATAAACAAACAAAAATAGTTTTATTTGATCGGATATATTATAATTTAATGATAACAAAACCTACTTAAATCCATATTACGAATGTATTTGCAGGGGAAGGTATTTTATGAGCGGAACTGGGTTCGGGACAGGCCACCGTGATGATAAAATAACACTTTATAATTATTTTTTTGGTTAATTAGAGGGTAGAAATCAATGATATTTTTTGCCCAGGTAGAGGAGCACTTACGTTGTTAAGAAAATATATATAAAATTAAAAATCAGCACATTGCACTACCGTTCTCAGCTTTGCCGTGTATTTTTCTTGCTTGTGCAATTCACCCAATTATGCTTTTCAAAGAGATCTCCAAACTCCTGGTTGACACTACATGTGACCCAAAGGCTGGCCAGCCTTTGGGTCAATTGATTTGATTTCATTTAATTTCAATTCAATTCAATTCAAATTGGCCAATATTTCGGCCAAAGAATTATCATCCAACGTGGCAATGCCGCCAGTCTTCTGGGCAATTTACCCCCTGACAGCGGAAGTATATTATTAACTAAACAGTTTTTGCCCGCGACTACGTCTGCGTAAAATTAGTAATTTTATATGGATTTCCGGGATGAAAACTATCTCTATACCAAATTTCATCTAAATCGGTTCCGCCTTACAGAGAAGACCGCAGTGAATCAACAATAGTTGTCTTTCTGCGAGTGAGTAAGGTTACCAGAGCTCGTTGGGGAGTGACTATTCTGACAGCATGTGCATTCCATTTGCTGTCAGTTTAGTAATTCCCTATTTTAAGAAACCAAAACGGTTTCTGCAGGGGTGTTGCAAATGTCCATGAGCGGCGGTGAACACTTACCATCAGGTGAGCCGCCTGCTCGTTTGCCCCCTTATCACCATAAAAAAATATGCTACTCAGGGATAGTGTAGCATTTTAATTGTGTAAGAATTTTTGAAATTGGTTCAATAGTTTTTTAGTATATTTGTTAGAACATACAAAGGTGAAGGGGCTTGAAGGTTCTCGAGTGCGACCACGTACTGGAAGACGCAGCGTGGGTAGGCCCTCGGCAAGGTGGACCGACGACCTGGTTAAGGTCGCTGGAATCCGCTGGATGTGGGTGGCGCAGGACCTGCGATCCTTGGGGGAGACCTATGTCCAGCAGTGGACGTCTAACGGTTGATATAATGATGAAGATGATGATGATACAAAAACAAAACAAATCTTTCCTTTATAATGTTTTAGTATAGATTAGAAGCAGATTTAAATTTGTTTATGATACAACATAAAAGGTCAGGTACGCAGTACTCGTAACCGGCGCGCGTGCATGACGAGATGTATGAATGTGGACGAGGCAAAAGTGGTATGCAGGGACCGTAGCGCGTGGCATTCTGTAGTTTCTGCCTACCCCCATGGGAAAAAGGCGTGAGTGTATGTATGTATGATACAACATTTTTTTTTCTATTCGCATATAAGAATATTGCCAAAAATAATTTGACACTTGACAGCTTCAAGCATCACTTGAACGTAACTGATGGTAAACAGAGACGTGTATTTATCACTGTTTCAATAGGAAAGAATTTTAATTAACAAATGCATAGATATGTCTAGTTATTTGAGTACTGGCAGCCGAGTTATGGGTGTTGTGTGTCGAATATAAGACGTACGCATTAATAACACGTGAATTACATTGTAGTGAAACAACAATCGTTGTATTTCTGCGATTTGCGGACCCAATTAGTCCAGCGGTTGTTAACACTGCCTTCTGTGCTAAGTAGCACTAGTATAAATATTTGTACTTCACTTTCGACCCATTATAAACTGTTATATGTTTCTTAAAATAGGGAAGTGACTACACTGACAGCAAAATGGAATTCCCATGCTGTCAGAAATGTCACTCCCCTAAAAAGCTCTAGTAACCTTACTCACTAAATAAAATAAATAAATATTCCTGGACATTATGGCACACAGCGCCATCTAGTTCCGTGCTAAGCAACAAGGCTTGTGTTACGGATACTAGCTGGTTTATATACTACATATATACTTATTTTTTTGTAAATACATACATATTATAGATAGATACATCCATGACTCAGATACAAATGTTCATGCTTATCACACAAACATTGGTCCCTACCGGGATTCGAACCCGGGACCCATAGCACAGAAGGCAGTGTTAACTACCGCTGGACAAACTGGGTCGTCAATGAAAAAAAAGAATGGGTTGGCAACGCGCGAGCGATGCGTCTAGTGTTGCCAACGTCTAGCTACGGTACCTAGATACCACCCAACAGGTCGTAAGCTTGTTTGCAACCATAATGGTACAAAAAACATGCCTCTAACTTTGCAAGTACGCTTACAATTAATATTACAACCTTTCGCAATAATAAACAAGGAAATACACCAGACTAGCGGGAATTTACAATACACATTGTATGTACAACAATTTCGCACACTTCAAAAACAAGAATGTATATTTTTATACATCAAATAAACAAACGTTATACATACATACGCTATAACTTCAAAAGATGTCGTAAAAATTATAAAAAGCTCGTTTCCGTTGCGTTTTTATTTATTTGACGGTCCGTTTAACGCAGTGGTTTTAAGGGCTGCCTTCTGTGGGGTCGTGGGTTTGAATTAGTAGAGTTAAATTGTTCTGAGCATGGAGATTTGAATGCTCATGGATATGATCATTCAAATCTCACATGACGACCTATGTGGTCTAGTGGTTCGAGTACCGGACTGCTGATCACGAGGTCGTGGGTTCGATTCCCACGGGACACAAATATTTATGTGATGAATATAAGTGTTTGTGTTCGTCTGGGTGTTTCCTATGTATTATAAGTATGTATTTACAACAACAAAAAAGTATATAAGTATTATATAAATTGTCTAGTACCCATAGTACAAGCTCTGCTTAGTTTGGGACTAGATGGTGCTGTGTAAAATGTCCCTGAATATTTATTTATTTATTATTTATTTTATTTATATGTGTAATATGTATGTACTAGCCGAATCCAGCGACTTCGTCCGCGTGCAATTTAACGAATAACGGCAAAGTTTCGTACTAACTTTACACCCCTGTTTTACCCTCTTAGGGGGAGAATTTTCAAAAATACTTTCTCAGTGATCCCCTACGTTATAAAAGGAACCCCTGTTCATAATTTCAAGTTTCTAATCCGTTATATACCAACGTAATAAACAACGTAAGCCCTGCGTTGATATGTCAGTCAGTCAGTCAGTCATTAAGTCAGTCAGCTTCTCCTTTTATATATAAAAAAGGTTTGTAACAAAAAACAATGTATTTATGTGCTTTATCAACTATCTAGTTAGCTCGGAACTAGATGGCGCTGTGTCAGTGGACGAATATAGCCTGATGATGATGATGATGATTTATTAACTTGTTTTTATCCGCAAGTTCTGCTTTTTCAGGTTACCTATCTATGTTTTAAAATCCAGACGAATGATTTCCAGACACACGAAATCTAAATGCACTAAATCCAGATGACCGTAATCCATATGCACGTGAGCCAGATTTTGAAAACACAATTTTTTTAAATACTTTTAATTGATATCCAGACAAACAACATCTAGATTTTTTAAATTGAAATTAACCTATCTATAATGGGCAAGTAGCAGGGGGTCGCAGTTCTAACTTTTTTTTTTGTCCGTATGGGACTGCATTTACGACGGGGGTGTTCGGACTCCAACCAGAAGGGGTGAGTACCGACTAAACCCACACGGGGTCTTTTCGCCTCACCACCATAGTGCCGGGGTTACGGGAACGCGTTAGCATTCTTCCGCGACCCCGGCGGTGGCGGACCGCCCTTGCGGTCCCCTGGCCCTTATGGGAGGGTACTCAGTGACCCTCCACTGTGTGCTGAACGTGCCCGCCGTATAGGCATCGGAAGCACTGCAAGGGCCGGGGCTCAAGCAGTGCCACCTTTGCCGACGACCACCCCTCGCAGTTCTAACCTAACCTAACCTACTGAGTCAAATTAAAAGATTATGAAAATCTGGCAATAGTTTATCAGGAATATGATCGCGTTTATAACAGATAGTATGGATGCGAAAGTATGTCTTTCCTTAGAATCGTATTCAAAACATTTGATTTGCAAAAATAAAACTATTTTAATATCACAAGTATATACAAGGAGGTCCACAAACTACCGACCTATTACAAAGTATCTATCTCAATAAAATACAATTTTATCGTAGATTTCAGCGTTTCAAACTCATATTTCGTAAAGCAATGTTTATTTTAATACAACAATGTTTTGAATTTCCTATAATTGATTGTACCGACTGACATAAACTATTGCTTTTCATATTGCGACGAAAATAGTTTTGACATGCAACATTTTAGTGTATTTAACTGGCAACACTGAAAGGTATAGTAGTATTATTTATTCTGTGGTTCTATTTATATTTTTAGGTATTTTTTTAGGTATCTATTTATTATACTTACAATGCTAATTATTTTGTAACGTGTTGGTTTAGAGGTCGTAAGTGTTATTTGCAAAAGGTATTGGGTTCGATTACCACGTCGAGCAGTGTTATTGGGGTTTTCTACGATATTCTCCGTAGTAGGTTCTTCGAAGTTTGGATTCGTGCCCGGTTAATGGCAATAGGCTTGCCCCTTATTATATGGGACCTATAACAAACTGGCAAAATGTGGTTGTACATTAATACACTTCTGCCTAACACTTCGCGGACTACAGGCGTGGTAATTATTCTGCATTTGATAGGCAGAACAATTAATTCGTTAGCAAAAATCTAAATTGTCAAAAATCAACACATCAACGATCCATATTAATCCAAACTAATATTAAAAAAACTAAAGTGTGTCTGTCTGTCATTTACCTCTTCACGCTTATACCGCTCAACAGATTTAGATGAAATTTGGTGTGGAGATAGTTTGTATTCCAAGGAAGGACGTAAGATAGGTTTTGTCTCGGAAATCATTCTTTAAAAGGGCGTAAATGAGGTTGCAAGTTTGGACCCGGAATCGATAGTTTCTTAAAAACAAAACGTATAAAACAAACATATATTGTAATTAAATTATTATTCTGAGTAATCAATATACTTAATAAATAGACGTATTGATTTCTTACAATTACACGATTAAGTATCATACCATCATGCCTGTTATCTCCTTTATCTAAATCGGTTCAGCAGTTATAGTGTGAAGAGTTAACAGAGAGCCAGTCAAATAGACAAGTAGTGGATTTTATCCGGACTTTTCGGATCCTATACAACATCGATTGTCACGCAAAGGACCTTTAGACCGCGATAAAATCCGCTACAAAGTAGTTATATTTCAAAATCAACATAATATAATGTAGGAACAATAAATATTCGTTCTTCAGCGAAAACCGCGCCACAGATCATAAAACACATTGGGCACCGCCAAAACTATTAGAACTCTTTACAGGCAGAAAATTAAATTAACATAAAAACTCTTTGGTTTGTGGTGGCATTCAGCCAGCACGACGGTGATGTCGCCGCTATGTTTGACAATAAAACTCTTTGGATAGGGGAGAATTAGGGAATAAGAGCTAGCGGAGCGAAGTTAATACAATTCACACTAATAAATAAATATATATGGACATTATGACACAGCGCCACCTAGTTTCGAGCTAAGCAACGAGGCCTTTGTTACGGATATTATAATGTAGATACACTTTTTTTTTTGGAAATACGTACATATTAATATGATGATGACTCAGATCAAATGCCTGTGCTCATTACACAAACTTTTACCTTTACCGGGAATCGAACCCAGGGCCCTTACTACTTGACAGAAGGCAAATAGCCGAAGCAGAATACAAAACCTTTTAATATTATGTTGTATTTTGTATCTAGAGTTTGCATTATTTCATACCTTTTTCAACAAAATTGGAAGATGCATTATTGCACGGCCATTATCCCCACCACCATCCATACATCAATTTTAGGTTGTGTTATTATTTCCAGATAGGTTATGAATAGGTAATAGGAGAGTAAATCATTATAATTGAAACTTTTTATAAATGTTACTAACATATGGCTCAAATACCCCACTCTCCCCTACGTTAATAAGAATCTAAATAGTGTTGCAAGTTTTTTTACAGTGGCAAGCAAAATGTTTATTTTGCAGATGCATTATTTTGTTATTCTAAATTTATTAAAGACCTTGAAGCGACTTTCTTGTGTCATTACATTATTTTCTTGACGAAACTACTTATAAACTTGAGTTATTTGTTTACTGTTTAAACAATATACGAATTGATTCCTGATGAATTTTGGACGACCCAATCAGTCCAGCGGTAGTTAACACTGCCTTTTATGCTAAGGTTCCCGGGTTCGAATCCCGGTAGGGACAAATGTTTGTGTGATGACCATAAACATTTGTATCCGAGTCATGGATGTATCTATTTATAATATGTATACATATATATTTTTTTATGGTGATATGAAACGAGCAGGCGGCTCACCTGTTGGTAAGTGATGACCGCCGCCCATGGACATTTACAACACCAGAGGCTTGCAAATGCGTTGCCAAAGGCTGCCAAACCCCTTAGAAACCGTTCAGCTTTCTTAAATGGGGAGTTACTGAACTGACAGCAAACGGAATTCCCATGCTGTCAGAATAGTCACTCCCCCAATGAGCTCTGGTAACCTTACTCACTCGCTGAAAGACAACTATTGTTGATTCACTGCGGTCTACTGCAAGGCGGAGATACTTCCCCAGTCGGGCAGCTCAATTTGAGCGAGAAATCTCGCTATGCCCTATCTCCTACCAAAACAACCTATATTTACAACAAAAAAAATGTATATATTTAGTATATCAACCAACTAGTATCCATTACACAAGCCTCGTTGCTTAGATCGGAACTAGATGGCGTTGTGTCATAATGTCCAGAAAATCCTTTCTGATGAAGATAACCTTAATTAAGCGGTAATTATGGTTATCTTCTGTGGTAAGGGTTCCTTTGAAACATCGGTAGGGACAAATGCTTCTGCGACGCATAGATATTTTTACCTAAGTAACATCGAATTTAAATATTATATTTTCACACTCACTCTGTGCCCAGTAAGCAGTAGGACAATAAATGGGTTGATAACAATGATATATAAACTATAAAGACGTCACCCGCCCTCTAAAGGCAACAAGAAACGGGATCGCGCTTAGTGACGCACCAACCAGCGTTGCGACGGTACGTTCCGTAAAAATACATACATACACTCACGCCTTTTTCTCATTGGGGTAGGCAGAAACTACAGAATGCCACGCGCTACGGTCCCTGCATACGACTTTTGCCTCGTCCACATTCATACATCTCGTCATGCACGCGCGCGGGTTACGAGTACTGCGTACCGGACCTTTTTCATGCTTATTAGTTTATACTTCCTGAAAACAAGATGCCTTCATGTGTTTACAAATTACACGACAACAGTGAAAGTTAAAAATGTGTCTTTCCCTTTCTTCGCACAAATTAGTCGCTATCGCCATTTTTCATAGCCGTAATGTTCGTGCATGACGTGTCTATATAATAATATGTAGGTAGTTTCTCGCAGGTAGTTTCTACAATAGCTGGATGTAGAATGAAGCTGCAAGACCCCAAACGCGAAATCTTTGACGTTTGTATATGTCAGAAGAGAAGTTTCACTTGCCAAATATACGTCAGATAACTGTCATTTAATCATGTAATCTGATATTTAACTGACGGGGAATTGAAACTAGATCTCATATTTAAGTGCTCAGTTAAAAGTTAACGATGAGGCCAAAAGGTAACAGGTTACGTTATAAAAATATACCTACATATGTGTGAAATAGTTGATCCTCGAAAATAGAATTTTGTGAAATATAAGATAGCATCCGTCTTTATAGTTCCATCTATCATTATCGACCCATATTATATTGTCCCACTACTGGGTACAGGCCTCCTTTCATTTCAAAAGAATAATTCAATTAACGAACAGACAGAATTGTAGCTGGGGAGTTTGTAGGTTCGCTTCTTCTTCCCAGCGCAAACACTAGGAAGCGGTGAAGGGCGGGCGTTATTGGGGGCTATCTTTACTTTTAACGTTGAAAAAGGCTTACTTTGAATAAATGATATTTGACTTTGACTTTGAATATAGAACACCACGCTCACCTAGCGTGCGTTAGCAGATTTCACAGACCATTAATGAAATATCTCAATATAGTTTTCTCCACTAACACATTAAAGTCAACTAGGCTATCAGGGCACAAGGCTCTGCTTAAACCATCGAGCATAGAAGTGTGATAACATGTTTTTTATATCACTGGGATGGCGAACAAGCTAACGGATACGTTTGCAACACCAAGGTGATGCTCGCGCTTCGCCGACCCTGTAAAATTTACCCCTTGGACAGCAAACGGAATTCCTATGCTGAGAGAATAGTCACTCCTTTACCTAGCTATTATTATACTATTATTGTTTCACTACGGTCTTCTGTGAGGCGAAGGTACCACAGTCGGGCAGCTCAATTCGAGCGAGAAATCTCGCCATGCCAAACCTGTCTAAAAATATTGCTATATTCTAAATAAATAATCGTACTAAAATACCAGTTATTGTGTTGGACACATTGGAATGCCAATATTAGTTTAGAGGCTGAGAATATAAAATTTTATAGTTTATTTTGGCAGCAACTTCTAGTTTAGCGCCGCACTCCGGTTCATTGCCGGTAATAAACAACAATACTGTTAGTTACGCTTGTGATTTTACTGGGTGGTCTCTGCTGTGGTGCCAAAAGGATAGGCGTTATATACGCTACCTTTTATCATCAACCTATTATTGGCCCACTACTGGGCTAGCCTATTGCCGGTTCGCAAAATCTCAAGCTTTTTTTAGTGGCAGAATAACGGCCATGTTAGCTAGTAATAGAAAGAAAGATTAATTAGTATTTTCTTTCTCACGCCTTGGATTTGGAACCAATAGCATATTGAACGGTTCCGGTCGGTTCCAAAGGAACTGAATACCATGCACACAATGAGACCGAGGACTGAACTACCTGCAGAGGTAAAATGACTACATGGGTCTGAGGACTACATTGAGTTCTTCAAAAAAAGTTTCTTACAGGGTCGGCGATGTGTGAGTGAAACCTGTGGTGTTGCAAACGTCTATAGGCTACGGTAACTGCTTACTATCAAGAGGGCCGGAAGCTTGATTGAAAGAAAGAAAGAAAAAATGATTATTGTAGACTCGCACATGACATAACAATTACATTAAAATACAAACATAAAACAAAAAACTGATAATGCCCTGCGCGAGGCCAAAAAACGCCCCTATCTCAGCATTATGCTGCGCTAGCAGAAGTGCCCACGCAGCGCTGGTATTATGGGGCAGCTTTTAAGCTTTCTATAAGTGAATCAACATCAACCCGTTAGTGTCTCACTGCTGCGCACGGATCTCCTCTCATTCGAGAGGTATTCGGCTATAGCCTACCACGCTAACATACTGCAGGTTGGCAGACTTGACAAGTCATCAAAATCTCTCAAGCATGCAGGTTTCCTCACGATATTTTCCTTCTAGATCTCTTCCGATGTCTTGGTATGGCGGTAGTTTGAGTTCCGGGAAAGAACTTAGGATAGTTTTTGACCCAGAAAAGGGTGAAAAGGGGGATGAGTTTGTAAGGGATAAAAAAGAGGGTAGAAATAAATAAGCAGATTCGATACCATTTCTAATTTTACGCAGATGAAGTAGCGGGCAGAAGCTACTGTAACTATAAGCCTTCGTTCGCGCGGACCATTTCTCAACGCGTTAATGTGTGTGAAAATTGCAGCTGACAGATACCGGAGTATGTATTTCTCAACAGCTGTTTTCTAGCAATCAAAGAGCGCACGCAATACAAACAAATGTTTTATTTCAATCTGGCTTAAATTACAGACAATGTTGATTATCAAAAACTAGTAGATCTTATGGAGAACAGCCGGCAAAAAAACTTCATTTACAAAATAAGTAATTGGCTTTATTTAGTGTTTTTAATACTAATACGGAAAATGCAATTTGATGTGAAACATTTATGAATTATATTTCAAAGAATATACAAACAATACAAAATTATTTAGTTTTTTGTTCCCTCTGATATTTATTTTATTTTGTTTTTAGTATTTGTTGTTATAGCGGCAACAGAAATACGTAATATGAAATATGTTTTTATTAAGAAAGAAAAATTCAAACTCAGGCGGGACTCGAACCCGCGTCTTCTGGATTGGTACTCCAGACGCTCTGCCAACTGAGCCACCGAGGTATCCGCCTGATGTGTTGAATTTTTCTTTCTTTATGTTACTTATGTCTTTACGGCGACATAGCAACATCGATTGGACAATTCTGCCCAACCAAATTTTTCTTTTTCTTTTTTTCTTTCTTAATAAAAATATAAAAATCTTAGCTTGAAATAAGCTAAAAAATACAAAAAGATTGTATAAAGGTAATGCAATATCATCCGGAATCTACTCGCTGTAAAGGGAGAATTCTGGGTTGGGCAGAATTGTCCAATCGATGTTGCTATGTCGCCGTAAAGACATAAGTAACATAAAGAAAGAAAAATTCAACACATCAGGCGGATACCTCGGTGGCTCAGTTGGCAGAGCGTCTGGAGTCCCAATCCAGAAGACGCGGGTTCGAGTCCCGCCTGAGGTTGAATTTTTCTTTCTTAATAAAAATATAAAAATCTTAGCTTAAAATAAGCTAAAAAATACAAAAAGACTGAAATATGTTTTTTAATTATTGCGGTTCTTGAGATACAGCTTGGTGACAGACAGACGGACAGACAGCGAAATCTTAGTAATAGGGTTCCGTTTTTACCCTTTGGGTACGGAACCCTAAAAAAAACATAACTCGTTTGTTCGCTGTCTCACTCAGTATCTGAACTGTCAAGTTGACAGGTGTCGCTACTGTCAGTTGAATCTGAACTGCCGGCAGCTCTAAAGTAAACGTCTTGGGTGGTAGGCGTCAATGTCCAGTATATAATAATATGTATGTAGTATTAGGTAGGTACCTGCCATTACTTATTCTGAGTCCAAGATATTCATAAAAGCACACTTTTCTATGCACACTCATGAGACAGAGGCAAAAACTGGACGGAATACGGTTTTCTGTCATTATCGATCTTCAGCAAATTTTAATTCTTCGTAAAATACTAAATAATTTTAGTGAAAATCGAAGTGCGCAGCTGCGTTTTTAAAAGAAAATAAAACGCACACAATTATCATATAAAAAAAATGTCTCACCTTGCCCCACCGCACCGTGGCCGTGGGTAGGTACGCCCATGATATAAGTATTGTGGGAATGACATTGCACTCGCACGTGCGTTCTGCCAGCACTGCAGGTAATTACAAGTTAGGTAGTAAATGTTTCCAGGCTTCAATAAAAATACTACTTATGCATTACCAAGAATGAGTATAATGTCGGGTTAGTATGAAACAATTGAAGGACTAACCTTCTAGTTATACCTACGCTAAACAATAGATCTCAAACTGAAAACTCGCGACGTTATATTTCGTTAAGACCAATATTACAAATGCTTTTGAATTATTATAGACAACGTGTCTAAATCGTGAAGTTATTTGAGATATAAATACCTCTTTAACCTGACATTTTGGCTGACTTGCATCAAGCCGTAGTCACGGGAAGGCTGTTGATAGCTCGGCGGCGCCTTCGTGGCGTGCGGGTGTTTTTTTTATACCTCAAATAACTTCACAATATTACAAATACTTTTGAATTGTCAAAAATATTGATTTCTTACACTTACGCGAATATTAGACATTGAAATAAAACTGTTTTTTACGGATTTTATCGCGTTTTATTGACGGACAACGACACGGAGAGCTCATTCTGTATAAATCGGAATGTCAATCATAATTATAAATGTTAGCTAGCTTTTAGTAATTATAATATCGAAGCTACCAACACCTCAGCCTGCCCGTGACCATGGATGCTGTAAAGGATCTTAAATGTTGGGTTAAAACAATGTTAAAATATTGCTATAAAATCCGTAAAAAAACAGTTTTATTTCAATGTCGAACGTTCATTGCACGTTCCCAAAAAGTAGGTCTTACGGAAAAGAGCCGAAACGAAACTCCAACAGATACTCCTTATTAAATGTAAATTACAAAATAATTGGTTTCCTATACACTGAAAAAGGTTGAAGTAGTTGTTTTCAAATATTGTTGTAATTGAAATAAAACATTTGACTTTGAGTTTTATTCCAAATCTTCGTACCTAAAGCGCGATGTGAATAATGGGTAGGCAAACGATTTCCCAAGTGATAGTCGAGTGAAAATTCGGAGAACAATACTAAAATAGGTAGCGAATTCATTTTTAAAACCTACTTCATATCGATCCGTGTGTTTTCTCAAAGAAGAAACTTCTTTAGACACGTTAAAGCACTTTTGGAAAGAAGAAAATTCGCCGCCTGCTCGTTTGCCCCCTTATCGCAATAAAAAAAAACTCGTGTTACCGTCACTCTCGAATCTTATTAATTTTATGATAAATTGTGTTTTTAAAATTTGGATGTTTATTGTGACAACATTTAACAGCGTTTTTTATATTTTAAACTAGCGTTTGCTCGCGATTTCGTCTGCGTAGCATTAGTGATTATATCAAATCTATTTTATTATTTCTACCCTCTATTAACAAATTATCGATTCCGCATAAAAAATTCCACCCGCCTTTTCGCCCTTTTAAGGGGATGACTTCCGGGACAAAAACCATCCTGTCCTTTCCCGGGACTCAAACTATCTCCATACAAAATTTCACCTAAATCGGTTCAGCAGTTTAAGTGTGAAGAGGTAACAGATAGACAGAGACACGCTTATGATATTAGTATGGGATTATGGAAGGGCCTGTAGGATTTAGAGTGGCGACCGCGTACTGGAAGACGCAGCGTGGGTAGGCCCCAGGCAAGGTGGACTGACGACCTGATCTCGCTGGAATCCGCTGGATGTGGGGGACGCATGACCGGTCGTCGTGGCGATCATTGGAGGAGACCTATGTCCAGCAGTGGACGTCTAAGGGTTGATATGATGATGAATAGGATCTGCGTTAATCATGACAAAAACTAGTACATATATGTATTTAAAGGAATATAATAAACCGCGCATCAAAAATACTGATTGAGCGACAACATTACTGATTGAGCAGCAAAATACAGATATCGGTTAGGTTAGGTTAGGTTACCACACAACGCACGAGCCGAGCGAGCGAAGCCAGCGGTGCCGCGGGAGCGGCCGGCGAGTGCCAGAACTAAATCTGAATACCAAGAAAGTGTATATAAGTAATAACAATACTTTTAATGAAGATATTTTGGTGCACATTCAGTATATTTGTGGTGGAACACTGGCAAAATTAGGTATATGAAATGGGAATAAATTGAAGTACTTTTAAATACCATCCGTATTTAAAACACGTTACAAAATTTGCACAGTACATAAACTGTCTTGTTGACTACGAAATAATGTTAAACGGACAATTTAATATTTTAATAAGCTGTGAACGGCTCTCGAGGGAGGTTTTAAAGCTATAATCAAACTTATTAATGTATGAAACATTAATAAAATAAATACGTGCGGACATTATGCCACAGCGCCATCTAGTTACGAGCTCAGCAACGAGGCTTGTGTTACGGATACTAGATGGTTGATGCACTACATAGTGGCTTTTTTGTTGTTGTTGTAAATACAAACAAATTATCTATAGAAATATCCATGACTCTGATACAAATGTTGATGCTCATCACACAAACATTTGCCCCTACAGAGATTCAAACCTAGGACCCTTACCACAGAAGGCAAGCTTTAATACCGCTGTGCCACTGCGTGTTTATTTTCATTATGGAATGCAATAAAGTATTGAGTATTGATTAAGTATCAGAGCAACTTCTAGAATATCATTCGAGATTACAGAGGTTGAAAGCCAAGATAGTGGATTGTCATTTGTTTCTCAAATCTAGTCTTGTATGTCCACTGTTGGACAACAGCTTTTTCGAAGTCAAAACTTCATGACACGCTGGAGATTAACAAAATCGTCACGCTAATACTTGATTCTTTTTTTGTAGTATAAATTGAAATAGGTACCAATTTTCAATGTATAAAAATAGCTTTATAGAAATAGGGATTGTCAAAATCAGAAAAAATTGCATTACCTTATATAAATTAATTGCCAAAGTCAAATTAGTGTAGCTGCAGTAAATATCTAATTACAATAATTAATACTCAAATCAATATTTACCTGCACTTCATTAGAATATTGCATCGTGAAAGCATCAATAATAATAACAGCCAAATAAAAATAAAAGGTTACAAAAAAGAAAACAAGGAATGATTAGTAGGTATAGTTTTTATTATTGCAAAAGAACGGTACAAAACATCGCAACATATTATTGAAATAATTAAGTGCATAATAGGAAAGGAAACAAAAATGTAACTGAAAACAAATATTTTAATACTTACTTTGCGACAATTATCAGCGAACCATAGAATAAATAAACCACTCTTAAAATACAGCACTCGTTTGAAAATCAAAGAATTATTACGTTCACCGTAGCGTCTCCCATTTGTCTCTCGCACCAGGAGAAGATATATCTCGAGTTAGAATTCTGAACGATACTATATTAATAATATCAATTCGCGCATAGAATTAACACATTTAATTTACCATATTTATTCATCTTTAAGTTATGTAGCCGTGTTTTTTTATCGCGGTATTATTTGTGCGTCTTTGACGGTGAAAATAAATTTATACGCCGAAGAAAGGTTACGTCCATTCCGACCCGAGCTCGGGCGGTAACTGGTGGCGGGGTTGCCGCATTTCAAATTCATTATTCCCCTGGGTGTGATAGCGGGCACGTTTTTTATAATTAAGGAAGATAGGTGGGTAAAAAATGGTCGGGTTTTTGGGAATGTAATGAAAATTTAATGTTCAATGAGACCAGAGTTAGCATTGTTAGATAGGTATTTTTATTTCGAGAAATTGTTTATATAATTTCTTCTATTTGATACTTTATTCCAACCTACCTACAACCTACTACGAAACTGTAATTTTTAATTCATACAAGAATCTTGAAGAAGAAATAACCGTCAATTTATAATATTTTAAACGTTTTTACTTAAATTTTTTCCAACATAAATATTTTTTCTTTCATAATGAACATTAGTTAGATTATTAGTAGTATCTTTTTCTATGATAGTAGTATTTCTTCCGCTTTCGGGAAACCGGCATCATGATATTATGATTTTTGGCTTCCATGACTACTACTACTACTAAAAAACTCATTTATTATTAAATTTCCATCCAAAATCCCCGGCTAAACGGGTAAATATTTACGTTGGCAACACCACGGTAACTACGCGCCGCCATCACCGTTATCGATGTCCCACAGATTATAGCTCGGTTCTGGGATACAAAACGTTTAGTTATTCCATCGGACAGAAACATCGAATTAATTATGCAATGCTCTTGTATAATGTAATTCTCAACTTAGCGAAAACAATATTACGAGTAGATCGTTATCTTGATACTTATTTTGGAGAAAACCTGCATGATTGAGAGATATTTCGATGGCATGTGAATTCTGCCAACCCGTAGTAGGTAAGCGTGGTGGAATATAGCCCTTTATTATTTTTTAACTGCGGAAAAATCCTTTATGGACCGTACCGCCGCCTGGGGAGGCGAAGGGGTGTGTCGGACTCCTCCCAACGTGAGAATTAACCGACTAAAAAGTTAAAAAACCGCACCTGTCAACGCCACCATCCCTATAGCCGGGGCCATGGGATTCGCGAAAGCATGCTCCACAACTCCGGGCGAGTGGTGGAATATAGCATAATGCCTCTCAAATGAGAGAAGATCCGTGCCCAGCAGTGGGACAACACCCTGATAGGTTGGTGATGATGATTCTGCGCTGGATTGCAGCTAATCCTACCGACATTACGGATTTTGTCCTCTTTACAAAATACATGGTCACGTTCAGCCTGCCCTGGACTATAAATGCTGTAAACGATCCGAATTTTTGGGATAAAAATTAATATCAATATACCGCGATAAAATCCGTTATGTTTTTTTTTACACCAAGTAGGTAACAAACTTACAGCCCGCCGGATGGTAAGCGGTTATCGTAGCCTATAGACATTTGCAAGTCTTATTTCAATGTCTAATATTCAACTAAATGAAAGTAATTAATAATATGTTGTACACCTACTACGTGGTGTAGGACGCCCCCCGGCTAGATGGAGTGACGACTTAAAAAAGGTAGCAGGGATAGACTGGATGAGGAAGGCGGAGGACAGTGTTATGGCGCAGTTTGGGAGAGGCCTATGTCCAGCAGTGGACTGCGATAGGCTGAGTTGATAGATACCTACTATAATATAATAATTGGGATTACAATAATAAGCGCTGTATTAAATTAATTGCAAAAATAAAATTTTATTATAAATAATAACAAGGAATGCAGCGTACAACCCCACACGTTCGCGGCTCATTGCGTTTGGCCATCCTGGGGAAGAAAGACGTTACTTTTATACTTTTTAAACCGAAAAAGAAAATCAAAAATAATATATTGGCGCCCAACATGGGACTACTTAAATTTATAAAAATATTAATCTTAATTCTTATATTTATTTAAGTATGAGTCTTTTTTACTTATAATATAGTGTAAAAAACGGTTGAACCAATTATGATGCAATTCTTGACATTACCAAGATCAGTGAATATCAAAATGTTACTATTTAAATAAGGATTAAAAGGTTTAAAGGACTTTACATGCAAATAAAAGCCTTTTAATACATTAAATACTTATATTTGACAAAGGTGGTTATAAAAACAGTAACAATAAAATAAACGGCTAATAGGAATAAAGCTACATTAAGTATAATATATTACATTTGTTTAGAAATAATAACGACAGATAAACCAATAAGATAACATAACATACCATCACGCCTGTCGTCCCCGAAGGGTTAGGCAGAGGTGTACTAATGTACACCCACATTTCGCCGGTATGTTTTAGGTCCCATGTAATAGGGGGCGAGCCTATTGCCATTAACCGGGCACGGAGCCAAACTACGAGATGCTACTGAGAATTTCATTGAAACACCTAATAACACTTTGCTCGACCTGGGAATCAAAGACCAAGACCTCTCGCTCGGCAGTCGCACTGTACAACAAGGTCTACGAGGCTCTAGTGGTTCGAGTACCGGACTGTTGATCACGAGGTTGTGGGTTCGATTCCCACGGGACACAAATATTTGAATATTTATGTGAATATAAGTATTTGTATTCGTCTGGGTGTTTAATAACACTTTGTTCGATCTGGAAATCGAACCCAAGACCACTAGACCAGGTAGTTAGATATACCACATATTGGTGTTTTTGTGTTTCAATGAATATTATTTTACTTTGGAGGTTGATCTAACAATATAGAATATCTAACAATATTTAGGTAGGTTTAACTTTGGAATTTAACTTTTAACTTTTTGTGCTGTTATTATTTTCCTAAAATAAAAGTAGCCTACGTTATTAAGTCCCGTCTAAATAAGTCCAGCCGTTTCGGAGGTAAGCCGAAAGAAACAGATCGATGAAATTTAAAACTTTTGAAGTTATTTTTCTTTCGTTGTTATAGGTATAAAAGTTAAAAATTATTATATTTTTCAATGTTTCAATTGTATAGATAAAATATTCAGCTTAAAGAAAACACGACAATGTTACTATCAAAGATCTATATTAAAATTGATGACGTACTTATTTTTATCTAAAAAAAAACACAGAATTGTCTCGAATAACTTCGAAAGATGAGTTAAGAGGGTATTTTGGACCGTATAATAATACTAATAAGGTTGAAAACATATAATTCTATTTAAATATAAATCTTTGAATTTAAACACCTATAATTATGTACAGATAAAATATGGCATAGTGAATTAAAAGTAAATAAAGTTAAAAGAAAAAGTCGTCAGCATTATAATTAATTTAAAAGTTCATTTATTGCTTAATATCGGTTCAGCGGTTTATGAGTGAAGAGGTTACAAACATACACACATACTTTCGCATTTATAATATTAGTGATTTGATCGCATAAGTGTCATTCTTAGAACTTTTATATTAGCATTTTTAATATTCAGTATTAACATAACAATTAAAATTACATAATTATTTAAAATTTAATTCTATCCCATTTTGGCCAAAAATATTCGGGTGTTTGGACGAAACAGACGTGTTGCATCAAAATCTGTTCATCCGTTTTTTTTAAATATATAACATTACACGCACATACATATACCAGCCAGGAGCGTGCGGGTTCGATTCTTTGTTGATGTACCAACCTATTATATGTTTTAGTAGATACATACTCAAAATTATCTATGTGTTGTTATTTCAAAGTCTAAATTAATTGTCGATGGTTAGAGGAGCGATGAAAAAATTTGGTACTTATATAAATAGGTACATTAAATTGATAAAAATAATATAGGTACAGTTACACACAATAATATTTCAAATCGAACCCGACACGATATGAAAACAATATTTTACAATAGCAACACCTACGTCACATCCACACATTTATATCGTATTTTTTTTAAACTACTAATATAATTAATAATAATTATATTATAATTATAAAGTTTTTTTCATCTTACGCGCTATCATACCATGTTACGACCATTGTCACCGGCTATTCTGTCTACAATCTGTAAACAAAAAGGATAAATAAATAAATATATCCGAAAATTATGACACAGCGCCATCTAGTTGCCGAGCTAAGCAACGAGGCTTGTGTTACGGATACTAGATGGTTGATACACTACATAGATATTATTGTTTTGTAAGTACATATACATATTATATACATAGGAATGTCAATAACTCAGGTCAAATGTCTATGCAAATCATACAAACATTTGCCGCAACTGGGATTCGAACCCAGAACCTTGCCACAGGCAGCCTTTTACACCGCTGACCAAATCTGGTAGTCCTATTAACATAATGTTGAACCATAAAATTCTAATTCACAAAAAAAATTGGCTATGTGGGTAATTGAATGTTTCAAGAGATAAATGAGATGATTGAGTCAAAACTGTGCAATAAAAGATATGCTTACCCCTCTTATAATTGGTAGACTAAGCAGAGACCCTAGTACGGGCACCATTCTTAAGAAATTCACGGCTGCTGGCAGGAAACCTCTGTTGATAGAAAGATGAAAAAGGAGATTAGTTATCTATGCACTTGTTTTTGTTCATATGATGATGATGATGATGGTGATCTCATGTTGCCGACCCTGTAGAAACTCTTTCACTCCTTTATAAGAACTCAGAAAGTAAAAATAGGAAGCGTTTTAGGTTTCTTAAAATAGTAACTCCACAGACAGCAAACGGAATTCCCATGCTGTCAGAATAATAACTCCCCTAGCAAGCTCTGGTAACTTTACTCACTCACAGAAACACAACTATTGTTGGTTCACTGCGATGTTCTGTAAGGGTGAGGTACTTCCCCAGTCGGGTAGCGAGATTTGAGCGAGGAATTGTACTCGATAAATGTACCAGAGTTCCTTAAAAATAACATTATTGATCCGTAGATATTTCAAAATAGCTTTCAAAATTTTATTGTGGTTTGCGAAAAATGACTAGTTTAGAAAAATGCCTCATATCGAGGTGGTTGGTTGGCCATCCCTGATGTATAGTATAAAGAAGATTCAGCTGCTTACCTGAACAGGAGTATGAACCCGTAGAGCTCAGCTATCATGCCAACCATTGGCCATCCGAACAGGACTATAGCGATGCCACCAAAGAAAGCTACTGTAGCCTTAATCTTGTGCCTTTGGAAGAAGAAAAAAAACGTTCGCTGTAGACCTATCACGCAGGCTAACCCGCTGATGAATAGAATCTGGAATGTAAAACATTTTGTGTTGGGTATGTTTCGGTGGCTTCGAGAGCTGTGGTAGCTTAGCGGTGTGACCGCTGACTCAGATGACAGAGGTCTCGAGTTCAAACTCAAGGCATGCACCACTGACTTTTCGGGAGTTATGTGCGTATTTATCACACATGCTCAAACGGTGAAGGAAAACATCGTGAGGAAAACTGTAAGCTTGAGAGATTTTCTCGATGGCATGTAATGTCTGCCAGCCCGCAGTAGGCTAGCGTGGTGGACTATAGCCTAATCACTCTCAAATGAGAGGAGACCCGTTCTCAGCAGTGGGACAATAATGGGTTGATGATGATGATGTTTCGGTGGAGCGACGACATGCGGAAGGTCGCTGGCGGCGACTGGAGGAAAAGAGCCGAAGATCCAGCTCTGTGGCGTTCACTAGGGGAGGCCTATGTCCAGCAGTGGACGAATATAGGCTGATGCTGATGCTTTGTAAGTAATTCTTCAGGCTGTTAGTGACCCGGGTTCTTCTACGGATTGTTACGATCGTTTCTGATTTGGTCGCGTAGTGAAACTATGAACAGAGCCCTCTCCATCGCTCTCTGAGTGACAGTGAGTTCCCTAATAAGGCCCATTGTTACCGGCCATGGTTTGGTGCCGTAAGTCATCACTTGCAACACTGGTCAAAGACTTTTGTCGTGAGACACTGCGCTAATTAAATTATTATTTATTGTTATTATACTCACATTTCCTATAGCTAGTAGGCCTTTGTCGAATAATAGTAGGACACCCAGGAATAGGAATGTCATACCAAACCCTGCCAGGCCTACGCCTATTTCTGAAATAGACAAAAAGATATTTTAATTATTTATTTAGAGGTTCAGGCTTTCTGAGTCACCACCAGGGCTGCCAGTAAACAACTTCAAATTCAAAATTTGTGAGTGTATTGCTTTGTATTGAATTATACCAAATGATCATAGATACCACATGGATACAGTACATCGTCCAATTGCACCAATTGGGTATCAAACAATACAATCTGGCAGCCCTGGACACCACAGACTTTTTATGTTCAAAAGTCTGGTGACTTTTGAACATAAAAGTCTCTGGTCTTCTAAAAGTCAGTGGTGCTAACCACTGACTTTTAGAAAGTTATGTACGTATTTTTCATATGCTCCAACAGTGAAGGAAAATATAATGAGGAAATCTGCATGCTTGAGAGATTTTCTCAACGGCATGTGAAGTCTGCTAACCCACAGTAGGCTAGCGTGGTGGACTATAGCCTGAACCACCTCAAATGAGAGGAGACCCATGCCCAGCAGTGAGATAATGATGAGTTGTTGTTGATGATGATAATACAACATAGTCGGGAAACGGCACAGTAAGTAATATTATGTAAATAAACTCATGCAATCTTAATAATTCACTTTCACTCTTACTTTAACTGCAAAAACTTGTTTAATGTTATCAAAGAAAGTATTTGTGAGAATATTTAAAACAGGTTTTAAAAGTAATGCATTAATGATCTACTTAAAGAATGAATAAAAATGTACTTTAATAATTAAAGTTATGTTGCCTGCCACCAAATACCTTCTTAAATATTGAATAATTATTAATTTATTACGAAGATAAGAATTTGCTTTTGACTCTATTAGTAGTAGTATATTGAGTTACATTAAATAAGGTTTCTTAAATGTACAATTAAACAGTACTATTAACCCTTTGACCGCCACATCAATAAAGAAAATACGTTCTGATTTGTTGGTATAGACGACCGTGGCGGTCAAAGGTTTAAGTACTACTATCCCCTCCAAATTACATTAAATAAGGTTTCTTAAATGACAATTAAACAGTACTATTGAGTACTATCCATATTTTCATTTTAAATAATAGGTAGTAGGAAGTAGTCTGGACCTCCTTTCGTGTGATGTGCTAAAGTGATTAAGATTATAACTTAGTTAAAAATATGAAATGCAATATTTATACATTTTTGAAACTATCACTGTAAGGTATTGTATGAGGATAACCTGATGCAATAGAGTAGCAATATGATAATTTCTGTAATTTTTAATCGTATGAAGGAGGAATTATAATGGTTGTAAACAGAAGGGCCTAATACTGAGAGAAATTCATGGAGTAGACGGGGAATAGAACTGCGGAATTAATGCTCAATAGTAGCTCTTGCAATCACGTAAATAAACCAAATAGCTTACCCACAGGGACGCAGGAAGTCTATAGTTACATATATTAACGTAAAACTAGTCACAAATATAATATTCGGTTGCAATAAATACTCTTTGTTGATATCTCAACATAAAACACGTAGAACTTCGAACTATGACTTAAAAATACAAAAACTTACTCTGTGTATCTGTGATCTCAATCATTTTGGAGTTTTTAACTACTTATTATTATTTTACACTGTACTATTGCTTCAGTTTCCATTAAAACATATATTTTTGTACAAATTCATAACCTCGTCTCCACGTCATTTTATCGAATTATTGCTGTCACTGTCAACTGTCAAGGTGACACTAATAATATATTTATAAGCTCTAGATACTAGGTTTTTAGTTTAGCGTACAAACATCCACTCCCTATTGCGCCCGTTTATGGGATTATTTCCGAAATAAAGCCTATGTCCTTGGGGCTCGAACATACTTCATACTAAATGCTATGTCTCAGATCAGCGGTTAAAGTTTGGAGAGGTAACAGACAGACTTTCACATTTACAAAATTACTAGCTGCCTGCCCCAGCTTCGCACGTGTTATAACTATTGTAATGGTTATTAAACCCATTTAAAGATTTTTTTAATTGCTTCAGTAGTTTTTAAATTTATTCGTTACAACCATACAAAAATACAAATTTTTCTTCTATCAAATATTAGTACAGATATATGTAAAGATAATTATGTATGGATTATTGTAATTTCATTTTTCCAGTGACTTCACTTCTTACTTATGTACATTACCCCACAAACTAGAATACATTATTAGGTATTAACACAATAACTACTTACTGCTTGGTGATAGAATAAATTGGTATTAAAACTTGTGCTAAAAATCTGGATTTCAAATTTCAATAAGTGTATTTAATTCTTATAAGTTAGGTTCGTCGTACATTAATATTATAACTTGTTATTTTTAATCGACTTCAAAAAAGGTTCTCAATTCGATAGTATTTTTTTTAGGTTTGTAAAGAATTGCTTATTTTTTTGAGAGAGAGAAGGTTAAAGTGATTATTTATAAAGCGCCGTCTATAGCTTTCCTCGATAAATGGGCTGTCCAATACTATAAAAATGTTTCAATTAGGACCAGTAATTCCTAACAAACAAACTACTTTACAATCATGTAGTATTATATATAGGATTCACCGGAAAAGTTCCACATAAAATTTAAATAGTGATTTTATAAAATAAATTGAATTTCTGGTTTTGTATTATTTTGCTTTTATAATCGATTATAAATTACAGGTTAAAGTACAGTACTAATCATCATCATCATCATCAGCCTATATTTGTCCACTGCTGGGCGTAGACCTCCCTAGTGAACGCCAAAACAATACTAATATAAACCCACATTTTGCCGTATGTTTTAGGCTAATAATAATAACAGCTATGTGAGTATGTTATTTTCTTTTCGACAGGATGTTTTTTACTTACAGCTACAAACTAGTAATAATCGGCAACAGGAAATTATAACGTACGCAAGTAATCGAAACTCATGTCACATCAACATTTCCTAATTACTACAAGTGCACGTTGTTCAGGCGTGCCATATAGACGTTTTCAGTACCACAGCAAAAGAGAAACATGTATTTTCTAACATGGAGACTAATCATTTGTTTATTTATGCTGTTTTTTAGTGCTATAGCTAACCAATATGAAGGTATGTAGTAATTCATTCAAATTACTGTATCATTTAACCAATTATTGTCCCACTGCTGGGCACGGGTCTCCTCTCATTTGAGAAGGATAAGGGTACAGTCCATCACCCGCCGTGGCTGTGGTGCATTCTTTCGCGAATCCCATGGCGATAGGGTTGGTGGCGTTGACGGGTGCGGTTTTTTAGTCGGTAAACGCTCATGCGGAGTCCGACACACTCTGTCGCCTCCCCAAAAAGGTATAGTCCATCATGGTAGCCTACTGCGGATTGGCAAACTTCAGACGCCGTCGAGAAAGCTCTCAAGCATGCAGGTTTTCTCACGATGTTTTCCTTCACCGTTTGAGCTTGTGATGAATACGCACATAATTTCCGAAAAGTTGTGCGTGCTGTGGGGTCAGTTCGAGACCTTTGACCTCTGAGCCAGTCCTGGATTAGCTCATAAGCTATTAGAGCAATTACATGGCATCCAGCCCAGAGGGTCAAACAATCGAGAATTAATAAGAAGGGTGCTGGAACTAAAAGAGAGCTCAGCCAAAAAGTGGGCAGGCACTTTAAAATTATGTGGGATTTAGCCCCACCGCCAAAGATTGCTTAGGGCAGTTCCAATTACCTTAACCCGGCACTGCTCTCAGCCCACCGGTCACACCGTTAGGCTATCACTGCTATTTTCTCATGCCTCAACAATCAACTCAGCCTATCGTCGTCCACTGCTGAACCATTCCATATGCCTACTTTTGGAAGTGGCCTATGTTTTAAACCGGATTCATCATCATCATCACATCAACCGTTAGACATCCACTGCTGGACATAGATCTCCCCCAAACATCGCCACGACGACCGGTCATGCGCCGCCCGCATCCAGCGGATTCCAGCGACCTTTACCAGCTCGTCAGTCAGCCCGTATTCAATCATCTTAAATTATTTTCAAATTAAATGGTCAAGCCACCGGGCTATAGTCCACCACGCTAGCCTACTACGAGTTGGCAGACTGCACATGCCATCGAAAAAATCTCTTAAACATGCAAACCGCACGATGTTTTCCTTCACCGTTTAAGCATGTAGTCAGTCAGTGGAGCGCGCCTTGGGTTTGAACTCGAGACCATTGACATCTCAGTCCACTGGTCACACCACTAGGCTACCTCAGCTCTACGCGATGTCATACACGACAAATCAAAATAAAACAGAAACATATGTAAATAAAGTTATCCGAAAATTTTATAATGTTCATAGCAACATTAATTTATGTACATTTAGTGTAGCCATGTTTAAAAATTTGTTTAATTAAATGGCTATTTGAATAAACATGTTTTTTAAACATTAATGTTAATTATATAATAATACATACATATTATATGTATATACATACCTCATAGGTGCAGTGGTCGAAAGTACAACTGCTAAACAAGAAATCTCGGGTTCGATTCCCAAGCAAAGTGTTATTGCGATTTTCTATGAAATTCTCAGAAGCAGCTTGGGGTTTGGATTCGTATGTCGTTCGTAATTGCGAACATATTGAGTGCTGATAAATTTTATATGTACCTATATAAAAATCTCGTGTCACAAGTGATTGTCGCTGAACTCCGAAACGGCTAGACAGATTATTATGAAATGTTGTATGTATATTTGGTAGTCTGAGAATCAATCGTAGGCTATTTTTAACCGACTTCAAAAAGGAGGAGGTTCTCAATTCGTCGGAATCTTTTTATTTTTTATATTTTTTTATGTATGTTCACGAATTACTTAAAAACGCCTAGACCGATTTGCAAAATTCTTTTTTTGTTTAAAAGGGTAGACTTCACAGTTGGTCCCATTGTGACCACATCATGATCTGATGATGGGATCCCAGGAAAATCGAGGGCAACCCTCAAATTTTATAGGCAATTATCACGTTTTGAATATATTTACTGAAATTGTTCCAGTGTTTGCGTCTGATAATCATCATTTGATGTTGATGAGCTGATGGTGGAAGGTAGAACTCCTCAACAGTTAGGAGTTGAAAGAAAATTCTTTCAGTTATAGGCATTTATTACATTTACATGTATTCTCCAAAGCTGTTCAAGTATTTGCATTTGAAAATCACCATCTCATGTAATGATCTGATGATGGAAGGTACAACTCCTCAACGGTTAGGAGTTGAAGGAAAAATCTTTCATAATTATAAGTATATTTGGATCGATAGTTGTATTCTTTCAGGCTGTTAGATTGACCTGATATGAAAAGTTTAATATACATATACAACACTAAAAAGAAAAAAAAAATTAACTTTAAAAAAAAAGAAAAACCTACTTCAAAAACTAAAAAGCAAAAAATAACTTCATACAGTTTGACCTTTTTATTAGTTTTAAAGGTATGAAGTCGGTGCCGATGATGTGGTGGTTTTAACCACCCCGCTCAAGGTCACTCGCGGTGAGTGTACTTACTTTGGCTTGGCACCGACTTCATGCCTTTAAAACTAATAAAAAGGTCAAACTGTATGAAGTTATTTTTTGCTTTTTAGTTTTTGAAGTTGGTTTTTCTTTTTTTTTAAAGTTAATTTACACCCATAAGGTGATAAGGATGTCCCTCACCAGACATTTTTTTAAATTAATTAGACAAAACATTTTTTTGTACTTAAAAAAATACTTACTTATAATCCTAAATTTTCACTCTTCTACCACCAGCCCCTATAATGTGGCAAAACAACGTTTGCTGGATCAGATAGTATTTTATAATGAATACAATGCTGCGCTAATCGGAACGTCATTTATTTCAGGGTCATCATGCGCCTTAAAAGATGGTGGCCCAGGCGTCTGCAAGAGCCTTGCTCAGTGCTCCTTTGCTACAGAAGACCTAAAACAATCAAATTTACCCAAGGTAACATATTCTAATGGCTGCGTTTTGTTACACTATGGCTGATGTATGCGTGCTGTCAGATCGACTCAAACCTGCAGCGGTGCTTTCTCCAAAAACCCATTTCAGACATTGATCTACATTCTTGAGAGCTAGGGCATAGCAAGATTCCTCGCTCAAATTGAGCTGCCTGACTGGGGAAGTACCTCCGCCTTACAGAAGACCGCAGTAAAACAACGATAGTTGTGTTTCTGCGAGCGAGTAAGGTTGCCAGAGCTCGTTGGGGGAGTGACTATTCTGACAGCATGCGAATTCGGTTTGCTGTCAGTTTAGTATCTTCCCGGTTTCTACAGGGTCGGCTACGTGCGAGTGACACCTCTGGTGTTGCAAACGTCTATAGGCTACGGTAACCGCTTGCAATCAGGTGGGCCCTAAGATTGTTTGCCACCTTGTGGTATAAAAAAGACATCGTTAGGCTCACATCAATAAATCACCTCAGCCTATCGCAGTCCACTGCTGGACATAGGCCTCTCCCAAACTCTTAGGCTCACATAATATACACACAGTTTCAGTACCACAAAAGAGACCATGATTCTCTAAGCTTGTTTCGGCATTTCTGCTCAGAGGTCGTCAGTTAGGAAATGGCGTTTAGATTCTAAAATAATCTTATACATGACTTGTAAAAGTGTCTTCAAAAGATCTATTTACAGAAGTAAATATCATTAATCATCATCATCATCATCATCACGGGACTCCTCTCATTTGAGAGGGATTAGGCTATAGTCCACCACACTAGCCTACTGCGGGTTGGCAGACTCCACACGCCATTGAGAACATATCTCACGCATGCGGTAAAATCACGATGTTTTCCTTCAACGTTTGAGCGTTGGTCTAGTTGTATTTATTTGGTCTTTGATATTTACAGATTTGCTCATTTGTTTCTGTGGTTCCCATCGTTTGCTGTATTGATTGTCGAGAGGTCGAGGAAGGTCTGTAAGTATTCAGTTTTAATCATTATTACTTTATAGAGTAAGATCCCAGGGCCGCCAGACATCACGTATTTTCTGACGAACCAAATGTGGATTATTGAGTAGTACTAGTATGTACTAAGAACGCATGCCTACCAGCTATCTTGCCTAGTGGGCCAATTTTCAGGTATCAGGTAATCGAGGTACAAATATTACTTACCTCACGTAAATTCTCCAAGCTGATTTTTACGTATATTTTAGGCAATATCCTTAAAAATAAGTCGCCAATACTCCCAGACACTTTCCGTCGGCCGTATTGCTTTGCAGACGCTTTAAAGCTCCCGAAGGAATTAATTAACTTCACGTAAATTCTGATGCTCCATTGTTTATATCTCCACCAGACAACTATTTCGTTTAATACTATTACTATAGCTTTTGGCCGCGATTTCATCTGTGTATAATTTGTAATTTTATCCAATCCGCTCCTTCATCAATCTGCCTTTTCATATCTAACCTCTTTCAACGAATTTCCGCATACAAAATCCCACTTCCCTTTTCATCTTTTTAACCGACTTCAAAAAGGAGGAGGTTATCAATTCGAATTTATATATTTTTTTTTGTTTGTTGACTTTCGACTTGGTGAACCAATTTCGATGTAGTTTTAGTAGTATAGTTTTAAAGGAATGAAGTCGGTCCCGCGCGATGAGTCTACATACCTTTACATTTGGCTTGGCACCGTCTTCATACCATCATAAATACCACTAACACTAGTCATAAGTTTTTAATATAGTTTACTAACACGGTGGATCTTTGTTGTCTGAAAATAAAATATATTATTATTATTATTATTATACCGTTAAAACTAAAAAGAAGTTAAAACTGTATCAAGTTATTTTTAACTTTTTAGTTTTGAAGTCGGTTTTTTAAATGCAGTTTTTTATTTTTTAAGTGCTGATTTTCGAGACAATAACTATCTTATGTCCTTCAGACAGACAGACACACTTTCGCATTTATAATAGTAAGTAGGTAGTATGGATTATTTTGATGCGGATTATTTTATTTTGATTATTTATTATAATTATCTGGATGCGGGTGGCACATGACCGGTCGTTGTGGGCATCCTTGAGCGAAGACCTTTGTAGTTGACGTCCAACGGTTGATATGATGATGGATCATTTTATTTAAAATGTTGTACCAAATCGGGTGATTTTCTGCTCAGATCTTGTTGCGACTTAGATAAACTTTCGTGTGGTATTGCTTTACTAAGAATCAGATATGACGATGGCGCTGTGTCATAATGAGCGTAATAATGTCCGAATATACATATTTATTATTGGTTTTATTATTAACTATTTTAACCGCCCGCGGCTCTGCTCGCGTGGTAGATAAAAGTAGTCTATATCCTTCTCCAAGGTTCCATCTTTATCAATACCAAAATTGATCAAAATCGGTTCAGTAGTGTGATGCCGTGACCAAGGGAAATAGGGATTCGTTTTTATATTTATATACTTAAAGTTTTTACTATTTTTTATTATTAATGTAACTAAATACTATTTGTAGTACATTCTTTTATTTTTTTCAGGGAAGTGACGAATTTTTTGATCAGCGGATATAATAAAGTTAACGACAGTGAGTATTGCAATTGATTGTATTGCTGTTAAGGTGGAAGCTCCACGCTAGCCCGCGAAATTCAAATTTTCGTACGTTTTTTGCAATTTGCCGGTATTTGTCAGGCTGTACATTGAACAAAATATGACAAAACAAAATTATAATCATTTAAATCAATAAAACAGCCCTCAAAGTGCATATAATTGTATTGATTGTCTATTGCATGAAAAAGTCATTCAATCCAATTGTATGCAATGTGACGGTTTTTCTTGAAAAGAGACGTTGCCCCACACTAGGATTTTCTCCTGTATCGTGGGTGCGTTTACAAACACAAATTTTCACATACACAAACGCCCAGTACACAACAACAACTGCCTGTACAACGTACAAATATTTGCTCCGTGCGGGGATCGAACCCGCAACCCGTGACGCACAAGCCGGTCGCTCAGCCTCTGCGCCAATCAGGTCGTTATTTCTTTCAGGATGTTTGGAGAAGTTCTACGACCCAGTCCCGTGCAACAAAGTGAATGACATATTTAAATTTTTGGACAATCGCATCACTTGCTACGACAATCCCAACTACTTCGTGGTCTCCCCCGTTATTGCTGGAGGGTATAGCGCAAAAAGAGGAGAATTCCCTCACATGGTAAGAATTTAAAATTCTGAAGACTTTTTCATATAACACTAGGGGCGTGAACAAGCATACGGCCCATCTGATGGTAAGCGGTTACCGTAGCCAATAGACGTTTGCAACACCAGAGGTGTCGCTCACGCGTTGTCGACCCTTTATGAACATTTCCCTTTTTGAGCGATTTGGGTTTTTTTTATTTTTAGAAAAGACGTTGCCCCACACTAGGATTTTCTCCTGTATCGTGGGTGCGTTTACAAACACAAATTTACACATACACAAACGCCCAGACCCGGAACAACTACCTTTAAAACATACAAATATTTGCACCGTGCGGGGATCGAACCCGCAACCCGTGACGCACAAGCCGATCACTCAGCCACTGCGCCACCGAGTCGTCTAAATATTTCTCAAAATAGATGAGTTACCACACTAAAAGCAAATTAAAATTCTTAGCTGCATTCCCGTTGTCAGAACAGTCACTCTCCTAACGAGCTCTCTTCTAAATAACATACCATCACACCTGATCATCAACACATTAACGTCCCGCTGCTGGGCACGGGTCTCCTCTCAATTGAGAGGGATTAGGCTATAGTCCACCACGCTAGCCTACTGCGGGTTGGCAGACATTACATGCCATCGAGAAAATCCCTCAAACATGCAGGTTTCCTCACGATGTTTTCCTTCACCGTTGGAGCATGTGACAAATACTGAAAAGTTAGTGGTGCGTGCCTTGGCTTTGAACTGGGGACCTCTGACATCTCAGTCCACTGGTCACACCGCTAGGCTACCACAGCTCTAAGCGAGGCAGGTTTTTTTTTATGGTGATAAGTTTGCAAACGAGCAGGCGGCTCACCTGATCGTAAGTGATGACCGCCACCCATGGACATTTGCAACACTAGAGGCTTGCAAATGCGTTGCCAAACCCCTTAGAAACCGTTCAGGTTTCTTAAAATAGGGAGTTACTGAACTGACAGCAAATTCCCATGCTGTCAGAATAGTCACTCCCCCAACGAGCTCTGGTAACCTTACTCACTCGCAGAAAGACAACTATTGTTGATTCACTGCGGTCTTCTGTAAGGCGGAGGTATTGGCCCAGACGGCAGCTCAATTGGAGACTTATCTCTCTAAAAATAAGGTTTGAAATAAATGTCATTTATACTTTCAGGCTTTAATAGGCTATGGTGACACCATCGAGAGTGCTGAATGGATGTGCGGTGGATCAGTCATCAACGAGCACTATATCCTCACGGCTGCTCACTGTATCTCAACCCCGAGTTTGTAAGTAGACCCACGACCATACCCATTGGCTATTTTATCATAATAATAATAATAAATATTTCCCGACATTATTACACAGCGCCATCTACCACCGAGCTAAGCAACGAGGCTTGTGATACGGATACTAGTTAGTTGATATATCCCAATCTCTGCCGATCGTACTGGTTTTCCAGTCCATTGGACTACAGAGGGCGGGACGAGAGAGTGGTCTTGCGTCAGCGCAACCGTTTGTCCACTTAAAATAATTTCACGCGCAGATGACCCTGGCTATTCATATTGACTATATAGTTGATATATGTAGCGACCAAATACTAGTATCCGTATATTTATAGTATCTGTATATTTTCACGTAGGTAGATTAAGCGCACGTTCACCGATAAGGTCATATTTGTAATAAGCACGCACAATCAACAGTATATAAGCCACATTGTACATAAAATAAATTAGATATTATAACACCGTGTCTCGCTATTTTGATTGCCATTAAACTACTGGCAAAATATACTACATAATTATACTTTTTTTTTTGTAAATACATACATATTATACATAGATACATCCATGACTCGTATACAAATGTTGATGCTGATCACACAAACATTTTGTCCCTACCGGGATTCGAACATTTCGAACCGCAGTTAACACTGCCTTCTGTGCTATGGGTCCCGACCCATAGCACAGAAAGCAATGTTAACTACCGCTGCACTAAATGGGTCGTCAAATCATCATGTTTGAGTAGATTATTTTTAAAACTTTTTGAACTTAACTTTTTTGTACGGATTTTCAGTATAAATTTATATTGTTTTAGTCCTTACGTTTGGGATGAATAACAGCATCCAAGGTCACGGTCAGGTGTTGACTGTCTCAAATTGGTGTTATAATTACCTACTTACCCTACATTTTCGTTCCTTACTTATGACAGAAATAACCTCAAATTATTTCATTCACAGGGGCAAAATAAAATATGCAGCTCTTGGCATCTTAAAGCGGACTGATAATCCAGGGTTCTGGCAGGTGTATGACATCATCAAGACGATCGCTTATCCTGAGTATAAGCCACCGTCAAAGTACCACGACATCGCGTTATTGCGGACAGGAGCCAGGTTTGAAATTCACCAGTGATTATTATCCCATTGTTGGGCACGGGATCTCATTTGAGATAGTGCGGATTGGTAGACTCCACATCTATCTATCTATTCAGCCGGTGACACCCACTGCTGAGTAAGGGCCTCTTCTCTATTACGCCACTGTTGCCGATCTTGTGCAAGTCGCACCCATTGATTCTCCACCGCCCTCACGATGTCGTCAGACCATCGGGCTGGTGGTCTGCCCCGAGTTCGTTTAACATCTCTTGGCCACCACTCGGTTACTGCTTTGGTCCACCTGAGATCTTCCCGTCTTGCTAAGTGCCCTGCCCATCTCCACTTAAGGTGGAAGCTCGACGCTAGCCCGAGAAATTCAAATTTTCGTACGTTCTTTGCAATTTGCCGGTATTTGTCAGGCTGTACATTGAACAAAATATGATTCGCGTCTGTAATAGGTATTTAGTTACAGAATTATAATCAATGTCAATTTTGTTCAATGTACAGCCTGTCAATGACCGGCAAATTGCAAAAAACGTACGAAAATTTGAATTTCGCGGGCTAGAAAGAGCTTCCACCTTAATTCTCGCGATCCGTTTACCCACATCTTCGACCTTTGTTCGTCGTCTAATCTCGACGTTAGGTATCAGATCTACGAGATGAATTCCTGGCATGGCACGCTCCATGGCTCTTTCAGCAACGCTTATAGTATATATGTGATCTTTTGTGAGCGGCCATGTTTCAGATCCGCATGCCATGGCCACATGCCATCGAGAAAATCTCTCTGGTATACAGGATTATTTTATATTGCTTTATTTTTATTTATTATTTTTTTATTGCGGTAATAGAAACATATAGTGTTATAATTATTACAATAGAAAAAATACAGTCGAATTGATAACCTCCTCCTTTTGGAAGTCCGGTTAAAAAGAATCAAACGATAGCAGTTTCACCAATTAATTTTCTGACAATTAAATTGCACTCGATGGTAAGTTGCAGTTAGACCACTAAATAAAGATTAAATTATATAAACTAAAATAAACAACAAAAATAAAAGTTTACTATTCTAACAATAAGCTAATAAAAAATCTACTTGGGTACATTAAACATGAAATAAGTAGGTAGGTATAAAATAAATCAAAGTCGGTATCTAAATTAATATTGAAATCAGTATCTAAATTAATTTTATTTGGTTCACCGTTTGAGCGTGTGAGAAATATACAGTCATGTAACTTTGAAAAATCAGTGCGTACCGTCGGATCGAACTTAGAACCTCAGGATAACTGACTTTTCAAAAGATATATGATACGATGTTTTCTTTACCGTTTGAGCATATAAAAATAAAATAAAACAAGGTTTGTTCTAGAGGTTCAACAGTCCAGTTTTAGACCCCAACAATGGGAATTAATGAGCCAGTTGATAATGCCAATTTATTATTTCAGGATAAGATACAATAGAAAAGTTCTACCAGCATGTCTACATAAAAGAAGGATTTTGCCAGTAACGGCGATTGCTACGGGATGGGGCACCGTTGGACCCCAGAAACCAGTAGCTGAAACTTTACAAGTTGTAAGAAGACCTTTCGCAAAACTTATCTTTTGTAAGCCTTATTTTTAGAGAGATAAGTCTCCAATTGAGCTGCCGTCTGGGCCAATACCTCCGCCTTACAGAAGACTACAGTGAAACAGCAATACTCAATAGTCAATAAGCACTTGCACTCCACAAGTAAAATAGATGTTACAATACAATTATAAGGAACATGTGTGGGCCTTGTCGGGCACGGCAAATGTAGGAGAGAGGAGGAAGTTTTAATTCCCATTTTTTTACTTGATTTTTTTACCAATAGTGGTGGTTTCTGCGAGTGAGTAGGTTTACCAGAGCTCGTTGGGGGAGTGACTATTCTGACAGCATAGGAATTCTGTTTGCTGTCAGTGTTGTAACTTATTTTAAGGAACCTAAAACGGTTTATACAGGGTCGGCAACGCGCGAGCGATACCTCTGGTGTTACAAATGTCCATAGGCTACGGTAACTCCTCACTGCCAGGGACCGTCAGCTTGATTGCCACCTTCGTGGTATAACAAAAATAAACGATATTTAATCATCATCCACCGAATTATTGCCCCACTGCTGGGCACGGGTCTCCTTTCATTTGAGAGGGATTAGGCTATAGTCCACCACGCTAGCCTACTGCGAGTTGGCAGACTTCACACGCCATCGACAACATCTCTCAAGCATGCAGATTTCCTCACAATGTTTTCCTTCACCGTTTGGGCATGTGATAAATACGTATGTAACTTCTGAAGTCAGTGGTTCGTGTCTTGGGTTTAACTCAAGACCAGGCCGAAGGCGGGTGTTTTGAGGGCTGCCTTTAACCCTTTAACCGCCCAAGTCGGATATATCCGACAAGTATTTTCATATCCAGATAGCCTATATAATCATGTAAAGACACTTGAATAAATAAAACCGTTTAAAAATATAAAAGAACACAAAAATATTTGTCGGATATATCCGAGTTAGGCGGTTAAAGGGTTAATGTCGACGTTCAAAAAGATTAAATTTGGTCTACTTTGAATAGAGTGTATTTTGACTGTCATCACGCTATTAGTTTATGACTGCCAAAATTCACGCTTTGTACAAACTCTTTATATTATTTCAGGTATCTCTCACGAAATATTCAGACAAAGATTGCAATGAGGCTTATCCGAAGCACAGGCATCTGGTCAAAGGCTACAACACCACAACCCAAGTATGCTACGGTGACAAGAAACGGATCAGCGACACTTGCGAAGTGAGGATATAGCTGATAAGACACACAATTAGAACTAAAATACTTGAGAGGTGTCAAGGGACACCCGGATGGAATGAAGTTCCTTTTTACAATTCCTTCACTAATTAATCGAAAGGAACTTCGTTCCATCCGGGTGTCCCTTGCTTTCTATAAGAGAGAGAGACAGACAGAGAAACATGCGCACGCCGCACGGCTTACAATAGCTTACTATAGCAAAAAGTGTCGTTACAACTTTTCGTCTTAATTTTTTCCGTCTAGCCCCCTTTCGCAACGCGCGCTAAGGAACTTCATTCCAAAAAATCCCGTCACATTTTGTGGCGGACATCTTGGATCGATTTTCAAATTCAAATTCAAATTCAAATTCTTTATTGCGCTGCATAAACATGTTAGATATTGTTTGTCACATATGGTACATTATGGACCCTGCAGGGCACGGCAATTTAAAAGAGAGGAGGATACTTGACTATTACGATATCGCGCATTTGCATTAATGTATTTTTATATTAAAAGATATAGAAGATATCTGTAATATAATATAATATTTGTTTGTGTAAGTTATAATATAATATTTATGTGATGATGACTAGATTTGTTTAGTTTTCCTATATTATTTCATAATAACTAAGAACACTCCCGACTAACTCACCATTTAAACAAGAAAAACAAAATCAAAATCGGTTCATCCGTTTGGGAACTACGATGCCACATACAGACACACATACATACACATACACGTCAAATTTATAACACGTACTAGTGGGTTCTTCTATTTAATTTTTACCAACAGCTCTGAGTTATAGTCTGTGTCCCGTTAATGGCAATAGGTTCGTCCCCTATTAAGGGCTAACTGGTAGATTATACTGCAGTGATCTCTGCCTGAACCCTCGGGAATACAGGTGTGATGGTATGTAATGTGGAACATCGAAGGTTCCTGCCATTCGAGGCTTCTATTCATTGTGAGATAAGCTTCAAGGTTATTCAACGAATGATGGATAGAGCTGGGATCTGTAGAAGAACTATACTTGCCAAAATACGACCACGACCGACGACCCAATTAGTCCAACGGCAGTTAACACTGCCTGCTGTGCTATGGGTCTCGGGTTCGAATCCCGGTAGGGACAAATGTTTGTGTGATGAGCATAAACATATTTACAAAAAAAAAAGTATATATGGAGTATATCAACCGACTAGTATCCGTAACACAAGCCTCGTTGCTTAGCTCGGAACTAGATGGCGCTGTGTCATAATGTCCAGGAATATTTATTTATTTAATAGCTGACAGGATTATTAAGATGAAGCTTTTTCGTAGGGGGGCTTGGCCCCAGTGCTAAGTAGCCGAGGAGCTGGCGCTAAAAAGAAAGGTCATCCTACTTAACTGGGATGGCCTTTTAACTTTTTTAACTCCATCCTCTTTTAACTCCTAGTTACGCTATGGATTCCGATCGATGTAGAATATTTTTAATCCTAGACCGTGGGGTAGGCACCTGGGGTCTTTATTCCTTATACGTTTTCTTTCTCTAGGGCGATAGTGGCGGCCCCTTGCAAATCCAAACAAGAGGTAGAGAGAAGTCCAAATGTGTATACAAGATTGTCGGCGTGACCTCGTACGGAAGGTCTTGCGGTTACGCTGGCAGTTCTGGTATCTACACCAGGGTCGCTCACTACGTGCCGTGGATCGAGAGGGTTGCTGGGAAGCTGATGTAGAAGATGGAGCACTGGAGATTGGAGAGGTTAGAGAAGAATAAAGGTGTTGCTTTGAAACGTTTATTTTTATTTCGACTTTGTTATTACGTTGCATTTGGCAAACCCGAACAAGGTGGACTGACGACCTGGTGAAGGTCGCTGGAATCCACTGGATGCGGGCAGCACATGACCGGTCGTCGCGGCGTCGTGGCGATCCTTGGGGGAGACCTATGTCCAGCAGAGGACGTCTACCGGTTGATGTGACGGTTGATGTTACGTTGCATTTACCCTGCAGCCTTTAATCTGCAAGTGAATGGAGTAAAGAGCTATGGTAGCAACCAGTAGCAAGTGTACTAAGGTGTCAAAGGTTTCGAGTTCAAACCAACTTGCTTTTCGGAAGCTATATATGTATTTATCACATGCTCAAACGGTGAAGGAAAACATCGTGAGGAAACCTGTATGCTTGAGAGATTTTCTCGATGGCGTGTAAGTCTGCCAACCCGCAGCAGGCTAGCGTCGTGAACTACAGCCTAATCCCTCTCAAATGAGCGGAGACCCGTGCCCAGCAGTGGGACATTAATGGGTTGGTGATAATGATGATGACGTTGCATTTGGCAGGCCCCCGGCAAGGTGGAATGACGACCTGGTGAAGGTCGCTGGAATCCACCGGATGCGGTCGTCGTGGCAATCCTTGGGGGAGACCTATGTCCAGCATAGGACGTCTACCGGTTGATGTGACGGTTGATGTTACGTTGCAATTACCCTGCAGCCTTTAATCTGCAAGTGAATGAAGTGAAGAGCTATGGTAGCATCCAGTAGCAAGTGTACTAAGGTGTCAAAGGTTTTGAGTTCAAACCCACTTGCTTTTCGGAAGCTATATGTATTTATCACATGCTCAAACGGTGAAGGAAAACATCGTGAGGAAACCTGTATGCTTGAGAGATTTTCTCGATGGCGTGTAAGTCTGCCAACCCGCAGCAGGCTAGCGTCGTGGACTACAGCCTAATCCCACTCAAATGAGCGGAGACCCGTGCCCAGCAGTGGGACAATCATGGGTTGGTGTGATGAATATCTAAACTTGTCCGAATCTGTTGGTACGTCGTCCTTCTATTAGCTGAATAGCACTCTTAAATCCATCCATACTTACAAACTTTCGCGTTTATAATATTAGTAGGATGTAGTAATTAAGGGCACACCAATGAATTAACCAAGGCATTGACAAGGTTTAAAGAAATGGCATCTTTGACTTCAGCAAGTAGTCTATATTTACACCTATATTTTTTTACCATATTCTGTTCTATTTATAAGGCCGATTTCAGTAGAAACGCTGGCAGGGGACAACCTAGAAGGACATACGCCGACTTAATTGTTGCAGTCCTTTAAAGGTCAGGTGCGCAGTACTCGTAACCGGCGCGCGTGCATGACGAGATGTATGAATGTGGACGAGGCAAAAGTGGTATACAGGGATCGTAGCGCATGGCATTCTGTAGCTTCTGCCTAGAGTCCATGAGAAAAAGGCTTGAGTGTATATGTATGTATGTATATTTTGTTCCGAAGGTTCAGTTAAAAATTAAAAGCCCGGCTGATATTGAAAATCTGGTTTCGCCTTCAATTCCACCCGCTCTAAGGCCACACGATGCTCTCGATCCAGGGTAAGTAATGAGAGACTCTGGTGTACATCCCGGAGCCGCCAGCGAAGCCGCAAGACCGGCCGTATGACGTCACGCCTAGGACTGTGGTGATACAGTCTGATAGGATGCCTGTAGCCTGGAGGGGGCCGCCGCTGTCACCCTGGGGAGGAAAAGGTCTGTTAGTCAAAGTAGAGGAGCTATTTCTCATCGTCATATTTTTATAAAAGAGCTGTGGTAGCCTAGTGGTGTGACCAGTGGACTGAGATGTCAAAGGTCTCGAGTTCGAACCCAAGGCACGCACCACCGTATTTATCATAAGCTCAAACGGTGAAGGAAAACATTGAGAGGAAACCTGCTTGCTTGAGACATTTGTCTCGATGGCATGTGAAGTCTGCCAACCCGCAGTAGGCTAGCGTGGTGGACTATAGCCTAATCGGGTCTCCTCTCATTTGAGAGTGCCCAGCAGTGGGACGTTAATGGGTTGATGATGATATTATTATCGACTGCAAATATATGGCAACTCATTCATATATATAACACTCAGGGCGGCCCTAGTCATCTAAGCACCCGGGGCGAGTGATTCCTTTGGTGCCCTTTTAATTAATTGGCGTTTGGCTGCTGGTCTGGGGCTAAAAAAACCTTATCCCACTTAATTTACCAAAACTACTGGGAAATTCCCGACAAAAGTGGATAAATAAGATAAGCTGGTGCGTATGAGCCCTGGCGCCCTGGGCGGCCGCAGCACGCACAGCAGGCTGGCAGGCACAGTTCAATAATATTTTCAACCTATCGTAGATTGAAAATATTATTAAACTGTGCATCGGGACACTTTAAGACTACGGAAAAATCTTATTTTATTTTGCTTTTAGTATTTGTTGTTATAGCGGCAAAAGAAATCCATAATCTGAGAAAATTTAAACTGTCTAGCTATCCCGGTTCTTGAGATACAGCCTGGTGACGGATAGACGGATGGACAGACAGCGAAGTCTTAGTAATAGGGTTCCGTTTTTACCCTTTGGGTACAGAACCCTAATAACCAGCTCGGAGTATTTACGAAAACATATCTCATTACAGATCCTATTAAATCTAAATCCAAGCATAAAACTACCAGGAGGTAGGGCAAAGCGAGATTTCGCTCTCAAATGGAGCTGCCTGACTGGGGAAGTACCTCCGCCTTGCAGAACACCGCAGCGAAACAACAATAGTTGTCTTTCTGCGAGTGAGTAAGGTTACCAGAGCTCATTGGGGGAGTGACTTTTCTGACAGCATGGGAATTCCGTTTGCTGGCAGTTCAGTAACTCCCTATTTTAAGAAACCTGAACGGTTTCTAAGAGGTTTGGCAACGTATTTGCAAGCCTCTGGTGTTGCATGTCCAAGGGCGGCGGTCATCACTTACCATCAGGTGAGTCGCCTGCTCGTTGTTTGCGCCCTTATCACCATAAAAAAAAACTTACACAAAAAAATCAAACACTTCTCAAACTGGGAATTAAAATTAAAGCAGTCAAATACACCAAATTAAATTTCAATTTAGGGCGCTAAATAAGTTACCTATTTGTAAATTAGAATGTGACGTTGGCATGTGTAAATCCGGAATTAAATTACTAAACGAGTGGCATGAAAGTACACTCAACTGATGATTGATGTAATAATATTTTTTAATATTTCTGGCACAGCGTCATCTAGTTCCGAGCTAAGCAACGATGCTTGTGTTACGGGTACTAGTTGGTTGATATATTACATATATATTTTGTTTTTGTAGATACATGCATATTATAGATAGATACATCCATGACTCGGATACAAATGTTCATACTCATCACACAAGTAAACATTTGTTCCTACCGGGAATCGTACGCGGGACCCATAGCACAAAAGGCAGTGTTAACTACCGCTGGACTAATTAGGTCGTCAAATAATATAATATCAATTGATATTATATAATATCAATTGATAATTGAATGTTTTAACAATAATAATAATTTAATGAAAATATAATTAAATGTTTCTAGCCGTAAATATTGCAATGTCTAACAAGAGCACTACCTTACTATAGAATAACAGTTACATACACTTATTTTGCAATAAATGATTTGATTTGATCAAGTACACATAAAGATACGACTTAAACGATGTAAAACATGACGTTTACAATGCACGAGTCGTATCTTTATGTGTGCTTGAGTGTACTTTCATGCATGCCACTAGTTTTAGTAATGTAATTCCAGCTTAATAAGCTTTGGCGATAGTACAAAATATATATTAGTACCTCACAGGTATCCTTGGGGGCGTCCCTATGCCCATAGCACATCTGTGTGGTGTGATTGTAGCCATCACGAAGATGCCTGTGCTTCGGATAGGCACGCGAGCACTCCTTCGCTTCAAAACTGTCCAATGTCACCTGAGAAATTGCGTTTATTTATTTCAATCTTACCCCAATAGATATCGCAATCTAAATATAACTCAAAGGTGACTGACTGACTGACATAGTGATCTATCAACGCACAGCCCAAACCACTGGACGGATCGGGCTGAAATTTGGCATGCAGGTAGATGTTATGACGTAGGCATCCGCTAAGATAGGATTTTTGAAAATTCACTCCCTAAGGGGGTAAAACGGGGGTGCAAAGTTAATATGAAACTTTTATTTTTTTTAGTTAAATTGCACGCGGACGAAGTCGCGGGAATCAGCTAGTCCTAACATATAAAATCTAAATTAAATAACCCACGACACAAAATAATATCTGCATCATCATCATCAACCCATTAACGTCCCACTGCTGGGCACGGGTGTCCTCTCATTTGAGAGGAGACCCGTGCCCAGCAGTGAGACAATAATGGGTTAATGAGGGTCTGCTTCTATCTAAATTTAAGGATCATCAGGTTATACTGACAGCTTGCAAGGTGCTCGCCAGTTCCCGTCGATGACCCAGTGCGCCCCAGCCTGTCGCCTCAGCTACCGGTATAGGATTGTGCTCCCCGTTAAGGCACGCGGGTCTCACGTGGTCGTTGAAGGATATTCTAGGGGATATCAAAGACACAATTGATTTTAAGTGGTCAAAATTCACCAACAGAAGACCTGTTTTCATTTTTCAAAGTTCCGTACCCAAAGATTTCCAATGGAATCCTATTACTAAGGCTCCGCTGTCCATCCATCCATGTGTCTCTCTGTCTGTCTGTCACCGGGTTGTATCTCATGAACGCTGATAGCTAAATTAGTTATTATTTGAATTATCTTAATTAGTTGTTATTGGTCGAAGCTGCTCGTTGGTCGAGTGGCCGTACAGTGCGACTGCCGAGCAAGAGGTCCTGGGTTCGATTCCCAGGTCGAGCAAAGTGTTATGGATGGTATTTAAAAGTACTTCAATTTATTCCCATTTCATTTACCTAATTTTGCCTGTGTTCCACCAAATATACTGAATGTGCACCAAAATATGTTCATTAAAAGTATTGTTATTACTTATATACACTTTCTTGGTATTCAGATTTGGTTCTGGTTCTGGCGTTGTGTGGTCACAGTTCTAACCTAACCTAACCGATGTCTGTATTTAGCTGCTCAATCAGTAATTTTGTCGCTCAATCTGTATTTTTGATGCGCGGTTTATTATATTCCAAGTGTTATTGGGTTTTTCTATGAAATTCTCAGTCATCATCATCAACCCATTAACGTCCCACTGCTGGGCACGGGTCTCCTCTCATTTGAATATTATAAACGTGGAAGTTTGTATGTTTGTTACTCTTTCACGCAAAAACCGCTTAACGGATTTGCATGCAATTTAGCATACAGTTTATTGCCTGGATTAACACATACGGTTACTTTTTATCTAATGCCCCAGGACATACTTAAATAAACACCCATGAAGTAAAGTAGGATGTGACTAGGGTTGCCAACTTTTTTTTTCCGCCTTAAGGGACAAATGGTCATAAATTCTCACGATGTTTTCCTTCACTGTTTGAGCATGTGATAAATACGCACATAACTTCCGAAAAGTCAGTGGTGCGTGCTTTGGGTTTCTTACTCGAGACCTTTGAAATCTCAGCTCCAGAAAGAAATCTCAAATTCCCAGTAACAGCGGAGTTTGGATTCGTGCCCGGTTAATGGCAATAGGCTCGCCCCCTATTACATGAGACCTAAAAACATACCGGCGAAATGTGGACCAACTGTGGAGCAAATTCATTTTTTTTTCTTTTGTTCTGTAGAATATACTCCGAATTTTGTTCCATTGTCACAAAGTGAGGATCAGAAGAAGAGTTCCCGGGGAAATAGAAGGCTACCCTCAAATTTTATAGGCACATAGTGTTTTCATATCCTATCATCGTACTAATATTATAAACGTGGAAGTTTGTATGTTTGTTACTCTTTCACGCAAAAACCGCTTAACGGATTTGCATGCAATTTAGCATACAGTTTATTGCCTGGATTAACACATACGGTTACTTTTTATCTAATGCCCCAGGACATACTTAAATAAACACCCATGAAGTAAAGTAGGATGTGACTAGGGTTGCCAACTTTTTTTTTCCGCCTTAAGGGACAAATGGTCATAAATTCTAAAAAATACGGGATTTCTCTTTTTCACGCGGGACAAATGAAAATCATTCAATTTTAATGCAACGCAAGAAACTTTAGGTAGAAATGAGAGAGTAGGTACCTACGCTGCGGGGGAAGAGAAAAGGAGAACTAGCGTGAAGGCCCTCCGCACGCGAATTATTCACTCATTCTATGACTCACTCACGCGCTTCGTTTGTTCGTCACGTCTCTCAGTCGCAGAGTGTGCGCATAGATTAGAATACCTTTAGCGTGCGTGGTGTGCGCGTGGCTGTCCGTGGTCCGCAAATTTTGGTAAAATACGGGACATTGGCTGTCCCGGCGGGACATAGAAATTTATGCAATAAATACGGGACGTCCCGTGAAATACGGGACGGTTGGCAACCCTAGATGTGACACAGGTCACATACCGACCAAAACAGCATGGTGACAGATTGTAGTAATAATAATAATAAAATAAAAATAAATATTCCCGGACATTATGGCACACAGCGCCATCTAGTTCCGTGTTAAGCAACGAGGCTTGTGTTACGGATACTAGCTGGTTGATATACTACATATATGCTTTTTGTTTGTAAATACATACATATTATAGATACCTAGATACATCCATGACTCGGATACAAATGTTCATGCTCATCACACAAACATCTGTCCCTACCGGGATTCGAACCCGGGACCCATAGCACAGAAGGCAGTGTTAACTACCGCTGGACTAACTGGGTCGTCAATAATAATAAAAAAAGTTTAAAATATTTTTTTTTTATCTATATACCATGCGGGCAAAGCCGCGGGAGGCAGCTAGTATTTACTAAAGCCTATCAAGAATTTTTATGCATTGAAATAAAACTACTTTTTTACGGATTTTATCGCGGTATATTGATATTATTTTAACCCGACGTTTCGGATCCTTTACAGCATCCATGGTCACAAAAGTAGTTTTATTTCAATATCTTATATTCGCGTAACTGACAGAAATCAATATATTTTTAATGTGCAGGCGCCAGCAGGTCGACCTAATCCAAAACTGTCAAATTTTCCCAACTGAACATGAACCTGAATAGTTTGTCATAAAGTTGAAAATCTATCAAAGAAATTTGACATATTGTCGTAACTTGATGTGCTGGCAACCGTACTCAAGTTTACTCATATTATTACTTACGTAGTTTTTAAAATTTTATTAAGAAAGAAAAATTCAACCTCAGGCGGGATTGGAACCCGCGTCTTCTGGATAAGTACTCCAGACGCTCTGCCAACTGAGCCACCAAGGTATCCGCCTGATGTGTTGAATTTTGCTTTCTTTTTTTATGTTATTTATGTCTTACGGTGACATAGCAACATCGATTGGACAATTCTGTCCAACCCAGAATACTCCCTTTACAGCGAGTAGATTCCGGATGATATTGCATTACCTTTATACAATCTTTTTGTATTTTTCAGCATATTTCAAGCTATGATTTTTAAATTTTTATTAAGAAAGAAAAATTCAACCTCAGGCGGGATTCGAACCCGCGTCTTCTGGATAAGTACTCCAGACGCTCTGCCAACTGAGCCACCGAGGTATCCGCCTGATGTGTTGAGTTTTGCTTTCTTTTTTCATGTTATTTATGTCTTACGGTGACATAGCAACATCGATTGGACATACTTACGTAGTGTCAGTTTCGAGGAGAGCGATGTCGTGGTATTTCGATGGCGGCTGGTACTCCGGATGGGTGATGATCCTCTTCACGTTGTATCGTTGCCACAGGTCCACAGGATCTGATCTCTTCAGTATACCCAGCGCTACATACTTCACCTCACCGCTGAAATGAAAACTTCTTTAGGTGCGTTGGGTTCAATCATTCTCTCGAAAAAAAAACGACTTAAAGGTCAGAACTGGACCGAATTGGGGCCACACGGGAAGCACCGGCTTCCAAATAAAAAAAAGAATGATCAAAATCGGTTCACCCTGTTGAAAGTTATAAGGCAACAAACATTTGAAAAAAAAATACAGTCGAATTGATAACCTCCTCCTATTTTGAAGTCGGTTATTAAGCATGAAACTCGCATCATCGTCACCGCATGCTTCCCATGAGCTATATGTATACTGTGTATATAGTTATGTGTACTTTTTGGGTGAAAAAAAAAACGGCAAACTCGCGTTATCTCCACCGTGCGTTTTCACTTCTATAGGCAGTCCCTTAAGACTGTTTAAAAGATTCAGGGCAGAAAAGTGGTGATGCAACAAATATTATTTTTCTTTAATTACTAGAAGGGATTAGGGTAGAAAAAAACGTATGGCCCGTCTGATGGCACGCAGTTACCGTAGCCTATAGACGTTTGCAACACCAAAGGGCGAACTGCGCTCCCTCGGTATATCAGGAAGGCTACCAGTCGGGTGTCATTAAATATATTTATGTATATGTATGATTTATCACTATTCACATTCAGGATGCACCTACCATGTTATATCTCTGCATCACCCTAAGGCAGACTGGTAGAAAATGCCTACGGCATCAAGTCCGCCTTTGTACAATTTATTTTGTTGTGCATAAAGAATAAATAAACAAATAAAAAAACCAAACGTGTCGGTACTCACTCGCAGAAACACAACTATTTAACTGCGGTCTCATATGCTGTTAGAATAGTCACTCCCTAACGAGTTTATTATATACTTACACAGCCGGACTTGATATGCAGTGAGCAGCTGTCAGGATGTACCGGTCGCTGATGACAGTTCCACCGCAAAGCCATTGCGCCGTCTCCACGTCAGGCCCATAGCCCAGCAAGGCCTGGTAAAAACAATACCCTCATATGAATGAGGAGAATATAATGTTTTTTATGATATAAGATAACATACGCAAACATACCATCACACCTGTCGTCCACGAAGGCTTAGACCGACGTGTTCTATTGGTATGTTTTAGGTCCCATGTAAATGGGGGCGAGCCTATAGCCATCTACCAGGTTCGAACGAAATTTCAATCATCACCTTTTTATTGCGTTCCATAATGTACATACACAATAGGGATGTTGACACTAATCACAAATTCATGTTACTTGTTAATTTTATTATAGGTTGGATAATTAGAACATCGAAAATCTCATTTTATGTATTTAATATATCAAATTCAATTTATTAAAAATAATTTTAAAAGTTATATTTATCACCTATTGTCACGTGACTGCAAACACCAAGAGGAGCGCATGACGTATTTAAGCAACAGAGAACAACAAACTGAAATATCTAGCATTTCTCATAACACTAAAGTTTTAAATAAGCATTTATCAGCACCAATAAAAGTTTGCAGAGGTGTACCACAGGGAAGTATCTTGGGTCCTTTGCTATTCATTATCTATATTAATGATCTACCCAAATCCATCAAATCCCCTATGGTTCTCTATGCCGACGACAGTACTGCGATATTTGTATCTGAAGACCCTAAAAAATACGAGTATGACATAAATAGTACATTATCATCTATAGTTAAGTGGCTCAATTCTAATGAACTAAAAATAAACCTAACAAAAACAAATATAATGACATTCAAAACCAAAAACTCAAAAGACAATACATTAAATATAAATTACGAACAAATTACAATAGATAAAATAAGCAATACAAAATTTTTAGGACTATACATTGATTCAGATATGAGTTGGAAGACACATATTGAACAATTATGCACAAAACTAAGCCGATATTCATATGCCCTATATATGCTTCGTAAAGTTGCTAATCAAAGTGCACTTCTATCTGCTTATCATGCTTATGTTGGTTCGTTACTGAGATATGGAATAATGTTTTGGGGAAATGCCACAGAGAGAGAAACTGTTTTTAAAGCTCAAAAGAAATGTATCCGTGCAATCTGTGCATTAAAACCCACAGATACATGCAAACCGCATTTTATAAATTTAAAAATTCTTACGTTCCCTTCCCTATACATTTATGAACTATCATTATACATTAGAAACAATATAAATAAATATGAAACTTTAAAAAGTACCAGACATGCAAGTACACTTCGAGCAATAAGCCATAAAACAGCTATGTTTGACAAGAGTGCATTCTGTATGGGCCCTAGAGTATATAATAAACTACCCAACGAAATAAAAACAGCAAATAGTATTAATTCCTTTAAAACTAAATTAAAATGTTACTTAATTAATAAATCTTATTACTCAATCAAAGACTACTTAAATGATAAATGTTAATTAATTGGTTAAGTCTTAATAAAAGTGTATAAATAGTAATAATTTCATAATAATGTTAATTAAACAATAATTATAATAATGATTATACTAATATCTAACTTTAATATCTATAATGTAAAAGTTTATAATTTATTATCATTAATGTAATAGTCTAGCTTACTACCCACTACATATTTGCACACCTGTAAAGGTAGGATATGGCATCAAGAACTATTTGTTACATGTGTCACCTTATGTATCACCCATATTCACGCAAATAAATAATTTGAATTTGAATTTGAATTTGAATTTGACGTCACTAACCGATAAACAAGCCGCAAACATTTCTGTTTGTTGTGTTTATATCGACGTGAAACTGTGAAAGTAATACTTTGTGTTCATTTTGATTATTTGTATTAATTATCATATAAAGATAACATAATTTCGACGAATTCTCATCAATGGCGATCCACGTCTAGCGGTTAGTTACGTATGTAATCCCATGACAGCTGTGAGAGTGTTTTGGCGGGTGATATAAATATTCTTCTATTTTACTATATTTTCTCATCGAAAATACTTATATCTTTAAATAAAATATATTGTTATAAGACAAACAAGAGTCGACCTTTAAAATAAAATCAATTCCGAAAAATTGTCAACATCCCTATTACACATGCAGATGGTAAATATATAAATAAAAAAAACAGATGCAATTATAGATCCTGTAGGACACAGCAACGTTTCTGTGAGTAGGAAAGAGGAAGCGCTCTTTAATACTTTAATAATACAAAGACCATTTAAATGGGTCCCATAAATAAATTTTAAATTTTCAAATAAATAAAGCATCATCAAAATCGGTCCACTTAGTCGAAAGTTATGAGGTAACAAACATAAAAAAATACAAAATACAGTAGAATTGAGATTCTCCTCCTTTTCAAAATATAAAATAAAAAATTTAAAAAAACACTGACATTCTTTGGCGGCCATCTTGGACCGATTTTCATCAAATATAGCTCAGAATACTCCCGACCTTTCAAACAGAAGAAAAACTATCTTTTTTTTTGTATTTTTTAGCATATTTCAAGCTAAGATTTCAAAAATTTTTATTAAGAAAGAAAAATTCAACCTCAGGCGGGATTCTAGGTTGGACAGAATTGTCCAATCGATGTTGCTATGTCACCGTAAGACATAAGTAACATAAAAAGAAGGCAAAATTCAACACATCAGGCGGATACCTCGGTGGCTCAGTTGGCAGAGCGTCTGGAGTACTTATCCAGAAGACGCGGGTTCGAATCCCGCCTGAGGTTGAATTTTTCTTTCTTAATAAAAATTTTAGAAGAAAAACTAAATTAAAATCGGTTCATCTGCACACACACACACAGACACGTCAAACTTATTATAACACACCGTCGTTTTATCGTCGGGTGTTATAAAGATGGGCAGGTTCCTATGTCTTACCATATGAGGAAACTGGTCACGTTCAGCGTTTCTCCCACCAGATATAACGGACAGCGAGATGTCAGTCTTGTAACAATTCTTCTGCGGATGTTTTTTCTTTGTAACTGTGATTTCTGGCGGGCCCCTGCAAGGGTAGTTCAGCGTCTGCAAGTACTCCAGACATTCTGAAAGAAGAATATGAGCTAAATGAAGAAAATAAAAAACACCTGACACATTTTCTGGCGGTTAACTTGGACGAATTTTGATTAAACAGCTACGAACACTCTCGACTAACTCATCTTTCAAACAAAATCAAAATCGGTTTATCCGATCGGGAATTACGATGCCACAGACAAACAGACACACACAAATACACACACAGACACGTCTGACACCTGAACTTCCACTGATAGACATAGGTCGCCCCCAAGGATTGCCATGAGGACCAGTCATGCGCCGCCCGCATTCAGCGGATTCCAGCTGCCTTTACCAGGTCGTCAGTCCACCTTGTTAGGTGCCTACACATGCTGCGTCTTCCAGTACGTGGTCGCCACTCTAGAACCTTCAAGCCCCATCGGCCGTCCGTTCTTCATGCAATGTGCCCTGCCCACTGCCACTCGAGTGGCGATTCTTCTACGGATCTCCTCATTTCTGATTCGATCGCATAGTGAAACTCCTAACGTAGCTCTCTCCATCGCTTTCTGAGTGACAGCGAGCTTCCATATAAAGCCCATTGTAAGCGGCCACGTTTCGGTGCCATAAGTCATAACTTTCGACTTGAGACACTGCGCTATTTGCAACGAAAAGGTTTGGCGTAGCTTCCCGAATTCTGCATTGTAGCTGCATTGTATTAGGAATGACGTAGTGTAGCATTGGTTAACATATTGTTTCCTTACACTTACGCGAATATTAGTTTCGAAACGTCGTCGGGTTAAATAATATCAATATACCGCGATAAAATCCGTAAAAAGTAGTTTTATTTCAAAGTCAGCGTTGGTGTTTAATTGACGAACTGCCAAAAGATACTCAGAGAATCATGGTCACTTATAATGTGCAGACATTTTTGCTTATTTTGTTAACGTTAATTATTTTAAGCCCATGCATATTTTTCTTTAACCAATATTCTACTTATTGATACAAATAAATACTTACTGTCTTTAGCTTTCTCTCCCGTTTTATAATACGTTACGTCGGATCCAGGATCTAAATTTCTGGAAATTAAATATATTTTATTAACATCATAATCATCAACCCATTATTGTCCCACTGCTGGGCACAGGTCTTCTCTCATTTCCGCAACGCTAGCCTACTGCGGGTTTGTAGACCACATATGACACGAAGAGAAGCAACGATAAAGCAGAGAAGCCTGTATGCTTGAGAAAGCATGCAGGTTTCCTCACAATGTTTTCCCTTAACTTATGAGCATGTGATAAATACGCACATAACTTCCGAAAAGTCAGTGGTGCGTGTGTGTATGTATGTGGAATCTACTTGCTGTAAAGGGAGTATTCTGGGTTGGACAGAATTGTCCAATCGATGTTGCTATGTCACCATAAGGCATAAGTAACATAAAGAAAGCAAAATTCAACACATCAGGCGGATACCTCGGTGGCTCAGTTGGCAGAGCGTCTGGAGTACTTATCCAGAAGACGCGGGTTCGAGTCCCACCTGAGGTTGAATTTTTCTTTCTTAATAAAAAAATAATACCTAATATTCTGTTAAAAAAAACCGACTTCAAATGCCAACACTGGACCAAATTGAAATGGGACCATACGGGAAGCACCAGCTTTCAAATAAAAAAGAACCATAAAAATCTTCACCCACTCAGTTCACCCAGACCAAAGTTACGAGGTAACAAATTAAAAAAAATACAGTCGAAAGAACCTCCTCCTTTTTTTAAGTCAGTTATAAATTACAGTGTAACTGTACGTATTCAGTTTTAACAGTACCTAATCGTAAATACGACACAAATAATTATATTTACTTACATAAACGATTCTTGAGACTGACAATCAGCGCAACAAATTATAGGTTTTACGCCTTCATAGCTGCAGATCTGAAAAGTACGTAAATATTTAATAAATGTATACTTTCTGTGTAACATTATTGAATATTTTATATGCGGTAGCGTTTAACCATTTAGTATCCTTGACACAAGCCTCGTTGCTTACCACGGAACTAGATGGCGCTGTGTCATGATGTCCAGGAATATTATTACTGGTTATTCTTACCTGTATTATATTATAACACCGCCATTGTGCCATATTTTATGAGTGTTGATATTAATGTTATTGTTCATTTTTAATCTGATGTGTACATAACATACCATCACTCCAGTAGTTCCCGAAGGATTCAGCAGACGTATATTAGTGGACACCCACATTTCGCCGGTATGATCCCATGTAATAGGCGACGAGAGCCTATTTTAATTAACCAGGTACGTAACCAAACTCCGAGCTGCTACTGAGAACTTCATAGAAAAACCCAATAACACTGCCCTTCGAATCGAACCCAAGAAATCTTGTTCAGCAGTCAGAATTACGTCTACAAGACTAACGAGGCAGTCTTGAGGTGTACTATAAAACATATTATATCTAAACATTTGATTGACGGCGTCAGTATCACTATATTAATCGAAAAAAAGTGTTAGAAGTTGAATAAACTTGCCGGTGGGTAATCTTTCCTCTTAATATCCTCCATGGCTGATACACATTTGTAGACACTCGTACAGACCCCATCCACTCCGTTCCAGGTGCATTTCGATCCTGGACAAGGGACATCCAAGCGTTTTTTAGACTATTAGTGCTGCACAATAAGCATCTTTACATCCCCGTATTTTTTTCTCAGAAACGTTAATAACATCTTAATTTAGCCGCATCTAGGTAGATTCAAGTATAAATTACCTTCAGATAAATTCAAAACATCCCCCTTGCCCGTAGCATTTTCCCCACAACACACACTCCAAAACAAACATAAAACTACTAGAATTAATTTGTTTATCATTATTGTGATTATCTTAGTTGTATCGACACTTCTGACCTTTACTAAGGCCGCTAGTCAACTAATAAACGAAACAGGTTCTTGAGTTTCAATCATGTCTAGATTATTTATGCATGCTGCATCTTATATTTAGATTTTAGACCCCAAACCCACATTAATCTGGTGAGGTACCTGTCATAAGGTTTTTATTTAATCTGACATCTAAAATTAAACTTTAATCGCCAACGTTAACTAATATGAAGAGAAAAGATTAGTATGTTTGTTTCATCATCATCAACCCATTAATGTCTCACTGCTGGGCACGGATTTCCTCTCAATTGAGAGGGATTAGGCTATAGTCCACCACGCTAGCCTACTGCGGGTGGCCACACTTCACATACCATCGAGAATATCTCTGAAGGATGCATGTTTCGTCACGATGTTTTCCTTTACCGTTTGAGCATGCGATAAATACGCACATAACTTCTGAAAAGTCAGTGGTGCGTGCCTTGGGTTCGAACTCGAGACCTCTGACATCTCAGTCCACTAGTCACACCGCTAGCCTACGACAGCGACAGTTCATTACAATAATCAGCACATTCATCATCGTTTCTGCCAAAAGTCTTCCACTTCTTGAAATAGGCAATTTAACTGAAAAAATAAAAGTTTCATATTAACTTCGCACCCCCCATTTTATCCTCTTAGGGAGTAAATTTTCAAAAATCCTTTCTTAGCAGATGCCTACGTCATAACATCTACCTGCATGCCAAATCTCAGCCCGATCCGTCTAATGGTTTGGGCTGTGCGTTGATAGATCACTATGTCAGGCAGTCAGTCACCTTTGAGTTATATATATATATACTAGCTGACCCAGCAAACGTTGTTTTGCCACATTATAGGGGTTGGTGGACAACCCTTATCACTAAAGGGTATGAAAAATAGATGTTGGCCGATTCTCAGACCTACTCAATATGCTCACAAAATTTCATGAGAATCGGTCAAGCCGTTTCGGAGGAGTACGGGAACGAACATTGTGACACGAGAATTTTATATATAAGACTAGCTGACCCAGCAAACGTTGTTTTGCCACATTTTAGGGGTTGGTGGTAGAAGGGTGAAAATTTAGGGTTGTATGTATTTTTTAATGCCAAATCTAAAAAAAAATACAAAAAAATATTTTGTCTAAAAAATAAAAAAATAAATTTAGGGGTGGACTACCCCTAACATTTAGCGGGGATGAAAAATAGATGTTGGCCGATTCTCATAGATACCGGATAAGCACAAAAAATTTCATCAAAATCGGTCGAGCCGTTTCGGAGGAGTTCGATTACGCACCCTGTGACAGAAGAATTTTATATATAAGATTTACATATATATGTATTTGTGCGAAGCTGGGGCGGGCCGCTAGTATCAGTAAGATTAGGTATGAGGCGTGACCGTAGTCTGGACCCAACTTGCATTTATCAGTTACTAGATGTTGCCCGTGACTTCGCTTGCCGCCTGCGTAGAAGTAATATTTTTATTATTCTTATTCATAATTTTTATTCTTAAGTATTGTTATTTTTTTTATCCCACTGTTTTAAGAAATTATTGCTTTCGCATACTAATTTCGACCGCCCCGTTTTAGTGTGATTTGCAGGTCAAAAACCCCCCGGATCTGAAACTATTTCCAATACTAAATTTCATCTAAATCGGTTCAGCGATTAAAACATTAAGAGATAGACAGACAGACATACTTTATGATATGGAAATTTATGATTGGATATTTTGAACATAAACATAATTAATTATTTCCAAATGGTTTATTGAACAGCCTATAACTACATGTAGGTAAGTAATCGATTCTATAAATAACGTTAATATCGAGTTAATATCCATCCATACTAATATTATATTGCGATAGTATGTCTGTCTGTTCCTCCTTGCGTTAACCGCTGAACCGATTTAGATGAAACTTGCTTTGGAGATAGTTTTAGTCCCCGGGAAGGATATAAGATAGTTTTCTACAATACCACAGTGACAGATTAGTCACTTTAAAACGTATAACACCCATCTTTTGCGTCGTAAGTTAAAAATAAAACACTGTTCGATTTTCATACAAATTTTATTATTAATAACAGCACTTTAGTCAAGCCAAAATAAAAAAAAAATATGTGAAACATCTCGGTTAACCGATTGATGGCGTGGCGATGTGTCAATACGCCATCAATCAGTTTATACAAAATACAACAGATAGTTAATACCACAGACAGAAATAAGGCACCACAGACGTATAATAAGATTGGACAATAGTTAAAGCTCTTTGGTATAGAGGGTAGAGCCGTAGAGGTAAGGAGAATTCCTGTTGTAATCTGTACTTTTACAAATATATTGAAAAAAATAATATCGATGCTTCACATCTACCAGGTGTTCATTCACGACTCATTTTTATCTCTTAATAATTTCTTAAAACCCTCCCTTCACCGCTTTTTAGTGATTTACACATCAGGCCAAACGATGCTCTCAATCCAGGGTACGTAGTAAGCTACCCTGGTGTAGACATCAGGTCCTCTGCTGCTAGGCTTGCATGCATTCCCAAAGGACGTCACGCCGACCACTGTGTACGCACATGAGAACTGCGTCTCCACCAGCAGAGGCTCTCCGGAGAAACCCTGGAAGACGATAGAAACGGTTTAAGAAATTACTTAATTTCACTCAAAAAGAACACATTTATTCACTTCACCATCTAGTCCGTAACACAAGCCTCGTGGCTTAGCTCGTAACTAGATGGCGCTGTGTCCGAATATATTATTATTATAATTATACTAGCTGACCCAGCAAACGTTGTTTTGCCACATTATAGGGGTTGGTGGTAGAGAAGTGAAAATTTAGGGCTATTAGTAGTTTTCAATGTCAAATCATAAAAAAATACAACAAAATGTTTTGGCAAAAGAAAAAAAAAAGTCTAGTGAGGGACATACAAAATTACATAATAATCCGTCTAGCCGTTTCGCAAGAGTTCAGCGACTAACACTGTGACACGAGATTTACGGGAAGAAAATATATTATCATCTTATATATCCTCAATTCAGCTAATTAACGCCTCTTAAGGATTTCCACGACGTCAGGCCCAGCGCCACTCACATCTAGCGGATTCCAGCGGCCTTTACCAGGTCATTGGTCCACCTTGCCGGAGGCCTACCCACGCTACGTTTTCCAGTTCATCATCATAAATTATTATGATGATGTATTACCTTGCAAGCTTGAGATGGGTTCTTCTTGCTACCATAGCATAACTGGGTGGTAAAATCAACTCCATCTTTCAAAGTCCTGGAAGGTTTATAGGCGGCGTTACATTCTTCTTGACTAAACTTCTCCAATTGTATCTGAAATAACCCATTAAATTAGTTTTATCGTATTGTATTTAAGTTTATCCTACTAATATTATAAACGTGAAAGTTTGTAAGTATGGATGTATATATGGATGGAAGTTTGCTACTCTTTCACGCAAAAACCGCTCAACAGATTTGGGTGAAATGTAGCATACATGTAGTTTATTACCTGGATTAACACATAGGCTACTTTTTATCTATGTACTATGCGGGTAAAGCCGGGGGATGCAGCTAGTTGGTACATAAAGCTGATTCGATTCTCAGATCAAGCAAAGTGTTATTTGGTTTGTCTGTGTTATTCTCAGTAGCATCTAGGAATTTAGATTCGTGCTCGGTTGATGGCAAAAGGCGCGACACCTATCACTTACATGGGACCCAAAACATACTGCCAAAATGTAGGTGTACAATAGTACACCTCTAATTTACCCTTCGGATACGACAGGCAGGAGGATGTTATATCACATGCTCGAACGGTGAAAGAAAACATCGTAAGGTAACCTGCATGCCTGAGAGATTTTGTAGATAGCGCGTTAGGTCTAGCAACCCGCTTTAAGTTAATGTGGTGGACTATAGCCTAATCCCTCTCAAATGAGCGGAGCCCAGTGCCCAGCAGTGGGAAAAAATCATCAACATTAGCGACGAAAGCGGGAGAGTGCGGGGAGCGGCTACTACTTACCACCAGGCGAGCTGGATGCTTGTTTGCCATCAAAGTGGGATAAAAAAAGACTCTTTAACAAAAAAATATTCGCAGATCTTTTTTTTTTATGTGAAAATGGGGGCAAACGAACATGCGGGTCACTTGATGGTAAGTGACTACCGCCGCCCATGGATATTGCTGACATCAAATTAGCTGTCACCAATGCGTTGCCGGCCTTTTAGGTGTGTGTATGCTTACTGTCTGTATGGTGTCAGCTTGTTCTTTTACTTCGCTTTCAAGGTCTCTCCAGGTTGTAGCAATAGCCTCGTCGTCCTTAATGTCTTCCACTTGGAGGCAAGCGGGCAGGACATCACGGCTGAAAACTACCCTGAAATCATTTAGAAACACGCTCAGTAAGGCAGCTCACATAAATATAGCACTCAATATTGAATAGATTCATTAGAATATCATACTAAATCATGTATTTAAATAAACAGTCACAGATTTTTGGAGAGGTATACCGAGATTCTTCGCTCCAATAATTGAGCCACTCGTTTTGGGGAATACCCCCTTAGAGAAGCGTAAGCCTTAGAGAAGACTGCAGTGAAATAACAATGCTGCAGTGCAGTGAAGACTGCAGTGAATATTCTGTCAGCATGGGAATTCCGTTTACTGTCAGTTTAGTAATTCCCTATTTTTAGAAATCTAAACGGTTTCTGCAGGGGTTAGCAACGCATATGCAAGCCTTCAGGTGTTGCAAATGTCCATGGGCGGCGGTGATCACTTACCATCAGGTGAGCCACCTGCTCGTTTGCCCCCTTATCACTATAAAAGAAGGAAACGGTAACCGCAGTACCATTAGGCGGGCCGGACGCTTGTCCGCCTCCCATGTGGTATAAAAAATACCTACTGAAAACTACTTACGGTTTTTCAGTCTCGATCAGAGCGATATCGTAGTATAGCTGGGTACTGCGGTATTCAGGATGGGCGATTAACCTTTTGACCTTGTGGGTCTGCCATGAGGTAGGGGGGTCCGATTGGTTCTTCACCCCGAGTGCAACGTAAGCCAGTGGTCCCCTGTAATAATAATAACATAATTAATTGTCGGCCTTCTGTGGTAACCGGGCAAAAGTGTGATGATATTTAGTTTGCCTTAAAAATTGGTAGATTCAGTTCAGAGCCCCGGAAGGGGCAAAAGCCCCACCTTGCTCCTCAATGGGGTGAAAGTTTAACACGTTGACTGCGAAACCAGGTCCAAGAGATCTGGTTTATATCTCGCTTAAATAAATATTATTAAATGCGGCTAAGAAAAGTGATAGTTTTATGAGCACATCGGTAAAACGCCTTGTACTGCAGGAATCGAAAGAAAGATCACAGCCGCGTGTAATGTGTTCAAAGCAACTAAAAATAACTAAATTAAATTTAAATATAAATAACCCCCTAAATACAATGAACGAAAGAACGAAGCTCACTGTCACTCAGAGAGCTATGTTAGGAGTTTCACTACGTGATCGAATCAGAAATGAGGAGAACCCGGGTCGCTGACATAGCCCGAAGAATCGCCAAACTCAAGTGGCAGTGGGCAGCGCACATCGCTCGAAGAACGGACGGCCGATGGGGCCTGAAGGTTCTAGAGTGGCGATCACGTACTGGAAGACGCAGAGTGGGCAAGGTGGACTGACGACTTGGTAAAGGTCGCTGGAATCCACTGGATGCGGGCGGCATATGACCGGTCGTCGTGGTGATCCTTGGGGGGACCTATGTCCAGCAGTGGACGTCAAACGGTTGAAATGATGATGATAAACCCCCTAAAGTGGCCATAATTGGACCGATTTTCATCAAACATATCTAGAAACAATCCTGACTAACTTACCTTTTAAAAACAAAATCAAAATCGGTTCATTCATTCGGAAGACACGGATAAACACACACAGATACAGACACGTAAAAATTTTAAGAGCCCGCAATTGTTGCGTCAGGCGTTAACAAAACAAAATGGCCGACTGTATACTTACCCTGGGAGTGTCCTACTGGTGGTATGGGCTGCTGTGAGGATGTATTTGTCGCTAATGAGGGTACCACCGGCATGCCACTTCGCTGTCTCCAGGTCTTTGCCATAACCCAGTAACACCTGGGGAAATTTGATATAGCATAGCATTAATAAAACTACTTCTGCCACTTCAGCTGCCTGAGTGTACCTCCCGACGAATACAATTTAGGGGTCTTCAAGTCACGAGTGAAGAGTGAATCTTCTGGGTAAGCCTGCTTCATCTTAGACCACATCGTCACTTACCATCAGGTGAGATTGTGATCAAACGTAACTTTTTTAATAAGATTTTTTAAGGGTTTTATTCCTATATTAACAGCCTCGTTGATAGACGATGTGAATGGTCCCAGGGCAACCAACGTGTTATTAGGTTTTTCTATGAAATTGTCTATGGTATGTTTCCATTCTACATTCTTCCCGGGGACTCGAAATTACCTCAATGCCTTTCATCTAAAGAGATAACTAACAGATATACATATGCATACATATCTCTAGATATATATAAAAGGAGAAGCTGACTGACTGACATATCAACGCAGGGCCTAAACTATAAGGGTTAGAAACTTGAAATTTTGCACAAGGGTTCCTTTTATAACAGGGAGCATTAAGAAAGGATTTTAGTTCAAATTCAAGTTAGTATAATTGTCGGCACGAGTCGCGAGCACAGATTTTAGTAGTAAAAGCCATTTTACGCATGTACGCTTTTGGCCAAATTTGTTCAGTATCGGTTTACCGGTCAGAAACTATCGTGTACAGCCTCGGCGCCCCTCGCCATCGTCATTCCGCTAAAGAGACCGAAAATTTATGGAATGCGCAAGTGAAGTTTGTGCTCACGACTCGTGCCGGTACCTATATGAAACTTATTTTTTCGTCAAATTTCACGCGCACGAAGTCGCGGGCATCAGCTGGTATATGTAGTACAGATTCTGATGATACCTGGTGTGGAAACTTCGCTCCAGGCTGGCTGCCTGGAGGGGGGGAACCCCCTATTCCCCATAAACCAAAAATGTGACAATTATCCTTTTTATTCAAAGCTCTTCTGATCCCAGAGTAAAAGCCGCCTGAGCGACATCTGTATGGCAGCTTGTCGATGTACGTGAGACAGTCTGTAAAAAGTTATACATCATCAAACCATTATTGTCCCACTGCTGGGCACGGGTCTCCTCTCATTTTGTGAAGGATTAGGTTATAGTCCACCACGCTAGCCTACTGCGGGTTGGTAGACTTCACGTGCCAACGAGAAAATCTCTCAAGCATGCAGGTATCCTCACGATGTTTTCGTTCACCGTTCGAGCATGGGATATATACGCACATAACTTTCGAAAAGTCAGAGGTGCGTGCCTTGCGTTTTGAACTCGAGACCTTTGACATCTCAGGTGATTAGGCTACCACAGCTATCGAAAATTGTACAGGGTTTGTTGTCTAGAAATAATTTATCGCAAGAGCATCTCATTTAACCTATTTTTTATTAGAATTATGTCTTTTTCTAACACCAAAATATGAGAAAAGGACAGAAGAAAATAACGGCTGATAAGAGGTCCATCACACTCGGGACATCCATTACACTAAATCCTCCATGATGGGGTCTAGCAACCAGAACTGTACCGAAGCATCTCCGAGGAGTCTCGCTATGCCCTACCTCTCGAAAATTTATTGTTAACAGGTCCGAATCTAGCTAGGAATAAATGTTTGTGTGATGAACATCAACATTTAATTCCGAGTCATGGATACATCTATGAATCATATGTATTTACAACAAAAAATATCCATCTATATATTGTATCAACCAACTAGTATGCGTAACACAAGCCTCGTTGCTTAGTTCGGAACTAGATGGCGCTGTGTCATATTTTCCGGATATATTAACTTACTGTCTCTAGCCTTGGTGCCATCCTTCCAGAAGAAACCAGAGTGCGGACTGAACACTACATTACTGAAACAGACAACATTTCATTATCAACCCACTGCTGGGCACAGGTCTCCTCTCATTGGAGAGGGAGAAGGCTATAGTCCACCACGCTAGCAAACTGCGAGTTGGCAGACTTCACATGCGATCGAGGAAATCTCTCAAGCATACAGGTTTCCTCACGATGTTTTCCTTCACCGTTTGAGCATGTAATAAATACCACATAACTTTCGAAAAGTCAGTGGCCTTGAGTTCAAACACAAGACCTCTGACTTTCAGAGTGCACTAGTCACGCCATTCGGCTATCACAGCCTGAACAACACATGCCCTGCACGGAACGGACACTTGCCTCAACAGGCACATCTTATATTTTTTAAACATAAGTACCCACACCAGTATTTTCGCCTCTGTCGAGGGTGCATTTACAAACACAATTTTTCACATACACAAACACCCAGGCCCGCTACATGTACCTGTAGATTGTACAAATATTTGCTCCGTGCAGGGATAGAACCCGCAACCCGTGACGCACCAGCTGATCGGTCAACCCCTTGGTCAATCAAGTAGGCTTATGTAATTAACTTACAGATATACATAAAATATAACTTAGCTACAAACTTTGCTTTGTTGGTCTAATGGTCTGTGACTGCTGAGCAAGAGGTCTTGGGTTCAATTCCCAGGTCGAGCAAAGTTATTGGATTTTTCTACGAAATTCTCAGTAGCATCTCGGAGTTTGGATTCGTGCCCGGTTGATGGCAATAGGCTCGCCCCCTATTACATGGGACGTAAAACATACCGGCGAAATGTGGGTGTACATTAGTACACCTCTGCCTAACCCTTTGGGCACGACAGGCAATCCTTTGGTCTATCACAGAATGTAAAATGTACAAAAATAATTACCTTGTGTCGTTGACCAGATTACAATCGGTACAGCAAATTATAGTATCTTTTCCTTTTGTTGAACATACCTGAAACCGAATGATAAATATATCAAGATAATTATTGATTCCGCATACATATTCCCACACCCCATCCCCCCTATTCGTCTTTTTAAAAGATGATTTCCCCGGAAATCAGCCTCCAACAACATAAACCAACGACATAAGATGGTGTTGGGCCCGACAATCACCATCCTATATCGTTTTCCGGGACTCAATATATCTCCATACGATTTAATTCAAAAACATTGAAACTTAAAATAACAGAAATACAGACAGACACACTTTCGCATTTATAATATTAAAATGGAAGTATAGTATATAATGATAGGAGCTGTGGTAGCCTACCGGTGTGACCAGTGGACTGAGATGTCAAAGGTCTCGAGTTCGAACCCAAGGCAGGCACCACTGACTTTTCGGAAGTTATGTGCGTATTTATCACATGCTCAAACGGTGAAGGAAAACATCGTGAGGAAACCTGCATGCTTGAAAGATTTGTCTCGATGGCATGTGAAGTCTGCCAACCCGCAGTAGGCTAGCGTGGTGGACTATAGCCTAATCCCTCTCAAATGAGAGGAGACCCGTGCCCAGCAATGGGCCATTAATGGGTTGATGTTGATAGTATATAATAATAATAATATTATTACGTTTATGTATCTCAAAAAGGTACATTAGGAACATTTAGGAACTAAATTAGGTCCAGCTTAATCTTAAAGCTTAATAGTATAGTATAGAAGCGTATGGATAGATGCATGGTAAATAGCTTGATAATTAATTGATACCATAACTTACCGGTGGCTTAGGACTCCGTGTGTCGAGGGTCGTCATACATCTCCTCTCCTTAACGCACTGTCCCTTCACACCTTCCCATTCACATTCAGCACCTGTAACGACACCAGTTCAGCTGTCAATGATCTCTTCATCAACAGACTCATATGCTGTTGCTGTACCAATAGGCACACGTCTTTTCACGAGACTAGAAAACTAGAGCTGATACAGTCAAATAAGCTTCAAGTTTTTTAACCCCCTAGGCAAAAACGACGGGGCGTAGAAATGATATTTGTCTGTGTGTGTCAGCTTATTATTTTGAACATCGGAATTAAAATAAAATGTCAGTTAAGTGTCAGTTTTTAGATATGTTTGATGGAAATCGATCCAAGATGGCCGCTGCTACAATTCTTTTTATTATTTTCTTTAATTTCTTTTTTTTTAAACGTTGCCCCACACTAGGATTTTCTTGTTTCTTGTTTCGTGGTTGCGTTTACAAACACAAATGTACACATACACAAACGCCCAGACCCTACAAACAGAACAACTACCTGTAGAACGTACAAATATTTGCTCCGTGGAGGATCAAACCCGCAATCCGTGACGCAGAAGCCGATCGCTCAGCCATTGCGCCACTGAGTCGTCACCAATTCAATTTAGTTTATCCGATAAATGTGCATCCGACATGTCGGATCCTTCACAGCATCCAACACGGACAACCCGAGTAGTGCAGTGGTTTTAAAGCCGACCTTCTGTGGTAATGGTCGAACCACGGTAGGGGCAAATTCGACGACCCGTTTAGCTCAGCGGTAGTTAACGTTGCCTGCTGCGCTATGGGTCCCGATTTCGAATCCTGGTAGGGACAAATGTTTGTGTGATGAGCATAAACAATTGTATCCGAGTCATGGATGTATCTATGTATAATATTTATGTTTTTACAAAAAAAAAGTATAGGTATATGTAGTATATCAACCATCTAGTATCCGTAATACAAGCCTCGTTGCTTAGCTCGGAACTAGATGGCGCTGTGTCATAATGCTTGGATTTATAAATATTTAATTTACACATATCTCTAATGAATTCTACACTCAAACTTTCCTCATGAATCAATCTGTCCATTGGGGATAACCGTATAAAAAATCGTCGGGTTTTTTTTGAGTTTATCGTGTCCAGATAGACAAACGAGACGGTGAAGGTTGTTTTAAAATATATTGATAGCAGTCACCCTAACTGACCTAATATTATTTAACCTGATAAGATAACTGCAATCATTATTGTTAAATATGTGTATAATAATAGAAACAATGACGACCCCGATTAGCGCAGCGGCAAGGCTTTTTTTTTAAGTGCGGAAGAATCCGTTATGGGCCGTCCCGCCGCCTGGGGAGGCGACGGGGTGTGTCGGACTCCGCCCAACATGAACGTTTACCGACTAAAAAACCGTCCCCGTCAACGCCACTAGCCCTATTGCCGGGGCCATGGGATTCGCGAAAGCATGCACCACAACCCCGGGGGGCCACCACGCTAGCCTACTGCAAATCAAATCAAATCAAATCAAATCAAATCATTTATTTCAATTAGACCAATACAGGTACTTTTGAATTGTCGAATTAAATTGAATTTAGTTGCACGGTTCCAAAAGGTAGGTCTTATGGAGAAGAACCGGCAAGAAACTCCATAGATACTCTTTTTAAATTAAATACAAAATTGTTGGTTTTGTTTTACAATGCTTTATGTATGTAATATCAATATGAGACTGGTGCAGTTCGATGTGAAACGTATTATTTATGAAAGTAAAAGAAATAACTAAAACCAATTTCGGTTGCCATAACATGTATGAGCCGACCAGTCCCAACTGATAGCACCCGTTCACGAGCATGACGTGTGTATCGGCGTCTGTCTACTCAACCATGTTGTAGGGAATAAAAAGACCCGACACACAACGCCACCATCAGCAGGACATTTGAGTGAGCATGACAAGCCCAGAATGCCCGGCAACCGGTAGGCATCTTCACATTTAAAAAAAATTAATAAAACAACATCAAAGCCAACATCAGTCTCATATTTTACAAGTTATTTTACTAATCAGTAACTATTGCGTTAATAAATAATAAATTACATTAATAAATAATTTGCATGTCAATCAGTAAAGGTGTATAACTAAACATGTCAAATTGTATAAGTGTATAATTGAGCATGTCAAACTGTAAAAAATTATAAATATCTTTATGTAAAACAAAAAGAAGTCAAACCAATAAATAAAAAAATAAATAAAAGAAAATATAATAATCATGAGGCTAGCAAACCTGTGGAGCTGGACCAGCATTTTGCCAAACTTTTTTATCTACAAGATAATCTTCTAATTTGTAGTATGCTTTCTTGCATAGAGTAGACTTTACGATGGATTTGAATTTATTTTCCGGGAGGTTTAAAATTATTTCCGGAATCTTATTATAAAACCTGACACTATATCCCACAAAAGAGGTATGGACTTTAGCGAGACGAAGCTGTGGCTGCATTAATTTTGACTTATATCTAGTATTATAATTATGCAGTTCACATCTTTTCGTATGATGTGATATATTTTTTCTAACGTACATTATATTTTCAAAGATATACTGACAGGGCACTGTCATAATATTTATTTCTTTAAAGAGTTCCCTGAGTGAATCACGACTACTTAGGTTATAAATGGCTCTTATTGCTCTTTTCTGCAGAACGAAAACTGATTCTATGTCTGCAGCACGGCCCCACAGCAATATTCCGTAAGACATGACGCTATGAAAGTAGCTATAATAAACTAGTCTTGCGGTTTCTACATCCGTAAGTAGTCTGATTTTTCTAACTGCATAAGCAGCTGAACTCAGGCGTCCCGACAAAGCCTTAATGTGCGGTCCCCATTGAAGTTTGGAATCTAGTTTGATTCCTAAAAATACAGTCTGATCGACGAATTCGAGCTTTTCATTATTTAATATTATATTACAATCCTCACTTCTAACATTTGGTAAGGAAAACTTTATGCATTTAGTCTTCTGCCCATTCAATACCAGATTATTAACAGTGAACCACTCATGGACCTTTAGAAGGGCGCTATTTACATCGTCAACATTTGGTGACCGTCTATCTAATCTAAAAATTAAGGAGGTATCATCAGCAAATAACACCATCCCACATCCATTCTGGCACATATAAGGTAAGTCATTAATATATACCAAAAACAAGAACGGGCCCAGGATAGAGCCTTGCGGAACACCCATTTTAATTTTGGATCCAGATGATTTAATTCCGTTTATTTGGACTTTCTGTACTCTACCTTGCAAATATGATTTTAATAACTTTAAAGAGTTTAGCTTAAATCCATAATGTTCCAATTTTAGTAGTAGTGTATCATGATCCACGCAATCAAATGCTTTTGAAAGATCACAAAATATGCCAACGGCATCTTGTGACTCTTCCCAAGCATCAAAGATGTGCTTTATAAGCGTCACTCCGGCGTCAGTTGTATTGCGCCCTTTGGTGAACCCATATTGCTGGTCATGAAAAAGTTTATGTATATTGAAATGTGACAACATTCGATTAAGCATCATTTTTTCAAAAATTTTACTAAATACTGGTAGAATGGAAACTGGTCTGAAATTTCCAGGATCTTCAGTATCTCCAGATTTAAATAAGGGTACTATTTTACTGTGTTTCATAAGATCCGGGAAGGTCCCCTGGTCAACGCATTCATTAAATATATTTGCTAGATGGGGTGCTATAGTATCAATGATTCCACAACAAACTTTAGATGATAAACCCCATAAGTCTTCAGTTAATTTTATTTTTATATCTTTAAAAACTTTAATGACTGACTCTGGACTAACATACCTAAATTTAAAAGTAGTTGGACAGAAAGTAACATTCTGTTTAAGTACAGCAACGGAAAGTGCGGAAGAAGAATTTAAACTCTTAGTTATTGTAAGGGGTATGTTCGCAAAATATGTCTCAAATTCTTGAGCTACTTCAGAATTTGTGGTTATAAGACCACGTGCCGTTTGCAGTGCGTTATTGTTATGACATACTTTAGATTTATTATTTTCATTATTTATTATTGTCCAAGTCGTTTTTATCTTATTTTCAGCATTCTTGATTTTGTTACTTATGTATATTTTTTTTGCTAATTGACACACTATTTTAAAAGTTTTTGAATATTTACTAACATATTGAGTAAACTCTTCACTTTTATTAAATGACTTTAATTCATATAATTCAAATAAGTGTTCCCGACTTTTACGAATGCCTATAGTTGCCCAGTCACTAAATTTGAATCTAATGTTTACGTTCTTGGTTTTTAGTTTGAAATGTTTATTAAATTCATTTCTTACAATCTCGAAAAAACGTGAATATTGTTTATCACAATTATTTTTATTTCTGCGGGTTGGCAGACTTCACATGCCATCGAGAAAATCTCTCAAGCATGCAGGTTTGCTCACGATGTTTTCCTTCACCGTTTGAGCATGTGATAAATACGCACATAACTTTGAAAAGTGAGGAGCGCGCTTTGTGATATACCTTAGGCTCTTTGACCTTGGCTACATGTCACCGTTATTAATACCGTGCAAAAAACAGCAAAATAAAACACGTTTCTTGTATTAAAGAATTAAATATAATTATGTTATTCTATGGTTGGCGCTCTTTGGGGGAGGCCTACGTTCAGCAGTGGACGACTATAGGCTGATAAGTATTTTATTCTAATTTTAGTGAAATTTTCGACTGTCTACCTAATATCATGGTTCATGAGATACAGCCAGGAGACAAGCAGACAGACAGACGGAATAACAGCGGGTCTTAGTAATAGGGTTCCGTGGGCACCCTTTTCCGTACGGAACCCTAAAAACAAACTAACACACCCGTCGTCCCCGAAGAGTTAGGCAGAGGTGTACTAACGTACCCCCACGTTTCGCCGGTATGTTTTAGGTCCAATGTTGCCATCAACCGGGCACGAATCCAAACTCCGAGCTGCTACTGAGAATTTCATAGAAAACCCTAGTAACACTTTGCTTTACCTGGGAATCGAGCTCAAGACGTTTAGTAAACAATCGCACATACAAACACTCGACTAACAAGGCAATTATTATTATACTAGCTGCCTCCTGCGGCTTTGCCCGCATGGTATATAGATAAAAAGTAGCCTATGTGTTAACTTTTTTTTTATTGCGCTAAGGGGGCAAACGAGCAGGCAGCTCACTTGATGGTAAGTGATCACCGAAGCCCATGGACATTTGCAACACCAGAACGCTTGCAAATGCGTTGCCAACCCCTGCAGAAACCGTTTTGGTTTCTTAAAAGAGAGAATTACTAAACTGACAACAAACGGAATGCCGATGCTGTCAGAATAGCCACTCCCCCAACGAGCTCTGGTGACCTTACTCACTCGCAGAAAAACAACTATTGTTGATTCACTGCGGTGTTCTGTAAGGCGGAGGTACTTCTCCAGTCGGGCAGCTCAATTTGAGCGAGGAATCTCGCTATGCCCTACCTCCAAATAAAATTAATCCAGGTAATAAACTATGTATATGTATGCTAAATTTCATCCAAATCTGTTCAGCGGTTTTTATGTGAAGAAGTAACAAACATCCATACAAACTAAATTATAATATTATACTAGAATATATTATTACATACCTTCATCTTTGTTAAGGTCACATAACACACAACATAAATTAATTAATAATAAGAATATAATATACTTAAACATTATTGGGATTTGACGAAGTCGTTTGTCTGTGTCGAATGATCAACACACACTGAATTCATTTACATAAATCCTCTTAGATATAAAATAACGCTTTGTACAAATATAATACCTATAATATTAATTATCATCACATTATAATAACATTGGATTTATCAGTTTTAACCTGTATATCTATCGTAAACAATATTTGACAATGTAAGGTTATGTTTGAACTAATTTGTTGTCAACGGTTCACGAAGAAAACTGTATTTATAAATCTAGCAGGTGTATAGTAGATTGTTATACCTATTGATAAAAAATTAAACATTAAAACTATCATATATCATCTGAGATAGGGCTTGAGAATCAGAGTATTTTTCAGCTCCGGAGTTGGGTTTCGAAGCTCAGATTTCAAACTCCGGAGTTCCGGGGTTTTCAGTCTCTATTTAAATAAAAGTACAGTGGCATTTTTAGAGTGTTTATTTATTAAATAACTGTAATTGATGGTTTTATTAACCAAGAAATAATACTTGCAAGATCAAGTTATACTTAAAACAAACAAAACACAAAATCAAATCAAATCCTAAAATGTAATTATTAAATCCTTAATTTTTCATAGTTTGAGGAGCATGCTTAATTATTTAATTCCCTTTTTTATTTTACGGTTTACGGTTTAAGATATTTATTTTGGTTGCCAGTTGCGAATAAAATGCTATGATTATTTATGAAAATCGAAACTCCGATTTTGGATATGAAACTCCGGTTTTTCAAACGATGCTGAAATCATTCGAAACTCCGGAGTTAAACTAAAATCGGAGTTCCGGGGCTCAAGCCCTAATCTGAGCCACAATAATAATAATAATAATAATAATAATAATTTATTTATTTAAAGTAACTTGACTCACTTAGTAACAATAATTAATTAAACCTATGTGCAATCACGATCACTGCCACTCTCTTAACACTGAGGTGGACAGCTTGCAGCAGCGACTCACGTACAGACAATCGAGTCTGCTGGCCACACAGCTCAGGATAAGGTTGGGGCTGGCCCGTACGCGGCGCACCAGGGAAGCGCATCGTTTTCTCATAGTTGTATAAAAACAATCAACTCGAGCTTCCGCAAACATACCTGATGCACTACAAAAACGGGGCAACCCCATCAATATCCTGAACGCATTATTATATTGTATGCGAAGGGCGCTGTACGATTTCTGCGTATAATCGGCCCACAGACTGCACGTGTAAAACGAAGTGCAGTACGCACGAAACAGGGTTTTTTTAACACCTGGTGAGCAACGTGCAAATCTGCGAGCTATCATATTTGTCCTAACCGACAGCGCCCTTCGCTCACGCTCAATATCCTCATCGTCTTTCATGCCTGCGTTCAAGACGTGTCCAAGATATTTGATCTTGTATACCCGTGTGAGCGGAGTTCCCTTCAACATGACTGATGGTATAGTTTCTGGAGGTCGTCCGCCGCCGGCACCAAAGACCATGAGCTCACTCTTAAAAGTATTGTATATCAATCCATGAAGTTTGGCATAGGTTTCACAGATGCCTAAGGCCACAGACCGAGGCGCTCAGTAGAGCCATATCATCAGCGTAGCTAATATTGTTCACACATATCCCGTCTATGTAACAACCAGCGCGCTCTCTACTGAGCGCCTCGATCAGCGTAGGTGAGGTCAACCCCCCCTGCCTCACGCCACACTCCAATCCATACGGCTCCGACAAGGCCCCAGCCCATCGAACCTGATTGATTTGGCCTCCATACCAGCACTTGAAAGTGTTTATAATTTCAGGTGAAACTCCAGCTTTCTCAAGCTTACCCCAAAGAATACTGTAAGAGACCAGATCAATAATAATAATAATAATAATAATAATGCTGCCTAATTAGCAACCTAGTGATTAAAACGAAAGGTCACTTAATCTAAAGTAAACACAAAAAGGTAACATAGTAACAATCCGATGCATAAAGGTGATATTAATTTAGCAGGTTTCCAAGTACAGTCGCCAGTATGTGATCTTATCAAAAACTGACAATTTTTTTCCCAACTCACAGAGAGAGAGTTTGTCTATGGTACCATAGACAAACCCCAATGTCTAATATTCGCGTAAGTGTAAGAAATCAATAAGTGTGCCTTAAAGTTGAAAATCTATCAAAGAAATTTGACAGATTGTGGTGGCTTGATGTTCTGGTACTTTAGAAGATGATAACTTTGAATAGATTTAATAAACACTATAGTAATTGCACGCGATTCCATCTGCGTAGAATTAGTAATTTTATCCAATTTTCTTTTTCATCAGACTGTTTATTTATTTCTAGCTTCTTTTAAGAAATTATCGATTTCGCCTTTTTAGGGGATAATTTCAGTAGTAAAAACTATCCTGTGTCCTTCAAATCAAATCAAATCAAATCATTTATTTAAATTAGACCAATACAGGTGTTTTTGCATGGTCAAATTTAATTGAATTTAGTTGCACGGTTCCAAAAGGTAGGTCTTATAGAGAAGAACCGGTAAGAAACTCCATAGATACTCTTTTTAAACTAAATACAAAATTATTTTAATTCTTCCTTGGGACTCAAAATATCTTCATACAAACATTTCTCCACAATCAGTTCAGCGGTTAAAGCGTGAAAAGGTAACATACAGACAGACACACTTTCACATTTCTAATATTATCTACTAACTTAACGGTTGATTTCTGTGCCAAAAATTGCCCTTGTCCTTCACCAGAACTCAAACTGCCTCCATATCAAATTTCATCTATATTGAGCCAGCAGTTAAAGCGTGAATACTAACAGACAGACAGACACACTTTCACATTTATAATATTAGTATAGGGTAATTCCGGGGGAGATAGCCCTAGTAACTTGAAGACTCTACTGTGAAGGAATTATGACAAATAAAACAATAATATAGGAAATTAAACTTTATTTATAATTATTATTGAAAATTAACGATAAATCACTTTAAACAGTGAAAAAACACGTAATATTAAACATTTAAAAAAAACTAGGACTGGCCATCTCTCCCAGAGTGTCCGGGAGTGACGGCCATAGTGGCTGGGGGGAGATGGCCAGTACTTCTTTTGCCTTTCCCTTTGCCCTTGAGATCTTTTGACTCCTTTTTTTCTTATTACCGCAGTAAGAGCACATGTTTTCAAACTCGGTACAATTTTCTTGCACCCAGAACATGCAAATATTGCATTGTGTCCAATCTTGTTGGGGTACCGGATGTCAAGTTAACTTGTTCTGTGTGCGATTCTTAAAAGTAATAAAAATAAAAATAGAACGTATAGTTGCAAAGATATATTACAATAACCTTTAAAATACTGTTATGCAACACCTGAAACGTTATCTTAAGTGCAAGTGCAGTGTATACAATATAATTACAAAATAAACTTAAAACTAAACCACAGTGACTAAAATCTACCCGCATTAATAAAACATAACAACTATTTTTGTGAACAAATCCAGCAACTGACTGTGCGTGTTAATAGACGGTGTGTTCTTAACTTTGTTTACCCCAGTGTCGATGTATGGTGCTATGGTGTTAAGTTGTTAACAAGTTCTAGTCGCTAGATTTCTATTACACCATTAGATAATTGAAAACAGCGCCATCTACATACACCGAGTGGAACGTTTTGAGGAGGATCGAGCTATCGTGTTGACGATCGAAACATCATGCCTGCAGTGAAGTGTGGTGGTTGCGCTAAATTTTTATCACCGATAGAGGCCGCTAAATGTCTGCAGTGCAATGCCTTGTATCATCGAGCTTGCGTGGGCCTACCTACCTCAGGTTCTATTTCAGCCTCCTGGCGCTGCCCTGAATGTGGAAAAAATCTGGTAAGGGACAACAAGGCGGATACACCAGTTCGGCCTAGGGCGGATCTTGTTCAGGCGCAGCTCAGTAGTTCTGAGGAGCTCATGGGCACCAGCCCATTAAAACACACTACGCTAGATGTTGCATCTAACTTCTCCCCAGGATTTGTGGACGAGTTGCGGTCTTTCAAAGACGAAATGCGTGCAGAGTTTCGTCAGTTGCATGTTGAATTCCAGCAATTACGCAATGAAGTGGGCCAACTCAAGTTTTCCATCAAATCTATTGATGAGCGTATGGATGGATTAGAAGCGCGAGTGGACTCCCTTGAAGTTAAACTGGAGCAAAAATCTTTACCAGTTAGGGACTCATTGATAGAAAAGACCATCGCTGAACTAAGATGTCAATTAAACGAGCGAGATCAGGAACTATTATTGAACGACATTGAGGTGACTGGAGTTCCTGAGTCTAAGGACGAGAGTTCATTGCATCTCGTTAAAGTGATTGCGGTTAAACTTGGCGTCAGTATTGATGAAAGGGACGTCGTACATGCTGAACGCGTTGGATCCACGCGCCGCAATCGTATTGAGACATCTGATGGCTCCATCTCTGCCGACCCCCCTGCGCAACGCCCGCGGAGTATAACCGTGCGCTTTGCAAGACGCACCACGCGCGATGCGATACTGCGCGCGGCTCGGGTGCGCCGCGGTTTAAGTACAGATGACCTCGATATGGCTGCGCCGCCGCATCGTGTTTACGTCAACGAGCGCCTAACTCGCACGAACCGACAATTATTTTATCAGGCTCGTCAAGCAGGGATTGAACACAAATGGAAATATATTTGGACGAGAGAGGGAAGAATCTTTGCTCGCAGAGAAGACAGACAGAAAGTCGAACGAATAAGATGTGAAGACGATATCTGCAAGATTTTTGGTTAATAATAAGTTGGCTGCCTAAATACGAAGCACGCTCACGAGTGGTTTCTGAAACTGTTTACAATTCCTCTTTTTTGTTATGTTGTTTTGCATATCTCAAATATATTTTATCTTTGTTCTATTTATTTAGGGACACTATCCTGAATAGTTATGTGTTTTTAGTCATGTTTAAAACTTACGTAGGTGCGTGTCTCATGGCTGCGGCGGCGGACGTCTACGTCCATGCAATGTACGTAAACACGTTTTATAACGTAACGTTAATAATATTATCACGTATATGTTTATATCTTTTTATAATATTTATTCATATCACCATTCTAAAACAAACTTACAACTATTATACATTTTATACACAAATAATAAAATATTCTACACTATTTACATATTATTTACAGTATTTTTGTTTGTTCTGCCCGGAACTACAAACAACAAAAACGCATGAATTGTTCGTATTAATGATAATCTTTAATGACCTGAAAGTGTTAAACTATGGACATGATGCCTAAATGTGATAAATATCTTAAAGTTGGGTTCCTAAATGCGGGTTCATTAGGCACAGGGCATGATGATCTGATTGGCGTACTCGAAAAGCATTGTTTTGATGTAATGGCCATCAATGAAACATGGCTACGATTAGGGGAGGAGGGGCGCGCGCCAGTAGTGCCCGGCTATCGTCTCCGCCACACGCCGCGACCTGCGTGTGTCCGCTCGGGTCGTGGTGGGGGTGTCGGATTTTATATACGCCAGGGCGTGAGCGCGCGTATATGGCACAGAGCTGATAATCCAAGTTTTGATTCCGTTGAGCAAATGTGGCTTACACTTTCTCTAAATGGCAAAAAAATTGCAATAGGCACAGCGTACCGACCGCCTTGGTTTGATCTTGACCTCTTTTTGGATGCCATGTCAGATAGTTTAAGTGCGCTGGGAAATTGTGACCATCACATTTTACTTGGAGACTTTAATGTCGACGTACTCAAAAGTAATGACAATAAAACAAAAAAACTTAATGATTTCTTGAATTGTGTCAGCCTTTGTCAATTAGTGACAAGTCCTACTCACTTCACAGAGTCTAGTGAAACTCTGATCGACCTAGTATGCACCGACCTCCGACCAAAACATTCAGTGGTAGAACCTTTTAATTCATTGTATGGCCATTCTGTCATAGTTACTGAATATTACATAAAACGTGATAGTTTTAAACCGTTTGTAGTAACGTATAGGCCACTTAAAAATATATGCATAGATAGTTTTAATAATGACTTAAAGCTGCTGAATCTGGAAAATATTTCTACATTTGACAATGTCAATGAAATGGTAAATGTATTTAATCATAGCATCATCTCCCTATTCGAATTTCACGCACCGCTAAAGAAATGCACTATTAAGGAGCGTTCGTACCCTTGGATTACTGACACTATTAAACTAATGATGAGTTTGCGGGACAAAGCGCTTAATAATTATAGGACAACAAACTTAGAAGCTAAAAAAGTATATTACAAAGAGTTAAAATCTTTAGTTATTAGTTCCCTGTATAGTGAGAAAGTGGCATTTTTCAAGCACAATATCAACAACAACATAAATTCGCCAAAATTGTTATGGAAAAATATCAAATCTACTGTCTTGCCCTATAAACAAAGGCAAGACCTTCCGTCACACTTTGCAAACCCAGACGTAATCAATAGCAGTTTTTTTAATGTTCCTGGTAACACTGTAGCAAGCAGCTCACTTATGACACTCTTTGATAGTCACAGACATAGCGAAGATACCTTCTCGCTTGCTCCAGTGAGTCAGAATGATATCTCACGTATTATTTGCAACCTTAAATCAAACGCCGAAGGCCATGATCAAATTACCTTGAACATGATAAAAATGATTCTGCCAGATATGTTGCCCACCATTACAAATATAATAAATTATTCTATATATTCGTCAACATTTCCTGACCAATGGAAAATTGCTGCCGTAAAGCCTATACCCAAGCACTCAAACCCTGTTGAAATCAAAGATCTTCGGCCCATCAGCATCCTACCATGTCTGTCTAAGGTAATTGAAAAAGCCGTATGTAGTCAGTTAACGATTTTTTTGGAAAAAAATAAATTACTACCAGATTTACAGTCCGGCTTTAGAAAACAACGTAGTACCTCCACGGCTTTGTTGGATGTTACGGACAACATTCTGGCAGCTCAAGACCAAGGCATGTGTGCCCTACTGGTGTTACTTGATTTCTCCCGGGCATTTGACGCAATAAATATTCCGCTGTTGCTTGCCAAGCTTAATTATTACGGTTTCGATGATAAGACTGCGCAATGGTTTCGCAGCTATCTAAGTAACAGAAAGCAATATGTGGAATTACGAATGAGTGACGGTCTTGTGCGCACATCAGCACTTACTTCTATTGATAGAGGAGTTCCGCAGGGTTCAATATTGGGTCCAATCCTTTTTATTTTATACTGTGCGGATATAGTAAAATGCCTCCACAAATGCAGATACCATCTTTACGCTGATGATGTTCAATTATATATTTCATTCAGACCTGACCAATATGCTGAAGCAGTTAAAGACCTAAATGATGACCTTAATAGAATTGCCATGTGGTCGGAAGAGAATTGTTTATCGTTAAACCCGAACAAAACTAAATATATGGTATTTGGCACTAGGAAGCAGCTCGATAAATTACCTGGGTCATTTAATTTGAGCGTAATGGGGGAGCAAATTGACAGAGTGCATGAAGCGCGTAACCTTGGCCTGATTATTGATTGCAGTCTTCGTTTTGAAAAACATGTAGCCGATTCAGTACGAAACTGCTTTTACCGCTTAAAAGTTTTGTATAAAATGAGGCCTTTCCTATCCGAATCATTGCGCGAGCAGCTAGTTGAATCCCTAGTTCTATCTAAATTAAATTACACTGACACCGTGTATGGTCCGCGCTTATTGGCTCGCACAGATAGACTGATACAGCGATTACAAAATGCATGTGCCCGCTTTTGTTACAAAATTCCCCCTCGAAGTCACGTGACCCCCTTTTTAAACCAACACTTGACGCTTAAAATGAAATCTAGACGCAAAACGCATTTAGCTTGCCTTCTGTTTGGTGTCATCAAATATCAGACACCTGATTATCTGTACAATAAACTTAGTTGGGTCACTAACAGGCGAGAATGCGCAAACAGGCAATGTTCAAAACAGCTTTCAATTCAGTCTCATTCCACAGCAGCTTTTAGAGGCAGTTTCCGCTACGCAGCGGCCAAAATATGGAATAACCTGCCCCCACCCATAAGAACTTCTAATACCATCGGTACGTTTAGGCAAAAATTAAGGCAGTATCTAGTTGAAGGACAGCGGAAACTAGATATGGTTAAATTTAATATATCACTAATTTAAAAATATAATTTAAATACTACATTATTTAAATAAGCTATTTATCAATTCATCTTTTCATTAATATTATCATAAACTAATTCTATTAAATTTAATTCATTAACTTAATTTATTTATTGGTTATTTTTCTTTTATTATTTTTTTTTTAAGATAGGGTGACCTAGTGCCCGACCGGCTGCATGCAGCATTGTGGCTTTGTTATTGCTTTGCATGTAATTTTCCTAGAAACAGGTTTCTGAATTGCCTCATTATTCGTAGTTTGGCTAAATCTATACACATAATGATGAATTACAAATATCTATTTCATTCACTATACATACCTACATATATTGATATTGATGTATATAATTATACTTATCTAATACTGTAAAATGTATGATCTATGTATCTATAACGTTTATTTATTGTTTATTTATTTTAGTAAAATCATTATATTTTTGTCCTTTTTACGCACATCAAAACTCATACATGCTATTAAAACTTGTTTGCATCCGGGACGCCTCAGATATTGAGGCTCAGTTGAAAATCAGCGCCAGGCACTAGCTGCCTGGCATATGCTGAACGGGGCCTATTTGCCACAGCCGTGAAGCACAATAATTTAGTCTTTTCTCTATTTTAATATTTTTTTTTGTTTTCTCTTGTAAATGTGCCTTGACTGTGTCAAATAAAATTTATTTCTTTCTTTCTTTCTTTCTTTCTTTCTTTAATTATTTGTGTCCTATAATAATGATCACCAAACCTCTGCAGTTATCTTTCTCTCTATCTTCAGTTTCACTCTCAGAGGTATCATTAAAAACTATGGGAATTTCTTCGCAACTACTTACTATCAGATAGCCTACGGATTTCCTTACGTTTCTTATCTTTTTTTCCTTAGGTCTAACATTCTTTTCTGTATTTTTATTTGTTTTTTTTTTCGACTTTTCTTCCTTTTTTCCTTTTCTTCTTCTATCATTTTTCATTTTTCAATATGCTCCTCAGATGCCAAAGAATGCTTCCTTGTTAGACTCGTTTGCGTGTGTTTTTCTTGGAATATTATAGATAATAGAGGCCCTAGCCATATAATTCTTCTTTCCTCCATTTTGTACTTCTTCCATAGCATTTTCAAATCTTCTTCACTGCAGGCACCTCGAACAGCTGCTGCTTTCTGTATGTATTGGTTAGGCATCTGTAGAAAATAATGTAGATTAAACAAATCCAAATTTAGACATTAAATTGTATGGCTATCTCTCCCGTAAATACTATGGCCATCTCTCCCGATTGTCCGGGTGAGATGACCAGCTTAAGTAGATAACACAACTCCTAAAATTCAGAGGTAATTTTGAAGTCAGAACACCGAGAATATTTTTACTTCATCGGGAAACCACGAAATCCGACATATCTTTCAAAACCTTTTTGTAAGCACTTAATATGTGAACCCCTTACCTTAAATCGAATGTGTCATTGAAAAATAAAGTCGAATTACTCACCTTTAAATTATTTTTTCGAACAAAAATTCACCGTCACTTGTTGGCCGCGGTCACGTGAATCGAACTAAAATGTAAATAGTGCCACCTAGTAATTATTTCCTGTATTTTTTTCGATTGGCCATCTCTCCCGTACGGCCATCTCCCCTGGAATTACCCTAGATATTATTATCATTATATATAATTAAAATAAGTAAGTATAGATAATGTTTTTATAAACAAAATACAAGAACATTATGATTTATTTCTAAAATGGGTAAACTGGTTTTTTATTTGATTTGTAGACGTACTAATCGTATTTTAATGTTTTATTTTCCTTATAAAACTTGTTTCGTGATTCTATGTATTAATTCCGCGGCAATCTTGGACAAGGACTTAATTCGATAGCAAAACGAAATAAATAATTATATTTGGATATTATGACACAGCGCCATCTAGTTCCTAGCAACTAGGCTTGTGTTACGGATACTAGACAATCATGTAGTTGATATACTACATAGATTTAAATAACTTTAAAAAAAAAGAAAAACCAACTTCAAAAACAAATAAGCAAAAAATAACTTCAAAGAGTTTTACCTTTTTTTTAGTTTTAAAGGTATGAAGTCGGTGCCAAGCCAAACGTAATAGTAAGTACACTTACTTACGTTTGACTGAAACGTAACAGTGACCTTGAGCGGGGTGGTTAAAACCACCACATCATCGGCACCGACTTCATACCTTTAAAACAAAAAAAAAGGTAAAACTCTATGAAGTTATTTTTTGCTTTTTAGTTTTTGAAGTTGGTTTTTCATTTTTTTTAAAGTTAATTTATTTTTTTCTTTTTAGTGTTGTATATATTAAACTTTTCATATCAGGTCAATCTAATAGCCTGAAAGAATACAACTATCGATCCATATATACTTATAACTTTGAAAGATTTTACCTTCAACTCCTAACCGTTGAGGAGTTGTACCTTCCATCATCAGATCATTACATGAGATGGTGATTTTTAGATGCAAATACTTGAACAGCTTTGGAGAATACATGTAAATGTAATAAATGCCTATAACTGAAAGAATTTTCTTTTAACTTTTAACTGTTGAAGAGTTCTACCTTCCATCATCAGCTCATCAACATCAAATGATGATTATCAGACGCAAATACTGGAACAATTTTAGTAAATATATTGAAAACGTGATAATTGCCTATAAAATTTGAGGGTTGCCCTCGATTTCCCTGGGATCCCATCATCAGATCGTGATGTGGTTACAATGGGACCATCTGTGAAGTCTACCCTTTTAAACAAAAAAATAATTTTGCAAATCGGTCCAGGCGTTTTGATGTAATTCGTGAACATACATAAAAAAAAAAAAAAAAAAAAGATTACGACGAATTGAGAACCTCCTCCTTTTTGAAGTCGGTTAAAAACTGGCGCACAAAACTAGGCAAAAAATTGGCGGGTCTGTACCAAATTAGGCAAAAAATTGCGTTTTTGTATGGGAGTTGTATCACCTTGAATATTTATTTTATATTGTTTTTAGTATTAGTGTATTAATACATAATCTGTGAAAATTTCAACTGTCTAGCTATCGCGGTTCTTGAGATACAGCCTGGTGACAGACAGACGGACGGACCAATGCACGAACAGACAGAGAAGTCTTAATAATAGGGTCCCGTTTTTAAACGTTGGGTACGGAACCCTAAAAATGTATATACAGTGTATGTGTACATAATATAACCACCTCCTTTTTGAAGTCGGTTATAAATAACCAACTCACAAGCTTGTAAATACTGTTTAATATTAAAAAGTAAAAGGTAAATAAGTACCCTACCGTTTTAAATGCACTTAGTAAAAAGCTGTTAATTAGAAATTACAAGTAGCCACTTCAATTTTATTTATTTCCATGTGACAATTTTATACCAGGGGACTTTTTTACCGTCTTGATAAAAATAGAGCGTGTCATGTAAAATTGTTATTTTACTTTTATTTTTATTTTTACAGTCATCATCTGAAATGTATGTACTAATAAACACATTTACAACCTATGTTTATATTAAAACATACCTAAATGTTTCATGTTCAGAAGTATTCGACAAACAATATTTTAATAATTCAAATTCGCTAACATAGTCACCCTAATAAAAATAATCAAAAAAATCTTCAAAAAAACGCACACACGCATACGCACCGGTGATTTTCCGCTGCTAACACGGGATGCCCGCTCCCACCACCCCGTACTGCCCTACGGACTGTAGGGCAGTTTATTATAATTATGTATAAAAATAATAAAAAAACAAAAGTTAATTTATAATCTTTATTCTAAACAACACACACACACAAATTCGTTTCTTCAGTCATTACTCTTCCACAAGATGAACTGCCTCTTGTTTTAAACCCAGGATTTAGTCTAAAATCCGGTTGCAGAATCGCTACGTTCATAGTGTATGAAGTCAAAATCAATTTTTAAATAATTAAGAATGGCTATGGTTCTACTGGATGCGGGCGGCATATGACTGGTCGTCGTGGCGATCCTTGGGCGAGACCTATGTCCAGCAGTGGACGTCTAACGCTTGATATCGTGATGATGATGGTTGCAATAATGCAACAAAGTACTTATTACCTGTGGGAACCTGGCTGCGAATAGTTTGCGGCTGAATGGGCAACGGCAACCATACCTATTTTTTATTTTTATTCGGTAGCAAGTTTTTTTTTTGCAGCCGGATCTCGTACTATTAGGAGTATTTTCAGGGCCAGACAATGCTCTCAATCCAGGGTACATAATATAGTACTCTAGTGTATAATCCAGAAGTTTCTATAGAACCACATGTTATATCAATCGACAATATACCCTGGAAGATTGTTGCGCATTCTTCAATGCTGTCAAGAGATAAGAAGGGGCCGCCACTTTCAGTCTGTGGAGCAGATTGAAAACGTTAGGTGCATACTGATTATGTAATCTAATAAAGTAAAATAATAACATATTATAAAACATTGTTATACATATAACATGTTATTAATGTTTATAACAATGTTATATAACGCGCTTGAATAGATACGAAAACGACAATGTAATTGTTATATATAACTTTGTTATTCTAATTTGTACGGTATCGTCTTATGTTGCAATGGCGAATAACAATGTTACATAATGTGGATGTGTTATAAAACACAGGTTATATAACATGTTATATAACACCTTTTGTTCGCGCCTAACAGGATTACTATAGCATTGTTGCACGCGTGACTGATCGTTATTCTTTTATTTTAAATTTTATTTGTGTCGGTACTAAGAAAATTTTGTCACTTACTTGTAAAAAATTATACCGCCTATTATTACTTTTTTATATCACCTAGCATTAGACGCCACGAATATTATAGCTCTGCTAGATTAATTTTAATAATACCTTTGTAAAAACTAGAAGTAAACCAGGTTGTTATCCAATCTATTGGTTTCATTTTGAGCGCCCTAGAGCTTCAGTGTTTCTATAAGAAACATAATTTGGCGACCGTGACAGGACACGATTGTCCAAGAAGATTCGAGAAGATAGCATCGAAGTCCCGCTTCTGGAATTGGCCAGCAACAGCGCCGCAGCCATCAGTCGGCCAGCATTGCGCCTCATCCAGACAAGCCTTTGGATCGACTACATAAGAAGATTAGGGATCACTTAGTACCGCCGGACATTGACGTAAGACCAGCGTCACATACCGCAGCGCAGCAGTGCCGACTATTGCAGCTAAGTGCCTTACCTATTCCCTAATCTTTGCCTTCCGATAATCCTAATAGCTTAATATCCCCTTTTCCTAGGTTTTACTAATGCGAACATAAGTGGGTCACCTTGATCAAGGTCATACTATTAAAGTCGTTCATAAGTTGGGTTTTTCCGTTAGTTTAATTAGTTCGATTGTAAATCCATCTATTTAATGCAATCTCATCGCCGCACAGCGATATATTTATCGTATTAACTATATTTTGACCCATATTCTGAGATATCAGGAAACTATAATTTGCAAAATTACTTCCCTAGGAATTCTATCCCACAATTATTATTCTTTCTCGCTTGATTTATTCCTACTAGGCCGCCGTATCTATGCGCTAGTTATTTCCGTATAGTGATTAGTCCGCCGAACTTTCCAGTTGGTGTCCGTGTTCACCGCTCGTTGCTGAGCCCGCGCAGTGCCCGCGCAGCTTGCTGCCCGCCAGCCGTGCCAGCCAGACAGACCAGAGCTGCTACCCCGTTTTCCCGTGCGGCAGACACCACCAACGAGGGGCGTGAGCGTATACTTTTATTATTTTTATTTTGCAAACGTTTGTCACGTTTATAGTTTATCAATTGTTTTCTTTGTTGACGTACCTACACGAATTTTATTTCTTCTTCGCGTCAACTTGTGAAGTTGAACCTTTATTTTATTCATTTTACTATTGCTTTTCGTTACAATTAAAACAATCAAACATATACCATTAAAAATGAGCTTAGCAGAATTGTATACTAGACGCAGTTCTGTTAAGGGTCAAGTAATAAAATTTAAAAATTATTTAGATAAATTATCACGATTTGAAACTTTTACTGCAACACAGAGGGCGGAACTTTCACTTAAAATAAGTAAATTTGAAACTTTATCTTCTAAGTTTGATGATCTTCAAAGTCAAATTGAGATTTGTAACTCCAGCGCTTTAGATGATGAGCTTGAAGAACGGGAAATAATTGAAAAGGAATTTATTAGCAACATTGTAACTGCTCAGTCCTTATTGCAATTACATAGCAAGGACGACAGTGTTCATGATACTAGTTTGCATAATATGAGTCATTGTGTTCATGAGCATAGTGAAATGGGCTTCAAATTGCCGTTAATTCAGATTGCCAAATTTGACGGGTCGTATTTTAAATGGATGGAATTTCGAGATACCTTCAAATCTTTAGTACATGAAAATAATAGAATCAGTTTAGTAAACAAGTTCCATTACTTAATCTCTTATTTGGAAGGTGAGCCAGCACGTACTGTTTCAAATCTCGAGATTTCTTCCGACAATTATCAGGAGGCTTGGAATATTCTGCTCGAACGCTACGATAATAAACGTTTGTTGATTAATCATCATCTCAATGCATTATTTAATATTAATTCTATAAATAAAGAGTCGGAAAGATCGCTGCGCTTCTTGGTGGATCACGTGACTAAGAACCTGCGTGCGCTTTCCAGTTTGGGACAAGCTACCGAGCATTGGGATGTAATCATAATTCATTTAGTCGCTTCTAAGTTGGACAATAACACATTTGTGAAATGGGAAGAACACCGTAATGCGATGTCCAGTGATACACCTGCACTTAAGGATTTTCATAAGTTCTTAAACGAGCGTGCAGCCATCCTTGAGTCACTGCACCGCAATAAATCCGATAACGTCACTAAGCCTGTTCATAGCCAACAACGCTCCAACGCTTCTCCTGCTACTAAATTGGAACGTCCACACACTAAATCATATAGTTGTACAAAAAATTATAATAATAATGTTAAACATCAAAGGGCTACGCCCTCATGCAACTCTTGTCCATGTTGCAATGCAGATGACCATAAAATTTATGATTGTCCGTCATTCAAGTCAAAGAGTATAGGTGAACGTATAGCGGAGGCTTCCATATTAAAATTATGTAAGAACTGTTTAAAACCTGGTCATGTCTCTCGCAAATGTCGTTTTAGCCCTTGTCTTGAGTGCAGAAAGAGACACAACACTATGTTGCATCTTCCTGCTACTACTGAGGACAAGGCTTGTGGTGTTGACGGAACTGGCGATACGTTGGTTACCTTTACGAATAAGCGTGTCAATGATGCCCTGTTATCTACTGCCCTCATAGAAATTGTAAATCCTAGAACGAATAAATCAGAAATTGTGCGTGCTCTGCTTGATTGTGGTAGTCAATCATCCTTTATAACCTGCGATTTGAAACAAAGATTATCTCTAGAATGTTGCACTATTAAGTCTACAAATGTCATTGGTTTTGGCAACAATAATTCAGGGACGATTACTGAATATTGTATTGCACAAATAAAATCTAGAAATACATCATTTAATGTTATTTCAAATTTCTATGTAATGGCTCAGCTAACAGGTTCATTGCCTAATACACACATAGACATTAGTTTATTTAAAATTCCTGCTAACATACATTTGGCGGATCCTACATTCTATGAACCCTCTCACATAGATATACTCATAGGTTCCGACTTGTTTTGGGACATCATTGGATGTGAGCAGCAATCTCTAGGTCCTAGTCTTCCTAGGTTGCATAGCTCAAAGCTAGGCTGGTTAATTGGAGGTTCGTTGCCATTGCTTCCAAGGCAAACTAAGCACAGTGAACACTCAGTTGAGTGCAATCATATTTTAACTAATACTTTACAAGGTGATAAAATTGAGTATAAGTTAAATAAGTTTTGGGAGTTGGAGGAAATTCCACCAAAATCTTATCTTGTTGACAGCGAACGGGCATGTGAAATGCACTTCTTGCAGCACACCTATCGTTTAAATGATGGCAGATTTTGTGTCAAGTTGCCCTTAATTCATTCACCAGACCGTCTCGGTGATTCATATAATATGGCCAAGAGAAGATTCTATAACCTAGAGATACGATTCAGGAGACAACCTAATGTTAAATCGCAATATATAGATTTTATAAGAGAGTACGCTGAATTAGGTCACTTATCTGAAATTTCACTTGATAATGCTAACTCTAATTTATATTATTTTTTGCCGCATCATCCTGTATTTAAAGAAAACAGTGAGACTACTAAAATAAGAGTGGTCTTTGATGCGTCAGCTCCCACATCCTCCGGTTTATCTATTAATGACTTGCAAATGATTGGGCCTCAAATCCAAGACTCTCTCTTCTCCATTATGATTCGAGCTCGTCACTACAAATACATTCTCACTGCTGACGTTGAAAAAATGTACCGGCAGATTGTAGTTGACGAGTCGGATCGGAACCTTCAGGTTATTTTGTGGAGAGAAGATGAGCATGAGCCACTCCAGGCTTTACAATTGAACACTGTGACTTACGGCTTTGCAAGCGCAAGTTATTTAAGTACGAGGTGTCTTTGGCAGTTGGGAGAGGAGTGCACAGACCCACTCGTTAAAACAATTATCCAGCATGACCTATACATAGATGATCTAATAACCGGTTGTAACTCTGAAAATGAACTAAAACTTATTCAACAATCTGTATCCAAGGCGTTAAGGGCAGGTTGTTTTAATTTACGCAAGTATAGATCAAATTCTTGTAACGTTTTAGAATCTTGTTCCGCGAGTTCTACAGATACATTGGTTATAAGTGAGTCCGCACGCACCCTCGGCTTAGGATGGGATGCCAAGGCAGATCACTTTCATTATGCGTTCGATATTCCTTGTAGCAAAAATAACATAACTAAGCGCCACATATTATCAACGTCTTTTAAAATTTTTGACCCTCTTGGCTTTGTTGGTCCCTGCTTAATAATTCCTAAATTGATTATGCAACAGTTATGGCTCGACAAGGTCGATTGGGATGATCTTGTTTCAGATGAAATAAAAAGGGCTTGGTATAAATTTTATAACAACTTATCTCATTTAAGTACAATTACAATACCGAGGCAAGTCCTGTGTGATTCTCCCGTTGTAACAGAATTACATTCTTTTAGTGACGCGTCTCAGAGAGCATATGGCGCTTGTATTTATATAAGATCTATGGACATAGCAGGTAATGTGCACGTCAATCTGTTATGCTCTAAGTCAAAGGTAGCCCCTGTCAAGGCATGCACAATACCCCGATTAGAGTTATGTGCCGCTGTGCTAGCTTCTAGATTATGTAATGTTGTAGTCCAATCGCTACGATTTCCTATAGAGCGCAAGTTTTATTGGTGCGACTCTAGCGTTGTTCTCACTTGGTTACATACTAGTTGTAGAAAATTGAAACTCTTTGTAGCCAACAGAGTTGCTGAAATATTAGAATTAACCAAGAGCTCACAGTGGCGTCATGTACCTACTTCAGACAACCCTGCTGACCTCATCTCACGCGGAGTCTATCCCGAGGAAATTAAGAATCTTGATTTATGGTGGTCAGGACCAAGCTTTCTTTTATTGAAGGAGTGTTCTTGGCCTGTTTTATCTAAGAATTTTAAGGAAACAAATGACTTACCTGAAATTAAATCCACCATAATCAACGTTCAAGGTAATGTTTCCATAATAATTCCATTTACTAATTATTCTAAGTTAAATACATTAAGACGGGTGTATGCTTATGCACTGCGATTTGTACACAATATACGCAATCCTAAGTCTAAGCATTTAGAAGCTCTTAGTGTACAAGAGTTACAAGAGTCATTTCACCTTCTTTGCCGTATAGCACAACAAGAATCTTTTGCTGTCGAGTACGGTTTATTATGTAAAAACAAACCTATTAGTTCAAGGTCCAATATCTTAGCACTCGCACCTTTTATAGATGTAAATCGTTTGATACGGGTAGGAGGCCGTTTAGACGCTTCAACGCTACCGTTCGACAGTAAGCATCCTATACTCCTTCATTCGTCACATCATCTTACTAAATTAATTTTTGAAAGAGAGCACATACATAAGTTGCATGCTGGCCCACAGCTTCTCCTCGCAAGCGTCCGGGAGTACATCTGGCCTATCAATGGTCGACGTCTTGCACGGCGAACTGTGCACAATTGTGTTCAATGCAGAAAGGTCAAGGGCAAGACCCTATCGCCCTTAATGGGGAACTTGCCCTCACAGCGTATTACGGTGGACTTTCCCTTTCGCAGTGTAGGAATAGACTTTGCCGGCCCATTCTTTGTTTCGAATAGGAAGGGGCGCGGTTCAAGAGTCACAAAATGTTACTTGTGTATTTTTGTATGTTTAAGGTATAAGTGTGTCCACCTGGAAGCCGTAAGCGACCTTTCAAAGGAGGCGTTTATTTTAGCGTTGCGTAGATTTATTTCACGCCGTGGCAAACCCAGTGAAGTATTTTGTGACAATGGGCGTAATTTTGTTGCTGCGGCTAAAGATATTGGCAGCTTCTTGAAATACAATCGTTCTGCAATAACTGATTTTTCAAGTGAAGAAGGAATTAAATTTGTGTTCTCTCCTGCTTACGCTCCTCACTTTGGTGGTATCTGGGAGGCCGGGGTGAAATCGGCTAAATTTCATATTAGGCGTGTAATGGGCAATACGCATTTGACCTTTGAGGAGTTATCCACATTGTTTGCTCAAGTCGAGGCCATTTTAAATAGTCGACCACTCTGTCCTATGTCCTCTTCCCCAAATGATCTTCTCTTCCTCACCCCAGGGCACTTCCTGCTTGGTCGGCCGCTGACTGCTCTGCCTTCGCCTGACCTCGTCGACAGAAAAACTACCAATCTAAGACGCTACGAGCGTCTCGAACAGATACGCCAACACTTTTGGAAAAGATGGCAGAACGAGTATTTGGCTGAGCTGCAGCAGAGGCTGAAGTGGCGCACTCATGATACTCCGCTACGAGTTGGGGACCTAGTGCTACTCAACGAGGACAATCTTCCACCACTGAGCTGGCGCATGGGGCGCATCAGTAGACTCTTCTCTGGTCCTGACGGCGTGTGTCGCGTAGCAGATGTGAAAACCACCCGAGGAACGTTCCGGAGACCCTTTACACGACTCTGCCCGTTACCAGTCACCGAGCACCTGGTGGAGTGTTAAAAGTCAGGCTTTTAACGGCGGGGAGGATGTTCGCGCCTAACAGGATTACTATAGCATTGTTGCACGCGTGACTGATCGTTATTCTTTTATTTTAAATTTTATTTGTGTCGGTACTAAGAAAATTTTGTCACTTACTTGTAAAAAATTATACCGCCTATTATTACTTTTTTATATCACCTAGCATTAGACGCCACGAATATTATAGCTCTGCTAGATTAATTTTAATAATACCTTTGTAAAAACTAGAAGTAAACCAGGTTGTTATCCAATCTATTGGTTTCATTTTGAGCGCCCTAGAGCTTCAGTGTTTCTATAAGAAACACCTTTAGATATAATAAGAGTGGGAGGGTAGAGCTAGGGATAGAGCTGCGGTAGCCTGGTGGTGTGACCAGTGGACTGAGATGTCAATGGTATCAAGTTTAGACCCAAGGCGCACACCACTGACTTTTTGGAAGTTATGTGCGTATCATGCTAAAACAGTGAAGGAAAATATCGTGAGGAAACCTGCATAGTGCATGCTTGAGAGATTTTCTCGATGGCGTGTGAAGTCTGCCAATCCGCAATAGGCTAGCGTGGTAGACTATAGCTTATTCCCTCTCAAATGAGAGGAGACCCGTTCTCAGCAGTGAGACAATAATGGGGTGAAGATGATATTTTGCCGTTGACATTAGATCATACCTCGCAAATTGCAGATTGTCTTGTAGTATCACCATAAGATATTTGTGTAGTTTCGTTGAATCCATCAGGCAAATAGGCCCCGTGAGGCGGATAGGAGTATGAACTCTTCACTGCATCTATTTCGTAGAGCGGTGACTATAAATTAAGAGAAAAATTAGTGTAATAATGGGAGGCTTCAGTCAGAGGTAGGGCATAGCGAGATCCCTCGCTCAAATTGAGCTGCCCGGCTGGGGAAGTATCTCCGTGTTACAGAACATCGCAGTGAAACAACAATAGTTGTATTTCTGCGAGTAAGTAAGGTTACCAGAGCTCGTTGGGGGAGCGACTATTCTTTCAGCTCAGAACTAGATGGCGCTGTGTCATAATGTCAGGATTATTTATTTAAACTTAAGCCTCACATTCCATAAGGTTCTGTCAGAAATATCCTCATCATCTTCTTCGGGAAATCCAGACATCCAGGCCAAAGCATAACCATATTCTATTCCTAAGTTTGGGTCTGTATGCAGACATGCTGGAAGGACTTCCCTGCTGAATACGATCCTGAAAAATAAAATGTAATTAAGTACGTAGGTATTACAACGATTTTATAAGGCTCATAATAGATCTGTTCATATTTTTAGCGGCTCCTGTTTACTTTTCCCACCATAAATAACATAACATTTATTGACATGATATGACATGAACTAATCCGACATGTAATTAACTATGTATGACATTTATTGTCATATCATTTTATTTTATTTATTAGGACTCAACAGCTTGTTTCTAATTTACCTGAATTTTCAGTCTTCATTTCACTATCAATGAACAGTTTAATATCGTCGTGGTAATGTCACTAATATTTAGTGTCGTAACATGTCATTAACTGACATGATATGACATTAACTGAAAGGATGTAATTTTATCTCGACTTGTCGGATCCCTTACAGCATCTAAAACATAAATCCCACCCTAACATCACTATACTGTAAAATAATATCAATACCTATACCGCGATTAAATCTGTAAAAAAAGTAATAATAATAATAAATATTCTGCGACATTTTACACATCACCATCTAGTCCCAAACTAAGCAGAGCTTGTACTATGGGTACTAGACAATGGATATAAATACTTATATACTTTTTTTTTGTAAATACATACTTATTATACATAGAAAACACCCAGACGAATACAAACACTTATATTCATCACATAAATATTTGTGTCCCGTGGGAATCGAACCCACGGCTGTACATTGAACAAAATATGATTCGCGCCTGTAATAGGTATTTAGTTATAGAATTATAATCATTGGGCTAGCGTGGAGCTTCCACCTTAATGTCATATCATGCCATGTCATGACATATTTTATTACCATGGTATCTACTGCATAAACTTTGCTGTGCCCGACAAGGTTCATAATTGTTACTTAAATTTAAGCATTTTCTAATGAAAATACAGATGTAAATTTAAATTATAAATACAGGCTTAAATTTAAGTAAAAGCATTCCATAATTGGAATGTAATAAAGTATTGAGTATTAAGGTACACATACTCACGTCTCAGTTTCTATGAGTGCTATATCATGGTATCTGAAGGGCGACCGGTACTCCGGGTGAGGGATGGCCCTCTTCACAGAGTATTTCAGCCACTCCGCCGTAAATGGTCTAGTTATATTCACGGCCACGAAACTAACTGGAATGCTGTTGATGAAAGAAATGAGACTTGAAGACATTTAAAGTTGCGTAAAAACTTAGTAACATGTTAAATAACTTGTGTTATATAACACGTCCACATTACGTAACATTGTTATATAACAACTACAGTGTCATACAAACATTGTTATATAATAATAATGGGCATAGCGAGATTCCTCGCTCAAATTGTGCTGCCAGACTGGGGAAGTACCTCCGTGTTACCGAAGACCGTAGTGAAACAACAATAGTTGTGTTTCTGCGAGTGAGTAAGGATAACAAAGCTTGTTGGGGGAGTCACTATTCTGATAACATGGGAATTCTTTAGCAAGTACAAAATTGTTTAGTAACCCTCTTATTTTAAGAGACCTACACGGTTTCTACAGGGTCGGCAACGCGCGAGCGACACCTCTGGTGTTGCAAACGTCTACGATAACCGCTTGCCGTCAGGCCGTATGCTTATTTGTACATAAAAAAGGCTACTTAGTATTGTATTATTTAAATTTATTTTAGCTCTAGTTATACTTACAGATTCTCTTCATCATAAAATAGGCAGTGTGCTGCAGTGAGAATGAAGTTTTCACTGATGATGGTGCCTGCGCATGTCCATTGAGCCTCGTCTATGTCATCACCGTACCCGAAGATGGCCTGAAAGGTATTAATTAAATATTATTTTTATATTGCGATACGGGGGCAAACGAGCAGGCGGCTCACCTGATGGTAAGTGACGACCGCCGCCCATGGACATTTGCAATACCAGAAGGCTTGCAAATGCGTTGCACACCCCTACAGAAACCATTTTGGTTTCCTAAAATAGGGAATTATTAAACTGACAGCAAATGGAAGATGCCCATGCTGTCAGAATAGTTACTCCCCAACGAGCTCTGGTAATCTTACTCACTCGCAGAAAGACAACTATTGTTGATTCACTGCGGTGTTCTGTAAGGCGGAGGTACTTCCCCAGTCGGGCAGTACAATTTGAGCGAGGAATCTCGCTATGCCCTACCTCCAAATGAACGGTTTCTAGGGGGTTTGGCAACGCATTTGCAAGCCTCTGGTGTTGCAAATGTACTCGTTTGCCCCCTAATCAGCATAAAAAATAAATTAAAAAAAACCGTAAAAGGTGTTTTATTTCAATGTCTGATATTCGCGTAAGTGTAAGATTTTTTTTTAAGGAGCGGAACTTTCATTACGTTTTGTCCCGCCGTGGACGGACTCTGCCCAGGGTGGATGTCTAATGACTAGAATCCGTACCTGTCAAAGCCTGTTATCACCGCCGGGGATCCGCGAAAGAATTAACTTATGCGAGTGGAGACTCGTGACTATGAGACCTAGTACTAAGGCGGTAAATGGATTAAAAAAATGTCTTACCAAGTATTCGTTACCAACGGATGGTTGTCTGGAGTTAGGAGACACATAGCATTTGTTTTCAGGATCCAAAAATCGGACATCAATATCTGACGTCTCTTTTCCTTTACAAGGGTAATCTAATTCGTCAATGTATTTCACGCATCCTGTAATTTTCACAAAATAATACAAATATAACTAATTATATACTATTATTATAATATCACGAGGCAAAAGTGGTATGCAGGGACCGTAGCGCGTGGCATTCTGTAGTTTCTTTTACCCCCATAGGAAAAAGGTGTATGTATGTATGTATGTATAACTAATTATTTATTTACATAGGCAATTGGCTAATTACCTAATCCTGAGAAACCTTAATCACTTATTTTTTTTAAGAATATCTTATTTCACTTTTTATAATTTCTTCTTAAGTATTGTACATTAGTAGAGCTCTGCCTAACCGTTTGGAGACGACTCACGTGAAGGTATGTATATGCCCATATACTATCTACCTTTACATGATATACTTACTATCATGAGATTTTCTTCCTGTTAATTGAAGTATCCCCAAATCCGGATTGATTATAATTTTCTAAAAAATACAAATAATTGTTTTGTATTAAAACATTTACAAATATCATCATCAACCCATTAGTCCCACAGCTGGGCACGGGTCTCCTCTCATTTGAGAGGGATTCGGCTATAGTCCACCACGCTAGCCTACTGCGGGTTGGCAGATTTCACATGCCATCAAGACAAATCTCTCAAGCATGCAGGTTTCCTCACGATGTTTTCCTTCACTATTTGAGCTTGTGACAAATACGCAGGTAATTTGGAAGAGTGCACATATCTTACCTATTATCTTGAACAAGATCACAATCAGTACAGCATATTATAGGCACGTGTCCTTGGAACGAGCAGATCTGAAAGAGAAAAAAGGAATTCTTATCATCATCATTGGACCAAAGTTTCGTCATGGTCTCTTTTAAAGTTCAGATAATTTCGCAACAGCATATTCAGTGCGAGAGTAATGATATGTGAGCTTAATGGTGTAGCCAGTGAACTGTTAATTAAGTCAAAAGTACTCAGTTAGATCCCAAGGCTATTCGAAAGTTATGTGCGTATTTATCACATGCTCAAACGGTGAAGGAAAACATCGTGAGGAAACCTTTTTTTTAAGTACAGAATGTCCTTTAGGGACCGTCCCACTGGCGCCTAAGGGTATGTCGGACTCCGCCCAGCGTTTTACCGACTAAAAAACCGCACCCGTCAACTCCACTAACCCTATTGCTGGGGCCATGGGATTCGCAAAAGCATGCACCACAATCCCACCTGCATGCTTGAGAGTTTACCTTGATGGCATGTGACATCTGCGAACCCGCACCAAGCAAGGTCGTCTATAGCCTAATCTCTCTCAGAGGAGAACCGTCCCACAGGACAATAATGGATTGATAAAGATATTCGGTATGTACCTACTTAGGTAAGTATTAATTTATTGTGAAGATAATCGGTTACTGCCTCAGGTGGACCAAGGCAATAACCGAGTGGTGGCCAAGAGATGTTAAACGTACTCGGGGCAGACCACCAGCCCGATGGTCAGACGACATTGTGAGGGCAGTGGGGAATCAGTGGGTGCGACTTGCACAAGATCGGCAACAGTGGCGTAATTGAGAAGAGGCCTTTACTCAGCAATAGGTGTCACCGGCTGAATAGATAGATAGAAAGATAATTGGGGGTATATTATATCACTTTGTAACGAAGTTAACTGAAGACAATACTTACCGGGGGGTAATCTTTCTTCTTCAGGTTCCCAGGAGCACTGGGACACCTGTAGGTATTGACGCAGGTCCCGTGTGCACCCCGCCACTCACACCTGTCTCCTGCAAAACACCATTATCAGCATTAACTTTTTACTGTACACTGCTGGGCCACAATCATCGTTGCTTAGCTCGGAACTAGATGGCGCTGTGTCATAAAGCCGAATTTACATTCCGAAACTAATGGCATGAAAGTTGCGTGACATTAATTTCATCGACAATATTATTATTATTTATAATTATTTACATATCAAATTTTACAATGCATACATCGATTTCACGACTCGTGGTTTTACTACCTTCTTCATCATCATCCTAATTGTTTATCCAGTGCAGTCAGCACTGCTTTCTCTTCATTTGAGAGGGATTTCGCTCTAGTCCACTACACTAGCTTAGTGGGGTTGGCAGTCTTCACCTGCCATTGAGAAAATCTCTCAGGGATGTATCCTCTTTCCAATGTTTTCCTTCAACGTTTGAGCATTTTTTCTATGGTGATTTGGGGGCAAACTAGCAGGCGGCTCCCCTGATGGTTAGTGATCAACGCCGTCCATGGACATTTGCAATACCAGAAGGCTTGCATACGCGTTGCCAACCCCTGCAGAAACCGTTAAGGTTTTTTAAAATAATTTAAGATTATAGGAATTACTAAACTGACATGTTGTCAGAATAGTCACTTCCACTTCCAGTTGATTCACTGCGGTGTTCTGTAAGGCGGTGGTACTTCCCCAGTCGGGCAGCTCAGTTTGAGCGAGGAATCTCGCTATGCCCTGCCTCGAAAATGCCATTCCATAATGTGATACATACGCACGTACGAAAAAATTCTTCTATGATTTATGAGAAAGAAACTATTAAAAACTATGATATGATTGTAGGAGGTAAGGCATAGCGAGATTTCTCGCTCAAATTGAGCTGCCCGACTGGGGAAGTACCTCCGCCTTACAGAAGACCGCAGTGAATCAACAATAGTTGTCTTTCTGCGAGTGAGTAAGGTTACCAGAGCTCATTGGGGGAGTGACTATTCTGACAGCATGGGAATTCCGTTTGCTGTCAGTTCAGTAACTCCCTATTTTAAGAAACCTGAACGGTTTCTAAGGGGTTTGGCAACGCATTTGCAAGCTTCTGGTGTTGCAAATGTCCATGGGCGGCGGTCATCACTTACCATCAGGTGAGCCGCCTGCTCGTTTGCCGCCTTATCACCATAAAAAAAAACTATTAAAAATATTATTTAAAATGACTAGATACCAGTAAAACTAGTATTGCCTGCTTAGAACACAGCTGTGTAGACGTGACGTCATTAATCAGTTATATAATATTCATTATACTGTAACTGGTTTTTGTTCAAATTCCTGCCTCGTTGGTCTAGTAGTCGTACAGTACGACTGCCGAGCGAAAGATCTTGGGTTCGATTCCCTGGTCGAGCAGTGTTATTGGGTTTTTCTATGAAATTCTCAGTAGCAGCTTTGAGTTTGGATTCGTGGCCGGTAAATGGCAATAGGCTCGCCCCCTATTGCATGGGACCTAGAACATACCGGCGAAACGTGGGTGTACATTTAGTACACCTCTGCCTAACCTTTCGGGGAGGACAGGCGTGATGGTATGTTAAAAGTTCAATGAAAAAAAAAATTTTAAATCTTCTAACTTCCATTCTCCCTTCTCGAGTAGTATTTGAATACCTTTTATTCATCATCATCAACTCTTTCTCTGGCCGTATGGGTCTCCTCTCATTAGAGAGAGATTAGGCTATAATCCACTACGCTAGCCTACTGCGGGTTGGCAGACGTCACACGCGATCGAGAAAATATGTCAGGCATGCAGGTTTTCTCACAATGTTTTCCTTCACAGTTTGAGCTTGAATTAAACAAGTAAATGACTACATATTTATGTAAAGTCTAGGTCATTGCTTGGTATTGAACGTGAGACTTTTGACGTCACAGTCTACTGTTTACACCATTTTTTTTTTATTTGGACATTATAACACACAGCGCCAGTTCGTTCCGAGCTAAGCAAAGAGGCTTGTGTTACGGATACTAGTTGGTTGAAATACTACATTTTTTTTTTGCTGTAAATGCTTACATATTATACATAGATACATCCATGACTCGGATACAAATGTTTATGATCATACAAACATTTGTCCCTACCGGGATTCGAACCCGGTACCCTTAGCACAGAAGGCAGTGTTAACTCCCGCTGGACTAATTGGGTCGTCACATTAATCCAGCGCAATTGTCTAATGACAATAATATTAGTCATTAGGCAATCACAGATTTATAATCATAATTTTATTACATTCCATAATAAGTACCTAAGTAAAGTAAGTATGGATGGCGTGCGGTGTGCATTCGGCTTTATACCGCACTCGTGTGTAAAAGCTCTTAACCAAGATGGAGACTGCTACTGATAATTGTGTGTATTAATGACAGGTAACCAGGTTGTTACCATGGGGACGTATGTTTACGCGAATGTCGACCTAATCGTATTTGAATGTCTGTAAGAAAATAAGCTTATGGTGTTTGATTGTACATACAGTCAGGTGACAATGAACAGAAACAATTATGGACCCTGCCGGGCACAACAATGTTATGTAGGAGCGAGGAAGCGCCTTATTTTTATTAAGTTATTTCAGATAAGATCTTTGTTCATTTAATTCCTTAATTAAAAAAAATTATAATCCTACTAATATTATAAACGCCAAAGTTTGTAAGTATGGATGGATGTTTGTTACTCTTTCACGCAAAAACCGCTTAACAGATTTGAATTAAATTTAGCATACATATAGTTTATTACCTGGATTAACACATAGGCTACTTTTTATCTATATACCATGCGGGCAAAGTCGCGGCAGGCAGCTATATAGTTACCTACTTAAATGACACCTAATAGTTATTATAGCTCCATTGTTAATACTCTTATATGCAATAGGTGTATCTATGTTTATTTCTTATTATTGTCGTTTAATTAATTTAATCAGGTTTAAATTGTTAATTGCATTTATTTATTTATAATCTTAATGTAGTTAAAACGTATAGTTATGTTGTAGTTAATTGTTTATCCACTTTAAATTATTATGTAGATCATTAAATTAAATTTATCTTTAATTGTAAATTAACTGACTAAACAAACCGTATTGTAATCGAAATATTCGTTAAGGAGTTAAGCTAGGAAATGCAAACAAAGGTTTTTACAGCCACATCTAATATATAAAATTCTCGTGTCACAGTTTTCGTTGCTGTACTCCTCCGAAACGGCTTGACCGATTTTGATGAATTTTTTTGTGCTTATCCGGTATCTATGAGAATCGGCCAACATCTATTTTTCATCCCCCTAAATGTTAGGGGTAGTCCACCCCTAAATTTTTATTTTTATTTTTTAGACAAAATTTTTAATTTCTATTTTTTTATTAGACCGCCAATTGTACTTCATACTTTCTGTATATTCCATATTGTTGTATCTTTGGTGTATGTACAATAAAGAATACTCTATCTATCTATCTATCTATCTATGTCGCATTAAAAAATACATACAACCCCAAATTTTCACCCTTCTACCACCAACCCCTAAAATGTGGCAAAACAACGTTTGCTGGGTCAGCTAGTTTTAAAGATAGAATTATATAAAAAAACTACCTTCAAATTTACGCAAAAGTTCACATAGTATCACAGATGAGGTTACGACAGTCACTATTTTTTTTTTTTTTTTTTTTAAATACGAGCTTTCCCCGACCATGAAAACGTCAGGACCTTGTCGGTCTCTTTTCCTTTTTGATACGTTTTCTTGTAGTTTTTTCAGGCACTTATAGCCTCTCTATCTTTTGCATCTTTTCAGTTATGCATCGCTGAGTGGGACTACCGATTTGTTATACCTCTATTTATTATGTTATGTGGTTGTTTAGTATCTCTTTATTATGTTCTGTGTTAATACTTCCAATTTTATCTACAGCTTTAAGAAATTACGTTCTAGTTTTAATTTTTAAGATTAAAATTTATATTTCCTATTTGTTAGCTTTTTGATTTCTCTCAGTTTTTTATTGTACTTTGTTGTCATGTTTTGTTATCTCTAGTCTTTTGTTTTCTCTAGTCTCTTGTTTGTATCTTTAATCCGTATATACTTTAATTTCGTCTTGATTTTGGTGATGCTGTTTCTTATTTTCAATTACTTTGTTTTAGTTGTGGGTATCTATTTTTATTCTGTTGCTCTGTTTTGTTTGTGCTTTTACGGTCTTAACAATAATTCGTCTGTGTGTTTGTGTATTCTGTGTTGTGTTTCTGTCCTGTTCTTCTTTCATGCGTTCCATGTCAACATTATATATATACTTAATTATATACATTATTGACCCTTCTCTTTTATAGCTTTTCTTAATTCAATCCTTAGTTAGTGTTATTGTTTGTTTGTGTAAGTAGTGTGTGGATATTCTCTTGTATATTCATTATACGGTCGAAATATCGGTTGTGTTCGTGTTTCTGTGTATTCTTGTCTGTGTGTGGTGAATTTGTGTTTGTGTGTGCTTTGTGATGGACGAATCATGCGTAAGCCGTGTTTGCCCGAGCCAGGTAGTCCCACTTTCTCCTCTCAGGACAGTCAGTACTGAAGGCGTTATGGTCGGTCTTCTGCAAGCCAGAGTGCGAACAGTTGCAACACTTCGGTTCCCCTCCTGCGGAGAAGGTTGTACACTTCTCACGCAGGTGAGGCCCTCCACAGTGACTGCATCTGTCCACACTCTCGGTGCAAAATTTCCGACCATGGCCGAAAGCAAGGCACTTCGTGCATTGGATGAGCGGAGACTGGTCCTCGACCCTGACCCTTTGCAGGTCCAAATAGAGGGCTCCAGTCTCCGTCATCCTCTGCCATACCCGAGGCCGAACCTGCAGGACAATATGAGCGGTTTTTGGGTTCCTTGTGCGCTTCTTGTACTTGACTGTGATGTCCATGTCCTCTTGGGGAAGGTCTGCGAAGACGTTTGCGTTCTGTGAGTAGATTGCCTGGATCACTTCCTCGTCCTCGCCGTCCACGAAGACGTCCTTGAGGACGACGAGGGGGTTTTTATTGGCCATAGGCTTCACAATCAAACCGTCCCCGCGACTCTCAATCGTTTTTCGGACCCTTTCCCTTTCCTCCTCAGTGTCGCAGCCCAGTATGACCGTTTGGTTCTTTGTCTTCCTGACCTTGCTGATTTTAAGGCCGGTACCTCGCGCGTCGACCGCCCTTTTCACTCTGGCGAGCACCTCGTCGGCAGTCTCAAGACTGCCTTCTAAGGTGATCGCCATCGAGTGGAGTACAGGGCGGTGGGCGGGTTTGGCTGCTGCGACACTGGCATAGGACATGGATGCTGCAGGCTGACTTGCTTCGCGCTCCAATCCTTTGGCGGCCTCAACGATGCTGTGGGTTGCTGCGACGACATCACCGGCGATCCCACCGACCAGATCCGTGATCAGGGTGTGCGCTCGACCCTCGAACTCCTTGTACGATTGGTCGATCGCCACCCTGACCTCGTCCTCGATCCGCTCGATGGTCACGTCGATCCTGTCGGAGCTTCGACTACAGTTCTTATCGTTGAGCCACTCAAAGTTGGTTTTCATGTCGCGGTCCAGCGCGGCAAGACGCTCTGTCAGCGATGCCTCCACCTCTCCCAGTTTCTTTATTAAGGTGTTTGTGCAGTCAGACGACGGGGCCGTTGTAGGCGCATCTGATTCAGGGACCTCTGCTTCGTACTGTTGAATGCGCCTACTTAGCTCGAAGACTGCTCGTAGGCCCCAGTCTGACTGCTCCTCCAGGAAGGACTTGATGTCTCTCCTCATTTGCGGGTAGGCTTGGACCCTCGAGGGTGTATCCTCGAAGGTCTTCATGAGGTCCTGGAGGAGGCAATCACTCGACAATGCCGCGTAGTTCTTGAAATCTAGTTTAAAAGTTCTCATATTGTCGAGTGATCGCCGTTTCGCCTCTGGTCTTTTAATGAATGTTCTGGCGGCGTCCTGTATTTCTTCTGTACCAGAGGCGAGGCTGGGAGCGGTGGGCTTCCTGGCGGTGCCAGATGTAATGGGTGTGCGGTGCATTTTTGTTTTAAAACTATATGTGAATGCGGTGTGTAGATATATTATTATTCAGGTAAGTCGGGGGAATATCCCTTTTATAGAGTTTGTCAGACCCTGTAGAGGGGGGTCTGTGTCGAAGAAGAATAAATATAAATTAAAATAGAAGATAGCTAAAGTTAAAATAATAAATTAGGTTAAAATGAATGTGAAATTAGCAATTATTGAAATTTAATAATTTAAGATGATTAAAAGAATACATAATTTTGTAAAGTTGTAATTTTAAATAAGGGATAAAATTTAGATAATAAATATTGCTTTTGTTAAAAAAAAATTTTTATTTAATTCTAAAGAGTAAAATATAAATAAATATGAAAACAAATTAAAATCTTAAAATAATTTTTAAAGCAGTCTTGTTTTAAAACCAAAAACCAGTTTTTGGTGTGTCTATAATTTTTTGAACGAGTAGCTTCAAGTAATGTAAATTACCGTACCCTGTAAAGGGGGGTTTGTGTCAAAAAACACCAGTTAAAGCAGAATAAAAGGAGTACAAAAAATCAATAAAATGTTAAAAACCAAAAACAAAGTTTTTTGGTCGGTCTGAATTATTTAAAATAAGATTAAAATTTTTCAGACCCTGTAAAGGGGGGTCTGAGTCAAAATATATATATATATAGATTAAAGTTAAAATACCCGGACGTTCCCGGGGTTGTCTCCGCAATAAAATTTTCGCGGAATTTTGTGCAAGTTTACTTACCCAATTGAGTATAGGGTGGGTGGGCGGGCAATTTTTTGACGTTTCGCGCGAGCTAGCCGCACGAAAGTGGTGTCGCTAGAAGCGCCTCGGCGAGGGCTATCCAACGGTGCGCGAATGAAGGTAAGTGCTATGTAAATTTTTTGACTTAGGGTCAAAAAACTGAAATTTTGGTATTAATTTGTGTGTTTTAATGTGTTTTTATTTCAGAGTTACAATTTAAGGCGAGGTCCAGGCGCGCACAGCGGTCCAGACACCGGCGCCGACAGGTGAGCAAGATTGTATGGCTAATCGGTGAAGCTAATTAGCCAGGAAAAAAGAAAAACTAAATTTTTATCAAAAATTTTCTAAGTCGAAATTTGTATCAAAACCTAATGTAATAAAAAATTTTTATTTCGCACCTAGACGGTATAGAACGCGTCTAGGGGTTGGACAGAGCCGAGATAAAATTATTTAAGGCGCAAAAAGTGCAAAATTGGTAAGTTTTGTTAGAAAATATCTTCCGACAGTCACTATTATAAAATACCTTATTAACATTATATAAAAACACTTATGTAATAATAATTATGAGACGTTCACACACGACTCGTTGACGGGGAAAACGCGATGTGACTATAAAAACTATAACGCTTTATAAAGGTAAATCCTACTAATATTATAAACGCGAAAGTTTTGTAAGTATGGATGGGTGGATGTTTGTTTCTGTCACGCGAAAACAGCTAAAGAGATTTGAATGAAATTTAGCATACATATAGTTTAACTTCCTCGTTGGTCGTACAGTGCGACTGCCGAGCAAGAGGTCCTGGCTTCAATTCCCAGGTCGAGAAAAGTGTTATTGGGTTTTTCTGTAAAATTCAAAATAGCAGCTCGGAGTTTGGATTCGTGCCCGGTTAATGGCAATAGGTTCGCCCCCTATTACATGGGACGTAAAACATACCGGCGAAACGTGGGTGTACATTAGTACACGTCTGCCTAACCTTTCGGGGACGACAGGCATGTTATGTTATATAGTTTATTACCTGGATTAACACATAGGCTACTTTTTATGTATACACAATGCGGGCAAAGCCGCGGGAGGCAGCTAGTAATAGTATATTTTATATTAGCATTTGTTCGCAACTTTGAATGCCAAGAATTAATAAGTTGTGTAAGTAGGTTACTTTTTATCCTATCTTATTATATTTATTTTTTGGAGGTAGGGCATAGCGAGATTCCAACCTAAAATTGAGCTGCCGGACTGGGGAACTACCTCCGCCTTACAGAATACCGCAGCGAATCAACAATAGTTGTCTTTCTGCGAGTGAGTAAGGTTACCAGAGCTCGTTGCATGGGCATTCCATTTGCTGTCAGTTTAGTAACTCTGTTAGTGGCTTCGGATCAGAGCGCTGGGTGGTGGGATTTTTTTATTTCATACCTCAGCGGGATGTATTAAAAATGCTCAATTGTTTTACTTATCTTTTTAGTATATTTATAAAATAATTAAATTTGCTGTACAGCTTTGTACAGCTCCAGAGCTGTACAAAGTACGACAAACAGTACCTTAGTAACTTAGTTGACCGGTCTGAAGTTAGCCACAAATAACAGTAGCTTCAGAGAGGTCCTAAAATCATATAAGTACAGTCGGCAGCGTATGTCGCTTAACAGAATCATAAGTGCAAAACAACTGAATACCCAACACACGCATAAGACTTTTGCCACGTTTATAATATGTATTAAGTTTTATTTGGTTTAGGGCTCAGCACCGACTTCGAACCTTTCAGTAGGTAGTACATACAAATAGTAGTATTTTATTAATATTAAAGAAACAGAGTGAGCTTTCATAAGCAGTGTTTAAAATTAAAACTGTATTAAGTTAATTTAAACGCATTTACAAGTAAAGTACATTGGCAAGAATAGATCCAGGGCTGACTAAATTGCAGAGGTCTTTTCAAGGCCAAACAATGCTCTCAATCCAAGGCACGTAATAAAGCACCCTCGTGAACAGTCCAGAAATTTCTATGGAGCCACAGGTCACATCAATGGACAGTACACCCAGGATTGTTTTGCCGCAGTCTTCCACACTGTTGAAAGATACGAGAGGACCGCCGCTGTCAATCTGTGGCAAAACAAATAAAAAATGTAACAAACATAATAAATAAATAAATATATCCCGATATTATGACACAGCGCCATCTAGTTCCGAGCTAAGCAACGGGAGTTGTGTTATGGAAACTAGTTGGCTGATACATGATATAGATATTTAAATACGTTATAAATACATATATCCACGACTCAGAAACGAATACTCCAAAAATCATGGTCTCTTTTAAGGTAAGATACATTTTTGTTTACATGTCATGTCAGCCTAATGGTGTAACTCTGAATGGCCCTTTGAAGAAAGTATCAGAGCAGTCTTTGTCCATATTAACAGCACGCATACATCAGCTATCGTGTCAACGGCCCAACGCACGTCATTGAAAGATCAGTGGTACGTTTCATCATCAACCCATTTGCGAGGGATTAGGCTATAGTCCACCACGCTAGCCTACTGCGGGTTGGCAAACTTCGCATGCCATCGAGAAAATCTCTCAAGCATGCAGGTTTCCTCACGATGTTTTCCTTCACCGTTTGAGCATGTGATAAATACGCACATAACTTGCGAAAAGTCAGTGGTGCCTGCCTTGGGTTTAAACTCGAGACCTTTGATATCTCTGTCCACCGGCCACACCGCTAGGCTACCACAGCTCTAAGTTACGTGACGTCAGCTTCTCTATCGACACTGGGTCTAGTAGTAACTGGGACATACCCAGCATCTGTAACCGTCTGCAGTTTCTCGACCATTAGCTATCTGTGTGGTTTCGTTGAACCCATCCGGCAAGAAATCGTGAGGCGGATAGAAGTATGAACTCTTCACAGGATCTAGTACTTTCAACGGTAACTGTAAATTAAAGGGGAAAATCTTATTTAAAAAAAATCTCGTGTCATGATGTTTGTCGCTGAAAACCTCTGAAATGGCTTGATATTATGAAATTCTGTCCGTAAGTATATTTGGTAGGTATGGATGAGAATCGGCCGTAGGTTATTTTTTCGCGACTTCGTCCGCGTGCAACTTCACGGACAAAAAATTTCATTCCAATAACTCCAAAAACGGTAGTTTCATACTAAATTTGCACCCCTGTCTTACCCTTTTAGAGGGTGAATATTCATAAATCCTTTCTTAGTGCTCACCTACGTTATAAAAGGAACCATTGTACAAAATTTCAAGTTTCTAACCCTTATAGTTTAGGCCCTGCGTTGATATGTCAGTCAGTCAGTCAGCTTCGCCTTTTATATATATACATAATTATATGTACAGACTAGTTATTGCTCGCGGCTTCGCTCACGTAAAGAAGTATTATTATTAATTAGGTATAGTTTTCATACAAACTTTCATCCCCTATTTTACCCCCTTGGGGGTAGAATGAATCAAAATCCTTTCTTAGCGGATGCCTACGTCATAACATCTACCTACATGCCAAATTTCAGCCGGATCCGTCCAGTGGTGGGCTGTGCGTTGATAGATCACTACGTCAGTCAGTCAGTCGCTTTTGAGTTATATATATTTAGATGTATTCTCGCATTCCATATTTCATGTTGACCGCTGAACGTCGTCCAGATCAAAGCATTGGCCCATTTATAAGTATCAATAAATGTTGGGTCGGAATTGAGACACACTGGCAACACGTCTTTACTGAAACTTATCCTGAAAAATAAACAAACATTATGAAACAGCGCCATCTAGTTCCGTGGTAAACGAGGCTTGTGTTGCGGATACTAGAAGGTTGATATTGTTTTTTATTAACATATCATATACATATAATTGAAATATGAGGTACGTGTATTCCCTCAATCATAGAAGACCACAATATTCACAAAATATATATAATATTAGCTTGAGTACATAGTTAGCAAGAAACTCAAAAGTTTCTTCGGTGCTCATACTGTTAGCCATTTCAAGCGTTTTTACGAATGCTGCACGAAGTATGCTCTGATGCGTCGTCAAGCGTGTGGACAGACACCGGACGTACGCGTCGGAACCCTTTGATCCGTGCCACAAAAACCGACAACAATCGAATTCGAGACGGACTTGTCCGCGGACGTTAAATACCTACAACAAACGCGCGAATTACCCTCTGTATTAGTTATGTAACGAATGTCATATTTTGGACATTCGTGAATGCGAATGCGGATGCGAATATCTGCTACCAACATTCGCGAACGCGAATGCGAATATTCAGTTTTTGTTTAAATTTGGCGCCATTTGTCTATGGCTTTATGACTTTAGCGGCAGTATAGATAGTTTTGTTTGTTAAATTCTTATGAAAATTTGTTTGTTAAGCTTCATTGCCCAATTTTAATAAATATTAATTGTAGAAGTATTTCTAGATTATTATTTTAAATTTTGTTCAAGAAGATAATTATAAACATTAAACTTTGGTAAAATGTTCAGAAGTCTCTGTATACGCAGTGGCGTAGCGTGGGTGTTTGCCGCCCGGGGCCGTCTGGGAATTTGCCGCCCCCTTTTCTAGTAGTATAAAAACGACGTGGCACTTAATTCCGCCCCCTTTCATATGCCGCCCGGGGCCATGGCCCCCTTTGCCCCGCCCCCCCACGCTACACTACTATGTATACGTCAGAGGACGCATCCGAAGATGACGTCTGCAGACGCATCTGCTGACGTCGTCGACGTGTAGAGGAGCCGTGCAAACTCTTGCGACCTCTAGCCTAGTTATTTCTTACACTTACGCGAATATTAGACATTGAAATAAAACCACTTTTTACCCGTCGGCCCGTGACCATGGATGCTGTAAAGGATCCGAAACGTCGAGTTAAAATAATATATATCAATATACCGCGATAAAATCCGTAAAAAATAGTTTTATTTCAAGTCTATGGTATGTTATGGTGTACCTATACATACTCACGTCTCAGTTTCTATGAGTGCTATATCATGATATCTGAAGGGCGAGCGGTAATCCGGGTGAGGGATGGCCCTCTTCACAGAGTATTTCAGCCACTGATCAGGAATAGGTCTCTTTATATTCGCGCCAACGCGAGTAACTGGAACGCTGTTGATGAAAGAAATAATTCTGTCAAAAATGTCAGAATTGGACCAAATTGGACCACACTGGAAGCACCAGCTTGGAAACAAAAAAGAATCATCAAAATTGGTTCAGCCAGTCGAAAGTTATGAGGTAACAAACATTAAACAAAAAAAAATACTTTCGAATTGATAACGTCCTCCTTTTTTGATGTCTCTTGATAAGCCTTAAAGATAAGAAAGACACGAAAAAATTATCATTATCAACCCTCCTGTCCCACAGCTGGGCACGGGACTCCTCTCAATTGAGAGGGATTAGGCTATAGTCTACCACGCTAGCTTGCGGGTTGGTAGACTTCACACGCCATCGAGAAAATCTCTCAAGCATGCAGGTTTCTTCAAGATATTTTTCCTTTATCGTTTGGTGGATTTTTAGCAAATATTTTAATACGGAGTTGTGAATATGAGTTCCTCGGTTATACTTACCGATTCTCTTCATCATAAAATAGGCAGTGCGCTGCAGTGAGAATGAAGTTTTCACTGATGATGGTGCCTGCACATGCCCATTGAGTTTCATTTCTGTCATTTCTATAACCTAAGATGACCTGGAAGAATTATCGATATTTATTAAAAGGAGAAGCTGACTGACTGAAATACCGCGTAGGTGTTATGCCTGGCGGGCTACTGCTTGACGGTTGATGTGGGGTGTTTATATATATATATATGTAGGGTTTTTGGTATGGTGGTTACTGAATGGCAGTCTTCATATATTATACTAGATTTTGCCCGCGACTTCGTTTGTGTAAAATTAGTAATTTTATTTCCAGTCCCCTTCTCCCTCTTTTTAGTGATGATTCCCTGGATTAAAACTATCCTATGTCCTTCCCCGGGACTCAAACTATCCCTATACGAAATGTCATATAAATCGGTTCAGCGGTTATGGCGTGAAGACCTAACAGACAGACAGTCGGAAAGACAGCCAGACACACTTTCGCATTCATAATATTAAAGTATAAAGCATTAAAGTATGGAAGTATGAATTCAAAGTAGCTCGAAAATTGGCTCATTTTGAACGTGTAAGACATCTCCCAAAATCGCTCGCCTATCATCGATTCCTTCCTTTTAATGGTAAGAAAAAGCGGCGCACCAAATTTACGAGCAAGTCTCTCTTACCAAGAACTCCTCATCAGAGGATATTTGTCTGGACTGAGACGTCAGGTAGCATTTCTTGTCTGGGTCCATTGAACGTACATCAGTGCCTGGCTTTTTGGTCCCTTTGCACGGATATTCTAATTCGTCAATGTACTTCACACATTCTGTAATTTAAAATTGAACTTCTGAGAGATATCATCATCAACCCATTATTGTCCCACTGCTGGGCACGGGTCTCCTCTCATTTGAGAGGGATTAGGCTATAGTCCACCACGATCGCCTACTGCGGGTTAGCAGAGATATATTTCATTGTTATTACCTCGTTGATCTTGTGTTGATAAGTGCGACTGCTAAGGACGAGGGCTTGAGTTAAGAGTCCCAGATGGAGCGAATTGTTATTGAGTTTTTCTAGAAAATTCACTCTAGTGGCTTGGAGATTGAATTCTTGCCCACTTGCAGTGAACTGCCTCATTGGTCGAGCGGTCGTACAGAGCGAGTGCCGAGCAAGAGGTCCTGGGTTCGATTCACAGATCGAGCAAAGTGTTATTGGGTTTTTCTATGAAATTCTCAGTAGCAGCTCGGAGTTTGGATTCGTGCACGGTTAATGGCAATAGGCTCGCCGCCTATTACAAGGGACCTGAAAAATACCGGCGAAATGTGGGTGTACATTAGTACACCTCTGCGTAACCATTCGGGGACGACAGGCGTGATGGTATGTTGCCGTAGTCTTTTTTTTATGGTGATAAGGCGGCAAACGAGCAGGCGGCTCACCGATGGATGGTAAGTGATGATCGCCACCCATAGACATTTGCAACACCAGAGACCTGCAAATGCGTTGCCAAACCCTTTAGAAACCGTTCAGATTTCTTAAAATAGGGACTTACTGAACTGACGCAAACAGAACTCCCATGCTGTCAGAATAGTCACTCCCCCAATGAGCTCTGGTAACGTTACTCACTCGCAGAAACTGCAGAAAGACAACTATTGTTGATTCACTGCGGTGTTCTGTAAGGCGGAGGTACTTCCCCAGTCGGGCAGCTCAATTTGAGCGAGAAATCTTGCTATGCCCTAAAAAAACGATCGGCCCCTATTACGGCCAATCGATGACAAGCGTTATGGTACCCAGCCGAGTCGAATGAGTCTAGAGAACCCGTTCTCCCAATTGGATCAACCTGTATAGACGGATTTACTTACTATCATGTGCTTTTCGTCCTGTCATGTGAAGTACGCCCAGATCCTGGTTGAGTATAGTCTTCCTACAAAATATAAAGGACCATGAATGTATGCCATTTACTGTCCAGTTACATGGGTCCCCTCCCATTTTTGAGAGGGTTGAAGCTTATAATACATCACGCTAGCCAAATCCAGATTTATTTATTTATTTGGATCTCCAACAGAAGATACACAATTACATATAAACAAACATTCACAAGGACAGTCACAAGTGTGCTCTTCCAATTACAGGAGACCACATCATTCGCTTATTATCTAGGTAACTAACTAGTTCCCGCCGGGGCTGGGTGCATGCATTCGCGAATCCCATGGCCCCGGCAATAGGGCTAGTGGCGTTGACGGGCTCGGTTTTTTAGTCGGTAAACGCTCATGCTGGGCGGAGTCCGACACACCCCGTCGCCTCCCCAGGCAGCAGGAAGGTCTGTAAAGGATTTTTCCGCTTTTTTTTTAAAAAAAAAAGGTTACCTAGTTTCAAGATAAATACTCGAGACCTTTGACATGTCAGTCCACTGGTCACGCCACTAGGCCACCACAGCCTTCAAAGGTTCAAACCCGGGCACGCACCACTGACTTTTCGGAAGTTATGTGCGTATTTATCACATGCTCAAACGGTGAAGGAAAACATCGTGAGGAAACCTGCATGCTTGAGAGATTTTCTCGATAGCATGTGAAGTCTACCAACCCGCAGTAGGCTAGCGTAGTGGACTATAGCCTAATCCCTCTCAAATGAGAGGAGACCCGTACCCAGCAATGGGACAATAATGGGTTGATGATGATGTTGAAGTAAAATACAATAAAATGAAATAATAGTGTCGATGAACTAACTAACTAATGCAGTTTGAAGACAATTATTATGAAGTTTAGATAGGATTACAATAATGAAATTAAACTATTTGACAAAATATTTTAAGCTCTTTTTTTCAGATTGACAAACTTAACACGCCATCAAGAATTCATTGAAGCTTACCTATTGTCTTCAACAAAATCACAATCGGTGCAGCATATAATAGGTACTTTTCCTTGGAAAGAACAAATCTGAAAGAGAAGAAAGATACTTTTATCTTCATCACTCACTTCCACTACTACCATTACTGTAAAGGCCTACGCAGACCGGTACGGCATGGCAAGGGATTTTAATTTTTACTAATGAACATTCAAACGTATCGATACAGAAATACGACATAAATTGCTTTACTTTAAAATTATGCCGTGGCATCGAAAGGGATTTCATTGCACGGCATTGAAGGACGCGCCACGGGCTCCCGCGGCGGGATGCCGTGGCGTGCTGCGGCAGGCAACGGCATGCCACGGACTCCGGCGGGCGTTGAGTGTATCGGGCAGCAGGGGCTGCCTAGGCATGCTTCGTCGTGCCGCCGCAGGCCGTGGCATGCCGTGGCAAGGCGCTGGAATGCCGCGGTATCTAAGCGGCTAGTGTGCGCTGACTGACGGCAAAATCCCTTGCCATGCCGTCCCGGTCTGCGTAGGCCTTAACACTCTGATCTTATGCGAGTCGAGGACTGGTCTTGAGTCGTGATTCTCACCCCCATTCTCACGTTGTTTTGCCACATTATAGGGGTTCGTGAAGGGTGAAAATTTTGGGTTATAAGTATTTTTCTATGCCAAATTCTTCAAAATTCTTTTTTTGTTTAAAAGGGTAGACTTCACAGTTGGTCCCATTGTGACCACATCATGATCTGATGATGGGATCCCAAGGAAATCGAGGGCAACCCTCAAATTTTATAGGCAATTATCACGTTTTGAATATATTTACTGAAATTGTTCCAGAATTTACGTCTGATAATCATCATTTGATGTTGATGAGCTGATGGTGGAAGGTAGAACTCCTCAACAGTTAAGAGTTAAAAGAAAATTCTTTCAGTTATAGGCATTTATTACATTTACATGTATTCTTTAAAGCTGTTCAAGTATTTGCATTTGAAAATCACCATCTCATGTAATGATCTGATGATGGAAGGTACAACTCCTCAACGGTTAGGAGTTGAAGGAAAAATCTTTCATAATTATAAGTATATATGGATCGATAGTTGTATTCTTTCAGGCAGTTAGATTGACCTGATATGAAAAGTTTAATATATGGAACACTAAAAAGAAAAAAATAAATTAACTTTAAAAAAAAGAAAAACCAACTTCAAAAACTAAAAAGCAAAAAATAACTTCATACAGTTTGACCTCTTTTTTAGTTTTAAAGGTATGAAGTCGGTGCCGATGATGTGGTGGTTTTAACCACCTCGCTCAAGGTCACTCGCGGTGAGTGTACTTACTATTACGTTTGGCTTGGCACCGACTTCATACCTTTAAAACTAAAAATGAGGTCAAACTGTATGAAGTTATTTTTTGCTTTTTAGTTTTTGTTGAAGTCGGTTAAAAACCAGTAACTCGAAATATAAGCATTAATCTCTGTTTAATTTTCCTAGATACCTACCTACGTAATGACCTCATTAATAAATAATACATATGCATTAAATACTTACATATTTTGAACCGACTTTAAACAAGGAGGAGGATCTCAATGCGACCGTTTTTTTAGGTATGTATGTTACCTCATAACTTTCGATTGGGTAAACCGATTTTGATGGTCCTCGTGGTGCCATTTCAATTTGGTCTAGTTCTGTCATTTTAAGTCGGTTTTTTTCGTCAGAATTATTATAATACTAGCTGACCCAGCAAACGTTGTTTTGCCACATTGTAGGGGTTCACCTAGGGATATAAAAAATAACCTACGACCGATTCTCAGACCTATCAAATATACATACAAAATTTCATAATAATCCGTCCAGCCGTTTCGGAAGAGTTTAGCGACAAACAGCTTGACACGAGATTTTTATATATAAGATAATATAATATAATCTAAATATATATAACTCAAAGGTGACTGACTGACTGACATAGTGATCTATCAACGCACAGCCCAAACCACGGGACGGATCGGGCTGAAATTTGGCATGCAGGTAGATGTTATGATGTAGGCATCCGCTAAGAAAGGATTTTGATTATTTCTACCCCCAAGGGGATAAAATAGGGGATGAAAGTTTGTATGAAAACTATACCTAATTAATAATAATACTTCTTAACGCGAGCGAAGCCGCGGGCAAAAGCTAGTTATAGTCATATGATAGAAATGAATCATCATTAATTTATGTTACAAATCCGCACAGAGAACGATATTTAGCAAAGAATAAAATCAGCTATATGACAAACAAAACCGTATAAAAATGGATCAATTCGCTTGCGAATGTCGATAAGCAATCATCACCCACTTAGACGTCGAATTTCATCATCATCATATCAACCGTTAGACCTCCACTGCTGGACATAGGTCTCCTTCAAGAATCGCCACGACGACCGCTCCTGTGCCACCTGCATCAAGCGGATTCCAGCGACATTTACCAGGTCTTCGGTCCACCTTGCCATGGCCTACCTACACTGCGTCTTCCAGTTCGCGGCCGCCACTCAAGAACCTTCGAGTCCAACGGCCATCCGTTCTTCAAGCGATATGCCCTGCCCACTGCCACTTGAGTTTGGCGATTCATCTTAGACGTCCAATTTGAAAACCATAATCAGAACATTAATAGATATAAAAAAAAAACAAATCACCTTCAAACTTATTTAAAAGTTCACATAGTATTACAGACGAGGTCAAGGCAGTTACTGTTATTATATATCTCAACATTATATACAAAAAACACGTATGTAATAATAATTATGAGTTCTAACGCTCGCACGTCCGGCTTGCGTTAGAATCGCGGTGTTACTAACAACTATTTGTGTTATTTCTTATATAAGGTAAATCTAAATTTTATACAACTGTCTCGTTGGTAAAGTGGTCGTTAAAGCCAGAGGTCTTGAGTTTGACTGCCAGGTTGAGCTCTGCGTTAATAATTTTTTTTATGAAATTCTGTGTTGCGAACGTCTATAGGCTACGTTAACCGCTTACCATCAGGCGGCCCGTGAGCTTGTTAGCCAACCATATGACATAAAAAAGAAAACACACAACTCATTAATAATATCTATGATTTTTTCATAGTTTCGTTAAGTACTTATGTATGCGTCGAGTCTAAAATGTTTCAAATTATTAAATAACAGGAGACTGCACCAACATTTGTTTTTGTTATATTATACAAAACAGGTTTTATCGTAACAAATTAGGCTGAACATCTTAATACCCTAGTCTCAATCTTACCAAAAAAATATTCAAATGAGGAAAAACGACGAACGCCAATTTATTAGTACCTAGGAAATGATAAATTTCTGACAATGTAAATTTATGGTCGTTAAATTGTAATATCTAATTAAAACTGACGGCAACAATTAAATTAAAATGTGTACTGTACGTGAAAAAGGAACACTGACATTGTGTAGCGGGATAAATTGCGCATTAAGAAACGAGTTGATCGAAAAACGTTATCGAAAATGTGCTCTTCTAAACTTAATCCAACATGTTGATATTTACGGTAAATTTAGATCAAATTATTGTGAACTGAACCGGTTAAAAGTATGCAGTAATGATTCTGCGTTGGCTGTAACCTCTATATCATCGACGACGAGAAAAATAACAGGTGGTACGAATGGTGCAGTGAGCGAAGCTTCTTTTAGAAATGTCGATTTAAAATTGAGCAGATTATCTATGCCAATAAAACCTGGATTGTGTCGTAGCCCTGATAGTTATAGATCAAGGCATAGCAACAGAGGGTCACCATGGTAACCAGAGGATTGTAACGGCAGCATATCTCATCATCATCATCATCAGCCTATATTCATCCAATGCTGGACGTAGGCCTCCCCTAGTGAACGCCACAGAGCTCGATCTTCGGCTCTTTTCCTCCAGTCGCTGCCAGCTGCCTTGCGCAAGTCGTCGCTCCAACTGGCTGGTGGCCGTCCTACACTACGTTTGCCGAGACGCGGTAAACCGCTGCATGATATTTGGAAGACCAGCCTTGCCCGGTTTCCACAAAAGTGGAGAGGAGAGGACAGGTGGAAATAACGAAATCTGATTGGTTAAGACAGATATCTTCTCTGCTTTGATGGAAACCGGGCCTTGGAGCTTTGTGAGCGAAGAGAATAGAGATTCTTAATATGTAAAATAGTAAAACCTTTTTTCTATAAAAACTGACGTCAATGTTACCCGTCTTTATGATGTAAAGCTACAAAATTTTGGTAGTAGTTTAATTGCATTAGAAACTTATTGCTGTTGCTATAATGAGTTATATCAAATAAGTTATTTCATATATTGTTATGAAATGTAAATCTGTTGTTCTTACACATTGAATATAGATTTGAGCATAGATATTTCTCTAAGCAACAGATATTCCACTTTTGTACTCTTCGGTCAATTCAGTGTTATGTGTTGTTTACTTGACAAGGTGTATACTATTAGCGCCATAGGTAACTCCTAAAAATGGTTTTGTTTCGTTATAAAAGTTTATTTTCATATTGAGTACCTAGTTTCATTTATTTCTTTAACAAACTCTCTATTACACTTTAGTTTGTAGGGTTCCGTACCCAAAAGGTGCCAACGGGGCCCTATTACTAAGCCTCCGCTGTCCGCCCGTCCGGCGGACTAGGCTAAATCTCGAGAACCGAGTTAGCTCGACACTACGTTTGCCGAGACGCGGTCTCCACTCAAGAACTCGTTTGCTCCAACGGCTGTCGGTTCTCCGAGAGATGTGACCGGCCCATTGCCACTATAACTTGTTAACCTTCTGAGTTATGTCAGTGACTTTAGTTATCTGACGGATAACTTCGTTCCAGATTTTATCCCTCAGAGAAACTCCGAGCATAGCCACTGGTCCACAAGTTTAAAGTCGCTTCTGCCTCTGCTTCTGTAAGTGACGCTTCTGCCTGCCACTCATGGGAGAATTGCTGAAAAATGGAAATAGATTTAGAAAATAAACTTGTATTAATTATATAAATTACTCGCATTTGCCATAATCTTTAATACATTTGCACTTGAATTATTAGAAATTAGTCTTTTTTATCTATATTAGCTTTCAATGTGTATTTTTTTGAGCTGGCAATAAAAATTGTAAATGTAAAGCGCGTCGCCTGCCATTTTGTTTTGTTCGCAAATTGCAAGAAAAAATAAACGATAGCTAAATATAATTTTAAGTTAACTATTCCATCAAACACTTAATATTACGCTGGTATAGCGTATGAAACACAATTTAATTTAATATTTTACATAAATAGTGGGTGTAACTTAAAAATAACCTATCAACAACACTTTCCAACAAAGTAAATTATATTTTTTCTTGTATAAAAGTGTAATATGGTTCGTGGTGCTGGTCGTGGAGGCCGCGGTATGCCTGGACGTGGTGGTATGGGGCGACCTCCATTCAACAGGCCTAGAGTTCTGATGCTGAGGCCCCCATTCGATCTGATCCTTGCTGAACCGGCATTTCCGAGATGCAAACCCGCTCCTGACGACACAGCTCTAACACAGGTATAAACGTATTATTTTATTCTACCTAATTCTGGGCACATCACATTCTATAAATTACTAGAAAACAACAATAACCCAAACATAACCTATGATTTATTTTAGTAATAAAAAAAGTTGTTGGATTTCGTGTTTTGTAACCCTACAAACAGACTCAAGTAATTTAAATGTAGTAAATACATTTTTAAATACTTAAGTAAATAACTAAATAATATGTTGAGTAAGTATAATTATATTTATTTTTATAATAGTTCTAGTTATCAAAACATAAAACAAAATAATTCTCTTTACGTTTTCGTGTTTATAAATTAACTTCAACTGGACAAGGTACTCACAATAATATTGTCAGCTTTATACAAACACATGACAACAAAAGAAAGAAATGGATGGGTCAACTCAAAGCTGCACTGGTGTTTTCTTCAAAAGCCCATTTCATATTTTGACCCACATCATTAAGAGTCTTAGAAATTTGTAGTTCGTTAAAATATTGTAAACAAAGATGTCTTTACCTTAAAAGAGACCATGATTCTCTGAGTTTGTTACTGCATTTCTTCTCAGAGGTTGTCAGTTATTGGCTGATGCCATCTAGATACTAAAATAATTTTATTCATGCCTTATAAAAGTGTCTTCAACAGATCTATTTACAGAAATAAAAATCATTTAACCACTACACAATATTAGCAGAATTGTCAAAATCAATTCAATTACTGTAAGAGAGTAAGTAGAAATACACAGATCTAGGATTTTTTAAATTAAGTGTTAGTCTGATAGGTATCTGTTTTATGTAATATGAGAAAAAGTAATACCTAGTTGAGTTAGGACTGCAAGATTTCTCACTCAAGTTGAGCTGCCTGACTGGGGAAGTATGCCCACCTTACATTAGACCACAGTGAAACAACAATAGTTGTGTTTCTGTAAGGTTACCAGAGCTTGTTGGAGAATAGACCATTCTGATAGCAGGGAGTTCCGTTTGCTGTCAGTTTAGTTAATCCCTTATGCTAAGAAACCTAGACGTGTTCTACAGGGCCGGTAACGCGTGCAACACCTTTGATGTTGCAATCGTCTATAGGCTACGGTAACTATATACAATCAGGCGGGCCTTAAAAAAATATCTGACCAAAAAATATTTTCAGGCTCTCCTCAAAAGGCATGCAGAGTTGTGCCCGACACCGGTTGAGCAGTCCGCTGTCCTCAGTCTCGTCACAAAGCTGCAGACAGTATTAGACAACCTGGTAGTGGCACCTGGTGACTTTGCAGCATGTGTAAGTATTCTAGTCTTTATTATTATTGATTTAAGAACTCGGCTGTTGTCACTGCCCATATGATACAACACGACTTCTTTACAAGGAGTATAGTTAAAGAATATAGTTTAGTATTACTAGAAGATAAAATTGAAGGAAAGAGAAGGGGTGGATGAAGTTTTGTTGAACAAGTGAAGGAAAAAGTGGGGATCGAGTCGTATAAAGAGGTCAAACACAAAGCCGAAAATGGAACGGCTTCTGCTTTAAAATATCTTTTTACTTCATGTACATTATACTTATTATTAATATACTAGCGATTCCCGCGTCTGCATTGGCGTGCAATTTAATGAAAAAAAAATGGTTTATATTAATTCACGTCACCCAATCCCACGCTCTTGAATCACACGGATCACACGGAATCCCAATACATTTTTTAATTCATTAACAGGCCAGCATTCGGAATAACCAGAAATATTTGCATGAATTTCCTTTTTCATTACAATATTTTTTGTTGGTAGCAACTGGAAGAGGTTCGTCAGGTTGGTTCCTACAAGAAAGGCACCATGATGGCCGGCAAGAATGTGGCTGACATTGTGGTCATCATGAAGACTCTCCCCACTAAAGAAGCAGTTGAAGGTCTGTCTAATAAGGTATGTTACTGGAACAAAATTCGTTATATTTATGTATGTATTTAAAAAAAAAAAAAAAAAAACTAAGACTGCGTTGAAATGGTATAAATTCTGGGACAAAACTTGTCTTTCCTTGGAATGGTTGATATTATATTACATATTCTAATTTTGTTTATTTATTTCAATATAAAAAAATTTGCTTGGTGTCAAACAGACAGCGGAGGTTCAGTGATAGGGCCCCATTGGCAACCTTTTGGTACAGAACCATAAAAATCACACATACTTAATAATCATACTTGTATTTTATTTTATTATGTTGTCTTCAAGTGAAAACTTGTTATTGGCTGTCTGGTTAAGTTAGCTGTAAGTTTTACATGAATTAAATAAATAAATTATAATATTGTATCTTCAGCAGTCTTCTATCTGTGTTCTTCCTATGTCCAGCAGTGGATGTCTAACAGTTGATGTGATGATGATGATTTTTATTATTATTCCGTAGAACACTAGCAGCTAATGAGCTGGTGCGTGTGTATCAAATAGCTTGGAGATGTTTTCCTTGTCCAATCTGTTCTTGAAACCGTTCAATGTCTTCTAGGTAAATGAAGAGCTGAACAAGCTGATGCGCTCGGAGACTCCAAGCACGTCGGTGGTGAGCGCCTGCCACGAGCGCGGGTTCACGGTGACGGGGCCCAGCGCAGCCGTCAGGGTACTGATCACCACGCTGCACCAGAATCTGAGGAAACTGGAGCCTGAGGTAGAGCATATTAGATATATTTTACTAGACAACCCAATTAGCCTAGTGGTAGTTAACACTGCCTTCTGTGCTATGGGTCCCGGGTAAAAATCATAACTCAGGCAGCAGTGTTAACTGTCTAATTGGGTCGTCAGATAATAAACACTCAATCTGTCCTACTATCAGTATAATATTTAGTTGCATTTTAGTATTAAATTTACATAGAATTATAAAAAAGGTCAAAATAATGAATGAAATGTTATTTGTCAACAGGTTCATCTAGACTATAAGGTGATAAGCAGCCATCTGGCGGCGATACGCCACAGTCGCTGGTTCGAGGAGAACGCTCATCATTCCTCCATCAAGGTGAGACATTTTCTCTGGCTTGATGACAATGTGGACGCTTTACAGTATATTTATTTTTTATGCCACAAGGCCGCTCAAGCTATAGGCCCGCTTAAGTAAGCGTTTATCGTAGCCTATAGAAGTTTGCATCACCAGAAGTGGCTTAAAATAGGAGTGTTAGCAGAGCGAGATTTCACGCTCAAATTGAGCTGTTCTACTAGGTAAGTACCCCCGCCTTACAGAAGAACGCATTGAATCAACAATAGTTGTGTTTCTGCAAGTGAGTAAGGTTACCAGAGCTCGTTGAGGGACTTACTGTTCTGAGAGCATGGGATTTCTATTTGCTGTCAGTTTAATAACTCCCTTATTTTAAGAAACCTAAACGGTTTCTACAAGGCTGGCAACGCGCGAGCGGCACCTCTGGCGTTGCAAACATCTATAGACAACAATAACTTACTGCTACTTATAAGCCAACATTTGAAATTTAATAACTGTCTTCCCATTCAGGTGCTGATCCGTCTTCTCCGCGACATGTGCTCGCGTCACTCGGGTCTCGAACCCCTGACTCCATGGATGATTGACCTGCTAGCGCACCACTGCATCATGAACAACCCAGCGAGACAGGCTTTACCAATCAATGTTGCTTTCAGGTAACTCCCATCTTAATAAAAACTAAATAACACTTCCTACTTGAGTTTGATACATGATTGATTCATGGTGTATCTACGAAATCCATGGAATAATTTCAATATAATTAATATGGTATAAGCGCAAAACGTCTCATTCGCATAATAACCTATTCGCAAAATGTCCCATTTGCAAATTGTCCCATGTATATGTATGTGTTGTGACATCGATATCTGTAGTTCTGCCCCTCAAAAGAATTCCATGTTCGTGTTCCAGACGCGCGCTGGCGCTGCTGGGCGGCGGGCTGTTCCTGCCGGGCTGCGCCGGCCTGGCGGACCCCTGCGAGGCGGCGCACGCGCGCGCGCACACCGCGCTCGACCTCGCCGCGCAGGACCTCGCCGCCGCCACCGCACAGACGTCAGTACACCACACACACCGCGCTCACGTCACTACACACTACACACACACACACTATACACACCGCGCTCGACCTCGCCGCGCAGGACCTCGCCGCCGCCACCGCACAGACGTCAGTACACCACACACACCGCGCTCACGTCACTACACACTACACACACACACACTATACACACCGCGCTCGACCTCGCCGCGCAGGACCTCGCCGCCGCCACCGCACAGACGTCAGTACACCACACACACCGCGCTCACGTCACTACACACTACACACACACACACTATACACACCGCGCTCGACCTCGCCGCGCAGGACCTCGCCGCCGCCACCGCACAGACGTCAGTACACCACACACACCGCGCTCACGTCACTACACACTACACACACACACACTATACACACCGCGCTCGACCTCGCCGCGCAGGACCTCGCCGCCGCCACCGCACAGACGTCAGTACACCACACACACCGCGCTCACGTCACTACACACTACACACACACACACTATACACACCGCGCTCGACCTCGCCGCGCAGGACCTCGCCGCCGCCACCGCACAGACGTCAGTACACCACACACACCGCGCTCACGTCACTACACACTACACACACACACACTATACACACCGCGCTCGACCTCGCCGCGCAGGACCTCGCCGCCGCCACCGCACAGACGTCAGTACACCACACACACCGCGCTCACGTCACTACACACTACACACACACACACTATACACACCGCGCTCGACCTCGCCGCGCAGGACCTCGCCGCCGCCACCGCACAGACGTCAGTACACCACACACACCGCGCTCACGTCACTACACACTACACACACACACACTATACACACCGCGCTCGACCTCGCCGCGCAGGACCTCGCCGCCGCCACCGCACAGACGTCAGTACACCACACACACCGCGCTCACGTCACTACACACTACACACACACACACTATACACACCGCGCTCGACCTCGCCGCGCAGGACCTCGCCGCCGCCACCGCACAGACGTCAGTACACCACACACACCGCGCTCACGTCACTACACACTACACACACACACACTATACACACCGCGCTCGACCTCGCCGCGCAGGACCTCGCCGCCGCCACCGCACAGACGTCAGTACACCACACACACCGCGCTCACGTCACTACACACTACACACACACACACTATACACACCGCGCTCGACCTCGCCGCGCAGGACCTCGCCGCCGCCACCGCACAGACGTCAGTACACCACACACACCGCGCTCACGTCACTACACACTACACACACACACACTATACACACCGCGCTCGACCTCGCCGCGCAGGACCTCGCCGCCGCCACCGCACAGACGTCAGTACACCACACACACCGCGCTCACGTCACTACACACTACACACACACACACTATACACACCGCGCTCGACCTCGCCGCGCAGGACCTCGCCGCCGCCACCGCACAGACGTCAGTACACCACACACACCGCGCTCACGTCACTACACACTACACACACACACACTATACACACCGCGCTCGACCTCGCCGCGCAGGACCTCGCCGCCGCCACCGCACAGACGTCAGTACACCACACACACCGCGCTCACGTCACTACACACTACACACACACACACTATACACACCGCGCTCGACCTCGCCGCGCAGGACCTCGCCGCCGCCACCGCACAGACGTCAGTACACCACACACACCGCGCTCACGTCACTACACACTACACACACACACACTATACACACCGCGCTCGACCTCGCCGCGCAGGACCTCGCCGCCGCCACCGCACAGACGTCAGTACACCACACACACCGCGCTCACGTCACTACACACTACACACACACACACTATACACACCGCGCTCGACCTCGCCGCGCAGGACCTCGCCGCCGCCACCGCACAGACGTCAGTACACCACACACACCGCGCTCACGTCACTACACACTACACACACACACACTATACACACCGCGCTCGACCTCGCCGCGCAGGACCTCGCCGCCGCCACCGCACAGACGTCAGTACACCACACACACCGCGCTCACGTCACTACACACTACACACACACACACTATACACACCGCGCTCGACCTCGCCGCGCAGGACCTCGCCGCCGCCACCGCACAGACGTCAGTACACCACACACACCGCGCTCACGTCACTACACACTACACACACACACACTATACACACCGCGCTCGACCTCGCCGCGCAGGACCTCGCCGCCGCCACCGCACAGACGTCAGTACACCACACACACCGCGCTCACGTCACTACACACTACACACACACACACTATACACACCGCGCTCGACCTCGCCGCGCAGGACCTCGCCGCCGCCACCGCACAGACGTCAGTACACCACACACACCGCGCTCACGTCACTACACACTACACACACACACACTATACACACCGCGCTCGACCTCGCCGCGCAGGACCTCGCCGCCGCCACCGCACAGACGTCAGTACACCACACACACCGCGCTCACGTCACTACACACTACACACACACACACTATACACACCGCGCTCGACCTCGCCGCGCAGGACCTCGCCGCCGCCACCGCACAGACGTCAGTACACCACACACACCGCGCTCACGTCACTACACACTACACACACACACACTATACACACCGCGCTCGACCTCGCCGCGCAGGACCTCGCCGCCGCCACCGCACAGACGTCAGTACACCACACACACCGCGCTCACGTCACTACACACTACACACACACACACTATACACACCGCGCTCGACCTCGCCGCGCAGGACCTCGCCGCCGCCACCGCACAGACGTCAGTACACCACACACACCGCGCTCACGTCACTACACACTACACACACACACACTATACACACCGCGCTCGACCTCGCCGCGCAGGACCTCGCCGCCGCCACCGCACAGACGTCAGTACACCACACACACCGCGCTCACGTCACTACACACTACACACACACACACTATACACACCGCGCTCGACCTCGCCGCGCAGGACCTCGCCGCCGCCACCGCACAGACGTCAGTACACCACACACACCGCGCTCACGTCACTACACACTACACACACACACACTATACACACCGCGCTCGACCTCGCCGCGCAGGACCTCGCCGCCGCCACCGCACAGACGTCAGTACACCACACACACCGCGCTCACGTCACTACACACTACACACACACACACTATACACACCGCGCTCGACCTCGCCGCGCAGGACCTCGCCGCCGCCACCGCACAGACGTCAGTACACCACACACACCGCGCTCACGTCACTACACACTACACACACACACACTATACACACCGCGCTCGACCTCGCCGCGCAGGACCTCGCCGCCGCCACCGCACAGACGTCAGTACACCACACACACCGCGCTCACGTCACTACACACTACACACACACACACTATACACACCGCGCTCGACCTCGCCGCGCAGGACCTCGCCGCCGCCACCGCACAGACGTCAGTACACCACACACACCGCGCTCACGTCACTACACACTACACACACACACACTATACACACCGCGCTCGACCTCGCCGCGCAGGACCTCGCCGCCGCCACCGCACAGACGTTAGTACACATTACACACCGAGCTGACGTCACTCACACACCACACACACACACACACACACTAAACACTACACACACACTAAACACTACACACACACTAAACACTACCCACACACTAAACACTACACACACATACACACTCAAACAACACACACCCCACAAACACCACACACACACACACCACACACTCACACTCCACACACACACACACACCACACACACACACAACACACACACACACACACAACACACACACACACACACACACACGCACTGATACTTACACCGACAATTCCAACTTTTCCGACTCCAACTAATACAGTTATAAATGAAACGGCGCTCTCCCACAGTCTCCTCCGCGTGGTGGCTCGTGGTGGGCACCGCTACGTGCTGGGTCTGCAGCCGTTCGAGGGCGGGAAGGACATCTCCACTGAAATCACGGTGTGGGACGGAGTGGTCGTGTCTCCACTGGCGCCCGCCTACCAGGAGACACCAGAACCCATGGACACCGACGATAAAGGTGACGAATGTAAACGCTCGCTTCAATAAACAAGACATAATTCTGTCTATAATAAACCGAAAATTCAAATGTCAGAACCGGCCCAAATTTTAATGGGAGTACATTGGACGCACCAGCTTTCAAATAAATTAAAAAGAATCGTCTATATCGGTTCAACCAGTCGATAGTTCATCATATCAACCGATAGACATCCACTGCTGGACGTTGGTCTCCCCCAAAGATCGCCACGACGACTGGTCCTACTCCACCCGCATCCAGCTGATTCCAGCGACCGTCACCAGGTCGTCACTCCACCTTGCTGGGGGCCTGCGCACGCTGCGTCTTCCAGTACGTGGTCGCCACTCGAGAACCTTCAAGCCCCATCGGCCATCCGTTCTTCGAGCAATTTGCCCTGCCCACTGCCACTTGAGTTTGGCGATTCTTCGGGCTATGTCAGCTACCCGGGTTCTTCTACGAATCTCCTCATTTCTGATTCGGTCACGTAGTGAAACTCCTGACATAGCCCTCTCCATCGCTCTCTGAGTGACAGTGAGCTTCCTAATAAGGCCCATTGTAAGCGGCCACGTTTCGGTGCCGTAAGTCATCACTGGCAACACACACTGGTCAAAGACTTTCGTCTTGAGACACTGCGCTATTTGGGACGAAAAGTTTTGGCGTAGCTTCCCGAACGCTGTCCAAATCGTTGCCCAAGACGATAGTTATAAGGTAACAAACATAAAAAATATACAGTGGAATTGAGAACCTCCTCCTTTTTTGAAGTCGGTTAAAAGCCGAACTCTTAGGCCGACCGCCTCTATCGCTTAGTCCGCGCTTGCTCGTCTGCCCGGTTGATGGCAATATCTTTGCTCCATAAATAATATGGAGCAAAGATATTTGACCTTTGAATACATACCGGCGAAATGTGGGTGTACCTTCTGCCTAATCTGTGGGTATTCTTACGAGAAGTTATATTACAAGAGTTCTTATAAACCCCTTCGACGACCCAATTAGTCCAGCGGTAGTTAACATTGTCCTTCTGTGCTATGGGGTCCCGGACAAACATTTGTCCCTACAAATGTTTGTGTGATGAGCATCAACATTTATTTCCGAGTCATGGATGTATCTATGTATAATATGTATGTATTTACAAAAAATATATATATATGTAGTATATCAACCAACTAGTATCAGTAACACAAGCCTCGTTGCTTAGCTCGGAACTAGATGGCGCTGTGTCATAATGTCCAGGAATATTTATTTATTATTATTTATTTTTAATATTGTTGACCTTCGAGCGATGTGTATATTCATATTGTTTTTTTTTACTTTCTCAGATGATGATGTTCAAGACGGAGTCGCCGCTTAGATTAAGAAATTAATATAAGTATACATATATTAAAACATGGACGGATCTTTATTAAATTAATACTAAATTTACGACTGTTTTTTATTTTCAAATAAAATTATCTAAGTACATATTGACTGTCTCAGTGCTGATTAAATGATTTTTATTTCTGTAAATAGATCTTTTAAAGACACTTTTACAAGTCACGTATATAATATATTTTAGGATCTAGATGGCATCTGCATTTCCTAACTGACGACCTCTGAGAAAAAATGGTCTCATGGTCTCTTTTGAAGTCCAAACATCTTTGTTTATATATATGTGAGCCTGACGATGTAGGTCAGTCTGAAATGGCCTTTTGAAGAAAGCACTACGCATACAGACACGCTGGGCATAGATTCTCTCTCAATATGGTGTGACCAGTGGACTGAGATGTCAAAGGTTTCGAATTCAAATCCAAGGCATGTACCTACCACTGACTTTTCTGAAGTTATATGCGTATTTATCACATGCTCAAACGGTGAAGGAAAACATCGTGAGGAAACCTGCATGCTTGAGAGATCTTTTCGATGGCATGTGAAGTCTGCCAACCCACAGTAGGCTAGCGTGGTTGACTATAGAATAATGGGTTGATGATGATGATGAGACAAGTTAGGCTATAGCCCTAAAGAAGCTATAGACCCTTAGCCTTCTCAATAGTAATATTATAAATGCTAAAGTTTGTGTGTATGTCTGTTACCTCTTCACGTATAACGGATTTATATGAAACCGCGGCATCGCTCGCGTTAAGAAGTATTATTATTAATTAGGTATAGTTTTACAAACTTTCATCCCCTATTTTATTCCCTTGGGGGTAGGTATAATAAAAATCCTTTCTTAGTGGATGCCTACGTCATAACATCTACCTGCATGCCAAATTTCGGCCCGATCCGTCCAGTGGTTTGGGCTGTGCGTTGATTGTCAGTCAGTCAGTCTCAACCTTTGAGTTATATATATTTAGATTTTGAATGGAGTTAGATTAAGTCCCGGGGAAGGGAAGGACATATTATGATAGTCCGTTTTTGTTCTGGAAATCATATTTGGAAGTTTTTTTTTTTTTATTGCGATAAGGGGGCAAACGAGCAGGCGGCTCACCTGATGGTAAGTGATCACCGCCGCCCATGGACATTTGCAACACCTGAAGGCTTGCAAATGCGTTGCACACCCCTGCAGAAACCGTTTTGGCTCCTTAAAATAGGGAATTACTAAACTGACAGCAAATAGAATGCCTATGCTGTCAGAATAATTACTCCCCAACGAGCTCTGGTAACCTTACTCACTCGCAGAAAGACAACTATTGTTGATTCACTGCGGTATTCTGTAAGGCGGAGGTACTTCCCCAGTCGGGCAGCTCAATTTGAGCGAGAAATCTCGCTATGCCCTACCTCCTAGAGGTTACAGGAAGTTTGTATACAGAATCGGTAATTTCAAAGATAGGTAAGAAATGTAACAGCAGTTTGGATGAAACTACTGATTGCACGCAAACGAAGTCGCGAGTATAAGTCAGTATTATAAATATAAAAATAAATGTCTGTCTGTCTATTACCTGTTCAAACTAAAACCGCTGAACTGATTTAGATAAAATTAAATTAGTTAAAATAAGTTTTATTACATTTTATTTTTTAGCTTAGGTTATCACTTGTATTAAATTTGTGAATGTTGGTTCGCCTGTAATTGGCAACTGTATAAGTCCATAACTTATAATCTACCATTATTATTTTTTTTTTATACAGAAGCTGTTGGTGTTCCATAATAAATAAATAAACTACCCATTCAGTGCCCAGAGTACCCGACTCCTGGGTCGATATTATAGCAAAGCTCTGGGCATTAAATATTTAAGGTATATACTTATGAAGACTTTTTGACATAAATGAAAAGAATGTCAAAAAGTCTTCATAAATATAATAAAGTAATTAAATTCAATGCCCCAGAACCGGGCACTGAATAGGTGAGAACGAAATGGAGAATTTCCTCGCAGACAAAGTCGGGGCATAAGCTAGTTATTCATATATCTCAAAAGGTTTTGGAGGATTCTTTCCTATACCTATTAATCTACTCAGGGTTATCTTAAGCCCAGCCTAAGTATAGACAATGCAACCTTTATATGTATTTAACGCGTATATATATGTATATAATTTACAAGAGGCCCGCCCCGGCATCGCACGCGTGGACATTTAAATTTAAACATTTTTGGAATAAACTTTCTAGTTGCCTCAACTGTCTCGTTGGTTTAATAGTCGTACAGTGCGACTGCTGAGTGACAAGAGGCAAGAGGTCTTGGGTTTAATTCCCAAGTTGAGCAGTGTTATTGGGTTTTATTGTAAAATTCTCAGTAGTAGTTCGGAGTTTGGATTCGTGCCCGGTTGATGGCAATAGGCTCGCCCCCTATTACATGGGACCTAAAACATCGGCGAAATGGCGGTGTAGGTACATTAGTACACCTCTGCCTAACCCTTCGGGGACGACAGGCGTGATGGTATGTTATGATAAACTTTCCAGAATTCTAGTAATATCCAAATATAACCTATGATACTCAGGGATCATTTTGCATTCTAATAATGAAAGATTTTTTTAAATTGTAGGTAGGTACTGGTAGTTCTTGAGATTTCATACAAACAAACTTTTCCGCTTCTTTATTAGTATATACATATATTAGATCAAAACCAGTTTCTATTACACAAATCTTATTATAATTAATTCGTATTTTTTGTTGGGTTTTCCTGTTTGTATCTGACGAAGTTAATAACATAATATATGTGTGGTGGCTAGATTGATTGTTTATAAACTTAGACGCCACCGTGAAAGATTTGTACTAAAATGATTAATAAAATTATTATATTTACTGTGTTAGTGACGTGTTGTGCTAACGGGGAAGAGTTTTTGGATTTACCAGAAGGTACGTGGAAGTAGATATGTTTGCTTGGAAATGTATTTACGTATTCCCCGCCGTCCGGGGAGACGTCGGTTGAGGAATTTACCTAAACTTCAAAGTTCAAATCAAATCAAATCATTTATTTCAATTAGACCAATAGGTACAGGTGCTTTTGAATTGGCATATTTAATTGAATTTAGTTGCTCGGTTCCAAAAGGTAGGTCTTATGGAGAAGAACCGCCAAGAAAATACAAAATTGTTGGTTTTGTTTTACAAAGATTTATGTATGTAATATCAATATGAGACGTTCGATGTGAAACGTATGATTTATGCAGAGAGGAAATACTTAATTAACTAAAACCAATTTAGGTTGCCATAACATGTACCTATGAGCCGACCAGTCCCAACTGATAGCACCCGTTCACGAGCATGACGTGGTATCGACGTCTGTCTACTCAACCATGTTGTACGGAATAAAAAGACCCGACACACAACGCTACCACCAGCAGGACATTTGAGAATAGATCGAGACAAAACTGGAGACTTTCTTAGGTACATTTTATTCGAGTTCAAACTCAAGGCATGAACCACTGGCTTTATAGAAGTTATGTGCGTATTTATCACATGCTCAAACGGTGAAGGAAAACATCGTTAGGAAACCTGCATGCGTGAGAGATTTTTGTCGATGGCGTGTGAAGTCCGCCAACCCGCAGTAGGCTAGCGTGGTGGACTATAGCCTAATCCCTCTCAAACGTAAGTAGTTGTGAAGAATATTGCAGATTTTATATTGTTTTAGATAAGATTTATTTACTTTTTGTTTTTTTATGTTATATAGATTATTATTTTCATTTGTTTTTGTATGTTTAGTATAGATATAAACGACTTGGTTGTACACTGTAAGTTTATATTTTATGAATAAATGAATATGAATAGCAGGGTAAAAATGAGAAGAGACTTGTGACTAGCAGTGGGACAATAATGGGTTGATGATAACTGCTGTAGATTGATGTTGCACTCCTCAGGGTCACCATGCTCCAAAGATGGTGTCGATGGCATATGTGCAAGCGTCTACAACTGCTTGAACGCCGCTGAAGATATCAAATCTAAGAATTATCCATTTGTAAGAATCTATATTTTCATACTATCTATCGACATTATTAACAAAAGGGAGAAGTTGTTTGTATGATCGCGCTAATCCAGAAGATATATTCTTTGTTCGGTCCACTGAGTTTTGGTCCACATGAAAAAATCTTAGTTCGTCCTAAATAATTTATGTTTGTTTGTTGAAATAAAACTACTTTTTACGGATTTTATCGCGGTATATTTGATATTATTTTAACCCGACGTTTCGGATCCTTTAAAGCATCTATGGTCACGGACAGACTGCCCCTGATCATGGATAACAGGAGACCTGTGTCCAGTAGTGGGACAATAATGGGTTGATGTTGAGATTTTGGTTGTTAACAGATATGTACATACCGCGGGAAGATACCAATTATATGCTGCACAGATTGCGAGCTGGTAAATGACACTAGGTACAACAATAATAATAATAATAATAATAAAATCTTTATTTTCAGACCAGAGATCCATAATATAGTAACATTAATTGGCACTTCCTAGAACTAAAACACGTTGAAAACAAATAAATAAAATTATAAAAATAAATAATTACATAATATATATTAAACTGAAGTTACTGAGAATGAGGTCCCCAGTCGATACCCAGCTTGAACAAAATATTAGTAAGGTATTTTTAATTAATACCTTCTTTATTATGAATTATTAAAGGTAAAGGAAAACATTGTGAGGAAACCTGCATGTCTAAGAGATTTTCTTGATAATGTGTGGCCTGATACCTCTCAAATCCGACAGAACGGATTATAAAGCATTTCGATAAAATGCGTATACAGCACGCACAACTCTGCTTAAGACTTAAAGGCACCGGGCGTGACGGTATGTAAAATATTTTTGTAGTTATTTAAACAAAAAAAACACTAATTAAGTGTTTATTTTGCAGAAATATGTACATCAGTCCCACCAGTGGACAGTGGTATTTTCGAAATGGACAGAAAGCCAGAGATAGTGAGTATAGACCCGCCAATAAATAGTAGACCTTAAAAGCAGAAAAGCCGAAACAAAATCAGTTCAAAATGGTTTATCATAAGTTGGTTTAAGCATTTTGCACGACGCTAATTGCACGGTTTCAAATTTCTAAGTCCTATAATCTATCTTTCAGTAAAAACTGCATTCAATTCTATGCACTAGTTTTATGCAATATTTTTGATTCTGTTTCTTGTGTACTTGATAAAAATCCGATCGCAGTGAAATAACAATAGTTGAGATTCTGCGAGTGAGTAAAGTTACCAGAGCTGGATGGGGGAGTGACTATTCTGACAGCATGACAGAATTCCGATTGCTGTCAGTTTAGTAACTCCCTTATTTTAAAAAACCTGGATGGTTTCTACAGGGCTGGCAACGACGGCAACGCGCGACACATCTGGGGCTGTCCATAAATCACGTGATGTATTTTTAACATTTTTTAACCCCTCCTTCCCCCAATGTGATACGTGGTGAGGTTTAAGACTACCCCCCACCCCCTACCAAAAATCACGTGTATTTTTAGTAGGTTCCTACAATTAAGAATCTTAAAATGTTTGTAATACTATTTTTAGGTTTAGAAATCACGCGTTTGACGAAAAAGTAAGTACACATGATATCTTACTATACCCCCCTCCCCCAAGTGATATTTAGTGACTTTTGCTGAACCCCTCCCCCCCCTTTCGAATCTCACGTGATTAATGGACAGCCCCTCTGGTGTTACAAACGTCTATAGGCTACGGTAACCGCTTACCATCATGCGGGCCGTATGCTTGTGTGAATGTGTCGACAACGGCCTATAACAATTTTATAATATGCAAAGAAGATATGCATTACAAATATATTGTTTCCAGAATGTCTGGATTATATGCAAGAGTTGGAGCCGTGCCGTGGCCATTTTGTGGGCACGATAGCCAAACAGAAGCATCCGAAGAAGAATTGCTACATATCCTACGGAACGGCCGTAGGCGCTGCTGGGGGCACTGATGCTCGCAGAGATCAATTTCCACATATGGTAGACACTTAAGATAATCATCATCATCAACCCATTAACGTCCCATTGCTGGGCACGGGTCTCCTCTAATTGGAGAGGGATTAGGCTATAGTCCACCACGCTAGCCTACTGCGGGTTGGCAGACTTTACATGCCATCAAGACAAATCTCTCAAGCATGCAGGTTTCCTCACGATGTTTTCCTTCACCGTTTGAGCATATGATAAACACGCACATAACTTCCGAAAAGTCAGTGGTGCGTGCCTTGGGTTCGAACTCGAGACTTTTGACGTCTCTGTCCACTGGTCACACCGCTAGGCTACCGCAGCTCTTTACTTATGATAGCAAAAAAAAATACTGGGTAGTGGGTAGGCCTCCGGCAAGGTTTACCGATGACCAGCAGTACACGTCATCTAGCTGATATGATGATGATGATTTTAACTGCCTCGTTGGTCTGTTCGAAAAGTGCGACGGCTGAGCAATTTGACTTGGATTGAATTCCCAAGACGGGCAAAGTGTTATTGAGGAGTTTTCCTTTAAAATTATCTGTAGCATTTCGGTGTTCAGATTCGTGCCCAGTTGATGGCAATAGGCTTGCCCCCTATTCCGTGAGGACTAAAACATATCAGTGAAATGTGGGTATATAATGTGTATATTATTATACTTCTGCACCCTTTGGGAATGACATGCGTGATGGTATGTAAGGCGATTTGTGTTGTAATAAATGCAGTTTTTATTTTAATCAGGCTTTGCTTGGGTATGGCGACGACGAAGATTCCGCCCAGTGGCTTTGTGGAGGATCATTGATCAGCGAAAACTTTATCCTCACCGCAGGCCATTGTATATCGAGTCCTGCCGTGTAAGTAATATTTCACCAACCAGCAGGACAAGTTTATATTAATGATAATCAGTTTAACAGCACAGCTTTAATAAGACTGACTTCCATGGGGTTTAAGATCCGGGCAGGGACTAATATTTTTGTGATAAGCATGGATATTTTCATCCGGGTCACTGAATACATATTATAGTATTTACGATAAAACACTACTTATGTAGTCCATCAACCATCTAGAACTTTGGAACTAGATGGCACTGTGTGATGCCGTCCGGATATGTTAAAAAAAATGTCCTGCTGATCGGTGATATAATTAAATTTTCAAATATAATTTGATTTTCAAAAAACTTTGCCCAGCAGTGGGACAGTACTGGGTTGATGATGATGAATATTTCTAAATTATTTGTATATTTCAGGGGAGAAGTAAAATATGTAGCTCTTGGCATACTAAAGCGCACAGATCCGTCTAAATATTGGCAGAAATACACAGTGAATAGAATCATACCTCATCCAGACTACAAACCACCTTCTAAGTACAATGACATTGCTCTATTGGAGACTCAAGGAAGGTAATTGAAAGTTACAAAATGGATAACAAAAAAGAATAACTGATAATAACTTCTGTAGAAAAAAAAACGACTTCAAATGTCAGAACTGGACCCAATTGAAATGCGACCACATGGGAAGCTTTCAAACATAAAAAATAATCATCAATACAGTCGAATTGAGAACCTCCTCCTTTTTTTATGTCGGTTAAAATTTTTATAAATTTATTCCTCGTTACTGCCTCGTTGTGTCGTACAGAGCGACTGCCGAGCAAGACGGGTTCGATTCCCAGGTCAAGCAGTGTTATTGGGTTTTTCTATGAAATTCTCTGTAGCAGCTCGGAGTTTGGATTCGTGACCGGTTAATGGCAATAGGCTCGCCCCGTATTACATCATTACATGACGACAAGCGGGGACGACAGGCGTGATGGTATGTAAATTTATTCCAAAGAATTATGAATCAAAGGCCAACGAATGAATGATAAATAATGAACAAATGATCGACTGAATGACGAGGAGAATTAACAGAACCTAGTTGCTTAGCTCGGCAACTAGATGGCGCTGTGTCATAATGTCCGTATATATATATATTTATTTATTGAATATTGTATGTCGTGTTTAATTTTCAGGGTATCATTTAATGATCACGTAATGCCAGCGTGTCTTCATTTCGAGCTGGTGAAGAATGACAATTTGGCTCTCGCCACTGGGTGGGGAGCTTTAGGATACCGCAGGGAGTTGGCAGACACCTTACAAGCTGTAAGATAATCTATCATCATCATCATCATCATCACCATAGTAGCCAGATGACGTCCACTGTTGGACATAAGTCTCCCCCAAGACTTTCCTAAGCGATCTGTCCTGGGCCACCTACATCCAGCGGTTTGTGTGTCTGTCTGTCTGTGGCATCGTAGCTCCCAAACGGATGAACTGATTTTTATTTTGTTTCTTTTTCTTTTAAAGGTGAGTCAATCGGGAATGTTCTTAACTATGTTTGATGAAAATCGGTTCAAGATGGCCGCCTCAATTATGTGTCGGGGGTATTTTTTCAATTTATTTGTAAATAAGATAAAGTAGGGTCGAGAGAAAAATGACTGTCGGCTGTCAAAAAAAGTTAATATGACAGTTAAAATGTTGGCACAACTGATCGGTGTTGTCATTTGAAAAATAACTACTTCGCGTTTGCTTATGTTGGAGGTAGATTAAAAAAATGACTATAGTTTGTCCGTATCCAACATAGGTGCAATTACCATACCTATCAATGTTTTCTCATAAAACGTGTTCTTTTTTATCTCTCTTCTACAGGTTTATCTGGAAGAGTTTTCAGCAGAAGACTGTTCTAAGTTATACCCCCCGTACAGGCACCTGAAGAATGGCTACGATCACACATCCCAGATGTGTTATGGACATCATCGCGAAGTTAAAGATACCTGTGAGGTAAGTAAATCATAATTTTATCTTATCTTATATATAAAAATCTCGTGTCACGGTGTTTGTACGGCTTAACGGACTAGTATGAAATTTTGTATGTATTATTGTGGTGGGACTGAGAATCAGTAGTAGGCTATTTTGATGTGAAACATCTATAGCCGCACGTAAAACCGATTTCTGGCGTGGCGAAAGCGTCGCCACGAAATTTAAATTTGATTTTAGTTCTATTTTCAAGTTTACCTTTTTTTTCGAATTGTTAATTGTATTAAACATCTTTGAGTTTGTGTTAATATGTTTCTTTTAACACATATATTTTTTTAGAGTAAATAATAATAAAAAAGAACGCCTAAAACGATACAGGGAAAACATAACCTGTGTTTTACTTGAAAACAAATTATTTTTCTGATAATAAAATGTCTGACCGTGATAATTTAGAGAGTGAATATCACAATATGTTATATTCTGCATATTACTTTTACAAAATAATGTCGATGTTTCACATCTGCCAGGCGTCCCGTGACGGCTCACTGTTTTTTTTACACCCCTAGGTGATAAGGAATTAAGGATGTCCAATACCAGACTTTTTTCTTTAATTTTTTAACAAACTATATTTTTGTATTTTTTTATGATTTGGCATTAAAAAATAGTTATAACCCTACATTTTCACTCTTCTACCACCAACACCTACAATGTGGCAAAATAACGTTTGCTGGGTCAGCTAGCCTTATATATAAAAATCTCGTATCACGGTGTTTGTCGCTGAACTCCTCCGAAACGGCTGGAAGGATTATTTTGAAATTTGACTCGGATACAAATGTTGATGCTAATCACACAAACATTTATCCCTACCGGGATTCGTAGCACAGAAAGCAGCGTTAACTACCGCTGAGGTAATTGGGTTTTCGAATAATCAGTCCAGAGCCGCATGTGGTTCGTGAGCCACAGGTTGGCCCCGCCAGCTATAGTCCATGACAGGACCGGATTTAGGGGAGGGCAAACAGGGCTACAGCCCCGGGCCTCCACAGAAACGGGCCCCACAATACAGACTTTGGACTTAAAAACCGGCCAACTGGACTCGGACTCGCGCACGAAGGGATCCGTATAAATTAGGCAAAAAAAAACGTTTTTCGTATGGGCCCCTCTTAAATATTTATTTTATTTTGTTTTTGGTATTTGTTGTTATAGCGGAAACAGAAATACATAATTTGTGAAATAAATAAATATTCCTGGACATTATGACACAGCGCCATCTAGTTCCGAGCTAAGCAACGAGACTTGTGTTACGGATACTAGTTGGTTGATATACTACATATATACTTTTTTTTTGTAAATACATACATATTATACATAGATACATCCATGACTCGGATACAAATGTTTATGCTGATCACACAAACATTTGTCCCTACCGGGATACGAACCCGGGACCCATAGCACAGCAGGTAGTGTTAACTACCGTTGGACTAATTGGGTCGTCATTAATTACTAATTGGGACGTCTTTCAACTGTAGCTATTCTTGTGCGCTTGAGTGGTTCTTGTGATACAGCCTGGTGACAGACAGACAGACGGACGGATAGACGGTCGGACAGACGGTCGGACAGACGGTCGGACAGACGGTCGGACAGACGGTCGGACAGACGGTCGGACAGACGGTCGGACAGACGGTCGGACAGACGGTCGGACAGACGGTCGGACAGACGGTCGGACAGACGGACGGATAGACGGTCGGACAGACGGTCGGACAGACGGTCGGACAGACGGTCGGACAGACGGTCGGACAGACAGCAAAGTCTTAGTACCCTAAAAGTTGAGGTCTACACTCCTTTCTTGCCTACAGACCTCTCAACCTAAATCGGTCTAATACTTATCTCAGATTCTTTTCCAGGGTGACAGTGGGGGTCCTCTGCAGAACAACTACCACATATCGTCGTGTCAGTACGTGGTGCTGGGTGTGACGTCAGCGGGGCGGCAGTGCGGCCTGGTCGGTAGTACCGGCGTCTACACTAGAGTGCGCCACTATCTACGCTGGATCGAAGACATTGTTTGGTCTTAGTTCGTCTAAGTTTGTTTCGGCATTTCTTCTCAGAGGTTGTCAGTTAGGAAATACCGCCATCTAGATACTAAAATAAACCTATACTTGTAAATGTCTTCAAAAGATTTATTTACAGAAATAAAAAGAACATTTTGCATCATTTTATTTCATTTTTTAACCCATCAACCGCGACGTTTATAACCAAAATCCGTATTCTCTATGCCAAGTGAAAAAAAAAACTAAAAATCCTACTAAAAACCAAATAATATATATATACAAAATATTATATATAAGGGCGTTTTTGCCCTTTTTTTCTGTATATCAATAAACATGGTAAGCACTTGAAATATTCACAAAATCATAATAAACTTAATTATATATGTATTTACTTTAATAATAAATAATAAAATTAATATAAAAAAATTATTATGTGGAGAACCCACATAATAATTTTTATTAATAATACAACAAAAATGATGTTTTTTCTAGTCAATGGTACAGAACCCTTCATGAGCGAGTCCTACTCGCACTTGGCCGGTTTTTTGGATTCCATATAATAGGGGGCGAGCCTATTGCCATCAACGAATCCAAACTCCGAGTTGCTTAAAAACCCAATAACACATTGCTCGATCTGAAGTCAAACACAGGACCACTTCCTCAGAAGTCGCACAAACGACCACAAGACCAACGAGACAGTTATATAAATTTAGATTTACCTTATATAAGAAATAACACAAATAGTTGTTAGTAACACCGCGATTCTAACGCAAGCCGGACGTGCGAGCGTTAGAACTCATAATTATTATTACATACGTGTTTTTTGTATATAATGTTGAGATATATAATAACAGTAACTGCCTTGACCTCGTCTGTAATACTATGTGAACTTTTAAATAAGTTTGAAGGTGATTTGTTTTTTTTTTATATCTATTAATGTTCTGATTATGGTTTTCAAATTGGACGTCTAAGATGAATCGCCTAACTCAAGTGGCAGTAGGCAGGGCACATCGCTTGAAGAACGGATGGCCGTTGGACTCGAAGGTTCTTGAGTGGCGACCGCGTACTGGATGACGCAGTGTAGGTAGGCCCCTGGCAAGGTGTCTACGACCTGGTGAAGGCCGCTGGAATCCGCTGGATGCGGGTGGCGCTAGACAAATCGTCGTGGCGATCCTTGAACTAAACCAATGCCCAGTAGTGGACGTCTAACGGTTTATATGATGATGATGAAATTCGACGTCTAAGAGAGTGATGATTGCCTGTCTTTGTTCGCATTTGCAAGTGAATAAATCCATATTTATACGGTTTTCTTTGTCATATACATATGTTGTATAGCTGACTAGCTTCTGCTTGCCCGCGACTCCCCCCCCACCCCTTTTCTCACTTTTAAGGGATGAAAACTATCCTATGTACTCCCCCGGAACTCAAACTATCTCTACACAAAATGACATCTAAATCGGTTCAACGGTTATAGCGTGAGAGGTAACAGACAGAAAGACAGAGAGACACTTTCGCATTTATAATATTAAAAATATATTAGTAAGGATTGTATTCTCGGCCAAATATCTTAACCGGTACAGGTTAGTTAACGAGTATGTAGAAGATAAATATGATGAATGTTTTTATGTAACTTAATAATTACTTATATGGAAACATTTAATGAATATGTATTATTCATAAATGACGTCATTACGTAGGTAGATCTTGAGGAAATAGTGTTCAAAGCATGTGTTTTGTTCGAGCTACTAGTTTTACCAATAGCTATATTTATTCACAGTTTTAAGGTGGGGCAACCCGGGCGGCTTAACTTCACCACAAAATTAAAATTTAATAACTATTTCTATCTATCCAATGAAAAAAATAATTCATCACGCGTGTACGATTGAACCAATTTTGATTAATTTTGGTATTGATAAAGACGGAATCTTGGAGAAGGGAATATATTTATTATTTTGGCTTTTTATCAACCTATCACGTGGGCGGAGCCGCGGGTGGTAGCTAGTCATATTTAATTAGGGGTTATATTTAAAATTGTGTTGTGGTAGCCTACCGGTGGGACCAGTGGACTGACGTGTCAAGGGTCTCGAGTTCAACCCGGCCACACACTTTTCGGAACACCTTTTCGGAAGTTATGTGCGTATTTATCACATGCTCAAACGGTAGAGGAAAACATCGTGAGGAAACCTACATCCTTGAGAGATTTTCTCGATGGCATGTGAAGTCTGCCACCTCGCAGTAGGCTAGCGTGGTGGACTATAGCCTAATCCCTCTCAAATGAAAGGAGACCCGTGCCCAGCAGTTGAACAATAATGGGTTGATGATGATGATTTAAGATTGAGTAATTTCTAGTATTAGTTATTAATGGTCGCATCTCCCGTTCAGCCTCACTCGAGGCTGTCATTCCGAGACCTGTACCCATCAATACTGCAGTAAATAGGTTAATTCTGATGATGGTGTGTTCCAGGAGCCAAGTGTGAGTGGCGGGGTGCACACGGGACCTGCGTCAATACCTACAGGTGTCCTAGTGCTCCTGGGGATCTGAAGAAGAAGGATTACCCCCCGGTATGTACTGTCTTCATAATCTTTAACTTTTCAAATCTTTATCTCTTCATACATACACACCATCACGCCTGTCGTCCTCGAAGGGTTAGGCAGAGGTGTTCTAATGTACACCCACATTTTGCCTGTGTGTGTTAGGTCCCATGTAATAGGGGGCGAGCCAATTGCCATCGACCGGGCACGAATCCAAACTCCGAGCTGCTACTGAGAATTTCATAGAAAATCTCAATAACACTTTGCTTGACCGAATCGAACCCCGGACCTCCAGCTCGGCAGTCGCACTGTGCGACCGCTAGGCCAACAAGGCAGTTGTATATTTGTACTGTCTTTAGGTTACTTAGAATGTAAGATGGTTGTAGATGAATAGAATTGGAGGAGATAGAATGCCGACTGGATTGGCGCAGAGGCGCACACGGATTCGATCCCCATACAGAGCAAATACTTGTACCAGGTAGTTGTCCCGGGTCCGGCCGTTTGTGTATTGTGAAAAGGGTTTGTAAACACACCCTGACATAGGAGAAAATTCTAGTATGGGACAAGGTTATTCAAAAAATATGTTTCTAGATGTCACGTAGCCTACCGATTTGCATAAGATCAGAGTGTTACAGTAATGGAAGTAGTGCGACAGAGAATTGATTAGTGATGAAGATAAAAGTATATTTGTTCTCTTTCAGATTTGCTCTTTCCAAGGGAACGTACCTATAATATGCTGTACTGACTGCGATTTGGTTGAAGACAATAGGTAAGCTAATATAAAAGGAAAGCTAGCTGTGATAGCTTTCTGCTGGGACCAGGGGACTGAAAAGAGTCAGAGGTCAGAGGTCTTGAGTTTGAACCCAAGATTCGCACCACTGACTTTTCGGAAGTCATGTGCGAATCTATCACATGCTCAAACGGTGGAGGAAAACGTCGTCAGGAAACCTGAGTGCTTGAGATTTTTCACGAAGGCGTGTGAAATCTGCCAACCCGCAGTAGGCTAGCGTGGTGGACTATAGCCTTATCCCTCTCAAATGAGACCCGTGCCCATCAGTTGGACAATAATGGGTTGATGATGATTTGAGTAAAGAAAATTGAGTAATAGCCTAATCCCTATCAAATGAGAGGAGACCCGTGCGCAGTGAGATAGTAGTTAAATGGGTTGATGATGAATAGGTAAGCTTGAAAGACTTCCCGATGGCGCGTGAAGTTTGCTAATCTGCACTAGGATACAAAGGCGAGGAGACCCGTGTCCAGCAGTGGAACAGTTATCTAAATATATATAACTCAAAGGTGACTGACTGACTGACATAGTGATCTATCAACGCACAGCCCAAACCACTGGAAAGATCGGCCTGAAATTTGGCATGCAGGTAGATGTTATAACATAGGCATCCGCTAAGAAAGGATTTTTGAAAATGCACCCCCTAAGGGGTTAAAACGGGGGTGCATAGTTAGTATGAAACTTTAATTTTTTCGTTAAATTGCACGCGGACGATGTCACGAAAATCAGCTAGTTGGCATATATTAATGATGTTTCTATTTTATAGGAAAACTATTCTCAACCCGGACATCGGAGTGCTTTCCTTGACAGGAAGAAAAGCTCACGACAGTAAGTACTTCCATCTGTATAGGATTAGCAGTAGGTCAATTTGAAGTAAGAGTACACTCATCCTATCTGAATCGGTAAGGTGGATCGACGACCTGGTAAAGGTCGCTGGAATCCACTGGAAGCGGGTGGCGCAGGACTGGTAGTCGTGGCGATCCTTGGGGGAGACCTATGGACGACTAACGGTTGATATGATGGTCCGACTCAGCTGGATGGTATAGAAAAAACTTACCGAGTATTCTTGTTAGAAATACTACAGTGTTACGAGCAACGAGGTCACTCGGCGAGAGAGAAAGAGGGGAGGGGGAGAGAGACTGGGAGATAGGGCAGAGACAGGGTTAGAAGTAGTGTGAGAGTGAGGAAGGGAGATACTGGGTGAATATATATGATAGTGAGGGAGAGACACTGGGAGAGAGAGTGTGAGAAGGGAGGAGAGGTACCCTTGGTATTCCTCTAAATAAGATCTGATGAAGAATTAAAAGAGTGCGTCTCGCTCACTCACATGCTCGCTCGTTCCTTGGTTAGTTGGGGGCTAGCTCTCGGCAGTTCGCCAGCGCTGTTCGATGCTCGTCCGTATGCTGAGCATACGTACTCATCAACTCAAATCATATATTTTTCCCTGAGACACATCAGGCTTCATTGTCTTGACAACTTTATGGATAGTAGCTATTGTTGATTCTTGCTTACAGGAGTCGTCTTAGGCCCAAAACTGCGTTAAGCGGACCGCGTGGCTCCATACAAAAGTGCTCCGTTACGCGTAAACGCCCCGCGTAAACGCCCCGCACGGTTCCCCGTAACGGACATTTTTTCCCGGTTCTGCCCTAAGTCTAAGTTTAAATTTGAAATTACAGAGTGTGTGAAGTACATTGACGAATTAGAATATCCGTGCAAAGGGGACAAAAAGCCAGGCACTAATGTTCGTTCTATGGACCCAGAAAGGAAATGCTATCTAAACGAAGACTCTAGACAAATATCCGTTGGTGAGGAGTACTTGGTAAGACATTCGTTTTTCGCTGGTTAAGCGGGGAGTGACTATTCTGACAGCATGGAAATTCCGTTTGCGGTCAATGTATTTGCCTTTTTTTTAATCCTAAAACGGTTTCTCCACGGTCCGCAACGTGCGAGCGACACCTCTGGTATAGCAAACGTTTATAAGCTACGGTAACCACTTACCATCAGGCAAGGAGGAGAGGTGGCGCTCGCGCGTTGCCGACCCTGCAGAAACCGTTAAGATTTCTTAAAATAGGGGACTTACTAAACTGACAGCAAACAAAGTTCCCGGGCTGTCAGAATAGTCACTCCCCTAACGAGCTCTGGTAACCTCGCCCGCTCGCGGAAGCATAAACAATGTTGTTTCACTGCGGTCATAAATAAATAAATTCTTTCAGGTCATTTTAGGGTACGGTGATGACAGAGATGATGCTCAATGGACATGCGCAGGCACCATCATCAGTGAAAACTTCGTTCTCACTGCAGCACACTGCCTATTTTATGATGAAGAGAATCTGTAAGTATAACTGAGGATCTCATATTCACTGCTTCGTTTTAAAAAGTTTGCTAAAAATCCGTCAAGCGATGAAGGAAAAACACCTGCTTGCCTGAAAGATTTTCTCGATGGCTTGAGAAGACTGCCAGCCCCTTAGTAAGCTAGCGTGGTGGACTATAGCTTAATCCCTCAATTGAGAGGAGACCCGGTCCCAGCTGTGGGACAGGGGGGTAAATGGGCCGGGGTCTAGTGACGAGAGCTGGACCGAAGCCCGCTGGGGTTGTGGTGCATGCTTTCGCGAATCCCATAGCCCCGGCTATAGGGTTGGTGGCGTTGACAGGTGCGGTTTTTTAGTCGGTAAACGCTCATATTGGGCGGATTTCGACACACGCCGTCGCCTCTTCAGGCGGCGGAACGGTCCGTAAAGGATTATTCCAACTTTAAAAGAAGGTGATGACTTTTTCGTGTCTTTCTTTTCTTTAATCTCATTTCTTTTCATCAACAGCGTTCCAGTTAGTTTTGTGGGAGCGAATGTAAAGAAACCAATTCCTGAGGAGTGGCTGAAATACTCTGTGAAGAGGGCCATCCCTCACCCGGAGTACCGGTCGCCCATCAGATACCATGATATAGCACTCATAGAAACTGAGAAGTGAGTATACATAGGTACACCATAACATACTGCTTCACTAGTCTAGATGTGATAAGAGTGACAGATGACAGATTCCCTGGTCGAACAAGGAGTTATTGGGTTATTCTATGAAATTCTCAGTAGCAGCTCGGAGTTTGGATTCGTGCCCGGTTGATGGCAATAGGCTCGCCCCCTATTACATGGGACCTAAAACATACCGGCGAAATTTGGATGCCACCTCTGCCTAACCCTTCGGGGACGACAGGTGTGGTGGTGAGTATGCTTACGAATAGTTGAATTACAAACATTTTAGCTGGATGCGGGTGGCCCAAGTCCGGCCGTTGTGGAAATCTTTGGGGGAGGCTTATGTCCAGCGGTTCACGTCCTCCAGCTGATATGATGATGATGAAACATTTTATAGACCTTTTTAAAAAAAAAAATGTTTCCCGATACAAATTTCTACACCCTTTTTGCACTCTCTAAGGGATGATTTCCGGGATACTATGAGAACTATGTCCTTACCCGGGACTTAAACTATCTCTAAACCAAATTTCATCTAATTCGGTTCAGCAGTTAAAGCGTGAAGAGTTTACAAACAGACAGACATACTTTCGCATTTATAATATTAGTAAGTATGGACCATATACCATAAAGGTTGTTCTCACTTACCAATAATATGTTATTATTTCACAACTCGATTAGCGCAGCAGTATTAAAGGCTACCTACTGTAGTAACGGTCCTGGGTTCGAATCCCGGTAGGGGCAAATGTTTGTGTGAGGAGCATGGACATTTAACCTCAATCATGTATAATATGTATGTATTTACAAACACAAAGTATATATGTAGTATATCAACCTTCTAGTATCCGTAACACAAGCCTCGTTGCTTAGCTCGGAACTAGATGGCGCTGTGTCATAATGACGGGACATGTTTATTTATTTCACTTGTCTTTTACAGGATAACTTTCAGCAAAGACGTCTTGCCAGCGTGTCTTCATTCCGACCCAAAATTAAATGAGAACTGGGTCAACGTTTTAGTCTGGATGTCGTTCCAAGGTCGAGATGAAATATGGAATGTGAGGATACATTTTACTAAAGAATTAAATAGGTCATTTTTATGACGATATATTCAATTGTACGATGATAATTAGATATATTATATTCAATTGAGCTGTGGTAGCCTAGCGGTGTGACCAGTGGACTGACACGTCAAAGGTCTCGAGTTCGAACCCAAGGCACCACTGACTTTTCGGAAGTTATGTGCGTATTTATCACAAGCTCAAACGGTGAAGGAAAACATCGTGAGGAAACCTGCATGCTTGAGAGCTTTGTCTTGATGTCATGTGAAGTCTGCTAATTCGACTGATATAATGTGAGGAGACCTGTGCCCAGCAGTGGGGTAGCAATACATACCTTTTGCCTCATGCCTTTTTCCCATGGAGGTAGACAGAAACTACCACGCATGCCACGCGCTACGGTCCTCGCATACCACTTTTGCTTCGTCCACATTCATACATCGCGCTTCGCATTCATACATCATGCACGCGCGCCGGTTACAAGTACTGCTCACCTGACCTTCTTGAAGCAGTTCACCAATTAGGACCTTTCATCAATCGCCTATCATTCATCCTCAGTAAAGACAGTAAATAAGGTGATAATGAACTTATGCTCCTATCGTATCAGATATACGACGACCTCTGTGGTCTAGTGGTTCGAGTACCGGACTGCTGATCACGAGGTTATGGGTTCGATTCCCACAGGACACAAATATTTATGTAATGAGTATAAGTGTTTGTGTTCGTCTGGGTGTTTCCTATGTATTATAAGTATGTATTTACAACAACAAAAAGTATATAAGTATTATATCCATTGTCTAGTACCCATAGTACAAGCCCTGCTTAGTTTGGGACTAGATGGTGCTGTGTAAAATGTCGCGGAATATTTATTATTATTATTTATTATATTTCTTATTGTACTTATATTTTCTGCTCCCATCCACAGTTACCGCTGTACGAACTGGATCCTGTGAAGAGTTCATACTTCTATCCGCCTTACGAGTTCTTGCCGGATGGGTTCAACGAAACCACACAGGTGGCATATGGCGATACCACTGCAACGTCTTACACCTGCTTGGTATGTCCCAATAAGATAGAAAGAAAGAAAAGACGTTTATTCTGACACACACAGCACAGGACAACATTAAAATCAAACAAACAAACACAAATCAAATAACTACCGCCGACCTAAACGGGTCGAGGACCTGTGTAGTTAACGTTGCCTGCTGTGCTGTGGGTCGGGTTCGAATCCCGGTAGAGACAAGTGTTTGAGTGATGAGCATAAACATTTGTTTCCGAGTCATGGATGTATCTATGTATAATATGTATGTATTTACAAAAAATAAGTATATGTAGTATATCAACCATCTAGTGTCCGTAACACAAGCCTCGTTGCTTAGCTCGGAACTTGATGGTGCTGTGTCATAATGTCCAGATTTCTTTTGTTTTAAAGAGTACTTTTTTGCGTTGTCTCGCCCTGCGCGATGTCAGAAAAGGCCCCAATCTCAGCACTGTGCTACAACAAGCTTAACAAACTGCAGCGCTGATTTTCAGAGGGGGCCCCTCTGGTGAAGTTAGACATTGACTTGGTCAGCATACTGACATGTAAGAATAATAATAAAAGATAATATCAGTGATTTATATGTTAAACTACATAATAAAATGTTGTCCTGTGCTGTGTATGTCAGAATAAACGTCTTTTCTTTCTCTTAAAGTCGGCTTTGGATTTTTAATGCCCTCAGCAAATGTACCACCGATTTGTTATAGACGTGCGTCGGGTCGTTGAGCCTTCTCAATAATGGGTGAGCTACACGATGGCTGATGTATGCGTGCTGTCGGTATGGACAGATCGACTCAAAGCTGCTATGCTACTTCAAAAGGCCATCCAGTCTCACATATTGTCAACAAAAATGTCAGGACACCATGATTCTCTGAGTTTGTTGGTGTTTCTTCATTTCATTTCATTTTCTTTGTAACATTTAAAATTTGTTTTGCCACAGATCGACAGCGGCGGTCCCCTTGTGACTGGTCGCAAATTGGAAGGCTGCGGAGAATTAGTCCTGGGTGTACTGTCCATTGACGTGATCTGTGGCTCCATAGAAACTTCTGGACTGTTCACGAGGGTGCTTCACTATCTGCCGTGGATTGAGAGCATCGTTTGGCCTTGACAAGACCTCTGTAGTCAGATAAAGCCCCGGATCTACGAATTTGTCGAATTTGGATGGAAAATTGACTGTGGGGAGAGTTTAGAATAATTTACTTGAAAAAAAAACTCACAATCTTCAAATGGCTGGCATTTTTCGTGAATGCGACTATAAGACACTTTAATAAATGTATACTCTTTTTTATTTATTACGTTAAGAGTTTTTCATTTGTGGGACATGTTTTTAATTTTTAATCATACATACTTACATACATATTATTACGCCTGTCGTCCCGTAAAGGTTAGGCAGAGGTGTACTAATGTACACCCACGTTTCGTCGGTATGTTTTAGGTCCCATGTAATAAGGGGCGAGCTTATTGCCACTAACCGGGCACGATTCCAAACCCCGAGCTGCAACTGAGAATTTCATAGAAGAACCCAATAATACTTTGCTCGACCTGGGAATCGAACCCAAGACCTTCCTCGGCAGTCATTTCTAATCATATTATTGGTATTATGATTTAGGCACCATTTCTTTTATACTATGAGGTTTTTGTCGCCCGCCTGATGGTAAGCAGATGCCGTAGTCTACGGACGTTTGCAACACCAGCGTTGTAGCTAACGCGTTGCCGACCCTGTAAAATCGTTGTCACTCCATTTTATGTATCACAAAAAAAACTATACAGTGTATCAACCATTTATTTATTTACTTAAGGTGGAAGCTCCACGCTAGCCCGCGAAATTTAATTTTTCATACGTTTTTTGCAATTTGCCGGTCATTGTCAGGCTGTACATTTCTGTAACTAAATACCTATTACAGGCGCGAATCATATTTTGTTCAATGTACAGCCTGACAATGACCGGCAAATTGCAAAAAACGTACGAAAATTTGAATTTCGCGGGATAGCGTGGAGCTTCCACCAGGATCTCTAATAAAGGATATACATAAAAAAACATTAATAATCACTCACAATATAAGATCAGTGTACTCCTTCAATTATTTGAGACCACAGCATGCAAAAATTATATAAAGCAAATAAAACTGAAATTATGATTCTGTTAAAAATAAATGACATAAAATCGAATTATATAAATCTAAATATACAAATATTGAAATAATTAATGGTTTTTAATTAGGTACATTCACCTTTAGAAGGAAAGTGACCAAACTCAAAATTACAGGAATTTTTCATTTCATTTTAAAATTAATGTTATTGACCGAATGTAATGAAAGTGACCGAAGTCAAAAAATAGATCGGTCTCTTTTTCTCCACAGGGTTATAGAGCCTAGTTTGGTCAGTTTATGGCAAAATCTGAAATTCCTGTAATTTTGAGTTAGGTCACTTTCATTCTAAAGGTGCGAATGGCCTCATAGACCCTATTTTTGAACTCGCTTAAAGAGCAAGCAATATCAATATTATCTCTAGATTTTGCTAAGACATTATAGTACCTACACATTCTAGGAACAGCAGAGTTATATCTAAAATTAGTTTTAGAGTAAGGAACGTGAAAAAGTTGGTTTGCATGTTTTCGGGGCAAGCGAGAGGGGATATTTAAGATGGAAACTTCACGCTAATTCTGTAACTAAATACCTATTACAGCCGCGAATCATATTTTGTTCAATGTACAGCCTGACAATGATCGGCAAATTGCAAAAAACGTACGAAAATTTGCATCTCGCGGGCTAGCGTGGAGCTTCCACCTTAATTCCAAAGTATCCAAGAGGTTACTAGTCATGAGTTCCATTAAAAAGTTTCTGAAGAAAGACTAAAACAGACAATTTTCAGCGATTTGCTAGTGTGCAAGTTTTTTGGCTAGTATCTGTAACACGGGCCTCGTTGCTTAGCAACAAGAAAGCAAGCGCAGAGTGCGGGACACCGCGAACACCGTACTGACGGATAGCAGCTAGAGTTGATTGTCCCTATATCCGGCACTGCTGTAATAAGCATGTCACATAATATGGTGTTGGATAGAGGGACAATAACAATATTAATAATTACAATTTAAAAATTTTATTTTCATGTTTAATGTAAAAATATGGGTGAACAAACCTGAAATAAACGGTTTTTTTTTATTTATTTAGCTCGTAACTAGATGGCGCTGTGTCATAATGTCTGGCTATATTTTTTTATTAGCTTTTGCTATCGAAATAAGCTTTTGTCTAAGATTCCGTGAGACGAATAATATTAATACTTTGTATAATTAAACCAGTTTTATAAGGAAAATATAACTCGATGACACGATGTGTACCTATAATGTCATATAAAACACATTTGAATTAATTTATGATGTTCTTTCCAAGAATATAATCCATATGTTCGCGACGACGCGTCACCAACCTTATACAGTGAATTGTGTGATGTGTACATAATGACGATTCCGATAAACAGTTTCATATTGTATATAAGACAGTAAATAGTGATTTATATAGTGTTCAATAATAGTTAAATAGTGTAAACAATCTAATTTCGTCTTGTGAACGTACATATTGCGAACCGTAAGTACAACTCAGGTCTTTAATAGTAATAGATTCTAATAATATATAGTAAATAGTGTTAATTCAGATGACCTGAGTCTGTGCCTATGTATTCGCACTCTGTTCGTAATCGGTTCATAAAGTATTGTGAAAATAAAGTGTTTTAAGTTAAAGTTTATATAAGATTTTTTACAATGTAGCACATATAGGCATGTAAACAATAGGTAACTCATGTAAATAAAGAATATTTGTTATCCCCTGGGTAGCCTAGGTAACGCCCTAGCTATCGACAGTTGTATCATTCATATAAACCCAATAGGTAAAAAGTTATAGACTTAGGAAACCTAAAAGTAGTCCTAAAAATAAGCATATCTTAACTTCATACTAAAATTACATTGGTATATAAGATTGTAAATAGAATATTCTTTACATAGTCGGATAGGTAATTTCATTGGCTTTCTAGTGATGTATAATATAGCATACTTCACGACCGATAACCTTTGTTAATATGCAGAAATGTAACAAATAGAAAGTAAAAATTTGTAAATAAAAAAGTCGTAAACGGTGAGCGGTTTTGCGGTCCTCGTAGAGGTAAAGATCGGCAGTACGTTAGTAACCGCGATTTTTTCGACATTTGTAGTCATCGGTGCTCCCGGAATTAGCAGAAAACAGGAAAACAGGAACAGAACCGCTCACCCGGAACGCCCTGAAGAATTATGTAGTGTTTTATTTACTGCGGCTGCTGAAACCGAACCCCTGAAGCCTTGCGTTATTCCCTCGTCGACACCCGGAACCTACAGGTGGAGGACGTCAGCGTCTCGCCGGCCACACCGTATAGACATACTCCCGTATCGGTGTGCCGGGAGGGTAACGCCCGTCTGCCACACCATACTTACTTATAATATATAATATCTTTGTAAACAAAAATGTATTTCCCTTAATTTTAATTTTTGCGCTAAACAAAACCTCAATGACAGGTTGCCATGGGTTGTTTGTAATATTGACGGCCCGATTAGCCCAGCGGGTCGCGGGCTCGAATCCCGGTAGGGACAAATGTGTGTGTGGTGACCATAAACATTTATATCCGAGTCATGGATGTATCTATGTATAATATGTATGTATTTACAACAAAAAAAGAAGTACATATTTAGCATATCAACCATCTAGTATCCGTAACACAAGCCTCGTTGCTTACCACAGAACTAGATGGCGCTGTGTAAAGAGGGGTGGAAGTAAGTATGCGGATAAAATGACTAATTTTACACAGACGAAGTCACGGGCAATAGCTAGTCTTTATTAAAATAATAATAAATATAATAAATTATTCCAGACATTATTCACAGCGCCATCTAGTTACATGGTAAGCAACGAGGCTTGTGTTACGGATACTAGATAGTTGATATACTACATATATACCATTTTTTTGTAAATACATACATATTACACATAGATACATCCATGACTCGGATGCAAATGTCGATGCTCATCACACAAACATTTGTCCCTACCGGAATTCGAACCCGGGACCCATAGAACAGCAGGCAGCGTTAACTACCGCTGAGCTAAGCGGGTCGTAAAAATAAAATTAATACTGTAACCCCGGACGGCAGCCATCGTGGACCAATTTCCATCAAACCTAGCCAAGAACATTCCCGACAAATTCACCTTTTAAACAAAGAAAACAAAATCAAAATGGGTTCATTCGTTCGAGAGCTACGGGTGCCACAGACACACAGACACGTAAAAATTATAACAACCCTTACGTTTTTGCGTCGGAGGTTGAAAAAAGTTGGTTTAATTTACAATGTTTTATGTATGAAACATCAATATGAGAATCTACTATAATAATATAACTACCTATTAGATTATAAATTATTATTATTTTCTTCATTGAGCGTTGACGACAAATGGTTTTAACGTAATCTTCAATCCACTCAGCCTATCGCAGTCCACTGCCGGACATAATCATAATAATATTCATCATATTGATATTATATTGTAAAACAAAATCAACTATTTTGTATTTAATTTAAAAAGAGTATCTATGGAGTTACTTGCCGGTTCTTCTACATAAGACCTACCTTTTGGAACCGTGCAACTAGTTTTTGATAATTCAAAAGTACCTGGAATATTGCTCTAAATGAAATAAATCATTTAAGTTTGAGTTTGAATACATAATATTACATTGTCAAATATTGTTTATGTTAGACTATCTCATTCCCGCGACTTCGTCCGCGTGCAATTTAACAAAAACAAAAAAGTTTCATACTAACTTTGCACCCCCATTTTACCCCCATAGGGGGTGAATTTTCAAAAATCATTTCTTGTGCTCTCCTACGTTATATAAATGAAACCCCTGTGCAAAAAGTGTGTACTTTCTAACCCTTAAGGCCCTGCGTTGATATGTCAGTCAGTCAGCTTCTGCTTTTATATATGTCGCATCGAGGGTGGCCGAGGTGCGGAGCACTGGGTCTTCTTCATGATCCGACATTATTTAAAATGAACATGGGCACTGTGTGGGTACTCAAACGAAATACGATTTTAATTTAAACTGACTTTATTATTGAAACAGAAACAAACACGTGCGTTGGTACTGAGCGTCTGCCAAGACTGTCTGAACTAGACTGCCCTATGCTCGGTCTCTCTGTCCGTCCTCGCTGCATCCCCTCTACCGACGATCGTGTCCAAGTGGTGGGGTGCACTTGCGTTTCCGATCACGTCAAGATGTTTAGTTGCGAATTGAATGGATAGATGGCGCTGTACGTTGTACGGTAGCGACATCAATCCACGACATATATATAAACTAGCTGACCCAGCAAACGTTGTTTTGCCACTTTTTAAGAGCTGGTGGTAGAAGAGTGAAAATTTAGTATTAAAAGTATTTTTTAATGCCAAATCATAAAAAAAAATATGTCAAAAAAATATTTTAAAGCTGGTGAGGGACATCCTTATCACCTAGGGGTGTAAAAATAGTCTACGACCGATTCTCAGACCTACCAAATATACGTATACAAAACTTCGTAATAATCCGTTCAACCATTTCGGAGGAGTTCAGCGACAAACACCGTGACACGAGATTTTTATTTAAAGATAGATATTATACATATAGGCTAAAAGTTAATATAATGCCATGTGTATGTTATTAGATATTATAGGTATTATATTTGTATAAAGCGTTATTTTGTATATAATAAGAGGATGAATGTGAATTAATTCAGAGTGTGTTGATCATTCGACACAGACACCAGTTTGTATAATCCTAATAATGTTAAAATATATTATTTTCTTTTTATTAATTAATAATTTATGTTGTGTGATATGTGACGTTAACAAAGATGAAGGTGAGTAATAATATATGTAATACTAATAATAATTGCCTCGTTGAACTATTGGCAGTGCCGGTTTAAGGTAACAGGATGCCTTAAGGTGGAGCTTCACGGTAGCCCGCGAAATTCAAATTTTCGTACGTTTTTTGCAATTTACCGGTCATTGTCAGACTGAACATTAAACAAAATATGATTTGCGCCTGTAATAGGTATTTAGTTACAGAATTATAATCATTTAAGTGCATATAACTGCATTGATTGACTTTTTCATGAAATAGACCCAAAACCCAATAACGCTTTAAAGCTCTAAAGCGTTATTCCTATAAATATAAATCCTATAAATCCTCTATAAATCCTATAAATTTCTCAGTAGCAGCTCGGATTAGCAGGTGGGTTGTTCGTTTTTTATAGGTAAATCATTTAATTTATTTAAAACTAGTTTTTACTCGAGAATTGGTCAATATAGAATAATTATGTAATCTGCTTATTTATGCACTTGCAAAATGTCAAGGTCGAGGTCGCGAGTGCAACTGACACTTCTGGTGATTCAAATGTCTATAGGCTACGGTAACCGGTTAACATTTGCCCCTACTGGGGTTGAACTCAGTAAACAAGCTTGATTTATTACACTTACGCGAATATTAGACATTGAAATCAAAGTACTTTTTACCCGACTGCGTCAGAAAGAGGGTTAAAAAGTATGTTAAATCTACCCATTACTGTCCCACTGCTGGTGTCTCCTCTCATCTAAGAAGGATTAGGCTATATACTTCAACAAGCTAGCCTACGATTTTTTTGGTGGCATGTCAAATCTGCCAACCCACCTGACTGCCACCAAAAAATCTCCCCACGATGTTTTCCTTCACCATTTGAGCATGTGATAAATCCGCATATAACTTCCACAAAGTCAGTGGTGTTGGGCCGGAATTGAACGCTCAGTGTACCTCTCTGTTTGATATGTCAGTCAACTGATCCCCCCACTATAGAGGCTAACACAGCTGCATCTGGTCTTCTGGTCTCGTGAAAAGACGTGTGCCCATTGGTACAGCATATGAGTTGATGAAGAGATCATTGACAGCTGAACTGGTTGTTACAGGCGCTGAATGTGAATGGGAAGGTGTGAAGGGTCAGTGCGTTAAGGAGAGGAGATGCATGACGACCCTCGACACACGGAGTCCTAAGCCACCGGTAAGTTATGGAATCGATTCATCATCAAACCATTTACCATGCATCTATCCATACTTTTAGCTGTACTTATATTTTAAAGAAGAAAGATTTGTGTTTGTAACGAATAAATTCAAAAACTTCTGGACTGATTTAAATTTTTTTTTCATTTTTTTTCTAATACTGCAAGAATAGCATTGGAATGTGACAATTATTAATTTAAGAGCTCAGCTCTTGACGCGGGAGCAATCTCCATTGTTCTCTATCTTCTGCTTTCTGTAGTAGTAACATAGGTTAATATCTTCGCGCGTGTTAAACTTCGAAAGACAATTTTTTCCTTCTATAATAATATATCTATATACTTTTTCATATACATATCTTTTCATACTTCCATACAAAATCGAAAGTTTATCAGTAAGTCTGTTACCTCCTCAGACTTAATCAATGAACCGATATAGATGAAATTTCGTATGAAGATAGTTTAAGTCCCGGGAAACAACATACGAGTTTTTGTCGCAGAATCGTCCCTTAAAAGGGCGAAAAAGGGGGTGAACATTTGTATGCGGAATCGACAATTTTGTTTACTTAATATTAATTATTTGCTTTCAGGTATGTTCAACAAAAGGAAAAGATACTATAATTTGCTGTACCGATTGTAATCTGGTCAACGACACAAGGTACTTATAATTTTTGTACATTTTGTGATTGACCAAAGGATTGCCTGTCGTGCCCAAAGAGTTAGGCAGAGGTGTACTAATGTATACCCACATTTCGCCGGTATGTTTTACGTCCCATGTAATAGGGGGCGAGCCTATTGCCAACCGGGCACGAATCCAAACTCCGAGCTGCTACTGAGAATTTCATAGAAAAACCTCCAGCAGTCGCACTTGCGACGACTAGACCAAAGAAGCAGTTTGTAGCTAATTTATATATTATGTGTATATCTGTAAGTTAATTACTTATGACAATTTCATTGGCCAAGTGGCTGAGCGAACAGATGGTGCGTCACGGGTTGCAGGTTTTATCCCTGCCCAGAGCAAATATTTGTTCGAACACAAGATATCACTGACTTTTCGAAAGTTCTGTGCGTATTATCACATGCTCAAACGGTGAAGGAAAACTTCGCGAGGAACCGTGCATACTTGAGAGATTTTCTCGATGGTATGTGAAGTCTGCCAACCAGCAGTAGGCTAGCGTGGTGGACTATAGCCTTATCCCTCTCAAATGAGAGTAGACCCGTGCCCAGCAGTGGGTTGATAATGAAATGTTGTTTGTTTCAGTAATGTAGTGTTCAGTCCGTACACTGGAATATTCTGGAAGGATGGCACCAAGGCTAGAGACAGTAAGTTAATATATCCGGAAAATATAACACAGCGCCATCTAGTTCCGAGCTAAGCAACGAGGCATGTGTTACGGATACTAGATACAAAACGACGACTCGGTGGCGCAGTGGCTGAGTGATCGGTTTGTGCGTCACGGGTTGCGGGTTCGATCCCCGCAGGTAGTTGTTCCGGGTCTGGGCGTTTGTGTATGTGAAAATTAATATTTGTAAACGCACCCACGATACAGGAGAAAATCCTAGTGTGGGGCAACGTTTAAAAAAAAAGAAGAAAAAAAAGAAAACATTTATATACATATTTATGGGTGTATACAGATTATACATTGATATATCCTTGACTCGGAACAAATGTTGATGATGTTTTAAGTATTTTAAGTACTATAACTGCTATTTTTCGGGCCCAATAAGCGCATCGATTACGGTTTTCTTCCGCATTCTGGCTTCCGGTAGAATCAAATGTTTTTGTGAGGAGCAAGGAAATTTGTACCGGTATAAATATACCGTTATATAGAGTAGCAACCTTCTCCGTTACATAAGACTTATTTTTCTTACTCCTCCTACATAATTTCATGATAAAACCTACCTATTTTAGGTTTCTTAAACTCAAACTCAAACTCAAATCATTTATTTCAATTAGACCAATACAGGTGCTTTTGAATTGTCGAATTTAATTGAATTTAGTTGCACGGTTCCAAAAGGTAGGTCTTATGGAGAAGAACCGGCAAGAAACTCCATAGATACTCTTTTAAACAATATAAAAATTACAAATTTTTTCCTTTCGTTTACAATGGTTTAGGTATGGATATAATAACAATATGAGAATGGTGCAGATTGATGTGAAACGTACGTATTACATAAAATGGGGGAGCTACACTGATTGTAAACGGAATTCCGTGTGTATCAGGATGGCGGGTGTATGACTACAAATGGCCATGTGATATGCATGAGAGCAAAGTATTTATGTACTGAATGTACATAAAATTTGAAGCAATGTACTGTCTTAGATACACAGTTTTTAGAACAAGTATGTGACCAGCCAACCTGACGTCAGAATGGCGGGTGTATTCTAAATCTGAGCAAATTACCAGCTATCTGAGTTTAAAATGCCTACCGTAGCAATGTACGTTATCATATTAAAAGCATACGCACACGGAATACATATAAGCACTCGGAATTCCCATGCTGTCCGAATAGTCACTCCCCTAACGAGCTCTGGTAACCTTACTCACTCGCAGAAACACAACTATTGTTGTTTCACTGCGACCTTCTGTAAGGCGGAGGTACTTCCCCAGTCGGGCAGCTCAATTGAAGCGAGAATTTACCACGCATAACTTTTTACAAAGTATCGATGGGTTTCTGTCCAGCTCTGGTCGCTGGATCCCGGCTTTAGAGTCCAGTACAATCATTGGGCGACCGGAAGCCCCTATCTGAAGGGCCTCTTATCGGCCGTAATTTTTTTCTATCCTTTTCTTATGATTTGTGTTAGAAAAAGATATAATTCTAATCAAATTTAGGTTATATTTGATGGAATATAGAACTGTGGTAGCTTAGTGGACTGAGATGTCAAAGGTCTCGATTTCGACCACTGACTTTTCGGCAGTTATCTGCGTATTTATCACAAGCTCAAACGGTGAAGGAAAACATCGCGAGAAAACCTGCATGCTTGAGATATTTGTCTCGATGGCATGTGAAGTCTGCCAACCCGCAATAGGTTAGCGTGGTGGACTATAGCCTAATTCCTCTCAAATGAGAGGAGACCCGTGCCCAGCAGTGGGACGTTAATGGGTTGATGATGAGATGGAATATACTAGATAACGAATCAATAAAGACACAACTTTTTCCAGATTGTCTCACGTACATCGACTCGCTGCCATACGAATGTCGTTCAGGCGGCTCTTACTCCGGGATAGGAAGAGAATTAAATACAAAGGATAATTGTCACACGTTTGGTTTATGGGGAATAGCAGGTGCTCCCCCAGGAAATAGCGAGCCTGGGGCAAAGTATCTACACCAGGTATCATCCATACTTTCATCCTTATATTGTAAGAAAGAAAGAAAATCCTTCCCGCTATAACCGCTGAATCGATTTAGATGAAATTTGGCTTGGAGATAGCTTGAGCCCTAGGGTATGACATGTTTGTTTGACAAAATAGTGTTTGATCACAATCTCACCTGATGGCCAAGTGACGATGTGGTCTAAGATGAAACACGCTTACTCAGAAGATAATTATTCACTCGTGACATGAAGACCCCTAAATTGTATTCGTGGGGAAACACTCAGCCAGCTGAAGCGGCAGAAGTAGTTTTATTAATGCCATGTTATGTCAACTTCCCCAGGTGTTACTGGGTTATGGCAAAGACCTGGAGACAGCGATGTGGCTAGCTGGAGGTACCCTCATCAGCGACAAATACATCCTCACAGCAGCCCAAACACAAAGGGCACATCCAGAGTGAGTATACAATACAATCAGCTATTTTGTTGAAGTGACAACGTCTTATAAATCGATGAACGCCGGCTGCACGCACGAAAAATTGTCACGTTACGAGTGAGTCGCGCGTGCAAGCGAGAGCGCAGAACAAGCGATAGAGAGGCACGATCGACCTAAGCGTTCGGCTGTTATCACGTAAAATTATCGTCCTGTTATGAGCCTTTATAGATTTAGGTTTTTAAAAAAGAAAATCGGGATTATATTTAAGTACAACCGTCTGGTATGGATGTTGGAAAGAGACTGATGGGAAGTAAGTGGGCTGTTAGGCTAAAGGAACAGAAATGATGACTTAGAGGGATAGAATAGCATGATGTGCAATCATATGTACATTGACTATGTATTTAAACATTTCGCAAAGAGATTTTACATACAATTTTTTTTTAAGTTGCTTTTGAATGTTCACCCTCATACATGGCGACCTAATAAACAGTAGCTGAGCGATCGGCTTGTGCGTCACGGGTTGAAATCAAATCATTTATTTCAATTAGACCAATACAGGTGCTTTTGAATTTTGGAATTAAATTGAATTTAGTTGTACGGTTGCATATGCCCCACCCGATTCTCTGACCCGAAGCTATATTTTTTTAGGCAAATATAATTTAAAAAAATGTATATTATGTAGTTTATCAACGAACTAGTAACCTGTAACACAAGCCTCGTTGCTTACCACAGAACTAGACGGCGCTGTGTAATAATGTCCGGAAATATTATTATTATATTTGCGCTTTTTGGGCCGTGAATTAATTATCTTATTATTATTCCAGGGACGAATTGAATTACGTTGCCCTCGGCGTGAAGAACCGCTCAGACCCTCCTACTGCCTGGCAGACTCACAAGATCAAAAGGTTCATCGCCCACCCTGAGTACCGCAATCCCAACAAATACTACGATATTGCTCTGATCGAGACTGAAGAACCGTAAGTTTATTTTACCTTTTTTTATAGCCCCCTAGCTGATACCCGCGACTTCGTCCGCGTGCAATTTAACTAAAAAAATAAAAGTTTCATATCAACTTTGCACCCCCGTTTTACCCCCTTAGGGGGTGAATTTTCAAAAATCCTTTCTTAACGGATGCCTACGTCGTAACATCTGCCTGCATGCCAAATTTCAGCCCGATCCATCCAGTGGTTTGGGCTGTACGTTGATAGATCACTATGTCAGTCAGTCAGTCAGTCACCTTTGAGTTATATATATTTAGATGGGTGCCAAACAAGCTTAAGGCCCGTCTAATGGTTTGCGGTAACCGTAGCCTAAAGATGTTTACAACACCAGAGGGTTCGCTCGGACGTCGGACCTACAGAAACCGTTAAGCAGACGAAATTCCCATTTAGACAGAATAGTCACTCCACTAACGAGCTCTCTCTACTAACGACCCGCCCCGATTTCGCGCGGGTAAATCATTATTATCATCAACCCATTACTGTCCAACTGCTAGCAAGGGTGTCCTCATTTGAGAGGAATTAGGCTGTTTCTCACTACGCTAGCCTACTGCGGGTTGGCAGACTTCACAAGCGATCGAGAAATTCTTTTAAGCATGTAGGTTTCTTTCACCTTTTGAGCATGTAACATAACTTTACCTGTCATCTGATCACGCTACTAGGCTACCACTGCAGTACAGGTACATTTACGTGTTTAAATCTGTCTGTTTATTACATATATAATTTTGTTTTATAATATAATGAATCTATTTAATATTAAGTGCTATAATTATGTGAGCTGTCTTACTGAGCGTATTTCTAAATGATTTCAGGGTAGTTTTCAGCCAAGATGTCCTGCCCGCTTGCCTACACGTGGAAGATATTAAAGACGACGAGGCCGTTACTACAACTTGGAGAAACCTTGAAAGCGAAAATGACGCTCTAGGTGACACCATGCAAACAGTAAGATCTGCGAATATTTTTTGTTAAGGTGGAAGCTTCACGGTAGCCCGCGAAATTAAAATTTTCGTACGTTTTTTGCAATTTGCCGGTCATTGTCAGACTGAACATTAAACAAAATATGATTCGCGCTTGTAATAGTTACAGAATTATAATAATTAATATCATCAATACAACCCTCACAGTGCATACAATTGGATTGAATGACTTTTTCATGAAATAGACAATCAATGCAGTTATTTTATAAATTTGAATTTCGCGGGCTAGCGAGGAGCTTGTTATTCCATGAGTCTTGTTATTCCATGATGGTGGCCCGCCTGATGGTAAGCGGTTACCGTAGTCTACAGACGTTTGCAACACCAGAAGTGTCGCTCACGCGTGGTCACTGCGCTCTAATATTAATAAATTAATATTTTTCCCATTGCTAAGTACGAGAATCATCTCATTTGATATAACTTATGTAATGTTAAATTTCAGATACAATTGGAGAAGTTTAGTCAAGAAGAATGTAACGCCGCCTATAAACCTTCCAGGCTTTTGAAAAATGGAGTTAATTTTACCACCCAGTTCTGCTACGGCAGCAAGAAGAACCCATATCAAGCTTGCAAGGTAATACATCATCATCATAATGTATCATGATGAACTGGAAAACGCAGCGTGAGTAGGCCTCTAGCAAGGTGGACCGACGACTTGGTAAAGGTTGCTGGAATCCGCTGGATGCGGGTGGTGCAGGACCTGTCGTCGTAGAAATCCATTGGGGGAGAGCTATGTCCAGCAGACGTAATTTTTTTATGGTGTTAAGGGGGCAAACGGACAGGAGGCTCACCTGGTGGTAACTGATCACCGCCGCTCATGGACATCTGCAACACCAGACGGCTTGCATATGTGTTGCCAAACCGCGTAGAAACCGTTTAGGTTTCTTAAAATAAGGTAGTTACTACACTGACAGCAAACGGAATTCCCATGCTGTCAGAATAGTCACTCCCCCAACGAGCTCTGGTAACCTTACTCACTCACAGAAACACAACTATTGTTGTTTCACTGCAGTCTTCTGTAAGGCAGAGGAACTTCCCCAGTCGGGCAGCTCAATTTGAGCGAGGAATCTCTAGAAGTAAATACTTGTAATATTTTTAAACCTAATCTAACTTAAACCTACCATCTTCTAGGGTCTCTCCGGTGAGCCTCTGCTAGTGGAGACGCAGTTCTCATGTGCGTACACAGTGATCGGCGTGACGTCCTTTGGGAAAGCATGTATGCCTGCAGTCAAAGGACCTGATGTCTACACCAGGGTGGCTTACTACGTACCCTGGATTGAGAGCATTGTTTGGCCTGGGGTGTAAATCTAAACTAGGAAGCGGTGAAGGAAAAATAATGTTGACTTTAAAGTGTTGTTTAAGAAATAACGAATGCTAGAAACATACTATAGCGTGACGTATCAGGACTTTTTCGAGCTCATAACAGAAGAACAGTGTATATTTATGCACATGCCCTGTATTACCTAAAGTAAATAAATAATAAATAAATATATCTGGACTTTATGACACAGCGCCGTCTAGTTCCGTGGTAAGCAACGAGGCTTGTGTTACGGAAACTAGAAAGTTGATATACTACATATATGTATACTTTTTTTTGTAAATACACACTTATTATAATATATGATGTGTATATATATCAACCTATTGCCGTCCACTGCTGAACAAAGGCCTCCCCCAAAGAGCGCCAACCGCTATAGTATGTTGATGTAAAATTTATATACCTAATTTGAAGTTTTTTTTAAAATAATTCTGTAAATTTAATTCAAAAATGTAAATTAAATTTCTTATTGGTCTGAAAATGAACCGGGTTTTATTTTTAACCTACGATGCAGAATAGGACACAAAGGTGAGGTCCTAAATGGAGCAGTGTCTCAAGACGAAAGTCTTTGACCAGTGTGTGTTGCCAGTAATGAGTTATTGCATTGAGACGTAGTCACTTACAATGGGCCTTATCAGAAAACTTATCAGAAAGCGATGGAGAGGGCTATGTTAGGAGTTTCACTACGTGACCGAATCAGAAATGAGGAGATCCGTAAAAGAACTTGGGTTATTGACATAGTTCAAAGAATCGCCAAACTCAAGTGGCAGTGGGCAGGGCACATCGCTCGAAGAACGGATGGCCGTCAAGGCTCGAGTGGCGACCAAGTACTGGAAGAGGCAGTGAGGGTAGGCCCACGGCAAGGTGGTACGACGACCTGGTATAGGTCGCTGAAATCCCCTGGATGCGGGTGGTGCAGGACCGGTCGTCTTGGAAATCCATTGGCGGAATTCCCATGCTGTCAGAATAGTCACTCCCCCAACGAGCTCTGGTAACCTTACTCACTCGCAGAAACAACTATTTGCCCACGGCAAGGTGGTACGACGACCTAGTATAGGTCGCTGGAATTCACCGGATGTGGGTAGCGTAATCGCTAATTGTTTAAAAAAAAAATATAGCTAATGTTCTTCATGGATAATGCAGCTTGTATAATTGAAGCCATTTCTTATGTTTTGTTAAGTCATAGTCATACAAACATTTAGTTATTACCCTTGTACGAGTAGGTATGGTTAGATTTAGTTGCAACTAAACCGCATCAAAGACGTGTATTCTTTTCACTCCAAAACATTGTTTTAAACAGAACCTTAACGCCTTAACAATAGCATTCTGGTGGTGAAAGAATTATTCAAATCGGTCCAGTAGTTTCGGAGCATATTCAATACCAACAAACAAACAATGAAATCTTTTCTTTTTATAATATTAGTACCTATACATTCAAAATTGGCGGTTCAGAATTAATTTTAGATTATTTAAAATCTTTATAACAGGTAGCCCAACAGATTTAATGTTGTTTTGGGTCTAAAATCTAAATATAAGATGCAACATGTATAAATAATCTAGACATGATTGAAACTCAAGAACCTGTTTCGTTTATTAGTTGACTAGCGGCCTTCGTAAAGGTCAGAAGTGTCGATACAACTAAGATAATCACAATAATGATAAACAAATCAATTCTAGTAGTTTTCTGTTTATTTCGGAGTGTGTGTTGTGGGGAAAATGCTACGGGCAAGGGGGATGTTTTGAATTTATCTGAAGGTAATTCATACTTGACTAGATTTAGCTTGAATCTACCTAGATGCGGCTTTAATCAACATTTAGTCAATATTCACGTTTTCTAACTGACGGTCTCAGAAAAGAACCATCGAAATGTACTCATAATACTGTAGTAGTACTTTTGTGGGAGTGAGTTTTTGCATCAATTCAATATTAATGGTTTCTAAACACGCGTACGCATGACTTTTGGGCGTTTTTTTACATTTGCATAACACGATAGAACCGATAACGATTCAAAAGCTTTTTAGAAAATAACCATTTTCAAGCATTTATAAAACGTTAAGACTCTAGTTGCACGGTTCCAAGAAATTGATCTAATGGAGAAGAACCGGCTAGAAACTCCATAGACACTCTTTTACAATAAAAGGTTTGTGTAGACGGTTTGTTATAGTCAAATCTTAACTAACGACAACCCGATAGCGTAGCTGAAACGAATTCTTTTACTGAATTAATAACATGAATATTATATTTTCTGAGGTGATATAAGAAAAAAAATATGAAAGAAAGTCTCCGTCTGGCGGCGAGATGGATTGACAATATCGCACAGTTTTCAGGACAAATGTGGATGAGATGCACAGGATCGAAACGAATGGCATTCATTGAGAGAGGCCTATACCCAGCAGTGGAATTAGAAAGACTGTGGATGATAATGAAGGAAGGAAAGTCTCCTGTACCTATTTCCCTGTGTTCTTTGAAGTTCAGGTAAATTAGGTCACCGAATTCCGATCGATGCTTAGTATACGTGTCTTATGTAATTGGCTATCTGTCTAGGGTCGAAATGCACCTGGAACGGAGTGGATGGAGTCTGTACGAGTGTCTACAAATGTGTATCAGCCATGGAGGATATTAAGAGGAAAGATTACCCACCGGTAAGTTTATTTTAACATCATCATCAACCCATTATTGTCCCACTGCTGGGCACGGGTCTCCTCTCATTTGAGAAGGATTAGGCTATAGTCCACCACCTAGCCTACTATGGGTTGGCAGACATTACATGCCATCGAGAAAATCTCTCAAGCCTGCAGGTTTCCTCACGATGTTTTCCTTCACCGTTTGAGCATGTGATAAATACGCACATGACTTCCGAAAAGTCAGTGGTGCGTGTCTTGTGGTTTGAACTCGAGACCTCTGACATCTCAGTCCACTGGTCACACCGCTAGGCTACCACAGCTATTAATAAGTTTATTTAGATAAACATAATTTATTCGTAAAACATGAGTGCACATTACAATTAGGAGTTGCAATGTAAGATGTTATCTTGGTTTGTTTATAATTGACCTTACATATTGATTTCTTACGCTTACGCGAATATTTAGACATTGAAATAAAACTACTTTTTACAGATTTTATCGCAGTATATTGATATTATTTTAACCCGACGTTTCGAATTCTTTACCACATACCTTAAATATGTTATTTCACTTCTAAACACTTTTTCCCATTAATATAGCGATATTAAGGTCACTTTCTTCATCGACCAAATGTTTAGATAGAATATGTTTTATTGTACACCTTGACTGTCCCGCTACAGACGCTAGTTATTATTAAATCTATCTTATAATGCTAAAAAACACGTGTTTTAAGAAATATTCACGTACTTTTCAGATCTGCAGCTTTGAAGGTGTAAAACCTATAATTTGTTGCGCCGATTGTGAGACTGCCGATTCGTTTATGTAAGTAAATATATTTGTGTCGCCTTTATTACTTAAATTAGAACAAGATACAAATACACTATAATAACCCTATAAAATATTTAATAATTACCTATATAGACACATTTGATTTGAGTAGTACTTACCACTGTCCTGGGTTTGCAGCCAGAGGCAAATTTGACCTGAGTCATGATAAAAATAAACATCTAGTACCCGTAACACCAGTCTCGTTGCTTAGCTCGGAACTAGATAGCACGGTGTCATAATATCTGGGTATACGTATTTATAAATTATTATTATTTTCAAGAAAGAATGATAATAATAGTGTATTTAATTTGCAGAAATTTGGATCCTGGATCCGATGTAACATATTATAAAACGGGAGAGAAAGCTAAAGACAGTAAGTATATATTTGTATAGTATCAATAAGTAGAATTCTTTTAAGAATTATATGCGCGGGGTTATAATCATTAATTATCGACCCATTATTGTCCCATTTCTAGGCACGGATCTCCTCTCATTTGAGAGGGATCAGGCAGACCATCGAGAAATCTCTCGAGCATGCAGATTTCCTCACGATGTTGACAACTTTGTCTTTTGGGACAACTTTGGGACCCCTTGATCGTCCGTATATCCGGTAGCCGAGAGGTGTGACCTGTGTCTCGAGTTCGAACCCAAGGCACGCACCACTGACTTTTCGGAAGTTATGTGCGTATTTATCACATGCTCAAACGGTGAAGGAAAACATCGTGAGGAAACCTGCATGCTTGAGAGAATTCTCGATGGCATGTGAAGTCTGCCAACCCGCAGTAGGCTAGCGTGGTAGACTATAGCCTAATCCCTCTCAATTGAGAGGAGACCCGTGACCAGCAGTGGGACATTAATGGGTTGATGATGATGATGATGCAATTGCTTAAATAGCTTAATCAAGGACTGGATGGAATATTTATATCATGTGACGCTCTAGTTCCTGCCTCCTTCTTTCAGAATGTCTGGAGTACTTGCACACGCTGAACTATCCATGCATAGGCGATCCAAAGATCAGTGTTACAAAGCAGAAAGATCCGCAGAAGAATTGTTATGAGACTGATTTCATACAGTACATTATATCTGGCGGGAGAAACGCTGAACGCGACCAGTTTCCTCATATGGTAAGACTTTGGAACCTGTCCATTTTTAAGGTTTTGTTGTGCCCGACAGGGTCCATAATTGTGTCTAACATAAGATTGTCTGTTACCATCTATAAAAACATTGTGGAATGCAAATAAATGATATGAATATGAATATGAATAAGGTTATGTCGTTGGTTTAGACCGGTACATTCAAAGTCAAATATAAAATATAATTTACTGGCTATTGCACGCGTCATCGTTCGTTAGAATGAATAAATAAATATTCCTGGACATTATGCCACAGCGCCATCTAGTTCCGAGCCAAGCAACGAGGCTTGTGTTACGGATACTAGTCGGTTGATATACTACATATATACTTTTTTTTTGTAATTACATACATATTATACATAGATACATCCATGATTCGGATACAAATGTCCATGCTCATCACACAAACATTTGTCCCTACCGGAATTCGGACCTGGGACCCGTAGCACAGAAGGCAGCGTTAACTACCGCTGGACTAATTGGTCGTCAAATCTGCCTATTTATTTCTAGTCTCTTTTAAGAAATTATCGATACCGCATACAAAATTACGCCCCAGTTTTCGCCCTTTTAGGGGATGATTTACGGGAGCGACACCTCTGGTGTTGCAAACGTCTATAGGCTACGGTAACCGCTTACCATCAGGCGGGGTGTAAGCTGTATGTATAAAAAAAAGTATACATTATATTCTCCATGTTAATATGAGGGTATTGTTTTAACCAGGCCTTGCTGGGCTATGGGACTGACGTGGAGACGGCGCAGTGGCTTTGTGGTGGAACTGTCATCAGCGACCAGTACATCCTGACAGCTGCTCACTGCACATCAAGTCCAGCTGTGTAAGTAGGTACAGTGGCCAGCACATCAGGCTACCACAATCTGTCAAATTTCTTTGATAGATTTTTAACTTTGTGACAAACCAATAAGGCTCACATTCAGTTGGAGAAATTTGGCAGTTTTGAATAGGTTGACCTGCTGGCGACTGTACTATAGAACTCGTTGGGGAGTGACTGTTCTGACAGCATGGGTATTTAGCTTTGCTTTCCGTGTAAGTAGTGACTCCCGTTATGCTGTGACTAGAGGATTCGGTCCCGGGACACGGTCACCTTTTAGTCCCGAAAATTCCGGAATCAAATTTTATAATAATAATAATATTCAAACAAAGCGCCTTCTAGTTCCGTGGTAAGCAACGAGGCTTGTGTTACGGATATACATACTAGTTGGTTGATAAACTATGTACATATATACATATTTTTTTTGTAAATTGTTTTGTAATTTGTTACATATTATACATAGATACATCCATGCCTCGGATACAAATGCTCATGCATCACACAAAAGCACTGAAGGCACCGTTATCTACCACTGGACTAATTGAGTCGTCAATTAGTCCAGTGGTAATCGTATAAATCCCGGAATTTTCAGGATTTATATTTTTTAAGTCAATAAAAATGTGCGTGTTTTTGACGTTGTGACGAGTGTGATTTGACGTTTTGACAGTCATCTTGTTTACGCAGCTAATTTCATAATAATATGTTTTTGCTAACGAAAGTTATCCCGGGATCCCGAGATTAATTGTGGATAATCCCGAAATCCCGGGAATAGAAACATCGACTGGGAATGACTGTGATCGACTCCTCTAACTGTGACCCATACGCCGAATCGCTCAGCCATTGCGCAAATCGAATCGACAAAGTGTTATTTAAAAATAAACACTATTGCAGCGGTGAGGTGAAATATGTAGCGCTGGGTATACTGAAGCGATCAGATCCTGTAGACCTGTGGCAGCGATACAACGTGAAGAGGATCATCACCCATCCGCAGTACAAGCCGCCATCGAAATACCACGACATCGCTCTCCTCGAAACTAACACTACGTAAGTAATAATATACTGGATTCTGTAAATTAAAAACAAATTGATTGCCTATATTAATGATCAGTGAGCGAAATCAGGTGCGCAAATTTACCTGAATTTCAAAGAGCAGAAACAGAAACTGGAGACTTCCTTACGACAAAATATTTTTTTCGGGGAACTGTGTTGGAATTTCACGCGTGGATATTTATTTTGATGTGAAAAATCTATAGCCGCACGTAAAACCGATTTCTGGCGTGGCGAAAGCGTCGCCACGAAATTTAAATTTGATTTTAGTTCTATTTTCAAGTTTACCTTTTTTTTCGAATTGTGAATTGTATTAAACCTCTTTGAGTTTGTGTTAATATGTTTCTTTTAACACATATATTTTTGATGTGGAAAAAAATCGTCATATTTTATTTTATCATTATGACATATTTAGTTCCTATCACAATATGTTCTTTTCTGCATATTACTTTTACAAAGTAATGTCGATGTTTCACATCTACCAGGCGTCCCGTGACGGCTCACTGTTCTTTTTAAACTTCATTTATGATCCACTCCTATTGGTCGTAGGGTGATGTTCTATACCCTATAACCTTCCTCGATAAATGGACTATCCAACACAAAAAGATTTTTTCAATTCCAACCAGTAGTTCCTGAGATTAGCGCGTTTTTTTTTATAATTGCGATAAGGGGGCAAACGAGCAGGCGGCTCACCTGATGGTAAGTGATCACCGCCGCCCATGAACATTTGCAACACCTGAAGGCTTGCAAATGCGTTGCACACGAAAACCGTTTTGGTTTCTTAAAATAGGGAATTACTAAACTGACAGCAAATGGAATGCCCATGCTGTCAGAATAGTCTGGTAGCTCTGGTAACCTTACTCACTCGCAGAAAGACAACTATTGTTGATTCCCTGCGGTATTCTGTAAGGCGGAGGTACTTCCCCAGTCGGGCAGCTCAATTTGAGCGAGGAATCTCGCTTTGCCTTACCTCCAAACAAATAAACAAGCAAACTCTTCAGCTTTATAATATTAGTATAGATTAAAGATGTTTTTAATTGAGTTAAACAATTGAATTGGTTTCCTGTTTTTATTTTTTGAAAACAATAAAACGTAAGTATGTTCTGGTTTAGTTTCTTTGGGAAACAAAAACAGGAAATTAATCTAATAATTTTAAATCAAATCTTAAATTAATCTAATCTTTTCTAACTGTCAACTGAGGTCTTCTGTTCGTGAATGTCGACCACTTAAAACCAATTTTGACCATGATTTTTCTTAGCATATCCTTCAATGACCACGTGAGACCCGCGTGCCTTAACGGGGAACACAATCCTATACCGGTAGCTGAGGCGACAGGCTGGGGCGCGCTGGGTCACCGGCGGGAACTGGCGAGCACCTTGCAAGCTGTAAGTAAAACCTGATGGTTCTTTAATATTGTAGTGATACAGTATACACATTATTGTTGAACTTTCATACGACTATCATTTGTCTGGTGACCCAAATTAGTGACCCCGACGCGACGAGATATTTGTGGAACGATGTTCCTTATGGGGCGTTGCAGCCGGCAAAAAACGTCCGTAACGTGAGATTTTTTGATACCTCGAATAGAACTTGAAAGTGTCCCACGACAACATTTCTTTTAGCTGTTTATAATGAGGAACTGCGTTCTCAGCTGGTGTCCCACTGTTGGGAATCCAACATTAATATTAACCAGAATAAGTATTTTGTATTTACTTTGTGTTGGTAACACTGACTTTCTTTTCCTTTGTCTCTTTATGCCCGTAATATACAATAAACGGGTGTGTTTGTACGCGTTGCAATCTGTTTTATTTAATCTAAGTACACCAAATAAGCAGCCAACCCAACACGACACCGACCCCTGTACACCCACGACACAACAGTTTCTTTTCTATTCGTTTTAATAACATGCTGATTTGTAGGTTTGTTATCAAATTTTGGTGTTCTGCGTTGACTGATGTGCTGGTTGACCGTTTTCTGTTGAGACTGCGGCGACTGTAGCTGGTTCAAAATGCTCCACCATCTTGTCAGCCATCGCAGCTAGGTTTCGAGCGATGACTCCGTGTTAACGGACATCACGGCGCGAATTTGTGGGAGATGGTTCAGCCACATGACCGTCAGTGCTTCGTCAGCCAGTAATTTGCCGCTGAGGTCTCTCATCTTACGCAGCAGCTGGCTGGTTTCTGGTCTCCGAGTTCGAGGCCGGTGAGAAGTTCATGTAGCTGGCGATGGTCTGACTCCTGGTAATCGATTTAATTAAGTGAAAGGCGTAGACATAGTTTGAGTCCCGGGGAAGGACATAGGGTAGTTTTCGCCCCAGAAATCATCCCTCAAAAAGTTGTATACGAATAAAATTACTTATTTTACGCAAAGTCGCGGGAAAAAGCTAGAATGTAATTTAATCTGTGGCTTATCAGATGTCGTAAACCTACTTAAAAGGTACCGAGCAGTAACGTGTGTGTGTTTGGTACTTAGTTACCAAACCACACACAACGTGCACAGCTTAATAAAAAAATCTTTTGAAGTTCAGAAGTTCATTGCGGATAAATAAAGTACAGTCGCCAGCAGGTCAAGCTATCCGAAACTGTCAAATTTTCCCAACTGACCATGAACCTTATAGGTTTGTCATAAAGTTGAAAATCTATCAAAGAAATTTGACAGATTGTAGTAGCTTGATGTGCCGTACCATGATCCATACTTATATGAGAAATGGGAAAGTGTGTCTGTCTGTCTGTTACTTCTTCGGAATGAAATTTTGCTCGAAGATAGTTTAAGGCAAGGACATAGGATAGTTTTTGTTCCAGAAATAATCCCTTAAAAGGGGGGTGCAAGCTTTTATGCGAAAAAAAGAGACGAATTCGCGGGAAAACGCTGGTATTTTTACATATTAAGATTGTTATATGATACTGTGTCAATAAATATTATTTTCTTTCTTGTTCTTCTTTCTATCTATCGGATGGGTAAGATTAAAATAAATAAACGCAATTCCTCAGGTGACATTGGACAGTTTTGACGCGGAGGAGTGCTCTCGTGCCTATCCGAAGCACAGGCATCTTCGTGACGGCTACAATCACACCACGCAGATGTGCTATGGGCACAGGGATGGCCCCAAGGATACCTGCGAGGTACTAATATATTCTATTACCTAAGCTATGGTAACCTAGCGGTGTGACCGGTGGACTGATATGTCAAAGGTCTCGAGTTCAAACCCAAGGCACGTACCACTGACTTTTCAGAATGTATGTGCTTATTTATCACATGCTCAAACGGTGAAGGAAAACATCGTAAGAAAACCTGCATGCTTGAGAGATTTTCTCGATGGCATGCAGTCTGCCAACCCGCAGTGGGCTAGCGTCGTGGACTATAGCCTAATCCTTCTCAAGTGAGAGGAGACCCGAAATATTTGTACGTTCTACAGGTAGTTGTTCCGGGTCTGGGCGTTTGTGTATGTACACGCAACCACGACACAGGCGGAAATCCTAGTGTTGCCGACGTCTTTTAAAAAAACAAACAAAAATATGAACGAGTTGACATAATATTCGCAATCGATATGACAATGAAAAATAGCTCCTCTACTTTGAATTACAAATATTTTCCTCCCCAGGGCGACAGCGGCGGACCCCTGCAGACTACAGGCATCCTATCAGACTGTATCACCACAGTCCTAGGCGTGACGTCATACGGCAGGTCTTGCGGCTTCGCTGGCGGCTCCGGAATGTACACCAGGGTCGCCCATTACTTACCCTGGATCGAGAGCATCGTGTGGCCTTAGAGCATGGATGGAAATTACTGCGAAACCAGATTTGTCATGTGCGTGTGAACAGAGGGACCAAGTGGTATTTCCAATAATAAAAACAGTATGATTTAGTAGTAGTTCTAAAACAATTGTAGAACGAATCCGGGAATTTGTAAACTAATGTATAAAAAACGACAGCCCTTAGAATGTGGTCCCTCAGTCCTCACAGGCCCCAGCTCTCGGGAAGTATGTAAAAAAATTGTGTTTTATGACTACAGATATTTAGTAGATAATTTGTTAAGACATTTACAAAAAATTTAGAAAGCTACATTCGACGACTCGTTTAGCTCAGCGGTAGTTAACGCTGCCTGCTGTGCTATGGGTCCCGGGTTCGAATCCCGGTAGGGACAAATGTTTGTGTGATGAGCATTAACATTTGTATCCGAGTCATGGATGTATCTATGTGTAATATGTATTCATTTACAAAAAAAAAGTATATTTGTAGTATATCAACCATCTAGTATCCGTAACACAAGCCTCGTTGCTTACCACGGAACTAGATGGCGCTGTGTCATAATGTCCGGAAATATTTATATTTATTTATTTATTATCCCCGAGTAGCATAAGCTATATTAATTACCAGATAAAACAAAAGACCACACGTGCGAAGCCGGAACAGGCCGCTAGTATATCATAAATGTCTATGAAATAAAACAATAAAATACAAAGTGTATTCATTTATATCTCAAAAAAATTTAACAATAATTTAGTCAGTTTTAATTGACAAAAATTAACATTAAAAAAGGATGGTTATGGCTATTTTGTTAAAAACTAAAAAAAAATATTATTATTATAAAATAAAAATTTTACACAAATACTGTGGTAATCTCTCAAATAATGTTTACAGTGTAAAAAATGCTTTAATTACGTTATCATTTATGTTCAATATTTACAAATTAATAAGTTTCTAAAGAAAATTATTATTTTTAAAATCATGTTTTTTTTCGGACGCTACATAGAAACTACGAGCGCCGAAAAATCGAGTCGTTCAGATTTTTCAATTACATTAAGATACTAATCAGTTGGAGGACATTAAAAATAAAACAATTTCATATATTTGAAATGAATAAATTCACCTTCTAGCCCGTTTATAAATAACGGACCAAAAACTAATCATCTAATACATTTTATTTTTTTATCGCTTCCATAGACAAAATGTACGGACAGCAAAAATAATGTTATCCATTTCAAATATTTAATATTTATTAAATTTTTATCCTTTTCTATGTACTAATACTCATAAGATGTCTTCATTTTACTTACATTGTGTGTTTTTATATACTTAAAAACTACATTTATTTAAGTTTAAGAACAAAGCAATGTACAATACTATGTTTAATGACAACGGTATGCAAAAAAATGAAATATTTACTTACACTTAAAATCTAATAAAATAACGCAGATCTAATTAAAATTAATGATAATAATAATTTAAGAAAAAAAACGTCCTAATCGTTGTTTCGACTTAAAAATATATATTTTTAAAAATAGTATTAAAAAACTACGTCTTTTTTTATGATCAGCCCGAAAGACTAGCGCGTTTAAAAGCGTGATCAAAATGTATGCGTTTGCTGACTCTCCTTTTTATGTAAGCTAGAAAAGTATGGTTTGCATATCAATCAGATTTTCTTTTAGTGTAGTATTTTTGTTTTTTTTTTCATAAATAAAACTTATTATGGAGACTTAAATGTTATTTTATTTGGCTGTAATTAGCATTTGATTTTTGTTTTTCGGTTAACCATCAGATAATAGTATTTTGTTGCTAATTGACAAAGCTATTACGAGGGCAGCTTTATTTGAAGTTCTTGATTCGATTACCAAATTGGGTAGTATTAGAATTAGTTTTTTAGTAAATACTCAGTAGCAGCCTGGAGTTTGCCTTCATGGCCGATATATGATAATAAGCTTGTTATAATTTCATCAAAACCATTAAGTCGGTCAGAGATTCGCTTTAGGGGCGGAGTCGGTCGATTGATCTTTTTTTTATACCACGAGGGTGATTGATTGATTGATTGAAGATTTATTTGTTGGTTATGGTGACAAATTATAAACTCACGGCCCGCCTGATAGTAAGCGGTTGCCGTAGCGTACGAACGTTTGTAATGTGCGCCAGATGTGTTGCTTCTAATTACAGCATTTTGTTACCTTTGAAAAATCTTCAGCTACCCGCAAATTTGAGCACGCTTTTAAAACAGATTGAAAAGATCTCTTTGGTTTTTACAGAAATAGAGAAAATTAAATGTTATGGCAGGCAGAACGAGAAGAAATGAATTTTGGGTTCCGTATTGTTATAATTAAGTAGATTTTTTTTAGAAGCACTCACCAATCTTGGTTGCGGAAAGGAGTGTGTCATTTAGGAGGATATTATACAGAATACCTAGCAGTCAATAGTAGATTTGAAGGGGATGTGTAGCTTACATTGACAGATGTCACAAGCTGATTTTTTTTTCTTCCCTTTGGGTATAAGGCAAATGTCTGTCTTGTCTACAGCCAAGTCATCGGTATTTATTAATGATAATGGGCGATTATTTGTTGGATTATAGATTTATGAAGGATATATAGATTTTTGTTTTATGTTATATTAAAGATCAGTGATTCTTTATTGAAACGGCACACGGACATCATGAAAGAATTCGAAAGTCACGTTACACTGTTTTGTTTAATTTGCCAACATTCAAGGTTAGTAAAATCCACTATTATCGTACATTAAAATTCACCGAAACTCAAATTTTTTAAACAAAAATGCTAAACTTGACGCGTCTATTTCGCGCCAATAACAATGTCAAATTAATGACTGCTAGTTTTTTTTTAAACAGTTAAAGTAGCGGAACCCGGGCCATAGAGATACTGAATGGTGTTCATAAATTAAGTAGATATGTTACTTATGTATTACTGTACATGGAAAAATAATTTCTTACATTATTTTTATACAAGTCAGTCGAAATTTTATCTGACTACCATATGTGTGCTCCTCTGTACAAAATTTACATCATTTCGGCGTTTTTAAGACTATTATGATAATACGGAAGTCTCGGAAACCGGTCCAAATTTCACCATTTCTTTGCGGTTACGTTTTCAAATAAAACCGGTTAATATGCACAAACGCAAAATTAAACGCGAAATTAACCGGTAGTAACCGGGATTTTTAAACCGGTTTCGAGCCTTTACAATACGTATAATAATAATATCTAGTATATATTTTGTTGCGCTACAAAATTGTTGCATTTATCGCATTTCTCATGAAGAAAATATCCAAATATCTATTGAACGTATTTCACTGTAAATTGTTGTTAGGTTGACGACATGACATATTCTAGGTTACCTACAAATAATTTTAAGAGTTCTTACACACTGGCAGCACGTTGCCAACTGCAGCCGTCGACGAATCAGCGGTCATGGACGCGTTCACAGCAGCAGTCTACATTTAAACTGATTCTGCTTTCGTCAACTTTTTTTTAGTCCCTTCGGATTCCTTACACAACTGGATTCTGATAGATGTGGGATATAAGTATCAACCCATTAACGTCCCACTGCTGGGCACGGGTCTTCTCTCATTCGAGAGGGATTAGGCTATAGCCTAATCCCTCTCGAATGAGAGGAGACCCGTACCCGTACCCGTAGTCCACAACGCTAGCCTACTGCGGGTTGGCCATTTAAGATGTGGGATAAATTTACTATATAATACTAATCCAAGATATTCTTCAAGAGAATTTCTAATCGATAGCCCAACATCTTAGGGCGGTCACCATTTTGGGTTAGGGCCTATACGCCAATGGCAACGTGCCGCCCTTGTATATGAGCTCCAAGGCAGTTCCTGTTCAGATTCCTATCGGCTCCTTATTCTTTGATCCAAAACAGATGAATTTTATATTGAGATGAGAAACTCTTTTATCGATTTCATACTCGTACTCCTTATATTGAACATTATTTGCAACGTCTTTATGCAGCTGAACCTGCGACAGAAGTAGCCAGCAATACACTGACTGCAATGTCGCTTAACATACAAAAAATACATTTACCAAACGCACTGTTTTCTTACACTTACGCGAACATTAGACATTGAAATAAAACTACTTTTTACAGATTTTATTAATGTCCTATGTAATAGGGAGCGAGCCTATTGCCATCAACCGGCCACGAAACGCTTAGAATTTCATAGAAAATCTCAATAAAACTTTGCTCGACCTGGGAAGCAAACCCAAGCCCTCTCAGCAGTCGCACTTACGACCACTAGACCAACGAGGCAGTCGGATCTTTTACACCGAAACAAAATACGTAAAAAGTAGTTTTATTTTCAAATACAAAAACTCACTAAGATTTTTTTACAAATACAAAATCTTACTATGCCCATAAAAAGGAACATTTTAGGCCGACAATTCAACTAGTATCCCACACAAACCTAGCATAGCTAAAATATTTATCTAAAACCGTACTGGTGTATATAATTTTGAAGGCAATTTTGACTTAGACCGTTAAATTGAAGGCAATATACACCAAGCCCTTTTTATCGCGAATACTTCGTAATAATACATACTCCCCTACTAAGCTTTTGTCTTTACTCATTACAGAACAAGATTATTCAAATATTTATCTTCACAGAATCCATTAAAATATTGTTAGTTGAACACTGTGATTTAAAAAGAGGGTAGTTTGATTTTGTTTAGCGAAATTTTCTGATTACCCTCAATTTTCAATGTTATAATTTAATCCGATATAAGACATTATTGTGGGTATTATTAATCTTCACATACGACCTCATTTTGTTAAACCTCTTAACCCATCATTGTAAAACCTTATAATTCATCGTGAATCAATTTATTGTCCCACTGCTGGGCACGGGTTTCCTTTCCATCAGAGAAGGATTAGGCTATAGCCCACCACGCTTAGAGCGGGTTCGCAGACTTCACATGCCATTACGAAAATTTCTACACAATTATACATCATTATTAATTGTCTCAAGCGAGAATTGACAATTCAATCTTATTAGATTACGCACACATTAACCAATGGAGGTAAACTAATTAGTATGTTCCATCTACAGTAACGAGTTAAGATATTTATAAATGAGTGTCAAGCTTCTGGGTTCTCTCTTCCTGATTTACCAAGGCGATGAACGTGAACTAATCTTATACAGCTCATATCTCAACGAAACACAGAATTTTAGAAGGATCAAAGTACAATTAAGCAGTCTCTCGCAAATTGTCTTGGCGCGGACCAAGATTTAAAGTCCTTACGAAGTCCAAAAAACATACGCATTACACGAATGTATACTATTTATGCTCCGTTTTTAAACCGAATAAAGTAAGAGGTGGAATTACTTGTTAAAGTCGACTTTAATGAGCATTTGACAGCAACAATAGGGTATTTGACCTCAATGAAAACACAATACGTATACCATCAGAATGATTAAATAAACTAAACTTAAATCTATATTTAAATTAAACTCAAATCTGAAAAAAAAGAAAATAAGACCAAGCGTTGCAAAGTTTTGGGAGGGGGTATTTTCTATCCTTGTCCCGCAAAACTGTCATTGTACTGAGAAATGTCGTCAAGACGTCACATAATTAGTGTTTTCTCAGTACAGTGTCCGAATTTTTCATATGTTGTATTCGCAACATTCTGTGCAACTAGAATCATAAAGTTTTAAAAGTGCTTGAAAAAGTTTATTTGAAATAAAAACCTTTTGATTTTGATTTTGATTCTTATTTTTAGTAATGCTTTTCTCTTTTGCTACTGTGTCTAATTTTATAAAAACAAATCATTTTTCAAATACCCTATTGTATTTTTGAACGCTTCATGAAGCACATTTAATTAATTTAAAACATCAATATCATACAATAATTGTCAGTCCCAATTAATACAAATTACCTTTTAATTGCTTATCATTCTTTTCAAAAGCACCTATAAATTTTAGTATTCAATTCCTTCTAATAACAACCGTTTCTTCTTCTTTCCGTACTCTTTTAACGTCTAACGCCTCATTACCAAATCTTACGGAAAAATTCCAGTTTTATTCACCTATTACGACGTTTAAATTGAGATTCAGTTTTTTTTTTCGTTCTACTGGAAAACACGTGCTGTTTTCGTTGACGTAACGTGAGTGCGGCGCCCGCACGCCTGGCGTGGTTACATACTTTGTATCACAGTGTGTTGCCGACTGTGCGGCCACACACGCCCTGCGTGTAACTTACGACACTACCCCCATAACGGCGCATGTGTCGGCGTGTTAGGACGTCAGTCGCTTCGCGCGTGCGGCCGCACTGTAGCTTGCACACGCCATGCGTGAAGCCAATGTGTTAAGCAACAGTAGCTTTTTATTAATTTAAAAGTTATCGAATAACATTCAACGTAATTTTAGATATTTATAATTAAGTAGCTCAATACTGGGACAGACGCACCTAAGTTCTCTATTCCAAATCGCTTAAAAAAGCATTTGTTAACCGGTTAAAGTACCTATTAAAGACAAAATTCCATCGTTATCAGTCGCCTACAAGGTACTACTTATATCAAGATGTATACTTGTCTTTGTCATTTTGATGGGTATGAGGTGAGACAGCACTAGAGTAGGGTTGCCATCAGTCCGGGTTTCCCTGGATTTGTCCTCGTTTCGAGGAGACATTCGGGTGGCGTATTATTTCAGTTGCTGACACGTCACGCGTTTACAACTGTAAATTTGCGTATTTTCGCTGCTTAAATTCAAACATTATAATGTTTGAATTTAAGCACCAATATCCTGGTTTTCAAACTTCTTGTCCTAGTCTGCAAGTTTTAGAGATGGCTACCCTACACTAGGGCCACACTACACATTCACCACATTCTACTGTATCACATTACTGAATAAGTTCTAGTGCCAGAAAGTTCAATAGAATCTCTAGCTGAAGCATACATCTAACATTGTATTGAAATATTAAGTAAATTGGTTTTCACTAAGCTTGTATATCTATAAGTACAACTGTAAGACATGACGATGTGTGTGTTGCAGATTAGATATCCATGTTGCGTCCATGCTCACCTAGAGCGAAGACTTAAAAAGGCCTCAGGCGTGCAAACATTTCTTCCTTTACTGATAAACGAATTACTACTATCTGTTTGACCCTATACTGATAATAATAAGGTGTGAAATTGTCCCAGCGTCCGGCGAACACACACACACACGAACACATCAGGTTATTCCGCTTCAGCCCGAGGAAAAAGCATTGATATCACACCCGTTTGTTAATAAACATTCCTTCGTAAACTACACAATCTCTACCGGGAATAATAGTCCTTACATAATTTCATACAAATCGCCTTATATTTAAACTATAACATTGCATTACTACGTGCTTCTCAGTCAAACATCCAGTCTCAATGATATTAAAAACAGCGCCATCTCTTACCATAAAACGTCAACTCGATCGACCGAACACAGCGCCATCTATCGACTCAGTTTGAAAAACTATTTGGAAATAATTTCTGTCTTTAATCTCAAATACAGATTTTCTTTTACCTTTATAAAAGAAGTTCGACGCAATAAAGGGCTTAACCGCCGCACTCAAAGACGTCAGTTAAAGTTAATGAATAATTTATTAACGATTAGTATGGCCAGTGTACCTTGGCCCGGCGGCTAAATTTTTATTACTATATATATTTATGCGTTATTTGACCAGATTATTAAGATATACTGGCCATTCTTAGGTAATTGTTGTATCATTAGAGACACCAAATGTGTCATATAATCTCATGGCTACAACCAAAGGCAGCTAACAAGCTCCTTGTGACATTAGCCGATAATTCCGACAAAACCTTCCACTATCCCAGTTGGGAATCGATACATACTAGACAAAAAAGGGGGGTAACTGTCGGTTAATGACTCATTAATATATCAGAGGACTTCTGAGTGCTGCGGTTAATCGTAATGGCTTGACGCTAGACTGGTTCGTGATGAATGGAGTGTAGAACTGTGTGTAGGCATCGTTGACGATGCGGGAGGGAGACGGGTACTTGCCGCTTGTCTCTCTTGCTCGTCCAGTTGAACAGTGAACTCCTCTTCTAGAGCCTGTGAATACGAGGATTGAGTTAATTGAGATTCTTCGTACGGAAAAAATATATCAAGTATACAGAAAACATGTTTTGAAATAGAAAACAATTATAATTTAACTGAAACTTAAAAACATGGAGTAAAAATATTAGTGCATATTGAAACCTATTCCTTACTTTTACATATATTAGCAAGGATCATATAATATTAAAATTATTTATAAATATTCTCTAATGAAAATAATGTACTTATATATTCAAATAAAACATGCAGCAAGGAAAAGGTCGAGTTTGCTGCAGGATACACGACATTAACACTGTCTCGCTTCAAGACAAGGGAGTTACTGTACACCTCTGAACAAAGATAATAAAATGCCAAATTAATTGAAATGCAGTAATTTGGAGCTAAGATTTAAACCGAGCGACCTGAAAATGATACCGATTTAACCTATATTAGTAGGTAGAGAAGCCTTACCCTTCAGACACTAGGGTAAAACTAGTTCTAACTATAGACTATCCGTCAAAGTCCCTTTTGGTAAACCCGTAAAGCTAACTTTAAATAAATAATCAAAAGAATGAACAGATTTGCTGCTGAGAAACACACGTACTGTCTTTTCGTTGACGAATCGCGAGTGCGGCGCCCGGACGATTGGCTTGTTTAGATGCTTTATTTTTATTTTATTTTTATTTATTGGTACACAAAACTGAGTATCAGCATTATTCGATTTGTTTGAAAAGTGCGTATAACCAGCCGCTCCGTAAGATATTTTGAACGACTTTCAGCCGCAGCTAAGGTAAGTAATCTGTATATACATATTGAAAAAAATCACTGTACAGTTCTCAAATATGAAACTGACGTCTGTCAAAAAGGACTTCGTGTGACGAATAGCTGTGTATTATTTATTGCAATGGTGCTCTAGCTGCGTAATAGCGCCTATAGCGTGCCGTGTTTCCTGCGACCAACTCTTTAGAGAATAAAGTGCTGTAAATTAAACCACATACCATGCAAACTGCGCAGTCCAATTCCTGTTAGCCTGCACCCCAATGCAACGCCGTTATCATATTCCGTATATTGTAGTCTAATTTGCAAAAACCTTTTAGATACAAGCACTTCAGGGGTAAAACTAAGACTTGACTGAGTCCAAATGTATATTAAACGTTCCTAGAATCCAAGAATTATGTTTAATTACTACTACTCCTAGCGGTATATTTACAGATTGTTTAGTTCAATATCGTTATATTCAAACTATGAACTGCCAACGGGTACTAGGCTAGCGTGGTGGACTATAACCTAATCAGTGTGACAGTAGATGGTGGAACAATGAACTTTCCATCATATTTATATATTAATTGAAAACAGCTTATTAAGACTAGGTATTGACACTGTCAAACAGTATTCAAATCAAAACGGTAAACAGACAAAACTGAATTTCAGCCATACATATGGGAGATTCAATTTGTTGTATTTTGGCCTCCCTATCGGTTCCTGGCAGATATAGTCGAATTACATGTAATCCTGTATAGCTTACATAATCCTGTCTACAGTTATTAAGACATAAAATAATCACGAATATACGGCATCACTACAAAGTTTACAAAATAAAAATCTTAAAAAAGGTTTTTGCAAAATAACAACACAATATAATATATCCAGTTTGAAGCACATGCTCATGCGTTGCGACTATTAGTCGCGCGACTGAAATGTCTGAGTGTTAGGTAAGGCTTTATGTACATCAGTAGTTATTAGTTATTCATAATATTGACGAGCGATGACTGAGGGTAACTTTAGAAGCCAGAATAATTCTATTTTTACCCTTGTTATTTTTTAACCTAATTAAAATATGGAGAATGCAGGTTTACAAAGCGTTTCACTTTGAACCTAAGCTTACCCTAGAGGCTGGATGCAATAATGATAATGAGGGTAAACTTAGGTTGCAGAAAATTCTTCTTACATATGAACTAGGTAGGTAAACCCAAGAAAAATTGATTTTATTTCCCTCCGTTCCAGTTGTAGTATTCACAAGCAAGCTCATATATTGATTAGCAATTATATCTTTAGTGTATCGTGTATTATATTTACAATAAAAAATGTTTCTTTTTTTTTTTCAAATGATCATATTGTTTCTGTGTGAGTCTAACTTCTAAAGAGTATTAAAGAATAAAAAAAAAATCAATAACTATGAAACATAACGTCTTTATTTACATCAAAATTTGCGTAATATGACTTTTATTTAATAACATTTAAATGAAAAAAATTACAATTTACGCACTTACACAATTGCGTAAAAATGGTATAATTTCGCGTAAAACTTTAAATATTTTACGCTAGCTTGTACATACAGGGAGTTAGGCTTTACGGAAATGATTATTTATATTTAAAAGTTCGTTTCTAAGAAAATAATCGTTAACATAACTAAATATATTTAAAAAATAAAAACAAGATTTAAGTTTTATAAGGAGGCCAGATATTAAAATTATTGGTTTCTTACACTTAGGCCATTGTTAGATATTGAAATGAAACTACTTTTTACAGATTATATCGAGGTTCTGTTAAGTCCCCGACAGTCATCCCGTGACCATGGATGCTGTAAAGGATCCGAAACGTCGAGTTAAAAAAATAATGTCAATATACCGCGATACAATCCGTAAAAAGCAGTATTAAAATTATTTTTTTGACGTGTATGTTTTAATCTATATTCGGTACAATTTAATTCCCAATTTGCTGTTAATAAAGTTAGTGCTAGTATTTGAGAAAATTAACTAATGATGGTATTTCTTTTCGTATTCTTTACGGTCAAATTAAATTGGAAATAAAATTGAACCGTGTCATGCAACGTTTAAAGTACAGTTTTAATGCTACAAAATAGCTGTAGTTCTATTTTAATAACAGAACATGCGTATAGTGGTGTATTTGGTATATCAGTTTAGCATATAAAAACATCCGATTCTTTTTTTATTTTTAACATGTTTGCTTGTCATTCAGTGGCGGACTAAGAGAGGGGCTGTTGGGGCGTCCCACCCCGCAATTTTGTTTTCAAAAGGATTTGCTATTTGGATGCCACACAGGGCCAGACTTTGAATGATTTTCTAAGCAGGCCTGGGCACCTCAACTATTTTGCCACCCCACTATGATAAGTTTTATTTAGTTCACCACTATTTAGTATAATAGTTAAAAAAAAGGAATTAATGTAATTATTTTGATGCATTACCATTTACATACATATATTTGCACCGTATATTTGACACATGCATTTTCTACGAATCATGCAATAGTTATAATGAATTAAGTGATTTAAAACTATAGTAAATCAAAATACATATATCTTGCTCTTGTATAAGTGATATCAATAATAATAATTTAATTAGGTCTTATAATATCCTGTACACTCAATGTTTTGAATCTCTTTTGTAACTAATTACAGTCAAACAATGGCGAAGATATTTCGTGGTGTACTGTCGTTCATAAAACGACATACCATCACGCCTGTTATCCAAGAAGGGTCAGGTACTAATGTTCACCCACATTTCTTCGGTATGTTTTAGGTCACATAAATAATAGGAGCGAGCCTATTGCTAACAACCGGGCGCGAATCCAAGTTCCAAGCTGCTACTGAGAATTTCATAGAAAAACCCAATAACAATTTGCTCGACCTAGGATCCTCAGCAGTTACTGCCAACGAGGCAGTTTCACAGCACAACAATCATTTCAGTAAAGCTTATATTAATAAGAGTAACATATTTATTTGATTAAGGTTTTCTAACATAACGACAGTTTTTTTGCTGTATCATCACTAAAATAGACAAAGTCTTGTTTTTTTCTAGACTTAGATAAACAAATACAATCAGGGCGACACCTCTGGTGTTGTAAGAGTCTATAGGCTACGGTAACCGCTGGCCATCAGGCGAGCGTATGCTTATTTACCACCGATGTGGTATAAAAAAGGATATCTTGTCTGGTTTAACCCTTAATCGTATTCAGATTTACGAATTATTAAGTTTTGTTCATCCTCGGTTTTTGGTCATGACGAACATTCAACCTTCAAGGGAGATTTAAAAGTTTTTAATTCCCTCAAATACCAGACAGATTTTTTTTTGTTTTATTTTTCTCCTCATGCAAAATTAATTTTAAAACATTATTTATAAATTATTCAATTTCCCAGAGACATTATTACATAAATAATAATAGTGATGAAACAGACAAAAAAATACTTTTTATTGTTATATAGGGAATAGAATCTATTAATAATATAATTAAAAACATCATCAAAAACGAATAATTAAAATTAATTTACAATACACAATATAAAATTTAGTATTTTGTACAACGAAAACAAATGTTAGAGTTATTTGAATCCGTTCGAAATTAAAAATTTAATCGTATTTAATATATCGGGAATGTATAAGTTATTTTAAATAATTTACGCGTAATACGCGTATACGCGACCTTGTCAAACTCTAAATTCGCGCGAAACTCGTATTCAAAATAATAATTATAGCGACCAGTGGCATAAAAGCCAATCCCCCGACAATAACCGCTTGCAGGTGCGCAAAAACATATCCTATATTGCTTACTTTTAAGTTTCAATTAGGAATCAAATCTGATCTCCTATTTAGTACTTTACAATATAAAACTTTAACTTTACACTCGTGTATTCACGTTCGCATATTCGTTATCTATCGTTGAATTTACACGCGTAAATTGATCAATAGCATTTACGCAGCAACAAATTTACGCGGCGCGTAATTTTTGATACAAATTATAATTATTATATTTTTTACTAATAAAAAACTGCTAAAGCACTATATGTTTTGTTTATTTATAATTATATTTGATCCCTAACGGGAATAACATATTATACGAGGTATTTTTAAAACCTAAGTTTTGCAATAAAATTATTAAATATCAGATTTTGAGCAGTTTATATACATGGTTGTTTGTGGGAATATAAAAGAAAATAATTCTAGTACCAAGATTACTTTCCAAAGAAATCATTTTTTCTTTTTAAATATACTAAAATTTATATACATAGGGAGTATAGGAGAGCGACCATAAATAACGAATGTCCATATACTGTCTGAACTGAACATAACGCACCCGATTTTAATAAACTTAAATAAATATTATCAGTAACTCAAAACCTGATACACAATAATCCCTCTCATATCAAACGTAGTTTACTTAAAAACACCTCGTGTTATTATAATTATTAACAATTAAAAATATCAAATTCAACTTTTTAACTATAATTTCGTCTAACCTAACGACTTTGGATTCAGGCACATCGAATCTACTCCTAATTATATAATTGTATATATCGTGACGTAATTTACACCGATAACGATACGGAACGCCGCCGACGTTGAATTCCCCGAAAAAAATATACGCCTTTTACGCCGAGAACATTTGGAAGCATTTTTTTTTAATCGTAATTAATAAAAGCTTTTGTCCATCAGTCGTACATTTGAAATTAAATACGTTATTAAGTAGAATACTGACAGAATTCTCCGCAAAAAATATAAACGCCTTTTACGTCGGACAAAACCTAAAATCTGGGATCCCAAATATCTGGGATATCTTTTTAATCTTTATGAATAAAAGCTTTTGTCCCCGCGACATGAAAAATATCGTTCATCTTTTGATTAAATACTATTTTCAAATCAGTTTTTATTCCGTTGAAATTAAGTCTAACAGCATATTTTTCTAACAATACTCATTCGTAATTTCAAGTAGTACGAGGCCACATTTATACTGAAAAACAGTACAAACGACAATCACATTTTAGACCTTATTCTACATTAATTTAAAGAAGCTTTTCTTGTGTGAAGCAAATATTTATTTGAATTTTTCACCTTAAGTCAATATTAAGTAAGAGACCCCCGCCATTTTCAAAAAGATTTATCAAACTCTTTAGCCAAAATGAAATTAAATATTCTAATTCGAATTTTATTTTAATTACTAGTATTATATTTGCGTTACTAATTACATCATTTAAGACAAGGCCAAATATATGCAAATAATATTCACGTCACCGCCGCAATCACAGGTTTAAATTTAACTTTAATGAACCGCTAAACTATTTGATATTATCGCCCAGTTCAATTTTGGCAGTGTGTTAAGTAAGGGAGCTAGCGTTGCAAATACAAAAGTCATAGTAAGCCGGCTGAAATTGATGTCAGTAGTAGATCTTATAAGTAAACCAAATGTCAGCTGCTTAAGGTGGAAGCTCCACACTAGCCCGCGAAATTCAAATTTTCGTACGTTTTTTGCAATTTGCCGGTCATTGTCAGGCTGTACATTAAACAAAATATGATTCGCACCTGTAATAGGATTTAGTTACAGAATTAGAATCATGTAAACCAATAAAACAGCCCTCAAAGTGCATATAACTGTATTGATTGTCTATTTCATGAAAAAGTCATTCAATCCAATTGTATGCAATGTGAGGGTAGTGTTGATGATATTAATGAATTCTAAACTAAATACCTATTACAGGCGCGAATCATATTTTTTTTTTTCAATGTACAGCCAGACAAATACCGGCAAATTGCAAAAAACGTATGAAAATTTGAATTTCGCGGGCTAGCGTGGAGCTTCCACCTTAAGCAGCGGTGATTGTGGTGGGACTGGGAAAATCCCACATCCCACGCCCACACAGTGCGGTTTACTTATTAGTCACTAAAAGAGCAATCGATCGGCGTAAAATCACTACGTAAAATACAACGGTACCTCCCGACCTACGATAGTATTTGTCGATGTCTGCAACAGTTCTAACGTTTTGAAAAATGGAATGTAAAATTTAATACGTTTATGTAATAACATTTAATATCTCTGAGTACATTAGTAAGATAAAATTTTGCTTTTAAAAGAAATATCCACTGATTTATCTACTCTGTTCTCTTCGAAATATCTACATTATAATCTAAAAATAAAGTAATATGGTATCACATCACGGCAAAATTTATTATTCAAGTAAATCCTAGCCTAGGAATAATTATAATGGAAGCAAAGCTATTTGGCTTATCATGGGAAGATGGGTAGGTTTTGAGTAGGTACTAATCAAGGTGAAGTTACCAGTTGTCAACAAGTAATGTATTTAGAAATTATACTATTGTTTATCTCGCTCGAAGAACGGACGGCCGATGGGGCCTGAAGGTTCTAGAGTGGCGGGCACGTACTGGAAGACGTAGCGTGGATAGGCCGCTGGCAAGGTGAACTCACGACCTGGTAAAGGTCGCTGGAATCCACTAGATGCGGGCGGTGGATGACCGGTCATCGTGGCAATCCTTGGGAGGGACCTATGTCCAGCAGTGGACGTCTAACGGTTGGTGTGATGACTATTGCTTAGTGTTTAACAAAAATTTATGATAATACTGGATCCTTAGAACTATAATACTAGTCTGAAAGCGTCATTTTAATTTAAACAACCGCTATATTTCTGGAAAAGTCGGGCATAGCGGGATTTCTCGCTCAAATTGAGCTACCCGACTGCGAAAGTACCTCCGATTTAGACGACCGCAGTGTGACAACGATAGTTGTGTTTCTACGAGTGAGTGAGGTTGCCAAAGCTCGTTAGGGGAGTGACTATTCTGACAGTATAGTAATTCCGATTCTTACCAGTGTTGGTAACTGTCATACTTAAAGCGATTCCTCTTTAATGAGATCTTTTAAAAAAAGTAATAGTGTATAGACTTTTACAGGGAGCGCAACGGGCGAGCGATAGCTCTGGTGTTGCAAACATCAAGCTACGGTAACCGCTTACCGTTGGGCTTCGAAATAAACACACGTATCACACGCACACACTTTACGGCTTTTGTCGCTGTATATCGATATTATTTATTCCTAGACCGTTTACAGCTTTTAAGTGATAGAAATGAATATACTAAAGACTGTCACCAAAATAATTTCTCTCAGCGATTTATTAAAAATTTCATAGTTGACGACAACTGGTATCCCCACCTATCTATCTAATGGCAAGTTTGTGACAATTATGATTATTATTGGAATTGTTTTGTGATTCTTGTGTAATATCTTGTCGGAAGCGTAATAGGCAAGAAGGTAAGGTACGGTTTCTTCTTTTTCTTTATTTCTAAAATATCGTTAAAAATGGACAATGTGTTATATTTTTAGTAACGTCAGCACCACCGATTGTTGATTTAATGTCGAGTCTACAGCTACGCATGTGCATGTTTTATGCGTATTGCATTTTAATTACAGACGACCAGCACCTCTGATTCTTGATTTAAAGAGAATTCTCTTTAAAGTATTACACGTTATTCATGGCACGCACGTGCGTGTCTAATACTACGCGAGCCGTGCTGTTCGTGTCCGAGAGACTACTGTATAAGTACCATGCGAAATACATGCTAACAGCTCAGAAACATGTCTAGAAGTGTCCGTTCTATGTTTCTAAGACGCACGCGAAGCGCACGGTTCGTGCACGTGCATAAGTTCTGTTTGATTCCGTGTTGACTTTTTTGAACGTATATCGTTATTTTAGTTTTATTGTAATTTATATATCCTTTAAAAAAATCACGCGATGTTTTATCGCCTTTAAAATAAAGGCGTATTAATTTATATATAATTAATTGTAGCATGTCTAAGAGAAATAATAATAATGCATTTTTAAATATCGATCCATTTTCACAAAAATAATTTACATTAGTTATGTAGAAGATATAAAATGTACACATTCCAAAAAGCTGGTTTGGTTAATGGAAGCATTATTATAAGCTTAAATATAGTGTTAAAGTATTTTTTACAAATGAATATTTAGCATATACATATTTTCAAAGGCTTTACCAATCCGAAAAAGTAAAACAAGTGAAAAAATATACAGCGTATATTTTTTTGTTTGTATGATAAATGAGTTCTTTTTTGGCATTTCAAATTGTTACAAAACATCATTCGAATTGGTATTCCTTTAAAGAACACCGCCGCAAAACAGAAACGTTTTAACTTTTCGGAGAAGTTTTTATATTTACACTTTTACCTGTATGAAAACAAAGTCAATTTCAGAATGAATGTCGTAGGTACACATTGAAAATTTCGGCACATTTGAAACGGAACCATGCTTAAATGATAGTTTGCTTTTTAGACAGGCCTTGTTATTTTGCACATTCAATGTGAATAGAATTTATTATTTACATAGAAAAAAAAAACACTGTCACTGCAATAAATGCACTATACAATATTAAAACTATGGCTTTTAATTTAAATCGTGTTTTTTGATGCGGGAGTGAGTTGTTAAGATATTTCCATTTATTTATACAGGGTAAGTTTTTGTGAAGGTGCTTGAAGGTTCTATAGTGGCGACCACGTACTGGAAGACGCAGCGTGGGTAGGCCCCCTGGTAAAGGTCGCTGGAATCCGCTGGATGCAGCGGCGCGTGATCCATTACTCGTGTCTAAAGTTGGGGGGAGACCTATGTCCAGCAGTGGACGTCTAACGGTTGATTTGATGATGATGAAGTTTTCGTGAATTTATTTGGTGTAATACTACAGTCGTGTTCTTATTTTAACACGTTCGCTGTTGGAAACACACACGCTATGTTTTCGTTGACGCAACGCGAATGCGGTGCCCGCACGCCTGCCGTATTTACATGCTTTGCATGACAGTGTGTGTTGCCGACTGTGGTACGCCACTGCGTATGGCCGCACTGTCGTTCGCGCTGTTGTACGTGCGATACGACTGTGAAGTAAGCCGCACCGTAGATTTTTTAAGGGACATTCGGTCGCTGCCACTGTGCTATATTATACAATATCTATATATTACAACTTGTAACACGATTTGGTTTATTTATTTAGAATCAAATAATGCAGTTTTCGTCTTCATTACAATAGCACCGAAACTTCTGGGAGTATTTTTGGCTATAACCACGTAACTGGAACCGAATGCTAAAAAACTTAAAATAGGGTTTTGACGATCAACGTAGTCATTAATTACAATTAAAAACTACATCAATTTGAATTTGACTCATCATGTAAAGTATCATAAAATTCTAGTAGAGAAAAATTCAAATTACAATTTCAGCCTACCTCATAGCAAAAACTCTTACAGCTACACTCCCGCATCCAAAACAAAACTAAACAATAGAATCCTTTGGCCCGTCTGTCTTGTCACTCAAAATCGACTTCCTAATGTTCAAAGTGGAAAGTTGACTAACAGGCACTTCGGTGTTCGAGTAGCTATTAGAACCGCGTACTGGACCCCAGCGGCTGAAATGAGTCTCCAGATCCTCATTGGAGTCTATAGTGTACGTGCTATCACTTCTCTCGGACCTCATGGTGTCGTATGGGGTCTCAAGAGATGGTAGATCGATCATAACAGCCTCCAAAGCCCGATCCTGTTTCAAACTCAGCTGCGAAATGCTCCGTTTCATCTGCTCTGGTGGTACAGCTTTCAATAAATGCTCCGACATCGACTGCCTATTGAGCTTCTTCTCTTTGGGCTTCTCAATTTTCTCTTCTGCAATCTTTCCCTCGTCTCCGTACGCCATTATGGGTTCTCTACGCCAATCGTCGCTGGAGTTAAAGACTGAGAAGCCGGATATTTTATCGGAGACTAGTTTTAAGTTGGAGGTAGAGGCGTATCTTTGGCCTTTAGTCAGTTTGCCGCGTTTGGTCGTGTTATTGGCGCTGGTTGCGGCTGATTTGGAGGCTCGATTGGGGCTGATACTCCTTCGTCTGTCCATGTTAGGGGTGTTGGCAGCTGAGAGGAAGTTAAGACTGGTCCTGGACCGGGACAAGGAGCCGATGAAGGAGTTTCGCTGGTGGTAAGCGCTGAGGACGTGTTGGAGAACGTTTTTGGGCCACGGCGCGTTGAGATACAGCGCCCGGTCGGGAATGGGGATGCCGAACTTTTTCTCGTGGTCGTCCAACTGTTTCTCGAAGGTTTTAATGGTGTTCTGTCCGAGAATACGGGTGTTATTAACTTGGGGGACGATAATTGGAGCCTATTTGTATGAGTTTGACGGCACTGGACGAGTACAATGTATTTCTGTATGAGTTTGGGTGAGTTCTGAAATGCGTAGGTTTCGGATTTTTTTTATCAACTTCTACCACTCTGAAAGCCCTATAACCTCATTATTAAACACTCAAATACTACTTAATTTTAAGAACCCCTAAATATAGTGCTGTCTCTTTTAATCAACATACGAGTAAAAGGGACGGCATATATTCGACAACAATTAAAATTTAGAAGGGTTTCAGTATTTAGCTAAAAGTAACTTAAGACGAACATAAAATCTAGTTATCACGGCTTTTATTGCGGTATAAATCTAACAGTATCCAAGATCACGGAAAGATCAAGGTCATACTGAAAGAAACGTATTTCAGAACTCATAATTAACCTGTTTTTCACACCACGATGACTTGTTTTTACGTAACCCACCACCGGACATTAGTTCAACCAAGCTATAAACAAACATGCTCAACCTCTATGAGAAAAGGGACTTTAAACTACCAATATTTTTCTGTGTTATACTTATAAAATTGTAATTTTTTTGTAGGGGATGCAATGGTAAATTTGGATGTCATATGGTTTAATTGTTGTATGTATGTGTGTTTTGTAAGACTATTTATTATATACTGTGTCATTATTTTAATAGTTAATTTCGTGACTGTTGAGGCAAGTTTAAGAATTATTATTGGATTTTTGTAGAAGTAAACTTTTTCTCCTATTAATTTATTATTAATATTTTCTCCTCTAGTTGGGATGATGATGGTTAAATACAAAATCAAAGTTAAAATATCATTTATTCAAAGCAGGGCTAATTTGGTTGACCTTTTTTGAACGTCGACAATAAAGACAGACCCAAAAACGCCCGCTCTTCACCGCTTCCTAGTGTTTGTACTAGGAAGAAGAAGCGGCGCAACAAACACCCCAGCAACACATTTCTGTCTATTTATTAAATAAATAATTCTATATAATACTATAAGAGAAGTTTTACTACTCGCAGTACAGTATTGTCATATCAAGTGTACGAATTAAATATAGATTTTACCATTTTTCCAAACGAAAAATAATATAACATTATGAATAAAATAATATTGGTAGTTTAAAAATTCCTTTTTCATGTCAGGCACATAACATAACACATGCGTACAGTCCACCCAATCCGTTGCAAGCTACGTACAACACATGCATTGTAAATATCGAAAAATCTGCGCCACCGACTGTTTTGGACCGAAAAATAATAATTTACTTGCTTTGTTTAAGACTATGAGTATTTGGGAAGTACTTATTATTACCAAGTGACTATAAAATAAAATTTAAAAGGCCCAACAGTGAGACATTAAACGGATTGATGATATGTATTTATTTATTATTTTATTTACATCAATTGAAACGGTACACTAACCAATTACAATAATTGACGATACATACAACATATTTATACTATTATTTGTATCACGTTTGTATCAGCACAGGGCTGTCTTCAATCCGATGCGTACGTTGTGACACGCAAGTGCGGATCCAGGGGAGGGGTCACAGGGGTCATGGATGTCACGAGGGTTATGGATGTCACGACGGTCAAGGACGTCATGGGGTTCATGACTCCCCCTTGGACTTGGCTTAAGTCGACCAAGAGCTAGGTACTCTTTTTAATTAGAATTATCGAATTGGAATCTGTTATGAACTTATGACTAGGAACATGACCATGTAACCCTCCGACGCTGACGTGATAGCTGGATCCGCCCCTTGGCGACACAATACTATACCATACAATTGCAATTGCCGTCATCAATTGATACGTTGCAGCTTGCAGCTAAACATTTGTTAGTTTATATTGATGCGGCGCAGAATATCGGCTAATAGAATTTTATGGCGTCTTAACATTGTATGATATACGTTGTGTTTGCTAGAATTTTATAATCCGAAAATTTTTAAATTGTACCCCAAAATTAGAAGGCAATAAATATTAGGTCCTGGTGATTTATTAATCAATACTCATAGTCAAAAATCTACAGAAATAGAAACAAATCAAGTCTAAATACACCATAACAGTCGATAGCGTAAAGTTATATGCATTCATCTCGCTAAAAAAATAGACAGAAAAAAAATACATATAATTTTTTTCATATGATTCCTGATATTAGGAGTCACATATATTATGTTTTGTGACCCTTATCGATATAAAGGTCACGGAACATAGAACTTATAGGCTACACGTATGGCACATATAAGCGCGAATAGGGTACAGAGTATTAACCAAAACGTTTGGACCTCAAAAAGAGACCACGATTCTCTGAGTTTGTTTCGGCATTTCTTCTCAGAGGTCGTCGGTTAGGAAATGCAGATGCCATCTAGATACTAAAATAATATTTCATGACTTGTAAAAGTGTCTTCAAAAGATTTATTTACAGAAATAAACAATCATTTATCATAAACATGTCACTGTTATAATAAATAAATATGTCCGGACATTATGACACAGCGCCATCTAGTTTCGAGCGAAGCAATGAGGCTTGTGTTACGGATACTAGATGGTTGATATACTACATATATAATATATTTATTTTATTGAGTAAATACATTCTCTCATATTATTCATAGAAACATCAATGAATCAGTTCAAATGTCCATGTTTATCACAAAAACATTTGTTCCCTACCGGGATTTCAACCCATACCACAGAAACTTAGCGCTGTTTCGTAAAATTAATAAATATAAAAATCCTTTCAACTTCTCAATCTTTCCTCTTCAATTTCCTACAACAAAAAATAATTATATCTTTGTTGTATCCGTAACACAAGGCTCGTTGTTTAGCATAAAAACTAATACTAAGGTGGAAGCTCCACGCAATCCCGCGAAATTCAAATTTTCGTAAGTTTTTTGCAATCTGCCGGTCATTGTCAGGCTGTACATTAAACAAAATATGATTCGCGCTTGTAATAGGTATTTAGTTACAGAATTATAATCATTTAAATCAATAAAAATCAATAAAACAGCCCGCAAAGTGCATATAACTGTATTGATTGTCTATTTCATGAAAACATCATTCAATCCAATTGTATGCAATGTGAGGGTAGTGTTGATGATATTAATGATTATAATTCTGTGACTAAATACGTACGAAAATTTGAATTTCGCGGGCTAGCGTGGAGCTTCCACCTTAAATACATTTTATCGAACTGCAATAACCGTCAAAATAATATTCTGAATCGAACTACACACAAGTCTATTAATAACGATCAAAACTGCCCATTCACTACCTCATCTAACTCTGTACCACTGTCCACGCCCAACACTGGACAAAATAACTGCAACATGTAATATATTCTGTACACTCTACCCATACGTTTGGAGAACACAACACACTATAAAGACGCAGTGACTGAGGCATGGGCTTCCGAACCACGGGACTGGGGTTTGATTACCGCACAGAACATCATATTTGTAAGGCCTACAAATAGTTGTGCTTAGGTCATTTTTTTAGGGTTTTAAATTTATCCTGAGGTGGCAAGAAGCTACTAGACTGCCTATTTACTAACAACTGTTTAAAACGCATATATTTCTCATATCAGGTAAAAAAAAATATTTTAAGTAATTTTATACCCAAGACAGGAATCGCCATTTTGAGAAGAATAAAGTGTCTTATTTTATTAACCGACTTCTTATATTACATACAAACAATGGATTTTTGAAAGTTGCTCTATAAAATCCATCTCCTAATTTTACGAATATGTCGTAAAATTTAAAAAAAGTTAAGTAAAGTAAAGTTGTCGTAAAAGTGTAGAAATGTAAATACATTTGTAGCATATAAAATATAATGCAGCTATTCCAATAAGTAACCGTGACTAAGTTCTAAGTAGCAAAAGCTATATATAACAAATATATTTCAATATTATTCTAGTAGTTTTTAATTTTATTTATCTGTACGCCCGCGCCGTGCCGATACAGCGTCTCAGGTATAACTGACATTTGTTTTTTACTCTGTGCCTCGAAACAGATGGGTAACAGATTGATCATGTTACTTATCTGTTCCGAGACAAATTGAATATCGGCTAACGCTTAAAACCAGCGCCGAGGTTTCGTGCCTGCGCGCACAAGCCACGGCTATAAGCTGAGCGTTGAGCCGTTTCGCGTGGGTTGTGGCGCATACATTTTAAAAATTATCTTTTTGTTATTTTTTTTTGTGTACCTACTTGTTTTTTGTGTGCATATGTGCGTCACGTTCACGCGAATAAACTGTTTTTCTTTCTTTCTTTCTTTTCTTTTCTTTCATTCTTGCAGTGCATGACCAGAATTCAGGACAAAAATCCTTGTCTGGGATGTTTCTTTTAAACATATGCAATTTTAACTCTGCATAATTATTCAATCATTTAGTTTAGACGGAAATATCAAGCCTAGACTAACCAAATCGATTGATACAACAACTACTTGCAGGCCATATACATATGTAACCACAATCCGTGGCACAGTAGCACCAGAAAATATGTCTCATTTCACAAACAATCATGTGTGACGTGTCTCCACGATGGGCATAGTTAGGGTGACCAGATCTTAATTCCGGTTTTACGGGACAACTGCATTTAAAATACGAGATTCGAGGGTCAAATACGAGACAGGCTGTTTTTATATTATGTCAACATTATTGCTTTACTAAAATTTGGCTCATTAATTAAATAACCTATACAATTGCTTTATTAAATATTTAAAAACACAAGATGTTTTATAATATCTGGAGAGGAAAGTATGAAACAATCAACTAAATACCCATTGAATCATAATATTACGGGACAATGCACTTTCCAGTACTGGTTTCGCCAAATTACGAGACACAAAAAAAAACATTCCTGATATAAATACGGAACATCTGGTTACCCTAGCCATAGTGTACAGAGTCCTCCCCTCTTCCTCCGCTGTGTATTTCAAAGCGTACTCACCAGTTTCCTGTCCCCGAGGGTGGCGCGCCACTCCTTCAGCTCCTGGGAGTACCTCTCCTCGACCGCCTTCATCTTATTGCTCTCGTGGTTCATGAGAGCCTTGCGCTTCTCGTTCTGGTACTGTTCCAGTTCACGGAGTAACGCCTGATGATGAAGATTTAAATACTAAAATATATCTAATAACTTACACATGGTTTGTAAGCCCCACGGGAAAATGATTCGTGAGTGTTGTATGTAAAAAAAACGGTCGTGACGTAGTCGTGATTTTTCTTTTTTTTTTGGACATGATGACACGGCGCCCTCTAGTTCCGTGGTAAGCAACGACGCTTGTGTTACGGATACTAGAAGGTTGATATACTACATATTTTTTTTTTTTTGTAAATACATACATATTATACATAGATACATCCATGACTCGGATACAAATGTTTATGCACAACACAAAAACATTTGTCCCCCGGGATTCGAACCCGAAACACGTAGCACAGAAGGCAGCGTTAACTACCGCTGGGCTTATCGCTATGGGTTATTTGTATGTAGGTGGTATATATTGCAAAAGAAATTAAGAAACTATTGTTGATTCACTGCGGTCTTCGGTAAGGCGGAGGTACTTCCCCAGTCGGGCATTTCAATTTGAGCGAGAAATCTCGCTATGCCCTACCTCCTACAAAGTTCGACTACACCCTCCATCCGACCTTAAGACTAGAATATGTACCTCTCCGGCCGCTTTGAGCTCCTCTCTCGCTTTGGCGTGCTTCGTCGCCAGCCGCTGTTGCTCCGCGCGGTACCGGCGTTTCTCGTTCTCTTGGAACTGAACAAAACACAACGTATTAATAATAATAAATATTCAGGGACATTTTACACAGCACCATCTAGTCCCAAACTAAGCACAGCTTGTACTATGGGTACTAGACAATAGATATAATACTTATATACTTATTTTTTGTAAATACATACTTATAATACATAGGAAACACCCAGACGAACACAAACACTTATATTCATCACATAAATATTTGTGTCCCGTGGGAATCGAACCCACGACCTCGTGATCAGCAGTCCGGTACTCGAACCACTAGACCACATAGGTCGTCAGTACGACAAACCTTGTAATATTTTTTCTGGAAATAAATTATTTATTATTATTTTTTTTAAATAGACAATACCTTCTTGAGCCTCTCCCGCTCGTCCTCGTGGCTGGGCGCGTTGATGGCGCTGATCCTCAGCGACTCCCTAAACATCATCTCCCTAGCCTTCTGTTCCGCGCGGATCCGCTTCGGTAACGATCTCTTCTCCAACGCCTGGCATTTGGCTAGCTCTTCCTCTTTGCGTGTGTTTTTCCTGTAGACAGATAAATATATTAAATCAAATTATTTATTTCAATTAAACCAATACAGGTGCTATTGTATTATCGAATTAAATTGAATTTAGTTGCACGGTTCCAAAAGGTAGGTCTTATGGAGAAGAACCGGCAAGAAACTCCATAGATACTCTTTTTAAATTAAATACAGAATTACAACATTGTTATATATAAATAAATATATCCTGATATAAAGATACAGCGCCATCTAGTACTAAGACCATATGCGTATAAGGAGGTATTATTATATATATAGTATTTTGACTCTATTAAGTATGTCGTAACATCGATATAAAAAAAAATTTTTTTTCAAACAAACTAAATAGCACAAATATGCAAAAGAAATTAGATTTGCATAACGAGTTTTTTAAGATTGGCGAAGGTCTAAAAGACCTAAAAACCTAAAAGTGACGAGTTGGCAACATGTGTTTATACACATGTTGGAGGTCTTTAACCTTATCTGTGATAGCCTAGTAAACAATACATCATGTTGAAAATAAAAAAAATGGAAAATAATGTCCTGTGTCTAAACTACTGGATATATTTGATTGATTTTTGGTATACAGACTTAGAATGTACTGGGTTTAATTTATGGTCGTGTTATCATCTCCACGTGGTATATGTGTTGCTTGTTTAAGTATAGTAAAAGAGGCAGCAGTGGTAGCCTAGTGGTATGACTGTGACCTGTGGACTGAGACGGCAAATGTCTCGAGTTCCAACCCAATTTCCAACCCAACTTTTCAGAAGTTATGTGCGTATTTAACACAACCTCAAACGGTGAAGGAAAACATCGTGAGGAAACATGCACGCTTGCGTAATTTTCTCGATGGCATGTCAAGTCTACCAACCCGCAGTAGGCTAGCGTGGTGGACTATAGCCTAATCCCTCTCAAATGAGAGGAGACTCGTGCCCAGCAGTGGGACAATAATGGGTTTAGAACCCGTTTCCACCGAAGCGGAGAGAAGATATTCAGAGATGTGTTTTGATTAACCAATCAGATTCCGTTATTTCCAAGTCTCCTCGGTTAAAAATGCTGATGATGAAATTACCTCTTGATCTGCTCCAACTCCTTGTCATGCCTGACCAGCATCTGGTGCCTCCGCAGCAGGAACTCGTCCTTCAGCTGTCTCTTGGCGAGCTGGTGACGCTCGTGGATCTGCTTCTCTTCAAGCTCCCATAACGCAGCTTCCCGGGTTCGCATTATCTAGAAGATAAAGAGATAGAAGTTTATATAACAGTGGACATACAAAATACACAACACACTACAACTATACATTTATATGAAAACTAGCAGATTCCCGCGACTTCGTCCGCGTGCAATTTAACTAAAAAAATTAGTTTCATATTAACTTTGCACCCCCATTTTACACCCTTAGGGGGTGAATTTACCCGACAGTGCTATACCCGACAGTGGCGTTCATTTAGTCGGCTATACCCGAAAGTGGCGTTCATTTTGTCGGCTATACCCGACAGTGGCGTACATTTTGTCGGCTATACCCGACAGTGGCGTTTTTTGTCGGCTATACCCGACAGTGTCGTTAATCTTGTCGGCTATACCCGACAGTGGCGTGCTCGCCGTCCAGTTAGTGACAGTGTGCGTGTGTGTACCTGGTGCCGCTGCTGCAGGTACTGGCGGTCGGCCAGCGCCTGCTTGTCGCGGTGCGCGTCGTGTATGCGGCGCAGCACGGCGTCGCCGGCGTCGGCCAGCGCGGCCACGAAGGCGCGCTCGCGGCCCGCGTGCTCGCCGTCCAGCCGCGCGCGCCGCTCCCGGTACGCGTCCTTGCGGCGCTCCTTGGCGACTAGCTCCACTTCCTGTTGGTTAATGGTTGAGTTTTCATCATCATCAGCCCACTATTGTCCCACAAGTGGGCACGGGTCTCCTCTCACTTGAGAGGCAATAGGCTATAGTCCACCACGCTAGCATACCCCAGATTGGCATACTTAACACGCCATCGAGATATATCTCTAAAGCGTGCAGTTTCCCCCACGAAATTTTCCTTCACCGCTTGAACAAATGATAAAAACGCACATAATTTCCCAAAAGTAAGTTGTGCGTGCTTGGATTTGGACTCGAGCTACTTTCTCTATTCTTCTTCAGGTTTGAGCAAACACATCATTGAAGACAAAGAAAAGAAATGGAAGAATATGCATCTTGGCCCAGTTCAGCCCCGAACTGGGGCTCGCACCTTGCCGACCCTATAGAAACCGTTAAGGTTTCTTAAAATAAGGGAGTTACTAAACTGACAACAATCGGAATTCCCACGCTGTGGAATACCTAGGTCACTCCCCTAACGAGCTCTGGTAACCTTAACACATCTATGGATATTTGCAACACTAGAAATGGCGCTCGCGGGTTGCAGACCCTGAAAAGCCTTCCCTTCTTCTTCTTCCACTGACCTGCTTCAGAAGCCTGAGTTCCTGCTTGAGCGTGTCGCGGAAGTGCCTGAGGTCTCGCTCGTGGTCAGCGCGCAGTCGCTTTGCGGCGTGGCGCAGTTCGGCCTCCAGTTGTGTCTCGGCGCGCTCGGCGGCTCCGCGCTGGGCTCGAGCCAGAGCCTCCAGGTCAGCCTCGTGGGCTCGACCTAGTGACACTAACTCCGCCTCGAACCTATAGACAACGTTCTTCCGTTTAATCGTCGCAACTTTGCGTTTTACGATCACGATGAACAAAATTAAGGATCAAGATGGACATGGTCAATGATCAAAGTGAACAAAGAAAAGGGTTAAAATGGACATGATCAATGATCAAAGTGAACAAAATTAAGGATCAAATGGACATGGTCAATGATCACAGAGGACAAAGTTAAGGATCCATATGAGCATGGTCAATGATCAAGGAAAATAAAATCAAGGAGTTAATAATAAATGTGTCATAAGCACTTTGGAAAACACGTCTCGCTTAAAAAAATACAAATACAAAAAAAACTACATGTAAATTGGGATGACCCTTTTTCAGCCTTTGATCACCTAGATTAAAACCAAGCACACCCAAGTCCGAGCCATTGAAAACCGGCTCGGACCATCAATGAGGTTGACTGCCCCTGCTATATATAATAAGTATCTTTCTTAGACCACATCGTCACTTACCATCATATGAGAATGTGGTTAAACACTAAACTACAGTCAAAACCGGATATAACGACGGATCGGTTATTATGACCGAATCGCAAGGTCTCGGCTGAATCCCTATATAAACAATGAGTAAACATGCCGCCTATAACAACATCGGATACAGCGACATATCGATTAAAACGACGAATATTCGTCGACGTATAATCAATATCGGCTATAAAATCATCGGCTACAACGACATACCGTTTTTTACTTGTTCCAGCAAAACAAAACAATACGAGCAATTTTCTAACTTACATTTCCTTCACATATAAACCTCTTGCGCGTTTGAGCCTTACCCATAAATAGTACCTATGCACACATTTAAAACATCTAAACACATAAATGACAATTAATATGACTACGTGTGTATATTGGTTATAACAACAATCGGATATAAAGTCCGATATTTGCGGTCCCTTCAATGTCGTTATAACCGGTTTTGAAGGTATATCAGTTAAAAAAATTGCTATCTACGAGATGGTACTGACCTCTTGTCCTGCTGCTCCCGCAGCTGGCTCTCTTTGGCGTTGAGGTCTTGGAACTGCTTCTGCTCCTGTTTCTGCAGCATCTTGATCTCGCGTAGCTCCTGTTTGCGGAGCGCGTGGTCGTCCCACGTGCGACCGCTCTCTTCATCGCCCCATATGACCTGGCATCACAGAATAGCTATAGTACGTATACAACGAACAAACTCCCCCCTTCCACTACGGGAGGTTTACCTCACATCAAACTGCATTATTCTCATTTTGATATTATTTATACACAAATGATTGTAAACTAAAATCATCAATTTTGAAATTTTTATCTTTAAAAGAGTATCTTGCCGGCTCTTCTCCATAAGACCTACCTTTTGGCAATGCAAGTAGTTTTTGACATTTCAAAAGTATTTGGCATTTTTTTTTTCAAATTATCGTTGAGTTTCGACCTCAGGGCGACTACTGGTTATGTTTTTTTTTTATTATTATTTTGACGACCCAATTAGTCCAGCGGTAGTTGACACTGCCTTCTGTGCTATGGGTGCCGGGTTCGAATCCCGGTAAGGACAAATGTATGTGTGATGAGCATAAACATTTGTATCAGAGTCATGGATGTATCTATGTATAATATGTATGTATTTACAAAAAAAAAGTATATATGTAGTATATCAACCAACTAGTATCAGTAACACAAGCCTCGTTGCTTAGCTCGGAACTAGATGGCGCTGTGTCATAATGTCTTATTTATTTTGCCTAAAAATCTTAGCTGCGGGTCCGAAGGCGGGGGGCACTTTCTCTAACTTGTCCCCCTGGGGGTACGCCCATGGTCACAGCTGATGGTGGTGATGGAGTATAGTATAAATAAATATAAATATTTCTGGACATTATGACACAGCGCCATTTAGTTCCGAGCTAAATGTGTTACGGATACTAGTCGGTTGATCTACTATATATACTTTTTTTTTGTAAATACATACATAGTATACATAGACACATCCATGACTCAGAAACAAATGTTTATGCTCATCACACAAACATTTGTCCCTACCAGGATTCGAAACCGGGACCCATACCACAGAAGCCAGTGTTAACTACCGCTGGACTAATTGGGTCGTCAGTATAAATCTCACCTTGGAGGTAGTGGTGGTGACTATAACGCCATCTATCTCGAACTTCCTCGTCCGTTTGCGGGTCTTCTTCTTCAGGTTCGCCATGTGAATGTCTTCCTTTGACCTGGTGACGATATTAGGATTTTAAGCACTATTTGAGAAAAATATTGTATTACGTAGCTTTTGTAAGATACTTCTTAGAGGTCCCGTCACGAGTTTAGAGCTCTGGCCTTGAATGCGCAGATATCATTTCTTGGGTCCGTTTGGCGGGGGGGGCGGTGTGCGGCGGGTAAGCGGCCAGTGCCGGCGCCGTATTGGTGTATCGCCCAAAGTATATTCGTCAAAGTACGTTTGTCGATTTTGCGCAGTGCCACGCGCCACACCAACAGATGGCGTTGAACAGGGCGTTCACAGAGTTAAGTCAAGTTGTTTTTTTAGAAGAGAATAAAGTAAGCATTTTTCCCTTACCTCTGTATCCTGTTGACGGGCTGTCCATCTTGCTGTTTCCTTCTGAGCACGACAGGCTCGCCGTTGTCCAAGTTCTGACTGTCTGTATTTACTCTGTCGCAAAAGACGAAGGAATTAAATATCATACTTCTTTGTGGAACAATATTTATTAACAAACCTACATGCTTGGGTTTTTCTCGTTGGTACCTATGTGAAGTATGCCAACCCGCAGTAGATTAGCGTGGTGGACTTTAGACTAATCCGTTTTAAATCAGAGGAGACCGATGACCAACAGTGGGAAAAAAATATGAATTTGGTCTACTGTAGGTAGGAGGTATCCCAAAGACTATAAAAAAATTTGAAAGGTGTCAAGGAAGACCCGGATGGAACGAAGTTCCTTTCTATTAATTAGTGAAGGAATTGTAATAAAATTGTATTTTTTTTTAACAATAGCTTACGATAGCAAAAAGTGTCGTTACAACTTTTTGTCTTAATTTTTCCCGTCTAGCCCACTTTCGCAACGCGCGATAAGGAACTTGGTTCCAATAATGGGTTTAATTAAATTAATATTGATATTATTTCATACAGCAGCCATGGTCACCAATCGATTGCCCTTCAACGAGCCCATAAAAATAATAAAATCCTTAAAACAATTGTCGTCTGTAAAGTCGTTTTACGGGCGATAATTTTACGTGATAACAAGCCGAACGCTTATACCCATCGTGCCTCTCTATCGCTTGTTCCGCGCTCTCGCTTGCACGCTCGGTTCAGGTGGAACGCGACAATTTATCGTGCTTGCAGCCGGCGTTCATCGATTTATAACACGTTATCACGTCAAAAAATAGTTTTTACATATCTAACTATGCGTCACAAAAGCTGTAATTACCTGGTGCCTCCGTTAAGGTGTGGCAGGTGGAGCTGGTCGTCGTGCGAGGCGGTGTGCGACGTGTGCGACGTGTGCGACGTGTGCGACGTGTGCGACGTGTGCGACGTGTGGGAGGTGGCCAGCGAGTCGGCGTCCTGCGCCACCCGGGATGAGGATGAGGCCACCGAGCCGCTGTCTGACTGTGATCTGCTGGGGAATTACTTTAGGTTAGCACGTTCTGACAAAAATCCGACTTCAAGTGTCAGAACAGGTCCCATTTCCATTTAGTCCACTAAATTGAAAGTCAGTTCACTCAGTCGAGGTTACATAAAAAAATACAGTCGAATTGAGAACTTCCTCCTGTTTGAAGTTGGTTAATAAATGATATTGAAGTGACTGTTTTTAATTTCAAATTAACAGCTTTTCACTAAATGCATTTATACCAGTGTATACATAAAAAAACTATTTTTAAATGTTTGTGCTCTGTCTTTTGTATCTCTGAAATGGCTGGACCGATTTTGACGGGACTTTCACTCACAGATGAAACAGAAGAAACTTGGGATATTTTAATTAAAGAAAAATAAGCCAATATAGTTCCGCGAAGTAAATGAATGTATTTTTTTGCACGCGGACGAGGTCACGGGATTCAGCTAGTTCTAGAATCATTATGTTGTAATACCAACCTTTCGAAGCTATCGGGACTGAGCCGCGTGCTGACGGAGCCGAGCGCGATGTGAGTCGCGGCCGAGTCCCGAACGCGGACCTCCTCATTGCCGACCGTCACTACCGACACGTGAGATGTGTCCTGTGGGCAAAGAACATATTTTTGTATTTATAACCATTTTAGGGTATTCAAAATCAAAATTAAAATCAAAAGGTTTTTATTTCATACTAGCTGACCCGGCAGACTTCGTACTGCCTAATTAAATTGCAATAAAGTCCTGTGAAAATGATTTGTATTGTGACATTTTTTTGTTCCTACATCATTTTATAGTCGGGGCAAAAAATTCTCTTGAACTTCTGTCCGTCACCCTAGTGATAGGGCGTTGTGAATAAGAAATATAATTAAATAAAACATATATAAGCATTTAAAAATAAGTAATCTCTTTATTGTTAATCACGTGAATCATAATTATTAACAATAGTCAGTTTTATTTTCATTGTAGTGCTTTGTGATATACGATGTTTTTTGTTTGATTATCTGGCGTATAGAGATACAAATCTGATGGTTTTCCAACACGGGAACAGGCAACATACAATTGACCATGTGAGAAACATGGGTTTTCCAGATTAATACGACAAACATTTAATGATTGCCCCTGGGACTTGTTTATGGTCATAGCAAAAGCAAGCCGAACTGGTAACTGTAGTCGTTTAAAGTCAAACGGCACATCATTCGGAATCATTGGGATGCGTGGTGTGAGAACGTCTTCTCCTTTATACTTTCCTTTCAGTATAGTTGCTTCTATCACGTTGTTTAGTAGGTTCGTTGTAATAGGTCTCGTTGGTCTAGTGGCTGTATAGTGCGACTGCCGAGCAAGAGGTCCTGGGTTCGATTCCCAGGTCGAGCAAAGTGTTATTGGGTTTTTATGTGAAATTCTCAGTAGAAGCTCGTAGTTTGGATTCGTGCCCGGTTAATGGCAATAGGCACGCCCCCTATTACATGGGACCTAAAACATACCGGCAAAACATGGGTGTACATTAGGACACCTCTGCCTAACCTTTCGGGGACGACAGGCGTGATGTGTATATAATAGGTTGAACAATAAACGTGTCATCTACGTAGAAAATTTGAGGGTTTCTCTCGATTTCCCAAGGATCCACTCATCAGATCATCACCATTTTATGGGACCACACGGGAAGCATCAGCTTTTATATAAAAAAATCATCGAAATCGGTTGGCGTGATAGTGAGTTATTCGTCCATTTGTCAAAGACATATTTAATGCAAATTTAAGTCTTATATGGTTTTCTCATGGATGCCACCTGTCTAAACTGAACAAAATTGAAATGGAACCACACGGGAAGCACCACCTTTCAAAAAGCTTTAAAAAAGGAATCATCAAGATCCGTTCACCCAGTCGAGAGTTCTGAGGTAACAAACATAAAAAAAAATACAGTCGAATTGATAACTTCCTTTTGAAACTCGGTTAAAAACTTTGAGGAATGTTAATGCAGCCAGTCGATATGTCTATAGGAAATTTGCCATTACCAATGTCAATGAGTTGTTTAGAGAATATGTTTCCAGATTGGTCATTTTGCAACTCGACACGCATATTCTTGCAAAAAATTATATCTGTCTCCTAATTAGTTGTAACTAATATCTATCATCAAATAACTACATTTTTTAAACAACAGTGAGTGTTTGTTATTCAATATGAACTTTATACAATAGCAACAAAGCTCGTTTTAGTTAGAAAACGTTTGTATGGGAAAAAGAAAAGGGCTGTTTTTAAGGTTTTTCCGGCAATTATTCGATTTTTTCTCGCCGTAAAAACCATCTCTGAACTTCAACGAACATTTAAAAAAAAGAATTGGCCAAATTGGTCCAGGCGTTGTTGAGTTATGCGCTTACCAACACATTTTGCGATTCATTTTTATATTATAGATGAACTTTTTCAAGCATTTCTAAAACGTTAAGACTAGTTGCACGGTTCCAAGAAGTTGATCTCATGGCAAAGGATCGGCAAGAAACTCCATAGATACTCTTTTCAAAAGAAGGTATTATTACGACAGTGATACATAACAAAATGTAACTACTGAAGGGAACTAAAAAATATTTGTTATATGTTAAGCTTGTTATATCTGAAGATGCCCTTAGATACAACTTAGATACAACTTAGATACAACTTAGATACAACTTTAACATACAGCGCACCGTCATTCGATTTCGCCATACTTACTTATGCAACTTCGCTTCATCAATTAATAAAAACTGATCGCCCGCCTTCCACGGCGCCTTTTGTCACCTAACATCGGGACGTTAGGACATCCTAATTATAAGTTTTAGTAATTAAGTTCATTATTGTAACTCGTAATAAATCTTTTATTATATTTAATTGGTTTTTTTTGGACTCCACCGCTGCCCATCTCGTAATTAACTTGTTTGCCAATCTTGTGGACACAATAAAAAAAACAAATATTAATATCACAAGAGTTGCAAATAAGGTTAAGGCTCGCCTGATGTTCAGCGGTTACCGTAACCTATAGACGTTTGCTACACCATGAGTGTTGTTTGCAGGTTGCTGACCCCGTAAAAACCGTTTTAGGCTTCTTAAGATAAGGGAGTTACTATACTGATAGCAAACGAAATTCCCATGCTGTCAGAATAGTCACTCCCCTAACGCGTTCTGGTATAATTGTCGGCACGAGTCGTGAGCACAGATTTTAGTAGTAAAAGCCAATTTACGCATGTACGCTTTTGGCCAAATTTGTTCAGTATCGGTTTACCGGCCAGAAACTATCGTGTGCAGCCTCGGCGCCACTTGCCATCATCATTCCACCAAAGAAAGCGTAAATTTATGGAATGCGCAAGTGAAGTTTGTGCTCACGACTCGTGCCGGTACCTATAACCTTACTCACTCGCCGAAACACAACTATTGTTGTTTCACTGCGGTGTTCTGTAAGGCGGAGGTACTTCCCCAGTCGGGCAGCTCAATTAGAGCGAGGAATCTCGCTATGCCCTACCGCTCTGGATTAATTGATATGCAGTCTACTATCTCTTTTAATCTTTCTCTAATGGGAGGAGCTCTATGCCCAGCAGTGGGAGAGGCAGGTTGAGGAGTGTAAGTACTACTGACCAGGTTGAGTCCGTTGGCGTTGCTGTCGTCGAACACGCCGGAGTCGGCGGCGGCCGCGGGGCTGAGGATCAGCACCTCGCTGCTGTCCAGGCGACGCCCGCGAGTCTTTTCTGTAATCCAAAATAAACATCTTTATATTTTGTCATTTTTTTAACACCGCTTAGTGTGTAGTGTTTCAACGTGATTTTCACCCATTTAAAACGACAGATTGTTTTTTTTAAATCGTGAGCGTTTTTTAAGGTATTTCCAAAATCGCTACTACTACTTATATCTGTCAATAAAATATTGATATATAATAAGTTACATGAAGCACCTCACGCTTAACAATACAATATATATTTTTTTTGTTAACCACTCTATCTATAATTAATTATTTACGTTTGATTTTCTATAAATGTGTGTTTTTTTTATCATCTTAATTTTTAAGCAGACCAATTTAAATGACGTAGTACAAATAATTGATATTAAAACTATTTAAAAAATATTTACTATACAATAATATATGTATACGCGAAATTATTTTAACAATAGCCAATCTAAACTTTATCAATTGCTGATAAAGTTGGAATTGAAAGTTGTGGCGACGGCGTGACGTACCGCTGTAGTGCGTGCAGTCGAGCGAGTCGAGCGAGGAGGGCGCGAAGCAGTCGTCGTCGGAGGAGGAGCCGGCCGCGCCCACGATCACCACCTCGTCGGCGATGGGCGGCGTCGTCGATATCGTCACGGCGTTGGGCGGCAGCTGCTGCCACACACTCATCGGTTATTACTTATGTTATTGTACAAATTTACTTCATAAATCACGACCCTTTTAACCCGGAGGTAGTTAACGCTGCTTTCTGTGCTATGGGTCCCTGGTTTGTGTCTGTATGATGAGCATAAAGATTTGCATCCGAGTCATGGATGTATCAATGTTTAATATGCATGTATTTATTAAAAATAAAAGATATGATTGATATACTACATATCAATGATGTAACTCGTTGTGTCTGTGTGTCTCTCTGTGTAATAATATCGGGACTGGTGCTGAGACACCTACATATATATCCGGACTTACATCCATAACTCGGATACAGACATCATCATACAAATATTTGTCACTACCGGGATTCGAATGAAGGACCCGTAGCAGAGAAGGCAGCGTTAACTACTGCTAGGTAATCGGGTAGTTGAAACATTAAACTTCTAACATTACTAAGTACAAAAAAATGAATTTATAAATTTGACCAACGTTAAGCATCACAAGACGAGGTATAGAAAAGGATGGGTGCGCACTCACATTGGCAGCAGTGCTGAGCACGGGCGGGTGTGTGGTGGTGACGGTGACTAGACCAGCCGGTGTGGCGGCCAGGCTGTTGGGCTCCACCAGCACCACGCTGTCGTTGACGGCCACCACTACCGGCGACACTGTGGCGGCCACCACCACCGTCTGCTGGGCGGTGGCGGTGGCGGTGGGCGGGGACGGGGCGGGCGGCTTCGGCTCCTTAGGCGGGTCTGGCTCTTTGGGTTGTGGCGGCTGTGAGGGAAAATAAACATTAATTTAGTATACTATACGATTTTGTCGCGATGGTTCGGCAATGATACTGATTTACTTACTACTAAATGCAAATTTAAGGGTGGACTCCAGAACCTGAACATATAAAGAAATCCTTTTCTATTTATCTCCCAGTGGATCAGACATACTGATTTTGAATGATGTATATTCTTATTTTGCTCAGAATGGATCGAAAGTACTTACTTATTATTGAAAAAAATGTTTTCAGCCAATTAACAATAAGGCTTTTATTCCTTATAGAAATAATAAAAATAAAAAAAAACAGCAAAACTCCATCATGATAGATTGTGCATAAAATTGCCACTAAACGGGAAAAAACACTCAGAAGAACTCAAAAATATTTCTCTTGCCTAAAGTTTTATTTTTTTTAAAAAACGTTGCCCCACACTAGGATTTTCTCCTGTGTCGTGGGTGCGTTTACAAACACAAATTTTCACATACACAAACACCCAGAACAACTACCTGTAGAACACAAGCCGATCGCTCAGCCACTGCGCCAGTCAGGTCGTCAAGATCTACCAACATATTGAAATATATAACTCACCGTAACAGGCCTAATTTCAACAGCATTGTGCTGCGATCTCCTGTCACTCTTCTTCTCTTCCCTCTTCCTGTCTTCCAACCTATCGTCATCTACAGAACTTGACCTAGAATAATTCTTCTCTAGCCTATTTACTTCAGCACTGACTCTGTTAACTTCTATACCAGTCCTCTCTAAAGATTCTCGCTTGCTATCTCTTATTTCTTTTTCGTGTAGGGAGTTGGGTCTACTCTTCTCAGGTTTACTCTTCTCTTCTCTATCTTCTACGGAGCTGCTTCTGTACTTCTTCTGATCTTCTTGCTTCGTTCTGCTCACTTCTGCGGGCTTCGCTTCTGGTTCGTGCTTTGGTTCAATGTCTTTAGGTATTTCTTTTTCGGATTTCTTATTTTCTACCGCTTTTTCTGCGTCTCTGCATACCTGGGAATTTTTAAAGAAATGTAAATACTAAAGAGTGGGAAGGCCTATGCCCAGCGGTGGGTTGATTACGGGCTAATGATGATGAATGTAAATACAAAAAGTCCATCACCCACTTAATCAAGATATTTTTAAAATTTGAGTTATCGCCTGCATGCCCAAGAGATTTTCTAGATGGCTTCAGAGTTTTCCAACCTCCATAGACAAACGTCTATTTGTGCCATTGTAGCTTCTAATTATTTTGATTTGGTTTTTATAGCAGTTTGAAACGATTTGATCGAGTATGCTGAGTTATAATTATTCAAGAAACTTTGTTCAGCTGTAAGAACAACACAGGCTCTGCAGTTTTTTTTAAATATTGTAATCCACAGTAAGTCGTACCTGGTCTACTATGAGCCTGCCGGCGGTGGCGGCGGGTGAAGCCGGGTCCTGTTCGTCTTGCGGCGGGATAGTGGCGGGGGCGGGTGCGGGGGCTGGTGCGGGGGCGGGGGCCGGTAAGGGCGCGGGCGGGGGCGGCGCGGGCTGCTTGCGGGCGGGCGGCGGGGCGGCCGGCGACGGCGGCGAGCTGCGGGGCGGCGGGGGCGCGGGGCCCTTCTCTTTTTTTGGTGCCTGAACAAACAATAATTAGATTTATTTGTTATATTGTAGAGTATAGAGTATAGAGTAGACAAAACTCAACGATGTTTAATCATCTTCTATAAAATAATACAATACTTGAATTATACTTTTGTAAAGATTCCGTGTAAATAATACGTTGCCCCACACAATAGGCATTCCTCCTGTGTCGAGGGCGAGTTTACAAACACAAATTATTCATAATGTAGTAACACACAGACCTAAAACAACCCGCGAGTTCAAATAACGCACGATCATCACTTGACAACTGCACCAACTGTGCAGTCAAATATATTACACACTCTTAGGAACATTAATGATTAGGGGTACAAAGTAATAATTTACCACACAAACTTTGCCGTGGACCTTAAATGCTGTGACACCTTAAACAGTTGTGCATTTAATTCAATTGTAATAATTTTAATCTAGATGTAAGAATTAATGTAACAACTACTGGTTGTCCAAATAAATAGTTAAATAAACTTTGCTCATACTAGAATTCAAACTGCAGATCTTAATCTATGGTGAATCTATGGGGCAATTCGGCTGCTATGAAGATGACGTAGGTGTACTTACAGGTGGCTTCCTGTCAGCAGGCGGGTGCTCGTCTTCGTGGGGCCGCTTGGGGGCGGCGGCGCCGGCCGGGGCCGCGGGGGCGGCGGGCGGCGCGGGGGCCGCGGGCGGCGCGGTGGCCGCGGGCGGGGGCGGCGCCGGGGCCGCGGGCGGGGGCGGCGCGGGGGCCGCGGGCGGGGGCGACGGGGGGCTGCGCGCCGCCCCCGCCGCTGGGGTGCTGCCCGCGGGGGGCTCTTCCGACACTGAAGAGGAAGGGGGAAGTTAAAATGATATCTGACAATCTAATCTTAAAGCATACGTAATATCATGGCATTATGTTAATTTTATTTTTCTTTGGTCGATAATAATTCATCCGTTTCATATCAAACTGCATTATTCTTATATTCATATAACATAAAAACATTGTAAAGGTAACCAATTATTAATTAAGGTAAATAAAATGTATTATTTAAAAAAGTATCTATGGAGCGTTTTTGCCGCCTTTTTTTCATAATTCTACTTAAAATGAAACATTTGAATTTTGAATTAGATTTCTTTGGTAGCATACTCTAAATAATTACTACTTAAGGTGAAATCTTCACGCTAGCCCGCAAAATTAAAATTTTCGCACGTTTTTTGCAATTGGCCGGTATTTGTCAGGCTGTACATTGAACAAAATATGATTCGCGCCTGTAATAGGTATTTAGTTACAGAATTATAATCATTAATATCATCAATACAACCCTCACATTGCATACAATTGAATTGAATGACTTTTTCATGAAATAGACAATCAATACAGTTATATGCACTTTGAGGGCTGTTTTATTGATTGTACAGCCTGACAAATACCGGCAAATTGCAAAAAACCGTACGAAAATTTGAATTTCGCGGGCTAGCGTGAAGCTTCCACCTTAAACATACCAGCGTAATGTGGGTGTACATTAGTACACCTCTCCCTAACCCTATGAGGATGGCGGACATGGTAATACATACTCTTGACATCTGGCGTGTCGCCGGAGCGGACGGAGGTCGAGTCATCTTCCTCCATAGGCATATGAGAGCTGCGCGGCTCCTGTGAGGACAAACGATCATATTTAGCGTGCGAACTGTAATAATATAAATAAATACATCGGACATTATGACACAGCGCCATCTAGTTGCCGAGTCAAGCAACGAGGCTTGTATTACGGATACTAGTACTGACTTCTTCTTATCGTGTCAATGGCCTAAACAACGTCTGAATAATAAGAGGCCACTTCAATTAGGCGTGGCCAGACAGAGATCGTCCCTCGTGCAGGTTTCGATTTTTGTTATAATATACCTACGTGGACTGTGACAACCTAGTGGTATAACCAATGAACTGAGAAGTAAAAGGTCTTGAGTTCGAACCTAAAGCATAACACAAACTTTTATAAAGTTACGTGATAACACATAATTTATCACATAGTCAAACGGTGAAGGAAAACATCGTGAGGAAACCTGCAAGCTTGAGAGATTTGTCTCGATGGCATGTGAAGCCTGCCAACTCGTAATAGACTAGTGTGAGTGGACTATAGCCTAATCCCTCTCAAACGAGAGGAGAGCCGTGCCCAGCAGTGGGACAGCGCTGATGATGAGTATACCTTCGACGCAGGCGGAAGCTCTGGCGGCTGGCAGTCCGATTCGTTTGCAATGTAAACCATACACAAGTCACATTAACGTATTGTTAAACAAAATAAATTAACAATAATTAAAATATATATCCGAGTATATGTTTCTTTTTCTTCTTCGTGTCGATGGGACATGAATGTTGTCAAATTTAATATTAATTTACCCATATTTTAGTAAATATGGCCATTAAATCTGACGAGCCAAGAATGATGCCACATTTACTGCACTTTCAGTGGCAAACCAAAGGTTTGGACGTGCAGGTGTTGGGGCACGAAGGGCATGAAGGTACGACATGGTTTGGGAACCAATACCACATTGAGGTACCGTATAATATATTATATTTCATATAATATTTAATATATTATATCCCGCCTGAGGTTGAATTTTTCATTCTTAATAAAAATTTAAAAATGTTAGCTTGAAATATGCTAAAAAATACAAAAAGATTATATATTATATTTGTTTTAATTTATGTATAAAATACATAAACATATTATATCAACATTATATACTAACCAATTCGCTGATACTGCTCCTTATTTTTCTTGCCTCTCCTCGACTTCGACTATACATTGTTTTAAGTTCCATCGAAATGAGGCAAGCGGGTTAGCAAGCGTGCAATAAAAGCGTACACACGTGTTAATATTAGTATGTTTTTAAAGCTGTAAAGATTGGAACGAACATGTTATTTAATACTGAAAGCAATCATAAATATTTTGGAAGTCAAAAATTCCGAATTTAGGTTTTTAACTCCTATGGTTTAGGCTCCGCGTTTGAATCATTCATGTCAAATAAATAAAATTGAAGTGTCTATTTGTAATTTTAAATTCACAGCTATTAACTAAATACATTTGATAGTTATAAGGTACTTCCAACAAAAAAAAAACAATATTGAAAATGTATGTCTGTTTGTTCCGGCTAATCTCTGAACCGGCTGGACTGATTTTCACTCGCTATAAAAACGTTTCACGTTATAAAAAGAACCCCTGTGCAAAATTTCACATTTCTGACCCTTATAGTTTAGGTCCTGCGTTGATATGTCTGTCAGTCAGTCAGTCAGCTTCTCCTCTCATATATACAGATATGGTAACTGACCTCGGAGTCATCATCGAGCACTTCCTCCTCGACCACCTCAGCCCTGTACTCCAGCAGCAGGTCCCGCAGCGGCTTGGCGTCGAGCTTGCCGCTGACGAACTCGTGCTTCAACAGGTCAATCGATGTTGGCCTCTTCTCTGGGTCCTGGGGAGAGAAGGTGGGGTTACAGCACGATAATAATAAATAATACACCATCATAGCTGTGGTAGCCTATTGGTGTGACAAGTGGACTGAGATGTCAAAGGTCTCGAGTTCAAAACCAAACTCACGCACCACTGACTATTCGGAAGTTATGTGCGTTTTTATCACATGCTGAAGCGGTGAAGGAAAAACATCGTGATAACGTTCGGCCAATGGAGTGAGAGAGAAATAGATGCGTGAAAAGCCGAACGCTTAGGCCGATCGTGGCTCTCTATCGCTTGTTCCGCGCTCTCGCTTTCACGCGCGGCTCAGAAGAACGTGACAATCTTTAGTGCGTGCAGCCGACGTTCATCGATTTATAAGCCGTTATGTTATCACGTAAAGAAATATGAGGTAGGTACTCGTAACCGGCGCGAATGCAGAACAAGATGTATAATTGGCATTCTGTAGTTTCTTCCTATTCTCATGAGAAAAATGCGTGAGTGTATGTATAAGGAAGATACCTTACAAAAATTCATTTATTTTCTACAATAATCTAAAACACAGTACAATCATTATTACAATGGAGTGTACTGGAGTCTAAACTAGGACAGGACAGCCCTGTATTTCAGGACTCCAGACCTTCCTCCCGCGGCGAGTGAGTTGGCACAATTTATTGCTGAATGAGTGTGTTTGCTTAAGTATTAGTGATGTGTGTTTGTTTGTGTGTGTACGTGCGAGTGTGTTGTGTGAGTTATGAGTGAGAGTAAGGTTGCGCATATCTGTTTGAGGGAGTAAGTGTATAAATGTGGACGTGAATGTGCATGAGTGCGCTTCATCATCATCATCATCATCATCAACCCATTAATTTCCCACTGCTGGACACGGGTCTCCTCTCAATTGAGAGGGATTAGGCTATAGTCTACCACGCTAGCCTACTGCGCGGGTTGCCAGACTTCACATGCCATCGAGAATTCTCTCAAGCATGCAGCTTTCCTCACGATGTTTTCCTTCACCGTTTGAACATGTGATAAATACGCACATAACTACTGAAAAGTCAGTGGTGCGTGCCTTGGGTTCGAACTCGAGACCTCTGACATCTCAGTCCACTGGTCACACCGCTCAGCTACCACAGCTCGTATGAGTGCGCTTACTAATCTTTATTTACAGAACAGAACAATTATTTAAGAATTATAAGTAGGAATTCTGTGTCATTATAATTTATAGCTACCTTAACAAGTGCTTTGGATATGAAGTCGTTGAAGGACTTGCTCCACCGGGATGGCTGGTCTAGTGTGGGTGGCTCGCTCTTCTGTATCTTGAGTAGCACCCTCATTGGAGTCATCTCGTGGTTAGGGGGCTCCATCTGAGCGAACTCTATCAGAGTTATACCCAGAGACCAGATATCCACCTGGAAATAAAATGGGTAATAGTTATACTAATATTCCTGGATATTATGACACACAGCGCCATCTAGTTCCGTAACTAAGCAACGAGGCTTGTGTTATACTACATATATACTTTTTTTTTGTTGTAAATACATACATATTATAGATAGATACATCCATGACTCGGATACAAGTGTTCATGCTCATCACACAAACATTTATCCCTACCGGGATTCGAACCCGGGACCCATAGCACAGAAGGCAGTGTTAACTACCGCTGGACTAATTGGGTCGTCGTAGTTATATGGTTGGTCGGTAGAATCAAAGATGAAGTTTGATCTTAGTGTCACTGAGTTTTAGAATTTATGTGAGTATAAATTTTATTTTTAAACAAGAAAAATCCTTGCCAGTCCTTCCCGCCGCGTGGGGAGGCGACGGGGCGTGTCAGACTCTGCCCACAATGGGCGTCTACCGACTGAAAATCGCACCCATCAACGCCACCAGCCCTATTGTCATGGCCATGGGATTCCCGTGCGAATGCACTACAACCCCGGCAGGGTGCTAAACGCCCCTGAATACTTCACTATCGAATGATGAATGGATGATTTAATGATTTTTTATTTCTGTAAATAGACCGTATATAGACACTTTTATTTGAAGAAGGTGGCTGGCAGCAGCTGGATGCGAGCTGCCCAAGACCGGGATGGTTGGCGCTCTTTGGGGGAGGCCTTCATTCAGCAGTAGACGGCTATAGGCTGATGATATAGACACTTTTACAAGTCATGTTTAGGATTATTTGAGGATATAGATGGCATCGGCATTTGCTAACTGACGATCTCTATATCGCAATGTAGAATGAGCTTCATAATTGGTGCGTCAGATGTGTCATTCACTCATGTCAATGGATAGATCTTCATCGCTGTGTATAGTGAGATAGATCATCATCAACCCATTAACGTCCCACTGCTGGACACTGGTCTCCTCTCATTTGAGAGGGATTAGGCTATAGTCCACCACGCTAGCCTACTGCGGGTTGGCAGACTTCACATGCCATCAAGACAAATCTCTCAAGCATGCAGGTTTCCTCACGATGTTTTCCTTCACCGTTTGAGCTTGTGATAAATACGCACATAACTTCCGAAAAGTCAGTGGTGCCTTGGGTTCTAACTCGAAACCTTTGACGTCTCAGTCCACTGGTCACACCGCTAGGCTACCACAGCTTAGTACTAGTACACAGCTATCACAGTGAGATAGATATTGCTACAAACACATATGACTAAGCGTTCTATAGCAAGCCTTTGTACTAGACCAACAAGGCAGGTGATGAACTGATATTACAAAGAAACGCACCTTGAAGTCATAAGGATGGTCCCTGAAGGTTTCACACAGCACGACCTCCGGCGCCATCCAGTACGGCGTCCCGATAAACGTGTCGTGTTTCTGCAAAGTGGACTTGTTCTTCGCTGACACGCCAAAGTCCGCTGTCAAACAAATAGTATTTTAGTAGATCAGTCTTAAAAGAAGAAAAAAGAAAAACAAACATTTATTTAGATAGTGTGAGGCACATACATGTAAAAATAATAAGTTTCAGGCAAAGCAAACGATTTCTAATAAAAAAAAATCAAAATGTTCTTTATCTAATATATAAAATTATTCTGTCACGGGGTGCGTAATCGAACTCCTCCGAAACGGCTTGACCGATTTCGATGAAATTTTTTGTGCTTATCCGGTATCTATGAGAATCGGCCAACATCTATTTTTCATTCCCCTAAATGTTAGGGGTAGTCCACCCCAAAATTTTTATTTTTATTTTTTAGACAAAATATTTTTTTGTAATTTTTTTTAGATTTGGCATTAAAAAATACATACAACCCTAAATTTTCACCCTTCTACCACCAACCCCTAAAATGTGACAAAACAACGTTTGCTGGGCCAGCTATTATATTATATATAAAATAAAAACATAACATTTTATTACTTAAATCTCGCCGTTTTGAATACACAACGATTCTACGTAAGAGTAGGTACTCAAATGTGTATACTGGGTGAGTAGATGACGAAGCAGCTAGCTTTAGTTTTAAATGTTCCTAGAAAAATTGAGAAAAACTAAAGAGGATTTTTTTAAATGGATATACATATATTTGATCCCATGTCGTATTCCTTATTCGGATCGGTCCCATATCCGTAGATATGGTTAGTGATTACCCCATACATGCCTATTGCTGCCATGCAAAGCCTGAACATAAAACTATAAATATTCAGGGACAATAAATAAAATAAATAAATATTCAGGGACGTTTTACACAGCACCATCTAGTCCCAAACTAAGCAGAGCTTGTACTATGGGTACTAGACAATGGATATAATACTTATATACTTTTTGTAAATACATACTTATAATACATAGGAAACACCCAGACGAACACAAACACTTATAGTCATCACATAAATATTTGTGTCCCGTGGGAATCGAACCCACGACCTCGTGATCAGCAGTCCGGTACTCGAACCACTAAACCACATAGGTCGTCAAAAACAAATATATAACATATAACGAATCAAATTAAAAGAAGCTTTTGTCCAGCACGGTCACAATAAAAAAAAACATCTATCGTGCGCAAACCTACTTTTAGAGCGTGCGAATATGTAAATACATATTAATACAACATACATACACTTATAAATGACATACCGAGCACGCCCGTCATGTGATACGCGCTCTCATCTAATCATACACAGAGATTTGAAGGCGGTGACGCTTCATGTCTCTATGTATGACGAGACGCGAGCGCCGGTGACGAAGCCGACGACACATCGGCGGTGGAAGACGGGGGGACCGCCATAGAACTTTTAATTATACGCATACAGTCAAAAATCTTCGGACATTTTTTTACGTTTGCAACACAAAAGGCGTCGGTCGCGCGTTGCCGACCCTGTAGAAACCGTCTAGGTTTATTATAATAAGGGAGTATTTGACATAACGCTGAGGGCCCTTTGACAGAAATAGGTTCTTGTTGTTTTTTTTTTATTATTATTAATTACATTTTTTTATTCTTATAAATATTCTGCGATATTTTACACAGCACAATCTAGTCCCAAACTAAGCAGAGCTTGTGCTATGGGTACTAGACAATGGATAATACTTATATACTTTTTTTGTAAATACATACATAGATTCATCCATGACTCGGAAACAAATGTTGATGCTCATCACACAAACATTTGTCCCTACCGGGACCCAAAGCACAGCAGGCAGCGTTAACTGCCGTTGAGCTAAACGGGTCGTCATAATATCAATATACCGCCATAATATGCAAAAAAAAGTAAATTTATTTCAATTAATTACACCATCAAAGAAATTTATTCGTAGTGTACAAATGCCTTCTTAAGAAACTTCTAATACTCTCGATTTTTAATCAAAACATTTAAAGTAATTATTAATTTCATAAAATTATTATTTTACCTTTATGAAATTAACATTTCAGACTAATATAATAAACTAATATAAATGTTGTTTTATGGTTAAAGAATACTGTATAATGCATAAAGCCCAATTAGTATCCATATTTATATTAAAAGCATTTCGTTTTTTAGCGCTGTTTAGTAAGGCAATAATAAATATTATATTAATAACTTTTTATAATACTATACAAGCTTATTCAAGCATATAACCTAAATTAAAGTAAGCATTCAAATTACCCTATTTGATACCTACACTCTGCCAACATAATGAACAAATACTTTCCATATTTTTTCTGTTAATTATGTATATTTTACTTATACTTACAATTAAATTTAAAAATACTACTATATAGGTACCTTTTAAATTGTATAAACTTGACTAACACCGCGTGTTTTAAATGGCAGGGTTCAGTTTTACAATCAACCTGTATAGTGTATACTACATAATATACAATGTGGAGATGATATCACAACAATAAATGAAAAGACGAGCCATACTATTTCAAGAGAGTATTTTAACTCTATTAAATAAGTCGGAACATCGATATTAAAAAAAAGTTTTTTTCAAACAAACTAAATAGCACATAATATGCAAATGAAATTAGATTTGCGTAAGGAGTTTTTTAAGATTGGTGAAGGTCTTTTAAGTGGCGAGTTGAAAACATGTGTTTATACTTATGTTGCAGGTCTTTAACCTTATCTGTGATAGCCTAGTAAACAATACATCATGTTGAAAATTAAAAAAAAAATGGAAAATAATGCCCTGTGTCTAAATTACTAGGTATATTTGATTGATTTTTGGTACACAGATTTAAAATATCATTAGATATACTGGGTTTAATTTATTGTCGTGTTATCATCTCCACATAGTATACCACAAAAACTCTGTATAATAAATTTCACAATCAACCTGTATAATTATACCAAAACCACTCAATTATATTAACAACACCTGAAAAAATATTTTAATGTTTTTTTTATGGTGATTAGGGGGCAAACGAGCAGGCGGCTCACCTGATGGTAAGTGATGACCGCCGCCCATAGACATCTGCAACACCAGAGGCTTGCAAAAGCGTTGCCAAACCCCTTAGAAACCGTTCAGGTTTCCTTAAATAGGGAGTTACTGAACTGACAGCAAACGGAGTTCCCATGCTGTCAGAATAGTCACTCCCTCAATGAGCACTGGTAACCTTACTCACTCGCAGAAATACAACTACTGTTGATTCAGGCGGAGGTACTTCCCCAGTCGGGCAGCTCAATTTGATGTCATAAAAACTCCTTTCAACAATTAAAAAAAACTCACCTAATTTAACGCCCCCCGTCATGGTTGCCAAAACGTTGCCAGCCTTCAGATCTCTGTGTATTACTCTCCTCGAATGCAAGAACTGTAGGCCCCTGCACATCTCTCTACAAACGTAGGCGATCTGGATCTCGCTGAGGCCTTTCTCCAGTTCCGCCATGACCGAGTCGAGGGCGCCACCGTCGCAGTATTCGAGCAGCATCTGGAAATAGTGACATAAAACTATGAAGACTTCACAACAGTATGGTATGGCAGCACTAGATTGGCTGAGATCTAGTATAAGAAGAATCTATTGAAATTCAATAACGCTAGCTTCCTACAGAGTTAAGACAAAAGTTAGTTAAATAAATTCACCTATAATCACCACTCGAACCATAATAACCAATTCATCCTACATTATTTTCAATGAAGAAAGTTTTTTGTAGTCTTTAGCATTGTTAAGTACAGTCAATATAAACAAAACCCAAGTACTCATCAAATTTCCATTATCACCACCAACTGATCCAACCTTTAGTTATACTCTCTTATATAATTTCGCAATTTCACCACACTTTTACTACAATCACCAACTCATTCACAGCATGTTATCGATGAAGAGGAATCGCAAGCTCATTGAAGCAATCATTTACCTTGTATTTTAACTCTATATAAAATCACCACATGATCCGCAATCACCACATGATCAACAATCACCACTTGAACAACAATCGCCAACTCACCCATAGCTTGTTGTCGATGAAGTAGGCCTCGTGTAACTCCACCACATTGGGATGTCGGCACTCTGACAGTATGTCAATTTCGACGGTGAAGTCGGCGAGATCGTCCTCGTTGTCCAAAACGCACATCTTGGCCGCCGCCAGCTGGCCTGTCGTTTTATGCTGCGCTTTGTACACCTGAGAATTTGAAAAGATAAGTTTGAGAGAGGGATTTTGATTTTTTTTACAGACTTAAAAAAAGGAGGAGGTTATCAAGTCGACTGTATTTTTTCTTAATGTAGGTATGTTACCTCATTACTTTCGAATGGGTCAACCAATTTTGATATTTCCTTAATTTTTCTTTGAATGCTGGTGCTTCCCGTGTCTGACATTTGAAGCCGGTTTTTTTTTTTCGAGAGAATTATTTATTTTATTTGCGAAACAAACAGAAACCATATTGGAAAAAATATTTTTAAAGTAAACTATGCATAATCCAAGGCTGCAAGACGCAGTCTAGGTAGGCCCTAGCCAGGTGGACTGACGACCTGGTACAGGTCGGTGAAACCCGCTGGATGCGGGTGGCTCACTGGCCGACGTAGCGATCTTTGGGGGAGATCTATGTCCAGCATTGGACGTCTAACGGTTGATACATAATCCAAAACAGTTTCCACAACTACACTATACGTCTTCTGAGCGCACTGCTAAATTCACCTCAAATGATTTATTTCAATTAGACCAATATACCAGGTACTTTTGAATTGTCATAAACTAGTTGCACGGTTCCAAAAGGTAGGTCTTATGGAGAAGAACCGGCAAGAAACTCCATAGATACTCCAATATCTACTGACCTTTCCAAACGCGCCATCGCCGAGCTCGCCAACCATATCCCAGTTGTCCGAGGGATCGCTGTTGTCCCGGATGTTGTTGAACACCTTCTTTTTCTTCGCATCATTGCCGCTGCCCAGGTGCAGCACCTGATTGTCAAGGTTGAGAATTAGATGGGAAACAAGCCACAATACACCAGAAAATGTTTGTAGTAGTCCGATTTTTTTTTTTGTATAGATGGACGGATGAGGATTTTATGGAAACCAAAAATAATAAATTAAAAATACCTAAAAGTTGGAAAGCACGGGAAAAGCTACAAGCGCTTCATTCCATGGGATTCTTGTATGGCCTTAGAACCATAGGAAGGTTGGGTAGGCACATAAAGAGATAGACAGTAGTGTTAAATTTGCACGCCGAAATTAAAGGCAGAATAAGAAATACCTACCAATTATCTTAATCAGAACTTTTTGTACCTTATTTATGCAAATAAATGTTTTTATTTTATTTATTTATTTTATAGAAAAATTACTCGTTTCTGTGGCCCCAGCGGTGAGTTGGTTCACCACTTTTGTTATAGTTGATAAGTCACCCGCAAGATCGTAACGAGGATTCTATATAGTCAGTGGCAGGTAAAGAAAACACCTTGCTACAACCACTGATTCCGATCGATAGTAGGATAATTTTTACTAATTCAGTAAGTAGTTTTCTAATCATTGTGAATCGGTACCCAAGGTCCTAGGGTGGGTGCTTACCTAGAAGAGGCTGATTCATTCTAGATTTAGAGAAGGTTAAAGTTCATACTATCACGCCTGTCGTCCCCAAAGGATTAGGCAGAGGTGTACTTATGTAGTATGAGAGCTGTGGTAGCGTAGTTGTGTGACCAGTGGACTGAGATGTCAAAGGTCTCGAGTTCGAACCCAAGGCACGCACCACTGACTTTTCGGAAGTTATGTGTGTATTTATCATAAGCTCAAACGGTGAAGGAAAACATCGTGAGGAAACCTGCATGCTTGAGAGATTTGTTTCGATGGCATGTGAAGTCTGCCAACCCGCAGTAGGCAAGAGTGGTGGACTATAGCCTAATCCCTCTCAAATGAGAGGAGACCCGTGCACAGCAGTGGGACGTTAATGGGTTGATGATGATGATGATGATGTACTAATGTTCCCCACATTTCGCCGGTATGTTTTAGGTCCCTTGTAATAGAGGGCGAGCCTATTGCCGTCAACCGGGCACGAATCCAAACTCCAAGCTGCTACTGATAATTTCATAGAAAAACACTGCTCGATATTTCCGGACATTTATGAAACAGCGCCATCTAGTTCTATGGTAAGCAACGAGGCTTGTGTTACGGATACTAGATGGTTGATATACTACATATATCCTTTTTTTTTGTAAATACATTCATATTATATGTACATAGATACATCCATGACTCGGAAACAAATGTTGATGCTCATCACACAAACATTTGTCCCTACCAGGATTCTAACCCGGGACCCATAACACAGAAGGCAGTGTTAACTACCGCTGGACTAATTGGGTCGTCAAAATATGTTATATATATGTTCTGCTTACCTTCTTAAGATTATTAAAGAAAGACATGTTGTTAGATTGCGCGGCGCTGGAGCGCGCGCGGGCGCCTCATCCGTCCTTACACATCGTGTCACAACACCACTGTGTCTGCGCGCATCTCTGTGGGCAAACAAATTAACACTTATTAGAAAGAAACAAGAAGAAAACAGGAACAGAACCTAATTCTTCCTTACAGACACATTGACGCACACAATAAAATAATAATATTAAAAACAAGAGCTGTGGTAGCCTAGTGGTGTGACCAGTGGACTGATTTGTCAAAGGTCTCGAGTTCAATCCCAAGCCAATACCAGTGACTTTTCGTGAAGTCACGTGAGTAATGTATCGTGGACAAGAGGAATTTTCGAGTTTTCTCTCGAATGAGAGGAAACTCTTGCCCAGCAGGGGGAAATGGAATGGAAAAACATATATTTATTTATAAATAAATAAATATAAATAAAATTATTTATTTAAGTTAACATTTTCAATACTAAATGCGAAAATAAGATGCGCCATCTTGAAGAATAACGAAGAAGTGCTCTGTTTATAGTAAAAAGGCATACAGGCAGGCTTTAATATGGGTCCCGACTAGGGTTGCCAACCCTACTATATAATATAGTATCCTACTATTTTAAGGGGTCAAATACTATATTTCAAAAAAAAAAATATAGTAGGCGAAACTACTATATTTTGCGTAAAGCAGCGTTAACTAAAGCCCGCTCGGCCCCGCTCTGGGGGTCTACCGCAAAATATTACGCACGACATCGCGACGATAATTGGCTGCTACATTACATATACATATACATTTTACTAGCCTTATGCTTAGTATTTTTAATAAATATATAAGAGTGCTTTATTAGAAAAAAAGAATTAAATTTATTAGAAATATTAGAAATAGCTGTAAAACTAAAAAATAAATTTAACAATTTGTACTCAGAAATCAATCAAATTAATAAAATTTTGGACACTGTACCACAAGTTTTCTGCTAAATCTACTGTTGAAAAATGGTAAGAATTTTTTCTCTTAAATGATTCAGAAATGTCTAATATTTTATAGATTGTATCATTTCTTCTTTCAATTCCTGCAATATCAGCGTTCACAGAACGCATATTTTCTATTATGGAGACAAAATGGAAAGACGAGCGCAACAGGGCCACTTTAAATTTAATAAAGTCTAAATTAATGGTGTTTTTTAACTTAAATTAGATTAGATTGCAATCAATCTTATGAATCGTTTTTGAAAAATATAAATTTAATTATTAAGGCGCAGAGTAGCAAAAATAATTCATTTAAAAATAGTTCGTTAAAATATGTACTTTATGTACAAATTTTAACCACATACTATTCACATACTATCTTTTTCATTTTTTTGCCATCTACTATATTTTTTAAGTTAATAACTTCAAAAATACTATATTTGTTAGAAAAAAAGTTGGTAACCCTAGTCCCGACACATACAGACAAAATGTAGGTGTATATCACTAACACCTCTGCCTAACCCTTCAAGGTTGCAAGCGTGATTGTATACATATTTTTTCTCAGTGTCACATCTACCGATAGCTTATTTGTATATTGTTGAAGTTTACACCAGTAAAATATACGTGATTTTGTTTAATACACACAACTTTGTCTGAGGAAAAAAATAATGTTACGTCTTTCCGTTTATTAAGGAGTGTATAGTATAGCGATACAGTAACTTTTAAAATATATATATTATTACTATTTTTTTAATTTTTTTTACTCATGTAAAATTGCGCCAAGACGAGGCAGTATGAATCGCATTGTTAAAAAGTTATCCGGTCTCATGTACAGCCAAGCAGTACTCTACACACATTAACTTCTCTGCACCTTATTCAAATTATGTTACTTGGCCATTTTATTGCAAATTGTACAAGAGAAAAGTTGTGAATAAAATTTTCAGCATACGCCCATGTGAAAGTGACCAAGCCTGTGTGATTTTTGCTTTTTTTGTACCAACTTGGGCCATTTGACTCGGTCTAACGACGCCCGCGCTATGAGGATTGTCGATGGTGTCGAACCTTCAAGCCTCAGGAGACTTCACTGTGCTGGCAGCTGGCTGCTGGCTGTGCTCTGCGGAAATGTCTGACTGACTGACTGACATATCAACGCAGGGCCTAAACTATAAGGGTTAGAAACTTGAAATTTCGCACACCTTTATAACTTAGGGGAGCGCTAAGAAAGGATTTTTGTAAATTCACCCCCTAACGGGGCAAAACGAAGGTGCAGAGTTGGTATGAATCTTTTCATTTTCGAAGTTATTCGAATGTAATTTTGTTCGTTAAATTACACGCGGACGATGTCGCGGGAGTCTGCTAGAAGTATATAGACGAAACGGAACGTTTTACCTCAATGTGTAATTGTGTATGCCATTTTACATAAGTTATTTAGTATTTGCATGTCTTATCAGGGCCAAGGTTACCGCACACATTATGTACTGACGGTTGCCTCAACATTTGGACATTGATAAACAGTGTTGAAATTTCAAATATGTAATATATTTTCTTGTGATTTCTTGCATTAACGCACAAGAATAATAGACATTGAAATAAAATACTTTTCACTGATTTTTCTGCCGTATATTGTTATGAATTTAATCCCAACGATCTACAGGATAAAATAATATCAATTGATATTTGAATTGAGAAATCTGTTAAGACGCGAATGTAAAATGCTTTATATTTACTAGAATAGTGACGTCAGAGAACGAAACACGATGGCGGCAAACACATTTTCAAGAAAAATTACAAATGGGAGATTTGTAAAGATTAATTTGAATATTTTTTATTCGTATTTTCTAGCTTGTCAGGGGAGTGACTATTCCGACAGAATGCGTACAGCCAGTGTAGTAACACCCCTATTTTAAGAAATCTGTAACGGTTTTTACAAGTTCGGCAACGCGCAGGCGACACCTTTGATGTTGAAAACGTGTATAGGCTACGGTAACCGCTTACCATAAGGCATAAATGGTATAAAAAACGCTTTATTAACGAAATTTACGCTCTTAGAACGAAAGTTATCTTATTATCTTACGTAATATACGGTATTATCACAAGCTCAAACGGCGAAGGAAAACATCGTGAGGAAACCTGCATGCTTGAGAGATTTGTCTCGTGAATTTCGTTTTTTTTTTATGGTGATATGGGGGTAAACGAGCAGGCGGCTCACCTGATGGTAAGTGATAACCACCGCCCATGGACATTTGCAACACCAGAGGCTTGAAAATGCGTTGCCAAACCCATTAGAAACCGTTCAGGTTTCTTTAAAAAAGGAGTTACTGAACTGACAGCAAACGGAATTCCCATGCTGTCAGAATAGTCACTCCCCCAACGAGCTCTAGTAACCTTACTCACTCGCAGAAAGACAACTATTGTTGTTTCACTGCGGTGTTCTGTAAGGCGGAGGTACTTCCCCAGTCAGGCAGCGAGATTTGAGCGAGAAATCTCGCTATGCCCTACCTTCCTCCTTTCGTCTCGTTTGTTTTGGCATGTGAAGTCTGCCAACCCGCAGACGCAGTAGGTTAGCGTGGTGGACTATAAGCCTTATCCCTCTCAAATTAGAGTAGACCCGTGGCAGTGGGACGATAATGGGTTGATGATGATGATTCAATCCAAACACTCAGAAAGCCCGTCACACAACTTGTCAACAATAAAGGCATAAATTAAATTAATGTGTTTACCAATTACAATAGTCACAGTTTAATCAGACTGATAGTTAAATACATTCCGTATCAATTGACGGGTGAGTCACGTTGTGTAATTATAATAAATTTAACTTTTTTTATCAAGTCCCCCGGGCCAGCTTCCGTTTGTACGACGGTTGTGATAAATTTGTACGAAATACATTCAATTATGTTGATTATGACTGAGTTTTTTTTTTTATTTCATAATATTAAGCGTACATACCATCACGCCTGTCGCCCCCGAAAGGTTAGGCAGAGGTGTACTAATGTACGCTCACGGTATATAATTTCAAAATTTCAGGTACTTTTGAATTGCCAAAACTAGTCGCACGTTTCCAACAGGTAAGTCTTATTGAGAAGAGTAGACTAGAAACTCTTTATGTAGATACTCTTTTAAATTAAATGAAAATGAGAACATTGTTTTTTTTTTTTTTTGAGTTTATTTATTTATTTAGTTGGGTAAAACAGTAACACATTGTGTCTTATCTAGTGAATAACATAAAAATAATTTAAATGTGAAACTCACACCGTTATCCGCAGAGTACATAGTCGATTAAATATAGGACTACAAGTTTTAGGGAACTACATGGTAGAGACAATTCTTAATTATTATTAAATTCAACGTTTAGTTCTGTTTATCAATGCCAAATACATATTTAGAAAAACCCTGACGTATTATAAATCAATTACTAGAACTATCACTTTAATTGATTAACTCATACCAGATTTTGATACAATAAAAAAATATAAAAAAACTTGAGAGGTGTCAAGGGGCATACGGATGGAACGAAGTTCCTTTCGATTAATTAGTGAAGGAATTGTAATAAACTTGTATTTTTTTTACAATAGCTTACTATAGCAAAAAGTGTCGTTGCAACGTTTTCGTCTTAATTTTCCGTCTAGCCCCCTTTCGCAACGCGCGATAAATAACTTCGTTCCAAAAATATTGGTCAACATAACTTTGAATAAAATTGAACAACGTGTTGAAAGAAAAACCGAAGCTCCCGTTCGTCTAAATTCGCCAATCATCGGCATCGATTGCAATATTTACGAACAATTTCCTATAGCGGGGTTGAGCAGAATTCCAAGCTGTGTGCTAGATAGATGTGTATGCGACGATATTACGCAGTAACTATTACCTAACATTGGCTATGTCTGCAATATGTAATACCATGTATTGGCATTACACTACTTGCTCGCAGATTTCTAAAAGCGTGAATGTTATGTTTACTTTAAGTGATAAACAAACATTATTGTTGTACAAGAGATTGGGAAATGATGGTATTTGACGATGTTGAAAAAATTAAATATCTTTTAAATTAATTGACTTTCAATGGCACTTATTTATCTATGATTTTTAGGAGATGAAAGTTCATGGGACAATACAATCACAGTTACTAAAAAAAATGTTGGAACAACCCTACAACTATTATTTTAAATGACCTTTAAATACTTTATGAAAGTTTAAGACCGACGACCCAGCTGTAGTTGACACTGCCTTCTGTGCTATGGGTCCCGGGTTCGAATCCCGGTAGGGACAAATGTTTGTGTGATGAGCATGAACATTTGTAACCGAGTCATGGATGTAACTATCTATAATATCTACAAAAAAAAAGTATTTATGTAGTATATCAACCAGCTAGTATCCGTAACACAAGCCTCGTTGCTTAGCACGGAACTAGATGGCGCTGTGTGCCATAACGTCCAGGAATATTTATTTATTATTTATTATTAAGAGAAGGAAGAAAGAAGTTGATCTTAAGAAGAAGCCACCAGCAAGAAAGTCCATAGACACTCCATCCATACTTATTTAATCTTATATACTATAAAAATCTCGTGTCATAGTGTTTGTCACTGAACTCCTCCGAAACGGCTAGACGGATTATTATGTATATTTGGTAAGTCTGAGAATCGGTCGGCTATTTTTACACTCCTAGGTGATATGGATGTTCCTCACCAGATTTTTCTTTCTTTTTTTTTGACAGAATATTTTTTTTTATGATTTTGCAAGCAAGGTTACATTGGTTCAATGCAAATAATTTAGTTTTGAATGAAAACAAAACTAAATGTATTAAGTTTACAACGCCTAACGTCAGACAAGTTAAAACCAGTGTACTAGTTAACGGTGGAGAGTTGGATCTTGTAGATACCACTGTATTTCTAGGCATTACCTTAGATGCTAAGCTTCAGTGGGGCCCACATATAGAGAAATTGTCGAAGAAGCTTAGTTCTGCAGCTTATGCCGTTAAAAAAATTCGTAATTTAACGAATATAGATACAGCTCGGTTAGTTTATTTTAGTTATTTCCATAGCGTGATGTCATACGGCATTCTACTGTGGGGGAATGCTGCTGACATCCAAACTATTTTTGTGTTGCAGAAAAGGGCTATTCGATCAATTTATAACTTAAGTCCCAGATATTCACTGAGGGAGAAATTTAAAGAAATTGATATTATGACTGTTCCATCACAGTATATTTACGAAAATCTTTTATATGCTTACAAGAATATCAATCTCTTTGAAAAGCATTGTGATATCCATAATATTAATACTAGGAATAAGAATAAATTTGTTGTTCCTGCAACTAGGCTCCAGAAAATCAGTAAATCCTTTAGATGTCAATGCATACGCTTTTATAACAAAATTCCAACCCATGTACAGACATTAAGTCTCAGCAGATTTAAATCCTTTATCAAACAGAGACTTTGTGCTAAAGGCTACTATACGTTAAAAGATTACATGGATGATAAAACTGCTTGGGATTGAATAGTTCTAATGAACCGGGCTATCGAACGTCTTTTACTGTAATTTATTATGATTTGGACATTATTTTTTCATGACATTGATGTTAATTATTATTATTATTATTATTATTTTTTTTTGTTGACATTAATTTATATCTTGACATGAATTGTATAGGTATACCTATAGATTTTTAATTATTATTATTATTTGACTTTATTTATTTTATATTTTTGACATTATGTTAATGTTATGTTTTGACATAATTATTTTATATTTGACATTATGTTGATTTTTATGCATTGGGATTATTTATAATATACATATCTATGTGAATGTGAGCACTTTGTAGGTAGATAAACATACGCTTACAAACTAATGTCTGGCGGCTTTGGGTTTTTGAAATGGCCTACGCAAATGTCCCGCTGATCTTGCATAGACGTGCGTCGGGTCGTTAAGCTCCCACAATAATGGTTTGAGCTAAACGATGGCTGACGTATGCGTGCTGTCAGTATGGACAGGTCAACTCAAAGCTGCACTGGTGCTTTCTTCAAAAGGCCATCCCAGACTTTAACTTACATCGTCAGGCTCACATATTGTAACCAAAATGTTTGGACTTTAAAAGAGACCATGATTCTCTGAGTTTGTTTCGGCATTTCTTCTCAGAGGTGGTCAGTTAGGAAATGCCGATGTCAACTAGATACTAAAAAAAAAAAAATGTACATGACTTGTAAAAGTGTCTTTAAAAAGATCTATTTACAGAAATAAACAATCATTCAATCATCAATCATTCAATCATCATTCAATCATTCAAGGTACTTATAACGCTAAGTTTTCACTCTTCTACCACCAACCCCTATAATGTGGCAAAATAACGTTTGCTGGGTCAGCTAGTCTTATATATAAAATTCTCGTGTCACAATGTCTACTCCTCCGAAACGGCTTGACCGATTCTCATGAAATTTTGTGAGCATATTGAGTAGGTCTGAGAATCGGCCAACATTTATTTTTCATACCCCTTAGTGTAAGGGTTGTCCACCAACCCCTATAATGTGGCAAAACAACGTTTGCTGGGTCAGCTAGTAATATTATAAATGTTTGTTACCCCTGCTTCCAAACCTATTATGATCTATTACGTAGAGCCGTCTTTTCGTCTCTTCGTTCAGCATAGATCGAGAGTTCAGCCCATTGAATAGGTAAAATAATAATATGACACCACGACCCAGCCACAAATTAGGTTCATACATCTCACTGACTCCGCAGTGTTTATAAATTAGGTTTTATTTAATTAGCAATTAGTCACCAGACAGCAAGATGGCGCAATTAGGAGACAAGAGTACATGTGGCTCAATTAATCTCGTATTTGGTATCAGTGATGAGCGTTGGCGATTTTATTGCGAAAAATAAAAGATACAAATGTTTGAGCATCGATATTTGTATCCGAGTCATCGATGTTTCTGTGTATAATATTTATGTATTTGCAAAAAAAATAACGTGTATATGTAGTATATCAACCAACTAGTATCCGTAATACAAGCCTCGTTGCTTAGCTCGGAACTAGATGGCGCTGTGTCCATAATGTCCAGAAATATATTATTACTAGCTGATTCCCGTGACTTCATCCGCGTGCAATTTAACTAAAAAAATAAGTTTCATATTAACTTTGCACCCCCGTTTGGGGAATTTTCAAAAATCCTTTCTTAGCCGACATCCAGCTGCATGCCAAGTTTCAGTCCAGTGGTTTGGGCTTTGCGTTCATAGATCACTATATCAGTCAGTCAGTCACCTTTGAGTTATATATACTTCGTTCCCGAAGGTAAACCTTCGGAAAAAAAAGGAGTGAAGAGATTATATAAACCACAAGCAAACGTCCATAGGCTACGGTAACCGCTTACCATCAGGCAGTGCTTGTGTTAAAAGAACATCGAAGCTTTAGTTTTAATGTTTCTTTTTAGCTAGATTGTTCTTAGCTATCATCTGAACCGATCGCAGTATACTGCTGGACATAGGCCTCTCCTAAATTGCGCCATAACACTGTGTCATCCCCCTTCCTCGTCCTAACCCTTAGCAGTTTGTTGATGTGCAGATTTTCTTCAATCATATTGAAGAAAATCTACACATCCATTTGAAGCTCTGACCAGAGATTTCATGGGCTTGTTCGTTACCGTCGTGGTATACAGTTAAGTTTCCTAAAAGCCTATTTTAAATGAGAAGTGATTAAAGACATCATCATGGCAGACTAACCAATGGCGAGATGAAGCCGGTATAACAACGCATGCTGCCTTTTAATTGAGTAAGGATGTGGGCTGAGTTACAAGCGGTAGCGCCTCAGTGGTACGAAATCGATAGAGCCAGAGCAATCGTAAGAATAGTGGGGAATGAGGGAGCAACTCATATCGTTCCCAAATAAAATTGTGAGGTAATGATTTTGTTGCAAACCGACTTGTTTTAATAAAATTACTTTTGACAGATTATGTCGCGGTATATTTACATTGTTCTGGTAATATATAGTCCTCCTCATCGTTTTCGATGACGGCAACCTTGACTACTTAAACTTACGCTAATATAATTATTTATTTTTAGTATAATATTTTTTTTTTTCACTACTTTACTTCTACTTTTTTTTTTCTGGTAATAATAATATGCTGTTATAAATACTGCGATAAAATCCGCAAAAAGTATTTGAATTTAATCCGCTCAAGTGCATCATATCTTCTAAAATTCAAAAGAGATAGAGTAATCATTAAAAATCATTTTTATTTTCAAATTGGATTTGAAAATCGATGAAAATTTAATCAGCGCTATACAACAATATGTTTTGTTTAACAACGGCCCAATTTAAGTAATTTTAAAATGTACAGTGTCGTATTTAGCCAGTTTATACAGGCGTAACTCGCGCGTGGCCAACCCTGTCTACACAACGACGATATCGCTTCCGCTTATGATCTTGTACCAGCCGCCACATGACCGCATGATGTCACCAACCACAGCTACGTCATTGGTATTTATGTTTACACCGTATTACGATAGCGTTAACATACTCAGATATTTTACTCTATTGTAGAACGAGCCGCGTGTAGTTACGTTGTATGTCTACAGAGATAATAATATGACGACTAACAAACATTAGTTTCACTTTAAAGCGATTAAAGCTTATATTTTGACACGATATACCACCAGGTAGTTAGATTCCGCAGGATGCGGGTGGCGCGGGACCGGTCGTCGTGGCGATCCTTGGGGGAGACGTATGTCCAGCAGTGGACGTCTAACGGTTGATATGATGATGATGATGATACCATTTTGAGTTGTATATCGTAGTGTGTGACGATTTGTGACATGATGGATCGACGATTTCAAGAAGGTGGCTGGCAGCACGTTGCCGACCTGTAGAAACCGTTTCGGTTACTTAATGTACAGGAGTTACTTGACACCAAACGAAATTCCCATGCTGTCAGAATAGTCACCCCGCTAACGAGCTCTGATAACCTTACTCACTCGCAGAAACACAACTATTGTTGTTTCACTGCGGAGGTACAACCCCAGTCGGACATGACAATGTGATGACCGCACAAATCTAAATATAAATAACTCAAAGGTGACTGACTGACTGACTGACATAGTGATCTATCAATGCACAGCCCAAACCACTGGACGGATTGGGCTGAAATTTGGCATGCAGGTAGATGTTATGACGTAGGCATCCGCTATGAAAGGATTTTTTTAAATTCACTCCCTAAGGGGGTAAAACGGGGGTGCAAAGTTAATATGAATCTTTTATTTTTTTAGTTAAATTGCACGCGGACGAAGTCGCGGGAATCAGCTAGTTTTAATACATCCGGGAATCGTCACTACGCTACATTTCCAAGCGTGACGTCTGTTTGTCTCGAGTCAACTATGACTTCATCTGTGATTCAATTGTAGTAAACTATATTAGTTTTACAACTATATGACTAATTTTTATTGTAGAATAACTTCCCGTGTTTGTTCTACGAAATTTATAAGGTCATATTTTTTAATGAATCCCATCATCAACCCATTATTGGCCCACTGCTGGGCACGGGTCTCAATTGAGAGGGATTAGGCTATAGTCCACCACGCTAGCTTACTGCGGGTTGGCAGAGTTCACATGCCACCGAGAAGATCTCTCAAGCATGTAGGTTTCCTCACGATGTTTTCCTTCACCGTTTGAGCATGTGATAAATACGCACATAACTTCCGAAAAGTCAGTGGTGCGTGCCTTGGGTTCGAACTCGAGACCTCTGACATCTCAGTCCACTGGTTACACCACTCGGCTACTACAGCTGCCTAATGAATCTGATAGTTCTGAATTGGTTTGAAAGCATTCATCTAACAATCATACCCACTGCTGGGCACGGGTCTCCTCTAATTTGGGAGAGATTAGGCTATAGCCCACCGCGCTGGCCTTGTGCGGGTCGGCAGAGTTTACATATTCAGAGTCTCAGTCAGGTTTCCTCACGTTCCTGTTTTTTCTCACTATTGTTTAGGCACGCACAGATGACAAATATACTTAAATTAATTTTTGTTTATACAGAAGATTAGAAACGGGTATATAAAGATATTTAATCATTAAAAATATATAGGTATATAAACTTCGAGAGATATCACACTAAGGGATTTATGGGTAATTTTTTCACAGCTTGAACTTTTCATATGGAACCCAAATTATGTTTTAAATAAAATATAGCATATGGCCATCAAGAATAATGAAGAATTTTAATGGTGGAGGAATTAATCAGAGCCTTTTCAAGACAAACAAACAAAAAATCAAATATTAAGTATAGAAGTTAGTTATGCATAGTTTCAAAGTTTCACATTTAACGTCATTGGTGACACACACAGATTATATAGGAAACAGTCATCTTTAAAAATATTATGGATATTTTTTTATAATAAAAGTATTTTAAAATATTATGCATATTTCTTTGTAATAAACATATCAAGCGACTGAGTCATCTAATCTAAAGATGATATATTAACCGAAATATGTAGAATAAAATATCTCAATCGTTAGGATTTTTATTGTTTTGAGTGTTGAATAAATTTAAAAAAGCTAAGGCATATGTGACATGTCGCTATAGCTATGGCGATTGGGGTTTGAACAGTGGACTGTGATGTGAAAGGTAGGAGTAGCTAGGACTTCTATAATACCTAAATAATACTTATTTCAGTAATATAGTTAAACATGTAGATAGTTTAAGGGCACTTTTAAAAATATTTTTAGGGTCTAGATGGCGACGGCATTTCCTAACTGTACTGTTTAAAGAAGAAATACCGAAAAAATACTCTATCAAAGCATGATGTCTTTAAAGTTGGAGACAATTTGACTCGGTCATCGTCTAAAATTGTATTTTGAAGAAAGTCTCAGTGGGGTCATTTTCGTCAGTAACCTTGAAATTCAAATTCAAATTCAAAATAATTTATTTCAAGTAGACCAGTATAACAGGTGCTTTTGAATTGTCAAACTAGTTGCACGGTTCCAAAAAGTAGGTCTCATGGAAAAGAACCGGCAAGAAACTCCATAGATACTCTTTTAAATAAATAAAAAATACAATATAGGAAGTCAATTCCTTTACATTTTTTTTTAATGAATAACCATGAAAAAAAAACCCCGTAACATCTTCCAACATTTATGAGAATCCGAAAAAGAAGTTCAAATAAACTTGATATGGGCCACACGACTTACCCAGTGACCAGTCGTGTGACCGAGACCTAATCCGGTCAAACAACGGTAACGCAGGTATCTAAAACGCATTGAAAACAACCAAATACCTGTTCGTTTCTGTGTTGATGTAGATTTTAGTATTGATGACTATATGTGTGTAGTTATAAATGTTCTGACATACGAAAGTGATTTGTTTCAGCTTACGCAAATATGAGACATTGAAATAAAACTTCTTACTTATAAGAATGTACTAACTAACCTAACCTAACCTAATTTTGCTCAATGTGATTGCGGCGATCCTGAGCAAACTATGTCACACCTTCTGGTGTGTCCCTTGTGCCCAAAAACGTGAACGAGGGACGATCTCTGTCTGGCCACGCCTAACGCTATTGAAGTGGCCTCTTATTATTCAGACGTTGTTTAGGCCATTGACACGATAAGGAGAAGAAGACTTATAAGAATTTATAGGGGCATATTGTTATTATTTAATCCTGCAAATTATTATATTAGTGTTAGTTTATCACCAACATCATCAACCCATTATTGTCCCACTGCTGGGCACGGGTCTCCTGAGAGGGATTAGGCTCCATCCAAACACTAGCCTACTGCGGGTTGGCAGAATTCACACGCCATGACGAAAATCTCTCAAGCATGCAGGTTTCCCCACGATGTTTTCCTTCACAGTTTGAGCATGTGTTAAATGCGCACATAACTTCCGACAGGTCAGTGGTGCGTGCCTTTGGTTCGAACTCGAAACCTTTGACATCTCAGTCCACTGGCTCACAATACTACGCTAAACAACTTACTACATATTATTATACAAGACAGCAGTTTATTAAAATACAATGATGAAATCCGTAAATAGTAGTTTTATCGCAATGTGTAGTATCTACGTCTAGCAGTGGACGAATATTGGCTGATGATGATGATGATGATGACGATGATGATGATGTATCTAGTAACGTGTAGTATTGCCAATATATCAATACATGTATGTATGTATATAAAAATGTCAATTGTCTCTATGTAATCTTCAAACACTCAAAACGTTTTACACTGATTGAGTTAAAATTTTGACATGACATAAAAACACGCTTCAGAGACTGTTTTTATCTATTTTTCACATCCAATACAAAAACAGCTTATTACATGATCTAAGGTGACTTTTATATTTATTGTTGAACGGCTGACAAGTGCTGTTGCACTAAGAATTCTAATATAAATATGCAGAACCCAATTAGCGTAGCGTCAACGAATGCTAATTGTAATCAGACTCATGTTTAAACAAATTAGTAGCAGTGTTATGTGGTGCCGTTATCATTAATCACCATAGCATTATGGTGACACTAAGAAATACTGTGTAGAATCTTTTGAATCAACAATGTTGTCTTTCTGCGAGTGAGTTAGGTAACCAGGTGCCTATTCTGACAGCATGGGAATTCCGTTTGCTGTCAGTTCAGTAACTCCCTATTTTAAGAAACCTGAACGGTTTCTAAGGGGTTTGGCAACGTATTTGCAAGCCTCTGGTGTTGCAAATGTCCATGGGCGGCGGTCATCACTTACCATCAGGTGAGCCGCCTGCTCGTTTGCACCCTTATCACCAAAAAAAAACCGTACTTCAAACTGCTATACAATTTTTTTTAAATGAAAATACTCAACCTGCACCTACAACCTACCTAACCTGCAACCTGCAAATCGACCCTAGCACTTTATCAAACAATCATTCTTAGAACAAACCTATTACATATTATACTAACACTTAGCAACAGCAGACATCCTTGAGACCGGATCGAAATTCGGCGAAGGACGTTGCTAGGCAACGCACGCCTGGATCTTGTTGCTAACCGAGTACTGAGCAGGTTGTACTTTTGAACCTTATTGAAACAACCTTCAAAAAGGTCAGGTGCGCAGTACTCGTAACCGGCGCGCATGTATGACAAGATGTTTGAATGTGGACGAGGCAAAAGTGGTATGCAGGGATCGTAGCGCGTGGCATTCTGTAGTTTGTGCCTACCCTCCATGGAAAAAAGGCGTGAATGTATGTATGTATATTAGAATTCATCTGTAATACTCTTATAATGTAGTATAGTATAGTAAGGTTTACCAGAAGTCGTTGGGGGAGTGACTTAGAACTAAGCAACAAAACAAAATATCTATATACATAAATGATATAAGGAGAAACTAACTGACTGACATATGAACGCAGGGCCTAAACTATAAGGGTTATAAACTTGAAATTTTGCACAGGGATTCCTTTTATAACGTAGGGGAGCACTTAGAAAGGATTTCTGAAAATTCACCCTCTAGGAGGGTAAAACAGGGGTGCAAAATTAGAATGAAACTTAGCCGTTATTCGTTAAATTGCGGACGCGAACGAAGTCAGGGAAATTAGCTAGTATCATAGACACACGCAATAAGTGACACGGTTCCAATTCTAACGCATACCGCGCTTTCCGCCCGTTCAGAACGGGTCCACGTTTGGCTGACGTCATTCTTATACCAGTAAAAAAGTTTCACGAGAAAATAGTTTGTCTTATCAATTGAACTTAATTTTTTTATTGGAGCCTGCCTATGATCATGGATGTTGTAAAGGATCCGAAACGTCGGGTGAAAAATAATATCAATCTGTCCCGATAAAATCCGTAAAAAGTAGTTTTATTTCAATGTCTAATATTCGCGTAAGTGTAAAAAAAAAAATATTTTATTTTAATTAGACTATTGGTCTAATTATTTTTTTTATTTTTTTTAAATAATATAATAAAATATTTACAGGTGCGTTTGAATTGTCAAGAAACTGCAATATCAAACGTATATACCTCAATAAGACACAAGAAACTTTTTATTAACGGCGATTTCTGACGTGATAATTTTTTTAAAAATTTATTTTTTATGGTTTAAGGGGCAAACAAGCAGGCGGCTCACCTGATAGTAAGTGATCACCGCTGCCCATGGACATTTTTTAATTATTTTCTCACGTCAATTATTATCCACAAATAAAAAAAAAATAATTACCAATAGCGATAGGGAATTCCATTCCTTGAATTTCTTTTAATAACATAACATACCATCACGTCTGAAGTCCCAAAAAGGTTAGACAGAGGTGTACTAATGTACACACCCACATTTCTCGTTTTTTTATTTCTGTTTTAGGTCCCATGTAATAGGGGGCGAGCCTATTACCATTAACCATCCAACATTTTAAAAGAGTGTCAAGTTAAAGATTTTAATGGAGTTTCTTGCCGGTTCTTCTCCATGAGATCAACTTCTTGGAACCGTGCAACCAGTCTTAACGTTTTATAAATGCTTGAAAAAGTTCATATGAAATAAAAACCATTTGATTTGACAACCGGGCACGAAACACTGCTCGACCAGCGACTCGCACCTAAGACCTCTCGATCAGCAGTGGCACTTTACTACCACTAGACCAACGAGGCAGCTTTTATAATACTACACTTTTACTTTTAAAATATCACACGCGCGTAAAGATTACGTCCAATTGTCACGCAAAAGTTACACAATATCCGGCGCTATTGTATGAAAAAATGTAAGTATTTAATATATTATTGCCCTAACGAATGTTGTTTAATACGATTTATTGTAATAGCTAATGAATTTGAATTGAGGGCATAATAAGGGGGAACCTCCATGCTAGCCCGCAAAATTTAAATTTTCGTACGTTTTTTGCAATTTGCCGGTCATTGTCAGACTGAACATTAAACAAAATATGATTCGCGCTTGTAATAGGAATTAGTTACAGAATTATAATCATTTAAATCAATAAAACAGCCCTCAAAGTGCATATAACTGTATTGATTGTCTATTTCATGAAAAAGTCATTATTAATTTGAATGATCACGGGCGTATTAAGGACTTATATTACCTCACATTATGACACAGCGCCATCTAGTTTCGAAGAAAGCAACGAGGCTTGTGTTACAAATACTAGAGGGTAGTAAATACATACATATCATAGGGACAAATGTTTGTGTGATGAGCATGAACATTTGTATCCGAGTCATGGATGTATCTATAATATGTATGTATTTACAAAAAAAAATGTGTATATGTAGTATAATAACCAACTAGTGTCCGTAACACAAGCCTCGTTGCTTAGCATGGAACTAGAAGGCGCTGTGTAATAATGTCCGGAAATATTTATTTATTTATTATTATTATTAATCTTTCCTCTTTATATTAAGTAGTATGGTAGAGTTATAGATTACTGTATTAGTAACTAATAACTTCCGAACGACTGCACCAGATTGGATAATTCTTTTTTTTGTGTTCGTTATTGTCAGGACATGGTTTGTATAAAAAAATCCAACGTTAAAAGTTATATGGCGGTACGAAGTTTGCTGGGACAGCTAGTCTCGCAATATAAAAATTCTATTACCAGATTTTATCGCGGTATATTTATATTATTTAACCCCGACGTTTCGGATCCTTTACAGCATCCATGGTCACAGACACATTATGTCCGTAAAAAGTAGTTATACTTCAATATTGTTTACTAAACAGGGCGCTTAAAAACACATACATTCGTGACCTTCAATCTGTTACATTCTGTGTGTCAGTAGATTAACAGGTCATATTTACAATAACAAGTTAATGAACCTATAGTTTATTTATATCTGGTAAGCCGAAATAATGATGTGTTTTAAAATAGATAGGATTGTATAATAGTGTCGTTTTTCGGGCCGTGGGTCTTGATTTAAATATACACGTTTGAGCTTCCTGTGGGTGTAACGATTATATGAGTACACTAGCTTTTGCCCGCGGCTTCGCTCGCGTTAAGAAGTATGAAGTAGGTATAGTTTTCATACAAACTTGTATCCCCTAGTTTATCTCCTTGGGGGTAGTATTAATTAAAATCCTTTCTTAGCCAAATTCCTGCATGCCAAATTTCAGCCCGATCCGTCCAGTGGTTTGGGCTGTTCGCTGTTCGTTGATAGATCACTATGTCAGTCAGTCAGTCACCTTTGAGTTATATGTATATGAAGTACATAAATATATGTGGAGAAAATTATTTGAGTGGATTATTTTCCGCCCCGTTATTCACCCCTTGAATGTTTTTTGATATGATTGTGATATGATTTTCGGGACTAAAAACTGTACACAACAAAATTCATATAAATCTTTTAAGCAGCTTAAACATGAAGAAGTGAAAGACAGACAGACATACCTTCACATTTATATGGAAATGGATTTGTTCCGGGTCTAGGTGTATGTATATTTGTAAATTTTTGTTTGTTAACGCACCCAAGACACGTAGGTACTTCTTTTAATGGAGGTCAAAAACGCTAGGAAACTGTGAAGAACGGTTTTTAGGGGATGTCTTTATTATTCACGTTCAAGAGCCAATAAAATTTTGTCTCCATTTGACTTTGAATGTCATAACTTAGAACATTTCCATTGTAATGTTATAGCATTATTTAAGTTAATTTTAAGTGCCTGTCGTCTTGCTTACTATATCGATTATAAATTCAAGGTTAAGTATATATACTCTTTAATCTTTACATCATTCATAAGGATTCTATAAGCACGTGAGTACAAACATGTCTGACACGTGTTCATAAAATATGCGACTTTAATAAAGAGAATTGAAGAGTCAGTTTACAACGAAGAACCAACGATCAACGCACGTTTTAAAATAGCTACGCAAATATACAACTTGTTTACTATGTGATAAGGTACAAATTTTAAGTTAAGGTAAATTAATTGGGTAACACACTCATCGACAAGGAATCTGTGGTAAAGCTAAGTGAGAAAGCAGTTTAGGCCCAAAGCGGAGAAGAGAAGAGACGATAAGAGATGTGAATAACCAATCAGATATCTTTTTTTATGGAAATAAGGCGATCACCGCCGCCCATGGACATTTGCAACACCAGAGGACGTGCAAATGCGTTGCCAGGCTTTCAGGAAAGAATATGCTCTCTTCTTGAAGCTTTCCACGTCGTAATGGTTCCTCTCCATCGCCTGACCCGCGCTCTCGCTTACACGCCCGGTTCAACCGTGAAACGTGAAAGCTTTTCGTGCGAGCGCGTCAAAAACGATGTAGTACATCAACCATCTAGTACCCGTAACACAATTCGTTGCTTAGCTCGGAACTAGTTGGCGCTGTGTCATAATGCTCGGATATATTTACAATACTAGTCGCAGCATCTTTCTACACAAGGTAGATAGATGATAAGACAGAAAAAATATCAAAAATAGAAAATAAATGTTTTAAAAGAATTTTAATAAGATGGTTAATCTCAAAAGAGTTTTACAAATTAAATGAATATTTTGGAAAATACTAAATATGTTATTGTTAGTAAATATAGAATTTAGTGTTCTTTTGCATGATTAAATATTGTATTGCTACACCCGTGAGGGTAGACTGTTGATACTAAATTTGAAAAAACACCTCATGTACATAGTTCAAGCAATAAATGTCTTTGTCTTTGTCTTTTGTCAAAATATTTCGTGCACGGTACGTAGAGTACCATCGTTATCTGTGTACTAAGAGTCTGTGAGATAGATAGCAAGTGATGACAAGGAGATAAGACAGTCTCTGCACAGATAACAAATGTGTTTTACAAGATAAATGGGTCTCTTTGACGTGCTAGATTTAGTTATGCTAACTTTTTTTTAAATGTTTGCGTTTAGCTATGCAGGAGTGTTTCCGAAATGTTAACCGCATCAAAAAATTATAATTCGTCTGTCGCCTTGATCCCTAAAGGGTGTGCTTATGTACACACACACTTCACTGGTATATTGTAGGTCCCATATTACAGGAAGTGAGCCTATTGAACAAGGGTTTTTTTTAAAAGGGGAGTTAATACACTGACAGCAATCAGAATTCCCAAGCTGTCAGAATAGTCACTACCCTACTGACAGATACTTTTGAATTTGTCAAAATTAGGTGCATAATTTAAAACATAGTTAATTCTCTCCTAAGTGGGAGCTAAAAAATATACATGGTGTAATCAGTTATACAGAAACCATATCCTCAAATATTGAACAAGTTACTTGATTGGCACCTCATCAATAAAAGTACCTATGACAATAAACAGGTTGTCAGGCTGACAAGTTTTTCGACTGCCACTAATAACATTGATGAGTCATATATGAACAAACAATTAAAAATATTGATTTCTTACGCTTACGCGAATATTAGACATTGAAATATACTTTTTTTATGGATTTTATCGCGGTATATTGGATATTATTTAAACCCGACGTTTCGACGTTAAAATAATAGAAGCATAGGGACCCGCGTAAAAGAACACATCGCTGATGTTGAACACCGCCGTGCCAAGAAGTCTGCAGTTTGTGAACACACCATAGACAAACCCCAGCACTACATCCAATTTGATAAACCCCAAGTCCTTGCAAAAGAAAACCGATTCCTAACCAGGATGATCCGTGAGGCCATTGAAATTAAAAAACACCCAAATTTCAATAGAGAATGGCACCACAGTCGGCTCATGACCATGGATACTGTAAAGGATCCGAAAAGTCGGGTTTAAATAATATCAATATACCGCAATAAAATCTATAAAAAGTAGTTTTATTTCAAACAATTAAAAATATTAAAACAATTCACTAGCACCCCCGCCACCACTTTGTCTTGAGGAACAAACTTACAAATAAATTTAATATACTTGTATTATATTGATGTTATACTCGCAGGAATTATTTAAATTCTAAATGATGATACTTAAGAGAACACACAGATAGTTATCAACTTGGTTTAACACTGAAATAAAAGTAGATTTTACAGATTTCTGACGGCCTATTTAGAACCGCGGCATTAAAGGTTGCAGATGCAAATTAAAATGTTTGTGTGATGTGCTTGGACCTTTGACTGGAGTCATGGGTATTTATATGTATGTATTTACAAAAAAGAAATATGCATGTAGTGCATCAATCATCTAGTACCCGTAACACAGGCTTTGTAGCTTAGCTCGGAACTAGATGGCGCTGTGTCCATAATGTTTGGTTACATTTATTTATTTTATCACTAAATATGAACATTATTTTACCCTGTCACAGACTGACAGAGGTGTAACAAAACCAGTATACAAGGTCAATGTAGGTTTGTCTTTGAGCATATAAATGTATTAATAATTACTTTGACTACTGACCAATAATTATAAATATTATTGAAACTAATTGATAAAATTTAAGGGAAAATGTTAATTAATTATAATGCATGCAACAGTACAGTTATTATACAATATAAACATCATCATCAACCTATTATAGTCCCACTACTGGGCACAGGTCTCCTCTCATTCGAGAGGGATTAGGCTATAGTCTACCATGCTAGTCTAGGTACTGCTGGTTGGCAGACTTCACATGCCATCGAGAAACCTCTCAAGCATGCAGGTTTTTTTTTCACTATGTTTTCCTTCACCATTGAAGCATGTGATAAATAGTATAAATTATCTAAACACAGTAAAGTCAATATGAGAAACTGTCAAGAGATAATTGTTGCATCAACAGCACCTCTGCAGAGCAATCACATAAGAGAAAAGAAACTATTGTAACGGATTCATCCTTTATCAATCAGACCACTATACAAATGATAATATACATTAATAAATAATAATTTTGTGTAAATAAAGTAATATTATATTGACAAAAAGAGTGGTCCTCTCTTCTATAGCATAAATTTTGATGTGCCCAACAGAGACCTTTGGGAAGGGGGACAGGGCAGAGTTATTCCTTTAATTTTACACCTGATATCAGTAATACGAATAAAGTATTGAGTATACCCAACTGGCTGCCTTTAAAGGAATTTCAAACACAATGTCAGGTCATCAGCAGTCACTTTGGCCTTTAATTGCTCAACACGACCCTGCTCGCAGCCTTTACACCAATTAATTCATTTTATACTTGCTATTTTGCTATACATACTACACACGGCCCATGACATACATTTAATAAAATGTAAGTGAATGTTTTATCAACACATCCTGCTGCTAGAATGATTAATTTACTTTAAACGGCCACTTCCAACTCACATTGCAATCTATAATATATAATAAATATATAATATACAATTTAAAATATATGCTACCTAACTGATTGTTGACTTTTTTCATTAGACTAGTTTTTAAAACAGGTATTTATTATAATTAGGGTCCATAATTGACTCTAATGGGGTTAAATTCAATTTCAACTCTTAATTTTCAAATAGTGTCACAGGCAGCTATAATATTGTCATTTACCTTGTTTATTAAGCGCATAAACTTTCGATAAACAATGTAGAACACGTAGTGATCACAACACTGCAATCCAAATGTGAAAAAACACTTAACACTACACCATTTGTCAGGGAAACCAGTGAAACTTAGATGCGACCGCGCCTCAACACTAATTAAGTTAGCTGATGTACGCACCGATCAACATTTACACATATCAAGCTCAATAAACCCGTAGACGGTGCGACGCGCGACAAGAATGAGGAACCTACAAAAGTGAAGAGCTAACCCAACATCGCGAGGCTTTTGCGTCCTCGACTCAAAAAAAACCTGTTCCTCTCATTCACCTACTAATCTAAAGAACGGGGCTTCCGTCCGCGATAATTCAATATCCACGCGCCACAGACACTACGGTACGAGGAACTAACACAAGTTTTTACGACGACTTCACGATAATAAGGTGATTATCAATATTAAATATTCGATAGGTGAAAGGAGACATACCTTGATGGAAGTTGTGTAGATGTATAGAAACAATATCCAATGAGTCCGTTGTGATAAAAATGACACTGTAACACTGAATAGTCGTTCACAAATTGTTATAATCACTAATAAATAGTTACACCCACGATTATTGAAAACGGTATTCACAGTATGCGGCGGATAAGCGCTAGCCCGTAAAAGACGCCATTTTGATTTCGTCAACTAAAGCCTATAGACAAGATAGAGGAGTACGTTTAATTATCAATAAATTAGTAAATGATTTAGGATATTAAATGTATATAGAAAACATTGTAACACTTAGGGTACAAAATTTTAATGAGAAATAATAAAATAAAATAATTGTGTGTATCTACATTCACTAACACGCTGATATAAGGTTAATTACAAAATGAAAACAATATTAAAAAATATTAAAATTATAACTAAACGTAAAATCAATATTGCTTTGTAAATAGGTAATTAATATTGAGATTAAAAATTGGGAGGGTTAATAAAAAAATATCTAAATATAACATATTCAGATTTATAAACCAATTAATTAATTTAATAAAATTTAATAATAAGAACAATGCCTTTATATATTTATTACCTATGTGACAAACTTATGACCATAACAAAGTTGTCTATGCTATTCAGTAATACCACAATTAATAATTTTCCCTAGTATATGGTATCGAGTATATATATACTGTAAGAATCGCCAAACTCAAGTGGCAGTGGGCAGGGAACATCGCTCGAAGACCAGATGGCTAGTGAGGCTTGAAGGTTCTCGAGTGGCGACCACGAACTGGAAGACGCAGCGAGGGTAGGCCTCCGGCAAGGTGGACCGACGACCTAGTAAAGATCGCTGGAACCAGCTGGATGCGGGTGGCCCAAGACCGGTCGTTGTGAAAATCTTTGGGGGAGGCTTATGTCCAGGAGTAGACGTCCTCCAGCTGACATGATGATGATGATGATAATATATACTTTATTGCACGGGTAGGCGTTGCATACAATCTTATTTTACGGGAATAAATTACAGTTACACGTTTATGCTCAAGTTGATTATGAATTCTGTGAAACCTTACCTTATTATTATTTTTTATATTTTATTTTTACGACTTTTAAGCTGTTTATTATAGATTTGACATTATTGATGTTGTAAGTACGTAAGAATTACGAAAATTATGCTTTCAGATTTAAGACGGGTTAGCATATGACCACAGTCTTGCTTGATAGTAATTGGAAATGTGGATTAAGATGCAGCACACTAACCTAGAACCTATCGATTCATTCGTGATTAGAAGAGTTCTAAATGTCCAGGTAACAGGTAATAATAAGATATTCAGCATCATTGGACGTAATTTAGCTGAAATTATGAGGATGAAGATATTAATCTACCAAAATAATTATATTCACAATTTCATTATAATAATGACTGTACTGAATAAACTACTAGGATATTTTTAAGGTATTTAACATTTGATTTGTAATGAGAGACAATAGCTTATGCAGTATACAGCTACGTCACTTCAGTTACAAAAACAGAAGGAGCTCATACAAAAGAAGATTCAAGTGGTATTACTGGATTTTCAACAACACACTATTTTAATTATTATGGGGTAATAAAAATGTAGAGCAGTAACCCCAAAACGAATTGTCAAATAAAAGTAGCAAGCAGCTGTGCCTATACGTGTTTTTATTTATTAAATAACTCAATAATGTGCGTTTAATACACGAAATTAAATGTGAAACGCGAAATCACCATGTCGAGCCGTCGTTCGATACTCGGATCGGCGCTTGACGCATTACCTCCGCCCACGGATCCTCTACGAGACCTATTTGAGGCATGCAAAACTGGAGATGCTATCCGTGTAAAAAAGTTAATTACACCCCAGACGGTGAATGCCAGGGACACCGCTGGGCGAAAATCAACTCCGCTACACTTCGCTGCAGGTAATAAAACACAAACAACACAACATAAATCAATGATTTAGTTATAAAACTCGATTTTCGAAAACAAGTGAAAGGACGGGAGCACTACAATAGGAAGTAGTAAGTTTTAAAAAATTGCATAATTAGTTACGCTAGTTGATTGGCGTTTCGTGTTTTAATGTTTTCAGTTGTGTTTTATTCATGTTATCGTGACGTAAGCGTTGTTATGATGTCGAGTTTTGCAAGAGTACCCAAAATTTGGGGTGTTAGTCAATTTCGCGTTGCGGTCTAATAAATCTGACTTGTTTATCATTTATCAGCACTGCACGATATGTCCGTAGTGATGTAAGTTAAGTTGCAGTGTGTGTGTGGACTTGTTAGAGAGTGTATGTGTTTATATTTAAAAAATATTCCAATCCTTTTTATTGTGATTTAATTATAGATAGTTCTATGTGCAGTATTTTGTTGACATTCTTATGTCCATATACTAAAGGTAACAAAACCTATTTTAACTTTAATTTAAACCATCATGTTAGGAGAAAACTACCCTACTATAGCTAATTTGAAGAACCAATTCACACAGCGATATTAAAAGCTACCTTCTGTGGTAAGGGTCCTAGGTTTGAGTTCCCAGTAGGGGCAAATGTTTGTGTTATGAGTATAAATAATAATCAAAATCAAAATCAAAATCAAAATCAAAATCAAAATCAAAAGGTTTTTATTTCAAATAAACTTTTTCAAGCACTTTTAAAACGTTATGATTCTAGTTGCACGGTTCCAAGAAGTCGATCTTATGGAGAAGAACCGGCAAGAAACTCCATAGACACTCTTTTAAAATAATGGGTATTGAATACAATGTTCAGGCAATGGTGTGCGAGGTCAATGTAAAAAATGTAATGTATGTAATGTCTTAAATCGTCAATAGTCAAATTAGTAAGAACAAAATAAAATAATACCGTATGCATAATTCTTCAGACATTAACTACATTGACCTAACATTTACAGTAAGATTTTACAAAAAATATTAATGAAAACAACAATTATTTTACAATATTAATGAAAAACAACCTCAGGGTACCAGGGAGGCCACAAGCACTTCCGTATTTAACTCCATACATTTCCATCGTCAACATAGTCCTTAATTTTATAATAGGCTTTCTTGACAAGAACAGATTTCACGAGATTTTTAAATTTCTTGCCAGTGAGATCGGTGACAGATTTCGGCAGTTTATTATAAAAACGTACACAGTTCCCTAGAAATGATTTATTTGTTTTAGTAAGTCTAAATTTAGGTACCACTAATTTATGTTTATTCCTAGTATTAACGCTATGGTAGTCACTATTGATGTTAAATTTATCCTGGTTTTTCCGGACATACAAAATATTTTCGAGAATATACAGTGACGGAAGTGTAAGTATATTTATATTTTTAAACACTTCTCTTAAGGAATCGCGGGGGCCCATATCGTAGATTGCGCGGATGGCCCTTTTCTGTAGGATAAATATAGAATCAACGTCCGCAGCTGAACCCCATAGAAGGATGCCATATGACATAATGCTGTGAAAGTAAGCAAACATATAGGTAGTATGTAGTGTATCAACCTTCTAGTATCAGTAATATGATAAATTAAAAATGTTAACATTTGTCTGATTTTGACATCTAACAGCATTGTTATCATTACCATGTGACTGATGGTGATGTGGCTTGATGAGGCTATTTGTCAAGCGTCTAGCTGCACAGTGGAAATTAACTTGTCAATACAAGAAAGATTTCACATCCAAAAAAAGTGTATACTATAAAGTCAGTTTACGGACGATAATTTTACATGATACCGTCATAAGAAAGCCGACGAAAAATGCAAATGATTTAATATAACACATACAGTATGTGTCATTATTCATTACTGTGTGTATTTGTTCAACTGTATTTAATCTAAAGATGTATAATGACTATTAATATCTTCAAAGGAGTGTTTTCTGACTAATTTACCTTGATAAAAGTATTTTAACTTGCAAAATTTGTGTTTACAATTTGTTGAATTCATTTAGAACTTTAAAGATGATAAAAAATGTATTAAAATAAGGTCCTTCCAAAAGGTCAGGTGCACGGTACTCGTAACTGGCGCGCGTGCATGACGAGATGTATGAAAGTGGACGAGGCAAAAGTAGTATGCAGGGATTGTAGCTTGCTGTTCTTTCGGCCTACAAAAATGTTAAAAGGCGTGAGTGTATGTATGTATGTAAATTTATTATTAATTAAACTGCCACGTTGGTATAGTGGGCGTCAGTGTGGTTGCTAAACAAGACGTAAGTTCGATTTCTACGCTTAGTAAACTGTTATTGGGATTTTATATGAAATTCTCAGTAGCAACTCGGAGTATGGATTCGCACCTGGTTGATGCCATGGGACTTAAAACATACCGGTGGAATGAGGGATGAACTTTATTACTCCTCTGCCTAGCCTTTCGGAGACTACAGGCGTGATGACATGTTACGTATGAAATAAGAATATACATAATACTAGCTGATTCCCGCGACATCGTCCGCGTGCAATTTAACTAAAAAAATAAATGTTTCATATTAACTTTGCACCCCCGTTTTAACCCTTTAGGGGGTGAATTTTCAAAAATCCGTTCTTAGCTTGGATGCCTACGTCATAACATCTACCTGCATGCCAAATTTCAGTTCGATCCGTCCAGTGGTTTGGGCTGTGTGTTGATAGATCACTATGTCAGTCAGTCAGTCACCTTTGAGTTACATATATAGGTATTTAGATTATTTTTCTTTTTCTTAGTGGTTTTGAGCTGTGTGTGGATAGTCATTTAAGACAAAAGATTTTAGTTTGAAGTATTTTAGTTCTTTGTTACAGTTGTGTGCTGTGTATTTGTAATTTATGTCTGACCTTGAAATAACTGATTTCGCTTCACTTAGCAATATTATGAGAATTGAAATAAGACTACAGTTTACGAATTTATGACCTGATTAGTTCAACGGTAGCGCTGCCTATTGTGCTACGGGTCCCAGGTCCGAATGCCGGGAGGAATACGCACCTAACTTCTAAATGACTGCACCTAATTGGATAATTATAAATTTTTGTGTTTGTTATTGTCAGGAGACGGTTTCTGTAAAAGAAAATTAAAAAAAAATGGGGTACGATGTTCGCCTCTTCAGCTAATTTACCATTAAAAAAGAAAGAAAGAAAGAAAATATTATCGTACAGTGCAACTGCCGAGCAAGAGATCTTAGATTCGATTCCAGGTCGAGCAAAATGTTATTGGTTCTTTCTAAGTAATTCTTAACGAACGTGGGTGTACATTTACATGTACCTACACCTCTGCCTAACCTTTCGGGGACGACAGGCGTGATGGTATCCCTGCTAGCTAAAAAGCTTTAATAAATAAAATACTTAACATATTTAATTTATTACAGCTTTAGCTTTAGCTTAGCAAAACGGTATAAATATTGTCCTTTTTATCCAGGTTATGGTCGCAGGGAAGTTGTAGAGATTCTCATAGCTGCCGGTGCCGCTTTACAAGCGAGGGATGATGGTGGTCTCCAGCCGTTACACAATGCCTGCTCCTTCGGCCACGCGGATGTAGTCAGGGCCCTACTTGGGGCGGGGGCGGCGCCCGCGGCTCGAGACAACTGGGGGTACACGCCCCTCCACGAGGCCGCTGCTAAAGGGAAGGTGGATGTTTGTATAGGTGAGTCGAGTAGCTAGAAATACTGGATGAATATACTAGCAGCCCGTCCCGACTTCGCACGGGTGGACATTTGTTTTTTAAACTTATTTATGCTCCGCCTCCTATTGGTTATAGCGTGATGTTCTATAGCCTATAACCTTCCTCGGTAAATGGACTATAAAATTCAAAAAGAGTTTCAATTCCAACCACTAGTTCCTGAGATTAGCGCGTTCAAACAAACAAACTCTTCAGCTTTATAATATTGCCTCTGCCAGTTGCCTACCGTCCCGCCGCGTGGGAAGGCGACGGTGTAGGACTCCTCCGCCAAGCGTGAGCATTTACCGTCTAACCGCACCCGTCAACAGCACCAACCCTATTGCCGGGGCCATGGCCCTGGCGGGAGGGCGCGAGCCGACCCTGTAGAAACCGTTTAGGTTTTTTAAATATGATGACTCTTGAGTGGCATTTTGTGATAAATTGTAATTTTCTCGTCAGCGTTGCTGCAACACGGCGCGGATCCAAACATCCGCAACACTGAAGGGAAAACTCCGCTCGACCTAGCGGACTCCGCTACCAGGCCTGTTTTGACAGGTAACCTTTAAAAAAAAAGAACAAATATTAGTAATTTTTGCTAGCAACTTCGTGTGCCTAGAATTAGTAATTGTATCCTGTTTTTTTCGGGACCAAAAGTATCCTAAGTCCTTCCCTGGGACTCAACTATCACTAAACAAAATTTAAACTACAATTATAATAATACTAAAATACTATCATTACAAAACTTTCGGCATGAAAGTACATAGTTCAGTGACAACGTGAAGTTTTACAACACACGCATCGATTTTGCAACACATGACGACATCTGTGGTCTAGTGGTTCGAGTACCGGACTGCTGATCACCAGGTCGTGGGTTCGATTCCCACAGGACACAAATATTTATGTGATAGATATAAGTGTTTGTGTTCGTCTGGGTGTTTCCTATGTATTTTAAGTATGTATTTCTTATATCCATTGTCTAGTACCTATAGTACAAGCTCTGCTCAGTTTGGGCTTAGATGGTGCTGTGTAAAATGTCGTAGAATATTTATTTATTTATTATTTATTTTACGACTCATGCATTGTAAAACTTGACATTTAAATCAACAATTTCACGTGTGTGAACCTAAGTGATGTAAAACTTGACGTTTACAATGCATGTGTCGTATCTTTATGTGTACTTGTGTATACTTTCATGCAACTAGTGTTGGTAATGCCGGAATTATATTACGAAAATGTAATTCCGGCTTTACACGTGAAATTGTTGATGAAATTAATGCCATGCCACAAGTTTTGGAATGTTAATGCTTTATACACATTTTCCCATTCTATCTTCCTGTCCCAGGTGAATATTGTGCAGCGGACATGCTAATAGGCTGCACGCTCTTGTATGTCTTGTATGTACATATGTATGTATGTAATAAGTAACACGCACATTTTCTTTCTTTCTTTCTCCCTTTCCCAGGTGAATACTGTGCAGCGGATGTGCTAGAGGCAGCTCGCTCAGGCGCCGACGACCGGCTAGCGTCCTTGCTGACCCCTCTCAACGTTAACGTGCACGCGAGCGACGGCCGACGATCTACCCCGCTCCACCTAGCCGCCGGGTACAATAGGGCGAGGGCCGTGAGGCTGCTGCTGCAGCGAGGAGCTGATGTCCATGCTAAGGATAAGGGGTGAGAAACAGTCCTTTTTTTTTAAGTGCGGAACAATCTTTTACGGACCGTCCCACCGCCTTGGGAGGCGACGGGGTGTGTCAGACTCCGCCCATTGTGGGCGGAGTCAGATACACCCCGAAAAACCGCACCCGTCAACGTCACTAGCTCTATTGCCGGGGCCATGTTATTCGCGAAAGCATGCAACACAACCCTGGCGGGTTGAGCAACTGAGCAACAAAAGTACACTGTGTACAGTCGACAAAAAAGTGGTGTACCAGTTTTGAGAAAAGTTTCTGTGACATAATTTTTTTTTATAATATAACATACCACGGAGCTGTTGTAGCCTAGTGGTGCGACCAGTGGACTTAGATGTTATAGGTCTCGAGTTTAAACTCAAGGCACGCACCACTGATTTTTCAGACGTTATGTGCGTATTTATCACATGCTCAAACGGCGAAGGAAAACACCGTGAGGAAACCTGTATGCTTGAGAGATTTTCTCGACGGCATGTGAAGTCGGCCAATCCGCAGTAGGCTATCGTGGTGGACTACAGCCTAATCCCTCTAAAAAATGAGAGGAAACCCGTGCCCAGCAGTGGGACAATAATGGGTTGATGATGATGATGACTAATTTGCCAGCTGTTAGGATAGCACCCTACCCTAATTTGTTGATCATACAGTATGATGAGTTGGTAATGAAGTGATATTTTGGTTTAATATGTTAGTAGGATTCTGTGATCGGGTTTGAGAAGTTGGTGATGATTGTAGGTGTGTTGTGGTTATTTGTGGCTCATTTTTATTGGATGGTATTTAAAAGTACTTCAATTTATTCCCATTTCATTTACCTAATTTTGCCTGTGTTCCACCAAATATACTGAATGTGCACCAAAATATGTTCATTAAAAGTATTGTTATTACTTATATACACTTTCTTGGTATTCAGATTTGGTTCTGGCGTTGTGCGGTCACAGTTCTAACCTAACCTAACCGATATCTGTATTTTGCTGCTCAATCAGTAATTTCGTCGCTCAATCAGTATTTTTGATGCGCGGTTTATTATATTCCATTTTCATTCTTATTATTATTGTTTACAGAGGTCTAGTACCGTTACACAACGCGTGTTCCTACGGCCATTACGAGGTGACGGAGTTGTTGGTGCGAGCTGGTGCCGACGTGAACGCGACCGACCTGTGGGCCTTCACGCCGCTACACGAGGCAGCTAGCAAGGCTCGGCTTGAGGTACCTACAGAAATACATTATATTTTTATTTATCGTCATCAACCCACAAATATCCCACTGCTGGGCACGATTCTCCTCTGAATTGAGAGGGATTAGGCTTTAGTCAATCACGCTAGCCTACTGCGGGTTGGCAGACTTCACATGCCATCGAGACAAATCTCTCAAGCATGCAGGTTTCTTCACCATGTTTATCTTTCTCCGTTGGGACTATAGCCTAACCCCTCTTCACGCCTGTTTTCCCCGAAGGGTTTCAGGTGACTCTGAGGTGTACTAATGTACACCCACATTTCGCCGGAGTTTGTTGTCCCATTAGTGGCGTAGCTAGGAGATCAAGGGCCCTGGGGCAAAACGAAACTGGGGCTCCTAAACTGTTTAGGTTTTATCATTGTGCAGGGTTACTGGTGAGCAGTAGCTTAGCTAGGTGACCAAGGGCCCAGGGGCCAAAAAAGTTTTTTTTTAGGTTTTATCGAAGTCAGGGTTATGAGTTTTGGGGGCCCCCGGGCTTGGGGTCCTAGAACCAACCCGTAGCTACGCCAATGGTTCCCAAGTTATATGGGGCGAGCCTATGGGTTTTGGGGGCCCCTGGGCACTGCCCCGCCGGTAGCTACGCCAGTAGATTCCACGTTAAATCCCATTGATGATGATGATGATGAAATATAATTGTCCTTTGCAGGTGTGTTCGTTGCTATTAAGTGAAGGCGCGGACCCCACGCTGCTGAACTGCCACGGGAAGTCCGCCCTGGACGTGGCCCCCACCAGGGAGCTGCAAGAGAGGCTGGCTTGTGAGTCCTTTACAAGTTTTTTACATACACACGCGCCTTTTTCTCGTAGAGAGGGTAGGCAGAAGTGCCTCTCTATTCTCCTTTTGGAGTTATTGATGTTCACAAGACGGTTTTTATTCTCTGTATTGATTTGTACATACATAATTTATATTGGTTACTAGCTTTTGCCCGCGACTTCGTCTGCGTAAAATTAGTAATTTTATTTCTGCCTTTTAAGGGATGATTTCCGGGATGAAAACTATCCTATGTCCTTTCCTATATTTTTTCCTTTCCGGGCTCTTAAACTATATCTATACCAAATTTCATCTAAATCGGTTCAGCGGTAATAGCGTGAAGAGGTAACAGACTGACACACTTTCGCATTTATAAAATAAATTAAGGATCTAGTATTCGCTTTAAAAGTTAGAGAAATCAGTTAATCCTTATAACAATATCTAGCTGACCCAGCAAACGTTGTTTTGCCACATTTTAGGAGTTGGTGGTAGACGAGTGAAAATTTTTTTTTTTTTAGGGTTATAAATATTTTTTTATGCCAAATCATACACAATATCAAATACAAATAAATATTTTGTCAAAATATCTGGTGAGGGACTTCCTTAACATCAAGGGGTGTAAAAAATCGCCTACGACCGATTCTCAGACCAGTCAGACCTATCAAATATACATACGAAAATTCATAAAAATCCGTCAAGCCGTTTCGGAGGAGTTCAGCGACAAACACCGTGACACAAGACTTTTTTAAATAAGATAATGCTGAAACACCATTGGAACAATTGTGAAAATGCTTTCTCTTCAATCCGATTTGTTCTTGCAGTCGAGTACCGGGGCCACTGTCTTCTAGAAGCATGTAGACTGGCAGAGCCGGCGAGGGTCAAGAAGCAGCTGTCAGCTGTGTCAGGACATCAACATCAGGTGAGAGGTTTTCTCAAGTCAAAAAACAAAATAATTAATACTAATACTAAATAATAATAATAATTCTCACGATGTTTTCCTTCACCGTTTGAACATGTGATAAATACGTACATAACTTCCGAAAAGTCAGTAGTCTTGAGTCTGAACTCCGGACCTTTGACATCTCAGTCCACTGGTCTCACCACTAGGCTACCACAGCTTTCTTGCTGTATAGTTATCAAAAAATGGAGTCACTAGATTCAGTCTATGTTCCATATCTTACTCCACAGAGTTCACAAGCGTCAACCAGTGGCAGTACCGCCTCCCTCCCAGGAGAATGCAGCGTGGAAGCCCTGGTGAACTTCCAGCACGTCGGCACGGGAGAAAGGCCGCTGCACTGCGCAGCCTCCAGCGTATACCCCAAGAGGAAGCAGGTGAGGACACCAAGTGGAAGCTGATGCAGTTCGCTTTTTTTTAACCCCCCGACGCAAAAACCATGGGTGTGTTATAAGTTTGACATGTCTGTGTGTGTGTACAGTCGAACAACCTAATTGGTTCACACCCACACATGGATAACTTCCGCTGTTATTGTGTGCGTAATGCTCGCTTGAGCGTGTGCATAATTCGCACTGTACGTATATACGCACACAATGAATATGTGCTCCAGTTGCCTGTACAACATCGCGAGGATCCCTGCATGCTTGAGAGATGTTCTCGATGGCATGTGAAGTCTACCAACCAGCAGTAGGCTAGCTTGGCAGACTATAGCCTAATTCCTCTCAATTGAGAGGAGACCCGTGCCCAGCAGTGGGACAATATTGAGTTGATGATGATGTGATATTCTTTCACTAATTTAATTGATTTTTCTTAGGTAATGGAGATGCTGATCAGGAAGGGTGCTCGCGTCAACGAGAAGAACAAAGACGGCCAGACTCCCCTCCACGTGGCCACGGAGCATGCGCATCTCGACGCCATGGACCTGCTGTTAAGACATGGTGAGCAGCTTGGATCAGCTTAGATCTGGAAACTCTTGGGTTTTATTTCTTTTTTGGAAAACAATTCTTAGATTGTGGTATTGATGGGTGTATGTGTGTGTGTGTGTGTGTGTGTTAAAGAGAGAGGGAGTGTGTGTGTTGTGTGTGTGTGTGTGTGTGTGTGTGTGTGTGTGTGTGTGAGTGAGAGAGAGAGAGGGGGAGTGTGTGTGAGAGAGACAGAGAGAGAGAGAGGGGGGGGGGGTGTGTGTGAGAGAGAGAGATAGTGTGTGTGTGTGTGTGAGTGAGAGAGAGAGAGGAAGTGTGTGTGTGAGTGTGAGAGAGAGGGGCAATGTTTGTGTGTAAGTGTGAGAGAGAGTGAGAGAGGCAGACTCCATGTGTCTGAGACACACTCTCCGTGTGTCTGAGAGAGAGAGACAGTGAGAGGGTGTGTGTGTATGTATGAGGAAGTGTGAAAGGGTTTTGACTATTATGTGTGTGTACACGCAATACCTAATTGTGTGTGTGTGTGTGAATGTAAAGTAGTTATGCGTGTGTTTTGTTCGCAAATTATACAGTCAGTTTTTGAGGTAATATTAATATAACTATACTATTTTTGTATACTCAGGTGCGAAAGTGAACGCTTGCGACGGGCGCGGCTCGAGCGCGCTGGCCGTGGCGGCCCGGAGGGACTCGGCCGCCGCCTGCCGCCTGCTGCTGGCCTGCGGGGCCGACACCACTCCCGACTCCCTATACCCTCAGCCTGACGGTGAGAGCTTCTTGTTGTTGTTGTTAAAAAAAAGTGGCCCCCACACAAAGATTTTGTGGTGTGTCGTGTCATTTTAGGTTTTATCTACGAAAAAAATCCTAGTGAGCTGCATTTTTGTATTCCTCCTTATTTATCATCATCATCATCATATCAGCTAGATGACGTCCACAGCTGGACATAAGGTTGCCCCAAAGATTTCTGAGACGACCGGTCGTCGGTCCACCTTGCCGGAGGCCTATCCACGCTGCGTCTTCCAGTACGTGGTCGCCACTCTAGATCCTTCAAGCCCCATCGGCCATCCCCTTATTACGGCGTTGTAATGACGAAGTGAAATTGACATTGATATAGCGCCGGCTAAAATAGTTATAAAGGTCAATAGGTCATGAAAATATGTTTTTCGCAAATATCTCGCGTCCTTTTGGTCGGAAATCAATAGAGGTCATTATAAAAACTGTTTGTCATGAAATTATCTATAAAAATGCTTCGTCAACCGACCGGAACAACTTGGTACCTATAAAGCGTACAAATACTCGCAACCCGAGACGCACAAACCGTTCGAGACCTTAAGAACTAGTTTTAAACCTTAACTTGGTTGCTAGAAGTTTGAACATGTGATTATTTATTAGATAAATAAGATGTACTTGTCGCCCGTCCCGACTTCCCACGGGTGAATCTTTTATGCTCCGCTCCCATTGGTCATAGCGTGATATTCTATAGCCTATAACCTTCCTCGATAAATGAACCATCCAACACAAAAATAGAATAAAACACAAGAAAAAAATAAAATAAATAAATAAAATAAAAATAATTATTCAATTCCAACCAGTAGTTCCTGAGATTAGCGCGTTCAAACAAACACCTTGTTTACTCCTTTCACTGCACATGATGCAACATATGCATCAAATAAAAGCATGCTCTGCTGCGCATGATGTAAATATGCATCGATAGCAGTTTCGAAAATTACTGCTTCTTAGTTACTAAAATTATTGCATAAAATCATGCACGACGTAACGTCAGAGGTAAAATGATTTAGGTACCTCTGTGGCGCAACGATGCAACGTGTGCATCATTAGCTGAGACCGATTTTTGTGAATAGTGCGCCGTAGCGTTACACGAGGCGCCGCACTGCCGCGCAGTGAAAGTGACGAATACAAACGACGTGACATAATATGACGCAATACTACACGCGACAAATGTCACTATAATATTTTTACAAATAAACCCATTTGGCCAGTGCTATCAAAATTAAAAAACATGGTGACGCGTCTGGTCGCCCTCAAAATAAGTAGTTTTGAAAATACCAGTGTACAATACAAACCCCACTGCTGGGCACGGGTCTCCTCTCAATTGAGAGAGATTAGGCTATAGTCCACCACGCTAGCGTACTGCGGGTTGCCATCGAGAATTCTCAAGCATGCAGCTTTCCTCACGATGTTTTCCTTCACCGTTTGAGCATGTGATAAATACGCACATAACTTCCGAAAAATCAGTGTTTGGGTTTGAACTCGAGACCTCTGACATCTCAGTCCACTGGTCAGTCTTGTTACTAGAGTAGGCCCCAAACCCCTGTTTCGAATCGCGATTGTCGCCTTCGCAGCGGCGCGTCGTATTCGTCGCTCACGCCAACGCGTTAATATACACATTATGACACAGCGCCATCTAGTTCCGAGCTAAGAGCCTGTCCAGAAAGCGCGATTTACGCGCGCGTCCACTCGCGCGTTGGTTTTGTTTCCAGGTGCGGCGAAATCACGCGCGTTCTCGCGCACATGTTATGAGACGGATTTGGTAAGTTATAACCATAAAACGGCACGGACATGCGCGTAGTACTGGACGCAGCAATGGCGCCGGAGTACCTCGACTCGCGCGGCGCACGCGCGTAAAACGAGCGAGTCGAGAGTCCCGCTCATTGCAAGCGTTTTACGCGCGTGTGAGGTAATGTGCGAGAGCATCTCGACGGGATGTATGTAGCACTAGTATCTCGAGAACGACACGCGCGTAAATCGCGCTTTCTGGACAGGCTCTAAACAGCGACCGCTTGTCTGACGGATTGTAGATGATTTCTTATAGTTTTATCTTCTTCTTTATGTATTATGTATTGTACAGACGCGTGCGCGAACGCAGCGGCGCTCCGTCTGCTAGAAGCGGCGCGCACGGGCGACGTGGAGAACGCGCGCGGCATACTGGACGCGCGGCCGCGCCTCGTCAACTGCCGCGACGTGGACGGCCGGCACAGCACGCCGCTACACTTCGCCGCCGGGTTAGTTCCGCTCTATATTATATGTAGTTAGTTGTATGTTGAATATCGAATTAATATTGATTTAGTCGGAAATACATACACACTCACGCCCATACTCGCACTCATATTCACACACACTGACACTTACGCCCCCTCACACATGCTCACGCTCACACCCGAATTCAAAATCATATCCTCATTCAGACGACAAACACACACACATTCTCACTCACACCCGTACCACACTCACACTCGAACTCAAAATCATACCCATATGATTGTGTGCATTGTTCGTGACTGTGTCAATAAATATTATTTTCTTTCTTCTTTCTTTCTTTCATGATTCACACTCACGACTTAACACACACACACACTCACATTGACGGCCACACTCATACTCACACTCACATCCGTACCCACACTCACACCAGCTGCACCCAATTTCATACCCAAACTCAAAATCACACCCATATTCACACACACACACATCCATATGCAATTGATATAAAATTGATATAAAATGATATATAAAAATGATGTAATATATTGTTATAAAACAAATATTATTATTATTATATTATTGTTGCAGGTACAACCGGCTCCCCCTAGCGCAGCTGTTACTACAGAGAGGGGCGGATGTCCACGCGAAAGACAAGGGGTAAGTACCAACCCTGATGGTATTTTTTTATACCATGACGGTCGCAAACTAGCTTACTGGCCCGCCTGATGGTAAGCGGTTACCGTAGCCTATACACGTTTGCAACACAGGTGTCGCTCGCGCGTTGCCGACCCTGTCGAAACCGTCTGGGTTTCTGAAAATATAGGAGTTACTAAACTAACAGCTAACGAAAGTCCCATGCTGTCAGAATAGTCAGTCGAGCTCTCGTAACCTTACTCACTCGCTGAAACAACTATTGTTGTTTTACTGCGGTCTTCTATGAGGCGGTTGAGCGCGAAATCTCGCTATTTAGACGTCCACTGCTGGACATCTAACGGTCCTTTTAGTACATTTTATATAATTGGCCACACCGGCTCGTGATGCCACTTACGGTCCTATCAGAATACCAGCGCTGCGTGGGCACCTCTGCTAGCGCAGCATAATGCTAAGATAGGGGCCTGTTTTTGGTCTCGCGCAGGGCACTTTTAATTTGCATTTTATGTTTAGTTATTTTTGTAATGTAATGTCCTGTGTGAGTCTAGAAATAAATACATTTTCTTTCTTCTTTCTTTCTATGCCCTGCGTCTGCAAAATGAGTAGTGATGAGTAGGGTCGGCAACGTGCGAGCGACACCTCTGGTGTTACAAACGTGTAAACTACGGTAACCGTTTACCATCAGGCGGGCCGTCGTACCTGTAATATTGGTCTACTTGAAATAAAAATGTTTGAATTTATGACATTATGGAGGGAAGGAGATAGTAGTCCCTCCACTGGAAAAAGAGGACCCTTTGACCAGGCGAGGTGTTGTGCCTAGCGGGCTACTGCCCAACGGTTGATGTTGGATGGTTGTATATATGCTATCTCGCGTGCAAATGTCACTTGCGCGATGTAGGATTAGTAGTTCGAATGTAGCTTGATAGATGTCGTTACAACATAAAAATCTCACCCTTTAACTTCATTGCTTAGCGGCCTTGTACCGTTACATAACGCGTGCTCGTACGGCCACTATGAGGTGACGGAGCTGCTCGTCTCCGCCGGCGCTGGCGTGAATGCTGCAGACCTGTGGCGGTTTACCCCCCTCCATGAAGCCGCGGCCAAGGGGAAGGCGGATATCGTCAGGCTGCTATTGAAGGTAAGGGAAGACAGGAAATAGGCCATTTCAGCTGTCTAAGTTGGATTTATTTAGCTCATATTTTTAAGCTATTGCATAGCTTCTATCGCGGGCCTTGAGTGTGACCGAATCCAGAGATTGCGTAACGAAAATAACCTAACACCCCCCACTCCGACCGGCACACCGGTAATACTTTTTAGTTTTGCCATCTATCGATGAATAGCAGAACCTTTAATTACTTTTTTAAATATCACGTTTGTCTCTTTAGTTCTGCAAATCGCCTCTAGGTGGCATTGGTTATTTAGTACCTTTGTTTTTATGTATAGGTAATACACATTAATGCCGCGCAGAGAAAGTATATATGATATTATATCTATATAAGTGTACTTCGCGCGAAATTCGATGATCAAACTCTTAATATCGTTATTTTTTTTTGTTATTTTTGATAAAAAATGCTATGCAATAGCTTTACCGCGGCAGTCTCCGAGTGCCACACGTCTTTTTTTTAATTTTTTTTTATGTCAGAGAGAATTTAAGAAAGTGACTGGTAGCGGATGGTTGCGAGTTGTTCAAGACCGGGATGGTTGGGGGAGGCCTACGTTCAGCAGTGGACGGCAATAGGCTGATGTATATACGCACCTTTAGAATGAAAGTGACCTAACTCAAAATTACAGGAATTTCTGATCTTGCCATAAACTGACCTTAATAAGACTAGGCTCTAAATCCCTGTGGAGAGAAAGAGACCGATCTATTTTTTGACTTCGGTGACTTTCATTCTAATCGGTCAATTACATTCTAAGGGTGCGTCGCACACTTAGAATTTTGAAATGAAATGAAACATTCTGTAATTCTGTAATTTTGAGTTAGGTCACTTTCATTCTAAAGGTGCTATATATATAAGAGAGAATAAATAGATACATACAATCATGCGTTTTTCCCGTGAGAAAGCTTTTTACAGCTTTTTAAGCTGCATACAACTTTTGCCTCGTCCACATTCATACACGTTGTCTTACACGCGCGCCGGTTACGAGTACTGCGCACCTTTTTCAAGGAGTTCACCAATTAGATCAGTGTATTATTATATTCTAGCGCGTCCTCTCATCATCCGTTCATTAATCGCACATTTGACGACCTCTGTGGTCTAGTGGTTCGAGTACCGGACTGCTGATCACGTGGTCGTGGGTTCGATTCCTACGGGACACAAATATTTATGTGATGAATATAAGTGTTTGTGTTCGTCTGGGTGTTTCCTATGTATTATAAGTATGTATTTACAAAAAAAAAGTATATAAGTATTATATCCATTGTCTAGTACCCATAGTACAAGCTCTGCTTAGTTTGGGACTAGATGGTGATGTGTAAAATGTCGCAGAATATTTATTTTATTTATTTATTTACACATTTATTTTCTCCTGGACCGTAGCACCTGGCATTCTGTAGTTTCTGCCTACCCCCATGGGAAAAAGGGGTGAGTGTATGTATGTATGTATTTATATTTGACTAGCTTCTGCCCGCAACCCCGTAACAACAACCTGCGTAAAATTAGTACTTTTATCCGCATACAAACTGCCCCCATCCTGAATGATTTCCGGGATGAAAACTAAGCGGTTACCGTAGCCTACAGACGTTTGTAATACCAGCGGTGTCGCATGACTTTTGCCTCGTCCACATTCATACATTTGAATGTGGACGAGGCAAAAGTGGTATGCAGGGATCGTAGTGCGTGGTATTCTATAGTTTCTGCCTATCCCCATGGGAAAAAGGCGTGAGTGTATGTACAGTAATGAGCAATGAAATGTAAACAACTGTGATCTTATGACATTGTGATAAGGTATAAAATAGAATGAGATTGTATAAATATCATTACACGTGACTGTATATAGGTGTCTCTCTGTTGCCGTTACTTTAAATTAGTATTAGTATATTACCGTTTGTCCAGCATGGGGCAGACCCGACTCGCCGTAACCGGGACGGTCTGACGCCGCTGCAGCTGGTGCGGGCGGGGGACAGCGACACGGCCGACGCTCTGAGAGGGGATGCTGCGTTATTAGACGCCGCCAAGAGAGGAGACCTTGCGAGAGCCAGGTACGTTGCATCGAACCTTCCAGAAATACCCTTCATGTACGGTACTTGCTTTCAACTAGGCTTAACCCAGTTGTAAATATCTGTTCTTATGTCAATGACACGTAACTATGTAGTTAGTTGAAATTAAATTATTATCTTACCACTTACCTAATTCTTCTGTGTTTACTCTGTAAATATGCCTTAATCTTATACATATTTAAAATTCTCGTGTCACAATGTTCGTTCCCGTACTCCTCCGAAACGGCTTGACCGATTCTCATGAAATTTTGTGAGCATATTGAGTAGGTCTGAGAATCGGCCAATATCTATTTTTCATACCCTTAGTGATAAGGGTTGTCCACCAACCCCTATAATGTGACAAACCAACGTTTGCTGGGTCAGCTAGTAAAATATAATTTAGAAATAATTCTTTATTGAAAATGGTCCTTTGTGTCTTTCAGGAAACTAATAACTCCTCAAAATGTGAACTGCAGAGATTCTCACGGAAGGAACTCGACCCCCTTACATCTGGCTGGTAAGTTTTTAATTATATTGTACTAAATTTTGTCCGCCATTTTGTCCGCGTAGAATCAGTAATTTAATATAATCTGCTTATTCATTTCTTAATCTCTTAAACGGGTTAAATGTCCTTCTCAGGGATTTGTTATGTATGTGTGTAGGCCGCGCCCCTCCCCGCGCGCTGCTCGTTGATCGTTGTCATTTGTCAATAAATCAGTGCGTTGCTAACCGGCGATCGTTTCACTTATTTACACCTTGTACGTAACAGGATTCAAACTATTCTCCATACAATAATTCATCTATAGCGGTAGAGAAGCGGACAGTAACAGACAGACAGACACACAGAAAAACAGACACACTTTCATATTCATAATATTAAGTAAGGAAGTAACTATTTATAATATAAGTAAGGATTATGTCTTGAGGTTTGACTCGGGAAATGTAATCATCATCATCATCATCACATCAACCGTTAGACGTCCACTGCTGGACATAGGTCTCCCCCAAAGATCGCCACGACGACCGGTCATGTGCCGCCCGCATCCAGCGATTCCAGTGAGGACACCTGTATGCTTGAGAGATTTTCTCGATGGCATGTAATGTCTCCCAACCCGCTATAGTCCCCCACGCTAGCTTACAGCGGGTTGGCAGACTTCACATGTCATCGAGACAAATCTCTCAAGCATGCAGGTTTCCTCATGATGTTATCCTTCACCGTTTGAGCATGTGTTAAATACGCACATAACTTCTGAAAAGTTAGTGGTGCGTGTCTCACCACCAGGCTACCACAGCTCTTTGATGATGATTAATCAGTGCGATATGTCTTTATCAGCCGGCTACAACAACTTGGAGGTGGCTGAAGCACTCCTGGAGGCTGGGGCGGCCGTCTCCGCCCGAGACAAGGGCGGGCTGGTGCCTCTCCACAACGCAGCGTCATACGGGCATGTGGAGCTGGCCGCCTTGCTCCTCAGGGCGGGGACGCCGCCCAACGCCGCCGACCGATGGGGCTTCACTCCCCTTCATGAAGCCGCGCATAAGGCTAGGACGCAGTTATGTGCACTACTCGTAAGTACATTCCGATACAGTAAAGTGAGAGAGAGAGAGAGAGAGAGAGAAGAGTCTACCACGCTAGTCTAACACGCTTTTTTTAATTTCATAAGGGTGGCAAACAAGTAAACAGAGGTGCGTTGCATACCCAGTGGCGTAGCGTAGGTATCTGCCGCTCGGGGCCGTCTGGAAATTTGCCGCCCCCTTTTCTAGTTGTATAAAAACGACGTGGCACTTGATGCGGCCCCCTTACATATGCCGCCTGGGGCCATGGCCCCCTTTGCCCCCTCCCCCCTCACGCTACGCTACTGTGCCTACCCTAATGTAAAAAACATTTAAGTTTCTTAAAATAAGGCGGTTACCAAACCGACAGCAATTGGAATTCCCATGCTGTCAGGATAGTCACTCCCCCAACGAACTCTGGTAACCTTACTCACTCGCAGACACACAACTATTGTTGTTTTACAGCGGTGTTCTGTAAGGCGGAGGTACTTCCCCAGTCGGCAGCTCGATTTGAGCGAGGAATCTCGCTATTTCAATAAAGTAAAACCTAACAACCTAACCTAAACACCTACTTTTTGGAACCGCGCAACTAGATTGACAATTCAAAAGCACTTGTAATACTGGTCTACTTGAATAAATGATTTCATCATCATCATCATCATATCAACCGTTAGACGTCCACTGCTGGACATACGTCTCCCATAAGGATCGCCACGACGGCCGGTCCTGCGCTACCCGCATCCAGTGGATTCCAGGGACCTTAACCAGATCGTCTGTCCACCTTGCCGGGGGCCTACCCACGTTGCGTCTTCCAGTTCGCGGTCGCCACTCGAGAACCTTCAAGCCCCATCGGCCATCCGTTCTTCGAGCGATGTGCCCTGCCCACAATAAATGATTTATAGACAATTAAATCGGCTAGCGTTGAAAACCAGCGCCGAGGATTCGTGCCTGCGCGCACAAGACACGGCTTTATGCTGAGCGTGCAGCCGGTCCGTGTGGGTTGTGAGTGTTGTGACGCGTGTTACTTTTTGTTTTTATGTGAATATGTGCGTCACTTTTGATGTGAAACATCTATAGCCGCACGTAAAACCGATTTCTGGCGTGGCGAAAGCGTCGCCACGAAATTTAAATTTGATTTTAGTTCTATTTTCAAGTTTACCTTTTTTTTCGAATTGCGAATTGTATTAAACCTCTTTGAGTTTGTGTTAATATGTTTCTTTTAACACATATATTTTTGATGTGGAAAAAATCGTAATATTTTATTTTATTATTATGACATATTTAGTTCCTATTACAATATGTTCTTTTCTGCATATTACTTTTACAAAATAATGTCGATGTTTCACATCTGCCAGGCGTCCCGTGACGGCTCACTGTTTTTTGAGCGATTAAACTGTTTTTCTGAATTTAATAACGTTGACTTCCGCAGCTGGCCCACGGCGCTGATGCGTACCTGAAGAACCAGGAAGGCCAGACGGCGTTAGACCTGGCCGGCGCGGAGGACGTGCGCTCGCTGCTGCAGGACGCGATGACGTCAGCCGCGGGGGACGCGGCCGCGCCCCTCCCGCCGCCCCCCGCGCCGCCGCTGCCGCCCCCGCAGCAGCCCATACTCATGCCCAGTGGGGACACCGTGCCGCTAGCGCTGCCGGTAACACATATACCATATAAATAAGATTAGGGCTCCTACAGACCAACTTTTAGACTTGATAAAGGCAATTTTTTTTTAACACGTAAGATCCCTTAGATATTAATTTTTAAAGCTTTTTTTTTTCAATGTCTTTCTGGACAATAGATGGATGGAGCAATGAGGCTTGTGTTACGGATACTAGATGGTTGATAAACTAACTACATAGATAGATACATACTTATATTTTTTCTTTTAAATTGATTATGCATTAATTTAGATAGAGGTGTATAATATTGTCCAATAACTACATCAGTAGTAGTGAATACCTATAAAAACATTGTATGTATTTGTAAATAAATACATATTATACATAGACACATCCATGACTCAATTCAAATGTCAATAGTCATCACACAAACAGGTCAGACATCAGACCTCTAAATTGTATTGTCATCAGTGTAATTAATATATGATTGTATCTACCAGGTGGTTCCATCAAACTACTGGGCTGAAGGTTCCCGTGGCAGTCTGGAAGACGCAGCTGGTAGACCAGCATCAGCGCTCTCCGCCTCCGAGTCTTTGCAGACCTTCCTGTCCAGGTCAGTTGTCACAATACACACACAAATATTTTATTTCAAGTAGACAGATATTACAAGTCTCGAGTTCGAACCCAAGGCACGCATCACTGACTGTTCGGAAGTTATGTACGTATTTATCACATGCTCAAACGGTGAAGGAAAACGTCGTGAGGAAACCTGCATGCTTGAGAGATTTTCTGGATGGCATGTAATGTCTGCCAACCCGCAGTAGGCTAGCGTGGAGGACTATAGCCTAATCCTTCTCAAATGAGAAGATATTTAGTTACAGAATTATAATCACTTAAATCAATAAAACAGCCCTCAAAGTGCATATAACTGTATTGATTGTCTATTTCATGAAAAAGTCATTCAATCCAATTGTATGCAATGTGAGGGTTGTATTGATGATATTAATGATTATAATTCTGTAACTAAATACCTATTACAGGCGCGAATCATATTTTGTTCAATGTACAGCCTGACAAATACCGGCAAATTGCAAAAAACGTACGAAAATTTTAATTTCGCGGGATACCGTGGAGCTTCCACTTTAAAGGAGCTATCTTGATCACTTGATTTTATTGTGTAAAAAGTCTTATTAATTCTTCAATCTAAACCTAGCGTTTTATTTATTATTACCATATTCCACAGCTTTATCTGTGAACAGTGTTGTGGGCTACAATATTGTACTAATTTATGTGTATCTCTTTATGTAACACTGTATTTTGTAGCTGTTTGTTGTTCCCTATGATTAAAATAAAACAAGAAAAAAACATTTGTTATGGTAACAATCAAAAAAATATACAATCGAATTGAGTACCTCCTTTTTTAAAGTCGGTTAAAAACAAATGTTCAACCTTAAGAAGATGGCCGATGGGGCCTGAAGGTTCTAGAGTGGCGACCACGTACTGGAAGACGCAGTGTGGGCAGGCCCCCGGCAAGGTGGACTGACGACTTAGTAAAAGTCGCTGGAATCCACTGGATGCGGGCGGCATATGACCGGTCGTCGTGGCGATCCTTGGGGGAGACCTATGTCCAGCAGTGGACGTCTAACGGTTGAAATGATGAAGAAGATGGTACGGGTCGTTAGTTAGGTAAATAAAACGAGTCTACTCTCTCCGCAGTATCGGGCTGGAGCAGCTGACGGCGGTGCTGGAGCGCGAGCAGATCTCGGTGGACATCCTGTCGGAGATGTCGCACGAGGACCTGCGCGCCGTGGGCGTGGCCGCCTACGGACACCGCCACCGCCTGCTCAAGGCCGCGCGCCACAGCCTGCAGGCAGCCTCCGGTAAGCTCCAGGGGAGGGGACTCCGCCGGGCTATAGTGCATGCGCACGTGAATCCCATGGCCCCGGCAATAGGGCTGGTGGCGTTGACGGGGGCGGGTGTTTAGTCGGTAAACGCTCACGGTGGGCGGACGCCGAAACGCCCCGTCGCCTCCCCAGGGGGCGGGACGGTCGGTAAACTTCCGCACTTAAAAAAAAAGGATGAGTGTCATGGGGGCCATGAGGGGGGGGGGGTCATGGTCTAGGCCGGGTTAACCGTCCAGAGAAACTTGAAACTTGTAAAATTAATTTCATTGGGACAACCTTTTTTTTAGGTCCCTTGATCGTTCTAGAAACCCCCTGAGTCGAAAGTTGATTCCACCACTGTCTCTCTTCTACACAAATACGTACACTCACGCCCTTTTCCCTTGGGTGTAGGCAGAAACTACAGAATGCCCCGCGCTACGGTCCCTGCATACCACTTTTGCCTCGTCCACATTCATACATCTCGTCATGCACGCGCGCCGGTTACGAGTACTGCGCACCTGACCTTTTTGATCTATCGCTATTCATTGTTTTTGTATGTGAAAATTTATGTCTGTATACGCACTTACGATACAGGATAGAATCCTAGTGCGAAGCAACTTTAAAAAAATATTAGTTGTATGTAAAATCGGTTTGCGGACGATAATATTACGTGATAACAATTCGAACGCTTAGGCCGATCGTGACAAGTTTTTCATCACGTCGTTTCAAATCAAATCAAAAGGTTTTTATTTCATATGAACTTTTTCAAGCATTTATAAAACGTTAAGACTAGTTGCATGGTTCCAAGAAGTTGATCTCATGGAGAAGAACCGGCAAGAAACTCTATAGACACTTTTAAAAAGAAGATATTGTAGTACATTATTTTGCATATAGGTATGCGAGGTCAATGTACAATGACAACAATTAATACACTGAACTCACATTTACAATTAAATTATAACAATTGAATGGTGAAATACGCCATAATAATATGCTACAAGCTATGTCTTTAAAAAAACAACGTTTTTTAACGTACCAGGAAGGTCACATGCACACCAGTATTCTTCCAAAGGCCATCTCAGACTGACCTACATCGTCAGACTCACATATTGTAAACAAAGATGTTTGGACTTCAAAAGAGACCATGATTCTCTGAGTTTGTTTCGGCATTTCTTCTCGGAGGTCGTCAGTTAGGAAATGCCGATGCCATCTAGTTCTTAAAATATATCTGATACATGCCTTGTAAAAATGTCTTTAAAAGATCTATTTACAGAAATAAATATCATTTAATCATTTAATATCGAAGTCCACACATTCCTATCGTCAACATAGTCATTAATGTTTCGGAGCCTGTATTTTTTTTTTACTTTACAGAATGGTACGGCGGCACAACCCTAGTGGAAGTGGTCCCGCCGACGGAAGGCGAGTGCGGCGAGAGCGAGTACACGATAGTGGAGAGAGAGATGCAAGCCTCGGTGCGCGCGCACCGGGACCACGCCGGCGGGAACTTCTCGCACTACAACGTAGTTAGGGTGAGTCGTATATTTTGCGTACACACATATGTAGCGACATCTATCTCGCCACATAAGAACTACGGACTCAGCGCGATGACGCAAATAATCCTATATCGCGCAAGTGAAATTTGCACGCGAGATAGCATATATACACCCACCCAACATCAACCGTGGGGCAGTAGCCCGCCAGGCACAACACCTCGCCTGGTCGGAGGATCCTCTATACATACATTCACTCACACCTTTTTCCTATGTACGTAGGCAGAAACTAAAGAATGCCACGCGCTACGGTCCCTGCATATCACTTTTGTCTCGCCATTCATACATTGGTATATTTTAGGAGATTAAAATATCCCAATTATTGTATGTGGGTACACCACGGCCAGAAAATCATTTTGGTCTCCTTTAAACACTTGTGTAACATGGGTCATTATTTGAATAGTTTCAACATGAAACCCACTCACAACTTTCCAGTAGCGTAGCGTGGGGGGGGGGCAAAGGGGGCCATGGCCCCGGGCGGCATATGAAAGGGGGCGGCATCAAGTGCCACGTCGTTTTTATACTACTAGAAAAGGGGGCGGCAAATTTCCAGACGGCCCCGGGCGGCAAATACCCACGCTACGCTACTGCAACTTTCACTCGCAGATAGCCAATGTCCTACTTTAATGTAAGATATAGAAACGAATTAGTGTTCCGCGGGACTAAAACTGCGTAACTTAAGCGGGCGGGCGAAGTGACCAAACATGACCATTTTTTTTTTGTTAGATTGTACGCGCACAAAGTCTCTGGAATCAGCTAGTTTCAAATAAACTTTTACAATCACTTATAAAACGTTAAGACTAGTGTCACGGTTCCAAGTAGTTGATCTCATGGAGAAGAATCCGGCAAAATACATGGAGTATTTTGCTGGATTCTTCTTCAATAGATAAAGAGAATAGAAGTTCTCTATCCTCCGCTTTTATTTTCAACTTGATGTTATTATTATATACTACTACTAGCTGATTCCCGCGACTTCGGGCCGCGAAAATAACTTAAAAAACGGCAAAGTTTCAAACTAACATTGCACCCCTGTTTTACCCCCTCCTAGGGGGTGAATTTTCAAAAATCCTTTCTTCGTACTCCCCCAAGTTATAAAAGGAATCCCTATGCAAAATTTCAAATTTCTAACCCTTATAGTTTGGGCCCTGCGTTGATTTGTCAGTCAGTCAGCTTCTCTTTTATTTACGTGTATAGAGATGAATATAATACGGGACAGTTATTCATAACAACCATGTTTTTCCACCATCAGATACAAAAGCTGGTGAACGGCCGGCTCTGGGAGAAGTACCAGCACAGACGGCGCGAGGTCTGCGAGGAGGCCGGTGCTCATAACGAGCGGATGCTGTTCCACGGGAGCCCCTTCATCAACGCCATCGTGCAGAAGGGCTTCGACGAGCGCCATGCGTATATAGGTGAGTTGAGGGGAACTTAGGTTAGAAGGTGATGCATGCTTCCGCGATTCCCATGGCCCGGTGGCGTTAACGGGGGCGGATTTTAGTCGGTAGACGCCCATTGTGGGCGGAGTCTGACACGCCCCGTCGCCTTCCCAGGCGGCGGGACGGTCCGTAAAGGATATTTCGGCACAAAAAAAGGTTTTAAATGCATCTGCTAAGATATCCTGCTGATAAGGATTGAAACTCGCTTCATCGTCACCGCATGCTACCCATTATGTATCATACTAGCTTTTGCCCGCGACTTCGCTCGCGTTAAGAAGTATTATTATTAATTCGGTATAGTTTTCATATAAACTTTCATCCCCTATTTTATCCCCTTGGAGGTAGAGTTAATCAAAATCCTTTCTCAGCGGATGCCTACGTCATAACATCTACCTGCATGCCAAATTTCAGGTCGATCCGTCCAGTGGTTTGGGCTGTGCGTTGATAGATCATTATGTCAGTCAGTCAGTCAGTCACCTTTGAGTTATATATATTTAGATATAGATATTTTGTATACAAATGTGACCATTATCACCAGGAGGCATGTTCGGCGCGGGCATCTACTTCGCGGAGCACTCGTCCAAGAGCAACCAGTACGTGTACGGCTTCGGCGGCGGCTCCGGCTGCCCGGCGCACAAGGACAGGAGCTGCTATCTGTGTCACAGGTGAGGATGACTCAAAGTCAGATGTTTGACGACCCAGAGTTAAACGCTCTCGCGCTCTTTCTCCCTCCCTCTCTCTTTCTCCCTCCCTCTCTCTTTCTCCGTCCCTCTCTCTTTCTCCGTCTCTCTCTCTCTCTCTCTCTCCCTCTCTCTCTCTTTCTCCCCCTCTCGTTCTCCCCCCTCTCTCGTTCTCTTTCTCCCCCTCTCTCGTTCTCCCCCCTCTCTCGTTCTCTCCCCTCTCTTTCTCCATCTCCCCTTCTCTCCCGCGCGCTCTCTCTCTCTCTCTCCCTCCCTTCTCTTTCTCCCGCGCTCTCTCTCTCTCTCTCTCTCTCTCCCTCCCTTCTCCCTCTCCCGCGCTCTCTTTCTCGCGCTCTGTCTCTTTCCCATGTAGGTAGGCATGAACTACAGAATGCTCACTGCGATCCCTGCATACCACTTTTCCCTTTTTGAGGAGTTCACAAATTCCTTTCGTCAATCGCCTATCAATCATCCTCTCAACATGCCCAAACCATCTCAGTACATTCTCTCAATTTTTTTCACTACGTTGTCTTATCACGTAATTCCTATTTATTGTATATTTATTAATAGCCCAGCGGTAGTTAACTCTGCCTGCTGTGCTATGGGTCTCAGTTTCGAATCCCAGTAACTGGTAATGACAAATGTTTGTGATGAGGATCAACATTTGTATCCCAGTCATGGATGTTTCTATGTATAATATGTATGTATTTACAGAAAATATGTATATGTGTAGCATATCAACTGTCTAGAATCCGTAACACAAGCCTTGTTGCTTATTTATTTATTGAATACAAAATAAGGGCCCTCCTAAGGCCGGGGCCCATAACATTTTCCCAATTTTACCACCCTATTAACGATAGGTTATCTTTACTTCCTTCTCTTCTTCCTCTAGTCTAGGGCAGATGCTACATATTAGGAATCAGTATCTTAATTACCTCTCATCATTTCCAGACAACTGCTCCTCTGCCGGGTGACCCTCGGCCGCGCCTTCCAGCTGATGAGCGCCATGAAGATGGCCCACGCACCCCCCGGCCACCATTCCGTGGCCGGCAGACCCTCGCAGGGAGGCCTCTGCTTCCCGGAGTACGTCGTGTATAGAGGAGAACAGGTGAGCACTCCTAGAGGTAGGGCATAGCGAGACTCCTCGCTCAAACTGAGCTGCCCGACTGGGGAAGCACCTCCGCCTTACAGAACACCGCAGTGAAATAACAATAGTTGTCTTTCTGCGAGTGAGTAAAGTTACCAGAGTTCGTTAGGGGAGTGAATATGCTGACAGCATGGGCATTACATCTGCTGTCAGTTTAGTAATTCCCTATTTTAAGGTGGAAGCTCCACGCTAGCCCGCGAAATTCAAATTTTCGTACGTTTTTTGCAATTTGCCGGTAATTGTCAGGCTGTAAATTGAACAAAATATGATTCGCGCCTGTAATAGGTATTTAGTTACAGAATTATAATCATTAATATCATCAATACAACCCTCACATTGCATACAATTGGATTGAATGACTTTTAGCATGAAATAGACAATCAATACAGTTATATGCACTTTGAGGGCTGTTTTATTTAATAAATTAATTCTTTTACAGGCGTATCCAGAATATCTCATCACTTACCAAATAGTGAGCGGCGAAAGTAATACAGGAACAGTGTGAAAGTGACACTTAGTGATCAGTGGGATGTGCGGACGCTTGTGTAGAGTGCCGAACAGTGATGAACAGTGATTAACAGTGATCAGCAGTGATCATGTACTCCGAAAATGACATACGATCCAGGAATGATATGCGATATGGTTGTGATTGATCGAAATAGCTTTGTTATCTGTGTATAGCAATTACAAACAATAAAAAAAATGCTGTTGTAGACTTGTGTTGAGTCAAAAATATCGAAGTTTGATCCGAAAGCTTTTTAAAGTTATGTGCGTATTTATCACATGCTCAAACGGTGAAAGAATATCATGCAGAAATCTCAATGATTGAGAGATTTTCTTGATGGTTTGTGAAGTCTGCCAACCCGCAGTAGGCTAGCGTGGTGGACTATAGCCACTAAGCTAGATAATACCTTTCGAATCGAATGAGAGCCCAGCAGTGGGACAATATTTGGGCGGATGATGTATAATTGAAAACATCCATGATTCAAGTACAAATGTCCACGCTCATCACATAAAAATTCGCCCCTACAGGGATTCGAACCCGGCACCGTTACCACAGCAAAGCAGCATTTAATACCGCTGTGCTAATCGGGTCGCCAAATAAACGTTTTTGAAGTTTGTATTCCCTCTTCATGTATTAAAAAAACTGATTGTCAATTAGTGAGGCGTTAGCTGGGATCTTCCACTAAAAAATAAAAAAAAAACATGCTTGGGGGTCTTTGGGGACTTTCGATAGAAGTCAAAACACACGGAGCTATATGTATGTACATATATAAATAATAAATATTTCCAGACATTATGACACAGCGCCATCTAGTTCCGTGGTAAGCAACGAGGCTTGTGTTACGGATACTAGATGGTTAATACGTATTATACATAGATACATCCATGAGTCGGATACAAATGTTAACGCTCATCACACAAACATTTGTCCCTACCGGGATTCGGACCCGGGACCCATAGAACAGCAGGCAGCGTTAACTACCGCTGAGCTAAACGGGTCGTCAAATACACAGCATACATATATCTCATGGAAAGCGAACGGTGATTATGACGCGAGTTCCAAGATTTTTGTTCACCCAAAAAGTGCTCAACGCGCCTAAAAAAGGCTTCACTTCAAAAAAACTAAATAAAAAAAAATCGCATGTCGTTGCCTTCAGTACATAAGTACTTGTAACAATGTTGAGTCGAAGAAAAATTAATATTTTTGTCTTAACTCGAGTGAAAAGAATTATTTTTTATTATTATGTCGTTTTAATCACCTGCAATGTTTATAGAGAAGAATCTTAAAGAAAAACACAAAAACTGCTCCACCTGGCAATCGAACCCAAGACCTTGCTTAGCAGTCCCACGACAGTAACCATAAAAAAAAAATACCGGTCTTTTAAAAAAAATATTTCATGTGAATAAAACGATATATTTATATTTATAATGTATTATTATTTGTATATAAACGGAATTTTCACAGCAGTTGTATAGAATATAAGCCGTTTTTACCCGACTGCGTTAGAAGGAGGGTTATGTGTTTAGGTACGAATTTCTAGGTAGCGATGTTCTAGTAATGATGTTCTACCGGTTAAGGGTGAACACACATTGATACAGAGAAGCTGAAGCACTGACTCGAAGCGTATCGAAGCGTCTATTTCTAAAATGAATCCGCCAGATATGATAAAACACAGAGAGACAGAAGCACGGACTCGAAGCATATCGATACAGTAACTTCTGTAATTAAAACGCCAAAAACCTATAAAAATATATCTTTAAAGGCGTAAAGTTGAAACATCTCATTATAATTAAAATGCCTATTTGTTTAACGCAGACACAAATTTAAAAGATTATATTTCGTTTTTCAGTTTAGTTTATGGTCTGTTTAATTTTATGCCAAAACGTTTATATTATTTATATAGCGTATCAACTCCTATCTTTACAACGTAATACTGAAATTACTATCGAGAGAAGAATAATGAGATTTCGCTACTTCAGGCGTATTTACACCTTTAAGATTCTAGCATGAGTCATATAACGACACGAGTCTTTCACTAATACTTAAATGCACGCGAAAACGAATGTGTGAAACCAGAATATCCTCGAATTTGACGCTTCGCTTCGCTTCGACACAACACTGCGTCAGTGTGTGTTGACCCTTTAACCAGCTATGACATAAAATTATTTTTTTTATTCCTGTAAATAGATCTTTTGAAAATACTTTTACAAGTCACGTATTACATTATTTTAGGATCTAGATGCCATCAGCATTTCCTAACTGACGACCTCAGAGAAGAAATGCCGAAACAAACTCACAGAATCATGGTCTGTTTTAAAGTCCAAACATTTTTATGCTCAATGTATTGTTGAAATCCAAAACCCCTGTATATTTTATTAAACTGTGCCAAATGGTACTTGCGTAAGACTATTAAAGGTACGTTTGAAGTCTGCCACCCCGCAGTAGGCTAGCGTGGAGGAGTATAGCCTCAACTTTAGTCTGAGACCTGTGCCCAGTAGTGGGACTTATATATCGCCTATAAAGTGCAGTAAAGTCGCATTACAACGCATACTTCGGTATTCACTTTGTTCAAAGTTATTGTAACCTTATTTTGAGCTAAAACACCTTCATCCTTCGTTCTTTCTTTATATAAGATTTCGGATCAGTCACATAAAAATGGATGGGGTACCGAAAAACTGGTAAATATACCATCACGCCTGTCGTCCCCAAAGATAAGCAGAGCTGTACTAACGTACACCCACATTTCGCCGGTATGTTTTGGTCCCATGTATTAGGGGCCAAGACACATACATATATATAAAATACTTTTTATAAATAATACATGTCTTGTAGCAATTTCTTGTGTAAAATAAAAGAGTTTCGTTAGAAATATGAGAGCTAGGTGTTACTGAAATATTGGAACTTGAATTGTTATGAAGAGCAATGAGATTGAAGACAGCGCCTCTAGCGGGAAAATTAAGAACTAATATGGTGTTCCATTTACAAATTTCATGCTCAAAATAATTTTTGTACTGCTTTTACTCGGAAGAATAGGTCGTTGAAGGCTGAAAGGCATTTGATTGCCCTTGAACTTGGCTTAAATTGACCTTCAAGTGGTAAAAAGCCACTAATAAGTTTGTTTTTCAAATACCAAAATGTATTTAACCCTAAAAACGGGAGCCGCTATGCTTCTCACTGTGAAGTCACTCGAAGAGTAAATACAAAGACAACTCTAAAATAAATATCAAGAAATCGATTTGTTAACTAGGACAGTGACGTCACAAACGAATAAATATGGCTGCGATCATTGCATTTCATAAAAAATATATGTTTAACCCTTTGACCGCCACGGTCGGCTATACTCGACAAATCAGAACGTGCTCACGACGCTTTCGTCGTTAAATGTCGACAAAAATAATAACTATTTTACTGTAGCGTAGTGCAGGGAACATTTTTTTCTTTATTGACGTGGTGGTCAATGGGTTAGATTAAATTCTCGCGAACACAAGACTAAAACAAAACTACCTTTTACGGTTTTTTTTATGGTAGCTATATAGAACAGTAGATTTATTTCATAATGGACTGATTGATTTATTGGGAAAACTATTTATTTTTATAGATTGAAATCTATAAATCTTCTTATAGTCACTGGGATATATTTTTATGCCGCACTTAACTAGCTATGTTTTTAGGGTTATGTCAATCTCATTGCCCCGTAAACCTGACATTGAAGAGAATAACATAATGTTAATTGAAAAAGGCGGTATTGGTTTGAGAGTAAGTAAAAAAAGCATATAAGTATAGTAACACTGTTAAGGATAATGTTGGAAATGACATTACTGGACTTATGAGACTTGACAGCTGGCGTTTCTGGATGTTGGTCGATGGAGCCATAACCTCAAAAAATTGAATTGAATTGACAACGTGCTAGGTTATAGCGCTGGTGTTGCCAGAATCTATAGATCAGTGTTGCTATTTTTCTAGTTCATATATTTAAAAAATCTTGCAATGAGTACCTTCTTTTTCAACTAACATCATATACATAATAATAATGAATACCGCCTGTTAATATTTTTATTTCAGCGTAAATTTTTCATAAAAAAATCAGCACTGTCGGGTATAGGCGACCAAAATGAAAATATTCTCGGGAGCCCCGTCGTTCCCTGCCGACGGTGACGTCGTATTTTTTCATTTGTCGTCTATACCCGACCGTGGTGTTTTAAATGTAAAAAAAGGCCGCGAATGTCGCTACTGATAGACTCTTCGTGTTAACATAATATAGTACATCAGTTCAATGTATTTAATGTGAAAATAAATAATTGTGTGACTATTTTGTATATTTAGTTATAAATTGAAGAATTAAATTCTGAATACTGATTTGTGTTGTGTTATTTATCGTCAACGATAAATAAGTTCCAACGATGTTGGAACCTTCAAGAAGAGAGCATATTCTTTCCTGAAAGGCCGGCAACGCATTTTCACCTCCACTAGTGTAGCAGATGTCCATGGGCGGCGGTGATCACTTACCATCAGGTGAGCCTCCTGCCCGTTCGTCCCCTTATTGCCATAAAAAAAAAACATTCAAGTATCGTCGCTCTGATAGCCCAGTGGTACGACCAGGGGACTGTAGTCAATGGTCTCGAGTTCAATCTGAAAACTTTCTATGTGCGTATTTATCACATGCTCAAACGGTGAAGGATAGCATCGGAGAGATCTCGATGCCGCGTGAAGTCTGCCAATACGCACTACGCTTAATAGCGTGTGGATTATAGCTATGATGGACTGATCCATCTCAAATGAGAGGAGACCCTTGCCCAACAATGGAACAAAATGGATGGTTGATAAAAACTCCTCGGTGAAAGACATGCACGAGTGTTGAAAGCTCTGTTTATTACATATTAGATATAAGTAAGTACATATACATACATACCATCACGCCTGTCGTCCTCGAAGGGTTAGGCAGTGGTGTACTAATGTACACACATATTTCGCCGGTATGTTGTAGGTCCCATTTAATTGGGAGCGAGCATATAGCCATCAACCGGACACGAATCCCGACTAAGAAGCGAAATTTTATATATTTTTTTTAAAAAATAAAGCAAAACCAACTTCAAAAACTAAAAAGCAAAAAATAACTTCATACAGTTTTACCTTTTTTTTACTTTTAATGGTATGAAGTCGGTGCCAAGCCCAACGTAATAGTAAGTACACTCTCCGCGAGTGACCTTGAGCGGGGTGGTTACAACCACCACATCATCGGCACCGACTTCACCTTTAAAACTAAAAAAAAGGTAAAACTGTATGAAGTTATTTTTTGCTTTTTAGTTTTTGAAGTTGGTTTTGCTTTTTTTTAAAAAAATATTTATTTTTTTCTTTTTAATGTTGTATATATATATATAAAACTTTTCATATCAGGTCAATCTAATAGCCTGAAAGAATACAACTATCGATCCATATATACTTATACTTATGAAAGATTTTTCCTTCAACTCCTAACCGTTGAGGAGTTGTACCTTCCATCATCAGATCATTACATGAGATGGTGATTTTCAGATGCAAATACTTGAACAGCTTCGGAGAATACATGTAAATAAATTATAACTGAAAGAATTTTCTTTTAACTCTTAACTGTTGAGGAGTTCTACCTTCCATCATCAGCTCATCAACATCAAATGATGATTATCAGACGCAAATACTGGAACAATTTTAGTAAATATATTGAAAATGTGATAATTGCCTATAAAATTTGAGGGTTGCCCTCGATTTCCCTGGGATCCCATCATCAGATCCTGATGTGGTTACAATGGGACCATCTGTGAAGTCTACCCTTTTAAACAAAAAAAGAATTTTGCAAATCGGTCCAGGCGTTTTTAAGTAATTCGTGAACATACATAAAAAAAAAAAAGATTCCGACAAATTGAGAACCTCCTCCTTTTTGAAGTCGGTTAAAAACGGAATAGCACTGCTCAACCTGGGAATTGAACCCAAGACCTCTTGCACAGTAGGCGCACTTTACGGCTTCGAAACCAACTAGACAGTCATGGTGGGGAAAATATAATTAAAATAAAACCATTCACTAAATTCCTTTATTTACCAATAACCAACTAGGTATACTGTAAATAGTTAATACAAATTTAATCTTACCACACTGTTAGTCAGTTGAATAAACTGTTTTGATTCATTATATTTAATTACTTAGTTAAATTATAACAAAAACTTATAGGTAAGAACATTTCTTACACTTTTTTTTTTCAATTCAAATTTATTGCATTCCATAATGTTATAAATACAGGTGTTAAGGCTTAGTTCTAGATACAATTATGGACATATTATCGACTTTAATATTTACTGATATTTGAAAGAAACAAAACCAAGAATTATAAGCTCAAAAGCTTCTTGATTACGGGTAGGTATATTTGTATCTCTAACAAATGCGATAATAATTAGCATATATAATTTCGATCTTCCAGTATAAAATCGCTTAGAAATACTAGTATTATTTCTATCAACAATGACATGACAGTTACAGTGGCGGACCCAGCTTTAGACTCAGAGGGGGAGGAGGTAATTGACGATGATCAAGTGTCCTAAACAAAAATCATCCCACTCAAATTAAATTGATTATTTAACAAGATTCAACTTCAGAAGTTGGGTTGACCTTTTTTAGCCGCAAATGTCACCTAGTAACACGCCACTGATTTGGGCCATCGTGGCCTAAGGGGGGGTGGTCACTCTGGTCAGTTGCCTATCACTCCCCACCACATTCCCGATGGTAGATTCTCTACAATCAGAAGGCATAGGGCAAGTTACCAAGCCATCCTTTCTACACTCTAATGTAGATCCTCGCTCAAACAGGGCCTTGAACCATATGTATTCTAGAGAATTTCTGTTACCAATGAGATCCAGAAAATCAACCACTCTTTTTCGCATTATATTCCACTTCCAAATATAACCGATATTCTGGACTCACTTTCAGGCGCTATGTATTTCAGTCATCTTGACCTTCAAAGTGGTTATTTTCAAATTAAATTACAGCCGAACAGTAGAAAATGCACCGCATTCACTTTTGACAAACAATACCAAATGAAACGCATGCCAATGGGACTTAAGACCAGTCCCAGTGCATTTTCTAGGGCGATGACGGTAGCATTATCAGGATTAAATTATGAAAAGTGCTTAGTCTACATGGATGATTTAGTATGCTTCGGGCGAAATTTAGATGCGCATAACAAAAACTTAATAGATATTTTTTCAAGGTTACGTAAAGTTAATCTGAAATTAAACCCAAATAAGTGTATTTTTTTGAAAAAAGAGTTATTATACCTAGGTCATATTGTCAGTGCGGGCGGGATTAAACCCGACCCTGAAAAAACACGAGTGGTAAAAGACTATCCAACACCAAAATCGAGTGATGACGTAAAAAGATTCGTTGCTTTTTCTAACTACTATCGGCGTTTTATTCCCAATTTTGCAGAAATTGTAATACCGTTAAATAAATTATTAAGGAAAAATACCGACTTTCTTTGGACAGAGGAATGTGAAAAAGCGTTTCAACTTTTAAAAAATGGTTTAGTTTGTCCACCTGTGCTTCAGTACCCTGACTTTTCAGATAACAATGAGTTCAGGTTATACACAGACGCCTCAGGCATAGCGATAGGTTCAATTTTATGTAACAAGGATGGTCGGCCAGTCGCTTATGCAAGCCGCAGCCTTAATAAAGCAGAATTAAACTATCCAACGATAGAAAAAGAAATGCTTTCTATAGTTTGGTCTGTTAAGTATTTTCGGCCATACCTCTTTGGGAAAAGATTCAGAATATTTTCCGACCATCGCCCATTAGTTTATTTATTTAACATGAATAACCCTTCCAGTAGGCTAACAAAGTTTCGTTTAATCTTAGAAGAGTATGATTTTGTGATTGAGTATATAAAAGGAAAAGATAATGCAGCTGCAGACGCATTATCTAGGGTTGAAATTACGTCTGAAGAGTTGAAAGAAATGAATGAACGTGTAATTAGTGTTATGACTAGAAATCAAGCGAAAACTTTGAAAAATTATGAAGGAAATGACAGAAAATTGTCGACAACCGGCGTTTCTGCTAGCTGGTCTGATCAACCAAAAGTGGTGGAAATGCTTAGTAAGCCGTCAAATTCTGTTGAGCTTATAGTCGCGCCCCGTAAAAAGATGCGAAGTATAAAAGGTGAATTGAGCGATTTTAACTCATTTATATTTTGTAAAAATGATATGAACTTGTATACTTGTCCCGACTTGCGATCATGTATTGCGCGAGACGCATATGTGAGTGAGCTGGAACAATTTTGTAATAAAATTAATATTAAAGAAATTTATATAGTGAGACTTGCAAGTAATAATAATTTTATAGACGAATTGTCAAAAGAGATAAATAAAAGAGTATTGTGGTCCGGACCTCGATTAAATATTTTAAAGGGGATTCAAAGAGTAGTTTCCAATGATGACAAAAAAGTAATTATTAATGACTACCACATCTTACCAACAAGTGGGCATGCAGGTATAAGGAGAATGGTAAACAATATAAAAAAAACGTATTTCTGGCCTGGTATGGAGCGTGACGTCAGGGAATTCGTAACTAAGTGTAAGAAATGTCAGATGCAAAAGCATTCATTGACTATTAAGGAGCCTATGGTAGTCACTACGACTGCTCTGGGCGCATTCGATAAGATATTTCTAGATATAGTGGGGCCCCTAGATAAGGATTATTATGGTAAGGTTTACATATTAACTATTCAATGCGAGCTCACAAAGTTCGTTGAAGCATATCCTTTGGAACGTAAGGATGCAGTTTCCGTAGCAAAATCTTTCGTTGAAAACTTCATTCTTAGATATGGTGTTCCACGGGACATTGCAACGGATAAAGGCTCAGAGTTCATAGCGTCAACAATGAGTGAGGTTTGTAAATTACTCCATATTAAGCAATTATTTTCGACTGCTTATCACCATGAATCTATAGGTGCTCTCGAAAATACGCATAAAATTTTAAATGCTTATCTTCGAATTCAAACTAATAACAACGCAAGAGAGTGGAGCACCTGGGTTCCATATTGGAGCTTTACTTACAATACGACTGTGCATACATCAACACAATTTACTCCATACGAACTGGTTTTCGGTAAATCCTGCAAATTACCCAATAACTTAACTCAACAAGTAGAACCTCTTTACAATTGTGATAATTATCCTATGACCCTAAAATATAGATTACAAAAATCACATGAACAGGCTAGGAAAAATTTGTTGTTATCAAAAGAAATTCGAAAATCAAAGTATGATAAAAATATTAATCCTATTGTTTATAAACCTAATGACATGATATTGGTAAAAAACGAAAATTGTAATAAGTTGCAGAATGTCTACAACGGTCCATATAAAGTTATTGAGGATATCACACCAAATGTTCGGTTGTTAAAAGATAATAAAATTGAAACTGTCCACAAAAATAGAACCAAATTGTTTAAAAGTTAAATCTATGTTTCATAATTTGTTATGTTACGTTTAGGATTATGATGTTAAAAAAAAAAAAAAAAAAAATATTAGATTTTATTTTTTTTTGTAAAGGAAGGGAGGTGTAGTGTAGTACCTCCTCATCGATACCCACATAACTATATAATATAAGTACATGTAACCGAACTAGTATTTAAGTATGATTATTATTGTATTTAGCACACATTATAGTAATCTATCGCACGAGTAACATCTTTCATTTCGTCTCCCCGAGTACATCCCTACATTTGAAAAAGGTGGCTGGTAGCGGATGGATGCGAGCTGCCCAAAACCGGGATGGTTGGCGCTCTTTGGGGGAGGCCTACGTTCAGCAGTGGACGGCTATAGGCTGATAATGAATGAATGAAATATGTTTCATGATTTATAAGCGACACGCGTCATGTTTAAAATCATTATTTAGTTTAAAGATTATTTTTTATTTGAAATACGAATGGGCGCCATATTTAAACATGGCGCGTTTTAAAGAATATAAATTGTGTTGAGTAATGTAAGTTAATATGAGGAAATAGTTTGGTTGTTAAGATAATCAAGCTTCAAAAATAATAAAATGAATTAACAATTAATACTGTCCGGGTAAAGGAAGTTATTTCTAATTTAGTTATGAATTGTGATGTGTCGTCGCGACGATCGGCCATATTGCTTTTAAAAAAGATGGCCTATCGTCGTGAGGACAAATCATTCTAGCCCGGACTTTTGCGAAGAGAAGTTGTGAGTACTAGTTTTATAATTAATAGGATTAAGATTATAAGGTGTTAGTTTTACTTGTGATTATACTGTGTTAAATTGTGAATAGATTAAATTCTAAAGTACATAGATACTTTTTGTTTTCCTTGTTTGCAATGTATGAGCCGGGTGATGGAGATAGTGGGGTCAGCGTAGCTGACTTCACTGTCCCTAAAAATCCTGGAGAGCGAATCTTCTTCTAGGCACTCCAGACGGGTTCTCTTGCTCGAAGAAGGCTCCTGCGGCTCATCCTCATCACCCTCCAGCCAACGCTTTCCATACCTAAGTATTTGACCTTGCGTTGTATATCTCTTCATTATTTCCCCCAATTGTCTTGTTACTGTAGAATCACTATGGTACCCTACGGAAGAATCCTTGATTGCTGTGTACAACAAACCATTTAAATATATGTTTTGGGATGTGCCTTCAGGTATTTCTTCAATTTTCTGCTCTAGCATTCTTGCTGTGGTGATTTTTAAACCTTCCACAGGTGGGGACACAAGTCTATAGCTGGACAATATACCTGTTGCCATGACTCCTCTTGTTATAAGGTCAACTTCCTCCTTGATTTTCATCCCGAACAACCTATAGTTTGTAGATCGAGCGTCATACGTCCAAATTCCTGACCTGGCCTCAAAATCTACCTCATAACCCCCTGGAATCACGAATTTCATGGGTGACCAAATGTGAGTTGCAAACCACCTCTTCTGGGAATGGATGGATGTCTTTTCTTGTGTACCCCAATTCTATGGTTTGCCCTGTTGACACAATAACAATTTCATAGTCATCCCTTAGTTTCATTTTATACACGCCTGTGGTCATGTACTCAGTTTCATTATTGAGATTGAATGATTTGACAATCTCCCCATTTTCCATTTTGGGTATGTTGGAGTACTCCCTTGGGCTCATACCCAGCATTCTGTGTGGTTCTTTGTTTATGAAAGATTTTATCTGCAATATATTCCTTCCTTGGTTGGTGGATGTTGTGATTATACGAGCCATGTAGGGATGTACTCGGGGAGACGAAATGAAAGATGTTACTCGTGCGATAGATTACTATAATGTGTGCTAAATACAATAATAATCATACTTAAATACTAGTTCGGTTACATGTACTTATATTATATAGTTATGTGGGTATCGATGAGGAGGTACTACACTACACCTCCCTTCCTTTACAAAAAAAAATAAAATCTAATATTTTTTTTTTTTTTTTTTTTAACATCATAATCCTAAACGTAACATAACAAATTATGAAACATAGATTTAACTTTTAAACAATTTGGTTCTATTTTTGTGGACAGTTTCAATTTTATTATCTTTTAACAACCGAACATTTGGTGTGATATCCTCAATAACTTTATATGGACCGTTGTAGACATTCTGCAACTTATTACAATTTTCGTTTTTTACCAATATCATGTCATTAGGTTTATAAACAATAGGATTAATATTTTTATCATACTTTGATTTTCGAATTTCTTTTGATAACAACAAATTTTTCCTAGCCTGTTCATGTGATTTTTGTAATCTATATTTTAGGGTCATAGGATAATTATCACAATTGTAAAGAGGTTCTACTTGTTGAGTTAAGTTATTGGGTAATTTGCAGGATTTACCGAAAACCAGTTCGTATGGAGTAAATTGTGTTGATGTATGCACAGTCGTATTGTAAGTAAAGCTCCAATATGGAACCCAGGTGCTCCACTCTCTTGCGTTGTTATTAGTTTGAATTCGAAGATAAGCATTTAAAATTTTATGCGTATTTTCGAGAGCACCTATAGATTCATGGTGATAAGCAGTCGAAAATAATTGCTTAATATGGAGTAATTTACAAACCTCACTCATTGTTGACGCTATGAACTCTGAGCCTTTATCCGTTGCAATGTCCCGTGGAACACCATATCTAAGAATGAAGTTTTCAACGAAAGATTTTGCTACGGATCATCACCTGGCGTAGGGCTGAGTCTCAACAGATCGCAGCACGACGCTGCTCTACCGAGCACAACACCCCGCCAGGAACGGAAGTCGTCTACAGACTATTCCGAGCCCCGACATCGAACTGAGGTAAATTCGGACCTTCGGAGCCGTGATGCACGCGTTAAGCGGACAGCATCGATCTCCGCGATCCAAATGGGCTTCGACGTCGCACCTCACGTGGTGAAGCGCGACTAGTAAAGTCACATTGTTTAGAGCCTCCCGACTCTCGGGGCTCCACAGTGAGCATATCCTTGCCGGATTCGGCTAGGCTGGCTTCGGCCTTAGAGGCGTTCAGGCATAATCCCGCGGATGGTAGCTTCGCACCACCGGCCGCTCGGCCGAGTGCATGAACCAAATGTCCGAAACTGCGGTTCCTCTCGTACTGAGCAGTATTACTATCGCAACGACGAGCCATCAGTAGGGTAAAACTAACCTGTCTCACGACGGTCTAAACCCAGCTCACGTTCCCTTTTGATGGGTGAACAATCCAACGCTTGGCGAATTTTGCTTCGCAATGATAGGAAGAGCCGACATCGAAGGATCAAAAAACTTACGCGAATATTAGACATTGAAATAAAACTAATTTTTAATTTTCGACGCAAAAAGGATGGGGTGTTATAAGTTTTATGTGTCTCTGTGTATGTGTATGTCTGTGGCATCGTAGCTCCCTAACGGATGAACCGATTTTGATTTTGCTTTTTTTTTGTTTGACTAAATTTAATTTTTACAGCATTTAATACGCTATAAAGTATCCGAAACGTAAAAAATAATATCAATATACCGCGATAAAATCCGTAAAAAGTAGTTTAATTTCAATAACTTATAATTTAATTTTTAAACTTTGAGAAATCAAACTGACATAACATATAATTGTCCTACTTTGTTTATATAAATGCAAATAAACAATCAACAAATTTTACTATTAATAGTAACAAAATCCATACATCAAATATTAATTACAATACCTATCTCAATTACACAAAAAAATACCCTATTTAAAAAGCAGTAATCTTAATAACTAAATCTACAAATCATATACAAGGGTTCATATCACCAGTCATATTGATATGAGAACAGGTGACTTTCTGTCCCGTGGGGACTGCTATCCTGAACAACTTACCTTGAGGCATACAAACACACACTTTGAACTGCCCCATACCCTGACTGTACCTGTCCGTTCTATTAACAATGCTGGCTATAGGTAGGTACCTCACATCAACGAAGACACCTTCCTTCCCGCTCAGGACTACGGAGCCGTTGATGGATTTGAGGTGGATGTCCTGGTCTGCACTCCAGAACAGCTCCTTGGACTCCATGTGGGTGCCTTCGGCGCCTCGGAGGTGTGCTGACGTTTCTGAGCGGAGGGTAAGGTCCTCGTCTACTGGTGATGTTATTCGCTTGACTAGTATTTGCTGGGAAAGAGAATTAGATGTATAAAACTACTATGGTGGGAGAGTTTTTAGGGTTCCGTACTCAAAGGGTAAAAGCGGTACCCTATTACTAACACTTCGCTGTCTGTCTGTCACCAGGCTGTAGCTCAAGAACCGCTATAGCAAGTTGAAATTTTCACAGATTACGTATTTCTGTTGCCGCTATAACAACGAATACTATCAACAAAATAAAATATATATTTAAGGGAGGCTCCCATACAACAAACGAAATTTTTTGCTTAATTTTGTTCGTGAGCGAGTCCGACTCGTACTTCGCCCGTGTTTTTAAATCACGAGAGTGGGAAACAAGCAATTTGACAAATTTTAAAGGCTACATTAATTAATGTAGCAGACCTGCCTGTATTTCGACTATCAGCGCCAATTTCCAATTCTATAGTAAAGGTTTGCCCCCTTTATAAAAATATAGATTATATAGACTAGATTTTGCCCGCGACTTCATCTGCGTAGAATAAGTAATTTTATTTCCACCCTCATTTCCCCCCTTTTAAGAAATGATTTCCGGGATGAAAACCATCCTAAGACCTTCCCCGGAACTCAAACTATCTCTATACCAAATTTCATATCAATCAGTTCAGCTGTTATAGCGTGAAGAGGTAATATACATAAGACATACAGACAGACACACTTTCGCATTTATAATATTAGTAAGGATATAGTATGGTTAGATAAACTTACGGCTAGCCTGATTGGAAGCGGTTATGCTTACCATCAGGCGAGCTGAAGCCAGTATTTTAATATGCTTTATGGCTTGGTAGCCGAGCGGTGTGACCAGTGGACTGCGATGTCAGAGGTCTCGAGTTCGAACCCAAGGCACGCACCACTGACTTTTCGGAAGTTATACACGTATTTATCACATGCTCAAACGGTGAAGGAAAACATCGTGAGGAAACCTGCATGTTTGAGAGAATTCTCGATGGCATGTGAAGTCTGCCAACGCGCAGTAGGCTAGCGTGGTAAACTATAGCCTAATCCCTCTCATTTGAGAAAAGACCCGTGCCCAGCAGTGGGACATTAATGGGTTGATGATGATGATGGCTTGGTGGATAGAAACCTACCTTGGCGTGTAAGTTGTTGACCCCGTCAGGCACGTTCATGTCCGTGGCGGCGGTGCTGAACACTACGTCCCCGGAGTCGGGGTCCACCAGCTCCAGCGCGTTCACGCCGCGCACGAACACGCCAGACGTGTTCACTGTCAGCTTGTTCTCGTAGCGAGATGGTCTGAGGAATCATTATGATGGATTTGGAGCTGATTGGGATGCTCGAGAGTTCGTTTTTTAAATTGCAATTTTATAAAATATTATAAGCTAGCTGCCTCCCACGGCTTTGCCTGCTTGGTATATAGATAAGAAGTAGACTTATGCAGTGGCGTAGCGTGGGTTTTCACCGCCCGGGGCCGTCTGGAAATTTGCCGCCCCTATTCTAGTAATATAAAAAAACGTGACACCAGATGCCGCCCCCTTTTATATGCCGCCCGGGCCATGGCCCCCTCTAACGCTACGGCACTGGCGGTATGTGTTAATCCAGGTAATAAACTATATGTGCGACGTCGGTCTGAGCTTTACTCGAGGCGCGACCACCTATGGCAATCAGATATAATTACACCAATGGTCACATGCCCGCAATGCGCGCGGACCTTCTCAAAGAAGATTGGCTATTGCAGTCATATGAGAGCACACGAGAGGCAAAATGTATCTCACCAGAGTTAGAAGCCGTCGCCGTGACCGAAATCGGTCTGGAGATCATCATCATCATCACGCTAAAATTCATCTGGCGCGAGGCAGAGGGGGCGACGGCCCCGGGCGGCATATGAAAGGGGGCGACATCAAGTGCCACTTGAGCTAATCGGACCCTCGTATAGAAGAAATCATTATGATGTGGAGCTTTGATTATCCGAACCAATTCGGAGTCAAAAGTGTTCGGAAAACTGTTTGTTTTTACGTATAATCGAACGGTGTTGTTTCGCTCATAAACATTGAGACTACTAATATCGCCTGTCAGTAGTAGACGGATAGGCTTGACGAAAGGAATGTTTTTCTCTCTTTCTTTCTTTCAAACGCCGGGAGGGGCCGCCCTAGAATGACATACACTGACCTAATTGGTGAACTCCTTAAAAAAGGTGCGCAGTACTCGTAACCGACGCGCGTGCAAGACAGCATTAATTATGAATGTAGACGAGGCAAAAGTGGTATGCAGTACATAGTAGTGGTGTACAGTATATTTTTAATGTTCACTATCCATCAACTTACTTGGTTTGTAAATTAAACAAAACAGATCCATTATCACTGCTGATACTCATTGGTGTGTCCCGGTAGCTCTCAATGAGTCCATCCTTCTTATACAAGTGTTCAAAGTCTGTGTCTCCGAAGAACTTGATAGCATTGTGCTCCGGCAAGAATTCCATGCTTTCCATTCCTAGAAAAGGAAACCATTATAAGAAAATGATAAGAAATTATCCTAATTGTGTGATGTTCTTGTGACGTGTCTGACAACAACTTGAACCCAAGAGTGGATCTAGCTTTCAAGTCAGGATGATCAACATTGATATATCTAGGGGATTCATACCCATCCTAGAATGCTCTAGTGCCCACCCAAATTTTCATAGGGAACTGTGCCCACCCTATGTACTCCAGGATCTTGAATGAGTAAAAAATTATCCCACATCGATTGGAATCAGTGGCATAGCTAGGCAATCAAGAATATTTTTGATCACTTAAGTAGGAATTTTTTAGCCAATCCCCCCTGAAAAATAAGTCTAGATATGCCATTGATTATCAAGGGGTCCAAAAAAGTCATCTAATCTATAATATATAATTTCAAGTAACCATTATGATCTCAGGGGGGTCACATGGTCAGTTATCTAGTCATAACAGACTGCTAATTCAATGTTTCTAATTAAAAAGACTATGTTCTGATTGATAAACCCAGTCCCCATAATCCCCCCCTGGATCCGCATCTACTTGTTCCTAGACCTGGTATAAGTTGGTAGTTGTGGTGGTCTGTAAATAAGTAGAATACTCCCCTGAAGCAGAGGGCTGTAAATGGTTTGATATTGAGCCAAGTTCTACACAAGAGTACTTTTAAACTACACAAATAGGTACAGACAGTTTTGATAAATACAACATGTAGCTTCCTACACTAGACTTATATCCAGCAGTAGACATCATCTAGCTGATATGATGATGATGATGATGATGTAGTAAGTAGTTAGGAAATTATATATGCTTAGCTTTACCTACTTAATCTTTGGAGGAGGACTTTTTCCAAAAGATTAGGATAAAATTATAAAATGAAATGAGTTTAATAATATAATAGATTGTGTTATATAAAGCCTGTAAACTCATACTGCTAATATTTAACTGGCCAACCGATTTACTAACTACATTTCGTCTAAGAAATTCGTAAATAAAACTAATTTTAAAATTACCTTGACCAAGCCTCAGCACAGCTAGAATGGTAAATGTTAGGATCAAATTCCCGATGGCGAGGATAAATAACAAACAAACAAGCGTCCAGAACGCAAATGTCTTTCTTCCTTTATGAACAGTCTTCGTCACATCGTTTCCATTCTTATCTGAGTAATTTTTAACACCAGGATTGCTTCTAGAGAATAGCTGGCTATGGGTTGGTGTCTTAGTTATAAGCGCTTTTTCCGCGCGATTTCTCTCCAGCGTGCCCTCAGACATGGTCTCAGAAGCGGGCGAAATACCGCGGAGGCCGCCAAGCATAACGCACTACGGTTTATCAATAGTTTTCAGTAAAAGATCATTAATAATTATAAATAGCTCGAACGAATATATACAAATGTCAATCAAATTATTGAGCGAATATCCTTTTTTTTTTTTAAAGGTTTCTTCCCTTTCGGGATGAGGCAAAGGAATCTAGTCCATACAGCCTAGTCTTCAGTATTCTTTTATTTTAATAATGATGGATGACTGGATGATTCATGATAATGGTTGATGATAGGGTGAATTAATGGTTTATGATAGATGATTATTTTTTTCCTAGTTTCAGTAAATATGTGGTTCTTTACTGAAACCTAAGGCGGACTTCTTGGGAGAATTTGAAAGTCACGTTACACTGTTTTGTTTCATTTGCCAACACTCATGCACGTTTTCAAACACTTAACGGTTAATAATCCACCATTATTATACATTAAAGTTCATCAAAACACAAATTTTAGAAAATAAAACAAAGCTGCTGAACATGACGCTTCACTTTCCCGCCAAAAAGTCCTGAGCGAATATCCGTAGCGCTGATTGGCTGGTTGATCCACTAATCAGGGAAGAGTAATTTTTTTTAATAACTTTTATAGTGTGGCTACTGCACTCTTTCAACTGAGTATCTTTTAATTATTTTATTTAAGTAGAAATAGTTCACATTTTATTATTATTAGTGTATTGTGTAACCAATGCTAAATGATTTTTGAACACTTCGTTACAGATATGGTTCTTTACGAAAACCTCACTCAGACTAGGGGACTACAAACTTTGGCGTATAATTTCATTAGTAAAATAAATATAGTTATATGACAATATGATTTTATTTTATAATATTAATTTATTTTACAGTTATTAATCTACCGTTTATATGACCAATGACCACTAACTGATCCAGTCTATGTGTTTACTTGCTATTCATTCCACAATTTTAATCGGCATAACTTCATAAACTAAAAAGCAAAAAATAACTTCATACAAAGGTATGAAGTCGGTGCCAAGCCAAACGTAATAATAGTAAGTACACTCACCGCGAGTGATCTTGAGCGGGGTAGTTAAAACCACCACATCATCGGCACCGACTTCATACCTTTAAAACTAAAAAAAGGTAAAACTGTATGAAGTTATTTTTCGCTTTTTAGTTATTGAAGTTAGTTTTGTTTCAGTAAATATATTAAAAACGTGATAATTGCCTATAAAATTTGAGGGTTGCCCTCGATTTCCCTGGGATCCCATCATCAGATCCTGATGTGGTTACAAAGGGACCATCTGTGAAGTCTACTCTTTTAAACAAAAAAGAGTGTTGCATATCGGTCCAGACGTTTTTAAGTAATCCGTGAACATACATAAAAAAAAATCCGACGTATTGAGAACCTCCTCCTTTTTGAAGTTGGTTAAAAAGCGTAATCTTTTGACTGCGCGTTTGATTACCCGGTCTTTTCGCAACATTATGAATGAAGAATGATTTGAATGATTACAAAAACAATGTTGACGTTTCGTCAATGCTGACAACATGACAGCGCGAAATTTTGACAATCTGCTTTGTAATCATGGCGTCCGAACGTTATAGTTTCTCTCTCACCACTTTTAGGTAAAAAACTATTTATTTACGTGCTTTTAAGTGATTTTAACCTATAATACATTACAATTAACAATAGTTCTACGTATGCGCTTATACAGAAATGTTACTTTACTGTTTTATTCGTGTAAAACTACCCGAGTTTATGTTTGATGTATTACGACTAAAATTATGTTTTTTTTTACAGTCCTTCAGGGAAATTAGTTCAAATTGAATATGCGTTAGCTGCCGTAGCCGCCGGCGGTACATCCGTTGGTATTAAAGGTGAGTTTTGTTTATTTAAGAGGTTATCTTGGCGTCTAGTCAGTGTCACCGTGGTTTCTACCCGTGACCAGCAATAAAACTTACCTTAAACACTTTATATCGCCTCTAAGATGATACTTAAGCTCAACTAAACTAATTAGTTTTCCAGTGTGCATGACATGTCAAAATTTATGCAACCGAAACTTATTAACAACTCATTTTATTTGATGCAAATGACTAAGAGCATTGATCTTAGTGAAGAAAATACTGGTAAATCTATATTTTTTCGACCAGATGTCATGCCTATGGTTGCCTAATTATATGTAGATGTAAGAAATAAATATAATTGGACATATTCCTGGACTTAGTGACATAACTGACTAAGTGTGTAGAGAATTATGCCTAATATAATAACTATATTTAATTCCAGCATCCAATGGCGTCGTCATAGCGACAGAGAACAAGCACAAGAGCATCCTGTACGATGAACACAGCGTCAACAAGGTTGAAATGATCACTGGACATATTGGTGAGCTACAACATCCAAATCCAACCTAAATGACTTAAACAATGTTATATCTAGGTTGAAAGACAGAAATCCTATGAAGGTGTTTCAGTATCTATCACCACAAACTTCCCATATCCAACCTGTGGCAGGGTCGCTTTTGCATTGATTTATTTAATGTTATATAACATCATCATTATATCAACCATTTAACATGCACTTCTGGACATAGGTCTTCCCAAGGATATGATAAATACACACAAAACTGCGAAAAGTCTATGGTGCCTGCTTTGGGACCATTTCTACTACCTTGACTTCTAAATCCACTGGTCACACCACTAAGCTATCACAGCTCTACTACCAGAAAAGTATGCAAACCCACATTATAATTGTCGGCACGAGTCGTGAGCACAGATTTTAGTAGTAAAAGCCATTTTACGCATGTACGTTTTTGGTCAAATTTGTTCAGTATCGGGTTACCGGTCAGAAACTATCATGTGCAGCCTTGTCGCCCCTCGCCATCGTCATTCAGCCAAAGAGACCAGAGAAAATTTATGGAATGCGCAAGTGAAGTTTGTACTCATGACTCGTGCTGGTACCTATAATACAAAAATTAAAAACAAAGTGTCACTTTCCAGGCATGGTCTACTCTGGCATGGGTCCAGACTACCGTCTGCTGGTCACACAGGCCCGCAAGATGGCACAGCAGTATTACCTAATGTACCACGAGCCCATTCCCACTGCTCAGCTGGTGCAGCGAGTTGCTACAGTCATGCAGGAGTATACACAGTCTGGGTGAGTTTTGTAGCTTGTGTATAATACACATTGGTATGGAGTTTGGATAGTTGTTCTTGCAGCTGTATTAAAGGCAGGCTGCCTTCTGTAATAAAAGCCCTTATAGGGTTAGGCAGAGGTGTACTAATGTACACCCACATATCAGTACACACGCAGTAAGCTAGCATGGTGGACTAATCCATCTCAAATGGGTTGATGATGATGATTATAAAACCTGTAAGCTCATACTGCTAATCTTTAACTGTAAAAATATAGTTTGTGCGATTATCATGGACATTTTACCTGACTCATATTTCTACTGCAACTGCAGCACCCCCCCTAGAAGAGTAGTTGATCGTGGGTAATAATATGTATAGCCCAGTTCATTTACTCTTGACTGATGTGTAACAAAATTCTCTACCGCACATTTTTCTCTTTGTCTCCCCTTCTATATATAGAATCTTTGCTACGCTCTTGATTGAAGCTGAATAAGTAGTCCCTATCATCAACCCATTAACGTCCCACTGCTGGGCACGATTAGGCTATTTTCCACCACTCTAGGCTACTGCAGGTTAGCAGATTTCACATAACATCGACAACAAATCTCTCAAGCACGCAGGTTTCCTCACGATGTTTTCCTTCACCGTTTAAGCATGTGATCAATACGCACATAACTTTCGAAAAGTCAGTGGTGCGTCAAGGCATGCACCACTGACGGTTTAAACTCTACACATTTGACATCTCAGTCCACTGGTCACACCACAGCTCCATGACCCTATGCCCCATGCTAAATTCCCACGTTCAATCTCCACAGTGGTGTCCGTCCGTTCGGCGTGTCCCTGCTGATCTGCGGGTGGGACAGCGACCGTCCGTACCTGTTCCAGTGCGACCCCTCCGGCGCGTACTTCGCGTGGAAGGCCACCGCCATGGGCAAGAACTACAACAACGGCAAGACGTTCTTGGAGAAGAGGTACCTTTTTATTTCGTAATTCCATAGACTACAAGTCAATTTGAATGCCCTAAAATGTTTTTTTTTAGTTTCTGTGTGTTTCTGTAGTTGGATAAGTAGTACCAGAGTTTGTGGGTTTACGTCGCTAACTCGCTACTGTTGCGATTGAAAAGCAAAAGAACATACATTGTAATCCGTTTTCGGAAATAATATAGATAACGTATTTCCTACTAACACAAACTATACATGGGCACGTAAACGAATCATTGCTTTCATAAAGCTACACACAGTGCCGGTGGCAGGGCCGCCGTGAACTCGGCGGCTTACAAAGCCGCACAAGGAGCCGCCGGGGTGTGCCGTCAGGTTGCGTTGGCTGCCGGCGTCAGTTTGTCCCTGGCATTCGAGTGGTAGTGGTGTGCGGTTAACACAACTAGGTAGGATTGTATTCAGTAGAATACAATCCTACCTAACATACCATCACACCTGTCGTACCTGAAATGTTAGGCAGAGGTGTACACCCACATTTTGCCGCATATTATAATATACAATCCCATTTTTTTCTACGCAGGTATACAGAAGAACTGGAGTTAGATGACGCAGTCCACACGGCGATTCTGACGCTGAAGGAAGGGTTCGAAGGTCAGATGACGGCGGACAACATCGAGGTGGGGATCTGCGACGCCAGCGGGTTCCGCAGGCTCGAGCCCGCTCATGTCAAGGACTACCTGGCGAACATCCCCTAATTATTATTAGTTGTAATGTAACTGCAGAATTATATGTGTTTTTTAATGGTCGATTGTTTTTTTGTCAATATTTTTGAATCCTGAAGCAAAATATGCGGGGGTATTTGCCGCCCGGGGCCGTCTGAAAATTTGCCGCCCCCTTTTCTAGTAGTATAAAAACGACGTGGCACTTGTTGCCGCCCCCTTTCATATGCCACCCGGGGCCATGAACGGATCCATATTCCGAGCTTCTACTGAGAATTTCATAGTAAAACTCAATAACACTGCTCGACCTGGCAATAAACCCGAGACCTCTTGCTCATCAGTCGCTACAGTGTGATCACTAGACCAACAAGACATTTTTAATTCTACAATATTTTATTGTGTTGTGAATGTCAGTGTCGTTGATATTCGTAAGTGTGCTACCAATGAACTGTAAAGTAAATGGTCTTAAATTCGATCCTAAGGTAAGCACCACTGACTTCGTAGTCAAGTGTGTATTTATCACATGCTTAAACGATGAAGGTAAACATTCTGAGGAAACCTGCATGTTTAAGAGATATACCCGATGGAGTGACACCAAAAAAAAGAAATCTGTCGAATTGATAACCTAATCCTTTTTTGAAGGTGGTTAAAAAGTAATCAATATCGGACTTCCGCTAGATTTAACTACCTACTAATCATGTAAAAACCGAAAGATGCAATCAAGCAAAATAATATGAATGATCTTAAAATCGATATTAATATCTTAGGGCTTTATATCAGCCAACACAGATTTGTGATCAAAACCAAAAATAAAAGCGGCTATCTTGATTTCATTTGATAATGATCCGATTACTTTTAAAATCTGAATCACATGACACGATGTAGATCGTATGGTTTTACTTGGACGTAAGTTGGAAATATCACATAATATTAACGCCACTGCCGGGTATAGCCGACAAATAAAATGTTGACACGACTCTCGTCGCTTATTGCCGACAATGACAGGGTCATCGTGTATTTTTTTTTGTTGTTAATGTTTGAATTATAATTAGCTCTTTGGTAAAATGCCGTGCATTTATTTAGTGCGAATATAAATATTTTTCTTTGAATCATTTTATTTTTGACGACCTAATTAGTCCAGCGGTAACACTACCTTCTGTCCTAAGAGTCCCGGTTTGAATCCTGGTAGAAACAAACGTTTGTGTGATGAGCATAAATATTAAATATTTATAATATTAATACAATATTTGTATCCGAGTAATGGATGTATCTATGTATAATATGTATGTAGTTACAAAAACTAGTATACATTAGGTATATGTACTTAGTTTATCAACAAACTAGTACCCGTAACACAAGCCTCGTTTAACTAGCTCCTTAGCTCGGAACTAGATGGCGCTGATGTGGCTGTGGGGAGCTGTAGCTGGCGCTGTGTCTTATTGTCTAGAAATGGCGTTCAATAGGTTAATCAAAAGCAATATTAACAATTTTTTTAATCGTTTCACTCCACTTGGGATTTCTCCTGTGTTCTCTGTTTAGAAGTTTCACTTATGCAAACGCCTAGACCCGGATCAACCTGTAGGTAGATCCTACAAATATTTGTTCCATGTTTTTATTTAGCTCCTGTTCCTCTAGATTAGAGATGTTATCGATATGATATTTCTCGGATCTGGATACGGATATGGATATAGGAATAAAATTATATCGGTTTCGGATATGGTTACGAATAGGTACTTAATTATTTCGGATTATCCGTTAGTTTCGGATGGTTTCGGCTACGGATATCAGATGAGTAGCGCCACCTCGTTTCCGGAAAAAGTTTTTATCACAATGTTTACATTTTGCAGAATCTACATTACCTAAAACTTGATAAAAAAATGTCGGAATTAAACCTGTCAAAAATATGTCGTTTTATTTAGACTCCGCCCTTATACGAAAACTATCCGAGACTTGTGAAACAGATCCGATAGTTTCGGTTACGGTTACGGAGCTCCATAACATCCCTGCTCTAGACCAATTAGCGCCGGGTCCTCGATCTCCTAGTACTACGCCACAGAATACAAAATACTCATACAAGATTCTGGGGTAGGCACAGTCTATTACTAATCAGTGGCCCAATATCCTGGGGTGGGCCCTTGTCCTCCAGTATCCCCTCTCCGACTGTTGTATGCGTGGCAGAATCAGGCCAATCTGAGAAAGAAAGACATTCCCGGCACATCCCGCCACCCCTAGATACACCCATAATGATTGGAGCTCATTGACTTCACACAGGACACCCACAGCTCTTTATGTCCACTGATCATCACTATCAGTTTTTAACTAAATACAACTGTTTTGCGTCAACATGTTATCTTAGATTATCATATTTTAGCCATATCTTACGGCTAAAATGTGATAATTTATTTATTAAAGAAAACACGTGGTTAATTATCTGTAGCCTATACATATAGTGGCGTGACCAGTGGACTGTGGTTTCGAGTTCCAACCAGTGACTTTTCGGTAGCTTTGCGCGTATTTACCAAACGTTGAAAGAAAACATCGGGATGAAACCTGTAGGTATGCTTGAAAATTTTTCTCGATAGCGTGTGAAATCTGGCAACCCGCAGTAGACTAGCGTGGTTATCTATAGTGTAATCCCTCTCAAGGAGAAAAGGAGGTCCCTGCTCAGAGCTGGCAATAATTGGGTTGATGACCTGCTGTGGTAGCCTAGTGGTGTAACCAGTGGACTGTGATGTCAAAGGTCTCCAGTTCAAACCCAAGGCACGCCACTGACTTTTCGAAAGTTATTTGCGTATTTATTACATGTTCAAACGGTGAAGGACAACATCGTGAGGAAACCTGCATGCTTGATAAATCTTCTCGATGGTATGTGATATCTGGCAACCCGCAGTAGGCTAGCGTGGTTGTCTATAGCCTAATCCCTCTCAAGGAGGAGAAAAGGAGGTCCCTGCTCAGAGCAGGGGGCAATAATTGGGTTGATGATGAATTGTACCAAGACTAAAGGTGCTCAGGGCTAAGTAGCAGTCACGTTGATTTCTTACACATTCTTTCATCAGAACTAATAACCTAAACGGTTTCTACAGGGTCGACAATGCGCGGAGGATACGAGACGAGCGATGCCTCGCTCCTAGCCGGGGCCCAGGGATAAGAGCTGGACCGAAGCCCGCCGGGGTTGTGGTGCATGCTTTTGCGAATCCCATGGCCCCGGCAATAGGGTTGGTAGCGTTGACGGGTCTGGATTTTTAGTGGGTAAACGCTCAAGCAGAGTCCGACACACCCTGTCGTCTCCCCAGGCGACGAGAAGGTCTGTAAAGGATATTTCCGCACTTAAAAAAAAAGGGTCGTCAACGCGCGAGCGTCACCTCTGGTGTTGCAAACATGTATAGACTGCGGTAACCGCTACCGCTTACCAATAGGCGGGACGTAAGTTAGTTTGTCATCTTTGTGGTATAAACCAACAAATAAAAAAGAATTAAAAAGATTTCGCAAATGCGTTGCCTAACCCCATTGAAACCGTTCAGGTTTCTTAAAATAGGGAGTTACTGAACTGACAGCAAACGGAATTCCAATGCTGTCAAAATAGTCACTCCCCCAATGAGCTCTGGTAACCTTACTCACTTGCAGAAAGACAACTATTGTTGATTCACTGCAGTCTTCTGTAAGGCGGAGGTACTTCCCCAGTCGGGCAGCTCAATTTGAGCGAGAAATCTCGCTATGCCCTACCTCCTAGTATTTCTGTAGCCTGTTTTTCTACGGCGTGTGATATGTGATAAATACGCACATAACTTCCGAAAAGTTGGTGGTGCGTGCCTTGGATTTGAACTCGAGAAGTCATGGCGAAATCTCCACTGTCTTGAATTTGTATTTATTTAAAACTAACTCTTGCTCACGACTTCGTCAAAATATAATTTAGTAAAAATTTAGTAAAGTAGGTCAAATTTAATTGGCTCTTTTTGAATGTCGACAATAAAGACGCCTCCAAAATCGCCCGCCGTTCACCGCTTCCTAGTATTTTTTGCTGGGAAGAAGAAGCGACTCAACAAACTCCCAAACTAAACCCATGATCCCATCTCTTTTAATAACTGAGGATCCATGCGGCGACAGTGCGTGCACATGGTATGACGTTGATTTTAAACTATTACGCAAGCCGTTTCGCGAGCAGAGTAGCTTGTCATTAATATTTGGCACTGTTTCATTACGATGAGACTTTTGACATAGAAAAATGTAAACTTATTTATTTTTATATGAATCTAAAAGCACATGTTCCCGTCTTCCTGTTTGTTGGGAAGAAAAAAGTTTTTCAGATGATTCACTGCCAAATCTGAGCCTAGCTAATAAGCTAAGCGGCCCGACTTGGGAAGCACCTCCGCCCGACCGCAGTGAAACAACAATAGTTCTGTATCTTTGAGTGGGTTACCAGAGCACGTGAGTGATCATTCACTATACTAACAGCATTGGAATTCCGTTTGCTGTCAGTTTAGTACCTAACTACCTACCCTTATTATAAGAAACCTACACGGTTTGCACAGTGTCATCAACGCGTGAGCGACACCTCTGGTGTTGCAAACGTCTATAGGTTACGGTAACAGCTTATTGGCCACCCTTGTAATATAAAAAAAGTTTTGATAGTTAACTGAAGTAAAATATATACGAACAATAAATACGAAGATTGAGAGTTGGTTGAACCAGTGGCGTAGCTAGCATGAGTAAAATGTTTTAATGTAATCAATGAAACACATTTAGTAATTAAAATGTCTTCCTCGTAGCTTTAACGCGGCGGGTATCAGGCGCCCAGTGGGGGGCCACTACCACCCTCCACCCCTTATTTACGCCATCCACTGGGTTGAACTAAGCCCACGACGCCTATCGTCCCTGAATGGTGTGGCAGAAGTGTACAGCACCTAAAACATACCGGCGAAATATGAGTGTATAACTCACATTTCGCCGGTATGTTTTAGGTCCCATGTAATAATAGCTCGCCCCCTAGCTATTGCTATCAACCGGGCACGAATCCAAACTCCGAGCTGCTGCTGAGAATTTCATTTCAACAAAAACCCAATAACACTTTGCTCGACTTCATCGAACCCAAAAGACATCTTGCTTAGCAGACACTTCAGACCACTAGAATAATGAAACCAAAAAACAGGCTGTACGGTTAAAAAGAGGCGGCAAGAAATTCCATGGATACTCATTTCAATAAAATGTATATAATAAAATAATAAGCTTCGTTTAAATGTTTGTTTTACCGATATAAATATGAGAATAGGTACCTAATGTAGTTTGATGTGAAAATTATTGTATTATAAAAACAATAGGCGCCACGCAGTGAAAGGGTTAATTAAAATTAAAAACAACGCTTTATAGATAGCCGAATTATTATTAAAAACCAGAAGATAAATTTGAGCAAGAAATCTCTCTACCTATGTAACCTTTCTGAACAACACAGTAGAGATTCAATAAATAAGTTTTCATATAAATAAGTACTTTATTTTATTTTAGTCGGTATTTTTTTATCTCACACCTATTATCAAAAAATAAAGTATTTAGGATACAGGCTACTTCATTATAATCTTGGTTGATAACCCTACCTATAACTGTAGGTACTTTACTAATATTTATAGAACCAGATAAATACAAAATGTGTCAATATAATATCCTGCAAATAGTTTGGAAATAATATGTGGCAAAGTTTAATTTGGTTTTAATAATTATCAACCTACAAAATAGTGATGTACGCGACTTGTCAAGTTGTCAGTCAACTTGATGTATCGATTACTAATTGGTATTGTTCAATTTTATTATAGCTTGGCAAATTCGTACGTGACACTCTCATGGTCCACGCGGGTGGCGGGGGACGCTACTACTCGATGACGTATTGTAGGTACACCGCTACACACGATACGACTTACGTTTCGATTGCTTATAAGTTATTTTTGTGCGTTATATTGTATATGATGTGCTGTAGATGTCAAATATTACTAACAGTATGTAAAAGGAATTTTTAGTTACCCTAGAAACCTAATTATAGGTCAAATTAATACACAAATATATATTCTTGTGACTCGGTTTATTATGCTATATAATAATAATAATAATATTCTGCGACATTTCACACAACACCATCTAGTCCCAAACTAAGCAGAGCTTGTACTATGGGTACAAGACAATGGATATAATACTTATATACTTTTTTTTTGTAAATACATACTTATAATACATAGGTAACACCCAGACGAACACATACACTTATATTCATCACATAAATATTAATTATATTATTATTATATCTATTAATTATATTATTAATATATATTAATGTTCTAAAAAGTAGGTAAAAAATATTGTATGTAATTTGTTTGCCTTGACTCCAATAATTTTGCCTATCAGCGGATTCATCTTCTTGGAGTGATATCGTGTGTGTTTTGTTTAAAGTATCCGCACCAGATAACACAAGTTACCGTCAACGGCGACGGCGGCTGACTGACGCTCCCGGCAGGTAATCTCCATCCCACGCGCACGTGCCGCTGCCCCCAATGCCTTACGTCCCCCGTCGCCCGCGGACCATGGGAGTGTCATGTACAAATTTGCCAAGCTATAGCTTGTAAGCTGTTGGTTATTTTATGACATGACATGAGAAAAATTATAATAAATAATAAATGTTCACTACAATACATTATCATTCAATAACATAATATAACGCTAATTAGTAGGTATTACACCATTTTTTAACGCGAACATGTCATAGTTTTCATGAGGCAAGGTATAACATGACCACGTGTGGCTTTTTATTATAGGTATGACGAAGTCCACGTATATTTATTTGATTTGAACAGAACATAATGTAGTAAACGTAATATAGGCAAAAACTACAGAATAACGCTAGAGTAGTATGAGGGGGTCGTAGCGCGTGGCATTCTGTAGTGTCGGCCTACCCATCTTTTTTTAAATTTTAAATAAATAAGAAGTGTGGTGGCCTATTTGTATGAACAATCAGTGGACTGAGAATTGAGAAATCAGACGTCGCGAGATCAAGCCCAATTCACACACGACCGTTTTTTCGGACGTTATGTGCGTGTTTATAACATCCCCAAACGGTGAAGGAAAACATCGGGACGAAACCTGCATGCTTGCCTGAGCCTTTCTCGATTATGTGTGATGTCTGCCAACCCACACAAAACTAGCGTGTTCGATAAGCCTAATTCATTTCGCCCAGGTACATTTTATGGAATAATTAATCATAAATTCCTTTTAAATTCGTATTAAATTTTCAGTTTAATTAGTTAAGTACCTATTATTACAATTATTATCAAAATGTATTTAGCGAGGACTGTCAAATAATAAGATTAATTGATTACTATCATGCCTGAGGATTAAAGTAGATAATAATAAATCATTTTTAATTACATAAGGTGATTTTAAATCCATAATAATCAAATTATCTCAAACGTCTTTTGTATATTATCTTTAAACAATAGACCAAACGATAAGTCTTTTAAGTTTTATTGAAAACACTCCAAAATACAAGCAGATGATAGATCGTAAAACGTGTTATAGTACAACCATAATACGATAAAACAAATGTTAAACAATGATTGATAGCATCGTCTGTCATAAACATATACTATAAAAAACTTATATAATATTTAAGCCGTAGCCTACAAATAGAGATAAAAAATTATCTAAAACGATTCTCTTATCGATTCGTCCTTCACTGAATCGAGTTTGGTATATAAGTGTTTGCAACTAGGTTTCCCATCCCTACTCGACGCGCGAGCGGCGGCGGCGGCGCTCAGTTCAGCTGTTTTTATTAGTTAGTTCAGTTCTCCACTCATTCACTCGCGTAGGTGACATGGCTCTTCAAGTGCGCTTAAGGACTAGTGAATTATTTTTATTATTATTTTTAATAATTAACACGTGCGCCGTGACACCGCCATGGATATTTTCGGTAAACGTAAACAGTAAAACGTGTGATGTTAACAAATGTGTGTTTAATTTTGATGTGAATGCGAAAAATGTTGATGAATGGTCGCTAACTTTAGAGCCGGCGTCCGAACAAAAATGTGATTCGTTTTATGTGAGTAAAGTTTTCGAGAACGTTAATGTTGATGTCAAAAATTACGGTAGAAAGGTGTACTTTTGTGTTAAATCCGGTGGATTGTGGCATAATCAAGGAGAGAGTGTATATTTGGATGCAAATGACGTCACGCAGACAGCCGACACAGATCTGTGAGTCTACCCATTTTAATTTTACAAATGATAAAGTTTATTTGCCCTATTCACTACTGTACGTATGAGCAACAAGTAGTAACTTTTGCATGAAATAAAGTTTGAAGTTATCAACATTCGTTCATTTTGTAATTTCTTTTTGAACTGTATTCGAACTTTGAAAGTTTGAAGTTTGTTTTGAGTTTAATCAAATTCAGATCAGTTGTGACTTTGATATTACATTTGAATTTCTAAATATTCGTTCCGTTTTGTGTTAATAATATTCCAGAATTTTAAACTTATTATAAGCCTTTTATACTCTAAAATAAATAGCCTAACAATTAAAGGTATTCAAATTGGGTAAAAATACTCAATGAATGGAATGAAGCTTTCGCGGACCAAAATTTACGATGACAAATAAATAATGGCGGCAATTTGAAATAGTTACGTAATAAGTAGGTACTTTCTATTACACAAAAATGGTATACATAACTAAATTATTATAGTATAAATAGCTTATCTTATCATTTTATCTCTGTTACAATATCAATATATAAGTGTATGATCTATTTGATTTATTAGATTACGTAGGTATGATGTTAGGAAATAAGTGGATATTATAACCCTACTTAGTTATTTGAGTGTTTATCCTATATGTAGGTTTACAAACACGTATTTAAAAATAAAAATAAGCTTGTCAAGATAAAGTGACCACATTAGTTATGTCAGTTTATCCTTTTCTAACGAAAACCGAATCAGAAACATAAAGTAGCACCCATCTCTCCAGCGAGATAATTAACTTAAAAAACACAAAAAATATTTATAATATGGTTGTAATTTTTTCGTAAATGGGGAACAAATTTGTACTCTTTATTATCTATTAAGTACCTACCTACCTAATAACTTTTTATTTGTGTAACATAAACATGTAAATAGGCCTAATCTACCTATCTCATGGAACCTAAAACATACCGGCGAAAAATGTGGGCGTAGATTACTACCTACTCCTCTGCTTAACCTTTCGAGGATAATTGGCGTACTGGATTATTATGATTATGGCGCCCATAAAACAGCTTGTGCCTTGGCTAACCCCCCCCCCCCACTTGGTTTACTCCTTATAAATAGGGTTGCCAGGTCGAAAGATCCTACTATCGCAAGAAAAAAACATTTTTTCTTGTTGACAGACGAAAATTTTATAAAATAAAGTAGTTTTTCGGGAGACTACACTGTCGGGAGTTGGGAGGACGTACTAACATCCCGACCATCTGGCAAAACTACCTATAAATCCTTAGCGATATGAAATTCTACGTACCTACCGTATGTTAACCTAGCTACAATTAAATCACGTGAGGCCCGAGAAATGTTTCGTAAAAGTTAAGTGACCGTAATCGCGTCTGAGAATAGGATGGGTGGCCTTCGGCGTAATTGGGTCAGCCGCTGACGTCACAAGGAAGGCCGCCGGCAAATTTCTCCATGTGCTGGAATTTTTGTTGCAATCCAAAAATACAATCGTTTTTCTAAAACGAGTAGATTGAACTAGTGTGAACTGGTAATAAGTGGATGAAACTGCCTGTTATTCTTGTGGGAAGTAGGTTTACTTGCAATGTGCTAAAAGTACAACGAAAATTCTTTTTAGGAATATTAATTATGTATAATGAAAAAGTTACTAAGCGGCGGAAACCATATTTCAATGTAAAATAATCTCTATTTATCACTATATAGGTTTTATTTTTATTATATAACATATATTTTTTATTTATTGAATATATATAAAAAAACTAGTTTTATGAATTGTAGAATAACTAAGTTGCATCAATAAATTATACGATATTACATTTTTATTTGTCCGGATTTGTCTGGACTTTCGTCAAACTGTCCATTGTTTTAACACGGACTTGACAGAGTTATTGAACAAAACGAGTAAGAAATTTGCGTTTTGACCTATTTGTTTCATATCGTGACAAAAATGGTCTTTATTTTTAAATTTTCGAATTTCCAGCTGATTTTCTGATTGGTAATCCTACTTTCTCACCAGCCAGCAATTTATGATTTTTCACTAAATTAGTAACACCGTCCTTTTGCGACGAGTAGGGACGTAACTAGATATATAGAATAGAGATAGATATATAGAGTATTCTTTATTGTAGGTACACCAAAAAAGACAACAATATGGAATAAAGTACTATTTGCGGTCTTATCTCTAATAGCAAAAAGTAACTAGGTACGACCTCTTTGAAGAAATACTAAAACAAACCCAAAGAATCAGCCTTTTTGAAAGTCCAAATAGGTAATTGGATTTCAGGCTTTGGGAGAATGAATACCTGTGTCATGGCCCCCCTGGGTTTCAAACTCCAAGTCTGACGTCATTAATTATAGTTACTTATTTCTGTAACAACGACCGATAGTTTGATGACGTCATGACTCACGACTTGTGTTTGTAAGATGTTTGGAATCTAAACAGTATTAGTCAACCTAAAGATTCTATGACTATATTTAGAAAACGCAATTTAAAATTTCAGCATAATCATGGATCCCTCTGTTTCGTCCTTTCTTCTCAGAGTTCGTCAGCAAAGCTGTCGATGCCAGCCAAGGTTTTCCCCTCATCTTCAGAAAGTACACCTTAAAACTGGGAACTTTTAATATGAACTTTCCAAAAAATCATTGTGATGCAAACCTGTTTCAAATTTCAGTTTTCTAGACTTAGTACTTTTTGTAGTGTGTTGATAGAAGTCAGTAAGAGGAGAAACGATTTTATGTCATTAGAAGATAGATGATATCATCGCCCAACTCATTTACTGTCCCACTACTGGGCATAAGTGTCCTCTTGTTTGAGTAGGATAAGGCTATATTACACGACGCTTGAAGAAGATATAACATTTTGTACATATATTCGGTATATCTTCAAAAGATTTACCGAATAAATAGGTATTATTTTTTATATGGTGATACTCACACGTGATACTATTGTCTGGACTCTAAATGAGACCAAGATTATCTTAGTTAATTTCGGTGTTTCGTCTCAGAGAGAAAACACCGCTAGGGTCGTGGTATATGCATACGCAAATCCCATTACCCCAGCGATAGGGCAGGCGGCGTTGACAGGTCAACGCCCACTCTGGGCGGAGTCTGACACGCCCCGTCGCCTCCCTTGGCGGCGGGACGGGCCGTAAAAGATTTTCCGCAACTTAACATAAATGCTATATTGTTTGCCACCCTCGTCCTATTAAATTTATTTTGCTGCCTAGGTCAGTGTCGTGTTGGCCTAGGCAGAAGTCCGAACTTGAATGACGTAAGCACTGGGTCCGGTTATCATTACTTATGACACATGATTACAGACCGTGACACAGAAAAACAACTCTCAATCGCGTGACTAAATATGTCTAGACTGACTGCAATATTGAATGTAAATTTTGTACTTTTCAAAACAATAAAAACTATTTTAGAAAACGCCTTTTCAACCTTCAAATTTAGTTAGGTATCTTGGAAATCTAGCAACAAGGGCATGAAGTGAATACTCCGGATTTTAGAGCATAAAACATTTTCAAATATACCTAAATTGGTTAAATAGTCGTTTGATTAAGTGCGCGAGGTTTGTCGGCGCGGCGGGTAGCGATCGGTGTCTTATAAACTTAAACACTGGAATAGAAATAAACCTAGTCCGATCGCCTTCTAAACTAAGACAAATCTGCTGCAACATTACTCTGAATATTTCAGATTCTCTCCGCGTTCCGTATAAAACATATCTCCTAAAAAAATTGATAACAAAAGAAAGGTAACAATTAGGAATACTTATTTGGAGTTACTGCATCAGTATGGACCATTTTCTATAAATTAATTTCAGATTACACCAAAAAACAACCGTCACCAACCTTTCTGGCGGGTTGCCAACGAAATAAAATTCCAATTTGCCGTAATACTCCACTCGTAAAGCAGATATAACCCACGTGATATAAGCTCACACACTCATCATATCGCTTGGCAATAACACAGACAGGATGCCAGACTACTGCCGAAATAGATGCAAGGTTAATATTGGGTTAACCGACTACTTAAACTGTTGGGAAGATCTGTGAGATGATTTTTTTTCGTAATGAGAGATCATTGTGGGAATCTTTGGAGGAGGCTTATGTCCAGTGGACATCATCTAGCTGATATGATGATGATGTGGAATAAGAGATCACAAGACTGGGATGAAAAAAGGCTTGCCTGAGTCGAGTAAAGCGCGACTGCAGCGCAAGACATCTTGGGGTCAATTCTCAGGTCTTATTATTGAGTCTTTCCATGAAATTCTTAGTAGCAGTTCGGCGTTTGAATTCGTGCCTTGGCAATAGTCAGTCAAATGTTTTATTTCAATTAGACCAATATTGCAGGTACTTTTGAATTGTCAAACTAGTTGTACGGTTCCAAGAAGTAGGTCTTATGGAGAAGAAACGGCAAGAAGCTCCATAGATACTCTTTTAATAAAAATAAAATTTAAAATGGTATTTTTTTACAATGATCTATGTATATAATATCAATATGAGAAAAATGCAGTTTGATGTGAAACGCATGAATTACAAACATGTGGAATAAGAATAGGAAAAACCACTTTAGGTTGCCATAACAATACATGTTATGGCAACCTAAAGTGCTCATACAGAGCCGACCAGCCCCAACTGTCAGCACCCGTTCACGAGCTCGCCTCCTATTACATGGGGCCTAAAATATACCGGTGAAACATGGGTGTACAACAGTACACCTTTTTTTTTTTTTTTTTTTGGGACTTGCCCACCACCCAAATCCCTACTACTGCAACTCCTGTAAACCAGGATCAACAATAGTAACTATCCAGAAAATCGTCGAGACAATGAAGTCCGACGTGTCCCAGGGGAATGATTTTAACTGTCTTGGAACCCGCAGCGAAATTAATCATGAAGTTATATAGGAGGAGTAAGAAAAATATCAGTTTTTTCACTTCCCTCCTTATCAAGCGAGAGACAGAATAGAATTTACATGTCATTGATATGAGAACAGATGTTTACAACTGAGTTAAGCCCAGTTGCCAGGCACCACGGATGATAAATTAATAAGTTATGGGTCCTAATAATGTGAGCTATTATATCTGATTCCAATAATAGGTATGGCAAAAACGCTTAAACGCACGGAAATTCATCCTAGTCGCAACAAGGTCCGAGTAATAGTACACCTCTGCCTAACCCTTCGAGAACGACAGACGATAGTATGTTAAGTTAACCATTTTAATTAAGTTATCACATCGCTTATAACGAAAATCCCATTCTTTCTCATTGTATTCTATTTCAATACACAACCTCGCTACGCCCCAGTGCGTCGGTTGCGCAACCAACCAGCCAACCAGTGGTCAATGGGTTCAATAGCCGAAAAATAACCTCAAAACCACCATGCACCGTTAGATACATCTAAATCACGTTAAATAGGGCATGGGAAGACTAAAGACTTAAAATAAATAATAAATATTTTCCGGACATTATGACACAGCGCCATCTAGTTCCGTGGTAAGCAACGAGGCTTGTGTTACGGATACTAGATGGTTGATAGACTTACTACATAAATACTTTTTTTTATAATTGCATACATATTGTATGTAATTACAAAACATTTGTCCCTATCGGAATTCGAACGCGGGACCCGAAAATTTATTCACTTTGGTGATAAATCTGTTTGAAGGGAAGAAGTTAAAAGAGTCCTCGACCTGACTAGGTAGGGTGAAGAAAAACGGTTCTGTTAAATCTAATTTCTTAAGTTCTTCTCTGTCTAATAGCTAATAGCTCTAATAGCGAGTTTGAACCAAAGGCCAACTCAAAAACCACTAACTATTCGAAAAAAAAAAATAAAAAAAAAAAAAAGCACATTACTTCCGAAAAGTCAGTGGTGCGTGCCCGGGTTCGAACTCGAGACCTTTGACATGTCAGTCCACTGGTCACACCACTAGGCTATCGTAGCTCTTTTATAAGGATAGCACATTAGTCTTTTGAAAAATTTGGGAGCTGTAATTAACACGTGCAGAAATATCTAGGTAGGCCTTGAGCAGCCTCAATTTATTTTATTTTAATCGGGTCACACTATTTACACGTTATCTGAAAAGGATTACACATATAATACCGTATTACTTTATTGTAAACTATGATAATATCAGCGTAAGAAATAAATCTATTGTATTCATTGAAAATAAAACTATTTCTTTTTTGTATTTTATCGTGGCATATTGATTTAAATAAATCTCGGTGCCTTTCAGCGTTTATGGTCTGGGGATTAGTCGTTACTCCACCAGTCCACCCTAAGCAATCTTAGGTGGTGCCCCCTCCCCCCCCCCCAAAGCTCATTCCACAAGATGTTCTATAGCCTATAACCTTCCTCAATAAATGGCCTATCCAACCCAAAAAGATTTTTACAATTCCAACCAGTAGTTCTTGAGATTAGCGCGTTCAAACAAAGAAACAGACTCTTCAGCTTAATAATATTAGTATAGTATATATTTATTTCTAACCCTCCCTTTAAGTAACTATCGATTCTATATACAAATTTGAAGATGAGCTAGAATAAGAACTGGTATTACTTTGAGTCAATAAAGAACATTATTATTAGTATTATTATTACAATATTTCCACCCCGCATTTCGCTCTTTTTCCGTGAAAAAATCAAAAAAATATCCTATACCCTTCCACGGGGCTGAAACTACATAACTCCATGCCAAATATCATCTAAATTGGTTCCGCGGTTAAAGCGTGAAGAGGTAAAAACATACATACTTTCGCATTCATAATATTAAGTATCATCATCATCATCATCATCAACTCATTAACCTGCTGGGCACGGGTCTCCTCTCAATTGAGAGGGATTAGTCTATAGTCTATTAGGGCTATAGTCTACCACGCTAGCCTACTGCGGGTTGGCAGACTTCACATGCCATCGAGAATTCTCTCAGGCATGCAGGTTTCCTCACGATGTTTTCCTTCACCGTTTGAGCATGTGATAAATACGCACATAACTTCCGAAAAGTCAGTGGTTGCCTTGGGTTCGAACTCGAGACCTCTGACATCTCAGTCCACTGGTCACACCGCTTGCCTACCACAGCTCTTATTAAGTATGGATTCCACTAAAGGGCCCATTTTTGTCGTAAATACTGGTATACTATCGAAACTGTCTGGCTCTCAATTTGTCGATATTGCTGGCTACAATATAAAAAACTTACTTATCACACAATGGCGACGGAAATCGCCTACGTAACGATACTAATAACGGTGTGTAGTGATTTACAAACCAGTTTTGGGAAGGCCGAAACCTAAATTTCGGCTTTCGTCTCGACGATTTTTAAGTCTCACGAGAAATTTTGTATCTGTAAAAAAAGTGCTGAATTGATTAATAAATCATGAAATATATTCGGACATTATGACACAGCGCCATCTTATTCTGAGCTTAGCAACGAGTTGTGTTATTACGACTAACTTGTTTATTTTTTTAAATAAATATGTAGTTATACTTAAGAAACAATCACACAATTTTGATATTTTTGTTCGAAGCCTAATGCTATTTTCCTACTTCCATTCACAATTAAAGACAAATACGCACTGAAGGAAGCCAAGGGAATTACACTTTTCGGCTATAAGAGCAAGACTCATTTTTAGTAGTCAACAATGTTTGGTAGTAAATATTTTATCTTATCTTTAAACTCACAAATAACTCACCTTGTCAGTGATTGGCGTTATCGCTACTTAAAAAAACAAGAAGCGTTTTTTTTAAATCTGCTAAATGGGACGTTACGTTAAATTGATATGGGTGCGCGTGCGTGCGTGATATGTATTTGTGTTGTGCGAGCGTGCTTGCGTACGTTTGTGTGTGTGGATCGTGTCAATTGACACATTTATGATTGACCCATTTTAGTAGGCCACTGCTGTCTCATCATACAACACAGGGAGAGCATAGGGAGATTCCTCGCCCAAATTAAGCTACCCGACTGGAGAATTACCTCCGACTTACAGAAGAAGAGTTGTGCTTCTGCGAGAGAGTAAGGTTACCAAAGCTCGTTATCGTCATCATATTGCCTGGATGACGTCCACTGGACATAACCCCCCCCCCAAGGATTTCTGCAATGACCGTTCCTGGGGCGGGCAGACTTCACATGTCATCAAGAAAATCTCTCAAGCATGCAGTTTACCTCACGATGTTTTCCTCCTCCGTTTAAGCATGTGCAACTTCCAATTATCAGTTGTGAGTGTTTTGAGACCTGGAGACCTCTTAGTCCACTGTCACTTGGCTATCATAGCTTTTTCATAAATACATCACCTTAGTGATCAATATTTAATTAATTAACAAAATAACATATCGACGTAAGCCCCTGCGTACATCCCCGAGCCTGTCTGATAATGATAAGACGCTTATCAACACATACACCAGCAGTTTAATGTAACCCTGCTTATTTAGCAAATACGGACATGACAATATCATGATAACGGATTAGAAGTGATAAACGCTAAACGCCAAACAAATACCATACAGCCACTCGCCCGAAATCTGGTTACAAGAAAATTTTCAATACGATAATTAAGCTTGAATGATCTAACTGTACCTTCAATTTGTACTTATGTACCTAGTTCGATAAACTTTACATATTATGATCTTCATAACACAAATAATAAATTCTTACTGAGTCTACAAGTGATCATAGATAGTGTAAAGAAAACGTTAGGATTACAGTTACAATGTACAGCGATAAAATCTGGTAAAAAGTTGTTGTATTTAAAGATTGTTTGACGACCTCTGTGGTCTAGTGGTTCGAGCACCGGACTGCTGATCACGAGGTCGTGGGTTTGATTCCCACAGAACACAAATATTTATGTGATGTATATAAGTGTTTGTGTTCGTCTGGGTGTTTCTCATGAATTAGAAGTATGTATTTACAAAAAAAAAGTATATAAGTATTATATCCATTGTCTAGTATCCATAGTACAAGCTCTGGTTAGTTTGGGGCTAGATGGTGCTGTGTAAAATGTCGCAGAATATTTATTTATATATTTATTGTTTCTAGCTTTTGCCCGCGACTTCGTCTGCGTAGAATTAATAAGTAATTGTATCTACTTTTTCATCAATTTCCATATTTATTTCTAACCCTCATCATCATCATCATCATGTCAGCTAGAAGACGTCCACTGCTGGACATAAGCCTCCCCCAAAGATTTCCACAACGGCCGGTCTTGGGCCACCTGAAGCATTCCTTACCCTCAGCTTTAAGAAATTATCGATTCCAGATATAAGTTTCCACCACCATTTTCGCCCAAGGGATTTTTCCCAGGACAAAAGCTAAGGACATAAGCTCCTTTCCTGAGACTCAAAATCTCTAATCGGTTTAGCGGTTTAAGAGATGAAGAGGTAACAGTCTGTCTGTAACCTCTTCAAAACAGACTAATATCCGAATTTATAATAGGTATTATCGATAGGGATACAATTTTAGAATTTTGTATGTAACAATTATCTCCCATCCATTCATCGTCATCACCGTATCCGCCAAAGGAGATCTCCAAAAAGGACCGACAACCCTAAGCTAGGCTAGTTTTAACATCACCCACCCAAACTGAAACTTCGGCCTCCACGAAAGCCGAAACCGATACACCGTGTCACTTCACTACTAAACAAATGTCCTTTTGTTAGCGCAACATAATATACAGTTATGTTCAAACAATGTAGCATTAAAGTGTTTACAGGAATGCATGTGTTGCAATTATTTTGTAAGCCGCTAAATACATATACATACATACATATTTGTGTTTTATATAAATATTGCTTCTGCCCGCGACTTCGTCTGCGTTCAATTACTAATTTATTCGAATCTTAATTGTAAGAAATTATAGATTCCGCATAAAAACTTCCAACCCCCCTTTCGCCCTTTTAAGGTATGATTTCCGGGACAAAAACTATCCTGTGCCCTTTCCCGGAATTCAATTCCCGGAGTTCAGTGGTTAAAGCCTGAAGAGGGAACAGATAGACAGACAAAGACACTTTCACATTAATTCGCATTTATAATGCTATTGATATTCCTGAAATTCTACTAGTAGGTATCATTAAAAGAGAATAGCGTGAGTCTTTAATAATTAAGCCTAATTATACAAACAACCACATTAAAAAAAAACAACAAAGCTAGAAATAAAAAAAAGATCAAATTAGATTCATTCTAATTCAAACCTTATCGTTCTAAGAATATAATCGAGTATCTAATATTAGTAATCAATTCTACACTCGCACCCACTGCGTCTGCGCATACGAAAGGCAAATTCTAAGTTCTAAATTTAAATGTTGAACAGTCAACGCTCTCATAACATTTGAAGATCTCGTAGGGGACGCACGTATGTAAACATTAACCAGAGAATACACTGAACAGGTGTAGCGAAGTTCCTTGGAATGATTGGAGCCGGTTTTACTTCAAACGGACTTCAATTGATGAACTGAAAGGAAGGAGGCAGAAGTGTATTAATGTAAACCCAGATATCTAAATATATATAACTCAAAGGTGACTGACTGACTGACTGACTGACATAGTGATCTATCAACGCACAGCCCAAACCACTGGACGGATCGGGCTGAAATTTAGCATGCAGGTAGATGTTATGACGTAGGCATCCGCTAAGAAGGATTTTTGAAAATTCACCCCCTAAGGGGGTAAAACGGGGGTGCAAAGTTAATATGAAACATTTATTTTTTTAGTTAAATTGCACGCGGACGAAGTCGCGGGAATCAGCTAGTTTTCGTATAAGTATACTATAGATCCCATGTAAATGGGGGCGAGCCTATTGCGAACGACCGGGTGTGAATCCAAACACCGAGCTGCTAGGTACTGAGAATTTCATAGAAAAACATAATAATATTTTGCTCTACTTTGAAATTGAAGACAAGACTTACTTTGCTTCATCATCATCAACCCATTATTGTCGTACTGCTGGGCTCGGGTGTCCACCACGCAAGCCTACTGCGGGTTGGCAGACATTACATGTCATCGACAAAATCTCTACAATGCAGGTTTCCTCACGATGTTTTCCTTCACCGTTTGAGCATGTGATAAATACGCACATAACTTCCGAAAAGTCGTTTGAGTTTGAACTTGAGACCTCTGAAATCTCAGTCCACTGATGTCACCGCAAGGCTACCACAGCTGATTATTGCTTTATTTTATTAGTCGCATATTTGCGACTACAAGTCCAGCCACTTGTCAATATAGCTCAGCCAGGCAGTCTGTTATTCTGTCTAACCCTGCGGGGACGACAGGCGTGATGGTATGTAAATTAATAATAGATTCGGATACACCGAACCGTTGCCAAAGCGTCGTCTGGTGACGTCATCCGTGCCGACAAATGCGTCCATTCACGACTGTCGCGTGCAATGTGCCAAATATTCTGTGTTTGTTCTGTCATTGGGTTCTTTGCCTGTTTTCGCTTTCAATTTAACGTGAAGGCCCGGTTTCGATTGATAGGACCAGCAAAACTGTTATTGAGAAAATCTTCGCTGTTGCTCTGGGTTTGTGCTCGGTCAGCGGCAATAAGCAAAAGATCCACAATATAAAATAACAAATAAATGAGTCAGAGTTATAATTTTCAACACAATGTCCGCCATTTTGAGAAGAATGACGTAGTGATTGAAAACATCGGGGTTAAATTAGTCATCCGTTAACCGTTTCTGGTTTATATGAGTAAACAATGGCGCTATAGTTAATTATAGATTGACAGACAATTGAGGAAACATTTCCAAATGTATCTATTACAATGTATATTTACAAGTATTGAATAACTAATAGGAACGGAATTAAAAAAAAAAACTAATTTATCATGAATAAATTAAGTAGCATCAGCTCTTTATCGTTCTCTGCAATAAAGAGCTGGTGATATCTACTGGCACCTGGCACCACCATATCAATTTAATTTGAAACTAAGCGGGAACTTCTCTGTATTTTTTTTAAACGAGTTGCCATGATAAATGTCGTTTTGCAAACTAACTTATTTAGATTATATATGTATATCAGGCTAGTGTCGTAGGCCTCCCCCAAAGAGCGCCAACCATCCCGTTCTTGGGCAGCTCGCATCCATCCCTTGCTGGAGCCAAAATGGATTGGAATATTATCCATATTCCGGATAGAACCTGTCGTCGCTTTTTACGACCCCCAGGAGTATAAGGGGTGGCCTATTCTACAGCCGAGGTCCATTAGGGGAGCCCGCCGGGGTTGTGGTGAATGCTTTTGCGAATCCCATGGCCCCGGCAAACGCTCAATCGGAGTCCGACACACCCCGTCGCCTCCCCAGGCGATGGGAAGTTCCGTAAAGGATTTTTCCGCACTTTTTTCGTTAGTTTGCTATCATTTGCTTTATCAGATTTTGCTCCCAAATTTGGGGGCCCCAGCATAATGCCTAACCTTTCAGTAGCTACGCCAGTGGTTTCGAAGGTACACCATCGATTTCCTCAAAATCAATTAGAGAAAAATCGGTATTGTTTTGTGTGTTTTGAACTCCGTTTATTAAACACAAACTTGTTTCGATTAAAACATACTGGTATTGGGAGCATTGTCCTCAATTAGAACGTTCGCTGATCATTAATTCGTATCAATTGAAGTCCACAAGTTTTTATACGCGTGTACGGGTTCGATGCTGTTTCCTAACAAATATAATGTATCTATCTATCTATCTATCTATCTATCTATCCAGCCGGTGACACCCACTGCCGAGTAAAGGCCTCTTCTCTATAACGCCACTGTTGCCGATCTTGTGCAAGTCGCACCCACTGATTCCCCACCGCCCTCACAATGTCGTCTGACCATCGGGCTGGTGGTCTGGACCCGAGTTCGTTTAACATCTCTTGGCCACCACTCGGCTACTGCTTTGGTCCACCTGAGATCTTCCCGTCTTGCTAAGTCCCCTGCCCATCTCCACTTGAGTCTCGCGATCCGTTAATATAATGTATAATACCACATAATATTATGTCTGATTTCTTATACTTACACGAATGTTAGACATACTTACGATAGCAACAACAATACATAGTTGTGTTTCTGCGAGCGAGTAAGGTTACCAGAACCCGTTAAGCGAGTGACTATTCTGACAGCATGGGAATTCCGTTTGCTGTCAGTTTAGTTACTCCCCTATTTTATGAAACCTAAACGGTTTCTACAGGGTCGGCAACGCGCGAGCGACACCTCAGGTGTTGCAAACATCTATAGGTAACCGATTACAACCAGGGAGACCGTTTTGTTTGCCACATTTTGTAGTATAAAATAATTATGCCAAAAAAACGACTTCAAATGTCAAAACCAGACCATATTGAAACGGGACCACAAATGAAGAACCAGCTTTCAAATAAAATAATCATAAAATCGGTTTATCCAGTCGAAAGTTATGAGGTAAGAAACATAAAAAAAGATACAGTCGAATTGAGAACCTCCTCTTTTTTTAAGTCGGTTAATAATGCCCTACCTTGTCCCAACGTGGGTTCGCCATTGGCTAAACAATATAAGTAAATAGACAGTGCATCATCACACAAACAGTTAAATAACACCGCGATACTTCCCCTTTTTTTGTTTGACAGTTTATATCAATTCCGCATACTATTTTCCGCCCCCATTTTCGCCCTTTTAAGGGTTGGTTGCCCCGGAACCACCACCAGACCATCCTATGTCAATCCTCGAATTTCTTCAGGAAAGAACATGCTCTCTGCTTGAAGGTTCCCACGTCATAACGGTTCGGAAAGACAGGCGGAGACAGCTGGTTCCACAGAGTGATGATGCGAGGCAAAATGCCTTATAATAAAAGTATATTACTCGTATAACTGCCTCTATTGTCTAGTGGTCGTACAGTGCGACTGCCGAGCAAGAGGTCCTGGGTTCGATTACCAGGCCGAGCAATGTGTCATTGGGTTTTTCTGTGAAATTCTCAGTAGCAGTTGGGAGTTTGGCTCGCCCCCTATCACATGGGATCTAAACATACCGGCGAAACGTGGGTGTACATTAGTACACCTCTGCCTAACCTTTCGGGGAGGAGAGGCGTGATGGTATGTTATGTTATATTACTCTTTAACAATATTAGTAAATAGGCAGCGTATCAGACAGCGTGTCATCACACAAACACTCCGATAACACCGCGGTATCTTCCCGTTAGTTTGTACAGCGCTCTCTGACACAAATGTCAAGTTATTTAGCTCTTAAACCGTGTAAGTATGTTTTATTTAATATTTTAAAAGTCTTTTATTATATAACTAGCTGTTACTTAAGTGATTTACTTTGTAAGTAATAAATATTGGTTTAGTTATTTTATTGGATAAAAACACAGAATGTGTTTGCGTTTTATGTATAGAGAAGAACCATGATTATTTTTCTAAAATATTAACCTAAGTTAGTTACTCTTTATAACATCAGCTTTCTGCCTGTAGAAGTATCGTCAAAATCGGTCCAGCCGTTTCGGAGATTAGGTGTATAAAATGATTGAAAAAAAAAATTTTTTTTTCCGTTTAATAATTGACTGACTGAATAAGTAACTTCAATTGTATTTATTTATCTAAATCAGCACCAAAACTGTGAAATCCGGTCAAATAGCATACTATAACGACCCAACTAGGGCAATGCTATGTATGATAAATCATATTTATTTCTGTTAATAGATATTTTAGAATCTAGATGGCATCGGCATTTGCTAACTGACCGATCTCTGAGAAGAAATATCAAAACAAATTCAGAGAATCATGGTCTCTTTTAATGTACTATCTTTGTTTACAATATGTGAGCCTGACGACGTAGGTCAGTCTGAGATGGCCTTTTGAAGAAAACACCAGTGCAGCTTTGAGTTGACCTGTCCATACCGACAGCATACATCAGCCATCGTGTAGCTCAACCATTATTGAGGGAGCTCAACGACCCGACGCACGTCAATGCAAAATCAGTGGGACATTAGCGTAGGCCATTTCAAAATCCGAAAGCCGTTAGACATTTAGAGCTTTTAAGCGTATTGAGGTAACCATCCAGGTATAAGTATTACACTTTGAATACAAATATATTTATCAAAATTTGGTTATCGGCAATAGTTACAATTCTCCTCACGCCCCCAATCGAACGAGCGTGACGTCATTGTTGCTAGCGGTAGAAATATAACAATGTAACAACACGGGCAAAGGAATACTGATGTTCGTCCACAGTTCGAAGTTGTTATTACGTTCTATGGAATAAGGAGCCTGTATTTTTTATGTGTTAGGCCAAGGAATACTAATGTTCGTCCACGTTTCGCAGTTGTTATTATGTTCTATGGTATAAGAAGCCTGTATTTTTTATGTGTTAAGCGAAGGAATGCTTGTGTTCGTCCACTGTTTGAAGTACCAACTACGTAACTAATAATAGTGCGAATTTGGCGCAAATACTATTTCTGAGATACTATTAAAACTACTTATAATGCTTATAGAAAGAATAAGAATACACATGTATAATTTTATTTCTACGCAGGATTTCTACGTATCATGCATTATATGTCTATGCACTTATTCAAATTAAATAAAATCCTTCATTACCGGATGATTACAACATAAAAACTAAAGAGCATCAATTGCCAAAATATTAAGTTATTAGACGCTCCGTTTAAAATTAGCATTTATGTACCTATTATCATAAATATGCATACAAAATATTGCGTAATATTTCTTAATTAAAATTAAATTCATAAAATTATTAATTTACTGGCTTAGTTACTTAAATCTAACAATTCGCATCATCGTCTTTCTTTAACCTGAAATTAAAAAAATAAAACTACCCTATTACTAAACTTGGACAAAACTTCACACATGCAAGTTTCATTATGACGACCCGATTAGCGCAGCGGTATTAAAGGCTGCCTTCGGTGGTATGTGTCCAAGGTTCGAATCCCGGTAGGGGCAAATGTTTGTGTAATGGACCTTTGAATTGAGTCATGAATGATTCTATGTATAATGTGTATATATTTACAAAAATAAAAGAATGTAGTGTATCGTCAAGCAATTAAGTTTCGTTGCTAAGAACAAGATGGCGTTAAGTAGAAGTTTTTTATAATCGTTACATGTTTTCAACTCATCGCGGAAAAACAACGCGATGCCAAATTTTTATACATACGAATGTCTTATTACCGAAAAATTTTGGCACAATTAAATATTTATTTAAGTAGTATCGTCTACTTGCTGAAACTAAACTAGTTTTATTTAAGTTTTCATACGTCTGACTCAGTTATTTTAACTCGTAATTGGCAGTAGTTTGGACAGATTATTTATCAGTAACGTCATTTAGAAGGAAAAAATATAACTCGCATTCATCATCTACATAGAATTAACTGAATGAGTAATAGGATTTTACGTAGAAATGTTAATTGATGTACTCATACGATTGAAGCAGATTGAAATAAAACTGCTCTTTATCGCGGTATATTGATATTATTTTAACCCGACGTTTCGGATCATTTACAGCATCCATCCAGTGTAGGCCGGCCCCCGGCAAGGTGGACTGACGACTTGGTAAAGGTCGCTGGAATCCACTGGATGCGGGCGGCATACGGCCGGTCGTCGTGACGATCCTTGGGGGAGACCTATGTCCAGCAGTGGACGTCTAACGGTTGAAATGATGATGATGATGACGACAGCATCCATGGTCACGGGCGGACTGAGGTGTTGGTTGTCTTGTTGGGTTAGAATATCAATATACCATGATAAAATCCGTAAAAAGTAGTTTCATTTAATTTTTTATGGTTATAAGGGGGCAAATGGGCAGGAGGCATAGCTGATGGAAATGATCACCGCCACCCATGGACAAATGCATTGCCAATCCCAGAAGAAACTGTTCACGTTTCTTAAAACAGGGAGTTACTAAACTGACAGCAAAGGGCATGCCCATACTGTCAGAATAGTCACTCCGCAAACGAGCTCTGGTCACCTTTCTCACTCATAGAAACACAACTATTGTTGTTTCACTGCGGTCTTCTGTAAGGCGGAGGTACTTCCTCAGTCGGGCAGCTCAATTTGAGCGAGAAATCTCGCTATGCCAACCTCTCGTAAACTGGTTGTACGTCTTGACGATTGTCATAGTATTCAGTTAAAGAGCCGAGATCGACTACTTAAAACTGCTTTCCGAAGCTCAGTGTCCGGTCACCCATCCATTGACAGACCTCGGCAAGCGCAGCTCAACCTTGCAGATCGATCAATCAGCGTCGTCATTACTCAGTCCTGAGCCTCTCTAATTGACTGCTGAAAAGGTTTAATATATTGCAACAAACTATCGCGCAGTCACAAAAATATGCCGTTTGTAAAACACTGCTTAAAAATAAATCTTACTAGCTTTTGCCCGCAACTCCGTCTGAGTTGAAAACCTTTTATCCAATTTACTTTTTCATCAATCTTCCTATTTATATCTAGTTAAATACCCTCTTAAGAAATTATCGATTCCGCATCCCACTGCCGCCCCCCTTTTCGCACTTTTACGGGATGATTTCGGGGACAATAATCATACTAATCTATATGGAATGGTTTTTATCCCAGAAATCATGGAGTTTGGAGGAAGAGTTCCGGGGAAGGCCCCGGGACTCCAACTATTTCTATACATTTTCTTTATTCTTTATATCCACAAATTTCATCTAAATTTGTTCAGAGGTTAAAGCGTGAACAGGTAACAGACGGGCAGACTTACTTTCGAATTTATAATAATAATAAATGGATTACGCAACATTTGGCACAACGCCCGGGCGCCGTGTTTACAGTTGACGTAAAAAACAAGATGGCCGAAGTGGCGCGAAATCGCGTTTATGGCGCGTCGTAAAAGTCGCATAGGTTTATAAAAGCTAAATTATGTTTTATTGTATTCTCTCAGCTATTGTTCAAACTTACTATTTTTAGATTTTATGTCATAGAGGAGGAATATAGCTTACGTTTTTAATTAAAGTCCTCGACGATAGGGCCTGTTGCCTAGGCAACCAGCCGCGTCTAAACCCTGCCCTAGAGACTGGCCCGAGCCGGCCTTTGTTTTGTTCAACGTACCGTCACGCCTGTCATCCCCGAATGGTTAGTCAGAGGTTTACTAATTATACACCCACATAATCCCATATAATAACCGGACACTCATCCAAACTCCGAGCTGCTACTGAGAATTTCATAGAAAACCCAAGAACAGACGTACTTACGATCACTAGACAAACGAGACAGTTCTTTTGTCCAACTTTTGAAAATCGTCCAGAAGTCCCGTTAATTGAGGAGGCGGCAGTGTGTCACACTCTACCTACATAGTGTGCGGACTTATTTAAGAGGGATTAGGCTATAGTCCACCTCGCTAGCCTCTGCGAGGTGGCAGACTTCATATGCCATCGAGAGAACCTCTTAGACATGCAGGTTTCTTCACGTCATTTCCTTTCGTAATTTATTCTTTCACACTTAATATGTTATAAATATACTCTTGTTTTGACACCTTAATTTCGCGGTCCAGCGCCTGCGCAGCTGCGTCCAGCGATTGTCAGATGGAGTTAGTATAATAATATATACCAGGACATTATGACACAGCGCCATCTAGTTCTGAGATAAGAAACGAGGCTTGTGTTATGGATACTAGATGGTTGATATACTACACAGTTCTTTTTGTAAATACATACGTATTATACATAGCTATATCACAGGCCAAATGTCAATGCTCATACATAGTCATCATTAAGTGACTGGAGGAAAAGAGCCGAAAATCGAGCTCTGTGGCGTTCACTAGGGGAAGCCTACGTCCAGCAGTGGACGAATATAGGCTGATGATGAATGAATGAATAGTCATCACACTAACATTTGCCTCTACCAACCTACACTCACGCCTTTTTCCCATGGGGGTAAAGAAAAGAGAAACTACAGAATGACACGCGATCCCTGCATACCACTTTTGCCTCTTCCACATTCATACATCTCATCATTCGTATGTTTTAAATATATTCTTATTTTCACATCTTTAATTTCGCGGTTTTCGAGTTAGCGTCCGTGGAGACACGCGTCCAGCGAGTGTCAGATGTAGTATTTAAGTGCATGTGTACTCGAACCTTGAGATTAATTCCAGTGTGGGTAGTTCGTAAATAACTTTACAAAATTAAACAAATATTTTTGTTAAAATTAATTTTCTGACGGCTATATCGCTTAGTATACTTTATTATGTAAACTTTTGTGTGAGTTACGTTGGAATCTGAACACGAACACTTTTTACCCTTATTATTATAGATGTAAAGTTCAAAATTAATGTGCTCACTGAAAATGTTGCCGAGGGTGTGTTAGCCCTGTTGTGGTGTGCCCAGTGGACTGACAAATTCAAAGTTCTCGATTTCAAACCCAAGGCGATCCGTAGAAGAACCCGGGTCACTGACATAGCCCGAAGAATCGCCAAACTCAAGTGGCAGGGCACATTGAAGAACAGATAGCCGTTGGGGCTTGAAGGTTCTCTAGTGGCCACCGCGAACTGGAAGACGCAGCATGGGTAAAGATCGCTGGAACCACCTGGATGCGGCTGGCCCAATACCGGTCGTTGTGGAAATCTTTGGGGGAGGCTTATGTCCAGCAGTGGACGTCCTCCAGCTCACATGATGATGATGATGATATCACATGGTCAAAGAGTAAAGGAAAATATTGCTATAAATTAGCATGCTTGTTAGATTTATCGATGGCTTCTGAAGTCTGCCAACGTGTACTAAGCTAGCGTGGTGATTTATAGCCTAATCCCTCTCAAATGAGACTCATGCCCAGCTGTGGGACAATAGTGTCTGTTCATAATCAATATATTCTGACACATTTTACACAGCACCATCTAGTCCCAAAGTAAGCAGAGCTTGTACTATGGGTACTAGACAATGGATATAATACTTTTTTTGTTGTAAATACATACTTATAATACATAGGAAACACCCAGACAAACACAAACACTTAAATTCATCACATAAATATTTGTAGCCCTTGGAAATCGAACCCATGACCTCGTGATTAGCAGTCTGGTACTCGAACCACGAGACCACAGATCAATTATGGACAGACAATAAAATCCATAAAAAGGGAGTTTTATTCCAATGTTTAGTATTCTCTTATGCACACATATTTATCACCTCATTGTAATAATGAAACTGTTGTCACTCAAACAACAAACCTACCAAGATTATGGTACAAAACAAATTAATTAATCACTCTCTGAGTCCCATAAAGCATGACAAACAAACAGTTGTTCCATCCGCTTGGTGACAGCAATTACTAGTTCGGTCCAGTTAAATTGATTACTCGGTCCAATTTAACAGGGTCAAGGACCGTTGTGCACAGTGTATATATGAGTATATAGAATATGTAGATACCATCACGCCTGCTGTCGGGTTAGGCAGAGATGTACTATGTAAAACCACATTTCGCCGATTTGTTTTTGGTCCCATTTAATCGGTCTATTATACTTACCTGATTGATGCCAAATACCAAGTCAACGTCACAGGGTTAGACACACACAAACACATATACATACAACGTGCAGTTTTATTTTATTTTTAAATTTTATAAAATGTTTATTCGTGTTGTAGTAGACAAATTAATTGTATCTAATTATCAGGGGAGGACACTGGCTTCTGTAACACAGTATAAACTAGTGCAGGAGTCAGGGAATTCTTAATTCTATCAACTATTATTATGTGAGCCGTTTGAAATAAAACCTTTCGATATATTTCACGCTTAAAACACCAGACGTGTTAAAAACAAAAATACACACAGACCTTGACTGTACATTGAAACTTTAAAGGCGATAATTGGTTGAAAAATTAACAGAACTACGGCCGGCCTTCGTTTGCAAATAGTGTATTTCGTTCAGAATTTATAGTTTACAATACGTTACATATTTACTGTACTTGATATTACTGTACTTGCGATTTATTAATGAAAAGGATGATGGAGGTTGCCATTGAGAATATCTATCAAGCATGCAGCTTTCCTCACGATGTTTTCCTTCACTGTTTGAGCATGTGATAAATACGCACATAACTTCCGAAAAGTCCGCGGTGCGTGTGTGTGGTTTGAACTCGAGATCTTTGACATCACAGTTCATTGGTCATACCTCTAGGTAACCACAGCTCATTGGACATAACTTGGGTGATTTGGACGAGCTGCGAGTCAGTCACATCAACCGTTAGACGTCTACTGCTGGACATAGGTCTCCCCCAAGAATCGCCACAACGACCGGTCATATGCCGTCAGTCCACCTTGCCGGGGGCCTGCCCACGCTGCGTCTTTCAGTACGTGGTCGCCACTCTAGAACCTTCCAGCCCCATCGGCCGTCCGTTCTTCAAGCGATGTGCCCTGCCCACTGCCACTTGAGTTGACTTGAGTTGATTCTTCGGCTATGTGAACTGCGAGTATAACAATATATTTATACACATGCGAAAGCAAGTGATAAAGTGCTAATAAAATAAATTACTTCTAACGTCAACCTACTGTTAATTAAAAGGCAATGTTTACTAGGACATCGCGTGTTCACTTAACGTCAAACTTTGGCGCGGTATCCGGCCCAATGACTACCATTACGGGCGGAGGCTTCTGAATAAAAGCTTACGAATATTTATAATGCTAATGCCATAGAGCCAAGCCCCTTGAGGGTGTTCTCTAATGTCGGTAGAGGTAGATAGCTTTATGATTAATAGGAAAACCTCAGCTGGATTTATGTCCGCAACATTTTTGGAGAGTTTGGTTAAAAGCATCTGGTTTTAAATATCGCATTTTTATACCAGTAAGATCAAGCTTATGACTTGCCTGATGGTAAACATCTGCTGTAGCCTATGGATGTTTGCAACATCAGAGGTGTCGCTCGCGCGTTGCCGACCTTGTAAAAACCGTTTTTTTACCACTAGTGTAACCAGTTACAATAGCTTTTAGACGTGGGTAATAAATACCAGATGTGTCGCACGCGCGTTGCCAAACCTGTAAAAACCGTTTTAGGTTTGTTAAAGGGAGATGCTACAGTGATAGCAAACTTAATTTCCATGCTGTCAGAATAGTTCTTTAATCCTTTATTGTACACAAAAAAAAAAGATACAACATAACATATATCAACAATACATTTAAAGTGTTGTGCACAAAGGCGAGCTTAATTCAAGATTGAATTTTCTTCCAGCAAACCTTTGAGTGAGAGAGTTTTAAAAAGAAGGGTAAAAAGACAAAGTGTACAATAATAACAAAGAAATTCTATATAGCATACGAGTAAACAAATAGAAAGATAGATAGATATATGTGTATATATAGCTATATAAATAAATAAATATATATTACAATTATTGACATATTATTCTGACAGAAAATGCTCCCTAGTCCTCCCCCTGAAAATGTCCAGAGAAGGGCTAGCGCGTAATGAGTGTGGTAGAGAGTTCCATAACCGTACTGCTTTTACAGTAAACGAACTGTCATAGCAGCTGGAAGAATGTGCCGGAGTTCGCAATAGAAGGGAAGAACTGACACGACAGAGTTTGTCCCTCGGGACAAGGTATTCAAAACGCTCTCGGAGATATAACGGCGAGTTAGGGTTGTGAAGGAAAGAATAGAGAAGGCAAAGTATATGTAAGTCCCGGCGTCGCCGAATGGGTAACCACTTCAATCTGGCTCGAAATTCCGATACATGATCGTACTTCCGAAGCCCATAAATGAAGCGGATCCCCAGGTTCTGCAGACGCTCGAGTTTATTTAGGAGTTCCTCCTTTGCATCAAGAAAAGAGACATCAGCATAGTCAAGATGTGGGAGTAAAAGTGATTGCGCAAGTATTACCTTAGTTTGAAAAGGAAGGAAATTTTGAAGTCGTCTGAGAGACTGGAACGAAATGTACATTCTCCTGCTTACCTCCACAATGTGTGCTTCCCATGTTAAGGTGGAGTTTATAAGAACGCCAAGATTTTTGACACACTTAGAGTAGGCCACTGGGATTGAGTTGTAGATTATCGGAGGAAGTGACTGGTAATCTATAAGGTTCAACATGTATCTGCCACCAATGATCAGGGCCTGAGATTTTGTAGGATTTACTACAAGCCCAAAAGAGTTTGCCCAGTGATGAATATTCTCAAGATCATCATTGATGGCATCTACAGCACCTTTGATATCGTCTATTTTACAATGACGATACAACTGCAAGTCGTCTGCGTAGAGGTGATATTGAGAAGTTATGACTTTCGTAATTTCGTTTATAAAAACGGAGAAGAGAAGAGGAGACAGAACACCACCTTGAGGAACACCCGCAGACAGTTCACACCATTCCGAGCTAACCTCCTTAACGAGCTTTAGTAACTTTAGTTACTCGCAGAAACATAACTATTTTTGTTTCACTGCAGTCTTCTGTAAGGCGGAGGTACTTCCCCAGTCACTGACTGAGCGGTGAGTGGTGGTCAAGAGCCCTGAATAAACTTAGTGTTGGACATCCAGTGGCGAGATGGGTCGACGATATCGCTCAATTTTCGGGTCGAACCTGGACGACATGGAGAGAAGCATAGGACCGAAGCGAATGGCATGAATTCAAAGAGGCCTATACCCAACAGTGGGATCAAAAAGGCTGTGGATAATGATGTGCAGCTCAATTTGAGCGATAAATCTCGCTATACCTTACCCCTCCAAAATGTGTGTATGTGATTTCATTGCACTGATTAGGCAGCATTACACATTAGGCAGCTATGACACCTGGTATACTAGGTGTGATAGCTGTCTAATGGGGTAGCCAGTGGACTGTGATGACAAATATCACGAGTACAATGAGAACCTATGTCTTTTCAAAGTAACGTGCGTATCTCATGCTCAAACAGTGAAGAAAAACATCGCGAGGAAACCTGGCCTGTTATTCTCGATAGCGTGTGAAGGCTACAAAACCGCACTAGCCTAGCGTGGTTGACTATAGCCTAATCCCTCTCAAATGAGAGGACACCCGTGCCCGGTCGTGGGACGATGATTGAGGTGGATGATGATGCGAAACCTTGGGTACCCAACTGTCTCGCGATTGACCGGATTCTTAGCTAAAATATCTTGTTCAACTAATTTTATTTATGAGTACACATGACCCAGTATCTCTAGAAATGTTAGCGGCAAACTAATCGTGTCTGCCAAGATCTATTTTAAGAGTTAAAATTTTCTAAACGAAACTATGATTTTTAAAATATATTTTGCGATAACAGTTATTTACAAGATATTTTAAGTATGTATGTAATACGGGGTTGACGCCTCCAAGTCTCATACTATCGCTGTTTTTCAATAGATTGTGTATATTCTGGCCCTATTTATATCAGTTTTAAATACCTACTATTTTTTTAAACAAATTATATAGGTATAGAGGCTATCACAAGCCTAGAGGCGTACACTGTCGACTGTGTAATTAAAGGTCTGAAGTTTGACTAACTGTTCGGGAATTATGTGCGTATTAATCACATGCTCAAACGGTGAAGGGAAACATCGTGAGGAAACCTGCATGCTTGAGAGATTTGTCTTGATGGCATGTGAAGTCTACCAACCCGCAGTAGGCTAGCGTGGTGGACTATAGCCTAATCCCTCTCAAATGAGAGGAGACCCGTGCCCAGCAAAGGGACGCTAATGGGTTGATGATAATGTTCTGACAACGATGATCGAAGATGCTGTTGGTTTTTGGGGTTGGTTTTTCTCGATGGCTTGTGAAGTCTATCAACCCTAAATAGGCTAGCATGGTGGAATATAGCCTCATCCATGTCAAATTAAATGAGAAGCTTCTAAGCCCCGCAGTGGAGCAATAATGGGTTGATGATGATGATGTCTATAAGATATTATCGTATCTTAATGACTGTACGGTTCCAAAAGGACTTCATACCTTTTACAACCAGGCTGTGGAATGAACTACCTGCCGAGATTTTCCCAAACGACTACAGCATGGGGTTCTTCAAAAAAGGGGTGAACACGTTTTTACGTGGTTGGCAACGCGTGAGCGACACCTCTGGTGTTGCAAACGTCCATTGGCTACGGTAACCGCTTACCATCAGGCGGACCTTGTTTGCCAACTCCTTGGAATAAAAAAGACATAAAACTCTTTACACTATTGTCACATTTTATCTTTTCAAGTACTTTATCTACACAAATAAATATATATACCTTTGAAATCCATGTAATAAAAATATTATGACAGTTTAAAACTATTCATTTAAAATATAACTAGTATTTACATAAGCAAGATATCTTATATACATATTTATAACTAATGTCTGGTGGCTTTGGGATTTTGAAATGGCCTACGCAAATGTCCAACTGATCTTGCATCGACGTGCGTCGGGTCGTTAAGCTCCCTCAACAATGGTTGAGCTACACGATGGCTGACGTATGCGTGCTGTCAGTATGGACAGGTCAACTCAAAGCTGCACTGGTGCTTTCTTCAAAAGGCCACATCAGCCTTTAACCTACATCGTCAGGCTCACATATTGTAAACAAAATGTCTTTACTTTAAAAGAGACCATGATTCTCTGAGTTTATTTCAGCATTTCTTCTCAGAGGTCGTCAGTTAGGAAATGCCGATGTCAACTAGATACTAAAAAAAATTACATGAATTGTAAAAGTGTCTTTAAAAAGATCTATTTACAGAAATAAATAATAATTTCAATCATTTCATTTACATACATTATAAAAATGGATTTTCCATAAACAACCCGATTAGGGCAATGGCATTAATGGCTATCTTCTGTGGTAAGGCTCGGAATCCTGATAAAAGCAAATGTCTGTGTGATAAGCATGAACATTTTTGTGGTGATGAGGGGGCAAACGGGCAGGAGGCTCACCTGATGAGTGATGACGCCCATGATAGACATTACATTGCAACACCGGAATGATCACAAATGCATTGCCAAATCCTGTAGTAACCGTTTCATCATCATCATCATTTCAACCGTTAGACGTCCACTGTTGGACATAGGTCTCCCCCAAGGATCGCCACGACGACCGGTCATATGCCGCCCGCATCCAGTGGATTCCAGTAACCGTTTAGGTTTCATAAAATAGGGTTAACTAAAGAGCTCTGGTAACCTTACTTACTCTCTCGCTTGATAAGGAGGGAAGTGAAAAAACTATTTTTCTTACTCCTCCTATATAACTTCATGATTAATTTCGCTGCGGGTTCCAAGACAGTTAAAATCATTCCCCTGGGACACGTCGGACTTCATTGTCTCGACGATTTTCTGGATAGTTACTATTGTTGATCCTGGTTTACAGGAGTTGCAGTAGTAGGGATTTGGGTGGTGGGCAAGTCCCAAAAAAATCACTCGCAGAAACATAACTATTGTACTTATTGTTGATTCACTGCGGTCTTCTGTAAGGCGGAGGTACTTCCCCAGTCAGCCGGCTCAATGTGAGCAAGGAATCTCGCTATCCCCTAAAATCTGCGCCTGATTCATGGATATTTCATTGTAATGTGTTTAAAAAAACTATATAATGACACTTATATACTATTATGTCTAGATGTTAACATGTTAAATGCCATCAAGATTTCAATATACGTATATAGCCCCATTGAGTACGATTGGCGGTTCTATTGCAAAAAGCAATTTCTTTCAAACAACCATTGGATTTGGATGGACAAGACAAGAATTGAGAGGAGGGGAAAACGAGCAGTATATTAACAGAAATAAAGTATCATTACATTTCATTTCGTTTTCAATATCAATTATGTAACACAGACAGCAACACGTCAACACTCATTGATATGTTATCGGGGATTGGCAACGAATTCATTGCAGACACGTGGTTATTACAAATCAGACTTTAAATGTGAAGAGTGACGCCATCTTCGACAGACGAGACTGTAGACGAAAAATACGAGCAATGCACGCTCTCATTTAGTGTCCCACTGCTGGGCACGTGTTTCCTCTCATTGAGTGACTAGGCTTATTAGCGTATATAGGGTAGTTTTTCAGGGGTGTGCCTGGCTCAGTGGCGTACGTTGCTAGGAGATCAAAAACCTTGGGGCTATGAAAAGGTCATTCTTGTTCTTTAAAAAAAAAACGATGCCGTTGTAGGATTTTCTCCTGTGTCGTGGGTGCGGTTACAAACGCCCAGACCCGGAACAACCACCTATAGAACGTACAAGTATTTGCTCCGTGCGGGGATCGAACCCGCAACCTGTGACGCACAAGCTGATTGCTCACGCCACCGAGGCGTCAAACCATAAAGTCGAAACTTGTATTTTTATGAGTTGACTTGCCATTATGTGGCGATTCCTCACAGGACATGGCAACTTCAAATATAAATTATTTTCCTTTAAGCTTGTTTGCTCACCACTGTGTCCATGTTCAACATCTTACTTACTGTGAATACGAGCAATCTACACATCATATCCTGTGGGAGTGTTTAAGGCATAGTCAACGCAATATTATGTCTTTAATAGTTTGCAAATTACGTACCTATATTTGGGTTTCCACAACTAGGACGAATTTCCGTGCGTTTCCTGCTAGATCTGCCGATCTAGTCGGCAGTCAACCAGTTTCCACTAAAGACGTAAACTAGAAGCTACCTATAACATAAATGTATACATGATAACTGTTGGCTATATTTGTTCAGGTGTATGACACAACTGGATCACAATGAAAACTTCATTTTCTAGGTCAATAACTAAGATAATTATTCTTCAAGAAAAATATCTACCACTTGACATACTTTTGATGTATTCTGAATGGATACAACGTTCTGCGCGGTGCAAGAAAAATACAAATGGCCAAATACTTAAATGGTACTAAATTTTAAGCAGCACTTTTTGAATAGTGCTGTTTCTTTCACTTTGCAGGCGAGCGAAAGAGGCAGCACTATTGGAAAGCTGTTTAATATTATTTAAAGATGAGAAGCTCTTGAGTATTTGGTGATCAATATGTATTTTTTTACATCACAAGGTTGGCATCAAGCATACGGGTCGCCTGATAGTAAGCGGTTACCGTAGCCAATAGACATTTGTAACACCAGAGGTGTCGCTCGCGCGTTCCCGACCTTGTAGAAACTGTTTACGTTTCTTAAAATAGGGAGTTACTAAACTGACAGCAAAAGGAATTCCCATCCTGTCAAAATAGTCACTCCCCCAACGAGCTCTGGCAACCTTACTCACTCGCAGAAACAACTATTGTTGTTTCATTGCGGTCTTCTGCTCAATATGAGTAATGAATCTCGCTATGCCCTACCTCCAGTGCCGCATTAAGGTAACTGGATGCCCTGAGCAATATTGGGTGGTGGGCCTAAAAAAAGAGGTCATCCCACATACAATACCAAAACATTACAACACACAAGTGGGCTTAGCTTTATTTTTTAGCCGCAGCTACCTCCACCTTGATTGTCCGCATTAATTCTCGATCGTGTGCCCCCTAGACGGGATGTCTTTTTTATGGTTATAAGGGGGCAAACGAGCAGGCTGCTGTGATTACTGCCGCCCATGGACATTTTCAATACCAGAAGGCTTGCATATGCGTTGCCAACCCCTGCAGAAACCGTTTAGGTTCTAAAAATAGGGAATTACTAAACTGAGCAAACGGAATGCCTATGCTGTCAGAATAGTCACTCGAGCTTTGGTAACCTTACTCACAGAAATACAACTATTGTTGTTTCATTGCGGTCTTCTGTAAGGCGGAGGCACGTCCCTAGTCGGGCAGCTCAGTTTGAGCGAGGAATCTCACCATGCCCTACCTCTCAAATAGCTTAAATAGCTTAAGAGGTAATCCAGGACTGCCTATCTCTCATAACTATAAAGTTGTAGAACAAAATTTCGATATTTTCGACATATTTCAAAGTACATATCATTGTTTACTTTTTGTATCGTTAGCGGGACAATAGTACTGATATGGTACGTCGACCCCTCTAGACAAATACCTACACCAATTAATGAACCCTGTGACCTCGTTTCGTATGATAACAACTTGGGTTTTGACGCGCAACGGGCGTACCTATATTGTCGGCCATAAAACTCGATAGGTTCAATATTATATTGTCATTAATTAATACTACTGTGTCATTCCTCTAGTGCCATTTTTTTGGCGAGTAAAAAGTTTATTGTTTAGTTCTTCTATATAAAACTTAAGAGCTGTGGTAGCCCCGTGGTGCGACCAGTGGACTGAGATGTCAAAGGTCTCTAGTTCAAACCCAAGGCACGAACCACTGGCTTTTCGGAAATTATGTGCGTATTTATCACATGCTCAAACAGTGAAGGAAAACATCGTGAGGAAACCTGCATGCTTGAGAGATTTTCTCAACGGCATGTGAAGTCTGCCAACCCGCAGTAGGATAGCGTGGTGGACTATAGCCTAAGCCCTCTCAAATGAGAGGAGACCCGTGCCCAGCAGTGGGACAGTAATGGGTTGATGATGATGCACGGCAAAAATAGAGCCATGTTAATCTCCCTTTATGTGAAGTGGACGAAGTTGCGTCGGTCACCTATTATTTTATTATTATGAATGCCATGAAAATAAATTAGGTCACCATGAAATTGATGGCTGGCTGTAATTTGGGATAATGTGCGTCGGGAGACCATAAATCTATAATATTGAAAGCCACTCATATCATTATCATAATGGGTTTATGATATTATATTATATCATAAAATTTATTATTATTTTGTGACTAATACTCACTATTATAAGACACATACTTATCTATATATCTTTAACGACCCAATCAGTCCAGCGGTAGTTATTACTGCCTTCTGTGCTATGGGTCCCGGGTTCGAATCCCGGTAGGGACAAATGTTTGTGTGATGAGCATAAACATTTGTATCCAAGTCATTTATGTATCTATGTATCGAAACATCAAGTAAACAATGATATATTTATGTATTTTGAGGGTCGAAAATATCAATATGAAATGGTAATACAATAAAATCAGCCAAGTGCGAGTCAGATTGGCGCACGAAGGGTTCCGTACCATTTACCAGCTACCTGTAACCGTTATTAATACAGAGCTACATGTTTGTACTATTGGAGCCCCCCTGAAATATTTATTTAATTCAATTTTTATTATATTTGTTGCCATAGCGGCAACAGAAATCGTCATCTGCGAAAATTTCGATGGTCTTATCCATCACGGTTCATGAAGTACATCCTGACAATATGACAGACAGACAGACGGATGGACAGCGGAGGCTTAGTAATAGGGTCCTATTGGCTCTCTGGGTACGGATCCCTAAAAAGGTAAAAAAAATATCGAGCATAATTATGTAGTTTTATCTAAACTTGACCCAAAACATGCCCGTTATTCTGTCATTCTGTCTCCAATCGTATTTTTGTTTGGCAATTAGACCGTATGACTCACTCGTTGTTATAAATAGTACAGTAACTATGTACTTACATAGTTACATACAATGTATTCCTATTTGTTATATAGATTTTCCTTAACTATCGAATGTATTGTTTGCTTGTCGTCTACTTTGTTACTATCATAATAAGAGCACATAAGTTACTTTTTATAAAATGTATGTATGTAATTGTATTTGTACTTTTACTATGTGTATACATATTTCATTTTGTTTGGTGTATTTTTTATTTGTGTAACAATAAAGAGAGGTAGTGAGATTCGTCGCTCAAATTGAGCTGCCCGGCTGGGGAAGTACCTCCGGCTTACTGAACACCGCAGTGTATCAACAATAGTTGTATTTCTGTGAGTGAGTAAGGTTACCACAGCTCGTTGGGGGCGTGACTATTCTGACAGCATGGGCATTCCATTTGCCGTCAGTTTAGTAATTCCCTATTTTAAGAAACCTTATCGGTATCTGCAGGAGTTGGCAACGCATATACAAGCCTTCTGGTAATTCAAATGTCCATGGGCGGCGGTAATCACTTACCATCAGGTGAGCCGTCTGCCCGTTTGCCCCCTTATCACCAGAAAAGAATATTTGATCTATGTTATATATTTGTTAGTAGGTAACATAATATATACTAGTCAAAACAAAATAAGGGCCACTGGCTCATTTCAACTATCGGGTCGTTTTTACAACTTGTAGGTGTTCTTAAGTGGCCAATTCTTTTTTGTGGTTGTTACCCTAAGTGTTAACAAACATATCGAGAGAATTACAACTGCATAATTTGTGAAGTGGGTAAACTTTGTAATTTTTTTGTCACCACTTAAATTTACCCAAATTTGAAGCTGCATTTTAAAGTCATTCAAAGTGTGGATTTCTTTGTGTACACATTACCTTTTGCTAAATTAGTGCCTAAATAAACATTGGCTTACAAAATGCCGAGTATTCGAAGACATATGGACCTGCAAACCACAACTAGAGCGATAACATTGATCCAAGAGGGCCATTCACAGCGTTCTGTGGCTTTGCAGCTAGGATATTCCCGTCGGGCGATCCAGAATGCTTGGAACCGTTTTCAAGAAACTGGCAGTGTATCCAGAAGACGGGGATCTGGTAGAAATCGAGTAACTAGCTCACATGAAGACCGTTACATACGTTTGACTGTGCGCAGAGAGCGATTTGTTACTGCACGCTCCCTACAAAACCGCTTGCGCCAGAGCACTGGGACCCGCGTTAGTGACCAAACTATCAGAAATCGTTTGCATGAAGACCAGCAGTTTTCTAGAAGACGTGTAGTGCGGATTCCATTAACAAGCGCGCATCGTGCAAACCGATTATCATTCGCAAGGCAGCACCAGGACTGGAATACAAATGATTGGAGCACAGTATTGTTCACTGATGAGAGCAAAGTGAAATTTTTTAGTGATGATCGTCGCATAAGGGTTTGGAGACGAGAAGGTGAGCGATTTTCCGAAAGTGATAGATTTGGGGGTCCCAACGTAATGGTGTGGGGAGGAATTTCTCTAACTGGTCGAACGGAGCTCGTTATCATCAACGAAGGCACGATAACGGCTCAACGATATATTGAGGAGGTCATAAGACCCCATGTGATGCCGTATGCAGAGAGATTTGGTGCAAGTTTTAAGTTAATGCACGACAACGCCCGTGCCCATACAGCTAGAGCCACCAGAGACGTTCTAAACGAGGCTGGTATACAGGTCTTGCCGTGGCCTGCCAACAGTCCGGACCTTAACCCAATCGAGCACATGTGGGATTTGTTAAAGAGAAGCGTCCGCGATACAAACCAACCGGTGCATAATGAAAGACAGCTCATCAACGTACTTAAATCAAGCTGGGAACAAATTCCACAAGAGACAGTGCGACACCTGGTGGAGAGTATGCCTTCCAGGCTTCAAGAATGTGTTGGGAAACGGGGAGGACACACAAGATACTGAAAAAAGGTAAAAACAAAAAAAAAACCTAGTTTTATTTAAATTTTAGCCTATCGTACCAATAACGATATTTTAACTAAAAATGCATATTTCGCAAAAAAATATTAACAAATATTCTTTTTCCAATAAAATCTTCCTTAATTAGAGTTTTTTAATTACCGATTGATCAACCCCTTAAAATAAATCATTCATCAACCATTAAACAAAGTACATCTTTAATAATACTAAAAATACATGGTGGCCCTTATTTTGTTTTGACTAGTATATATTTATTTAAAATCGTTTTTTTTTCATACACGGTAAAGACGATTGGAGTTTACGCGACACGATCCATTTTACGTAATCAGGGATCGTTAAAAATGTATATAGCATTAAATCGACCTTCAGCTCTAAGTACCTATTCGTGTTTAAACCTATTTGCAATTCCAATACTATTTTATCTAGTACAATGAATAAACATTCCGTTTCGTGACGGTTATCAATAAAGGTTTTTGGTTTTGATTACGAAGCACAGAAACAGAACTCTTACTACTACCCGTTACCATGGATGCTGTAAAGGATCCGAAACTTCGGGTTAAAATAATATCAATATACCGCGATAAAATCCGTAAAAAGTAGTTTTATTTCAATGTCTAATATTCGCGTTAGTGTTAGAAATCAATATTATGTAACATATTCTCAATTTACTCAATTTATGAGCATAGGTGTTGGGGATGGCCCAATTAAATTGAAATCACAAAGAGATTGGCTATTCTGACAGCATGCAAATTCCGTTTGCTGTCAGTTTAGTAACTTGTCAACAACCGGCCGGCAAGCGACACCACCGGTGCTGCAAACGTCTATAGCCTACGGTAACCGCTTACCAACAGACGGGTAAGTTTGTCTGCCACCATTGAGACATAAAAAATGCACTAAATAAAGCGGCGGTTAATATAACGCATAGCGTCAAAACACAAAAGCAAGCAAACACACAAAGCTCAAGGCGAGTCACTAGGCGCTAGAAATAGTCCCGCGCTGTTTAACGATATATTTACTTACTGAGAAAGAAACACGCAATCAGTCACAACTGTCACCCGATGACGCAATAACGCAACGCTCTCAGAATACGTTATAATATTATAGCGTATAAGATATCGCGCTATAAGTAGCACGAACTACTAAACAGATAAACTACATGTAGCGACATCTATCTCGCTACATATGAACCACGTACACAGTGAGTGAGAACTGTCACCTGACATGACACATGGAACGCACCAATCACGAAGCTCATCCTACATCGCGCTAGTGAAGTTTGCAAGCGCAATTAAAATATACACGACATCCGACATCGACCGTTGGGCAGCAGCCTGTCAGTGTGTATTTAGCATTTAGGCTATATAGCATGCTTTCACAATTTAGCTTGTTTGAATTCTACTAATCTAATAATAGACTTTTTTTTTATTGCGATAAGGGGGCAGGCGAGCCGGCGGCTCACCTGATGGGAAGTGATCACCGCCGCCCATGGACATTAGCAACACCTGAAGGCTTGCAAATGCGTTGCACACCCCTGCAGAAACCGTTTTGGTTTCTTACAATAGGGAATTACTAAACTGACAGCAAATGGAATGCCCATGCTGTCAGAATAGTCACTCCCCAACGAGCTCTGGTAACCTTACTCACTCGCAGAAAGACAACTATTGTTGATTCACTGCGGTCTTCTGTAAGGCGGAGGTACTTACCCAGTCGGGCAGCTCAATTTGAGCGAGGAATCTCGCTATGCCCTACCTCCTCTAAAACTCTTATTAAATCCAATCCTCCTTTAAGCTCTTATTAACATTTAGGTTACACGTGTACATACAACGGAATTGTTTGACATCAGTCTCACATGTGATACTTTGTTGTAGCGTTGTTTAGCGACCCCCTGGAATCCTTCTAGGGCTACTAGGTTTATACAATTTAGAAAGAGATAACATTAGAAAATACTTGTCATTAACAAATTACATTTACAGTTCAAAAGTATAGGATAAAATATTTTTAGGCCGTTAAGTTAAAGTTGATTTTTGAATTTGAATTATATTTTCCTTTGAATGGATGTATGTCATCCTTTCTGTGTCAGGAGAAAAAGAGAGGGTTCAGTGCCTTCAGTTTGTAATTCCAACTAACACTGGAATGCAGTTTTTTCAACAATGGATCTTTTTGTTACAGGCCAATCGAAAATGAAATACAAAATCCAGAGATGACGAATGAAGATCTTGCGGATTTGATAATCCAATCCTACTCCTACCCACCACAGCCAAGCTTGAACCGAAATCGTCGCCAAGCGGCGAACGGAACGGAAACTCCAGAAGAAAAACCGAAAGAAGTAATTCCAGAGACTCCAGACAATGCTACTGTCTCTAGCTTGGGTCCAAAAGTCGTTGCTGGCCCTGGAGTGCCTCTAAAGATCATGGGGCTCAGGGTTGAAGAGTCTGATAAAGAGCCGAAGATTGTTGATGAATTGATCACCAGTGTTTTGAGAGAGACCCATTTTTACTTGAGGTTGTTTGGAGAAGGGTTAACAAATGAAACCACTATTTCTTTCACTCACACCCCTGCGCCTTATGGTAATACCTGCGATCATTTGCTTACTGGAGAGTATAAGGTTAGTAGATTTTATTTTAACAAGGAATCCGCTGAATGCAGGTGGCCCAAGACCGGTCGTTGTGGAAATCTTTGGGGGAGACTTACATATATCCAGTAGGACGTCCTCTAGCTGACATGATGGTTTAATCAAGTTTCATTCTTTACACTGCCAAGTTTCATGACTTCATGTCAATTCGCATGATCGAAAATGTGTCTCGCATATATGTATATATGCGAATGAATATACCACTCATAAGTACATACACAACGTAACTTCGAAAAATCAGTGTGGTTTGTGCCTAAGGATTTAAATTGAAACCTATGATTTCGTAGCCTTTTAGGCTGTTACAGCTATCAGAGAGATATAGTGTTACAAGTTCCACCTTACAGACATACTCGAAAGTGAATTGATATTAAACGTAATTAACTACAACAAACCATGCCCATCGTCCTCAAAAAGATAGGCAGAAGTGGTCTAATGTATACCCACCTTTCGCTAAAATATTTAGGAACCATGCAATAGAGGGCGGGCTTATTGCCATAACAACCGGACATGAAACTGGAGAGCTGCTTTTGAGAATTTCATAGAAAAACCCAAGCTTGCTTCACTCAGCAATCCTTCTCTTTATTTTCGCAGGTCCTTTACGCGGAGGCAGACTCTGCTCTACTCTACATGCTAGCTCCACCACCTCTAGACGACTACAGATTCTACATCTGCGCCAAAAATCCATCCGACGAACACTACTTACACCAGGGCCCCGAAAAATGGAAGATTCTGGCCACACACAACAAGCTTCTACCTCTCTGGGCTTCCTTGGTCCTCATCGTCATTCTTCTCATGCTGGCTTCACTGTTCTCCGGTCTCAATTTAGGTCTGATGGCCTTGGATAGAACAGAGCTGAAGATTATTGCTAATACTGGAACTGAGAAAGAGAGGAGATATGCCAGAGCGATTATGCCAGTCAGAGCCCATGGAAACTACCTTCTCTGCACTATTTTGCTGAGTAATGTGGCTGTGAACAGTACTTTTACAGTTATTCTGGATGATTTGACCTCTGGTCTAGTTGCTGTCATCGGTTCCACATTGGCTATTGTGTTTATCGCCGAGATTACTCCTCAGGCTATCTGCGCCAGACATGGTCTTTTCGTTGGAGCCAAGAGTATATGGATCATGAAGGTGAGTTGGTTTTGACTGTAATAAATCATCATCTTTTTAATTTTTTCTGCTATATTACTTTCGGCTTCTAGTTTACCGAGATACGGCAAAATATCAGCATTTTATAAGAAGCAATTGCAAACATACTCAAAACATCATGTATTCAAAAGAAGACCACATTTAATTGGCTCTTTTTGAAAGTCGATAATGAAGCCCCCAAAAATGTCAGCCCTTCACCGTTTCCTAGTGTTTTTACTTGGAAGAAAAAGCGGTGCAAAAATCTCCCCAGTAATATGAGGTCTCATGTTACTGAGGAGTACTTTACACCGCTGTATCTTTCAAGCAAACAATTCGTGGACAATAGTGACAACTTTAAAGAGTAGCTGGTTGACAGGCTTCTCGATTCGTATGGCTACCGGAACAGCTTAATGCGATTATGTAAGTTGTGTTAGATAATCACAACTACTCTCTAACACCAACAAAAGTCTTCGCGACAATTTGACACTTAAAAATTAGCAAATAAGTGTTAAAGGCTCAGAGCCTGTAATACGAAGAACCGTTTTCTACCGATCATTCTTTTTTGTAACACCACTAAGCTACAGCAGCCAAGAAAGCCCTCTAACGGGGCTCGGAGTTCAGCTTAGGATGGCTGTTATTGTATTTAGAACACCAATTTTCACGAACACAAACGCCCGTAACAACTACCTGCCATCATCAACCCGTTATCGTCCTTTTGCTGGGCATGGGTCTCCTCTCATTTGACAGAGATAAGGCTAGATATAGTCCACCACTCTAGCTTACTTTGCACAGACTTTTGCGCCTTCTGTGAGCGCACGTTAAACCATATTCGGCTTCGCGAGTCATGCCAAGGCTCACGAGTGAAGACAGAATACCGGGGACTAGCAGGGTGTCGCCGTCGACGGATGCGTCACATCATCATACTGCTGATACGGCAGTAGCTACTCCCCTGGTGGAAGCTTTCTTCTTGCTTCATCTCTAATTACACTTCCACCTTCCAGATCGTGATGGGCATCTGCGCTCCCCTCGCCTGGCCAACCAGCAAGCTGCTAGACTACTTCTTGGGTGAAGAGATTGGTACACACTACAACAGGGAACGTCTAAAGGAGCTGGTCAGGGTATGTATTGCTGTCTCCTTTTGTTAAATGTTCTCATCATCATAATTTTTTTATGGTGATAAGGTGGCATACGAGCAGGTGGCTCACCTGGTAAGTGATCAGTTGATCACCGCCGCTCATGGACATTTGTTATACCAGAAGGCTTGCCAATTGCCGCAGAAACCGTTTAGGTTTCTTAAAATAGGGAATTACTAAACTGACAGCAATGCCCATGCCGTCAGAATAGTGACTCCTCCAACGAGCTCTGGTAACCTTACTCACTCACAGAAGCACACCTATTGTTGTTTCAATGCGGTCTTCAGTAAGGCGGAAGTATTTGCCCAGTCAGGCAGTTCAATTTGAGCGAATCAGCAGTAGTTAACACTGCCCTTCTGTTCAATGAATCCTGGGTTCGAATCCCGGTGGGGACAAATGTTTGTGTAGCATAGAGCATAAACATTTGTATCCGAGTCATGGAATTGTCTATGTATAATGCTTGCATTTACAAAACTAGTATCCGCAAAACAAGCCTCGTTACTTAGCTCGGAACTAGATGGCGCTGTGTCATAATGTCCAGAAATATTTATTATTTATGTGTCTCCAGGTGACAGACCATGTCAACGACTTGGACAAAGAAGAGGTGAACATCATCTCCGGTGCTCTCGATCTTCGCAAAAAGAAGGTCAAGGACGTGATGACCAAGCTCAAGGACTGCTTCATGCTGCCGATTAACAGCATCTTGGACTTCGAGACTATGTCTGAAATTGTCAAGTCTGGTGAGTCCAAAATGTTTTTTTTTATTGACGAAATATTTCTGAAATAGACTAAATTGCTGTGAACAATTAATCGTTTTCATTGGTCGTAAAAAAACGCAGTCGGTATTGCGTTATACTATAATTAATTTCGAAAATCTTAATTGAGTAGAAAATCTTATATATAAAAATCTCGTGTCACAGAGTTTGTCGCTGTACTCCTCCGAAACGGCTAGACGGATTATTATGTTTCTATGTATATTTGGTAGGTCTGAGAATAGGTCGTAGGCAATTTTTTATTTTACCCCTAGGTGATATCACCAGATTTTTTTATTTTTTTTATGACAAGTAATTTTGCCTTGGGTGCCTTGGGTTTGAACTCCAAACATCTCAGTCCACTGGTCACACCACTAGGCTACCACATATCTTACACAGTGCTAAAGTCGAAGAGGTCTTTAAAAAAACACCCAAAATTTCCATATTCCAGGGTATTCCCGCATCCCAGTCTACGAGGGCAGTCGAGGCAATATCATCACGGTGCTGTTCATCAAGGATCTGGCGTTCGTGGACCCTGACGACAACACCCCGCTGCGAACCCTCTGCCAGTACTACCAGAACCCCTGCAACTTCGTGTTTGAGGATGTCACGCTGGATGTCATGCTAAAGCAGTTCAAGGAAGGTAGGTGGAATTTCAGGGTATAGCGTCATTTCATGTTTAATTGCGAAAAATGCATTATTAAATACTAGATTTCGTCTGCGGAGAATTTTTGATTTTTAACCGACTTCAAAAAGGAGGAGGTTGTCAATTCGTCGGAATCTTTTTTTTTTTTTATGTATGTTCACGAATTACTTCAAAACGCCTGGACCGATTTGCTAAATTTTTTTTTGTTCAAAAGAGTAGACTTCACCGATGGTCCCATTGTAACCACATCACGATCTGATGATGGGATCCCAGGGAAATCGAGGGCAACCCTCAAATTTTATAGGCAATTATCACGTTTTGAATATATTTACTAAAATTGTTCCAGTATTTGTGTCTGATAATCATCATTTGAGGTTGATGAGCTGATCATGGAAGGTAGAACTCCTCAACAGTTAAGAGTTAAAAGAAAATTCTTTCAGTTATAAGCATTTATTACATTTACATGTATTCTCCAAAGCTGTTCAAGTATTTGCATCTGAAAATCAACATTTCATGTAATGATCTGATGATGGAAGGTACAACTCCTCAACGGTTAGGAGTTGAAGGAAAAATCTTTCATAATTATAAGTATATATGGATCGATAGTTGTATTCTTTCAGGCTATTAGATTGACCTGATATGAAAAGTTTAATATATATATATATTATACACAACACTAAAAAGAAAAAAATAACTTCATACAGTTGTACCTTTTTTTTAGTTTTAAAGGTATGAAGTCGGTGCCGATGATGTGGTGGTTGTAACCACCCCGCTCGAGGTCACTCGCGAAGAGTGTACTTAGGTACTATTACGTTTGGCTTGGCACCGACTACATACCTTTAAAACTAAAAAAAAGGTACAACTGTATGAAGTTATTTTTTGCTTTTTAGTTTTTGAAGTTGGTTTTGCTTTTTTTTTATATCCAATCTGGTTTTTCGTCAAAGAAATGATCGATACACACTTCCACCCCCGGTTTGCACCCATTTAAGGGATGATTTAAAACAAATTACGACATGATTGGCGCAGTCATGCGATCATCTTGTACGTCACGAGTTGCGGGTTCGAAACCCGCGGGTTAATTACCCATTCAAAACTGCCCCACATGCCTACAGATGATTTAATTTCAAAAATAATAATTCAAGAAAAATTTATTCTGTCTATTCTATCAAGTAGTTAATTATTCTCATGTGTGCCCATCGTTAAAACCTACATACACGTGTAGACCAGGATCGGATGATCCACATACCACTTTTGCCTCGTCCACATTCATACATCTCGTCATGCACGTGTCAAAATTGGAGTTCTATCATATTTTTTTTGTAAATACATACATATTATACATAGATACATCCATGACTCGGATACAAATGTTGATGCTCATCACACAAACATTTGTCCCTACCGGGATTCAAACCCAGCACAGAAGGCAGTGTTAACTACAGCTGGACTAATTGGGTCGTTTTAAAGTTCAGTTGCAGTTCCACGCACATACATACAATCATTGCAAGTTAAATAAATGCTCGTAAACATGGCTATTTCTAATATTTAACACTAGCTGCCTCCCGCGGCTTTGCCCGCATGGTATATAGATAAAAAGTAGCCTATGTGTCAATCCAGGTAATAAACTATATGTATGCTAAATTTCAATCAAATCTGTTAAGCGGTTTTTGCGTGAAAGAGTAACAAACATCCATACATACATTCATACATACATACATCCATACATACATCCATACATACATCCATACAAACATCCATACTTATAAACTTTCGCGTTTATAATATTAGTAGGATCTCAACGATATTAAATACATATGCGTACGTTTGCAATGAATCATATTATAGCCTTGAGTGCGTCTGGGTGTTTTTTTCTTGATCTATTTCAGCACATTGTTTGGTTCGATTTCCAGACGCCTATCCAGCAAAAATGTATATTATTATTAACCAACTTTTGCCCGCGAATTCGTCTGTATAGAATTAGTAATTTTATCCTATCTGTTTATTTAATAATAAAAAAGTGTGTGTGTATTAGTGTACACACGTAAGAAGTGAAACTTCTTTATGACATCATTTTTCGAAAAATGATTTACTATTTACATCTTCACAGAAATTGGTTGAATAAAACTAAATTAGATAAAGTTTATGCAAAAGGCTTTTATTATCATAGACATAAATAAAATATTATATTATTATTGAAATATTATTTAATAAGGCGCGTAACAGAAAAACGTGATTTAACATAAATAATTTAAGGTGTGTTCCACTGAGCGCTCAAAACGCTCACGCTACGTGTATTTAGATGGGATTTTGCTCATTGTGAGCGCACCTTTAGAAATAAATATGGCGCGTAACTGAAAAATCTTACCCAGAAATAAAGATGGCGCGTAACAGAAAAACGTTAACATTGCTATAAAATTTCTCCCATACGCCGATAAAAAAGTTTCACTTCAATAATATTTCCGGACATTATGACACAGCGCTATCTAGTTCCGTGGTAAGCAACGAGGCTTGTGTTACGGATACTAGATATTTATATAAAAGTCATGAGTGTATGTATGTATGTTTATTTATTTCCTACCCTCTTCTAAGAAATTACTGATTCCGCATACACACTTTTCGTCCTTTTAAGGGATGATTTCCAGGACTAAAACTATCCGTTGTCTTTCCCCGGGACTCAATATCTCCACACAAAATTCCATCTCAATAGGTTCAGTGTTTAAAGCGTAAAGAGGTAACAGATAGACAGACACACTAGTAGTATGGATGTTTCATAGTTACATTCGTGTCCTGTCCCAGACCGAAATAACAAGTTTTCTTTCTTTAATATAGAACTTTCATTTTCTCCTAAACCAATTTATGCCCTCAAGATGTTTAAATAAAAATATGTTTTATTAAAATTTACCTTTTAACCCAAGAACCATCATATGAAGAATCATCTAAAAAACACTGCTAATCTGCCATGCCGTCTGTACTGTCTACACATCAAGACATTGGCAGAATAATCCACAGGGAAGAAATAAACGGCTAAGTGCGAGTCGGACTCACTCACTTCGGCCGGTAAATACCGGCTACCTGTCGTTATTAGTACAGAGCAAAAACGGCAAAAGAAACACGTTTGTTGCATGGGAGCCCCGTTAAATATTCATTTTATTATATTTTTAGTTTGTTTGTTTCTACAGCCGCTACAGTAATACATCATCTGTAAAAAATTCAACTGTCTTGCTATCTCGGCCCATGTGAGCCTGGTGACAGACAGATGGATAGCAGCTAAGTAATAGGGTCCCGTAAGCACCCTTTAGGTACGGAACCCCAAAAACCAACAGCATCTTCGATCATCGACGTCAGAACATCATCATCAACCCATTAGCGTCCCTTTGCTGGGCACGGGTCTCCTCTCATTTGAGAGGGATTAGGCTATAGTCCACCACGCTAGCCTACTGCGGGTTGGTAGACTTCACATGCCATCAAGACAAATCTCTCAAGCATGCAGGTTTCCTCACGATGTTTTCCTTCACCGTTTGAGCTTGTGATAGATACGCACATAACTTCCGAAAAGTCAGTGGTGCGTGCCTTGGGTTCGAACTCGAAACCTTAGACGTCTCAGTCCACTGGTCACACCGCTAGGCTACCACAGCTGGTAAGACGTCAGAACAATCATCATCAACATCATCACTAATACATTCAAAGCAATTTTCATCCCGGATCCCAAAAGTCCAGTTTCTACGTCCTAACAGCTTATCTCTGTCTCCTAGGTCACAAAGGTCACATGGCCTTTGTCCAGAGGATCGAGGAAGGTGATGGAGACCCCGTGTACGAGACTGTTGGTCTCCTGACCTTGGAGGATGTCATCGAGGAGATGATTCAAGCGGAGATTGTGGATGAAACTGATGTCATCAGTAAGTACAATAACTATTGACTACTGGCCCTGTAGAATTAATATTGTTTTCCAAACTGCTTATTTATTTCCATCCTGTTTTGAGAAATTATCGATTCTGCATACAAACTTCCAAAGTTCCAACCCCTTTTTCGCACTTTTAAGGGATGATTTCCGGGAAAAGATATCCTATGTCCTTCTCCGCGACTCAAAATATCTCCATACCAAATTTCATCTAAATCGGTTCAGCGGGCAGAGGTAACAGAGAGATTGTCAGACATTCACTTTTGCATTTATAACATTAGTAAGGATATAAGGATTAGGTAGTTACACTCCATATCATTCTTATTAAGAATAATTAGTATCTAAGAAGAGGTTTATGTATGTCGCATTTGTCGCATACATCGCATCAGTCGCACGTGTCGCATCTGTCGCGATATAATTAGTTGATAAGCTAAAAGCAGCCATAAACAATGGCGATCAATCTTATTGCTAGCTTCTGCCTGCGGCTTTGGCCGTGTAGCCTATAGTCCTATAGGCTATTAAAACTTATGGGACAATAGTAAGTACATATTTATGTCCATTTTCATGGTGCATATAAAGATTTACCATCGTTGATTCAAAACATCAATTGAAAACATAACTAGCAGCCCAAAAGGTTTCGCATTTAATTTTTGGTAAAAATTTTACGAAATTTTTAATGTTTCCAATAAGGTTTCATCATTATATCATTGAGAGGGATTAGGCTATAGCCTGTCAACAATATTTAAAACAATACTTGTTTCCTCAGAATTTCTTTTCAACGTCCTCAATATTAGAGCATATTGCCCCTCATCTTCGTTAACACACCTCATCATCATCCCTGTTCCAGGTGACAACCGCACGAAGAAGCGCCTGGCCCGGCCGCTGAACAAGTTCCAGGACCTGGCAGCCTTCGCCGGCCACCACGAGCACCAGCGCGTGCACGTGTCGCCGCAGATGGTGCTCGCCACCTTCCAGTTCCTCAGCACCAGTGAGTACCATCATCATCATCGTGATGCTACTGAATAAGGACTTCCCTCATAGATTAATCAATCATAGCATACCATCACGCCCAGTGGCGTAGCGTGGGTATTTGCCGCCCTGGGCTGTCTGGAAATTTGCCGCCCCCTTTTCTAGTAGTATAAAAACGATGCCGCCCCCTTTTAATGTGTCGCCCGGGGCCATGACCCCCTTTGCCCCCCCACGCAACGCTACTCATCACGCCTGTAGTTTTCGAAGGGCTAGGCAGAAGTGTACTAATGTACAACCACGTTTCGCCGATCTGTTTTAAGTCCCATGTAATAGGGGGCGCGCCTATTGCCATTAACCGGGCACAAATCCAAACTCCGTGCTGCTACTAAAAATTTCATAGAAAAATACAATAACACTGCTCGACCTGGGAATAGAACCCAAGACCTCTTGCTCGGCAGTCACATCACCACAGCATCAATATTACAATGTTAATTAAGATATCTATATATAATTAATTTACCAATTTCTTCCATCAGGTGTTGATCCATTCCGAGTGGACCACATCTCGGAGACAGTACTCCGGCGCCTGCTGAAGCAGGACGTCATACAGCACATCAAGCTGCGAGGAGACGAGGATAAGAACGACCCCAAGAGATACGTCTTCTCTGAAGGGAAGCCGGTGAGTAGACGGCGAATGATCGGTTTTATAAGCAGTGAATTTGTATCTGGAAATTATGATACAGCGCCATCTTTTGACGACCCGTTTAGCTCAGCGGTAGTTAACGCTGCCTGCTGTGCTATGGGTCCCGGGTTCGAATCCCGGTAGCGACAAATGTTTGTGTGATGAGCATAAACATTTGTTTCAGAGTCATGGATGTATTTATGTATAATATTTATGTATTTACAAAAAAAAAAAAGTATATATGTAGTATATCAACCAACTAGTATCCGTAACACAAGCCTCGTTGCTTACCACGGAACTAGATGGCGCTGTGTCATAATGTCCAGGAATATATTGTCCAGGAATATATATCTAGTAGCTAGATAAGTAACGATGGTTGTATTACGGATATTTGATAGTTGGTACATTACATAATTACATACTTTTTTGATAAATATTATAAAAATAATAAATATATCCGTGCATTATGACACAGCGCCATCTAGTTGCCGAGCTAAACACCGGGGCTTGTGTTGCGGGTACTAGACAATTTATACATTACATCCTACTAATATTATAAACGCGAAAGTTTGTAAGTATGGATGTATGGATGTTTGTTACTCTTTCACGCAAAAACCGCTCAACAGATTTAAATGAAATTTAGCATACATATAGTTTATTACCTGGATTAACACATAGGCTACTTTTTAACTATACACCATGCGGGCAAAGCCGCGGGAGGCAGCTAGTATTATATACTTTTTTTTGGAAGTAGATACATCCATGACTCGACATCGATACAAAAAATGTTGTCCAAATACAATAAATGGTGCATACAAATTTTTGTCCCTGCCAAACCCTTACCACAGGAGGACAGACTTTAATACCGCTGCCCAAATGTTGTCATTATAAGGAGATAATAATAAATAATAATAACTCTTTATTTCAATTCTTTTACAAAAAAGGTGTACATTTTTAAATTTTTATTAAGAAAGAAAAATTCAACCTCAGGCGGGACTCGAACCCGCGTCTTCTGGATTGGTACTCCAGACGCTCTGCCAACTGAGCCACCGAGGTATCCGCCTGATGTGTTGAATTTTTCTTTCTTTATGTTACTTATGTCTTTACGGTGACATAGCAACATCGATTGGACAATTCTGCCCAACCCAGAATTCTCCCTTTACAGCGAGTAGATTTTTCTTTCTTTCTTAATAAAAATTTAAAAATCTTAGTTTGAAATAAGCTAAAAAAATACAAAAAAGGTGTACATTTCTTTAGCAATCATATTTAATAGTAAGGTAGGGTATATTTAGATGAATCCTGTAAGAAACACATAGTTCTATTCTAACATGGTGGTTATTCCAGGTGGACTACTTCGTGCTGATCCTGGAGGGGCGCGTGGAGGTGACGGTGGGGCGCGAGAACCTCGTGTTCGAGGCGGGGCCCTTCACGTACTTCGGCGTGCAGGCGCTCACGCAGAACGTCGGCGTCGGTGGGTGCACTACTGTTATTTATTTCTATTGCCATTGGCCCTAATGAAGCCATGTAGGAACTAATTTCTTTCACTTACGCGAATATAAGACATGTTATTTATACTTGAGATGGAAGCTCCACGCTAGCCCGCGAAATTCAGATTTTCGTAAGTTTTTTGCAATTTGCCGGTCATTGTCATGCTGTACATTGAATAAAATATGATTCGCGCCTGTAATAGGTATTTAGTTACAGAATTATAATCATTAATATCATCAATACAACCCTCACATTGCATACAATTGGATTGAATGACTTTTTCATGAAATAGACAATAAATACAGTTATATGCACTTTGATGGCTGTTTTATTGATTGAAATGATTATAATTCTGTAACTAAATACCTATTACAGGCGCGAATCATATTTTGTTTAATGTTCAGTCTGACAATGACCGGCAAATTGCAAAAAACGTACGAAAATTTGAACTTCGCGGGCTAGCGTGGAGCTTCCACCTTAAAGGGTGTCGCCTACCCTGTACATATCATAATAACATCCGTACAAACTCGTTTTTCTGTATGGACATCAGCTGAAAAGCGCTGAATAAGTGTGAGTAGTCCCATAACCGTTTTCAGTCATAACTAACTCATGCCCATGGGTGTAGCGAGGTACGGGCAGGCGGGAGGCGGGGGAAGCCTCCCCCCTATTGGAACGAAGTTCGAAGGTCAATTTTATTACAATTCCTTCACTAATTAGTCGAAATCCCTTGACACCTCTCAAGTTTTTTTTCTCTTGACCGATGTTTGAAAAAATTCTTTACTACACATTGATTTCCTTGTCTGCCTAACCCCCCCCCCCCCTAAATAGAATCCTGGATACGCCCCTGCCATGCCTACTTTCCATGTAATACTGATTACTGTCTATTACAGCCGAAGCCCCAGCACCCTCGACCCTGGGCTCTCTGCAGAACCTGAACATGGATTCCATGCTCCGTCACTCCTTCGTGCCCGACTACTCCGTGAAGGCCATCGCTGAACTATACTACCTCACTATCAAGAGGTGAGTTGAGGACTAAGCCTTTTTAGGGTTCCGTACCCAAAGGGTAAAAACGGGACCCTATTACTAACACTTCGCTGTATGTCCGGCAGTCTGCCTGTCACCAGGCTGTATCTCAAGAATCGCGATAGCTAGACAATTGAAATTTCACACATTAAGTATTTCTGTTGCCGCTATAATAACAAAATAAATAAATATTTAAGGGGGGATACAAAAAAACGCAATTTTCTGCCTAATTTTGTACGGATAAGAATAATAATTTAATATTTTTAAATAAAGAAATAAAATTGTGAGTTTTACAATATTTTTAATCTGTACTGAAACACTAAGCATAGTGCGTGACGTCATCTGTGGATGCTCTCTTAAATATAAACTCTATGTATATTTACTACAAATCAATATAAGCACATTATATTTATTTGTAGTAATGACAATTTTATTCCATAATAACGAATAAAGAATCTACTCCACGAAACAAAACTTTTCGCGAACTTATGCCCATAACACTGTTTTGTTATGACCACATATGACGTCACGCGCTGTCAGATGACATATCGTGGCGTTTTGGCGGCATTTTCAAACAAACATTATAAAAATATTATTTTGAGTACCTAAAACGTAATAAATAATTTAAAAAAATTACGGGAATAAGTAACAATGAAGATTGATTAAAAATAAGTAACAATGAAGATTGAAACACTTTCTGAAAATTTGTCCGATTTCTGAATATTTGGCCGTCATTTCTTCTTTTATATAAGTAACTATATAGTATTAATTATATTTATTTCTTCATCCAGATCAATGTACTTAGCGGCAAAACGCGCCACGCTTATGGAGAAGGGTGTCCTGGGCAGAGGAGGCACCAACGAACAAATCGAACCTGAAGTTGACAAGGTATGTGCATCATCATCATCAACTGTCCCACTGTTGGGCATCGGTCTCCTCTCATTTGAGAGGGATTAGGCTATAGTCCACCACGCTAGCTTACTGCGGGTTGGCAGGCTTCGCACGCCATCGAGACAAATCTCTCAAGCATGCAGATTTCCTCACAATGTTTTCCTTCACCGTTTGAGCATATGATGATGATTTGAGCAGGTCGGGTCACATTGGTCGACTATCTAGTTATAACACGAAGTTTCGAATTAAAAGACTTTTTTCTGATCGATTAAGGCAGCCCAGATGGGGGGGCATGACTTCCCATTACCCCCCCCCCTGGCTGGGCTTTCGCTAGATCTGCTCTTGGCTATACTCAATCGTTACATAATACAATACATATAACGATTGAGATATACATACAATTGGGCTTTAATAATAATTATAATTTTATTCCACAGCTTCTTCGCGAGGGTGAGAACAACCGTATTGAAGAGATTCAGGAAGACTCAAAACCGGTAAATATCATTATTTTTATATACCATATTGAGAGGTAGGGCATAGCGAGATTCCTCGCTCAAATCTCGCTGCCCGACTGAGGAAGTACCTCCGCCTTACAGAACACCGCAGTGAAACAACAATAGCTGTGTTTCTGCGAGTGAGTAAGGTTACCAGAGGTCTTTGGGGGAGTGACTATTCTGACAGCATGGGCATTCCGTTTGCTGTCAGTTTGGTAACTCACTTATTTTAAGGTAGAAGCTCCATACCAATAGGTTTTTGTTACAGAATTATAATCATTTAAATCAATAAAACAGCCCTCAACGTGCATATAACTGTATTGATTGTCTATTTCATGAAAAAGTCATTCAATCCAATTGTATGCAATGTGAGGGTTGTATTGATGATATTAATTATTATAATTCTGTAACTAAATACCTATTACAGGCGCGAATCATATTTTGTTCAATGTACAGCCTGACAATGATCGGCAAATTTCAAAAAACGTACGAAAATTTGAATTTCGCGGGCTAGCGTGGAGCTTCCACCTTAATAAATCTAGACGATTTCTAAAGGCGACCTCTGGTAATGGAAACGTCTATAGGCTATGGTAACTACCAGAAGGGCCATATACTTGTTCGACAGTTTTGCCACCCTTGTGCTATAAAAAAATGCATTATGCATATTTTAACTCAGGGCATATTTAAATAATATTTTATATTACCTACATTACGTAAAAATGAATAATGAATCTTTTATATGTTTTCACGCTGCAAGGATTTGGATAAAACTAAATACTAACTAAACGGTAATGTGTTTTATGGAATCACTAGCTTTTGACCCCGACTTCGACTGCGTAAAATTTGTAATTTTATCCGCATACAAACTTTCAGCTCCCTTTATATCCTTTTAAGGGATGATTTCCGGGATGAAAACTATCCTATGTCCTTCCCCGGGACTCAAACTATCTCTATACCAAATTTCATCTAGGTTCAGTTATAGTGTGAAGTGGTAGCAGACAGACAGGCACACTTTCGCATTTATAATATTAAGTATGGATATACATAATTCCATACATATTACCACGCCTTAACTCCTGGGGTAGGCAGAAGCTTACCCATTCACACCCACATAGCAGTTCTACATCTCATGTTAGCCAATTGCCATCAAACGGGCACGAATCCAAACCACTACTACTGAGAATTTCATAGAAAAACCCAACGACACTTTGCTCAACCTGATCGAACCCGAGAGCTCTTATGCGGCGGTCGCAATTCACGATCACTAGACCAATAAGGCAGTATCAAATTAATTAATATTATTTATTTATTTCAGTTCATACCGACTTCAGCAAGTCCCCACACGAACGCGACCTTCAAAACTGATAAGGAATCAGCCAATCCAGAGGAAGAGAAATTACTTAAAAAGTAAAAAAATGAAAAATAAAAATCATACAAAACTCTTTTTATAATACTTAATTATTTTAGTATACATTCAACTTGAAAACATTGTTAAATATATCCTGATAGTATGATACAGCGCCATCTAGTTGCCGAGATGAGCAACGATGGCTTGTATGTCGGTTCTAGATGTTTGATACATTACATCGTTTTTTTGTATGTATTTACATACATATTACACATAGAAATATTCTTGAATCATGTACTATAATATATACTATACAAAATGTATGTAATTAATTCTTTACATCGAAAGTCATTTGCAATAAAGGTACTAAACAAAAAAATATGTGAAACAGTTTTCAGTAGGCTTTTTAAGATATAATATAATATTATATTGATTACTATCATCCTAACCCACTGCTGGGCGTGGGTCTCTTTTGAGAAGACATGCTAGCTTACTGAAAAATATCCTAAATTCTCTTTTTCAACTTTAATGTATACTAAAATTAATATTGTATTTTGTTCAAATTAAATACATAAGTCTTCCTGCAGAGCTTATCAATTAAAGAGTTCTATTAAAACGGCTATTGAAACAAATATAAAAACATATTATATATAAAAACAGATTAAACAGCCGTACAGACAAACAAATAAATGTAATATCAATATAAAACATGGTTTTAGATACTTATACTGTAATAAGAGACGTATTAAGAAATATTTAAACTAGGGATTCAAGTAAGGTAGGGCCCCGCTTTTTTGGGGGCCCTAGAAGGTTTATAAAGCATACTATAAATTCTCTCTAAGAGAATATATTACAACAAAAAGTAGTAACAGTAATTATTTTTTTATTAAAGCAGTTATTTTACATTAGTAGTTATTTGAACTGTGCCCGTCACAGTCCACTGCTGGACATAGGTCTATCCCAAACTGCGACATAACACTCTGTCCTCCGCCTTCCTCATCCAGTCTATCCCCATTATCTTATTTAGATCAGTCATATGTATATAAAAAAAAGTTTTTTTTATATTGAGGGGCCCACAATATGAAAATCTTGGATGGGCCCCGGTCTAAGTACTTAACAACAGATACAAAAGTCCTTGGAATTATTAACAGAATCCCTAGTTTAATATTTCGTTTACAATTTACTTACAAACATTAATTATATACAACTTGTTAACACACTTGTATACGGTTGAATTTTTGTCCTTGCTTCAGTAATTTTTTTTATTGACCCAGTTTGTTTCGTGCCCACTGCTGGGCACAGGTCTCCTCTCAGATTGAGGGGGGTATAGGCTATAGTGAACCCTACCAACCTAGTTAAGGTTGGCACAATTAATAATGGGTGCAAATCATCAATTTCTTAGATTTAAAATGTACCAGATTTATCATTTAAATGCAGACCAGTTTGGACTTTTTAGTTTAAAATAATATCAATATACAGCCGAAAAAATACGTAAATAAGTGTTTTTTATTAAAAATTTAATTACAGAATATACTATCAAAATATGATATTACATTAGACAGAGATGAAGATTAATTTAATAATATGGAATATATGGATAGTATAAAGTACAATTGGTAGTCTTATTGTTAATAGCATTTTTTTCTAGACGACCAATGGATCAGTAGCGTAGCGTGGCGGGGACAGAGGGGGCCATGGCCCCGGGCGGCATCAAGTGCCACGTCTTTTTTATACTACTAGAAAAGGGGGCGGCAAATTTCCAGACGGCCCCGGGCGGCAAATACCCACGCTACGCCACTGCATTGGATGGACAAGAGTTGAGAGAAGAGAAAAACGGCTAGTTGGCCATATACATAATAAATTAATTTCATTATTCTTTTCACTAAAGAATAAGGTGTTTTGAGGGTTGTCCAAAAACAGCCATCTCCAAAACGCCAAATTGTATATTTCATAAAATACTGATTCAAAACAAAAATTCAACTGGGTTACAGTAATTAATTAATGAATTAATATTTAGCTATTAAGGTAATGTGTATTTTTTATTACAAAAATTAAAATAACGTAGAAATCTTGTGCCTTGTGTGTTAAATGTAACGTATGAAGTTTTTTTAATTTAATGTAACTGTGCGATACACATTTAATGCATTACAAATGTCAGATGAATCGTAAACAAATAGAAAATACTGACTTCACTTACTTGTGGGTGCACGGCAGTGCGCCCGCCAAGTTTGTATTATTGAGTAGTTGTTTGTTTACGAATGTTGTCTTAGGATATTCTCTTCATAATAATCGTATTTATAAGCTGTGTATAAGTGTTCTTTTTATTCATATTTAAATTTCTATTTGAGACTTCTTCGTGAGAAGTAATTTATTCTACGGAGGTAGCAAACAAGCTTGCGCCTGATGGTAATCGGTTACCGTACCCTATAGACGTTTGCAAAACCATAGATGTCGCTCGCGCGTTGCAGACCCTATAATTATAGCAATATTTCATCAAAAAAAATATTCCAATAATTAACGAAAGAAAATACCAAGAACAGTTATTATATACAGTTTAAATAACGTTTATTATTAAGAGAATTGATAAATAAGATTTATATTGAAGTTAATAATTAATAGTTTATATTTTAGTGTTTTATAAACTCCGTAACTATTTTATTAATAATGAAAATACGTATTTGTATGTTAAATATACTGTTTACATGTTTTAAATATATCACAAAATCATTTTTATGTAATTTTAAGAGAAATGTGCTATTATATACAAGTTTTAAATAATTAATCAAAGAAAAATATTGTAAAAAGTTCAAGTTTAGGCAGAATGAGATTGTGCCTTTATTATATGTACAGAAAAAAAGTATCGCACAGTTGAAAAATGTAGATGCATGAAACCAATTTATTATTACAATAGTATTTTATGATAATATTAAATATTTTTTAATAGAATAAATTATAATTTTTCAATCAAAACATTTTGAGTATTAACAAGCGGCAGCTTTAAGAATTTCATTTTCTTTTTTCATATTTCGACGAGATATGGCAAATGGAAATCATACAATTTATTATTCATCATTCACATCAGTCACGATATAAATCATCATCAACCCATAACTGTTCCACTGCTGAGCACGGGTCTCCTCTCATTTGAGAGGGATTAGGCTATAGTCCACCACGCTAGCCTACTGCGGGTTGGCAGACTTCACACGCGCTATAGAAGATCTTTCAAGCATATAAATACACGATTTTTCCCTTCATCGTTTGAGCATGTGATAAATACGCATGTAACTAAGAAAGTCAGTGGCTTAGAACTGAACTCAAAACCTTTGACTTCAGTGGTCATATCACTAGGTTATTCCAGCTTTAGTCTTCACAATAGTCATAACATACTATCACGCTTGTCGTCCCCGAAGGGTTAGGCAGAGGTGTACAGTTGTACACCCACGTGTATGTACGTATACGTAACTACGTATATGGGGCGAGCCTATTGCCGTCAACCGGGCACGAATCTAGACTCCGAGCAACTTCTGAGAATTTCATAGAAAAAGCCCAAAATATCATCGCTTGACTTGGGAATCGCATCCAAGACTTTATACTCAGCAGTCAGCGACTACTAGACTAGTTGTTCAAAGATATATTCGTTTTTAACCGACTTCAAAAAGGAGGAGGTTCTCAATTCGTCGGAATCTTTTTTTTTTATGTATGTTCACGAATTACTTCAAAACGAAAAAAAAGGTAAAACTGTATGAAGTTATTTTTTTAATTAAATTAAATTTTCTTTTTTTTAATTAAAATCCATTTTCTAATCTGTTAGAAAATGGATTTTATCTATTGCCTACGCTTTATTGAACTTGGTCATAACTTTTGCCTCAAAAGCCACCCAATTCAACACAGAAGTGCACGATAATATTTTAGATAAATTAGGTAGCTATGTAGATGATTTTTAACCCGGAAATCATGCATTATAAGCGCAAAAAAAGGGATGGAAGTTTGTATGCGGAATCCATAAATTCAACGGGGAATAAGTAGGGGGACAAATTACTGTTACAAAGGAAACAGCAATGTTTTTTAAACTTTTTTTAATAATTATCCTTAGTTTATTCGTTCTCCTGGCTACGCAGACGGGCGGCAGAGTTCGTCACCCGGATGCTCAGCTGTTGGGCGCGCTCCACAATGGTCTTGCGCTTCTTGGAGGAGACGCCGTGAGCGATCTCTGCGCAGTATTTCCTGTTCTGCATCATCAGGATCTCGAGTTCACGGACATTGTGTACCAGTACCTGGGAAGAAAAAATATTTATATATATAAAAGACGTAATTCCGTCGAAATAATGGCAACAATCATTATTCCAATTCCAAACAAATCCGTTATGCAGTTTTTGCGTGAAAGAGTAACCAATTAACCAACATAAATACACATTTAAAATAGTAGGATAGAGATTTTTTTTGTGTTTTTTAGAATAAAAAAATTGGGTCTGTAACTATTGAACTGATTTGAATAATTATATTGATATTATTTTAGAATTATATGAAATTCGGATCCTTTAAAGCCTCAAGTCATTTATGCATGACTAATATCTATACACTGAGATAAATTCAATGATTCTGTTCAATAGCTACAGTACTGTTCAAACCCATCCGTCCATACATCTTCCAAATATTATACTAGTTAAATGCAACAATGTATCTACCACTATGACCAAGTCACCACATGCAAGCGACATGGAATAGGTTTTGGTATAATTAATATAGCAAGGTAACAAATTGTAATTATCATATGGAATGTATAACACAGAGTGCCCTTGCATAGTGGTAAGTGTTGATGCCTGAAAGCCTGCTTTCAGAAACACTTTTTACTGTAAATATATCCGAACATTATGACACAGCGCCACCTAGTTCCGAGCTAAGAAATGAGGCTTGTGTTACAGATACTAGATGGTATGCTATACCATATGGTATCTGTAATGATGGTATACTATATATATATATTTTTCTTTGTTAATGGATAAATGTAGTGTTGGACGTCTGGCGGTGAGATAAGAGGTTGATGCTATTGCTGTTTTCAAGTCGAACCTGGACAAGATTAAATAATCTATGCTCATCACACAAGCATTTGCCTCAGGACCTGTATCACCGATAGCAGATATTAATTACCACCTTTTTTTTGTAGTTTCATATTTATTATATTTAGTAATATTGAGGGTACACACATATTTACAAAAAGAAAACTATCAAGTGTATCAACACAAACCTCGGTGCTTAGCTTAAAGCGAGATTGCATTGACATATTGTCTTGATATTTACTTATTTACATAGTTTTGACTAGATTTCAGCGTTTTATCCGACATCCTAATTTTCATAATAGAGACAGCTTTTTTGTGTCACAAGAGTGGCAAACAGGCATATGCCCCACCTGATGGTAATCGATTACCATATACACGTTTGCAACACCAGAGGTGTCGAAACTGTCTTGGTTTCTTAAAATAAGTGAATAGTAGTACTGACCTTGCGGAAACCATTGGGTAGCATGTGACGGGTCTTCTTGTTTGATCCGTAACCAATGTTGGGCATCAAATACTGACCCTTGAAACGCCTGCGTACCCTATTGTCAATACCTGTAAAATGATATTATTGAGATATGTTAATAAACATTTAAGCCAAACTCTAGATCAGTACTATAATGCTATAAATAAATATTACTTAGTTTTATTTCATTTTAATACTTTTATTTTGCTTAGTGGGTATGTTATGTAAATAAATTATTGTACAGATGTATGCTACAGGTGTTTCAACTTAATTTCTAATAAGAATATAATCATATTTCCACTTAATTAGTGTTGTTTAGTTTAAAATATGTTATTTTCTGCAGATCTTGAGTTAATTATGATTTAATTTTTTATATGAGCACATTTATTTTTAATTTTCCGTAGTCCTATGGCATAGTTTGGGAGGATTATGTCCAGTAGTGTACTACATTAGCTTGAATTGAGATCTGTTATCTCAATAAACTAATTTTAAGACTAAAATTAAAGTATAGTATTCTTTAATTTCCACCTACAACAATGGGAAAAAGGCGTGAGTGTATGTGTGTATGTATGTAATTAGAGAGGTTTGAGATACCCAATAAGTATGAATTCGGCTTATAAATAAGAAATGTATCTACCACTATGACCAAGTCACCACATGCAAGCAACTTGGAATAGGTTTTGGTATAATTAATATAGCAAGGTAACAAATTGTAATTATCATATGGAATGTATAACACAGAGTGCCCTTGCATTAGTTGAGTATAATTTAAAAAAAAAAACGATCTAAATGGAAGGCATTACATTGACAAATATTGTTTTTTTTATTAGTGGACAAAATGAAACAAAAGTATAATGTTTTGGGAGGGAAATCTTTTGAATTAAATATAAAATCAAATAATAGAAATAATTTTGTCAATTTATGATTAATAGTCAGTTTATCAACAGAATTAAATAGGTATTTTTCAGAAAGCGTGTTTAAAAAGTTTACGATGTTGACATAAAAACTTATGGTCCGATTGTCACCTTAGGGGTAGGTATGAAAACAAAACCTTTAAGAGACCTTCTCAGACGTAAGACTAAATAAATCTTTAGTGGGTGTAACAAAAAAATTGTTATAGAAGTATTTCATCGTAAGTATGGGCATTTTATAACCTCACTGAAGGCACAGGTGACAACGTTGTCAAAATATTTTCACTAAAAGCACATTTTAAAACCTGAAAATAACTGTTGTCTGGTATGATCTCAATACGAATTCGTAATAATTACCAAAGAAATAAAAAATAGGGTTATCGGACGACAATGCCGCCAGCCCGTTTCAGCACGCGCACTTACCTCTGGGTTTACGCCAGTTTCGCTTGAGTTTGTCATAGCGATCCGATTGATGGCGGATAAATCTTTTCGTCCTCTTTTTGACGATTGTCGGCCTGTATACAGGGCGGATTGCCATTTTGTATGTTTCTTGTTGAAACGCGGCTGTGAACCACGCGGTGACACGGCCACACGAAAAGGAAGAAGGAATAGACAAGCGGAGACATGCCTAGAGTTGAGATATGTTTTCGTCTGTCAACAAGCGGTAGCATTGAAATAAAAAACAAAATATTAGACTATGGTTTCAAGGTCTTCGGAAAAGGTCTCTCGGAAAAAGGGTCCGAGAAAATTATAAATGATGTAATTTAGAAGGCATGACAATTATTCCCTTCCTCAGAATAAGAATTGATGTACACCTGATTATCAAAGTGAACATCCATTTGACGCCAATGCGACAATCACACATAACGTTTTTTAAGATAGATTTCCACATTAAAGTATCGTATTTGAACTGTAGTTTCATTATGGCCGATGGCGTTTTAAGAAAGAAAGTAAGAACAAGAAGTAAATAAATAAATAATATGAATATGAATAAAGAAGGCAAGCACGTTTCTTTACTTCAACATATTATGTAATTATATTACATATTTAGAGGATAAGTGGGTATAAAATAGTATGTAGACTGCTGGTGAATTTAATTCTCAATACTCATTTATTTATTGCATTTCATCGTAATTTTACAGATAAGCTTAAATTAGATCATCATGACCCTGTTGCTTGCTTATTTCGCCAAGTTTATAATGTTAAAAAATATTATCGGTAAGGAATAGTGGGAATATTTGCCCTGCAGTGGGACACTACAGGCTCATAAAAAAAAAGGGAATAGTGGGAAGATTGCTCCAACCGTCGAACACAGTTGGCAGCGTGCCCCCCGTGTGTAAGAGCTCTTAGTCTCTTAATGTGGAAGTTCCACGCTAGCCCGCGAAATTCAAATTTTCGTACGTTTTTTGCAATTTGCCGGTCATTGTCAGGCTGTACATTGAACAAAATCTGATTCGCGCTTGTAATAGGTATTTAGTTACAGAATTACAATCATTTAAATCAATAAAACAGCCCTCGCGGAATTTCGCGGGCTAGCGTGGAGCTTCCACCTTAATTTCTTTCACGCATAAACTCACACACCACGCACTCAACATTTTCAATGTCTTTTTTTCTTGGAATATGGGCTGATGGAACTTAACACAGAAAACTACTTCGCCTAGCTAAGACGTCAAATGCCATTTTATGTTACACCAATTGTTTACTTTAAAGATTGTAGTTCTTAGGAGGTAGGGCATAGCGAGATTTCTCGCTCAAATTGAGCTGCCCGACTGGGGAAGTACCTCCGCCTTACAGAAGACCGCAGTGAATCAACAATAATTGTGTTTCTGCGAGTGAGTAAGGTTACTAGAGCTCATTGTGGGAGTGACTATTCTGACAGCATGGTAATTCCGTTTGCTGTTTGGCAACGCATTTGCAAGCATCTGGTGTTGCAAATGTCTATGGGCGGCGGTCGTCACTTACAATCAAGTGAGCCGCCTGCTCGTTTGCCCCCTTATCACAATAAAAAAAATATATATCATAAAACAAAAAAATTTTTTTTATAAAATAATTTTGTTTGAAATAACTACCGAGCAAGAGGTCTTGGGTTCGAGTAGGTTCGAGAGGTTCGGAGTTTGGATTTGTGCCCGGTTAATGGCAATAGGCTCGCCCCCTATTACATGGGACCTAAAACATACCGGTGAAACGTGGGTGTACATTAGTACACGTCTGCCTAACCTTTCGGGGACAACAGGCGTGATGGTATATATAATTATATATTTTTATTGTAGAAATATAATTATGTGGATAGATATCTCGGCAATCGTATGATTGAATGATTGATTGAATGATTGTTTATTTCTGTAAATAGATCTTTTTGAAGACACTTTTACAAGTCATGTACATCGGCATTTCCTAACTGATGACCTCTGAGAAGAAATGCTGAAACAAACTCAGAGAATCATGGTCTCTTTTAAAGTCCAAACATTTTGGATAATGTAATGTACTTAAATCTAAAACAGATGGTACCTGTTTTACGCTTCACATAACCTAAGACCATCGGCGTGCCTAGACGCTAGGTACGCCCAGGCCTAAGAAAGAATGGCAAGGGGTGAACGAGATAATGGCGGCAGCCTTCTGGATTTTAATGACTCTTAGCTATATTTTATTTTTAGTAGCTATGCTAACGTCATATTAGAATATATTTTTTAATCAAGAAAAAAGATTTGTCTATCAACTATCGATAGCAATAGCACCAAAGAGTACTTACTATAAGTCTACAGATAGATAGCTCACAAGAAGGCGTTAGTTATAGTTGCTTCTGTTTTTTATTAATTTGTCTATGAGTCTAGGATTTTTTATCTGTTTTATTATTTTATGACAGGTACCTGCACGCTGAGAACAAACCAATTTCTCTATGCCACAGACGCCAAATGTCGCCATCGATCAATGACATTTTGTGTAGTTGAATTTATTGATATAAAGCGTTAATGTAAATAATAAACAATATCATCATAAAAGTCGGCTTCCAGTCGATATGTATGCCAAGGGCAAAGGCTCTACGGTGCCTTCGGACGCTCAGGCTCGCGAGAAATTGGCGCTCTATGTGTACGAATACTTGCTTCATGTCGGTGCGACCAAAGCGGCCCAAACATTTTTGTCAGAGATACGATGGGAGAAGAATATAACACTTGGCGAGCCGCCCGGGTTCCTGCACTCGTGGTGGTGCGTGTTCTGGGACCTGTACTGTGCGGCGCCGGAGCGACGAGACACTTGTGAACACTCCTCTGAGGCAAAGGCTTTCCACGACTATGGTTTTGTCAATTCTGGTTACGGAGTCAACGGTATCGGACACAATGCTGGCCCGGCGCCACCTAACGACGGTACGTGTGCTAAATTGACGATTATTGGCGCAGATAGCTGTAATTTTTTATGTTTTATTACGCGTTTTTAGGCCAGAGCATTTCTTATCTTTTGAGTAAATAAAACTCACATTTCCGGATTAGAAAGTCTATATTTAGCTAGATGTAACATGTTCATCATGAAATATCACCAAAAAATCATGTTTTGATATGAATTTATAACATTTTTTTAGTAATAATTATAATCACATTGCACATGTTGGGATACTATGTTTATTATTTTTTATATTTACTATAAAATAAATAGGAATAGCTGACAACAGATGTCATGGCCTCATATCATCTGTAACATGTTACTTTAAACTTGAAAAAACATAAGTTAAGAACCAACTTATTTCCACATTACACATTTTTCAGCTAACCGTCTCATACCACTAATCATACTTACTCTCCTGCAATTTAAAGCTCTATTATATACACTGGGTTATAGTTAAAATTTTCATTTTAACCTGCCAACTGATACAACTTAAAATTACAATAATTTAACATTGTATTTTCATTAAAAAGTCTTATGATAATGATGTAAGCTACACAGTACAAAATATCTCACAATTTGTCTAACAGTTTAAGAGGAAACAAGTTATAAACACCAAACACTATTTTTGTATCTATAAAGATTGCTAATAAAACATCTTTTATTCAGTTTATTATGGAAC